>CP136055.1:352720156-354012100 GCA_032464435.1 Aegilops umbellulata
TGTCTATGCTATCTCGAAGCATGTATGTGGTACTCCTATCATCGATAAGAACACTTGAAGCACAATGCTAAATTTTCTTAATCAAATTATCCAAACATCGTTGTATGGATAATGTCATGAAATTTCTCTCCCTTACCTAAAAGGTTGTCTACATTATATCCTATCATGGATATCATGCTCTACTTGTCCTTGGCAAGGGTATACCCCTGGTATATGTGTCAAACACATTATCCTTTCCATTGTTCTGATTGATCTGATGATCACATTTTCCTTCCATTGGTTTGTTTAAACCTCCTTGTGATCTATAATATATAAGTAGTAATATTCTCCTACTTATGTAAACCCTCGGTGTACAGTTCTGTCAGCAAGGCCCTGTTACTATTGTTGATGACATTCTGGTAGCCACCGATGGACGAGAACTTTGCCTATTAGTCCGCCTCGTTCAACGGGAAGGAAAATGGTTATCTTCGTCCCTCGCCCTTGGTACCAACGTTGCCGACATAACTGATAGGCTACCCTCTGACATGTCTTGCTATCATGACCGTGCAAGATGTCAACGCCCTTCCTACTTGTAACCACATGGTGGGCCCATAAACCACAGTTCCACAGGATCGAAACCTGACTCTCCTATACCCCTGTTTCCATAGTTATTCATCGCGCTTGGCTTCGTATTTAATTCACGGGCCACATTCCTAGTGCTCTATTCTGGTATCAGACGCAATACTTACTCTCGCTGCTCTGAACCCCTTTCTCACTCTGGTTCAGACTTTGAGCAACTATCTATCCGCTTGGAACCTCTTATTGTTCCTTCGTACCTTACTCTCGATGTATTTTATATGTTCAACTCGAGAGATAATCTTATGCTCATTCATGGGTTAACCCCAGATTGTTCCTCTCATAAGCATTCTGTCATAGCCGAGTTGTCCCTTACCTATTCGTAAGTACGTTGGGGTTCCCGAAGAAAAGGACGAGTTCACCATGATGACCTGAAGCAGAGAAATGAAGATGTCAATGTAAGGGATCGACCTCTTCGGGAAGAGCAACCAAGGCCGAGAAGATCCGTTAGAATTTCGTAACTAGACCTTTTCCCCCTTCTCTACCTCTTAAATCTCGGGACGAGATTTCTTGTAGTGGAGGAGAATTGTGACGCCCGGATAATCAAGCTACAATAAACCTCTGCTAAAGATGCCACGTCACCTTTGTTACTGTGGCTAATCTCGCGTTAGTTCGAAACCGGTTCGAGTCCATATTAAAAGAAATCAAACAAACAATAAGAGTTTTCGAATGTCGAAACTAAAATGTTCTAAAAGTGACAAATAAATCATGTGTAATATTGGTGAAGAAGCCAAGTCTTTATAAAATGTTTAAATGCATTAAACTAATTAAAACAGTAGCTAAAACCATTAATTAAATGCCTTTCGTATTTTGTAGAATATTAAACTATATTATTTTGGGATGAAACATTTTGTGGTTGTGACATAATTTGTAACAACAATTTACGTGCCACTTTGGTATTTTATTGAAACTAAAATAAATTGGAAGTTAAAAGAAAACAGGTTATAAATAAAAGAAAAGAAAATACATAAAAAAAGAGACTGAGACAAGAAGCCTCCCTTCCCCCAATGGGCTTCGGCCTAACTAGCCTCTGGGCCACTAGGCCGGCCCACCCAACTCCCCATATCCTCCCCTGTCAGCCGAAACCCTAGGGCAACCACTCCCACTCCCCCCCACGACGCCCCTCTTTCTCCCCTCCCGATCCAATCGGGATCGAGGCGAAACCCCCCCACTCCCCTCTCTCTCTCGCTCCTTCCCCCCGATCTGGATCGGGGGCGCACGCCGCTCGCCACCGACATCGTCACCGGACCGCCCCGCCTCACGCCGGCGCCCCGCCGCCACATCGACGTCGCCGCCACCGGATCGCCCTCGCTGTCGTTCGTCGGGTCGCCCGCGACCTTGCTGGCGCCGCCTCCCCGCCGGACTGCATCGTCATCACCCCCACCGCGCCGGACTGCCCCGTCCCCGCCTCTCCTTCGCCGGTCCTCCCCGCGCCTCGCCGCCCTCTTCTCTTCAACGGGGGTGAGCTCCCCGTCGGGCCCCGTCCATCTCCCCCCCTCCGAACGCTGCGCCCCCACGCCGTTTCGTCGCCACGCCTGCCTCTGTGTGGCGGCGCCACGTCGCGGCTTCCGCACGCCCGCGCGCACCCAGGTCGCGCCTCGCCCCTCTGCACCCGCCGCATGGGCCGACTCCCACCAGCTGCTGCTCCACCGTTGTGCTGCTACTGCTGCTTTCGCCGTCGCCGCACGGGTCGTCTTGGCCATCATCTTCGGCCCCCCACGACCCCCACGGGCTTCCCTAGATGCGAGCGAGCAAGGGCAACCTTCTGGTGCCCTTGACTTGTCCCGCTGTCGCCTCTAGCACTGCTCTGGCGAGCCTCCGCCACACATGGTGGCCGTTGCCATTTAGCCGCCGGCTAATCCACTGATTAGCCACTAATAACACTGCTAATTACCCCCTTTGTGCCTATGACTAATGGAGCCCACGGTTAATTAATCTGGACGTCCATAGATAAATAAAACTGGTTTATAAACTACAGACAATGCCATGTGGGGCCCCATGTTACTGTTCAAACCTATGAGTCCAGTCAGCCTGCTGACTAAGCTCCCTGGCCCCACCAGACAGCCTCTGCTGACTGGGCAGTTGACCCAGTCAACTGGGTCCACATGTTAGCCGGTGTTGTGCATTTCTGGGTACACTTCTATGTACCCACAACATTTAGTATTTAATATAATTACGAATTTAGTAAATTCCAGAAATTCAGAAAATGATTTAAAACTTTGAAAATTAATAGAAATTAAACCGTAGCTCGGATGAAAAAGTTTTATACATGAAAGTTGCTCAGAACGACAAGACGAACCCGACTACACCCTCCGTTCGTCTATCACACGTCCCTAGCATAACGAACATTGAACTTTTCCCCTCCAGTTCATCTGTCTGACAGACGTCCGGAACCGGGAGAACTTTCCCGGATGTTTCCCCCTTCGTCAGTATCGCCTAGTGCCGCGTTAGAACACCTGTAGCACCGCTTATTGTCTTGTTATGCATATGTTTGCGCGTATTTATTGTTTCTTCCCCCTCTTCTCTCCGGTAGACCCCGAGACCGCTGCTGATGCCACTGTGATCGACTACGTCGACGACGACCCCTCTCTCTTGCCAGAGCAACCAGGCAAGCCCCCCCCCCTTGATCACCAGATATCGCCTACTCTCCTCTATACTGCTTGCATTAGAGTAGTGTAGCATGTTACTGCTTTCGTTATTCCTATCCTGACGCATAGCCTATCTTTGATACTGCTGTTGATACCTTTACCTGCAATCCTACTTGCTTAGTATAGGATGCTAGTCTTCCATCAGTGGCCCTACACTCTTGTCCGTCTGCCATGCTATACTACTGGGCCGTGATCACTTCGGGAAGTGATCGTGGACATATACTATATACTTTACACTGTTAGATTATCTGTGATACTGTTCGGAGTTGGGGGCTGAAGGGGCAGGTGGTTCCACCCAGGTAGTGGTGGGCCTGGGTTCCCGACGGCCCCTGACTGTTACTTTGTGGCGGAGCGACATGGCAGGTTTGAGACTACCTAGGAGAGAGGTGGGCCTGGCCCTGGTCGGCGTTCGCGGATACTTAACACGCTTAACGAGATCTGGGTATTTGATCTGAGTCTGGCCATTTGGTCTATACGTACTAACCATCTACGCGGGAGTAGTTATGGGCATCCCGGCGTCGTGGTATCAGCCGAAGCACTTCTTGACGTCAGCGACGGAGTGGCGCGCGCCGGATTGGACTGGAACGCCACTAGGCTAGGTCTGCTTCCGGCCGCCCTCGCAACGTGCAGGTGTGCTCAGGGCGATGGGCCCAGACCCCTGCGCGCATAGGTTTAGACCGGCGTGTTGACCTCTCTATTGTGCCTAGGTGGGGCTGCGACGTGTTGATCTTACGAGGCCGGGCATGACCCAGGAAAGTGTGTCCGGCCAAATGGGATCAAGCATGTTGGGCTATGTGGTGCACCCCTGCAGGGAAGTTTATCTATTCGAATAGCCGTGTCCCTCGGTAAAAGGACGACCCAGAGTTGTACCTTGACCTTATGACAACTAGAACCGGATACTTAATAAAACACACCCTTCCAAGTGCCAGATACAACCCGGTGATCGCTCTCTAACAGGGCATCGAGGAGGGGATCGCCGGGTAGGATTATGCTATATGATGCTACTTGGAGGACTTCAGTCTACTCTCTTCTATATGTTGCAAGACGGAGGCGACCAGAAGCGTAGTCTTCGATAAGACTAGCTATCCCCCTCTTATTCTGGCATTCTGCAGTTCAGTCCACTGATATGGCCCTTTACACATATACCCATGCATATGTAGTGTAGTTCCTTGCTTGCGAGTACTTTGGATGAGTACTCACGGTTGCTTTCTCCTTCTTTTCCCCCTATCCCTTCTACCTGGTTGTCGCAACCAGATGTTGGAGCTCAGGATCCAGACGCCACCATCGACGATGACTCCTACTACACTGGAGGTGCCTACTACTACGTGCAGCCCGCTCTTGACGACCAGGAGTAGTTAGGAGGATCCCAGGCAGGAGGCCTGCGCCTCGTTCGATCTGTATCCCCGTTTGTGCTAGCCTTCTTAAGGCAAACTTGTTGAACTTATGTCTGTACTCAGATATTGTTGCTTCCGCTGACTCGTCTTTGATTGAGCACTTGTATTCAAGCCCTCGAGGCCCCTAGCTTGTATTATGATGCTTGTATGACTTATTTTATTTGTAGAGTTGTGTTGTGATATCTTCCCGTGAGTCCGTGATCTTGATCGTACATATTTGCGTGCATGATTAGTGTACAATTGAATCGGGGGCATCACACCGTCAAGCGCGCCCGGAGTAACCTACAGCAAGCCACCTGGCACGTTCCGAGCAAGCGTAGCAATGCGGCCCCAACCCCAGCCCTCGCGAAACTGCGAAATCAGTACTACGCGTACATAATTACGCTCTGAAAATACCATGGGCACAGGGGGAGGGGCACGACCACGGCATGCCCAAAATGCGGCTCAACCGCACTAGGGGCTCCCGACTTTGTCATTTTTTCTTACCTTCAGGACTCCACTCTCCGGAAGGCATGTCCGGTAGTACAATCGCCGAACACACGATGCAACAACAAAGGACACAAGAAGCTGCGTCGAATTCCCAGGTGGTCTCTATAACGAGCAAAATACCTGTCTTACATACCGCCCCACAGCTCGCCCCTGGAGGGGGACATGTCAAATAGTCCCATCTCTTGCTTATCACATTATTTGTATCGTTCTGCTTTTACCGCAACCTTTTGAATAAACAATGCTTAGCTTCAGCTTATTATTGCATTCTCTATTCATTTATTTCTTGTTCCACACATATGTTCAGTTATGACATTTAGCACCCGTACACTTTGGTACAGCCAATACGCCAGGGGCTCAAGCACCCCATAATACGGCATGAGAAGTCTGAACACTTTCATAAGTGCGGCCCTCCGAACTTATAGCATTATATGCATCAGCTCGGAATCATGTCTTTGGTCAATAGTTGGGTTTGCCCGACTCCCATGTTTTGGTACCTTACGTTCCGCTATATCGGCTAAGGTAGCGCTGGAAGAACTACTGCGATTATGCCCAGGTTGAGCTGGGTTAAGCACCTCAGTAGAGAAAGCTAAAACTGACTGTCATGATAGGGCGAGAGCTGGTCGCTGTTCGAGAGGTTTCGAGTCCCTAAAGACTTATGCCGCGTAGAGCGAGGAGTCGGCTTTGTCCAGCCTAGGCGTGTATAGCACCCCGAACTCGGTCTTCCGAACACTAGGGACTTCGCCGAAATTTAAAATTATAGAATTCTCTGGCTAAGTGAGAGTGATAACGCATTATAGTCTGATTGCCTTGTTCGTTGTGCTGAGCATCTCCCTCGAAGGACCCAAGAATGGGAAAAAGAGTGCTCAGGTTTATCCCGAACACCCCAGCACTCGTGGCATGGGGGCAGAAGTCGACGACTCGCCATCTCTCAAATTTAATAAACGACCGCATAGAAGGTAATATTTTAAATTAAACAAGCTTTGCATAGCGCATATGAACACGTTTTCAGCGTACAGGATAACACGAGTGAGTTTACTCAAACATTACATCCCTGGCACATTCATCCACCACAAGGCGGGCACCCTTCAGGACGCCCTCATAGTACATCTCGGGGTGGCGATGCTCCTTGCCCGGTGGTGGCCCGTCCTTCACCAGCTTCTCCGCGTCCATCTTGCAAGCGCCCTACGGGCGCCCTCGATGCAGGCAGAGCGCTTGATAACTTCAAGCCATGGACAAGCATCCACCAGCCGCCTTACCAGCCCAAAGTAGCTCCCAGGCAGAGCCTCTCCAGGCCACAGCCGAACTATGAGGCCCTTCATGGCCTGTTCGGCCACCTTATGGAGCTCGACCAGTTGCTTCCACTGGTCGCTCAAGGGCACCGGGTGTCCGGCCTCAGCATACTGAGACCAGAACACCTTCTCCGTCGAGCTCCCCTCCTCGGCCCGGTAGAAGGCGGCGGCATCTGACATGCTACGGGGCAAATCTACGAATGCTCCTGGAGAGCTCCGGACTCGGGTAAGTAACAAGTAATTCACTTTCACGTGCTTGCTTTGCATAAATAATGGCTTACCCGCCGCTATCTTCTTCATCGCCTCAACTTCCTGGAGGGCTTTTTGGGCTTCGTCCTTGGCAGACTCGGCGCTTTCGAGGGCCGTCGCGAGCTCGGACTCTCACGTCTTTGAGTCAAGCTCCAAACTCTCGTGTTTTTTCACGAGAGCCTGGAGCTCTTGCTGTACCTCGCCAACTCGTGCCTCATGTTTCTCCCGCTCGGTGCGCTCCATGGCCTCTTTCTATTCGGCCTAGGAAAGCGCTTGCTTAAGGGTCGCCACCTCAGTCGTGGCCCCTAGCACGTCAATAACGATCCTGTCATTTTTTTCAACTACATTTTCTTTCTTTTATATTCTTACACAAGGCATTGCGTACCTTGGTTCTCCTCGAGCTGCTTCTTGGCAAGTACGAGCTCTTGCTCGGACTGCTCGAGGTTCTGCTTCAGCGTGTCCACCTCCGCAGTCAGTGCGGCAGAGGCCAGCAGCGAAGCCTGCATACGCATATTGACTTAATTATGTTAGACTCCTGCGATTATTATTAGATCCTCTATTCGGCTTTTATTTCTGAACGCCAAACAGAGCATCAGGGGCTACTGTCTATGCGGTAATATTTTCACATATTTTTTACATACCTCAAAGCCTGTTAGCAGGCTGGCACAGGCTTCAGTCAGCCCGCTCTTGGCGGACTGAACCTTCTGGATCACCGCACTCATGATAGTGCGGTGCTCCTCGTCGATGGAGGCGCCGTTAAGCACCTCCAGCAAGTTATCCGGTGCCTCCGGTTGGACGGAGGTCACCGGCTTCGTAGGCTTGCCCTTCTTCTTAGGGTCCGCCTGCCGGACTCCGGAACCATTGAAGGTTTGGTGCGGTGTCCGGCCCAGGGCCGGACTTGGAGCCCTTGGGGGTCTTATCCCCTTTGCGCCTAGAGTCCAGGAGGTCGCCTTGCGGCGCCTCCAGGGCCACCTCCCCCTGGCTTGGAAACTTTTGGGACAACACCTCAGCATCGTCCGTAGGGCGAGGGGAGGTAACGGTCGGAAGTGAAAAACTATTCACATCCGACGAACCCAGGGAACCGCTCGACGACACGTCGAGCCGTGCTTTGGGCGGACTGCATAATTATGTTCGGCGTCAGGAGAAGCTGTGCAATAAAGGAACGCCATGAGTTACTCTGGTGTCCTAATATTTACGACTTTGCCAGGGGCTTGCCCCTGGGCGGCCACTCCTCGTCGCTGTCGGTGGTGTTGGTGGATTAGTCTGGAGGGAGGGTCCTTCCCTTCTTGGACCCTCCGGTCTCCCCAGTTGGGGCGGCCTTCCTTTTCTTTTCTCCCCCTGCTGGGGAAGAAACCTCTCTTTCCTCCTCCTCGTCTTCATGGGAGGAGTGCGCCTCGGAGTCATCGGACGGTGAGTCCGACTCCACCGGGCGCCGGGAACTCTTTCGGGTTCCCGTGGCCTTCTTCTCCGGCACCACGTAAGGTGCCGGAACCAGCAGCTTCGCCAAGTGGGCATCTGCTGGGTCTTCTGGCAAAGGAGCCGGACAACTGATCTTCCCGGACGTCTCCTGTCAATCCTGTCAAAGGTACGGGAGTTTAGATCCCGCATGAAGTCAAGCTATGGAAAATGAGTATCCTGTAAAAGGTAAAACCTCTTACCGCGTTGGCTTGCCGCTTTGCACCGAATCCGCGGTCCTCGGTAAGGGGAGGAGGAGCCTCGGCGCTCTTGAATAGCACCTTCCAGGCATCCTCATGGGTTGTGTCGAAAAGCCGGCTCAGAGTTTTGTGCTGGGCCGGATCGAACTCCCACAAATTGAAAGCCCCTTGTTGACACGGGAGGATCCGGCGGATGAGCATAACCTGGGCTACGTTGACGAGTTTGAGCTTCTTGCTCACCAGGTTTTGGACACATGTTTGGAGTCCAGTCACCTCTCCCGAACTGCCCCACGGCAGGCCCTTCTCTTTCCAGGAGGTGAGCCGCGTAGGGGCTCTGGATCGGAACTCGGGGGCTGCGACCCATTTGGGGTCACGCGGCTCGGTGATGTAGAACCACCCCGATTGCCACCCCTTTATGGTCTCCATGAAGGAGCCCTCGAGCCATAGGACGTTGGGCATCTTGCCCACCATGGCGCCTCCGCACTCCGCCTGGTGGCCACCCACTACCTTCGGCTTGACATTGAAGGTCTTCAGCCATAAGCCGAAGTGGGGTCGGATGCAGAGGAAGGCCACGCACACGACGATGAACGCCGAGATGTTGAGGATGAAGTTCGGGGTCAGATCGTGGAAGTCCAGGCCGTAGTAGAACATGAGCCACCGGACGAATGAGTGGAGAGGGAATCCCAGTCCACGGAGGAAATGGGTAAGGAACACGACCCTCTCATGGGGCCTGGGGGTGGGGATGAGCTGCCCCTCATCTGGGAGCCGGTGCGCGATGTCGTCGGGCAGGTATCCGGCTCTCCTCAGCTTTTTGACGTCTCCCTCCATGACGGAGGAGACCATCCACTTGCCTCCCGCTCTAGACATGGTTGGAGAAGGTTGAGGAAGAGAATGCGGACTTGGGCGTTGGAGCTCGAGTGTGCGAAAATGGATAAGCAAAGGAGGAAGAAGGCGTGGGTGAAAAGGTGGATCGTTATCCCCTTATATGGGCGGACGAAACTATGCGCCCCCACCAGCCTGGTAAAACTCGCATATCTCCCAAGCGCCGTAATCAATTGCATGGTTGGGTTACCCACGCCCGTATTGATGAGAATCCCGGGATAAGGGGACACGATCTCTGCTTCGACAAGACGTGCCAAGGAAACCGCCTCACTAAACGCACTGAGGTGGGACAGTAAAAACGATTCGAATAAAGGCTTGGCTGTGGTGTGATGTCACACTACGGAATACGTCAGCAGATTAGATTTGTGTAAATATTATTCTCTCTACGGTGGTATGTGGAACTTATTTTGTAGAGCCGGACACTATCCTTGTGTTCAAAATCTTCTATGAAGTATTCGGAGGAGGAACCCGCCTTGCAATGCCGAAGACAATTTGCGCGCCGGACTCGTCGTCATTGAAGCCTGGTTCAGGGGCTACTGAGGGAGTCCTGGATTAGGGGGTGTCCGGATGGCCGGACTATAACCTTTGGCTGGACTCTTGGACTATGAAGATACAAGATTGAAGACTTCGTCCCGTGTCTGGATGGGACTTTCCTTGGCGTGGAAGGCAAGCTTGGCAATACTGATATGTAGATCTCCTTCCATTGTAACCAACTCTGTGTAACCCTAGCCCCCTCCGGTGTCTATATAAACCGGAGGGTTTAGTCCGTAGGACAACAAGAACAACAATCATACCATAGGCTAGCTTCTAGGGTTTAGCCTCTCTGATCTCGTGGTAGATCTACTCTTGTACTACCCATATCATCAATATTAATCAAGCAGGAGTAGGGTTTTACCTCCATCGAGAGGGCCTGAACCTGGGTAAAAACATCGTGTCCCCTGTCTCCTGTTACCATCCGCCTAGACGCAGAGTTCGGGACCCCCTACCCGAGATCCGTCGGTTTTGACACCGACAATGGACATCCACTATCCTTCGGCGCAATCAACGAAGAAGGGCAGTCTCTTCGCTCCTCATGCTCGTCTGTTGGGAGATCTGGAATGAGAGGAACGCCAGAGTTTTTAGAAGCAAGTCCTTCCTACCTTCTTTGCTAATTAACAACATCCACTTGGAGGCTAAAAATTTGGTACTTGCAAGGGCAAAACATTTGGGCTCTCTGATGCCGCGAGAGTAGGCTTCCTTTTTCCATTTGTGGAGGCTCAATAGACCTCGTAAAACTTTGTTCGGTTTCCCTTCTTTATTAATGATAATGAGATGAGGCAAAGCTTTTCCCTCCGTTTAAAAAATGTTTTACTTCTGTGATATTTGTAGCAGTTTGCGTAGGCTAAGAGTGGATTACACTAACCTTAATTTACATGGCAGTAATATGAAGGCATTTGTTGTTGGAGACCAACTCCATGGGCAGGAATGCAAAGTAAATAAGTTTTATAGGACTTCAAAAGCATCAATAGTCTAATTAGTTAAGTATATTCTCAAGGTTATTGTTAGTGTAACTTATGCCTAGTTTTTAGTGAGGGATTAAATTGAACTGCAATTTGTTGCGTGTTCGGTCAAATCCATGGTGGGCTGGCGGCTCTCGGCTACAGGACCATCACTACAGCCAATTACTAACAAATCATGTTTTGAATCAGAACATTGGTGTTGTTTTTCTAAAAAATCTGACAAAAAGTAGAAGTTATTTTACTGTTGGACTGAGATTTGAGGTTCAGAGGCCACAAAAGACTATAAGGGGGCAGAGAAAACAATGAAATGTCCGACAGTGCAAAGTGCACGTTTGTTCTACAAGGTCAACATAAGACTATACTCTACCTGCAAAAAAACAGATGAGACTATACTCATGAAACGCCTCCATCAGCGGGCAAAGATCTACATGCAGTTTGTTCTTCTGTTTAGAAGTTAGAGCAGTAGATACTTGATCATTTGTTCTAAGTTCATTAGTTATTCATCTTTTGTTCTGAATGATTTATGAACACAATACATGTTCCTCCTAGAATCGTTACGCCTTCAGAAGCGGGGTTGGCCAAACTGCGGGTTGTGCTATCTATGTAGGAGGGAGCCTGAATCTGCGGCACACATCCTTTTCCAATCCCGTTACTCACTGAGAGTATGGGTGGCCGTAAATACGGGGGTTTAATGTACCAAAATTAAACTTTGCAGTCTGGGGAGGTTTCCGCACGGTTCAACATTAGTGGACATCCACTGTCCCTCGCCGCGGTCATCGGAGAAGGGCAGTCTCTTCGCTCCTCATGCTCGTCCATTGGGAGATCTGGAATGACAGGAACGCTAGAGCCTTCAGAAGCAAGTCCTCCCTGCCTTCTTTGTTAATTAACAACATCCACTTGGAGACTAAAAATTGGGTACTTGCGGGGGGAAAACATTTGCGCTCACTGGTGCCGCGAGAGTAGGCTTCCTTTTTCCATTTGTGGAGGTGCTACCTCTTGAGCATGCGTTGGTTTTCCCTTGAAGAGGAAAGGGTGATGCAGCAAAGTAGCATAACTATTTCCCTCAGTTTTTGAGAACCAAGGTATCAATCTAGTAGGAGACAACGTGCAAGTCACCTAGTACCTGCACAAACAATCAAGAACCTTGCAACCAACACGATAAAGGGGTTGTCAATCCCTTCACGACCACTCGCAAAAGTGAGATCTGATAAAGATAGTAAGATAAATATTTTTGGTATTTTTTTGTATAGATTGGAAAGTAAAGAGTGCAAAATAGTAAACGAGATGTGATGTGAATAAAAGAGATGCAATATAATAAGGAAGAGATCCGGGGCCCATAGGTTTCACTAGTGGCTTCTCTCAATATAGCATGTATTACGGTGGGTGAACAAATTACTGCCGAGCAATTGATAGAAACTCGCATAGTTATGAAGATATCTAAGGCAATGATCATGAATATAGGCATCACGTCCATGTCAAGTAGACCGAAACGATTCTGCATCTACTACTATTACTCCACGCATCGACCGCTATCCAGCATGCATCTAGAGTATTAAGTTCATAAGAACGGAGTAACGCATTAAGCAAGACGACATGATGTAGAGGGATAAACTCAAGCAATATGATATAAACCCCATATTTTTATCCTCGATGGCAACAATACAATACGTGCCTTGCTGCCCCTGCTGTCACTGGGAAAGGACACCGCAAGATTGAAACCAAAGCTAAGCACTTCTCCCATTGCAAGAAAGATCAATCTAGTAGGCCAAACTAAACCGATAATTCGAAGAGACTTGCAAAGATATCAAATCATGCAAATAACAATTCAGACAAGAACCAAATAATATTCATAGATAATCAAGTTCATAAATCCACAATTCATCGGATCTTCGCAAACACACCACAAAAGAATATTACATCAAATAGATCTCCAAGAACATTGAGGAGGTCTTTGTATTGAGAATCAAAGAGAGAGAATAAGCCATCTAGCTAATAATTATGGACCCGAGGGTCTGTGGTAAACTACTCACGCTTCATCGAAGAGGCTAAGGTGTTGATGTAGAAGCCCTCCGTGATCGATTCCCTCTCCGGCAGATCGCCGGAAAAGGCCCCAAGATGGGATCTCACGGGCACAGAAGATTGCGGCGGTGGAAAAGTGAGTTCGTGGCTCCCCCTGATGTTTTTAGGGTATAAGAGTATATATAGGCGAAAGAAGTACGTTACTGGAGCTCCATGGGACCCATGAGGGTGGGGGGCGCCTACCCCCTGGGCGTGCCCTCCTGCCTCGTGGCCGCCTCGCATAGTTCCAAATTTCAACTCCAAGTCTTCTGGATTGCGTTTCTTCCAAGAAAGATCATCGTGAAGGTTTCATTCCGTTTGGTATTCCTTTTCTGCAAAACACTGAAATAGGCAAAAAAACATAAACTGGCACTGGGACTTCGGTCAATAGGTTAGTCCCAAAAATAATATAAAAGAGCATATTAAAGCCCATTAAACATCCAAAACAGATAATATAATAGCATGGAACAATAAAAAATTATAGATACGTTGGAGATATATCAAGCATCCCCAAGCTTCATTTCTGCTCGTCCTCGAGTAGGTAAATGATAAAAACAGAATTTTTGATGTGGAATGCTACCCAACATAATTTTCAATGTAATTTTCTTTTTTGTGGCATGAATGTTCAGATCCATAAGATTCAAAACAAAAGTTTAATATTGACATAAAAACAATAATACTTCAAGCATACTAATAAAGCAATCATGTCTTCTCAAAATAACATGGCCAAAGGAAGTTATCCCTACAAAATCATATAGTCTGGTTATGCTCTATCTTCATAACACAAAATATCTAAACCATGCACAACCCCGATAACAAGCCAAGCAATTGTTTCATACTTTTGATGTTCAACCTTTTTCAATCTTCATGCAATACATGAGCATGAGCCATGGACATAGCATTATAGGTGGAATAGAATGATGGTTGTGGAGAAGAAAAAAAGGAGAAGATAGTCTCACATCAACTAGGCGTATCAACGGGCTATGGAGATGCCCATCAATAGATATCAATGTGACTGAGTGGGGATTGCCATGCAATGGATGCACTTGAGCTATAAGTTTATGAAAGCTCAAAAGGAAACTAAGTGGGTGTGCGTCCAACTTGCGTGCTCATGAAGACCTAGGGAAAATTGAGGAAGCCCGTCATTGGAATATACAAGCCAAGTTCCATAATGTAAAATTACCACTAGTATATGAAAGTGACAACATAGGAGACTCTCTATCATGAAGATCATGGTGCTACTTTGAAGCACAAGTGTGGTAAAAGGATAGTAGAATTGTCCCTTCTCTCTTTTTCTGTCATCATTTTTTTATTTGGGCCTTTCTCTTTTTTTATGGCCTCTTTATTTTATTTTATTTTTCGTCCGGAATCTCGTTCCGACTTATGGGGGAATCATAGTCTCCATCATCCTTTGTTCACTGGGACAATGCTCTAATAAAGATGATCATCACACTTTTATTTACTTACAACTCAAGAATTACAACTCAATACTAAGAACAAAATATGACTCTATGTGAATGCCTCCGGCGGTTTACCGAGATGTGCAATGAATCAAGAGTGACATATATGAAAATCATGAACGATGGCTTTGCCACAAATACGATGTCAACTACATGATCATGCAAAGCAATATGACAATGATGGAGCGTGTCATAATAAACGGAATGGTGGAAAGTTGCATGGCAATATTATCTCGGAATGGCTATGGAAATTCAATAATAGGTAGGTATGGTGGCTGTTTTGAGGAAGTTATATGGTGGATGTATGATCCCGGCAAAAGGTGTGCGGTATTAGAAAGGCTAGCAATGGCGGAAGGGTGAGAGTGCGTACAATCCATGGATTCAACATTAGTCATAAAGAACTCACATACTTATTGCAAAAATTTATTAGTTATCGAAACGAAGTACTACGTGCATGCTCCTAGGAGGATAGATTGGTAGGAAAAGACCATCGCTCGTCCCCACTTCCACTCATAAGGAAGACAGTCAATAAATAATCATGCTCCGACTTCATCACATAATGGTTCACCATACGTGCAAGCTACAGGAATCACAAACTTTAACACAAGTATCTCTCAAATCCACAACTACTCAACAAGAATGACTCTAATATCACCATCTTCATATCTCAAAACAATCGTAAAGAATCAAACTTCTCATAGTATTCAACGCACTTTATATGATAGTTTTTATTATAGCCATCTTGGATGCCCATCATATTAGGACTAATTTCATAGCCAAAGCAAATTACCATGCTGTTCTAAAAGACTCTCAAAATAATATAAGTGAATCATGAGAGATCAATAATTTCTATAAAATAAAACCACCACCGTGCTCTAAAAAGATATAAGTGAAGCACTAGAGCAAAATTATATAGCTCAAAAGATATAAGTGAAGCACATAGAGTATTCTAATAAATTCCGATTCATGTGTGTCTCTCCCAAAAGGTTTGTACAGCAAGGATGATTGTGGTAAACTAAAAAGCAAACACTCAAATCATGCAAGACGCTCCAAGCAAAACACATATCATGTGGTGAATAAAAATATAGCTTCAAGTAAAGTTACCGATAGACGAAGACGAAAGAGGGGATGCCTTCCGGGGCATCCCCAAGCTTAGGCTTTTGGTTGTCCTTGAATTTTACCTTGGGGTGCCTTGGGAATCACCAAGCTTAGGCTCTTGCCACACCTTATTCCAAAATCCATCAAATCTTTACCCAAAAAATTGAAAACTTCACAACACAAAACTTAAACAGAAAATCTCATGAGATCCGTTAGTATAAGAAAATAAACCACCACTGTATGGTACTGTAATGAACTCATTTTTTGTTTATATTGGTGTTAAACCTACTATATTACAACTTCTCTATGGTTCATACCCCCTATACTACTCATAGATTCATCCAAATAAGCAAACAACACACGAAAAAAAGAGTCTGTCAAAAACAGAACAATCTGTAGCAATCTGTTATGTTCGAATACTTCTAGAACTCCAAACATTCTACCAAATTAGGACGACCAGGGTAATTTGTATATTAATCTACTGCAAAAAGAATCAGGGTAAAAGCTCTTTTCTGTGATTTATGAAAATTATTTTTGTGAGCACAAAGTTTCTGTCTTTTTCAGCAAGATTAAACAACTATCATCCAAGAAGATCCTAAAGGCTTTACTTGGCACAAACAATATCTAAAACATAAAAAACACAATCATAACAGTAGCATGATGAATTATTTATTACTAAACAGGAGCAAAAAGCAAAGAACAAAAATGGAAGACAAGAATTGAAGCACAAAGAGAGCATAATAAAGTATGTGACAAACACATCTAATTCTAACATACTTCCTATGCATAGGCATCTTATAGGCAAAACATTATCAAGGCAAGCAAAAACTAGCATATGCAAGGAAGCGGAAAGAAACAATAGCAATCTCAACATAACGAGAGGTAATTTAGTAACATGAAAATGTCTACCATATTTTCCTCTCTCATAATAATTACATGTAGGATCACAAGCAAATTCAACAATATAGCTATCACAAAACATATTCTTAACACGATCCACATGTATGGAAAGTTGACACTCTTCCAAAATAGTGGGATTAACATTAACTAAAGTCATGACCTCTCCAAACCCACTTTTATCAAAAACTTCATAAGATTGAACATTCTCCAAATATGTGGGATCTAAAGTTGACACTCTTGCAAACCCATTTTCAATATTATTGCAAACATTATTATCAATCTCATTTTCATCATGGGGCTTAAATAAATTTTCATGATCATAAGAAGAATCACCCCAATCATGATCATTGCAACAAATAGCAGTCATAGCAAAACTAGCATCCCCAAGCTTGAGGTTTTGCATATCATTAACACAATTGACATTAAGAGAATTTATAATAACATCATGGCAATCATGCTTTTTATTCAAGGAGCTATCATGAATCACTTCATAGATTTCTTCATCACAATTTTTAGATTCATGAATTTCAAGCTTAACTTCATAAAGATAATCTAGTGCACTCAACTCACTAGAAATATGTTCATCATAATTGGATCTCTTAAAGAGATTAGTGAGTAGATGAGGATCCATAAACTTTTAGCAAGTTAAGATGCAAGCAAAAAGAAGACACATGGTAACACAAGATCGAACGAAAGAAGGACGAAAGAAAAGGGCAAAATTTTTGAAAATCGTTTTAGAAGTGGGGGAGAAGAAAATGAGAGACGAATGGAAAATAATATAATGCGAGGGAGAAGAGTTTATGATGGGTACTTGGTATGTCTTGACTTGGCGTAGATCTCCCCGGCAATGGCGCCAGAAATCCTTCTTGCTACCTCTTGAGCATGCGTTGGTTTTCCCTTGAAGAGGAAAGGGTGATGCAGCAAAGTAGCGTAAGTATTTCCCTCAGTTTTTGAGAACCAAGGTATCAATCTAGTAGGAGACAACGCGCAAGTCACCTAGTAACTGCACAAACAATCAAGAACCTTGCAACCAACACGATAAAGGGGTTGTCATTCCCTTCACGGCCACTCACAAAAGTGAGATCTGATAAAGATAGTAAGATAAATATTTTTGGTATTTTTGTTGTATAGATTGGAAAGTAAAGATTGCAAAATAGTAAACGAGATGCGATGTGAATAAAAGAGATGCAATATAATAAGGAAGAGACCCGGGGGCCATAGGATTCACTAGTGGCTTCTCTCAAGATAGCATGGATTGCGGTGGGTGATGCCTCTTGAGCATGCGTTGGTTTTAAAGTAGCGTAAGTATTTCCCTCAGTTTTTTAGAACCAAGGTATCAATCCAGTAGGAGACTACACGCAAGTCCCTCGTACCTGCACAAACAACCAAGAACCTTGCAACCAACACGATAAAGGGGTTGTCAATGCCTTCACAGCCACTTGCAAAAGTAAGATCTGATAGAGATAATAAGATAAATATTTTTGGTATTTTTATGATATAGATTGGAAAGTAAAGATGGCATAATAAATGGTGGAAAAATAGTAAATTGATAGGAAAATAACATGATGGAAGATAGACCCGGGGGCCATAGGTTTCACTAGTGGCTTCTCTCAAGATAGCAAATTCTACGGCGGGTGAACAAATTACTGTCGAGCAATTGATAGAAAAGCGCATAGTTATGAGAATATCTAGGCATGATCATGTATATTGGCATCACGTCCGTGACAAGTAGACCGAAACGATTCTGCATCTACTACTATTACTCCACACATCGACCGCTATCCAGCATGCATCTAGAGTATTAAGTTCATAAGAACAGAGTAACGCATTAGGCAAGATGACATGATGTAGAGTGATAAACTCAAGCAATATGATATAAACCCCATCTTTTTAGTCTCGATGGCAACAATATAATACGTGCCTTGCTGCCCCTGCTATCACTGGGAAAGGACGCCGCAAGATTGAACCCAAATCTAAGCACATCTCCCATTGCAAAAAAGATCAATCTAGTAGGCCAAACCAAATTGATAATTCAAAGAGACTTGCTAAGATAACAAATCATACATATATGAATTCAGAGAAGAACCAAATATTGTTCATAGATAATCTTGATCATAAACCCACAATTCATCGGATCTCGACAAACACACCGCAAAAAGAATTACATCAAATAGATCTCCAAGAGAACCGAGGAGAACTTTGTATTGAGATCCAAAGAGAGAGAAGAAGCCATCTAGCTAATAACTATGGACCCGATGGTCTGTGGTAAACTACTCACACATCATCAGAGAGGCTATGGTGTTGATGTAGAAGCCCTCCATGATCGATTCCCCCTCCGGCGGAGCGCCGAAAAAGGCCCCAAGATGGGATCTCACGGGTACAGAAGGTTGCGGCGGTGGAAATAGGGTTTCGTGGTGCTCTCAGACGTTTTCAGGGTATATAAGTATATATAGGCGAAGGAAGGGGGTTTGTGGAGCCACGAGGGTGGGGGCGTGCCTCCCTGCCTCGTGGCCGCCATGTTGCTTCCTTGACGTCCACTCCAAGTCTCCTGGATTGCGTTTGTTCCAAACATAACTCTCCTGAAGGTTTCATTCCGTTTGGATTTCGTTTGATATTCCTTTTCTGTGGAACACTGAAATAGGCAAAAAAACAGCAATTTGCACTGGGCCTTTGGTTAGTAGGTTAGTCCCAAAAATAATATAAAAGTGTATAATAAAGCCCATTAAACATCCAAAACAGATAATATCAAGCATCCCCAAGCTTAATTCCTGCTCGTCCTCGAGTAGGTAAATGATAAAAACAGAATTTTTGATGTGGAATGCTACCTAGCATAATTCTTAATGTAATTTTCTTTATTGTGGCATGAATGTTCAGATCCGAAAGATTCAAGAAAAAAGATTAATATTGACATAAAAATAATAATACTTCAAGCATACTAACAAAGCAATCATGTCTTCTCAAAATAACATGGCCAAAGAAAGTTATCCCTACAAAATCATATAGTCTAGCTATGCTCTATCTTCATCACACAAAATATTTAAATCATGCACAACCACGATGACAAGCCAAGCAATTGTTTCATACTTTTGATGTTCTCAAACTTTTTTAATATTCACGCAATACATGAGCGTGAGCTATGGACATAGCACTATAGGTGGAATAGAAGGGTGGTTGTGGAGAAAAAAAGGAGAAGATAGTCTCACATCAACTAGGCGTATCAACGGGCTATGGAGATGCCCATCAATAGATATCAATATGAGTGAGTAGGGATTTCCATGCAATGGACGCACTAGAGCTATAAGTGTATGAAAGCTCAACAAAAAAACTAAGTGGGTGTGCATCCAACTCGCTTGCTCACGAAGACCTGGGGCATGTTGAGGAAGCCCATCATTGGAGTATACAAGCCAAGTTCTATAATGTAAAATTCCCACTAGTATATGAAAGTGACAACATAAGAGACTTTCTATCATGAAGGTCATGGTGCTACTTTGAAGCACAAGTGTGGAAAAAAGGATAGTAACATTGTCCCTTCTCTCTTTTTCTCTCATTTTTTTATTTGGGCCTTTTATTTTATGGCCTCTTCTTTTCTCTTTTTTTTGTTTTTTCGTCCGAAGTCTCATCCTGACTTGTGGGGGAATCATAGTCTCCATCATCCTTTCCTCACTTGGGACAATGCTCTAATAATGATGATCATCACACTTTTATTTACTTACAACTCAGAAATTACAACTCAATACTTAGAACAGAATATGACTCTATGTGAATGCCTCCGGCGGTGCACCGGAGTATGCAATGAATCAAGAGCAACATGTATGAAAGAATTATAAAGGTGGCTTCGCCACAAATACGATGTCAACTACATGATCATGCAAAGCAATATGAAAATGATGAAACGTGTCATAACAAACAGAACAGTGGTAAGTTGCATGACAATATATCTCGGAATGGCTATGGAAATGCCATAATAGGTAGGTATGGTGGCTGTTTTGAGGAAGGTATACGGTGGGTGTATGAGGTGCGCGGTATTAAAGAGGCTAGCAATGGTGGAAGGGTGAGAGTGCATATAATCCATGGACTCAACATTAGTCATAAAGAACTCACGTACTTATTGCAAAAATCTATTAGTTATCGAAACGAAGTACTACGTGCATGCTCCTAGGGGTATAGATTGGTAGGAAAAGACCATCGCTCTTCCCTGACCGCCACTCATAAGGAAGACAAACAATAAATAAATCATGCTCCGACTTCATCACATAACGGTTCACCATACGTGCATGCTACGAGAATCACAAACTTTAGAACAAGTATTTCTCAAATTCACAACTACTCAACTAGCATGACTCTAATATCACCATCTTCATATCTCAAAACAATTATCAAGTGTCAAACTTCTCATAGTATTCGATGCACTTTATATGATAGTTTTTATTATACCTATCTTGGATGTTCATCATATTAGGACTAATTGTCGGCGTTCTGGGAAGGGGGGTCCCCAGACTTGCCTGCCTGCGGCCCACGGCGTGGCTCTGCGAGCGGGCCCATACGGCCCATCTTAACCAACAAGCACTCAAGACCCTCACGAGGGGCCAAGCCTCGCGAGGCGGATGTCACAAGACCTCCTCGGGAGCGCCCTCACCAGGCTGGCTCACAAGGGGCGGAGAGTTCAAGGCAAGGCAAACCTCGCGAGGTTCCAATGATGTGAGCCATGACGTTCAAGATCAGGCGGGCGCCAGCGCGCACAGTGTCCTTGTTTCCTCTTTGGTGCTAAGGAAGCAAGCGCATGCGTGGAGTACCGAGGCGTCAAGCAAAGGTTTTCATATCGGTGCAACAAGACCAAGACTTGCAGGACAGCAAGATGGAGGTCACCATGGAGCCCAAGGCGATGTCAACACCAGAGCCTTTTGCAGGCGAAGACTGCTTTTGTCAGGATA
Organism: Aegilops umbellulata; assembly: GCA_032464435.1. NCBI lineage: Eukaryota > Viridiplantae > Streptophyta > Magnoliopsida > Poales > Poaceae > Aegilops > Aegilops umbellulata. Next base: position 352,741,324 of record CP136055.1, read on the forward strand.
AGCTGTACTAGATGTCCCCTTTCAAATTGGCCATTGTTGGCTCCCTTCCCGCTCAATATTTGGGGAGAGAACCAGGGCCACTATAAATAGGATAGGCCACCAAAGTAGGAGGGAGAGAGGTCTCGAACCCATTCAGTTCATCCTCACATCCACCAAGCACAAGAACACCCCGCCTCAGGAGGCTGTTCTTCCCCTTGTACTATTCATCCTCAGCCCAAGAGGCAATCCACCACCACCACACTGGAGTAGGGTATTACACCACAACGGTGGCCCGAACCAGTATAAATCTTGTGTCCTTTGTGTTGCGAGTTCATTGAGTTAGCCCTTGTGATCTTAGCGAAGCTAGGACATGGATCGGTAGGGGGAGATCTTCGTGCGCACCCCAGTGTTCGAACCTTGAGGGCTTTGCCGGAACCCATGATCCGACATTTGGCGCGCCAGGTATGGGTGCGCCGGAGCCCTCCTTCCACCAGCCGATCCGCTTGTTGATCCCTCGGCGCTCCGCGGCTCCGATGTCCGGTGACTCAAGAGCCGATACCGACCGTTGGGCGGCCTGGCCGGCCCGGGCGGCGCCGTCTGCCCAAGAAGACCTCAACCCCGTGCCTCGGGCGGCACGCGCACCGCCAAACACCGCGGGGCGTGGGCGGTGCGGTCACTCACCCTCTGCTCTTACTCCACGACAAGTGCGAGCGGCTGCGATAGCCTCAAGCCACGCTGCCGCCACGACGCCGCACACCTGGCGGGAGCAGGAAAACATGAGGGCCGCGCTCACGGTGGCTCAGGAGCTACTGCGATGCCGGTTGATGGAGAGCGGTCGGGATGCCTTGCTAGAGCGCGTCGCCGAGCTCTTGGACGCCGCGGCTTCAGGAGTGCCGCCCTTCTGTTCTCTGCTCACGCCACAAGCTGCAGCCGGGTTGCATGGCGGACCACGCCACGCCCGCGTGCCTACAGGCGCACCACCAGGCTTCATCGACACCGGCGCGACCAACTGAACTGCACGCCCTCTCGCGCCTGCACCACCTTCGCTGGGCGCGGGCACGAACGCTGCCACCTACGGTACAGGCGGGATGCAACCCTACCATCCTCGAGGCGGCACGCTAGGTCGGGCGATGTGGAGTGTGGGGCACTATGGCGAGGTCTTCGAGGCAGCGGTCTCGGAGGCCTACGTGCCCCGCATGGTGGACCAGGAGTACATGCTGGAAAAAGACCCTGGCTCGTTCCTCGAGCTTGGCTGGGAGGAGGAGGCGCTAGAAGCCGGCACCTTTTAGGACCCCTGCGGAAGCCTCACCAACCACGCCGGCGACAACAGCTACGCGGTACCACTAATTCCTCAGGAGTAGGCTTACGCTAAACATGGTGCGCAGGGGGATCAGGTCGCAACAGCAGATGGCGGTCCCAGTTCGTCGGCCTCCCTCCCGCCAGGGGGGGCATGCTGGAGACAGCAGGAAGGAAGCCAGGACGAAGGCCCTCCCCAGCGCTGCGCAGAGCAAGGCGTCCCCCCTAGGTAGGCCCTCTGCCGGGGAGGCGCTCCAGAGCCTACCCCCGACAGAGGACCCGTGGTCGCCGAGGGTGCCGCTGGCGTCCCCTTTACCCCTTTGGTGTCGTCCTCATTTCCGGTCGCCCCCAACGGTGGCCGAGGGAGGCGCAAGGCGGGGCCCTCATCTGGCGATATGAAGTAAGGCTCACGCCTGTGAAGGTCTCTGCCCGTGACACTCTCATGTAATAATGAGTGGGGCTGTACATGCCCCGGAGTCTCAGGAGTGCCGCCCTCGGGCCTCGGGGACTCCTTCCCACTTCCTAGTGGCAGCACTTAGCTCCGAGCTGGTGAGAAGACACGAAGACAAGAAGACAAGAAGACTAGACAAGGCGCCAGACGCGGCCATTTTCTTTGGATCCCTTTTCTGTATCCTTGCCTTCTGGATTTGGATTTGAGTTGAAGTTGAATTTTCATTGATACGCATGGGGGGTGCCTTTTCTCGTTCGAGTGATTTCTTGCTATCTACTTCTTGCCTTATGCGGGAGCTCACGCTCGCTGCCTCCCCCTCGCGGGCCCCATGCGAGCGGGGCTGGGCGCCGCATACGCGCCGCGCACGTCGACACCACGATCGGCGCCTGACTCTCACGAGGCCCTCTCGGGCGAATCAGCAAACTATTCAGGAGTTCCTCGGGATCTCACGACCTCACGATCCAGTTCGGGGCTTATCCCGGCTGAGGTAAGCCGCAAACGGCGAACTTGCCGCCAGACCCATGGATTCACAAAGGTGCACACTCAGCTTGACATAAAAGAATAAAGGCTGCGGTTTGTTTACACGAGGGGCTCCCCCTCTCAAAATGCTCTTACAACCTCTAGGGCCACGCCCAAACCTCTGCGTGCAGGACAAACAGATGGGAAACGCGGGGATCAGTCGGACATGTCGCTCGCCGCATCGCCTTCAGAGGCGCCACTGGCATCGCTGCCACCATCGCCAGCATCACCATCACCACCTTCAGCGCCGGCAACACCATCATCGACCACGTCGCCATCGTCCGCCGTGATCACCACTGCGTCGTCGTCAGAACAGAAGGCCCTGACCAGTGCGTCCACATTATCCTCCCCCCATCGTGCCAGGTCGCCCTGGATGGCCTTCGGGACTGGAGCAATGGCGGCGTCAAAGTCGAAGTCCTGGTAGTTGTTCTGAAGATGGCTGAAGACACACGAGAATGTGCACCCTAGCAGGCTGCGGCTCCTCTCTTCGACAAGTAGGCGAGCTCTATCAGAGCGGTTCTCCAGGCATGTTACCACATCGGTGAAGAAGCGGAGGTGGCTGGCGTAGTCGTTCGCGTGGGGGTGAGGGGCGTTCTCATCATAGATGTGACCCAGGGCAGTATTGGCCCTGTTCCAAAGGTCCTGAAGCATGGGAGCATGCACGCGCTCCAGCGTCTGCCGCTGAAGCACTTCCTCCTGTTCTGCCGTGCAACGATCTCGACGTTAGCAACCCGCTTCTGAAGAGAGAGCAGCTCGGCGCGGGTGGAGGTCAGTTCCGCCTACGCCATGACCAAGGCGGATGCCGTGGCGTCCTCGCGCCTCTCCACCTCAGCTAGCCTGGGCCTAAGGGTAGTGGCCCTACCTGCAGCCTCCGTCCCCCGCAAGCTTCAGCTTTCGCTCATGCCTACCCTCAAGACCCGCGCGAACCTCGGCCACCCGGTGATCAACCTCCTCCTGGGCCTTGGCCACGCATGCACCAACGGCGTCTTCCGCTTGGGTAACTTGATGCTCCCTCGTCTCCAATCGCTCAAGCTCGAGGCTACGCTCCATGGCTTCCAGTGCCAGCGCCTCCTCGCGCCTCTAGATCTCTTCTTCTTCGGCGGGCGTCCCCCTCAACGACGTAAGGACGACTCTGTACGCCTCCACTTGCCACTGCAAGGAGGCACTCCAGGCTTGGAGCTCCCACGCGCGCTTCTCCGCGGCCTCGCGGCGGCGATCAGCTTCTCGGGCCTGTTCCAGGGCTCGTGAGCAGGCTTCACGCGAGGTTGTGAGAGAAGCTTCAGCCTTCGCATTATCAAGATCACACTAGTGACGCCCGAGGTTGATGGTCACCTTCAACTTGTGCCGCTCCTCCGCCAACCAAAGACCCTCGGACTCAAGGCGCGCGTGGACACCCGCGAGTTCTTCGCCAAGCCGAGTAATCGCGCCCATCGCCTCCTGGAAGAGCTCATGACAAAAAACGCTCCGTCCATGCTCGAACTCGGCTGCAGGCGGCACTCGAAGCGGCATGCCTCCTCCCAACAGGGGGATGGGGGCTGGCGGGTGCCCGGAGGCTAGCCAGGCCTCGCAAGGGGCCCGGGCGAGTTGGGGCTAGCTGCTTGAGGAGGCGCCGAAGACCGAAACCATCTAGCCACCACCCACGATCAGAGGAGGAGCCCTCGGCACGCTCGCTGAGCTCCAGGCAAGGCCGTGAAGGAGGGACGACGGGGGCGTAAGCTCAAGGCGCCATGGAGGCGAGCACGCCCCTGCAACCGACCCCGTACCGCAGGCGGCGTGCAGGCTCGGGGCGCTCAAGGCCAGCAAGGGAGACGAGGAGAGAGGAGACTGCTTCTCGAGAGACTCGACGGCTGTGGTGGAAGGGACCCTAATGAACCAACATAAGGGAGGAAAGCAGCACTCAACAAGCCCCAAAGATACAGTACTTACTCGTCAATGGCGATGTACTTCCTCCGCTTCAACGGCCCGAAGATGCCACCTCTGTCGCTCGGGGACCTCTTCCTCTTCTGGAGCTCCTCAAAGTCCATGCAGAGCCGACCAAAGCGTTGCACATGGTGGCCAGCACGAGGTGCAGCAGGGGAAGCACTTGAAGGGACCGCTTCAGGGGCGCCAAGCTGAGGAGAGTTGCTGGACGCCATCATGCCGCGACCTGCCGAGGTCTCAGGAGCTTCGGCCTCGGGAGTCGCGCGCCGTGTCGCCCCCGCAGCTGCCGCCCTAGGACAAGAATCACAGACTCCCGAGGATGACGCCTCGGGAGCCCTAGGCAGCAACAACACCTCAGCACTAGGGCCACCGGCCTCGGATGGTGCTCGCCTCCCTGCATCCACACTCGGGGTGAGCTCAGCGCCAGCAGCGAAGAGGGGAACCACGTTGACGGGATTCTCGCGGGGCCCCACGAGGCTGTCTGGACGCAGCCCCCACTCGTCAAAGGAAGGCATGTGCTCCATGAATTCATCCTTGTTCGAGCAACGGTACAACAGACAACTCTTCCCAGGCATGTCGTCCAAAAACGGAACGCCCGCCAAGACCCCAAGCACCGTCTGCCGCATATCAAGAGGGAGCCCAGACTCCTGAAGCATCATATGGTCCTTGCTGTTGAGCAAGGCCCACATCGGCCGAGAATGGCACTGGAGCGGAGCGAATCGGCGTCAGACAAAGTCCTTCACCACCATAGGCACAGTCACGCCACGGTCTTTCAGCCTCTTCAGCCTGAGCCTGACGGGGACAAGGCAAGGGCTCGTGAGCTTCTCGTGGACCCAACCGGAATTGGGGATGGCAGGCGCCGACGAAGAATGGAGCAGGGGGCTGAGCACTCCGACATCAACAAATACCCACCGTGTCCGAAACCCGCTCGTGGATGGAGGAAGCTCGAAGTCGATCCCTGTGCCTGCCGTCGCAGCCACAGCCTGGAAGCTCAGGAACCCCGAGCTCTGCCGGGGGTTAATCAGATGCAACGAGAAGAAGTGGCGGAGAAGGGCCACGGAAGGGGCAATGCCCACCATGGCCTCACACACAAAGGCGAAGATGGCAAGAAGGGTCACGGATTGGGGATCAGGATGCAGCATGTGGATCTGATAGTGTTCAAGCACCGCGTTGAAGAAGGCGGAGAAAGGAGGGACCAGGCCGGCCCAAAGAGCGTCGATGAAGAATGGGACCTCGCTGGCTGCCCGGTCAATGCGAGCATGAGATGCAGGCCAAGCCACCGTCTTTCCCCACTCATTGAAGCTGGAGGCGAGCATGGGGCACACCTTGCCCATGGCCTCATCGTTGAGCACCAGCGATCGGCAAACTGCGGGCTCGGCGGCCAGAGGCGCACTAGCCAAAGACAGAGGTTTCTTCCCCTTATCCGTTTGTTTCGGCGCCATGGCAATGGAGTGAGCAGAGCTCAGGTCAGATTGGAAAGAGGAGCGGAGTCCCAGGGAAGTAGAGGAATCGGAGGAGTATGGTGCAGGCGATGGAAGAATAATCGTGTAGGTGGCGGTGGCCGCATAGCCAGGCGGATTCCAAGGCAGCGTGGCGAAGCAAAGACGCCCACGTCCAATCAACCGCCACGCATCGACCAAGGCCACAGGCTATTGGGGCCCGTGGCGCTCCGCACTTGACCTTTGGCTTCACCACAAAGCCAAGCCCGAGCGCGCCTTGGGCCCGGGGCTACTGTCGACGTTCTGGGAACGGGGGGTCCCCAGACTTGCCTGCCTGCAGCCCATGGCGTGGCTCTACGAGTGGGCCCGTACGACCCATCTTCACCAACAAGAACTCAAGACCCTCGCGAGGGGCCAAGCCTCGCGAGGCGGACGACATAAGACCTCCTCGGGAGCGCCCTCACCAGGCTGGCTCACGAGGGGCGGTGAGTTCAAGGCAAGGCAAACCTCGCGAGGTTCCAATGACGTGAGCCATGACGTTCAAGATCAGGCGGGCGCCAGGCGGGCGCCAGCGCGCACAGTGTCCTTGTTTCCTCTTTGTTGCTAAGGAAGCGAGCGCAGGCGTGGAGTACCGAGGCGTCAAGCAAAGGTTTCCATATGGGTGCAACAAGACCAAGACCAGCAGGACGACAAGACGGAGGTCACCATGGAGCCCAAGGCAGCGTCACCACCGGAGCCTTTTGCAGGCAAAGACTGCTTTTGTCAGGATAAGTTGTACTAGCTGTCCCCTTTCAAATTGGCCATTGTTGGCTCCCTTCCCGCTCAATATTTGGGAAGAGGACCAGGGCCACTATAAATAGGATAGGCCACCACAGTAGGAGGGAGAGGAGTCTCGAACCCATTCAGTTCATCCTCACATCCACCAAGCACAAGAACACCCCACCTCAGGAGGCTGTTCTTCCCCTTGTACTATTCATCCTCAGCCCAAGAGGCAATCCACCACCTCCACACTGGAGTAGGGTATTACACCACAACGGTGGCCCGAACCAGTATAAATCTTGTGTCCTTTGTGTTGCGAGTCCGTCGAGTTAGCCCTTGAGATCTTAGCAAAGCTAGGACGTGGATTGGTAGGGGGAGATCTTCGTGCGCACCCCAGTGTTCGAACCTTGATGGTTTTGCCGGAACCCGTGATCCGACACTAATTTTATAGCCAAAGTAAACTAACATGCTGTTATATAAGACTCTCAAAATAATATAAGTGAAGCATGAGAGATCAATAATTTCTATAAAATAAAACTAATATTGTGCTCTAAAAAGATATAAGCGAAGCAGTAGAGCAAAATTATCTAGCTCAAAAGATATAAGTGAAGCACATAGAGTATTCTAATAAATTCCGATTTATGTGTGTCTCTCCAAAAGGCATGTGTACAGCAAGGATGATTGTGGTGAACTAACAAACAAAGACTCAAAGCATACAAGACGCTCCAAGCAAAACACATATCATGTGGTGAATAAAAATATAGCCTCAAGTAAAGTTACCGATGGACGAAGATGAAAGAGGGGATGCCTTCCGGGGCATTCCCAAGCTTAGGCTTTTGGTTGTCCTTGAATTTTACCTTGGTGTGCCTTATGCATCCCCAAGCTTAGTCTCTTGCCACTCCTTATTCCATAATCCATCAAATCCTTACCCAAAAACTCGAAAACTTCACAACACAAAACTCAACAAAAAATCTCATGAGCTCCGCTAGTACAAGAAAACAAACCACACCCTTAAGGTACTGTAATAAACTCATTCTTTATTTATATTGGTGTTAAACCTACTGTATTCCAACTTCTCTATGGTTCATACCCCCCCGATACTAGCCATAGATTCATTAAAATAAGCAAACAACACACGAAAAACAGAATTTGTCAAAAATAGAACAGTCTGTAGCAATAAGATTTGTTCTAATACTTCTGAAACTCCAAAAATTCTGAAAAACTAGGAAAACCTGGAAAATTTGTATATTGATCTACTGCGAAAAGAATTAGCAATTTATCATGTTCTTGTGAATTTTATCAATTATTTTCATGAGCGCAAAGTTTCTGTTTTTTCAGCAAGATCAAATAATTATCACCCAAGAAGATCCTATTGGTTCTACTTAGCACAAACACTAATTAAAACATAAAACCACATCTAACCAGAGGCTAGATGAATTATTTATTACTAAACAGGAACAAAAAGCAAAGAACAAAAATAAAATTGGGTTGCCTCCCAACAAGCGCTATCGTTTAACACCCCTAGCTTGGCATTGAGATTTCAATGATGCTCGCATGAAAGACAAGAATTGAAGCACAAAGAGAGCATCACAAAACACATGACGAACACATCTAAGCCTAACATACTTCCTATGCATAGGCATTTATAAGCAAACAAATTATCAAGACAAGCAAAAACTAGCATATGCATGGAAGAAAAAAGAAACAATAGCAATCTCAACATAACGAGAGGTAATTCTGTAATATGAAAATTTGTACGACCATATTTTCCTCTCTCATAATAATTACATGTAGGATCATAAGCAAATTCAACAATATAACTATCACAAAACATATTCTGAACACGATCAATATGTATACAAAGTTGACACTCTTCCAAAATAGTGGGATTAACATTAACTAAAGTCATGACCTCTCCAAACTGTCAGGACCGGTTTTCCAATAAAACATTTATTGAAAAGCCGACCCTTGTGTTGATCAGTACACAAGAATCCTTCTTACCGGTAGACAAATCCTTGATACAGAAATCCAGCAGTACTAAATATTATACAAGGTCGAGCTGAGGCTGCTCAACAATTTATTACAAGCACGCCGATATTATTCATAAAGGTGGATATGACACAAGGGTATGGTGGCATAACTACGGACTCGTAATAAAGGTGGTGCTGGATATGTCACAGTGTAGTGGGTGACATGACTCCAATATCTTACAGCTCATCAAGCGTCGGAGTGAGGCTCGATGATTTTATTTGGGTAGCGGAAGCGTATATAATACAAGTGATCAACTCCAGGATCGCACGTGATTGACTGGGACTCCTCTAGGCGTCGGACTCGCTATCGAACTCTTCATCCATAAGATCGCCTTCGTCAACATCTGGCCAAATCAACAAGCCAGGTGAGTACTTTGAATGTACTCGCAAGACAGTTTGGACATAAGATATAACAAATGCAAACATGATGCACATGAGCAGATTAGTAATGCACATTCAGATAATAAATTTGCACTGCACGATAAATGAAAGGAAGTCAGGCGGTAGTCCTCCCGAAATCCCAATAAAATAACTGAAGACTGGTCGGGTTTCTGAAGCGATGCCTCGAAAGGTAAAAATAAATTAACATGCCGCAGTCGGGCGTCGGGGCGACACGACATAAAGGGCTTATATTGAAACGTAAATAACGGAGCGTGCCACAGTCGGACGTCTAAGCGACATCTCGAAAAGGGCTTATAATGAAAATAAATAACAAGGGTGCCACAGTCGGACGTCTGAGTGACATCACATAAAGGGCTTATATCGAAAGTAAATAACAAGGGTGCCACAGTCGGACGTCTGAGTAACATCACATAAAGGGCTTATATCGAAAGTAAATAACAAGGGTGCCACAGTCGGACGTCTGAGCGACATCACATAAAGGGCTTATATTGAAAGTAAGTAACAAGGGTGCCACAGTTGGACGTCTGAGCGACATCACATGAAGGGCTTATATCGAAAGTAAATAACAAGGGTGCCACAGTCGGACGTCTGAGCGACATCACATAAAGGGCTTATATCGAAAGTAAATAACAAGGGTGCGACAGTCAGACGTCTGAGCGACATCACATAAAGGGCTTATATCGAAAGTAAATAACAAGGGTGCCACAGTCAGACGTCTGAGCGACATCACATAAAGGGCTTACAGTTTATCATTCGAATTCAGGTAGTTCATGAATTTAAATCATAAGAAGGAAATACTCAGCACATAATAATAAACTAGTTAGTCCATTCACAGGAATAACATTCAGCCGAGTTTACCACTCTCAGTTTCATGCTTATTCTCCGGAGACTATCACTGGGTTGACACTGAGATCAACACTCAGACTGACACTGACACTGAGATGATGTCCAAGTCCCTGGTCGTGGACATGGATACTAGAATGGTTTGACTCTGCAGAGTTTGTACTCTTTAACCACAGCCAATGGATTTCAGTAGTCACAAGGACTAGTTCCCTTTACGGTATTTTAGAAGAAACACATCTAACCAGTACACACCCATTCCACATTCCGCTGCCAGGAATCACCCTAGGCAACGTTGAAGAAAAACTTTAAGACGGGGAGGTCACAACCTCGAATAGCATGGGATCAAATTTATATCGCGCGCTCTAAGGGGTGCCCCCCTCTCGGTCCCAACCGGAAACACCCATGCCCCCTGACCGGATGACGGGCTTTAATCCAGGGCCATGGAACCCTCATCGCGGTCCCTCTGTTTGGTGTGTACAAGGAAAGAGGTTTGCAACTTACTAAACCGCACTCTTTGCAGAAAACATGTGGCAGCACGAAGGGGAAACGGACGGGTTCGAGACTTGATCGATGTTAACAATGGAGTTACATGGTTGACGTAAGACTGGCATGCTTCAAGAATACCAGCTTACAACCTATCATGCCACCACATGATCAGGTTACCTTATCATCATTGTCGGCGTTCTGGGAACGGGGGTCCCCAGACTTGCCTGCCTGCGGCCTGCGGCGTGGCTCAAATGGGGGCCCAACGCGGCCCATCTTCATCAACACAAGACTCAAGACCCTCGCGAGGGGCCGAGCCTCGCGGGGCGGACAACACGGCGCTTCCTTAGGCGCAGCCTCCTTAGGCTGGCTCATGAGGAGGCGGAGAGATCAAGGCGGGGTACCTCGCGAGGTGCCCATGACGCAAGCCATGACGATCGAGGGTGCCAGGCGGGCGCCAGCCCGCGCAACGTCCTCCTTTCCTCTTTGGTGCAAAGGGGGTAAGCGCAGGCGAGAGGATCAAGCAAAGGCACCCACTTTGGTGCAATGAGACCAAGAGCAGTCCAACATTGGGAAGGAGGTCACCATGGAGCCCAGAATGGCGTCACCACAGGGCTTTTGGCAGGCGAGGACCAACTTTAGTCAGGATAAGTGTACCAGATGTTCCCCTTCGAATTGGCCAATTGTTGGCGCCCTTCCCGCTCAATATTTGGGAAGAGGCCCAGGGCCTTTGCCTATAAATAGGACTAGCCGTCCCCAGGGAGAGGCATCGAGCAATCAGGCACGCCGGATCGACGATTGGGTATCTAGAATCCGAGCAAGCAGAGAACAAGTAGAGAAAGAGAGAGAAGGGCGGCTGAACTCCTCCCAGCAGTTCATCGTCCTAGCCAAGAACAGGCCCTCGCGAGGCCGTTCTCCCTTGTACTGTTCATCATCATCATCATCATCCCAAGAGGCAATCCACACACCACACTGGAGTAGGGTATTACACCACATCGGTGGCCCAAACTAGTATAAACTCTGTGTCTCTTGTGCTGTTCTTCCTGTAGTTTAGATCCTTGCGAGACGGAGAGGTAGAGGGCATAACCTCCGCGCGCACCCCAGAGTTCGAACCTTAAGGGTCTACCGGAACCCGTGATCCGACATTTGGCGCGCCAGGTAGGGGTGCGCCGGAATCTGCCTTCCTACCGCTCCGCCTCTCGTCGCATCGTCGTCACCATGTCCGGCGACCAGGCGGGCAACCAAGATCCATGGGCGGCGTGGCCCGCCTGCGCGGAGCCGCCCGCCTCGGGCGACCCCACGCCCCAGGCAGTTCATGGTCCGCAGGGCGCTGCGGGCCGCGGGCGGCGCGGACAGGCTTCCGCAACCCTCACACCGCGGCAAGCGCGGTCGGCGGCGAGAGCCTCTAACCACGCCGCAACCACAAAACCGTACACCCGCTGGGAGCAAGCGAATTCGTGGGCCGCGCTCACGGTGGCCCGGGAGCTCCTGCAGCGTAGGCTGCTGGAAGGCGGCCGCAACGTGCTGCTGGAGCGGGTCGCTGAACTCCTGGGCTTTGCCGCTTCGGGGGCTCACCCCTTCTGCATACAGCTTCCACCTCAAGCCCAGGGCGTCGCACGAGGAGGCCCCGCACGCTCCCGCGGGTCTCAAGGCTACCCCAACACCGACGAATCCGCCAGCGCTGGACTGGCGGTGGCGCTACCCCTGCCCCCGGCGCGTGAAGGAGAGGGGCTCGATGCGGCCCACGGCACCAGCGGGCATCCGCGTTACCACCCCGCGGTGGGCACGCCAGGCAACGCCGCATGGCGCATGGAGCACTACAGCACAGCCTTCGGGGTGGCGGCGCCAGAAGAATACGTGCCCCACATGATGGACCAAGGGCACGCTCACGAGGGCGAGCAAGGCTCACTCCTCAGCCCCAGCTGGGGAGACGAGACGCCAGAAGCCGAGCTCTTCCAGGAGCCCCGGGACGGCTCCATCGGCCTTGCTGGAGGCGACGATTATCGGGTACCGCTAATTCCTCAAGAGCAGGCGTACGCTAACCATGGATCACAGGAGGTGCAGGTCGCCGCAGCGAGCAGCTGCCCCGCTCCCGCTGCCTCCTACCCCCCGGGAGGAGGACGCAGGGGGCTGCAGGAGAGGGGCAGGGATCCTACATCACCACCGTGGCGTTCGGAGCCAGGCATTCTTAGGAGGTAGGCCCTCCGCTGGGGAGGCGCCTAAGGGCCTGCCCCTGGCGGAGGACCCGTGGTCGTCCGGGAAACCGCTGGCGACCGCTCTACCCCACCGGCGGTGTCCTGGTTTTCGGTCGTCCTTGGTGGCACTAGAGTGTGGCGCAAGGCGGGGCCCTCGTCTGGCGATATGAAGCAAGGCCGGTTCCTGTGAAGAAGGCCCAGTGCCTGTGAAGCTCGCCGCCCCGTGACACTCTCACGTAATAATGAGTGGGGCTGTACACGCCCCGGAGTCTGAGGGGTGCCGACCTCAGGCCCCGGGGCTCCCTCCCACGCCCAGTGGACAGCACTTAGCTCCGCGCTGGTCAGAAGACGTCCAAGACTAGATAGGGTGCCGGACGTGGCCTTTTTGTTTGCTTTCATTGCCTTTTCCCTTTGGTTGTAACTTTTCCCCTGCTGGATTTAAGTTGAATTCGAATTTGAGCTTTGCGTGTGTTCGGGGAAGGGGTGGTTGGTCTCGTTCGAACCATTTCTCGCGTTCTGGTCGCCGCCTCACCACAGCTGCGTCCCCTCGCGAGCCTCACGCGAGACGGGCCGGGCCTACCTCGAGCGCAGCCCAAACTGCCGTTGTTGCTTCCTCACGAGATTACCTTTTGGTGTCTGCGGAGGCACGCGCGCAATATGGCCACTACTGATATGATGGACACAAGTTTTTACATCAGGGACTTCCCCTCTCAAAATGCTCTCACAACCATCAGGCCAAACACCTGAGTTCTATCCATGCAGGGTAAAAAGACAGGAGCAATACATGGTCAGTCAGACAAATCTCCTAACGCGTCCTCAGGGGCACCTCCTGAGCTGTCGCTGGCATCGCTGAACTCGCCTTCGCCGCCTGCGTCGCCACCAGCGGCATCAGGGCCATCCACCACACCGCCCTCGTCGGTAGCCACGATCGCGTCGTCGTCATCCAAAGTGAAGGCCCGGACGAGAGCATCCATGTTGTTTTCTACCCAAACCGCCAGATCGCCTCGGACGGCCTGGGGGACTGGGGCAATGGCGGCATCAAAGTCGAACCAGGGATCCATGTTCTGAAGATGGCTGAAGACAGGAGAAAAGGCGTGCCCAAGCAGGGCGCGGCTCCTCTCCTCCACCAACCTGTCGGCCCTGACCGACCGTGCCTCCAGCTGCGTCACCACAGCGGTGAAGAACTGCAGGTTGCCGGCATAGTTGATCGTGTGCGGCTCGCCCACAGTTGCCTCGCAGATGTTGCCCAAGGCTGTGTTAGCCCTCTCCCTAAGAGTAGTAAGCATGGGGCCATGCACGTGCTCCAGGACTTGCCGCTGGCGTATCTCATCGGCATTCTGACGCTCAACGGCCTCAACCTTTTCCACCCGCTGGCGAAGACGGAGCACCTCGGCCTGGAGAGTGGATGACTCCTTTTGCGCTGCCTCAAGGGCGGCCCGGGAAGCATCGGCCTGCCGCGTCGCCTCATCCCGTTGAGCCCTCAAGGCTGTGGTCCTCCCCTCGACCTCGACCCGGATCGCCTCCAGCTTCCTCTTGAACTCGCGCTCGAGGCCCCGGCGCTCTGTCGCCACCCGACGACCAACCTCCTCCATGACACGCGCTTCTCGCGCAACGACATCATCTTCCGCCTGCGTCACCAGGCGCTCCCTCGTCTTCAGCCGCTCATACTCGCGGGAGCGTTCGGCGGTTTCTGGCACAAGCGCTTCCTCACGCTTCCAAAGCTCAACCGGGTCGCCAGAAGCCACCTTCATCGACACAAGGGCCGCCTCGCGCAGCTCCACTTGCTCCTCCAACAAGTGGCACCGGGCCAGGAGCTCCCGAGCCCGTTCTTCTGCTGCTTCTCGTCGTCGGTCAGCTCCCCGGGCCTCTTCAGCGGCCTAAGATCGAGCCGCCCGGGAGGCCTCCAGCAACACCTTCGCCTCTTCATCATCAAGGTTGCGCTGATGACATGCGAGAGCAACGGCGGTCTCTAGCTCGTGCCTCTCTGCGACCAGGCGCAGGCCCTCGGCCTCCAAGCGCGCGTCCTCTTCAGGGAGCTCCTGCCCAAGCAGGTCCACCGCGCCGCTCGCCCTTCGAAGGAATTCATGACGACGAGCATGACGCTCCCGAGCGCGCTTGAGCACGTCTTCCACACCATCGTCTGCCCCAAGCAAGCGCCGGGGACCGCGAACCATCGCTCCCCCCGGGCAGGTGGCTGGGGGCTGGCGTCCTCACGACGGCCGGGCGCGCCGTACCAGAACCCCGGCCTGAGGCCAGCCCACCTCCAGAAGAAGGGCGCAGGGGGCGCCTCAGCCAGTCGCAGCCCGCGACCAGACGAGAAGCCCATGGCAGGCTGGCCATGCCAAGGGAGGGCCCCCGAAAGGAGATCGCGGGAAGAGAAGGGCCGCAGCGCGCTACAAGACGATCCACCCCGTCGCTCGCCCCCACCACAAGGGCAGCGTTGCTCGGGGCACTTGGGGGCGACGGGGGAGACGAAGCCAAGGGAGGCAGCACCTCAGCGGCTTCCGCGAGCTCAGCCGGAAGGGGCCTGCGGAGCAAGGATCAGTAGACGCAGCAAATGGATCAGGAGGTAGGAAAGGAGAGGACTTACTCATCGGTAGGAAAGTATTTCCGGCGCTTCAGCAAGCGGCAAGGGAAGTCATCGCCCAGGGCCTCTCTTTTCCTCTGGAGGGCCTCAAAGTCCATGCGGAAGCGGCCCAAGAGAGGTGCGCAGGAATCAATCTGCGATGGGGACGGAGCACCAAGGCGACCTGCGTCAGGGGTGCCTACCTGACGCGCACTGTCAGCCGCCTCGCCAGAAGGCACGGCCAGGGCCTCAGGAGCCACGGCCCCAAGCGCTGGAAGCGGCTGCGCCACACCAACGGCCTCGGCAGCACGGGCCTCAGGAGCTGCCCCCTCGGGAGCACCGCCAGGTGTAGTCACCTTATCAGGAGCTTTCTCGGCCCCCGCTGTGTCCTGCCTCCCTGCTCCACCACTCGAGGAGGATTCGCCTAAGCCGACCGGAAGGGCGGTCACCACCACAGGGTTCTCGCGAGGCCCTTGGAAGCCGGCAGGGTGTAGCCCCCACTCGTCGAAGGAGGGCATCTTCCTCACGAAATCGTCCCTGTTCTGGCAGAGGTACAGCAGAGCCCCTCCCCGCTGGATGCTGCCCGGGTTGGGGTAGCCGGTCAGGACCAAGAGCACTGTCCTTAGCACCCCAGGTGTCAGGTCTTCCTCCTGAAGCCTCATGTGATCACCATGTCCGCTGAAGGCCCACATCCGGCGAGAATGGCGCTGGAGAGGGGCAATGCGGCGCAGCAGAAACTCCTTCACCACCTTGGGCGCCGTCA
Source organism: Aegilops umbellulata (assembly GCA_032464435.1). Classification (NCBI taxonomy): domain Eukaryota; kingdom Viridiplantae; phylum Streptophyta; class Magnoliopsida; order Poales; family Poaceae; genus Aegilops; species Aegilops umbellulata. Next base: position 352,756,969 of record CP136055.1, read on the forward strand.
CGCCGAGCGTTTTCAAGAACGTGAAGCGGCGCCAGACAAAGGCAAGCCGGGGGCTCTCGAGCGTCTCCTGGCCCCAGCCAGAGTTGGGTACAACAAGCGAAGTCGGCTTCACCAGCAGGGGGCTGGGCACCCCGACATCAACGTACAACCACCTCTCACGGAACCTAGCTGAAGGTGGGGGGAGCTTGAAGTCAATGCCAGAAGCCGCAGTCTCAGGCGCAGCGACGAAGCTCACGCATGCCGAGCATTGAGCGGGGTCGGCAAGACGCAGAGAAAAGAAGTGGCGCAACAAGGCAACGAAAGGAGGGATGCCCATCAGCGCCTCGCAAACAAAAGCAAAGACCGAAAGGAGGGCGATGGATTCGGGGCCCAGATGCATCATGTGGATCTGGTAATGGGTAAGGACGGCGTTGAAGAAATCGGAGATGGGGGAACCAGACCCGCCCACAAGGCCTCAGCAAAGTAATGAACCTCGGTGATTATCCTGGCGATGGGGAAGTGAGACGTAGGCCAGGCCATCGTCCTCCCACACTCGTTGAAGACAGTGGCTAGAGCCGGGCTGAGCTTATCCAGGCACTCCAGATTGAGTATGATTGACTGGCCGATGGCGGGGGGCACCGACGGCGGCGGATGAGATGGGAGCACAGGCTTCTTCCCTTTCTCTTTCTTCGTCGGAGATATGTCTGAGGATGGGAGAGAGGAGATGTGAGATGGGATTAGAGGCAAGAGTCAGAGTTCGAAGGAAGGAAGAATAGGGGACGGTCGAGCAACAGGAAGAGGGCCGGCTGTGTACAACTGTGGGGCAACCTAGCGCGGCGCAAAATAAGGGAGCGTGGGCAAACAGTACCGCCCACGTCCAATCAACCGCCACACGGCGCCCAAGGCCGCAGGCTGTTAGGGCCCGCGGCGCTTCGCCCTTGCCCTTTCGCCTCTCGACACGGCCAAGTCCATGTGCGCCTTGGGCCCGGGGGTACTGTCGGCGTTCTAGGAACGGGGGTCCCCAGACTTGCCTGCCTGCGGCCTGCGGCGTGGCTCAAATGGGGGCCCAGCGCGGCCCATCTTCACCAACACAAGACTCAAGACCCTCGCGAGGGGCCGAGCCTCGCGGGACAGACGACACGGCGCTTCCTCAGGCGCGGCCTCCTCAGGCTGGCTCACGAGGAGGCAGAGAGATCAAGGCGGGGTACCTCGCGAGGTGCCCATGACGCAAGCCATGAGGATCGAGGGTGCCAGGCGGGCGCCAGCCCGCGCAGCGTCCTCCTTTCCTCTTTGGTGCAAAGGGGGCAAGCGCAGGCGAGAGGATCAAGCAACGGCACCCACTTCGGTGCAACGAGACCAAGACCAGTCCAACGGTGGGAAGGAGGTCACCATGGAGCCCAGAATGGCGTCACTACAGGGCTTTTGGCAGGCGAGGACCAACTTTAGTCAGGATAAGTGTACCAGATGTTCCCCTTCGAATTGGCCAATTGTTGGCGCCCTTCCCGCTCAATATTTGGGAAGAGGCCCAGGGCCTTTGCCTATAAATAGGACTAGCCGTCCCCAGGGAGAGGCATCGAGCAATCAGGCACGCCGGATCGACGATTGGGTATCTAGAATCCGAGCAAGCAGAGAACAAGTAGAGAAAGAGAGAGAAGGGCGGCTGAACTCCTCCCAGCAGTTCATCGTCCTAGCCAAGAACAGGCCCTCGCGAGGCCGTTCTCCCTTGTACTATTCATCATCATCATCAGCCCAACAGGCAATCCACACACCACACTGTAGTAGGGTATTACACCACATCGGTGGCCCGAACCAGTATAAACTCCGTGTCTCTTCTGTTGTTCTTCCTGTAGTTTAGGTCCTTGCGAGACGGAGAGGTAGAGGGCATAACCTCCGCGCGCACCCCAGAGTTCGAACCTTAAGGGTCTGCCGGAACCCGTGATCCGACAATCATATGAACATATCAAACTTCGAAGCTCACCTGTAGCTTGCCTTGCATGCAACATAACATTCACTAATGCTTATATAAACATGCCATGAGAAAAACTACTCGAGCAAACATGCAAAACACTCATCATATCAAAGGTTCAAACATGCTTTCCTGGTTCGGAGTAGTCGGAGTCTAGCTCGGCGAAGTTCGTGGTTCTGTCACCTCCTCCGGTATCTACGGTATAAAGAAACCGCATACTAACGTAAATACCGTGTGTGTATAAAAGTTGTTCCAAATTTTTTTCAAATAAATCTGATAAAAAACTAGATAGAAAAATAAAGATGACAGAAAAAGAATCAATTCAAAATCATCTCCTGTTAAAAAGTTATAAGGGTTTTAGCCCAGGGACTTATCTGTAATGAAACAGAAAGTTTCCAGGGGATTGTTTATAAAAACAAAAAACGTTTCGCTAAGAAATACGCCACCCAACAGGGAAAGCGTACTCTGCCCGAAGGCGTTTTCAGAAAACGTTACGATTAGAATAAGAGAGGCTGACGAGGTGGTCCCACTCGCCAGGTTTGAATTTTGAAACAGAGCACACCGGCACCCGAAGGTCGCGGTGGTCGCCGGCGGCGATTCACGGCGAGGTAGGGGGAAAAGAGGGTACCTACGGGTTCAGGGGGCTCTTCCGCACCTGAGGGTGGTGGAGTTGGTCGACGGCGAGCACCACGTCGATGACGGCTTCTACTCCGGCGGACGGTGACTCGGGCGGTGGTGGATCTCGCCGGGGAGGGCTGCAGATGTCAAATTGAGCCTAGGGTCAGATGAGTGGGTGCACTAGGAGGCTTCTGGCAAGGTTTGGGAGGCGGGGGTGGTCTCACTAGAGGGAATCGTGCCGGAGCCCGAAGCGGATCGGGGCGGCCGGAGTCAGGGAAGAAGGCCTCCCCGAGGTCTTCCTAGCAGCTAGGCGTGGCTCTGGTGAGGTGTAGGAGTGGTGCTGGGTCGAAGGCGAGCTCGAGGCCTCCTTTTATAGCCGATCCGAGGCGGTTGCCGTGAACGGGATAACTTCGGCGGCGATTACGGCGAGGCAGTGGCCAAGCAGGCGGTTTAGGTGACTGGGCATCAACGTGTTGGTCTACTGGTTCCATCCAGAGGCTAAACTTGGCAAAACTTGGGCGATACTCCAAGTTCTCGACGGAACGGCTTCACGGGCATGTCGGCAGAGAGCGTGGTCTGCACATCTCAGGCCACGATGATGGAGCTGCAGCGTGCACAAAGAAGGGGACGGCCACACGTAGGCTTCTGGTGGTTTGGGCGGTGCTGGACGGTGCCGTTCTGCAGTGCTGGCCCCTGTTGGCCGCCACGGGTGGTTCTGCCACCGCGGAAGACGCCGGCATTAGCGAGACACATCGCCACCGACGTTTGCACCCGTCCAAACGACCGTGCGGCGCTCTGGATAAGGAGGGGGAGCAGTGAGCATCAATCCAAGGTGGCTACTAGCGAGATTGTCGACGGGTTCTAACGAAAATGACACCGTCGACTGAAACTGAACACTGAACTCTGAAACCTGACAGAAACAGTGTCGGCCACCTGCTCGACGAAATGTTTTTGGCATGTGGAAAATTTTTCTGGAGCTGACCTTTGGTGAGGTGGTCTCTTGATGTATCTGGAGGCTGCCTGAATTTTCTCAGATTTTTAGGAAAAGAAAAAGAATGAATTTCATTGAAAATGGCAAATCTGGTCCAAACTTGCAGTAAGCAAATTTTGAAAAATTTGAACTATGAACCAGTGGATGTTGATGGATCTTGGTTGAGGTTACTAAGGACTAGTCAGAGAAGTTTATTTGGGATCAAGATTCAAAGGAAAATTGGTAGTTCCTTTGTAAACCACCCTAGCCCAAATAAATGACATAAGATGATTTTGAGGGTAAAATAATTAGAATAAAATCTAAAAGGGGTTGAGACTTGCTGGAATAGGGTGCTAGGCTTGACTCAAAGTAGGGAGATGGGTTTGGAAGAAAATTTTGTTCAAAGGCCATGGAAAGAGGATACTTTTTGAAGGGGGAAGAATAAACCAAAAAATTTATTGGAATCCTTTTTAATGAAAAGTATTGCAAAAAACCTTTCAATGATATTTGTGTTGAGCCAACACAAGATGAAAAACCCTCAAGGCCAAAGATCAAGATTTGGATGAACCCAAACAAAATACTTGTCATAAAAGAATTTTTTTTTGAAAAGGAGAATCCTTTAGAAAATTTTTAAATAACCCCTTTCAAATCAAATAAAGAATTTGGTAAAACCAAATCAAAATTTTTGGAGTGTTACAACACCTACCCCCTTAGGAAAAATCTCGTCCTCGAGATTTCAGCTGATCCTCAAATAGGTGTGGGTACTCTGCCTGAAGAAAGTCCTCCATTTCCCATGTTGCTTCATCCTCGGTGTGATTACTCCACTGAACCTTGAAAAACTTAATTGTCTTCTGACGTGTCCTCCTTTCAGACTACTCTAATATTTTTATTGGACATTCCCTGTAGGTGAGCTCTGGTTGCACGTCAATGCTCTCATGTGATACTTGCTTCTCTGGGTTGCTTACGCATTTCCTCGACTGTGAGACGTGGAACACGTCGTGGACGTCTGACAACTCTTTGGGCAGGTCTAGCTGGTAGGCTACTGTGCCTCTTCGTGCAACCACACAGAAGGGTCCAATAAATCTTGGTGCTAGCTTTCCTTTAACTTTGAACCGTTGCAGGCCCCTCATAGGAGATACTCGTAGATACACATATTCACCGGGTTCAAAGCTGACTTCACGATGTTTTCGATCGTAATAACTCTTTTGTCGGCTCTGAGTTGTCTTGAGTCGGTTCCTGATTAGTCTAACTTTCTCCTCAGCTTCCTTGAGCATGTCCGGGCTAAAGATACAACTGTCTCCTGTTTCTGACCAATTTAATGGAGTACGACATCTCCGCCCGTACAAGGCTTCAAAAGGTGCCATTTGTAGACTGGCTTGGTAACTGTTGTTGTATGCGAACTCGGCATATGACAAGCTTTCTTCCCAAGTGGTTCCATATGTGAGAACACATGCTCTCAGCATGTCCTCTACAATTTGGTTCACGCGTTCAGTTTGTCCATCCGTCTGGGGGTGGTATGCTGTACTGAATACTAGTTGAGTTCCCAAAGCCTGTTGTAAATGATCCCAGAATTTTGAGATGAATTGAGTGCCCCTGTCGGATATTATAATCTTTGGGATTCCATGCAGACAAACTATACAGGAGAGATAAAGTTTGGCAAGCTTCTGAGTGGTGTAGGTGGTCTTTACGGGTCAATCTATCTGTGATGACCCATATGGCATCATTTCCGTGTTGTGACCGAGGTAGTCCGACAATAAAATCCGTTCCAATCTCGTCCCATTTCCACTCAGGTATCCTGTTTGGCTGTAATAGTCCTGCTGGTTTTTGGTGCTCGGCTTTAATGCGCTGACACAAATCACAACATGCAATGAAGGTGGCTATATCCCTCTTCATACCGTGCCACCAAAAATTTTCCTGAATGTCCTCATACATTTTGGTTCCTCCAAGGTGGATCGAATATGATGCGGTGTGGCCTTCATTTAGAATTTGCTGTTTGAGGTCCTCTACATTTGGCACGCAAAGTCTGTCTCCGTACCATAATATTCCCTCATCATCTATGACGAATTCTGAAGCCTCACCCAGACTCACTTTTCTTTTTATGCCTTCGATGCTGGGGTGCCCGTGCTGAGCCTTCTTAATCTGTTCCACAAGGGTGGGTTGTATTTCCAAGTTCGACACATTGCCTTTAGTGACCATCACCAAATTGAGTTTGGTGAACTCCTACTGAAATTCAGGTCTCAACTTTTGTAGACTGTCGTTACCCGAGCTGGGGTTCCGACTAAGTGCATCTGCTACTACATTTGCCTTTCCTGGGTGGTAGTGGATGCCAACATCATAATCTTTCACTAATTCCAGCCAGCGCCGTTGCCGTAAATTGAGTTCTGGCTGTGTGAAAATATATCTGAGACTTTTATGGTCCGTATATATTTCACAATGATTTCCAAGCAAAAAGTGTCTCCACTCTTTGAGTGCATGAATGACTGCTGCCAATTCTAAGTCATGAGTGGGATAATTTTCTTCATGCTTTCGTAGTTGCCTGGAAGCGTATGCGACTACCTTGCCTTCTTGCATTAATACGCATCCGAGGCCTTTCCGGGATGCGTCACAATATACTTCAAAATTCTTGTGTATGTCTGGTACAACCAATATTGGTGCTGTCGTTAATTTCCTTTTGAGTTCTTGGAAACTTTTCTCGCAAGCTTTAGTCCATTCAAATTTGTTATCCTTCTTGAGTAACTGTGTCATTGGTTTTGCTATGGTGGAGAACCCCTCGATAAACCTTCTGTAATATCCAACCATTCCCAGAAAACTTCGTACATCTGTTACGTTGGCTGGTGGTTTCCAGCCAAGTACGACCTTGACCTTTTCTGGGTCCATGGCGACACCTTCTTGAGTCAATGCGTGGCCTAGAAAACCAACCTGTCTTAACCAAAATTCACATTTGCTGAATTTGGTGTATAATTGATGTTTCCTTAATTCTCCCGGTACAATTCTGAGATGTTCAGCATGCTCTCCTGGTGTCTTAGAGTATACCAAAATATCATCGATGAACACCACAACGAATTTTTCCATAAATTTCATAAACACTTTGTTCATGAGATGGACAAAATATGCGGGGGCGTTTGTTAGTCCAAACGGCATCACTGTAAATTCATATAATCCGTATCTGGAGGTGAATGCTGTCTTAGGGATATCTTTTGTCCGCACTTTTAATTGATGATACCCTGACCTTAAATCAATTTTTGAGAAAACCTTGGCTTGTGCGAGCTGGTCAAATAAATCATTTATCCGAGGCATCGGATTTTTTTTTTTGACGGTGACCATGTTGAGTGCTCGATAGTCTATGCATAATCTTAGTGTCCCATCCTTTTTCTTGGCAAATAATACTGGTGAACCCCAAGGTGAGGAGCTGGCTCGAATAAATCCTTTGTCCAGTAATTCCTTTATTTGCTTCTTTAATTCCACCAACTTGGAGGGTGCCATTCTATAGGGTTTCTTGTAAATGGGGGTGGTTCCAGGTGCTAGTTCAATGCTGAACTCTATTTCCCGATCTGGCGGCATGCCTGGTAGTTCTTCAGGAAATACGTCAGGGAACTCACATACCACTGGAACTTTCCTTAGCTCTGAAATGTCCACCTTGTTCAACTTTGGTTGCCGTGATATTGGTCTTTCTTGAGCTGCAACTTTTATTGTCTTCCCGTGATGATGAGTGAGAATTACAGGCCGATTGAAGCAGTCGATAAATCCTTTGTTGGTGGTTAACCAGTCCATTCCTAGGATAACACCCAGCCCTTTATTTTCCAATACAATGAGGTTTGCCTGAAACTTTAGTCCTTCAAACTCAATAACCACACCTTAGCAGTAACTCTGAGTGATTTGCTTATTCCCGGGGGACTTGATGATCATGGATTTTTCCAAAGCATCGAAAAATCATGTTGCAAAGCAAAACTCTTTGAAATGAACGAGTGAGAAGCTCCAGAATCAAACAAAACCATGGCAGGTATTGTGTTGACAGGGAACGTACCGAGTACGATATCCGAGGCATTCTATGCCTCCTCCTTGGTCACATGGTTCAAGTGACCCTTCTTGTGATTGTTATTGGGGTTGAAGTTGTTACGTTTGGGTGTTGAATTGTTACCATTGTTGTTCGGATTTGGGGCCGAGTTTCTTTGCTTTGGGCACTGTTTAGCATAGTGTCCTTCCTCTCCACAAGCGTAGCAAGTAACACCTGGGCGATATGTAAAATCCTTGCCCCTTGCGTGAATTTTTTTGTTAGGACGTGGAACATTGGTTGTGGGTTTGTTCGCTCCAATCTTCTGAAGGTCAGTCTTGTTCCGGTTGTTGCGAGCATGAGTAGTCTTGTCCCTCTTCTGCTTGCGAAAATCCTCCAAGCTGCGACGCTCATTTTCCAATGTAATAGCTTTGTCCACAAGGGTCTTGAAATCCGGAAAGGTGTGTACGACCAGTTGGCATCTAAGTGCTGGTGCCAGACCGTCCAGAAATTTTTCCATCTTTTTATTTTCAGTCATATGCTCTTCGTTGGCATAGCGAGATAATAGAGTAAACTGACTATTGTACTCAGTCACTGTCATGCTTCTCTGCTTGAGGTCATCAAATTCCCTTTTCTTGATCTTCATAATGCTTCTGGGAATGTGCGCCCCACGAAATCCTTCTTTGAAATCTTCCCAAGTGATATTATTTTCATTGGGGTGCATGTGTAGGAAATTCTCCCACCATGATGCGGCTGCTCCAGTGAGATAGTGAGGTGCATAAAGTACCTTCTCACGGTCAGAACATTGTGCAATAATTAGCTTCCTTTCAATGTCTCGAAGCCAATCATCGGCCTCAAGAGGTCTATCAGTGTGAGAGAATGTTGGGGGACGTGTCTTCTGTAGTTCAGAAAATTTGGAATGCTGCTGATATGGTTCATGGTGATTTCCCATATTGATAACATGGTTCATCATTTCTTGATGCTGCTGCTGGCTTTGCTCATAAAGTCGACATACTTGAGAAAATGTTGTTTCACTGCCTTGCTGACTTGACTGCCCTTGTGTGAAATTGTTACTTGTCTGGGTACCATAATTTTCTTCCGACGGACTTGGCATGGAACGAGTCCAGGGACGAGGCATATTCCACTCTGGGGTATTTTTGCAAAACTCATGAGAAAAACTGAGTGGCAAAAATAAATAATTTTGAAAAGGCGGAAATTTTAAGAACTCCAACATTTTTCAAGAAAATACTTGATTGCTCATGGAGAAGGACCGCTCAGTACATATCTTACACGCAAGTCGTAATTATACAATACATCACTCAGGATGTGCGTACACATTCCTGACATGTTATTTAGGCTAGTGCACTTCTCCGAGTTCCTACATGATGCGCACACAAACTACTTCTCACCAAACCTATATACATATAAACATATCATACAAGCTGGTACATCGCACGGCTGCTAGGCGCATTTAGTCGGAGATGGTGAGAACTTCGCTCTGCCTGCCGAGGGTGAGACCCAGTGGTGCTGAAGACTCAACCTCCTCCTCACTAATAGGCTCCAAGCGTGAAGTACTGGTTTGAGGAACAGGCGCGGGCGCGGTAGGTGGTGCAGCTCTGACTGGAGTAGGAGCAATGACCTGGTCAAACTCCTCAGTAGTAGGCAGGTGGCGAGCGGTGGCTAGGATGGCAGGTGCATAGGATGCTGAGGACGAGACATAAGTCAGTGGTGGTGCTGTATGGAGGAGCTCCCTCCTGTTGGCGGAACAGCCCTGAACGAAGTCCATACGAGCAGCCACAAAGTCGTCCACGAGGTTATCAAAAGCTGCTTCAAGAGCCTTGAGATACTCAACAAGCATCTCAATAGCCTCATCTCTCTCTCCCCTAGCGCAAGCGAATGCATAGTGACAAGTGTATGGCACGTGGCATGGGAGGTAGCAGTAGCGACGAGTCTTCATTGAAGGGAGCACATCCCGGAGACGAGCTATCGCCTCACGGGCAGCCATCTGCATGGCATGCCTCTTCGTAGGCATGGCCCTTCCCAAAACTCGGAGGCGGCGTGACTCAGAACGTCCTCCCTTGAATTGCACCGCGGCCTGGTACATAGACACGCTGTCACTGATCTTGTGCTGGTAGAGTGTGAACTCCGGACGAGCCGATGGCCCGATCGCGACCTTGGTGATGGAGACAAGAAGCTTGATAAACCCCTCAGGTACATTGGCGAACACCTGTGACTCACAGTCGTTGCCAGCCATCTACAAAGGTAGGAAAAAAATTCCGAATAGTCAGATCATAAATTTATGATGACCAATAGAAAATTGCTACATTTGCAAAATGTTAAAATAGCACTTATTACGCTAATAACCAATTAGCGATCGCACCTAGTGGCTTCCTACAGTTAGCCTGGCTCTGATACCAAGGTCGTCAGGACCGGTTTTCCAATAAAACATTTATTGAAAAGCCGACCCATGTGTTGATCAGTACAGAAGAATCCTTCTTACCGGTAGACAAATCCTTGATACAGAAATCCAGCAGTACTTGTCGGATTTCGGGTTCCGGCAGACCTTTGAGGTTCGAACACTAGGGTGCGCGTGGAGATTTCGCCTTCTACCTACGTGCACCCCACCGCCTCGCTAAGATCTAAGCTATGGAAAGAACAGCACAAGAGACACAGGGTTTATACTAGTTCGGGCCACCATTGTGGTGTAATACCCTACTCTAGTTTGTGGTGTGGTGGATTGCCTCTTGGGCTAATGATGATGAGCAATACAAGGAAGAACAACCTCGCGAGGATCTATTCTTGGCTGGGGCGATGAACTGCTAGGAGGAGTTCAGTCGCCCTTCTCTCTCTGTGTGTGTGTGATGCTACTCGATCCGATCCCAGCTTGTTTCTGGATTGGCCGATTGCCTCTACCCTGGGGTGGCTAGTCTTATTTATAGGCAAAGGCCCTGGGCCTCTTCCCAAATATTGAGCGGGAATAGCGCCAACAATTGGCCATTTTGAAGGGGAACATCTGGTACACTTATCCTGACTAAAGTTTGCCCTCGCCTGCCAAAGGCTCTGGTGGTGACGCTGGCTTGGGTTCCACAATGACTTCCTCTCTGCCGTTGGGCTGGTCTTGGTCTCGTTGCACCGAAACAGGTGCCTTTGCTTGATGCTCTCGCCTGCGCTTGCTCCCTTTGCACCAAAGAGGAAAGGAGGACACTGCGCGGGCTGGCGCCCACCTGGCGCCCTTGGTCATCATGGCTTGCGTCACGGGCACCTCGTGAGGTACCCCACCTTGATCTCTCCGCCTCCTCGTGAGCCAGCCTGATGAGGCCGTGCCTGAGGAAGCTCCGTGTCGTCCGCCCCGCGAGGCTTGGCCCCTCGCGAGGGTCTTGGGTCTCTGTTGATGAAGATGGGCCGTGCTGGGCCCCCCTTTGAGCCACGCCGCAGGACATAGGCAGGCAAGTCTGGGGACCCCCGTTCCCAGAACGCCGACAGTAGCCCCCGGGCCCAAGGCGCGCCCGGACTTAGCCGTGCAGGGAGGCGAAAGGGCAAGGGCGAAGCGCCGTGGGCCCTAACAGCCTGCGGCCTTGGGCGCCGCGTGGCGGTTGATTGGACATGGGCGTCTCCGCTTCCCCACGACGCCTCGGCAACTGCACAGATTGGACAAGTCCCTGCACGCAAAGCGGGTCATGATTACCTGCGATCGTGGAGGTCGGCGGTTGGCCTTCGCCGGCCATAAGTACGGAATGGCGCGCGCCCTTCCAGTTCATCCCCCCTTGCTTCTCCTTCTTCTTCATGGCTCCGTCGAGGAGGTTCTCGGCCGCAGAGAAGGGGAAGGCTCGCCAGGTTGAGCCTGCCTCTCCCCCGCCCAAGCGCGGCCGAGGGCGCCCTCACAAACATCCTGTGGCCACCACGGCAGCTCCCCGCGGCCGTGGAGATGATTTCCAGCATGGTGACGGGTGGACAGCTGTGGCCGGGGGGCGCGCTTCGGTCGCGCGTTCCCCTAGGCCGCGCTTTCGCGCTGTAGAGGTGCTGCCGGAGTTCGTTGTGTGGTCGGCAGAGCCGACTAGCGCCCGGCTTCAACTTCCTCGCTTCCTCCTCGGCGAGCTCCCGGCCGGCGCCCCGGGCGGCCTCTGGCTTCTGGTAGACGGCTGCTGCAGCCGGGCCTCATGGGCTTCACTGGAGGTCTCCGCAGCCGGGAGCCTGGCCTCTACCCGCGGTTTGCAGACGTTTACCCGCGCGCGTGGCCTGAGCCGTCGGTGCACCCTGCACTTCAAGTTTGACGGCGATGCCACCCTCTACGTGAGGGTGTTTGGGGAAGATGGTCGCCGCGCAGGGTGCTGCCCTGAGGACGACGACCGTGGCCGGGGACCCAGCCCCGGCGATGACGGAGAGGACAGCGCTCGCGTGATTGGCGGCGCTCAGGGTTCCCCAAGCTTCACCGGTTCTTCTTCAGGCGGCGACTCTTCTAGCAGTGGCCGCGGTCAGCCTCCACGCCGCCGTACCTGCTTGGAAGGTGGTAGCGCATCTGCCCGCCGTCGCGCCTCGGTGAAGCGCAAGAGGGAGTCTGCTTGAGCCCCGGAGGCAGCTCGAGTCTTCCCTGCAGGCCGGTGTGAGGCGAGCTGCGCCTGATTTGCTCTTTCTTTTCCTTTTTCCTGCTTAAAAAGACAGTAGCGTGGAGCCCCGCGGGGGCGTGTTTGGGTTATTGCTGTTAATCATTGCTTTGCTTCCGTTATCGTGCCTTCCGGCTACGTGCCCGCGCGTGGATAGTTCCCGGCCCCAGCCGTGGGGGCGACTGACCCAGGCCCTGTGTTCGTGTCGCGATGCCCGTGGGGCATGGACTGGAGGGGTGCTCCTGTAATGGACCCAGGTCGCAGAACCTTTGAACGACTAGGACGGAAACACTCACGAGGGTGCTCGGCTGCCCCCCTCGCGAGGCCTTGCATAAGAGAAATCGAGGCAGGAGAGTGAAAAGGCGAAGAACCACAAGTCAAAGACAGTAACAGCTTCAACAAAACTTCGAATGAGAATGAACAAGCCAACTGCGGAAAGCAAATGAAAAAGCCGCGTCCGGTACCTAATCTAGTCTTCAACGTCTTCTCACCAGCGCGGATCTAAGTGCTGCCACTGGGCGTGCGAGGGAGCCCCAGGGCCTGAGGCCGGCGCTCCTGAGACTCCGGGGCATGTACAACCCCAACTCATTATTACGTGAGAGTGTCACGGGCGGTGAGCTTCACAGGCGTTGGCCTTCTTCACAGGCTCCGGGCCTTTCTTGGGGGAAGCAAGCTTCACGGGCATTTGCCCTTTTCACAGGCCCTGGGCCTTTTCCAAAACGCGACAGCTTCACAGGCATTCACCTTCTTCACAGGCTCTGGGCCTTTTCCAAAAAGGATAATCTTCACAGGCATTCGCCTTCTTCACAGGCTCTGGGCCTTTTCCAAAAAGGATAATCTTCACAGGCATTCGCCTTCTTCACAGGCTCTAGGCCTTTTCCAAAAAGGATAATCTTCACAGGCATTCACCGTCTTGACAGGCTCTGGGCCTTTTCCAAAAAGGATAATCTTCACAGGCATTCACCTTCTTCACATGCTCTGGGCCTTTTCCAAAAAGGACAATCTTCACAGGCGTTCGCCTTCTTCATGGGCTCTGGGCCTTTTTAGGGGTAGAACCTCCGGAGGTGCTGGATGTTCCATGCGTTCTGGACCGGAACCCCTGCTGTGTCTCCAAGCGCGCGGAGCCAGGCCTCAAAACATGAACAACCTTGAACGGGCCCTCCCACATGGGAGAGAGCTTGTGCAGTCCCTCCCTGGAGAGAACCCGCCTAAGCACGAGGTCTCCTACCTCGAGATTTCTGGGGCAAATGTTGTGGCAGTGATATCGTTGCAGTGCTTGTTGGTACCTCGGCGCTCGCAGCGCGGCTTCTCGGCGACGTTCCTCCCCCAGCACGAGGTCCCTCCCCCGCATGGCGTCCTCCTACGCCTCGTCGAACGCCAGGACCCGTGCGGAGCGACGTCTGACCTCATGAGGGAGGAACGCTTCGGCTCCGTAGACCAGGAAGAATGGGGTCTCTCCAGTCGGCTTGGTCGCGGTTGTGCGGATGGACCACAACACGGACTGAAGCTCATCGTACCAACCTCTGCCGCAGGCCTCCAGCTTCTTCTTGAACGTCCTGGTCTTGAGGCCCCTCAGGATCTCTGCGTTGGCTCGCTCGGCTTGGCCGTTGCTTCGGGGGTGCGCCAGCAAAGCGTAGCATATCTGCGTTCCATGGTTAGCACAGTATGTTTTGAAGAGGTTACTGGTGAACTGCGAACCGTTTTCTGTGATGATGCGGTTCGGCACCCCGAACCGGCTCACGATGCCCCTGATGAACTTGACCGCGGAACCCGCGGGGATGGTGCGGACGGCCTCTACTTCAGCCCACTTGGTGAACTTGTCCACGACGACGTAGAGGTAGCGGTAGCCCCCTGGCGCCCAAGGAAACGGGCCCAGGATGTCCAGCCCCTAGACTGCGAACGACCACGAAAGGGGTATAGGCTGCAGGCCTCCTGCCGGCTGATGGATCTGCTTGGTGTGGAACTGGCAGACCTCACAAGCCTTCACCAGTTCGGCGGCGTCATTGCATGCGATGGGCCAATAAAACCCACTACGGAACGCCTTGCCGACGAGGGTCCCTGATGATGAATGATGTCCACAGTCTCCGCCGTGTATATCTTCCAGCAGTTCCGTTCCTTGCTCCCTGGAGATGCAGCGCAGGGATACATCGTTTGGTCGCTTCCGGTAGAGCTCTCCATCCTTGATGCATTATGCTATGGCCAGCCGTGCCACACGCTCTGCTTCCTCCTCGTTCTCCGGTAGGGTCCCTTGTGTTAAGTAACTCCGGAGCTCCGTGATCCAGTACCCCTCCCGAGGCTCCATCGTCAGGAGCAGGCGTGCTCCTGAGGCCGGGCCACAGACCAGGGCTCCTGAGGCAGGTGGCTGGGGGATCTCCTCCCGAGGCTGAGCCGTGTTTGACAATGACGGCAGGGCTGAGGGCTTGAAGAGCCGCTCCTCGAAGACGCCAGGATCCTGAGGTAACCGCCTGGACGCCCATTTGGCGATGTCGTCGGCCTCCTGATTGGTGCCACGGGGCACATGCTGCAACTCCAACCCCCAGAACTGCTTCTCCATCCTATGGACCTCCGCAAGGTAGGCTTCCATGTGCTCATCTTTCGGCTCGTACACCTTGTTGGAGAAATTGACAAGGAGCTGCGAATCGCCCTTGATGGTGAGGCGTTTCACCCCCAGGGCAGCTGCGGCCTTCAAGCCCGCTATTAGACCTTCATACTCCGTCATGTTGTTGGAGACCTTTTCACCTTGCTGGAAATAGAGCTATACATTGTAGTAGAGCTTGTCCTGAGTGGGAAATATAAGCACCGCCCTAGCCCCAGCACCATGCCTGGAGAACGCCCAATCGAAGTACATGACCCAGCCTTCCGGCGCCTCGCTTCCCGGGGAGAGGGATCGGTCCTCGTCGGCCTTGAGGCCTGGTGCCTCCGTCCATTCTGCCACAAAATCCGCTAATGATGCTCCCTTGATGACTCTGGTCGTGCTGAATTCGAGCTGAAACGCTTGCAGTTCTATGTTCCACTCAGCGACCCTTCCGGCTGAGTTAGGGCTCCTGAGCACTCTCTCCAAGGGGTATGATGAGACGACCTTGATGGGGTGACCCTGAAAATAGTGTTGCAGCTTGCGCGAGGCCACCAGTAGCGCGAGGAGGAGCTTCTGAGGCATGGGGTACCGTGCCCTTGTGTCCCGCAACACCGTGTTGACGAAGTACACTGGGTGCTCAACGAGGTTGGGTGCGTCAGTGTTGGTGGCGCCCTCCGGAGACCATGGCGCCTCCTGAGGCGATGAGGCCTCCAGAGGCTAGCCATCTGGGAGAGGGGTCTCTTCCGCCTCCGGTGCACTCCTCTGCGGCGGTTGATCCTCCCCAGCCGCGGTGGCGGTTTCTGTGGGCCTTCCTTGTTCCTGTTTTGCCTTGTCCCAGGCTGCTGCTGTGGTTCTGATTCGACGCTCCTCCCTAACCGCCACCAGGGCTGCGCTGGCGTAGTAGGGAGTGGCGGCGAGGTAAAGCACCAGGGGCTCTTGAGGGCGCGGAACCACCATGACCGGAGGGCTGGTCAGGTATCTCTTGATATCTTGGAACGCCTTGTCGGCCTCTTCAGTCCATTCAAAGGGCCCCTTTTTCTTCATTAGCTGGAAGAAGGGCAGCGCTCGCTCCCCCAACTTGGAGATGAAGCGCCCTAGCGTGGTCACGCGCCCAGTGAGCTTCTGCATTTGTCTGAGGGTCTTTGGTGGGCTCATGTCCTCGACCGCTTTGACCTTTTCCGGGTTAGCCTCGATGCCTCGATGGGACACGAGGAAACCCAAGAGCTTGCCCGAGGGGACTCCGAACGCACACTTCTCTGGGTTGAGCTGCAGGTTCACTGCGTTGAGGCTCGAAGGTTTCCTCCAGGTCTTGTATCAGGGTCCTGGCCTCCCGAGACTTCACCACAATGTCAGTGACGTAAGCCTCAACATTCGTCCCGAGCTGCGGGCCCAAGGTGATGTGCATCAGCCGCTGAAAGGTCGCCCCTGCGTTACGCAGCCCAAATGGCATGCATGTGTAGAAGTACACCCCACACGGGGTTAGGAAGGCTGTCTTTTCGATGTCTTCTACCGCCATCTTGATCTGGTGATACCCAGAGAAGGCATCCAAGAAGCATAGCAGGTCGCATTCTGCGGTTGAATCAACGATCTGGTCGATGCGGGGGAGCGGGAACGGATCTTGCGGGCATGCCTTGTTGAGGTTGGTGAAGTCGGCACACATGCGCTCCTTCCCTCCCTTCGTTGGCACAATGATAGGGTTGGCCAACCAATCCGGGTATCGGACCTCGCGAATGACCCCAGCGGCCTCTAGTTTGCGGGTCTCTTGGATGATGAAGGCCTGCTTTTCTGTGGACTGCCGCCTTGCCTTCTGCTTCACAGGGCGCACATTGGGGCACACGTTGAGGTGATGCTCGATTACGCTCCTAGGGATCCCCACCAACTGGTCAGGCTCCCAATCGAATACCTTCTTGTTCGCGCGCAGGAACTTGACCAGGGCCTCTTCCTGCTCGGGCTCGAGGTTGGCGCCTATGGTGAAAGTGGCGTTGGTGGACTCGTCCTCATCGACGGGTATCTGCTTGGTTTCTGCCTTGTCTTGGGTGAACAACTGTTTCTTCTTGGCGGGTGCAGCCCCCTTGGGCTCGGGGGTCTCCGAGTCGGCGGGCTGTGCCGACGCCGCCGTCTTGAAGGCGAGCTTGAGCACTCGCAGCGCGTCTTCGGTGTCCCCGTGCACGGTGAGGACACCGCTGCTCCCGGGCATCTTCATGAGGTTGTACGCCAGGTGCGTCGCGGCCATGAACTGGGCCAGCGCTGGATAGCCGAGGATGGCGTTGTAGCGGAGGCCGATGGGGGCGATGTCGAAGTTGACCAGCTCCGTGCGGAAGTTGTCGTAGGTGCCAAAGGTTACTGGGAGCCGGATCTGTCCCAAGGAGCTGGATGACCCGCCCCCAACGCCTGAGAAGGGCCGGCTGGGTTGCAGCCGTTCCAGGGGTATGCAGAGGAGGTTGAAGGCCTCAACCGAGAGCATGCTGAGGCCCGCGCCGCCATCGATGAGAGTTCTGGTGACGGCCACCTGGCAGATGGTGGGGGTGCACAGCATGGGGAGCGCACCCGAGCAGGCCGAGTTGGAGGGGTGGTCCTCTGAGCTGAAGGTCAGGCTGGCCTTGGGCGACGCCCGGTCCGGGAGAGCCCCCTGCCGCGTGGAAGCGGCGCTGACCCGGCGGATGAACGGCTTGACGTGGTGACTTGTAGGCGGCGCCTGCGAGCCGCCCAGGAGGGCTGCGACGACCAAGGGTGTTGGTGCAGCGTGGTGGACGAGGAAGAGGCCGCGGAGCTCTTCCCAAGAGGCCACGGAGGCTGCCAGCAGGTGGAGCAGCCATGCGCGCGGAGCGCCGGTGAGGGCCATGGGAAGCCAGTTGGCCATGACCCTATTGTCGGTGTCAAAACCGGCGGATCTCGGGTAGGGGGTCTTGAACTGTGCGTCAAGGCCGGATGGTAACATGAGACAAGGGACACGATGTTTTTACCCAGGTTCAGGCCCTCTCAATGGAGGTAATACCCTACTCCTGCTTGATTAATATTGATGATATGGGTAGTACAAGAGTAGATCTACCATGAGATCAAGGAGGCTAAACCCTAGAAGCTAGCCTATGGTATGATTGTGTATGAAGATGATTGTCCTATGGACTACAACCCTCCGGTTTATATAGACAACGGATAGGGTTAGGGTTACACAGAGTCGGTTACATAGGTCGGAGATCTTGAATATCCGCATCGCCAATCTTGCCTTCCACGCCAAGGAAAGTCCCATCCGGACACGGGACGGAGTCTTCAATCTTGTATCTTCATAGTCTAGGAGTCCGGCGAAGGTATAGTCCGGCTACCCGAACACCCCCTGATCCTGGACTCCCTCAGTAGCCCCTGAACCAGGCTTCAATGACGACGAGTCCGGCGCGCAGATTGTCTTCGGCATTGCAAGGCGGGTTCCTCCTCCAAGTCCTTCATAGAAGATTGTAAACACCAAAAATAGTGTCCGGCTCTGCAAAATAAGTTTCCACATATTGCCATAGAGAGAATAACATTAACACAAGTCAAATCTGCTGACGTATTCCGCAGTGCGTCATCACACTACGACCAAGTTTTTTACAAATCATTTTTACTTTTCCACCTCAGCATGTTTTGCGAGGCGGTTTCCTTGGCACGTCCTGTCGAAGCAGAGGTCGTGTGCCCTTTTTACGGGATTCTCATGAATACGGACGTGGGTAACCCAACCGCGCCATTTACCACGACGCTTGGGAGGCAAGCGAGTTTTATTAGGCAGGTAGGGACGCATAACAGCATCCGCCCATATAAGGGGATAAGGATCCACCTTTTTACCTACGCCTTCTTCCTCCTTTGCCAATCCATCTCTTGCACACTCGAGCTCCAGCGCCCAAGCCCGCTCTTCCCACCTCAACCTTCTCCAGCAATGTCCGGAGCGGGAGACAAGTGGATGGTCTCCTCCGTTACGGAGGTTCAAGTGAAAAAGCTGAGGAAGTCCAGATACCTGTCTGAGGACATCTCGCACCGGCTTCCCGACAAGGGGCAGCTTCTCCCCACCCCAAGGCCCCATGAGAGGGTAGTTTTCCTTCCCCACTTCCTCCGCGGACTGGGTTTTCCACTCCACCCATTCGTCCGGGGACTCATGTTCTACTACGGCCTGGATTTCCACGATCTGGCCCCAAACTCCATCCTCAACATCTCGACGTTTATCGTCGTGTGCGAGGCCTTCCTCCGCGTCCGCCCCCATTTCGGCCTCTGGCTTAAGACCTTCAACGTCAAGCCCAAGGTGGTGCGCGGCAGCCAAGCGGTGTGCGGAGGCACCATGGCGGGCAAGATGGCCAACGTCCTATGGTTCGAGGGCTCCTTTGTGGAGACCCTAAAGGGGTGGCAAGCAAGGTGGTTTTACATCACCGAGCCACGCGATCCGAAATGGGTCGCAGCCCCCGAGTTCTGATCCGGACCCCCCACGCGGCTTATGTCCTGGAAAGAGACGGGCCTGTCGTGGGGCAACGAAGAAGAGGTGATCGGATTGCAAACTTGCATCTAGTCCCTGGTGAACAAGCCAATCCGGCTTGTTAATATAGTCCAGGTTATGCTCATCCGCCGGATCCTCCCGTGCCAACAACGGGGCTTCAATTTGTGGGAGTTCGACCCGGCGCAGCAGCAAACCCTCAATAGGCTCTTCGACACAACGCACGAAGATGCTTGGAAGGTGCTTTTCAAGGGCGCCGAGGCTCCCGCATCTGCCTCCGAGGATCGCGGATATAGCTCGCAGCGTCACGCTAGCGAGGTAAGCTATCTTCACCTTTTACAAGATATTAAGCTCTGTTTTCCTTTCACAGTTTGACTCTGTGCGGGATCTAAACTCCCTTACCTTTGACAGGCTTAGCAGGCAATATCCGGACCAATTAACTGTCCGGCTCCCCTGCCCGAGGACCCAGCCCCTGCGCTCCTAGTGAAGTTGCTGATTCCGGCACCTTATGTGGTGCCGGAGAAGAAGGTCAAGAAGAAGAAGACCACGAGAACTCGAAAGAGTGCCCGTAACATGGTGGTGTCGGACTCGTCAGCTAACGAGTCCGAGACGCCCTCCTCCCGCGAAAACGAGGAGGAGGAAGAAGAAAGCTCTCCCCCCCAGCAGAGGGATAAGAGGAGAAGAAGGCCGCCCCAGCAGGGGAGGCCGAGGGGTCTAGGAAAAGGAAGACCCCTCCGCCGGACTACTCCCATGACGCCGAAGAGAGCGAAGAGGAGTGGCCGAACAGGGCCAAGCGTCCGGCAATATTGTAAGTTCGGATATTAGAGTAACTCATGATGTTCCTTTGTTGCACAGCTTTCCTTAATGTCGAATGTAATTATGCAGCCCGCCCCAGGCCGAATACAACGAATCATCGGGCGGCTCCCTGGACTCACCGGACGTGAACTCCGTTCCGCCCGCTGTCTCCCCCCGCACTGCGGATGACGCCGAAGTGGCGTCGCAACAAGCTCCGGGGCAGGAGGAGGTGGTCCTGGAGGAGCCGCAAGGCAACCTCCCGGACTCCAGGAGTGAAAGGGACAAGACCCCGCAGGGCTCCAAGTCCGGCTTTGAGCCGGACACCGTGCCGGAATCTTCAACAGTTTCGAGCCGCGGTAGGCGAACTCCTTCCAAAAGGAGCAAGCCTTCTAAGCCAGCGACTTCCGTCCAAACGGAGTCGCTGGACCATCTGTTGGAGGTGCTTGACGGCGCCTCCATCGACAAGGGGCACCGTACTATCATGAGTACGGTGATCCAGAGGGTTCAGTCCGCCAATAGTGGACTGACTGAAGCTTGCGCTAGCCTTCTGACAGGCTTCGAGGTAAGTAAAAATATGTCAAAATATTACCACATAGACAGTAGCCCCTGATGCTCTGTTTGGCGTTCGGAAAGAAAAGCCGAATAGAGGATCTATTAATTTTCGCAGGAGTCTAACAATAAAGAGTCAATATGCGTATGCAGGCTTCGCTGCTATCTACCGCCGCACTGACTGCGCAGGTGGGCGTCCTAAAAAAGGACCTTGGGCGGACCGAGCAAGAGCTCGGCCTTGCCAAGCGGCAGCTCGAGGAGAAAGAAGGTAAGAAATATCCTATAAAAAAAGGTGCCTATAGAAAGGCGTGATTGCAAAAAATAACAGGATCATACTGCTTATTATAGGGGCCACAACTGAGGTGGCGACCCTCAAGCAGGCGCTATCTGAGGCGGAAAAGAAAATGGCTGAGGAGCGCACCGAGCGAGAAAGACTTGGGGCTCAGGTCGGCGAGGTGTAGCAAGAGCTGCAGGCTCTCGTGAAAAAACATGAGACCTTGGAGCTTGAGTCAAAGGCGCAAGCATCCGAGCTCGCGTCGGCCCTTGAGACCGCCAAGGGTGCCAAGGCCGAAGCCCAAAAGGCCCTCCAAGAGTTGGAGGAGATGAAAAAGATAGCAGCGGGTAAGGCATTATTAATGCAAAGTAGAAATATAAAAGTAAACTACTTGTCACTTACCCGAATCCGGAGTTCTCCAGGGGCGTTCGTAGATCTTCCCCGCAGCGTATCCGCCGCCGTCGCATTCTACCGAGCTGAAGAGGGCAGCTCGACGGAGAGTGTGTTCTGGTCTCAGTATTCTGAGGCCGGACACCCTATACCCCTGAGCGACCAGCTGAAACAGTTGGTCGAGCTCCACAAGGCGGCCGAACAGGCCATGAAGGGCTTCATAGTTCGGCTGTGGCCCGGAGAGGCCCTGCCTGGGAGCTATTTCGGGCTGGTGCGGCGGCTGGTGGAGGCCTGTCCAAGGCTCGAGATCATCAAGCGCTCCGTCTGCATCGAAGGTGCCCGTCGGGCCCTTGCCCGTGCGAAGGTGCACTGGGGTAAGCTGGACGGAGAGAAGCTTGTGAAGGACGGGCCGCCGGTGGGGAAGGAGCATCGCAAGCCCGAGAACTACTACAAGGATGTTCTTGTATGTGCCCGCCTTGTGGCGGATGAATGCACCAAAGATGTAATTTTTGAATGAACTCGCTCGTGTTTATCCTGTGCGCTGAAAACTTGTTCATATGCGCTAAGCAATGCTTATTGAATTTAAAATATTATTTTCTGTGTGGCCGTTTATCAAAAAATTTAGAGATGGCCAGTTGTCGACTTCTGCCCCCGTGCTACTAGTGCTGGGGTGTTCGGGATAAACCTGAGCGCTCTTTTTCCCATGGTTGGGTCCTTCCAGGGAGGCGCTCAGCACAACGAACCAGGCAATCGGACTATAATGCTTGAACACTCTCACTTAGCCATAGAACTTTATAATTTTAAATTTCGGTGAAGCCCCTAGTTCGGAAGACCAAGTTCGGGGCGCTATCCACGCCTTTGGCCGGACAAAGCCAGCTCCTCGCTCGAAGCGGCATAAGTCTTTAGGGACTCGAAAAACCTCTCGAACAGCGACCGGTCTCTCGCCTCATCATGACAGTCAGTTTTAGCTTTCTCCACTGAGGTGCTTAACCCAGCTGAACCGAGGCACAATCGCAGTGGTTCTCCTAGTGCTACCTTAGCCGATATAGCGGAACGTAAGGCACCAAAACATAGGAGCCGGGCAAACCCAACTATTGACCCAAATCATGATTCGAAGCCGATGCATATAGTGCTATAAGTTCGGGGTGCCGCACTTGTGAAAGTGGACGGACTTCTCACACCATAATAAGGGGTACTGAAGCCCCTGGCGTATTTGCCGTACCATGATGTATGGGTGCGATCATGTCAAAACATATATATATGAAAACAGGATAATGCAAAAATAAATAGACAAAAACTATGCATTGTTTATGGAGAGGCTATTCATCAGAGCCGAACGATACAAGTAGTGCAATAAGCAAAAAATATATTGGACTATTTAACATGTCCCGTCCAGGGGCAGGCCGTGGAATTGTATTCAAGATAGGTATACTGCTCGTAACAGAGACCACCTGTGAGTTCCATAATGCGGCATGGCCTTGTCTGCTTCCCTGGATCTTGCATCGTTTGCGCGGCAGTCGAATTGCCGAATAGGTCGTCCGAAGTGTGGAGTCCTGAAAGTAACAAAAAAGAATTCGGCAGCCCCTGGTATGTTTTCAGCCGTATTTTCCGCGTGCCGTTATTGTGCCCCTTCCCCTGTGCCCATGGTATTTCAAGGGCGTAGTTATGTACGCGAGGCACTGGTTTCTCTATATCGCGAGGGACGGGGTTGGGGCCGCATTTCTATGCCTGCTCAGAACGTGCTAGGCGGTCTTGTTGTAGGTTACTCCGGGCGCACTTGGCAGTGTCCGACTTTTTAACGGCCGGACTGGGGAATTGCCTAAGAAGGCTGCTTTGTACTTCCGCTGCGAGAGTCGCCGTGTGCTCCTCCATACGGAGGGAGCGTTCGGTGTTTCCGTTGACCGTGATCACTCCTCGAGGGCCTGGCATCTTGAGCTTGAGGTATGCGTAGTGCGGCACCGCATTGAACTTTGCAAATGCGGTTCGTCCGAGCAGGGCGTGATAGCCACTGCGGAACGGGACTATATCAAAGATTAACTCTTCGCTTCGGAAATTATCCGGAGATCCGAAGACCACGTCAAGTGTTACCGAGCCTCTACAATTGGCCTCTACACCTGGTATAACGCCTTTAAAGGTCGTCTTTGTGGGCTTAATCCTTGAGGGATCTATGCCCATTTTCCGCACTGTATCCTGGTAAAGCAGGTTCAGGCTACTGCCGCCGTCCATGAGGACCCTTGTGAGATGAAATCCGTCAATGATTGGGTCGAGAACCAATGCGGCAAAGCCGCCATGACGGATGCTAGTGGGGTGGTCCCTTCAATCAAAAGTGATCGGGCAGGAGGACCATGGGTTGAACTTTGGGGCAATTAGCTCCATCGCGTATACGTCCCGTAGCGCACGCTTCCGCTCCCTCTTGGGAATATGGGTTGCATATATCATGTTCACCGTCCACACTTGTGGGGGAAACCCCTTCTGTCCATTGTTGTTCGGTGGCCTGGGCTCCTCCTCGTCATCGCTATGCAGCCCCTTGTCTTTGTTTTCTGCTCTTAACTTGCCTGCCTGCTTGAACACCCAACAATCCCTGTTGGTGTGATTGGCTGGCCTTTCGGGGGTGCCATGGATCTGGCACAAGCGGTCGAGTATTCAGTCCAAACTGGACGGGCCCTGAGTATTCTTTTTGAATGGCTTTTTCCGCTGACCGGATTTATAGCCTCTGAATCCCGCATTAACTGCCGTATCTTCATTGTTGTCGCTGCTAACACGGTGCTTTTGCTTATTTCGACGTGTCCTGCCACTTTTGTCCTTGGTATCCGAATTACCAGGGTTCTTTGATAAATTGTTGTTGCGAGCTAGCCAGCTATCTTCTCCTGCGCAAAAGCGGGTCATGAGTGTCGTGAGGGCTGCCATAGATTTCGGCTTTTCCTGTCCCAGGTGCCGGGCAAGCCACTCGTCGTGGATGTTATGCTTGAAGGCTGCTAGGGCCTCTGCGTCCGGACAGTCGACTATCTGGTTTTTCTTTGTTAGGAACCGTGTCCAGAATTGCCTGGCCGATTGTTCTGGCTGCTGAATTATGTGGCTTAAGTCGTCGGCATCTGGTGGTCGCACGTAGGTGCCCTGGAAGTTGTCGAGGAATGCGGCTTCTAGGTCCTCCCAAGAACCGATTGAGTCTGCTGGCAAGATGTTAAGACAATGCCGGTCCGGTCCTTTAAGTTTGAGCGGGAGGTATTTGATGGCGTGTAGATCATCGCCACGTGCCATGTGGATGTGAAGGAGATAATCCTCGATCCATACCGCCGGGTCTGTGGTGCCATCGTATGATTCGATGTTCACGGGTTTGAAACCCTCTGGGATTTTATGATCCATTACTTCGTCTGTGAAGCATAGTGGGTGTGCGGCGCCCCTATACTGGGCTATGTCACGACGCAGCTCGGAAGAGCTATGTCTGTTGTGTTCGGCCCGGCCGGATTTGTTGTATCCGGAGTGAGGATCATCGTCACGTGTCGTGGGGCGCCTACGCGATCCGTAGATCGATCTTGTTTGTCTTGCTTTATCCTCCAGTACGTCTCGCAGGTCTGGTGCATTTTCCCGTGCCTTGGTTGAGCGGCGTCGGGGCATGGGTTGGGTGGAGGGCCGACAGGCCTCTCTGTCGCGGCCGCGAGGTGGCCAGTCTGCCATGTCGTGCGCTGGTGATGTAGGCGCTTCCTCCTCTGATCGAGGTAGCGGCCTGCGCTTTGGGTATCTCTTGGAGGGGCGCTCGAGTTCATACTCTTCGGCCGCAAGGACTTCAGTCCATCTATCAGCTAGCAAATCTTGATCAGCTCTAAGCTGTTGCTGCTTTTTCTTTAGGCTGTTTTCCGTGGCTAGAAGCCTGCGTTTGAAACGCTCTTGTTCGATGGGGTTTGATGGTACGACGAATTCATCGTCATCGAGGCTTGCCTCGTCTTCGGAGGGAGGCATATAGTTATCATCCTCAACCTCTCATTCTGCCGCTCTCTCATGAGGGCTGGCTTCTCCATCTTCCTGCGCCGAATCTTGCTGGGTTGGGTGTTCTTCGGCGCTATCCGGGGTAGTATTATCTCCCGTGCCGGAATCACCGTTTTTGCTTTGGCGGGATTTAGAGCGGCGCCCCTGACGCCGACGCTTTGGCTGTTTCTTGGAGGTGTCATCCCCCGCTGTTCCATCGCCATCTCCATCTTTTGGAGTATCCACCATATATATGTCATATGACGAGGTGGCCTTCCAGCACACTACAGGTGCTGGTTCCTGTTCGTCTCCTACTTCGTCGTCCATACCGTCGAAGTCTTCGGAGCCGAAGTCAAGCTTGTCGGTTAAATCGTCGACAGTGGCTACAAAGTGGGTGGTGGGTGGGCTTTGAATTTCTTCATCGTCCGAATCCCATCCTCGCTGACCGTCATCCGGCCAGGGCTCTCCTGATAAAGAGAGAGACTTGAGAGAATTCAGGATGTCGCCAAAAGGTGAGTGCTGAAAGATGTCCGCGGCGGTGAACTCCATTATGGGTGCCCAATCGGATTCGATTGGTAGGGGCACGGGGGGTTCGGAGTCCGGAGAAGAGTCCAGACCCTCAGAGTCACGGGTCACACGGAGTGCGGGGCTGGCGTTCGGCTCAATCGCCTTTGAGATCGCAGCCCCCGAGGCGACGTCCAACCGCTCATCCTCGATTGACGCAATAGGCTCCGAATTAAGGGTCAGAACCGGTGCGTGTGCGGCCTCCAGGACACTGTTCGGAGGCAGAGCTAGATCGTGCCCCTCGAGATAGCGCGGCGCGCTTGGCTGTGGCTCGAACCCATCGAAGATCAAGTCTCCGCGGATATCAGCCGTGTAGTTTAAGCTTCCAAACCTGACTTGATGGCCAGGGGCGTAGCTTTCGATCTGCTCCAGGTGACCAAGTGAGTTGGCCCGCAGAGCGAAGCCGCCGAAGACGAAGATCTGCCCGGGGAGAAAAGTCTCACCCTGGACCTCATCGTTGTTGATGATCGAAGGAGCCATCGGGCCTAAAGGCGGCGACACAGAGGAACTCTCAATGAAAGCACCAATGTCGGTGTCAAAACCGGCGGATCTCGGGTAGGGGGTCCCGAACTGTGCGTCAAGGCCGGATGGTAACAGGAGACAAGGGACACGATGTTTTTACCCAGGTTCGGGCCCTCTCGATGGAGGTAATACCCTACTCCTGCTTGATTAATATTGATGATATGGGTAGTACAAGAGTAGATCTACCACGAGATCAAGGAGGCTAAACCCTAGAAGCTAGCCTATGGTATGATTGTGTATGAAGATGATTATCCTATGGACTACAACCCTTCGGTTTATATAGACATCGGATAGGGTTAGGGTTACACAGAGTCAGTTACATAGGTAGGAGATCTTGAATATCCGCATCGCCAAGCTTGCCTTCCACGCCAAGGAAAGTCCCATCCGGACACGGGACGAAGTCTTCAATCTTGTATCTTCATAGTCCAGGAGTCCGGCGAAGGTATAGTCCGGCTACCCGAACACCCCCTAATCCAGGACTCCCTCACCTATCATCACCTCCAGCTTCGAGGATGGCCTCCTCGTACGCCAGCAAGAAGGCCAGCGGATCAGTCGCGCCGCTGTAGCACGGCGGCGTCGTTGGCTTGAACTTGTCCGACCACCGTACCCATTGCAGGGCTGGGGCCAGGGCTTGGAGCCCCCTGGCCCCCGTGCTGGCGCCGGCGGTCGGAGCGGGCGACGCGCTACTCATCGCGTGGCAGGTCGTGGCTGTGGCGGAAGGGAAAACTCCGGTGCACCCCTACCTGGCGCGCCAAATGTCGGATTTCGGGTTCCGGTAGACCTTTGAGGTTCAAACACTGGGGTGCGCACGGAGATTTCGTCTTCTACCTACCTGCACCCCACCGCCTCGCTAGGATCTAAGCTATGGAAAGAACAACACAAGAGACACAGGGTTTATACTAGTTCGGGCCACCATTGTGGTGTAATACCCTACTCTAGTTTGTGGTGTGGTGGATTGCCTCTTGGGCTGATGATGATGAGCAATACAAGGAAGAACAGCCTCGCGAGGGTCTGTTTTTGGCTGGGGCGATGAACTGCTAGGAGGAGTTCAGTCACCCTTCTCTCTCTCTCTCTCTCTCTCTCTCTCTCTCTCTGTGTGTGTGTGTGTGTGTGTGTGTGTGTGTGTGTGTGTGTGTGATGCTACTTGATCCGATCCCAGCTTGTTTCTGGATTGGCCGATTGCCTCTACCCTGGGGGTGGCTAGTCCTATTTATAGGCAAAGGCCCTAGGCCTCTTCCCAAATATTGAGCGGGAAGGGCGCCAACAATTGGCCATTTTGAAGGGGAACATCTGGTACACTTATCCTGACTAAAGTTGGCCCTCGCCTGCCAAAGGCTCTGGTGGTGACGCTGGCTTGGGCTCCACAATGACTTCCTCCCTGCCGTTGGGCTGGTATTGGTCTCTTTGCACCGAAACGGGTGCCTTTGCTTGATGTTCTCGCCTGCGCTTGCTCCCTTTGCACCAAAGAGGAAAGGAGAACACTGCGCGGGCTGGCGCCCGCCTGGCGCCCTTGGTCGTCATGGCTTGCGTCACGGGCACCTCGTGAGGTACCCCGCCTTGATCTCTCCACCTCCTCACGAGCCAGCCTGATGAGGCCGTGCCTGAGGAAGCTCCGTGTCGTCCGCCCCGCGAGGCTTGGCCCCTCGCGAGGGTCTTGGGTCTGTGTTGATGAAGATGGGTCGTGCTGGGCCCCCTTTGAGCCACGTCGCAGGCCGCAGGAAGGCAAGTCTGGGGACCCCCGTTCCCAGAACGCCGACAGTACTAAATATTATACAAGGTCGAGCTGAGGCTGCTCAACAATTTATTACAAGCACGCCAATATTATTCATAAAGGCGGATATGACACAAGGGTATGGTGGCATAACTACGGACTCGTAATAAAGGTGGTGGTGAATATGTCACAGTGTAGTGGGTGACATGACTCCGATATCTTACAGCTCATCAAGCGTCGGAGTGAGGCTCGATGATTTTATTTGGGTAGCAGAAGCATATATAATACAAGTGATCAACTCCAGGATCGCACGTGACTGACTAGGACTCCTCTAGGCGTCGGACTCGCTATCGAAATCTTCATCCATAAGATCGCCTTCGTCAACATCTGGCCAAATCAAGCCAGGTGAGTACTTTGAATGTACTCGCAAGACAGTTTGGACATAAGATATAACAAATGCAAACATGATGCACATGAGCAGATTAGTAATGCACATTCAGATAATAAATTTGCACTACATGATAAATGAAAGGAAGTCAGGCGGTAGTCCTCCCGAAATCCCAATAAAATAACTGAAGACCGATCGGGTTTCTGAAGCGACGCCTTGAAAGCTAAAAATAAATTAACATGCCGCAGTCAGGCGTCGGGGCGACACCACATAAAGGGCTTATATTGAAACGTAAATAACGGAGCATGCCACAGTCGGACGTCTAAGCGACATCTCGAAAAGGGCTTATAATGAAAATAAATAACAAGGGTGCCACAGTCGGACGTCTGAGTGACATCACATGAAGGGCTTATATCGAAAGTAAATAACAAGGGTGCCACAGTCGGACGTCTGAGCGACATCACATAAAGGGCTTATATCGAAAGTAAATAACAAGGGTGCCACAGTCGGACGTCTGAGCGACATCACATAAAGGGCTTATATCGAAAGTAAGTAACAAGGGTGCCACAGTCGAACGTCTGAGCGACATCACATAAAGGGCTTATATCGAAAGTAAATAACAAGGGTGCCACAGTCGGACGTCTGAGCGACATCACATAAAGGGCTTATATCGAAAGTTAACAAGGGTGCCACAGTCGAACGTCTGAGCGACATCACATAAAGGGCTTATATCGAAAGTAAATAACAAGGGTGCCACAGTCGGACATCTGAGCGACATCACATAAAGGGCTTATAGTTTATCATTCGAATTCAAGTAGTTCATGAATTTAAATCATAAGAAGGAAATACTCAGCACATAATAATAAACTAGTTAGTCCATTCACAGGAATAACATTCAGCCGAGTTTACCACTCTCATTTTCATGCTTATTCTCTGGAGGCTGTCACTGGGTTGACACTGAGATCGACACTGAGACTGACACTGACACTAAGATGATGTCCAAGTCCCTGGTCGTGGACATGGATTCTAGAATGGTTTGACTCTGCAAAGTTTGTACTCTTTAACCACAGCCAACGGATTTCAGTAGTCAGAAGGACTAGTTCCGTTTACGGTATTTTAGAAGAAACACATCTAACCAGTACACACCCATTCCACATTCCGCTGCCAGGAATCACCCTAGGCAACATTCAAGAAAAACTTTAAGACGGGGAGGTCACAACCTCGAATAGCATGGGATCAAATTTATATCGCGCGCTCTAAGGTGTGCCCCTCTCTCGGTCCCAACCAGAAACACCCATGCCCCCTGACCGGATGATGGGCTTTAATCCAGGGCCATGGAACCCTCATCGCGGTCCCTCTGTTTGGTGTGTACAAGGAAAGAGGTTTGCAACTTACTAAACCGCACTCTTTGCAGAAAACATGTGGCAGCACGAAGGGGAAACAAACGGGTTCGAGACTTGATCCATGTTAACACTGGAGTTACACGGTTGACGTAAGACTGTCATGCTTCAACTGTACCAGCTTACAACCTATCATGCCACCACATGATCAGGTTACCTTATCATCATATGAACATATCAAACTTCGAAGCTCACCTGTAGCTTGCCTTGCATGCAACATAACATTCACTAATGCTTATATAAACATGCCATGAGAAAAACTACTCGAGCAAACATGCAAAACACTCATCATATCAAAGGTTCAAACATGCTTTCCTGGTTCGCAGTAGTCGGAGTCTAGCTCAGCGAAGTTCGTGGTTCCGTCACCTCCTTCGGTATCTACGGTATAAAGAAATCGCATACTAACGTAAATACCGTGTGTGTATAAAAGTTTTTCTAAAAAAATTCAAATAAATCTGATAAAAAACTAGATAGAAAAATAAAGATGACAGAAAAAGAATCAATTCAAAATCATCTCCTGTTAAAAAGTTATAAGGGTTTTAGCCCAGGGACTTATCTGTAATGAAATAGAAAGTTTCCAGGGGTTTGTTTATAAAAACAGAAAACGTTTCGCTAAGAAATACGCCACCCAACAGGGAAAGCGTACTCTGCCCGAAGGCGTTTTCAGAAAACGTTTCATTTAGAATAAGAGAGGCTGACGAGGGGGTCCCACTCGTCAGGTTTGAATTTTGAAACAAAGCACACCGGCGCCCGAAGGCCGCGGTGGTCGCCGGCGTCGATCCACGGCAAGGTAGGGGGAAAGGAGGGTACCTGCGGGTTCAGGGGGCTCTTCCGCACCAGAGGGTGGTGGAGTTGGTCGACGGCGAGCACCACGTCGACGACGGCTTCTACTCTGGCGGAGGGTGGTTCGGGCGGTGGTGGATCTCGCCGGGGAGGGCTGCAGATGTCAAATTGAGCCTAGGGTCAGATGAGTGGGTGCACGAGGAGGCTTCTGGCAAGGTTTGGGAGGCGGGGGTGGTCTCACCAGAGGGAATCGTGCCAGAGCCCGAAGCGGATCGGGGCGGCCGGAGTCAGGGAAGAAGGCCTCCTCGAGGTCTTCCTAGCAGCTAGGCGTGGCTCTGGTGAGGTGTAGGAGTGGTGCTGGGTCGAAGGCGAGCTCGAGGCCTCCTTTTATAACCGATCCGAGGCGGTTGCCGTGAACGGGATAACTCCGGCGGCGATTACGGCGAGGCAGTGGCCGAGCAGGTGGTTTAGGTGACTGGGCATCAACGTGTTGGTATACTGGTTCCATCCAGAGGCTAAACTTGGCAAAACTTGGGTGATACTCCAAGTTCTCGACGGAACGGCTTCACGGGCACGGCGGTGGCAAAGAGCGCGGTCTGCGCATCTCAGGCCACGGCGATGGTGTTGCAGCGTGCACAGAGGAGGGGACGGCCACGCGTAGGCTTCTGGTGGTTTGGGCGGTGCTGGACGGCGCCGTTCTGCAGTGCTGGCCCCTGTTGGCCGCCACGGGTGGTTCTGCCACCGCGGAAGACGCCGACGTTAGTGGGACACGTCGCCACCGATGCTTGCGCCCATCCAAACGACCGTGCGGCGCTCTGGATAAGGAGGGGGAGCAGTGAGAATCGATCCAAGGTGGCTACTGGCGAGATTGTCGATGGGTTCTGACGAAAACGACACCGTCGACTGAAACTGAACACTGAACTCTGAAACCTGACAGAAACAGTGTCGGCCACCTGCTCAACGAAATGTTATTGGCATGTGGAAAAATTTTCTGGAGCTGATCTTTGGTGAGGTGGTCTCTTGATGTATCTGGAGGCTGCCTGAATTTTCTCAGATTTTTAGGAAAATAAAAGAATGAATTTCACCAAAAATGGCAAATCTGGTCCAAACTTGCAGTAAGCAAATTTTGAAAAAAATTGACTGTGAACCAGTGGATCTTGATGGATCTTGGTTGAGGGTACTAAGGACTAGTCAGAGAAGTTTATTTGGGATCAAGATTCAAAGGAAAATTGGTAGTTCCTTTGTAAACCACCCTAGCCCAAATAAATGACAGAAGATGATTTTGAGGGTAAAATAATTAGAATAAAATCTAAAAGGGGTTGAGACTTGCTGGAATAGGGTGCTAGGCTTGACTCAAAGTAGGGAGATGGGTTTGGAAGAAAATTTTCTTCAAAGGCCATGGCAAGAGGATACTTTTTGAAGGGGGAAGAATAAACCAAAAAAATTATTGGAATCCTTTTTAATGAAAAGTATTGCGAAAAACCTTCCAATGATATTTGTGTTGAGCCAACACAAGATCAAAAACCCTCAAGGCCAAAGATCAAGATTTGGATGAACCCAAACACAATACTTGTCATAAAAGAATTTTTTTTGAAAAGGAGAGTCCTTTAGAAAATTTTTAAATAACCCCTTTCAAATCAAATAAAGAATTTGGTAAAACCAAATCAAATTTTTTGGAGTGTTACACAAACCCACTTTCAATATTATTGCAAACATTATTATCAATCTCATATTCATCATGAGGCTTAAATAAATTTTCAAGATCATAAGAAGAATCACCCCAATCATGATCATTGCAACAAATAGTAGTCATAGCAAAACTAGCATCCCCAAGCTTGAGGTTTTGCATATCATTAACACAATTGATATTAAAATAATTTATAATAACATCATTGCAATCATGCTTTTCATCGAAGGAACTATCAAGTATGGGTGCAATAGCAACAATCTCATGTTTAACATAAGAAACTATAGCAAATTCATCTCCATAAATATTGGCATCATTGCCACAAGAATTGCAAGCATCATGTTCATTAAGGGATATTTCAATCAAATTATCACAATCATAATTATCTATAGATTCATGCATATCATTATTTTCTTTAGAAGCAACAGTCATTCTTTCAATAAATTCTTTGGCATAGACATTATGAGCATAGTTTTCATAGAAATATTTAAGTATGTCAAAATTTTCAGATTCGTAGAGTGTAATATCATACTTTTCAATCAAAGAAGCAACTTCATAAGCACCCTTAAAAGCAACAAATTCTTAAATTTGTTCAATATCGTAGTAACTATAAACACCATTTGCATAAGAAGATAAGATTTCATTATCATTAAACTCACATAGGTAGGGTAGGTGTTTTTAGGGTTCTTAGAGAAACAAGTAAAATCATAAGTTTCACAAAGATTCCAAGCATAATACAGCAATCTGTTTATTTGATCCTATAAGAGTCTCCCTTTTTCAGACAAACGGTGACGCACAAAATGAGCATGCTCATCTAAAGATTTCCCATCAACTAGGCTAGTTGAGGTTTCAGCACGAGCGCATAAGGATCAAAGATGATCCAAGTAGAACACTTTAAGTGGATCCATATCAATAGATTTTTAGCAAGCAAAGATGCAAGCAAATAGAAGGCACATGGAAGCACAAACAAAGATACATACGGGAAGAAGGCGAAGAAAAGGCAAAGGTGAAGTTTGGGAGAGGAAAACGAGAGGCAAATGGCAAATAATGGAATGCGAGGGATAAGAGTTTGTGATGGGTACTTGGTATGTCTTGACTTGTGCGTAGATCTACACGGCAACGGCGCCAGAAATCCTTCTTGATACCTCTTGAGCATGCGTTAGGTTTCCCTTGAAGAGGAAAGGGTGATGCAGCAAAGTAACGTAAGTATTTCCCTCAGTTTTTGAGAACCAAGGTATCAATCCAGTAGGAGACTACACGCAAGTCCCTCGTACATGCACAAACAATCAAGAACCTTGCAACCAACGCGATAAAGGGGTTGTCAATCCCTTCACGGCCACTTGCAAAAGTGAGATATGATAGAGATAATAAGATAAATATTTTTGGTATTTTTATGATATAGATTGGAAAGTAAAGATTGCAAAATAAACGATGGAAGAGATAGTAAATTGATAGGAAAATAATATGACAGAATATAGACCCGGGGGCCATAGGTTTCACTAGTGGCTTCTCTCAAGATAACAAATTCTACGGTGGGTGAACAAATTACTGTCGAGAAACTGATAGAAAAGCGCATATTTATGAGAATATCTAGGGATGATCATGTATATAGGCATCACGTCCGCGACAAGTAGACCAAAACGATTCTGCATCTACTACTATTACTCCAGACATCGACCGCTATCCAGCATGCATCTAGAGTATTAAGTTCATAAGAACAGAGTAACGCATTAGGCAAGATGAAATGATGTAGAGTGATAAACTCAAGCAATATGATATAAACCCCTTCTTTTTATCCTCGATGTCAACAATACAATACGTGCCTTGCTGCCCCTGCCGTCACTGGGAAAGGACACCACAATATTGAACCCAAAGCTAAGCACATCTCCCATTGGAAGAAAGATCAATCTAATAGGCCAAACCAAACTGATAATTCGAAGAGACTTGCTAAGATAACAAATCATACATATAAGAATTCAGAGAAGAACCAAATATTGTTCATAGATAATCTTGATCATAAACCCACAATTCATCGGATCTCGACAAACACACCGCAAAAGGAATTACATCAAATAGATCTCCAAGAGAATCGAGGAGAACTTTGTATTGAGATCCAAAGAGAGAGAAGAAGCCATCTAGCTAATAACTATGGACCCGAAGGTCTGTGGTAAACTACTGGAACATCATCGGAGAGGCTATGGTGTTGATGTAGAAGCCCTCCGTGATCGATTCCCCCTCCGGCAAAGCGCTGGAAAAGGCCCCAAGATGGGATCTCACGGGTACAGAAGGTTGCGGTGGTGGAAATAGGGTTTCGTGGTGCTCTCGGATGTTTTCAGGGTATATGAGTATATATAGGCGAAAAAAGGAGGTCGGTGGAGCCACTAGGGGCCCACGAGGGTGGGGGCGCGCCTACCCCCCTGGGCGCGCCTCCCTGCCTCGTGGCCGCCTTGTTGCTTCCTTGACGTCCACTCCAAGTCTCCTGGATTGCGTTTGTTCCAAAAATAACTCTCCCAAAGGTTTCATTCCGTTTGATATTCCTTTTCTGTGAAACACTGAAATAGGAAAGATAAACAGCAATTTGCATTGGGCCTTTGGTTAGTAGGTTAGTCCCAAAAATATTATAAAAGTGTATAATAAAGACCATTAGACATCCAAAACAGATAATATAATAGCATGGAACAATCAAAAATTATATATACGTTGGAGACGTATCAGGTGAACAAATTACTGCCGAGAAATTGATAGAAAAGCGCATAGTTATGAAGATATCTAAGGAAATGATCATGAATATAGGCACCACGTCCATGTCAAGTAGACCGAAATGATTTTGCATCTACTACTATTACTCCACACATTGACCGCTATCCAGCATGCATCTGGAGTATTAAGTTCATAAGAACGGAGTAACACATTAAGCAAGATGAGATGATGTAGAGGGATAAACTCAAGCAATATGATATAAACCCCATCTTTTTATCCTCAATGGCAACAATACAATACGTGCCTTGCTGCCCCTGCTGTCACTGGGAAAGGATACCGCAAGATTGAACCCAAAGCTAAGCTCTTCTCCCATTGCAAGAAAGATCAATCTAGTAGGCCAAACTAAACCGATAATTCGAGGAGACTTGCAAAGATATCAAATCATGCATATAAGAATTCAGAGAAGAACCAAATAATATTCATATATAGATGATCAAGTTCATAAATCCACAATTCATCGGATCTCGGCAAACACACCGCAAAAGAATATTACATCGAAGATCTCCAAGAACATCGAGGAGAACTTTGTACTGAGAATCAAACAGAGAGAAGAAGCCATCTAGCTAATAACTATGAACCCGAAGGTCTGTGGTAAACTACTCACGCTTCATTGGAGAGGCTAAGGTGTTGATGTACAAGCCCTCCATGATCGATTCCCCCTCCGGCAGATCACCGGAAAAGGCCCCAAGATGGGATCTCATGGGTACAGAAGGTTCCGGCGGTGGAAAAGTAGTTTCGTGGCTCCCCCTGGTGTTTTTAGGGTATACGAGTATATCTAGGTGAAAGAAGTACGTCGGTGGAGCTCCATGGGGCCCACGAGGGTGGGGGCGCGCCTACCCCCCTGGGCACGCCCTCCTGCCTCGTGGCCGCCTCGCGGAGTTCCAGACTTCAACTCCAAGCCTTCTGGATTGTGTTTGTTCCAAGAAAGATCATCGCAAAGGTTTCATTTCGTTTGGATTCTGTTTGGTATTCCTTTTCTGCAAAACACTGAAATGGGCAAAAAACAGAAACTGTCACTGGGCCTTCGGCTAATAGGTTAGTCCCAAAGATAATATAAAAGAGCATATTAAAGCCTATTAAACATCCAAAACACATAATATAATGGCATGGAACAATAAAAAATTATAGATACGTTGGAGACGTATCAAGAGGCTTATTGGACTTCGGAAAACTTTGTTCAGTTTCCCTTCTTTATTAATGAGATGAGGCAAAACTTTTGCCTCCGTTTACAGAAATGTTTTACTTCTGTGATATTTGTTGCAGTTTGCGCAGGCTGGGAGTGGATTACACTAACCTTAATTTACATGGCAGTAATATGAAGGTATTTGTTGTTGGAGGCCAACTGCATGGGCAGGAATGCAAGGTAATTAAGCTTTCTAGGTCTTCAAATACATCAATAGTTTAATCAGTTAAGTATATTCTCAAGGTTATTGTTAGTGTAACTTATGCCCGGGATTTAGTGAGGGATTAAATTGAACACCAATTGGTTGCGTGGTCAGTCAAATCCGTGGTGGGCTGGCGGCTCTCGGCTACAGGACCATCGCAAGAGCCAATTACTAACACATCATGTTTTCAATCGAAACATTGGTGTTGTTTTTCTAATTCTTTTCTAATGAAACTAGAAGCTATTTTGCTGCTGTACTAAGATTTGAGGTTCAGAGGCCACAAAAGACTATAAGGGAGCAGAGAAAACAATGAAACATCCGACAGTGCAAAGTGCACGTCGGTTCTACAAGGTCAACATGAGACTATATTCCACCTACAAAAAAAACACATGAGACTATACTCATGAAACGCCTTCATGAGCGGGCAAACATCTACATGCAGCTTGTTCTTCTTTTTAGAAGTTAGAGTAGAAGATATTTGATCATTTGATCATTTGTATTAAGTTCATTTGGTATCCATTTTTTTTCTGAATGATTTACGAACACAATACACGTTCCTCCTAGAATCGTATACGCCTTCAAAAGCGGGGTTGGCCAAATTGCAGGCTATGCCAGCTATGCAAGAGGGAGCCTAAATCTGCGTCCCACATCCTTTTCCAATGCGGCTAGTCACTCAGAGTATGGGCGGCCGTAAAGACGGGGTTTGACGTGTTGGGGAACACAGTATTTCAAAAAGTTTACCTACGATCACGCAAGATCTATCTAGGAGATGCATAGCAACGAGACGGGAGAGTGTGTCCACGTACCGTGGTAGACCGAAAGTGGAAGCATTTAGTAACGCGGTTGATGTAGTCGAACGTCTTCACGATCCAACTGATCCAAGTACCGAACGTACGACACCTCCGTGTTCAGCACACGTTCAGCACGATGACGTCTCTCGAGCTCTTGATCAAGTTGAGGACGAGATAGAGTTCCGCCAGCACGAAGGCGTGGTGACGATGATGATGATGTTACCGGCGCAGGGCTTCGCCTAAGCACTACGACAATATGACTGGGGTGTTAAACTATGGAGGGGGGCACCGCCGGACTCCAAACCTAGTAGGAATCGCCCCGTCCCCCTTTTCCTAGTACAAGAGGGGGAAGGAGGGAAGGAGAGGGAGAGAGGAAGGAAGGGGGGTCGCGCCCCCTCCCCCTAGTCCAATTCGGACTGCCCTTGGGGGGGGCGCCACCTTGTGGCCTTCCCTCTCCTTCTCACTTATGGCCCATTAAGGTCCATAACTTCCCAGGGGGTTCTGGTAACCCCTCGGTTCCTCGATAAATATCTGAAACATCCTGAAACCATTCCGGTGTCCGAATACCTTCGTCTAATATATCAATCTTTACCTCTCGACCATTTCAAGACTCCTCATCATGCCCGTGATCTCATTCGGGACTCCGAACAAACTTCGGTCATCAAATCACATAACTCATAATACAAATCATCATCGAACGTTAAGTGTGTGGACCCTACGGGTTCGAGAACTATGTATACATGACAAAGACACATCTCTGGTCCATAACCAATAGCGGAACCTGGATGCTCATATTGGCTCCTACATATTCTACAAAGATCTTTATCGGTCAAACCGCATAACAACATACGTCATTCCCTTTGTCATAGGTATGTTACTTGCCCGAGATTTGATCGTCGGTATCATCATACCTAGTTCAATCTCGTTACCGGCAAGTCTCTTCACTCGTTCCATAATGCATCATCCCGTAACTAACTCATTAGTCACATAGCTTGCAAGGCTTATAGTGATGTGCATTACCGAGAGGGCCCAGAGATACCTCTCCGATACTCGGAGTGACAAATCCTAATCTCGATCTATGCCAACTCAACAAACACCATCGGAGACACCTGTATAGCATCTTTATAATAACCCAGTTACATTGTGACGTTTGATAGCTGATACATCTCCAACGTATCTATAATTTTTGATTGCTCCATGCTATATTATCTACTGTTTTGGACTATATTGGGCTTTATTTTCCACTTCTATATTATTTTTGGGACTAACCTATTAAGCGGAGGCCCAGCCCAGAATTGTTGTTTTTTTGCCTATTTCAGTGTTTCGAAGAAATGGAATATCAAACGGAGTCCAAACAGAATAATCCTTTCTGGAACGTGATTTTCTTCCCGAATATGACCCAGGAGACTTGGACCCTACGCCAAGGAAGCTTCGAGGTGGGCCCGAGGTAGGGGAGCGCGCCCTACACCCCCAGGTGCGCCCCCAACCTCGTGGGCCCACCGAGGCTCCACCGACGTACTTCTTCCTCCTATATATACCCACGTACCCCCAAACGATCAGAACAGGAGCCAAAAACCTAATTCCACCGCCGCAACTTTCCGTATCCACGAGATCCCATCTTGGGGCCTGTTCCGGAGCTCCGCCGGAGAGGGCCGTCATCATGGAGGGCTTCTACATCATCATAGCCTCTCCGATGAAGTGTGAGTAGTTTACCTCAGACCTTCGGTTCCATAGTTATTAGCTAGATGGCTTCTTCTCTCTTTTTGGATCTCAATACAAAGTTCTCCCCCTCTCTCGTGGAGATCTATTTGATGTAATCTTCTTCTTTTTGCGGTGTGTTTGTTGAGACTGATGAATTGTGGGTTTATGATCAAGTCTATCTATGAACAATATTTGAATCTTTTCTGAATTCTTTTATGTATGATTGGTTATCTTTGCAAGTCTCTTTGAATTATCCGTTTGGTTTGGCCGACTAGATTGATAGTTCTTGCCATGGGAGAAGTGCTTAGCTTTGGGTTCGATCTTGCGGTGTCCTTTCCGAGTGACAGAAGGGGCAGGAAGGCACGTATTGTATCGTTGCCATCGAGGATAACAAGATGGGGTTTATTTCATATTGCATGAATTTATCTCTCTACATCATGTCATCTTGCTTAAAGCGTTACTCTGTTTTTAACTTAATACACTAGATGCATGCTGGATAGCGGTCGATGAGTGGAGTAATAGTAGTAGATGCAGAATCGTTTCGATTTACTTGTCACGAACGTGATGCCTATATACATGATCATACCTAGATATTCTCATAACTATGCTCAATTCTGTCAATTGCTCAACAGTAATTTGTTCACCCACCGTAGAAAACTTATGCTCTTGAGAGAAGCCACTAGTGAAACCTATGGCCCCCGGGTCTATTCTCATCATATCAATCTCCATCACTTTAATCTTGTTTTGCTTTTTTACTTTGCCTTTTACTTTTCACTTTGCATCTCTATACCAAAAATACCAAAAATATTATCTATCAGATCTCACTCTCGTAAGTGACCGTGAAGGGATTGACAACCCCTAATCGCGTTGGTTGCGAGTAGCTATCATTTTGTGCAGGTACGAGGGACTTGAGCGTGGCCTCCTACTGGATTGATACCTTGGTTCTCAAAAACTGAGGGAAATACTTACACTACTCTGTTGCATCATCCTCTCCTCTTCGGGGAAAACCAACGCAAGCTCAAGAGGTAGCAATAGCACACAAAGTGTTCTTCCAGTATTCGGGAGTTGCATAATCTCATAGTCAGGGGAATATTGTATAAGTCATGAAGAAAGCAATAGCAGTAAAACTAACCGATCGTTATGCTAAGCTAACAGATGGGTCTTGTCCATCACATCATCCTCTAATGATGTGATCTGATAATCCCCAAGTGCAAGGAATCATCGTAGCAATTTCCAAAGCTGGAAGTGATAAGTATGGAGTGTCGAACCCACAAGGAGCTAAAGGTAAGATCAATATTCTCTTAATCCCTATCTGCCCCTGATACGACTCTATGTACACCGAACGTTTGCTTCCAACTAGCAATGAGAAATAAAACTATGTTGTGGGTATGAACAAGATAACTTTGTATGATATCGGAGAGATAAAATATAAAAGTAGGTGATGTTGTCATAAAGTTAGAATATATTACTAAATATTATAAATAGCGAGTGTGGAATAATGGTGGATCGGTGTGCGGAATTGTCCTAGGCAATTGTTAACAAGACCGATAGTCGTCATTGCAATTTCATATGAGGGAGGGGCATAAGCTAACATACTTTCTCTACTTGGATATTATGCACTTATGATTGGAACTCTAGCAAGCATCCGCAACTACTAAAGATCATTAAGGTAAAAACCAACCATAGCATTAAAGCATCAAGTCCCCTTTATCCCAACAACCCCCTTACTCGGGTTTATGCTTCTGTCACTCAAGCAACCCACTATAAGTGAATCATAAACGTATTGCAACACCCTACAGCGGGAATCCCTCACGCTTGCGTGACACGGAGGGCACAATAGGACAGCACCAAAATAGAACATACAACTCGTACCAATCTAGATCATCAATCAACCCAAGGACAAAAGATATCTACTCAAAACATCATAAGATGGCAACACATCATTGGATCATAATATGTGGCATAAGGCACCATGTTCAAGTAGGGATTACAGTGGGGTGCGGGAGAGTGGACCGCGTAAAAGAGTTGAGGATGGTGATGATGATGGTGATGTTAATGAAGACGATCACCGCGGCGATGATTCCCCTCCCGATGGCACTCCGGCGCCACAGGAAGAGAGGAGGAGAGGTTCTCCCCCTTGTGCTTCCTCCTCCATGGCCTCCTCCCTCTGGTCCTTGGCCTTCATGGTGATGATGGCCCCTCCGGGATCCTCCTCCATGGCCACCGGTGATGATGGCCCCCTCCGGCAGGGTGCCGGAGAGGGCCTAGATTGATTTCTCGTGGCTACAAAGGCTTCTGACAGCGGAACTCCCGATCTAGGTTTCTTTCCGGAAGGTTGGGTATATATGAGAGGTGTTGGCGTTGATTTCACATCAGGGGGGTTTCCGGGCTGTCCACGACGCAGGGGGGCGCGCCCCCCACCCTCATGGGCAGCTCGGGACTCTTCTGGCCTACTTCCGGTACTCTGTGGGCTTCTTATGGTCCAAAAATGACTGCACATCCATTGGACTCCGTTTGGTTTTCCTTTTCTACGATACCCTAAAACAAGGAGAAAACAGAAAGTGGCACTGGGCTCTAGGTTAATAGGTTAGTCCCAAAAATCATATAAAAGTGTATAATAAAGCCCATTAAACATCCAAGATAGATAATATAACAGCATGAATACTTCATAAATTACAGATACGTTGGAGACGTATCATGATCCCGTTCATCAAATGACAACACATGTCTATTGTCAGGAAACTTAACCACATTCGATTAATGAGCTAGTCAAGTAGAGGCATACCAGGGACACTCTGTTTATCTATGTATTCACACATGTACTAAGTTTCCGGTTAATACCATTCTAGCATGAATAATAAAAATTTATCACTATATAAGGAAATACATATAACAACTTTATTATTGCCTCTAGGGAATATTTCCATCAGTCTCCCAATTGCACTAGAGTCAAGAATCTATATTACATAGTAATGATTCTAACACCCATGGAGTCTTGGTGCTTATCATGTTTTGCTCGTGAGAGAGGCTTAGTCAACGGGTCCGCAACATTCAGATCCGTATATATTTTGCAAATCTCTATGTCTCCCTCCTTGACTTGATCGCGGATGGAATTGAAGCATCTGTTGATGTGTTTGGTTCTCTTGTGAAATCTGGATTCCTTCACCAAGGTTATTGCTCCAGTATTGTCACAAAAGATTTCCATTGGACCCGATGCACTAGGTATTACACCTAGATCGGATATGAACTCCTTCATCCAGACTCCTTCATTTGTTGCTTCCAAAGCAGCTATGTACTCCACTTCACATGTAGATCCCGCCACGACTCTCTGCTTGGAACTACACCAACTGACAACTCCACCATTCAATATAAATACGTATCCGGTTTGTGACTTAGAGTCATCTGGATCAATGTCAAAGCTTGCATCAACGTAACCATTTACGATGAGCTCGCTCTTTGTCACCTCCATAAATGAGAAACATATCCTTAGTCCTTTTTAGGTATTTTAGGATGTTCTTGACCGCAGTCCGGTGATCCACTCCTGGATTACTTTGGTACCTCCCTACTAAACTTATAGCAAGGCACACATGAGTTCTGGTACATAACATTGCATACATGATAGAACCTATGGCTGAGGCATAGGGAATGACTTTCATTTTCTCTCTATCTTCTGCAATGGTCTGGCATTGAGTCTGACTCAACTTCACACCTCGTAACACAGGCAAGAACCCTTTCTTTGACTGATCTATTTTGAACTTCTTCAAAACTTTATCAAGGTATGTGCTTTGTGAAAGTCCAATTAAGCGTCTTGATCTATCTCTATAGACCTTGATGCCCAATATATAAGCAGCTTCACCGAGGTCTTTCATTGAAAAATTTCTTATTCAAGTATCCTTTTATGCTATCCAGAATTTTTTTATTATTTCCAATCAACCATATTCATCCACATATTATATTAGAAATGCTACAGAGCTCCCACTCACTTTCTTGTACATACAGGCTTCTCCAAAAGTCTATATAAAACCATATGCTTTGATCACACTATCAAAGCGTATATTCCAACTCCGAGAGGCTTGCACCAGTCCATAAATGGATCGCTGGAGCTTGCACACTTTGTTAGCACCTTTAGGATCGACAAAAGCTTCTGGTTGCATCATATACAACTCTTCTTTAAGATACCCATTAAGGAATGCAATTTTGACATCCATTTGCCAAATTTCATAATCATAAAATGCGGAAATTGCTAACATGATTCGGACAGACTTAAGCATCTCTACGGGTGAGAAGGTCTCATCGTAGTCAACTCCTTGAACTTGTCGACAACTTTTCACAACAAGTCGAGCTTTGTAGACAGTAACATTACCGTCAGCGTCAGTCTTCTTCTTGAAGATCCATTTATTCTCTATGTCTTGTTGATCATCTGGCAAGTCAACCAAAGTCCACACTTTGTTCTCTTACATGGATCTCATCTTAGATTTCATGGCCTCGAGCCATTTCGCAGAATCTGGGCTCACCGTCGCTTCGTCATAGTTCGTAGGTTCATCATGGTCAAGTAACATGACCTCCAGAACTGGATTACCGTACCACTCTGGTGTGGTTCGTACTCTGGTTGACCTACGAGGTTCAGTAGTAACTTGATCTGAAGTTTCATGATCATCATCATTAGCTTCCTCACTGATTGGTGTACGAATCACTAGAATTGATTTCTGTGATGAACTACTTTCCAATTCAAGAGAAGGTACAGTTACCTCATCAAGTTCTACTTTCCTCCCACTTACTTCTTTCGAGAGAAACTCCTTCTCTAGAAAGGATCCATTCTTAGCAATGAATATCTTTCCTTCGGATCTGTGATCGATGTTCTACCCAACAGTCTCCTTTAGGTATCCTATGTAGAAACATTTCTCTGATTTGGGTTCGAGCTTATCAGGTTGAAGCTTTTTCACATAAGCATCGCAGCCCCAAACTTTAAGAAACGACA
This sequence comes from Aegilops umbellulata, assembly GCA_032464435.1. Taxonomy (NCBI): domain Eukaryota; kingdom Viridiplantae; phylum Streptophyta; class Magnoliopsida; order Poales; family Poaceae; genus Aegilops; species Aegilops umbellulata. The sequence goes on from CP136055.1 coordinate 352,800,760, forward strand.
GCTTAGGTTTCTTGCTAAACCACAGTCCATACGGTGCATCTCAACGGATTTAGATGATGCCCTATTTAACGTGAATGCAGCCGTCTCTAAAGCATAACCCCAAAACAACAACGGTAAATTAGTAAGAGACATCATAGATCATACCATATCTAATAAAGTACGGTTACGACGTTCGGAGACACCATTACGCTGTGGTGTTCCATGTGGCGTGAGTTGTGAAACTATTCCACATTATTTCAAATGAAAACCAAACTCATAACTCAAATATTCACCTCCACGATCAGATCGTAGAAACTTTATGTAACGCCCTCGATGCGGCTATATCTCCTACGTGTCGAAGCACGACTTAGAGGCATAACCGCATTGAAAGCAACGTCGCAAGTGAGGTAATCTTCACAAAACCCATGTAATACATAAAGGGAAAGAGATACATAGTTGGCTTACAATCGCCACTTCACACAATACATGAGTAAAGCATAACATAATACAGATACAATCAAGGTCCGACTACGGAACCAAAATAAAAGAAGACTACCCCAAATGCTACACAGATCCCCGATCGTCCCGACTGGGCTCCACTACTGATCAACTGAAACGAAACAACACAATGAACAAGATCTTCATCGAGCTCCTCCTTGAGCTCGCGTGCGTCACCTGCACGGTCTCATCGGCACCTGCAAACTAGTTTTGGAAGTATTTGAGAGTCACGGGGATTCAGCAAGCTCACACCCGCGAGATCAAGACTATTTAAGCTTATAGGTAGGGTAAAAGGTATGAGGTGGAGCTGCAGCAAGCGACTAGCATATATGGTGGCTAACATACGCAAAAGAGAGCGAGAAGAGAAGGCAAAAGCACGGTCGATGAACTATGATCAAGAAGTGATCCTAGAACAACCTACGTCAAGCATAACTCCAACACCGTGTTCACTTCCCGGACTCCGCCGAGAAGAGACCATCACGGTTACACACGCGGTTGATGTATTTTAATTAAGATCAACTTCGGGTTTTTCTACAACCGGACATTAACAAATTCCCATCTGCCACATAACCGCGGGCACGGCTTTCGAAAGTTCAAACCCTGCAGGGGTGTCCCAACTTAGCCCATGATAAGCTCTCACGATCAACGAAGGATATTCCTTTTCCCCGGGAAGACCCGATCAGTCTCGGAATCTCGGCTACAAGACATTTCAACAGTAATAAAACAAGTCCAGCAAAGCCGCCCGATGCGCCGACATCCTGATAGGAGCTGCACATATCTCGTTCTCAGGGCAACACCGGATGAGCTGTCCGTACAACTAAAACCATACCCCAAGTTTCCTTGAGGTGGCGCTGCAAAGCGCTCTAGTTCGGGCCAACACTTAGACAAGCATTGGCCCAGGGGGCTGAATAAAGATGACCCTCGGGTTAGCTACTCCCAAGGGAAAGGTATAGGTGGTAGGCAAATGGTAAAACCAATGTTGGGCCTTGCTGGAAAAGTCTTATTCAAAGCGAACTGTCAAGGGGGTCCCATAAATCACCCGACCGCGTTAGGGACGCAAAATCCGGGAACATAATACCGATACGATGGAAACTAGGGCGGCAAGAGTGGAACAAAACACCAGGCATAAGGCCGAGCCTTCCACCCTTAACCAAGTATATAGATGCATTAATTAAATAAGATATATTGTGATATCCCAACAAGTAAACATGTTCCAACAAGGAACAACATCTCCATGTTCCAACAAGGAACAAAGTTCATCTTCACCTGCAACTAACAACGCTATAAGAGGGGCTGAGCAAAGCGGTAACATAACCAAACAACGGTTTGCTAGGACAAGGTGGGTTAGAGGCTTGGTTTGACAATATGGGAGGCATGATAAGCAAGTGGTAGGTATCACAACATAGGCATAGCAAAAGAGCGAGCAACTAGCAAGCAAAGATAGAAGTGATATCGAGGGTATGGTCATCTTGCCTGACATCCCGCAAGGAAGAGGAACGAGTCCATGAAGAAGACAAAAGGATGTAGTCGAGCGAATCCTCACAACTCCGGAACGAAACCGAAGCTAATGAGAGAAGCAACCCGGAAAGAAACAAGCAACATAGTAAACAACCACCACATACACATGGCATGATGCACAAACAAGTATGATGCATGTCCATTTAAAAAGAGGCATGGCATGGCAAAGTGCACAAACAATACTACAAATTAAGTGGAGCTCAATATGCAACGAGTTGCATATTGACAAAACACCACATGACTTATTTAGTTCTCTCTCGTTTAGGTACCCAACAATATTAAATGTTTATTAAACATGGCAAGGGTGAAGCATAAATAAACTGACTATTTAGGCAATTTTAAATGAGGCCGGAACAACAAACAACAAGTCCGGTAAATCCCCATATGTCATTTAGCAATTTAATGCAAGCAACAATTTTAAGCAATTTAAATGTTGTTATCATGATGCGGATGACTTATACAAGTTTATGCATTTTTTAATGAAAACGTTCACATGAGCATGTTATGAAGCATTTGTCACCGTGGTGGAAGAAAGGGGTGCCACGGTAACTACAACGGAAATGGTGCCACGGCAATTTCCGGTTCCGATAACTCGATTGAGATGCCGGTGCAAAAGAAAGTGTGACGGAAGCGAGTTAAGCAAGATGGTGGGGTGTTCCCGGTTACCGGGTTCCCACGAGACAATGGCATGGCAACGAGGAGAAACATGCAAGCGACAATTTCGGACACGGTGCAAACACGGGCATCTCATAAAACACACATGCATTCATTAACGAGCGGTCGTCTCGGGGTTATACCTTCGAAGCGTGCATTATCGGAGTGGATCGAGTTCGGGGGTAGGGGTACACTTGTCGAAGGGGAAGTAGTTGTTCACAGGTCGTCGTGGGACGTAGAGGAAGTAGTCGTTCAAGCGACCGATGGTAACGGTACTCGGTCGTTTCGAAGAGGTACTTGGGGTCATTTGAACTTGCCGATCTCGTCATCTCGAAGGGGTACTTGACGTTCTTAGCGATTCCGAAGACGAGGTAGAGGTACACTTGTTGTAGGGGTACTTGTCGGATCCACGGCGACGGTAGAGGTACAAATGTTCTCGCGGTACTTGTCGGTCCAGTCTTGGTGTAGATGTACATCGCAACCGTAGTGGTACTCGCGGACTTCGGCGCCGGTAGTCGTACACGGTTCGTAGATGTTCGGATCACCGGAAGAGGTACTTGACGTCCACGGAAATTAGCAGCGAGGGCACGGGTCTCGGGCCCTGTGTCCCGATCTTTAGGAGGTCAGCGGTGACTGCAGGTGCATGGGCGGCTACAGCGGGGCCCCAGGCAAGCAGGCGGGCAACGGCAACGGAGCAGCAGAGATGGCAGCAGTGCCATCGGAGATGCCAGGAGGTGGAGCTTGAGCAGAGGGGGCTCGGGGTGGCGGAAAAGAGCAAGGCAGGGGCGGCAGCGAGTCGATGCGGGGCGAAGCGACGCTGTGACAGCAGGATCTTGGCGGCGGGGACTTGGCCGCGCGAGGGCGCACGGGAACCCGCCAGAACCGAGGCTAGGGCCGCGGCTTGGGGAGGCGGACGAGCTCCAGGACGGGCGCGTGGAGCAGAGCAGCAGCGATGCGGGTCTCGCGCAGGAGATGGGGTCGTGGTCGCCGCGTAGACGGAAGCAGAGGGCAACGCGAGGCAGGGGGCGCCGGAGTTGGCCTCCAGTGGCGGCGCGGGAGGCCAGGCGCGGCGTCCTGGCGAGGTAACGGCGCGGAGGAGGGCCAACGAGGGGGAGCGACGGAGCTCAGCGGGCGTGCTCCGGCGGAGATGCTTGAGCGGGGGCGGACGCCGAGGAGAGGAAGGAGCGGTCGTCGACCTGCTGGGCTCCGGTGGCGCGGGTCAACGAGGACGAGGTGGAGGTGCGGGATGAGGGAGCGAGCGAGAGGAGGGAGGAGCGTGGGGATCTCCTCTCCCTGGTGCGATGCGTGTGTGCGTGTAGCGGCGGCACGGGAACGAGAGGGGGAGATCGATGGGAGATGAGGGGAACGAGCAGGGGAGGCTAGGGTTACAGCAGGGGGGCTGCGGCTGGGCCTTGGGCTCTCTTCTCTCTCTCACTCCAAAGAAAAATAAAAACAAAACAGAGATAAGAAAGAAAAGAAAGAGAGGTTAGGGGAAGAAGTTGGACACGCGGATAGTTTTCCCGGACTCACAAAAATCCGCTTGATCCCGGAAAAATAGAAGTGGCATGATCGAAAGATATAAATTCAAACTCCTTTGAATTTAATCCAAAAGGTTTGAACTAGGACTTGGTAAAAGGAAGGTCCAAAAATGTTCGGATTTTGATGGAGCTCCGGTAAGTGAAGAAAGAATTTATGGGCAAAGTTTGGAGACCAAGAATTGAGATAACAAAGGCATGGAATATTTTGCAAGTGTGTTGGGGTAAATTCCAAATCAATGGAATATTTTAATATAGCTCCCTAATATTGGGAGGATATGTTTTAAAGAGAAACCACCATGTGAGTTCCCTCAATTTAAATGGATCAAAGACCCATGCAATTTGTTTGAGTTTTGGTTGATTTGAGAAATTGATGGCATGATGACATGATGCAATGCAAAAATAAAAGAGCAAGCACAAAAGAAACACACGGCGAAACCCGGAATATATGGAAGTCTTCTGAAGCGCCGGTCTTGGGGCGTTACAACACTCCACCACTACAAGAGGATCTCGTCCCGAGATCTAGGATGGCACCAGAGAGAAGCAAAAGAGGAAGAGAAGAGGTAAAACAAAGTTGCTTCTTTGGCAAACGAGTGAAACCACGAACCTTGAGAGGTTAAACAAATTGAACAAAAGAATACAACGAAGTTGAACACAATTGAGAGCACCGAGGTAGAAAATAGAAGCAAGGAACACCATATGAACCTTGGAGGTTGCAAAGCTATGAATGACGAGTACAATGGACAAGAAGGAACCGGAACCACTCTGGTTGAAACGAGATAAACAAGGAATAAGGAAGAACAAATTCGGACAGCACTCCGGTTGAAAAGAGATGCAAGACTTGATAAGATGAGAGAGCTCGAATGAAAACACGACACTCCGGTTAAATGGATAAGCAAGGAAAAGAGCATGATCTCCAAAATGAGATGATGGGTTGAAGAAAACATCACAATGCCTCCGGGACAGATGAATAGAAGATAGATCATCGGAATAAGAGAACGGAGAAGGAAATGATAACTCTCACAAATAAAATTGAAAGAGAAAGCTTACGAAGAAAAGGTTGAACGGAGTTGTTGGATTATCAACAACGAAAGCTTAAACTTGATGTGGACTTATGGAAGACATCCCAAAATTATGAGGTGACAACCTGCACTCACGGAAGAGATTGGGTTGATAACAACAAGGAGACTAGAAACTATTTCACCGGGAGAACAAACGAAGAACTTGGGTTGAAGAACTTAGGGAAAGCTTTAGGCGAAATATAACCCAAGATAACTCCAATGAAGAGATTGATGGATTTAAATACCTCATTCTTGACAACATGTGAATCATGAAGCACGAGAAGAAATTGCCAAGGATGGCATAACACCATCTCAAAAGATAAGGTAGAAAGAATTGCACTTCGAAATGCAAGATTAAGAATGCTTAAACTCCTCAAAACAAGACATGTGTTGAACACCATGTTTAATTTTGAGTAGATTGGCGGATCATAATTTCGAGAGAAATCTTGAAGAACAATTGAAGAATGAAAAGAATTATTGACGAACCACCATGTAGAGCCTCCATGAAGAACTCCGGTAATAAAAGGATGATCAAATGAAATGAAGGATGAAAAGAATAAGGTTGAAGCCTTGCAATGATTAGATGGATCTCCGTGGTGATATAATTGCGAGAGCTTGGAACTCCGAGGAAGATAAGGTGAAACAATTGAAATCAAGAATTTGAAGAACCTCCGGAATAAGGGATTAATCACTTGAATGAAACAAGAACAAGAATTACATTATGCTCATCCTTCACCAATTAAATTGATGACAAGCAGTGGATTTTGCATACTACTTATTCTCGTAGAAAGGATTAAGATAGAATGGCGCAAACTTGGGAAGGTCTTCAACGAACCACCGGTAGGATTGGAAAGAACGAATGAATCAATATGATAACGAAGGAAGAGAACTCTTGAACGAACCACCGTAAGAATTGAAAATGAACAAGGGAAAAGATAAAGAAACACCGGGAAGAATTAGAAAATGAAGGAAGATACTTGAGAGAATTTGGATACAAGAGAACGAAGAGATCATGAACTGATTAGAGGATATTTGAACGATGCACCGGTAAGATTTGGAGAACGAGAGCTGAAAACGTGAATGAATAATTATGACATGATGGCCTTCGGAGGAAAGAAACGGAAAAAACTCATGAAATGCTCCGGATGGGTATGAAAAGAATTCTCGCAATCGAAAACAATTATGAGAGGATGACAACAAGCTAGAACCATGAATCTTGAAGAGAATGGAGCAAGATTTAAGAGAAACTCTTCTTCGGTCTTGAAATGTTGAAAAAGACGATGAGAAACACCATGAATTGTTGAGGCACTCCGGAATGAAAATTGAAAAGGGTGAACCAACGATGAAAAGAATTTAAAAGATCTAGGAGAAAGACATATGACTGATGATAACCCATTCTTACATCACATCTTGAAAAAGAATTTGAGAATAGCTCCGGGAAGATTAGAAGAGTCAGGTAAGATCCTAGGAAAAGACATGTGGGTTAGGGCCCACTCAAAAGAAACACCGTTGAACGATTACTTGAAAAGAGAGATTACATCAGTTGAATTAAATGGCTTGAATGAGATAGCATCCTCAAAAGAACTTGAGTGAATTGAGAATGGAAACTTGAATCTTCTGAGATATCTTCATCACTCTGGAACAATTGAATAGCGAGAAGTGGATGATTAAGAGGTGCACCGGCATGGGATATCATTAGAAACAAGGAAATGAATATGATCAACACCTAAAACTTGAATTGAATCCACCGGATAAGAAAGAGAATGATGAATGATGAACTTGAAACTCCGTTAGTATCTTCATGGGAAATCACCAGGTAAGAACATGGAGGAAAAGAATGAAGAGACTTCGCATCAATAAAAAGGATACTTGATTCAGAAATATGAGTCCTTGAAGAAAAAAAGGGTGGGAGGGTGGGAAAACAAAGACAACTTGGAACGGATGAAGCAAACACCGTTGATAAGAACTGATAATTGATCTTGCGAATGTTGAAGTGATCGGATCCACTTCAAGAGAGACACACCGGTTGAAAAGGATTGACATGACACTCTCAGTTATCATGAAGGATTGATATTCACATCATAGTATGAGAACACCGTTTAGGAAAAGGTATGGAATCAATATTTGACTTCGAAGCAACTCGAATACCACAAAACAAAAGAAAAACAAAGGATTTGGCTTGCAGAATAAGACGGAACAAATACATATGATAGAGATTTACCCAATCCCATATCATGCATCTGTCGGAAAGATATTCTAGGAGCTACTTGAATTCCCACCTATAAACTCCCGAAACTTTCTGGTTATGCAATCAGGTGTTGGGGATACAGGGGACACAAAATATATCACCCAAACTAACAATACCTAGATCCACCTGTATCCATCCTTCAACACATAACCAAGAACCCTTCGGAAATCGTCTACCTCAACCTTCGAAAAGCATCCGTTATACGAGTTATGGCAATACTCCCGCACTCGCCTCAGTACTGGGCTATCAGGGTTATCTCACCAACAACTGTACAAAAGAGATTTTCGATGTCGGCGTACTAAACTCAGGTATTCCAGAACTGCAACGATAAAATTATGACGACAACACCTTAGAGCTCAACTCCCCGGGACACTTCCACTAAACCCCTGCTGACAGGAGGCACCAAGACAATGTTGTCATCACAAAACCATCGGAACGATTCTAAGATACCCGCGTGATCCTAAATTTTTTTTAGTGAAATTTGAGAAGAGAAGAGTCAAAACTCTACGTCAGGATGCCTTACCAGAGCGATGAGGAGACTGGGAAGTAAAAAGAATTCCTAAACTCTCCGATACATAATTCCTAAATGACTCAAAACATTTTTCTAGACACAACTCGGCCGCTAAAAACGATCAAACAGTGGGGGCTCCTAAGGTCGGGGAAGGCTCTGATTACCAACTTGTAACGCCCTCGATGCGGCTATATATCCTACGTGTCGAAGCACGACTTAGAGGCATAACCGCATTGAAAGCAATGTCGCAAGTGAGGTAATCTTCACACAACCCATGTAATACATAAAGGGAAAGAGATACATAGTTGGCTTAGAATCGCCACTTCACACAATACATGAGTAAAGCATAACATAATACAGATACAATCAAGGTCCGACTACGGAACCAAAATAAAAGAAGACTACCCCAAATGCTACACAGATCCCCGATCGTCCCGACTAGGCTCCACTACTGATCAACTGAAACGAAACAACACAATGAACAAGATCGTCATCGAGCTCCTCCTTGAGCTCGGGTGGGTCACCTGCATGGTCTCATCGGCACCTGCAAACTGGTTTTGGAAGTATCTGTGAGTCACGGGGACTCAGCAATCTCACACCCGCGAGATCAAGACTATTTAAGCTTATAGGTATGGTAAAAGGTATGAGGTGGACCTGCAGCAAGCGACTAGCATATATGGTGGCTAACATACGCAAAAGAGAGCGAGAAGAGAAGGCAAAAGCACGGTCGATGAACTATGATCAAGAAGTGATCCTAGAACAACCTACGTCAAGCATAACTCCAACACCGTGTTCACTTCCCGGACTCCGCCGAGAAGAGACCATCACGGTTACACACGCGGTTGATGTATTTTAATTAAGATCAACTTCGGGTTTTCTACAACCAGACATTAACAAATTCCCATCTGCCACATAACCGCGGGCACGGCTTTCGAAAGTTCAAACCCTGCAGGGGTGTCCCAACTTAGCCCATGATAAGCTCTCGCGATCAACGAAGGATATTCCTTTTCCCCGGGAAGACCCAATCAGTCTCGGAATCCCGGCTACAAGACATTTCAACAGTAATAAAACAAGTCCAGCAAAGCCGCCCGATGCGCCGACATCCTGATAGGAGCTGCACATATCTCGTTCTCAGGGCAACACCGGATGAGCTGTCCGTACAACTAAAACCATACCCCAAGTTTCCTTGAGGTGGCGCTGCAAAGCGCTCTAGTTTGGGCCAACACTTAGACAAGCATTGGCCCGGGGGGGCTGAATAAATATGACCCTCGGGTTAGCTACTACCAAGGGAAAGGTATAGGTGGTAGGCAAATGGTAAAACCAATGTTGGGCCTTGCTGGAAAAGTCTTATTCAAAGCGAACTGTCAAGGGGGTCCCATAAATCACCCGGCCGCGTTAGGGACGCAAAATCCGGGAACATAATACCGATATGACGGAAACTAGGGCGGCAAGAGTGGAACAAAACACCAGGCATAAGGCCGAGCCTTCCACCCTTAACCAAGTATATAGATGCAGTAATTAAATAAGATATATTGTGATATCCCAACAAGTAAACATGTTCCAACAAGGAACAACATCTCCATGTTCCAACAAGGAACAAAGTTCATCTTCACCTGCAACTAACAATGCTATAAGAGGGGCTGAGCAAAGCGGTAACATAGCCAAACAACGGTTTGCTAGGACAAGGTGGGTTAGAGGCTTGGTTTGACAATATGGGAGGCATGATAAGCAAGTGGTAGGTATCGCAGCATAGGCATAGCAAAAGAGCGAGCAACTAGCAATCTAAGATAGAAGTGATACCGAGGGTATGGTCATCTTGCCTGACATCCCGCAAGGAAGAAGAACGAGTCCATGAAGAAGACAAAAGGATGTAGTCGAGCGAATCCTCACAACTCCGGAACGAAACCGAAGCTAACGAGAGAAGCAACCCGGAAAGAAACAAGCAACATAGTAAACAACCACCACATACACATGGCATGATGCACAAACAAGTATGATGCATGTCCGGTTAAAAAGAGGCATGGCATGGCAAAGTGCACAAACAATACTACAAATTAAGTGGAGCTCAATATGCAACGAGTTGCATATTGACAAAACACCACATGACTTATTTAGTTCTCTCTCGTTTAGGTACCCAACAATATTAAATGTTTATTAAACATGGCAAGGGTGAAGCATAAATAAACTGACTATTTAGGCAATTTTAAATGAGGCCGGAACAACAAACAACAAGTCCGGTAAATCCCCATATGTCATTTAGCAATTTAATGCAAGCAACAATTTTAAGCAATTTAAATGTTGTTATCATGATGCGGATGACTTATACAAGTTTATGTATTTTTTCATGAAAACGTTGACATGAGCATGTTATGAAGCATTTTTCACCGTGGTGGAAGAAAGGGGTGCCACGGTAACTACAACGGAAATGGTGCCACGACAACTTCTGGTTCCGATAACTCGATTGAGATGCCGGTGCAAAAGAAAGTGTGACGGAAGCGAGTTAAGCAAGATGGAGGGGTGTTCCCGGTTACCGGGTTCCCACGAGACGATGGCATGGCAACGAGGAGAAACATGCAAGCGACAATTTCAGACACGGTGCAAACACGGGCATATCATAAAACACACATGCATTCATTGACGAGCGGTCGTCTCGGGGTTATACCTTCGAAGCGTGCGTTATCGGAGTGGATCGAGTTCGGGGGTAGGGGTACACATGTCGAAGGGGAAGTAGTTGTTCATGGGTCGTCGTGGGACGTAGAGGAAGTATTCGTTCAAGCGACCGATGGTAACGGTACTCGGTCATTTCGAAGAGGTACTTGGGGTCATTTGAACTTGCCGATCTCGTCATCTCGAAGGGGTACTTGACGTTCTTAGCGATTCCGAAGACGAGGTAGAGGTACACTTGTTGTAGGGGTACTTGTCGGATCCACGGCGACGGTAGAGGTACAAATGTTCTCGCGGTACTTGTCGGTCCAGTCTTGGTGTAGATGTACATCGCAACCGTAGTGGTACTCGCGGACTTCGGCGCCGGTAGTCGTACACGGTTCGTAGATGTTTGGATCACCGGAAGAGGTACTTGACGTCCACGGAAATTAGCAGCGGAGGGCACGGGTCTCGGGCCCTGTGTCCCGATCTTTAGGAGGTCAGCGGTGACTGCAGGTGCATGGGCGGCTACAGCGGGGCCCCAGGCAAGCAGGCGGGCAACGGCAACGGAGCAGCAGAGATGGCAGCAGTGCCATCGGAGATGCGAGGAGGTGGAGCTTGGGGAGGCGGACGAGCTCCAGGACGGGCGCGTGGAGCAGAGCAGCAGCGATGCGGGTCTCGCGCAGGAGATGGGGTCGTGGTCGCCGCGTAGACGGAAGCAGAGGGCGGCGCGAGGCAGGGGGCGCCGGAGTTGGCCTCCAGTGGCGGCGCGGGACGCCAGGCGCGGCGTCCTGGCGAGGCAACGGCGCGGAGGAGGGCCAACGAGGGGGAGCGACGGAGCTCAGCGGGCGTGCTCCGGCGGAGATGCTTGAGCGGGGGCGGACGCCGAGGAGAGGAAGGAGCGGTCGTCGACCTGCTGGGCTCCGGTGGCGCGGGTCAACGAGGACGAGGTGGAGGTCCGGGATGAGGGAGCGAGCGAGAGGAGGGAGGAGCGTGGGGATCTCCTCTCCCTGGTGCGATGCGTGTGTGCGTGTAGCGGCGGCACGGGAACGAGAGGGGGAGATCGATGGGAGATGAGGGGAACGAGCAGGGGAGGCTAGGGTTACAGCGGGGGGGCTGCGGCTGGGCCTTGGGCTCTCTTCTCTCTCTCACTCCAAAGAAAAATAAAAACAAAACAGAGATAAGAAAGAAAAGAAAGAGAGGTTAGGGGAAGAAGTTGGACACGCGGATAGTTTTCCCGGACTCACAAAAATCCGCTTGATCCCGGAAAAATAGAAGTGGCATGATCGAAAGATATAAATTCAAACTCCTTTGAATTTAATCCAAAAGGTTTGAACTAGGACTTGGTAAAAGGAAGGTCCAAAAATGTTCGGATTTTGATGGAGCTCCGGTAAGTGAAGAAAGAATTTATGGGCAAAGTTTGGAGACCAAGAATTGAGATAACAAAGGCATGGAATATTTTGCAAGTGTGTTGGGGTAAATTCCAAATCAATGGAATATTTTAATATAGCTCCCTAATATTGGGAGGATATGTTTTAAAGAGAAACCACCATGTGAGTTCCCTCAATTTAAATGGATCAAAGACCCATGCAATTTGTTTGAGTTTTGGTTGATTTGAGAAATTGATGGCATGATGACATGATGCAATGCAAAAATAAAAGAGCAAGCACAAAAGAAACACACGGCGAAACCCGGAATATATGGAAGTCTTCTGAAGCGCCGGTCTTGGGGCGTTACAACACTCCACCACTACAAGAGGATCTCGTCCCGAGATCTAGGATGGCACCAGAGAGAAGCAGAAGAGGAAGAGAAGAGGTAAAACAAAGTTGCTTCTTTGGCAAACGAGTGAAACCACGAACCTTGAGAGGTTAAACAAATTGAACAAAAGAATACAACGAAGTTGAACACAATTGAGAGCACCGAGGTAGAAAATAGAAGCAAGGAACACCATATGAACCTTGGAGGTTGCAAAGCTATGAATGACGAGTACAATGGACAAGAAGGAACCGGAACCACTCTGGTTGAAACGAGATAAACAAGGAATAAGGAAGAACAAATTCGGACAGCACTCCGGTTGAAAAGAGATGCAAGACTTGATAAGATGAGAGAGCTCGAATGAAAACACGACACTCCGGTTAAATGGATAAGCAAGGAAAAGAGCATGATCTCCAAAATGAGATGATGGGTTGAAGAAAACATCACAATGCCTCCAGGACAGATGAATAGAAGATAGATCATCGGAATAAGAGAACGGAGAAGGAAATGATAACTCTCACAAATAAAATTGAAAGAGAAAGCTTACGAAGAAAAGGTTGAACGGAGTTGTTGGATTATCAACAACGAAAGCTTAAACTTGATGTGGACTTATGGAAGACATCCCAAAATTATGAGGTGACAACCTGCACTCACGGAAGAGATTGGGTTGATAACAACAAGGAGACTAGAAACTATTTCACCGGGAGAACAAACGAAGAACTTGGGTTGAAGAACTTAGGGAAAGCTTTAGGCGAAATATAACCCAAGATAACTCCAATGAAGAGATTGATGGATTTAAATACCTCATTCTTGACAACATGTGAATCATGAAGCACGAGAAGAAATTGCCAAGGATGGCATAACACCATCTCAAAAGATAAGGTAGAAAGAATTGCACTTCGAAATGCAAGATTAAGAATGCTTAAACTCCTCAAAACAAGACATGTGTTGAACACCATGTTTAATTTTGAGTAGATTGGCGGATCATAATTTCGAGAGAAATCTTGAAGAACAATTGAAGAATGAAAAGAATTATTGACGAACCACCATGTAGAGCCTCCATGAAGAACTCCGGTAATAAAAGGATGATCAAATGAAATGAAGGATGAAAAGAATAAGGTTGAAGCCTTGCAATGATTAGATGGATCTCCGTGGTGATATAATTGCGAGAGCTTGGAACTCCGAGGAAGATAAGGTGAAACAATTGAAATCAAGAATTTGAAGAACCTCCGGAATAAGGGATTAATCACTTGAATGAAACAAGAACAAGAATTACATTATGCTCATCCTTCACCAATTAAATTGATGACAAGCAGTGGATTTTGCATACTACTTATTCTCGTAGAAAGGATTAAGATAGAATGGCGCAAACTTGGGAAGGTCTTCAACGAACCACCGGTAGGATTGGAAAGAACGAATGAATCAATATGGTAACGAAGGAAGAGAACTCTTGAACGAACCACCGTAAGAATTGAAAATGAACAAGGGAAAAGATAAAGAAACACCGGGAAGAATTAGAAAATGAAGGAAGATACTTGAGAGAATTTGGATACAAGAGAACGAAGAGATCATGAACTGATTAGAGGATATTTGAACGATGCACCGGTAAGATTTGGAGAACGAGAGCTGAAAACGTGAATGAATAATTATGACATGATGGCCTTCGGAGGAAAGAAACGGAAAAAACTCATGAAATGCTCCGGATGGGTATGAAAAGAATTCTCGCAATCGAAAACAATTATGAGAGGATGACAACAAGCTAGAACCATGAATCTTGAAGAGAATGGAGCAAGATTTAAGAGAAACTCTTCTTCGGTCTTGAAATGTTGAAAAAGACGATGAGAAACACCATGAATTGTTGAGGCACTCCGGAATGAAAATTGAAAAGGGTGAACCAACGATGAAAAGAATTTAAAAGATCTAGGAGAAAGACATATGACTGATGATAACCCATTCTTACATCACATCTTGAAAAAGAATTTGAGAATAGCTCCGGGAAGATTAGAAGAGTCAGGTAAGATCCTAGGAAAAGACATGTGGGTTAGGGCCCACTCAAAAGAAACACCGTTGAACGATTACTTGAAAAGAGAGATTACATCAGTTGAATTAAATGGCTTGAATGAGATAGCATCCTCAAAAGAACTTGAGTGAATTGAGAATGGAAACTTGAATCTTCTGAGATATCTTCATCACTCTGGAACAATTGAATAGCGAGAAGTGGATGATTAAGAGGTGCACCGGCATGGGATATCATTAGAAACGAGGAAATGAATATGATCAACACCTAAAACTTGAATTGAATCCACCGGATAAGAAAGAGAATGATGAATGATGAACTTGAAACTCCGTTAGTATCTTCATGGGAAATCACCAGGTAAGAACATGGAGGAAAAGAATGAAGAGACTTCGCATCAATAAAAAGGATACTTGATTCAGAAATATGAGTCCTTGAAGAAAAAAAAGGGTGGGAGGGTGGGAAAACAAAGACAACTTGGAACGGATGAAGCAAACACCGTTGATAAGAACTGATAATTGATCTTGCGAATGTTGAAGTGATCGGATCCACTTCAAGAGAGACACACCGGTTGAAAAGGATTGACATGACACTCTCAGTTATCATGAAGGATTGATATTCACATCATAGTATGAGAACACCGTTTAGGAAAAGGTATGGAATCAATATTTGACTTCGAAGCAACTCGAATACCACAAAACAAAAGAAAAACAAAGGATTTGGCTTGCAGAATAAGACGGAACAAATACATATGATAGAGATTTACCCAATCCCATATCATGCATCTGTCGGAAAGATATTCTAGGAGCTACTTGAATTCCCACCTATAAACTCCCGAAACTTTCTGGTTATGCAATCAGGTGTTGGGGATACAGGGGACACAAAATATATCACCCAAACTAACAATACCTAGATCCACCTGTATCCATCCTTCAACACATAACCAAGAACCCTTCGGAAATCGTCTACCTCAACCTTCGAAAAGCATCCGTTATACGAGTTATGGCAATACTCCCGCACTCGCCTCAGTACTGGGCTATCAGGGTTATCTCACCAACAACTGTACAAAAGAGATTTTCGATGTCGGCGTACTAAACTCAGGTATTCCAGAACTGCAACGATAAAATTATGACGACAACACCTTAGAGCTCAACTCCCCGGGACACTTCCACTAAACCCCTGCTGACAGGAGGCACCAAGACAATGTTGTCATCACAAAACCATCGGAACGATTCTAAGATACCCGCGTGATCCTAAATTTTTTTTAGTGAAATTTGAGAAGAGAAGAGTCAAAACTCTACGTCAGGATGCCTTACCAGAGCGATGAGGAGACTGGGAAGTAAAAAGAATTCCTAAACTCTCCGATACATAATTCCTAAATGACTCAAAACATTTTTCTAGACACAACTCGGCCGCTAAAAACGATCAAACAGTGGGGGCTCCTAAGGTCGGGGAAGGCTCTGATTACCAACTTGTAACGCCCTCGATGCGGCTATATATCCTACGTGTCGAAGCACGACTTAGAGGCATAACCGCATTGAAAGCAATGTCGCAAGTGAGGTAATCTTCACACAACCCATGTAATACATAAAGGGAAAGAGATACATAGTTGGCTTAGAATCGCCACTTCACACAATACATGAGTAAAGCATAACATAATACAGATACAATCAAGGTCCGACTACGGAACCAAAATAAAAGAAGACTACCCCAAATGCTACACAGATCCCCGATCGTCCCGACTAGGCTCCACTACTGATCAACTGAAACGAAACAACACAATGAACAAGATCGTCATCGAGCTCCTCCTTGAGCTCGGGTGGGTCACCTGCATGGTCTCATCGGCACCTGCAAACTGGTTTTGGAAGTATCTGTGAGTCACGGGGACTCAGCAATCTCACACCCGCGAGATCAAGACTATTTAAGCTTATAGGTATGGTAAAAGGTATGAGGTGGACCTGCAGCAAGCGACTAGCATATATGGTGGCTAACATACGCAAAAGAGAGCGAGAAGAGAAGGCAAAAGCACGGTCGATGAACTATGATCAAGAAGTGATCCTAGAACAACCTACGTCAAGCATAACTCCAACACCGTGTTCACTTCCCGGACTCCGCCGAGAAGAGACCATCACGGTTACACACGCGGTTGATGTATTTTAATTAAGATCAACTTCGGGTTTTCTACAACCAGACATTAACAAATTCCCATCTGCCACATAACCGCGGGCACGGCTTTCGAAAGTTCAAACCCTGCAGGGGTGTCCCAACTTAGCCCATGATAAGCTCTCGCGATCAACGAAGGATATTCCTTTTCCCCGGGAAGACCCAATCAGTCTCGGAATCCCGGCTACAAGACATTTCAACAGTAATAAAACAAGTCCAGCAAAGCCGCCCGATGCGCCGACATCCTGATAGGAGCTGCACATATCTCGTTCTCAGGGCAACACCGGATGAGCTGTCCGTACAACTAAAACCATACCCCAAGTTTCCTTGAGGTGGCGCTGCAAAGCGCTCTAGTTTGGGCCAACACTTAGACAAGCATTGGCCCGGGGGGGCTGAATAAATATGACCCTCGGGTTAGCTACTACCAAGGGAAAGGTATAGGTGGTAGGCAAATGGTAAAACCAATGTTGGGCCTTGCTGGAAAAGTCTTATTCAAAGCGAACTGTCAAGGGGGTCCCATAAATCACCCGGCCGCGTTAGGGACGCAAAATCCGGGAACATAATACCGATATGACGGAAACTAGGGCGGCAAGAGTGGAACAAAACACCAGGCATAAGGCCGAGCCTTCCACCCTTAACCAAGTATATAGATGCAGTAATTAAATAAGATATATTGTGATATCCCAACAAGTAAACATGTTCCAACAAGGAACAACATCTCCATGTTCCAACAAGGAACAAAGTTCATCTTCACCTGCAACTAACAACGCTATAAGAGGGGCTGAGCAAAGCGGTAACATAGCCAAACAATGGTTTGCTAGGACAAGGTGGGTTAGAGGCTTGGTTTGACAATATGGGAGGCATGATAAGCAAGTGGTAGGTATCGCAGCATAGGCATAGCAAAAGAGCGAGCAACTAGCAATCTAAGATAGAAGTGATACCGAGGGTATGGTCATCTTGCCTGACATCCCGCAAGGAAGAAGAACGAGTCCATGAAGAAGACAAAAGGATGTAGTCGAGCGAATCCTCACAACTCTGGAACGAAACCGAAGCTAACGAGAGAAGCAACCCGGAAAGAAACAAGCAACATAGTAAACAACCACCACATACACATGGCATGATGCACAAACAAGTATGATGCATGTCCGGTTAAAAAGAGGCATGGCATGGCAAAGTGCACAAACAATACTACAAATTAAGTGGAGCTCAATATGCAACGAGTTGCATATTGACAAAACACCACATGACTTATTTAGTTCTCTCTCGTTTAGGTACCCAACAATATTAAATGTTTATTAAACATGGCAAGGGTGAAGCATAAATAAACTGAATATTTAGGCAATTTTAAATGAGGCCGGAACAACAAACAACAAGTCCTGTAAATCCCCATATGTCATTTAGCAATTTAATGCAAGCAACAATTTTAAGCAATTTAAATGTTGTTATCATGATGCGGATGACTTATACAAGTTTATGCATTTTTTAATGAAAACGTTGACATGAGCATGTTATGAAGCATTTGTCACCGTGGTGGAAGAAAGGGGTGCCACGGTAACTACAACGGAAATGGTGCCACGACAACTTCCGGTTCCGATAACTCGATTGAGATGCCGGTGCAAAAGAAAGTGTGACGGAAGCGAGTTAAGCAAGATGGAGGGGTGTTCCCGGTTACCGGGTTCCCACGAGACGATGGCATGGCAACGAGGAGAAACATGCAAGCGACAATTTCGGACACGGTGCAAACACGGGCATATCATAAAACACACATGCATTCATTGACGAGCGGTCGTCTCGGGGTTATACCTTCGAAGCGTGCGTTATCGGAGTGGATCGAGTTCGGGGGTAGGGGTACACATGTCGAAGGGGAAGTAGTTGTTCATGGGTCCTCGTGGGACGTAGAGGAAGTAGTCGTTCAAGCGACCGATGGTAACGGTACTCGGTCATTTCGAAGAGGTACTTGGGGTCATTTGAACTTGCCGATCTCGTCATCTCGAAGGGGTACTTGACGTTCTTAGCGATTCCGAGGACGAGGTAGAGGTACACTTGTTGTAGGGGTACTTGTCGGATCCACGGCGACGGTAGAGGTACAAATGTTCTCGCGGTACTTGTCGGTCCAGTCTTGGTGTAGATGTACATCGCAACCGTAGTGGTACTCGCGGACTTCGGCGCCGGTAGTCGTACACGGTTCGTAGATGTTCGGATCACCGGAAGAGGTACTTGACGTCCACGGAAATTAGCAGCGGAGGGCACGGGTCTCGGGCCCTGTGTCCCGATCTTTAGGAGGTCAGCGGTGACTGCAGGTGCATGGGCGGCTACAGCGGGGCCCCAGGCAAGCAGGCGGGCAACAGCAACGGAGCAGCAGAGATGGCAGCAGTGCCATCGGAGATGCGAGGAGGTGGAGCTTGGGGAGGCGGACGAGCTCCAGGACGGGCGCGTGGAGCAGAGCAGCAGCTATGCGGGTCTCGCGCAGGAGATGGGGTCATGGTCGCCGCGTAGACGGAAGCAGAGGGCGGCGCGAGGCAGGGGGCGCCGGAGTTGGCCTCCAGTGGCGGCGCGGGAGGCCAGGCGCGGTGTCCTGGCGAGGCAACGGCGCGGAGGAGGGCCGACGAGGGGGAGCGACGGAGCTCAGCGGGCGTGCTCCGGCGGAGATGCTTGAGCGGGGGCGGACGCCGAGGAGAGGAAGGAGCGGTCGTCGACCTGCTGGGCTCCGGTGGCGCGGGTCAACGAGGATGAGGTGGAGGTGCGGGATGAGGGAGCGAGCGAGAGGAGGGAGGAGCGTGGGGATCTCCTCTCCCTGGTGCGATGCGTGTGTGCGTGTAGTGGCGGCACGGGAACGAGAGGGGGAGATCGATGGGAGATGAGGGGAACGAGCAGGGGAGGCTAGGGTTACAGCGGGGGGGCTGCGGCTGGGCCTTGGGCTCTCTTCTCTCTCTCACTCCAAAGAAAAATAAAAACAAAACAGAGATAAGAAAGAAAAGAAAGAGAGGTTAGGGGAAGAAGTTGGACACGCGGATAGTTTTCCCGAACTCACAAAAATGCGCTTGATCCCGGAAAAATAGAAGTGGCATGATAGAAAGATATAAATTCAAACTCCTTTGAATTTAATCCAAAAGGTTTGAACTAGGACTTGGTAAAAGGAAGGTCCAAAAATGTTCGGATTTTGATGGAGCTCCGGTAAGTGAAGAAAGAATTTATGGGCAAAGTTTGGAGACCAAGAATTGAGATAACAAAGGCATGGAATATTTTGCAAGTGTGTTGGGGTAAATTCCAAATCAATGGAATATTTTAATATAGCTCCCTAATATTGGGAGGATATGTTTTAAAGAGAAACCACCATGTGAGTTCCCTCAATTTAAATGGATCAAAGACCCATGCAATTTGTTTGAGTTTTGGTTGATTTGAGAAATTGATGGCATGATGACATGATGCAATGCAAAAATAAAAGAGCAAGCACAAAAGAAACACACGGCGAAACCCGGAATATATGGAAGTCTTCTGAAGCGCCGGTCTTGGGGCGTTACACTTTAGTTTCTTGTTATGATGATTTTCCACTTCACTTTGAAATTCTTTGAACTTTCCAAATGTTTCAGACTTATGTTTCATCAAGTAGATATACCCATATATACTCAAATCATCTGTGAAGATCAGAAAATAACGATACACGCCGCGAGCCTCAACACTCGGACCGCATACATTAGTATGTATTATTTCCAATAAGTCGGTTGCTCGCTCCATTGTTCTAGAGAATAGAGTCTTAGTCATCTTGCCCATGAGGCATGGTTCGCAAGCATCAAGTGATTCATAATCAAGTGATTCCAAAAGCCCATCAGCATGGAGTTTCTTCATGCACTTTACACCAATATGACCTAAACGGCAGTGCCACAAATAAGTTGCACTATCATTATTAACTTTGCATCTTTTGGCTTCAATATTATGAACATGTGTATCACTACAATTGAGATTCAACAAAAATAGACCACTCATCAAGGGTGCATGACCATAAAAGATATTACTCATATAAATAGAACAACCATTATTCTCTGATTTAAATGAATAACCGTCCGCATCAAATAAGATCCAGATATAATGTTCATGCTCAACTCTAGCACCAAATAACAATTATTCAGGTCTAAAACTAATCCCAAAGGTAGATGTAGAGGTAGCGTGCCGACTGTGACCACATCGACTTTGGAACCATTTCAAACGCGCATCGTCACCTCGTCCTTAGCCAATCTTTGTTTAATCCGTAGCCCCTTGCAAATATGAGCAACAGAATCGGTATCAAATACCCAGGAACTACTACGAGCATTAGTAAGGTACACATCAAGAACATGTATATCAAATATAACTTTCACTTTGCCATCCTTCTTATCCGCCAAATACTTCGGGCACTTTCGCTTCCAGTGACCAGTCCCTTTGCAGTAGAAGCACTCAGTCTCAGGCTTAGGTCCAGACTTGGGCTTCTTCACTTGAGAAGCAACTTGCTTGCTGTTCTTCTTGGAGTTACCCTTCTTCCCTTTTCATATTATAGGTCATCATGAAGCCTTTATAGCTTGGTGGCAGTGATTGAAGAACTCTGTCAATGACACTATCATCAGGAAGATTAACTCCCAGCCGAGTCAAGTGGTTATGGTACCCAGACATTCTGAGTATGTGTTCACTGACAGGACTATTCTCCTCCATTTTGCAGCTATAGAACTTGTTGGAGACTTCATATCTCTCAACTCGGGCATTTGCTTGAAATATTAACTTCAACTCCTCGAACATCTCATATGCTCCATGACATTCAAAACATCTTTGAAGTCCTGATTCTAAGCTGTAAAGCATGGCACAACGAACTATCGAGTAATCATCAGCTTTGCTATGCCAGACGTTCATATCGTCTGCAGTTGCTCCTGCAGTAGGTCTTCCACCTAGCGATGCTTCGAGGACGTAATTCTTCTGTGTAGCAATGAGGATAACCCTCAAGTTACGGACCCAGTCCGTGTAGTTGCTACCATCGTCTTTCAACTTAGCTTTCTCTAGGAACGCATTAAAATTCAAGGAACGGTAGCATGGGCCATTGATCTACAACAACATAGACATGCAAATACTATTAGGTACTAAGTTCATGATAAATTGAAGTTCAATTAATCATATTACTTAAGAACTCCCACTTAGATAGACATTCGTCTAGTCATCTAAATGATCACGTGATCCATATCAACTAAACCATGTTCGATCATCATGTCCTTCTGGTTGCATCATATACAACTCTTCTTTAAGAAATCCATTAAGGAATGTAGTTTTGACATCCATTTGCCAGATTTCATAAAACGTGGCAATTTGCTAACATGACTCGGACATACTTAAGCATCGCTACGAGTGAGAAAATCTTATCGTAGTCAACACCTTGAACTTTTTCAAAACCTTTTTCGACAAGTCTAGCTTTGTAGATAGTAACACTACTATTAGTTTCCGTCTTCCTCTTGAAGATCCATTTATTTTCTATGGCTTGCCGATCATCGGGCAAGTCAACTAAAGCCCACACTTTGTTCTCATACATGGATCCCATCTCAGATTTCATGGCCTAAAGCCATTTCGCGGAATCTGGGCTCATCATCGCTTCCTCATAGTTCGTAGGTTCGTCATGGTCAAGTAACATAACCTCCAGAACAGGATTACCGTACCACTCTGGTGCGGATGTCACTCTGGTTGACCTACAAGGTTCGGTAGTAACTTGATCTATAGTTACATGATCATCATCATTAGCTTCCTCACTAATTGCTGTAGGAGTCACAGGAACAGATTTCTGTGATGAACTACTTTCCAATAAGGGAGCAGGTACAGTTACCTCATCAAGTTCTATTTTCCTCCCACTCACTTCTTTCGAGAGAAACTCCTTCTCTAGAAAGGATCCATTTTTAGCAACGACTGTCTTGCCTTCGGATCTGTGATAGAAGGTTGAGAGGATCGAGAAGAGGTGTCTAGAGGGGGGTGATTAGACACTAAGTGCCAAAAGTTGCAGTTTTTAATATTCTTAAGTTTAGGTGGAGTTTAGGCACAAGTTTAATGAACACAATACATATCAAGCAAGCATGCAATGATTTTATGAGCAGCGGAAAGTAAAGCATGCAACTTGCAAGAATGTAAAGAGAAAGGTTTGGAGTATTCAAACGCAATTGGAGACACGGATGTTTTTGGCGTGGTTCCGATAGGTGGTGCTATTGTACATCCACGTTGATGGAGACTTCAACCCACGAAGGGTAACGGTTGTGTGAGTCCACGGAGGGCTCCACCCACGAAGGGTCCACGAAGAAGCAACCTTGTCTATTCCATCACGGCCATCGCCCACGAAGGACTTGCCTCACTAGCGGTAGATCTTCACGAAGTAGGCGATCTCCTTGCCCTTACAAACTCCTTGGCTCAACTCCACAATCTTGTCGGAGGCTCCCAAGTAACACCTAACCAATCTAGGAGACACCACTCTCCAAGAAGTAACAAATGGTGTGTTGATGATGAACTCCTTGCTCTTGTGCTTCAAATGATAGTATCCCCAACACTCAACTCTCTCTAAGAGGATTTGGATTTGGTGGAAAGAAGATTTGAGTGGATAGCAACTTGGGGAAGGCTAGAGATCAAGATTCATATGGTAGGAATGGAATATCTTGAGCTCAACACAAGGGTAGGTGGTTCTTTCTCAGAAGATGTGTATTGGAAGTGAAGATCTGTTCTGATGGATCTCTCCACGAATGAAGAGTGGGTGGAGGGGTATATATAGCCTTCACACAAAATCCAACCGTTACACACAATCTTCCAAACTCGGTGGGACCGAACCGTTAAACTCGGTCGGACCGATTCAGCAGACCTAGTGACCGTTTGGATTTTTCGGTGGGACTGAGAATGCAACTTGGTAGGACCGATATGGTTAGGGTTTGGGCATAACATAATCTCGGTGTGACCGATTACACAAACTCGGTGAGACCGATTTTGGTAATAAGCTAACCAAGGGTTGGTCAGGTAAACTCGGCGGGACCGATTCGCTCTTTTCGGTGAGACCGAAATGTTACGGAAGGGAAACAGTGAATTTACATTGCAATCTCGGTGGGACCGATCGCTCACTTCGGTTGGACCGAAGCATTACGAAGGGAAACAGAGAAATTGTAATCCCATCTCAGTGAGACCGAGATCCCTATCGGTGAAACCGATTTGCTAGGGTTTGTGGCAGTGGCTATGACATGTGAAACTCGGTGGCGCCGGATAGAAAGAATCGGTGGGGCCGAGTTTGACTTTTGGTTTAGGTCATATGTGGATTTGGGAAGATAGTTGAGGGTTTTGGAGCATATCACTAAGCACATGAAGCAAGAGGCTCATTAAGCAACACCTCATCCCTCCTTAATAGTATTGGCTTTTCCTATGGACTCAACGTGATCTTGGATCACTAAAATAGAAAATGTAGAGTCTTGATCTTGAAGCTTTAGCCAATCCTTTGTCCTTAGCATCTGGAAGGGGTTCCACATCCTTTAGTCCATGCCACTCCATTGTTGAACTCATCTGAAACATACTAGGTAAAAGTGTTAGTCCAACAAGAGATATGTTGACATTAATTACCAAAACCACCCAGGGAGCACTTGTGCTTTCAATCTCCCCCTTTTTGGTAATTGATGACAACATACATCAAAGCTTTAGATAAAGATATAGAGAATTGCAAGTAAAGCTTTGGAAAGACATGTAACATGCATAGGCTCCCCCTACATGTATGCAATCATGTGAATATGCAATATAGGAGCATGTGAATGCATAAACATGACAGAGTAAGCAATGTGTTACATGTATCTTGGCTATATGCATCAGAGCAAATGATATGAATATGAGAAATGTACCTTCATGCTTATGAGTCCTTCTTGCAAACAGTATGTACATCTGCAAGAATTTCTCATTCACATGACAGTGATGCATATCCTTGCCTTGTGGTCTTGAGTTGGCTTAGGATGGGATGAACCTGTGCAAACAAGGTTAGATAACACAGATACACCTACTAACCAGAGCAAACAAAAGGAACCACAAAAGAACCAAGACTGGGATGACATGTAGAGTGAGTACTAAGTACTACATTGGATATAGACATGTCCCCAAAGGTAAAGATATGCAATAAACTCAGAGATTTCCTTCCCTTAGATGTCTTGCTCCCCCTGAATCTAACATGAGATATTTGGAGAAGATAGGGAACAGAAAATCAGAGTAATAGAAAATGGTCAACAGAGCTTGAGCTAAAACAAGCAAACAAACATGTCTTTCCCCTTTTAAAGACATGTGACATCTCTCCTCTTGAACACCAAGCATCTGGGGTCATTGATGATATTACTTTCTCTCCCCCTGAGTATATTCTCCCCCTATAGGAAAGATTAAGCTTTGATGTGATCTCTCTCTCCCCCTTTGACATCAATTTCCAAGAAGGGTCTTCTGGTCATGTGATACAAATGGGTTGGTCCTTGAGGCACAGAGCAAAGCAGCATTTCTAACATGATGCTGGTAGAGGACAAGAGTCATTGAGTGGAGCTGGAGCAAATATAAATCAGGAATAAGTGGCAAGTTGGTTTTACTGGGATGAAATCGGTGGCTCCGAGTTGTGAGCTTCGGTTGCACCGAAAGGTTTCGGTTAGACCGAAGAAAACATATCGGTGTGACCGAGTTCATCAAAATGAAACTACTTGTCACCTCAGCTCACTAGACAGGTAGGATCTCACAAGGATTTGCAAGGAATTGACTGAGAGATTTGCAATGAATTGGATGCAGAAAATGCAGAACAAATGAAAAGAAAAGAAACTAAAGTTCTAGATGAAGTTTTTTTATTGAAAGGGGAAACAAATATGCAAGGAACAAATGCAATAACACAGAAAAGAACACACAAGAGAACTTCATCTAGAGTTGGGCGGTGACAAAGTCATCTATGTTAGAGTATATTGACTTAGGAGTCAAGTGAGAGCACTTGATCATAGGTCATACTCATCATTTGAGCTCAAAATGGGGTTACCATTTTTCATTTAAGCCTTTTGATGTATTCACATCTTGTTGAGTTGCTTTGACTCATGACTTGGAGTAAAGCTTCTCTAAGATGGAATAACATACCTTGGGTGGTGGTGTTGATCTTGCTCATGTAGTTGAACCTGTGTGGGTTGCTCAAGGTTGATGTAGTTCATCAAGAGTTGGGAGCACCACTTGGAGTGTGAGTTCATCTACCTACATGGGTTAGTCTTGCAAGGAAGAGCACTTGTGTATCCAAAATGACTATCATGAAACTCAACATAGAATTTGTCAAAGGATATGTTTGAATGGTTTCGTGCTTCCTTGTCTTCAACCACCATTGTGTAGAGACTTGGTGATGTAGAGATTGCTCAAGATGTGAGTGAGTTGTAATCTCGTAGAATTAGATTCAACCAAGTACCTACACGGGTTAGATAACATGCAAGGTGCAAATATATCCAAGACATATGAATAGCTTCATAAGAGAAATATCAAGGATTAGTCATAGGCTCATGCCTCGCATGTATCAAATGGAGTTCCTACTCCAAGTTTGAAGCAACAATGATGCTCAATTCACCTCTTAACCTGCAAAACACTTTCTCATCAAGTGGTTTAGTGAATATATCCGCCAATTGCTTATCGGTGCGAACATGCTTAAGGTTAATGTCCCCTTTGGCAACATGATCTCGAATGAAATGATGACGAACTTCAATATGATTAGTTCGAGAGTGTTGCACGGGATTGTGAGCAATCTTGATAGGACTTTCATTGTCACATAGCAATGGAACATGTTTCACATATATCCCATAATCTTTAAGAGTTTGGGTCATCCAAAGTAATTGAGCACAACATGAACCAGCGGCAATGTATTCCGCTTCGGCGGTGGATAAGGATACCGAGTTTTGTTTCTTGGAAGACCAAGACACAAGAGATCTACCATGGAATTGACAAGTACCCGAAGTGTACTTTCTATCAACCTTGTCTCCGGCATAGTCCGAATCGGAATAGCCAACAAGATCAAAAGAGGACCTCTTAGGATACCAAATGCCAAAATTTGGTGTATGGATTAAGTATCTCACTATCCTTTTCACGGCCTTAAGATGACATTCCTTAGGAGCAGCTCGATATCGTGCACACATGCACACACTTAGCATAATATCGGGACGGGAGGCACATAGATATAACAATGAACCAATCATAGAGCGATAAACTTTTTGATCAACCGGTTCACCATCTTTGGTCAAATCAAGATGTCCACTAGTAGGCATAGGTGTAGGCATACCTTTGCATTCTTGCATATTGAACTTCTATAATAAGTCTTTGGTGTACTTCGTTTGAGAAACAAATGTACCTTCCTTAGTTTGCTTGATTTGCAAACCGAGAAAGAATTTGAGTTCACTCATCATAGACATCTCAAACTTCTCTGACATTAGCTTTCCAAACTTTTCACTAAAATGAGGGTTAGTTGAACCAAATATGATATCATCAACATAAATTTGGCACACAAATAGTTCTCCATTAACCCTTTTAGTAAAAAGAGTAGAATCAATTTTACCAATTTCAAAGCCTTTTTTAGTAAGGAACTTGGTCAAGCATTTATACCATGCTCTAGGAGCTTGTTTAAGACCATAAAGGGCTTTGTGAAGTTTGTAAACATGATTAGGTTTCTTAGGATTGACAAAGCCAGGAGGTTGCTTAACATAAACTTCCTCCTCAATTTTGCCATTTAGAAAAGCACTTTTAATGTCCATTTGGTACAAGGTGATATCATGGTGATTAACATAAGCAAGTAAGATGCGAATGGACTCAAGTCTAGCAAGGGGAGCATATGTCTCACCATAGTCCATACCTTCAACTTGTGTGTAGCCTTGGGGACGAGACGTGATTTGTTGCGAACCACTTGTCCATCTTCATCTTGCTTGTTGCGAAACACCCATTTGGTACCAATGATGTTGTGGTTGTTGTCGGGCTTCTCGACCAATGTCCATACTTGATTTCTCTCCAAGTTGTGTAGCTCTTCATGCATAGCGTTTATCCAATCTGGATCCTTTAATGCTTCTTCAACCTTCATAGGTTCAATTTTAGAAATGAATGAGTAATGTTCACAAAAGTTAGCTAAGCGAGTTTTAGAGCGAGTGATTCTCCCGGTTTGGATATCATTGTAGATTTGCTCGACGGGATGATCTTTGGCAACTCTTGCTCGAACTCGTGTAAGCTTCTGCTTGGGTCAGGGTGGAACATCCTCTTCATCTTGCTCTTCTTCTTGGCCTTCTTCATTGTTGACGTTGTCGTTCTCTTGTCGTGGTGGAGAAGGAGGTTGTTGATGTTCATCTTGGTGTACTTCCTCGTTTTCTTCATCTTGACGTGTCCCACTTGTGGATGCTTTCGTATCAACTCTTGGTTCACCTTGACGTGATGTAGAAGCTTCCACTTGGACGGATGAGGTACTCTCCTTCATTTCCGTTGGACGAATCTTGCCAATAGACAAGTCTTAAATTGCTTCCGAAGGGTCTTTGTCTCCTACATCAATTGGCAATTGCTCTACTTGCGAGCCGTTAGATTCATCAAACTTCACATCTACTGTCTCCTCAACCTTTCGGGTGAAATTGTTGTAGACACGGTAAGTGTGAAGGTTTGAGCCATAACCAAGTAGAAAACCTTCATGAGACTTAGGAGCAAATTTAGAACGACGATGCTTATCAAGAATGTAGCACTTTGAGCCGAATACTCGAAAGTATCCAACTTCGGGTTTGTTACCGGTGAGGAGCTCGTATGCCGTCTTGCCGAGTAGCTTGTGAAGATACAAGCGATTTGTTGCATGACAAGCTGTCTAAACCGCTTCCGCCCAAAAGTGTTTTGGCGTCTTGTACTCATCAAGCATCGTTCTTGCCATCTCGATAAGTGTCCGGTTCTTCCTCTCAACAACTCCATTTTGTTAAGGTGTGTACGTAGCTGAGAACTCGTGTGAAATCCCTTCTTCGTCAAGAAAGGTGTCCACATTTGTGTTCTTGAACTCCGTTCCGTTGTCACTCCGAACCTTCTTGATCTTCACGTCAAACTGATTTTGGGCTTTCCTAGCGAAGTTTTTGAAGATCTTTTGGACCTGCGACTTGTCATCAAGAAAGAACACCCACGTAAATCTTGAAAAATCATCAACTATGACTAGAACAAATGAGTTACCACCGAGACTCTTGTATGCATTTGGACCAAAGAGATCCATGTGAAGTAGCTCGAGTGGTCTTCTTGTGGTCATGATGTTCTTCGCACGGTGACTTCCTCCAACTTGTTTCCCTGCTTGACAAGCACTACAAAGTCTATCCTTGTCAAATACGACATCTTTTATTCCAAGGATATGATCACCTTTAATAAGCTTATCAAGATTTCGCATTCCAACATGACCTAGTCTTCTATGCCACAACCAGCCTTTAGAAGATTTAGCAATTAAGCAAGTTTTAGGTTGAGCCTTTTTAGTGAAATCAACAATGTAATGATCTCCTCTATGTATACCGGTAAAGACCATATTATGATTGTCTCTATGAAACACTTGGAAATCTACTTCAGTGAATAAGACATTGAAACCGAAATCCGCAAGTCTAGAAACTGAAAGTAAATTGTATCCAAGGGATTCAGCGAGCATGACATTTTGTATGGAGCTATCGTGTGAGATGGCCACCTTACCAAGGCCAACCACCTTACCCTTTGAATTATCACCAAAGGTGACATATTTTCGAGGGCCGTCATTTTCAGCAAGCTCACGGAACATCTCTTCATCTCCGGTCATATGATCAGTACATCCACTATCAAGGACCCACTCCTTTCCTCCAGCCATGTAGCCGCGAAGATTTGCCATAAGACCGAAATGTCTCATTGCATCATCAAGATCATAGTCACTATCATCATCTTCATCATAATATCCATGTTCAACATCATCTTGTGATTGATCAATTCCTAGAGAGGGTAATTCATTAGGTACATGATCATCAAAGTGGTTAACTTTATGAATTCTTATAGCTTCGGATATGATATTATTAATGACTCCAACATTTCCTTTAGCATGCATGAGATTGGTAAGCTCAAATAGACAATCACCAAAACTATAATCACTAGAGTTCATCTTACTCAAGGCAATAGATTTGTGGAGAATTTCGTCTAAATTTTTTAAGGAATAATCGGGAAATCGTTCCTCAAGAAATTTCCATATGGTGTAGGCACATTTGAGAGTAGGCAAACTAGCAATCAAATTTTTGGGCAATCCTCTAATGATGAGCTCAACAGTTCTAAGATTGCGAATCATGTCAATATCTTCATCTAGGGTAGGGTGCAAAGGATCAATATGAGGTGCACAAGGACTAGCAATGTACTTGTTCAAATGATATTCATTGAAAATCTCAAGCATTTCATTTTTACACTCATGAAAATACTCTCCGTCAAGAATGGGCACTCTATGTCTAAGACTCCTTAAAGTAGACACATCCATCTTCCTCCAAAGGTGTTTAAACCAAGGCAATGGAGACCAAAGCTCTGATACCAATTGAGAGGATCGAGAAGAGGTGTCTAGAGGGGGGGTGATTAGACACTAAGTGCCAGAAGTTGCAGTTTTTAATATTCTTAAGTTTAGGTGGAGTTTAGGCACAAGTTTAATGAACACAATACATATCAAGTAAGCATGCAATGAGTTTATGAGCAGCGGAAAGTAAAGCATGCAACTTGCAAGAATGTAAAGAGAAGGGTTTGGAGTATTCAAACGCAATTGGAGACACGGATGTTTTTGGCGTGGTTCCGATAGGTGGTGCTATCGTACATCCATGTTGATGGAGACTTCAACCCACGGAGGGTAACGGTTGCGCGAGTCCATGGAGGGCTCCACCCACGAAGGGTCCGCGAAGAAGCAACCTTGTCTATTCCATCACGGCCGTCGCCCACGGAGGACTTGCCTCACTAGCGGTAGATCTTCACGAAGTAGGCGATCTCCTTGCCCTTACAAACTCCTTGGTTCAACTCCACAATCTTGTCGGAGGCTCCCAAGTAACACCTAGCCAATCTAGGAGACACCACTCTCCAAGAAGTAACAAATGGTGTGTTGATGATGAACTCCTTGCTCTTGTGCTTCAAATGATAGTCTCCCCAACACTCAACTCTCTCTCACAGGATTTGGATTTGTTGGAAAGAAGATTTGAGTGGAAAGCAACTTGGGGAAGGCTAGAGATCAAGATTCATATGGTAGGAATGGAATATCTTGAGCTCAACATAAGGGTAGGTGGTTCTTTCTCAGAAGATGTGTATTGGAAGTGAAGATCTGTTCTGATGGCTCTCTCCACGAATGAAGAGTGGGTGGAGGGGTATATATAGCCTCCACACAAAATCCAACCGTTACACACAATCTTCCAAACTCGGTGGGACCGAATCGTTAAACTCAGTCGGACCGATTCAGCAGACCTAGTGACCGTTAGGATTTTCGGTGGGACTGAGAATGCAACTCGATAGGACCGATATGGTTAGGGTTTGGGCATAACGTAATCTTGGTGTGACCGATTACACAAACTCGGTGAGATCGATTTTGGTAATAAGCCAACCAAGGGTTGGTTAGGTAAACTCGGCGGGACTGATTCGCTCTTTTCGGTGAGACCGAAATGTTATGAAAGTGAAACAGTGAATTTACATTGCAATCTCGGTGGGACCGATCGCTCACTTCGGTTGGACCGAAACATTACAAAGGGAAACAGAGAAATTGCAATCCCATCACGGTGAGACCGAGATCCCTATCGGTGAAACCAATTTGCTAGGGTTTGTGGCAGTGGCTATGACATGTGAAACTCGGTGGCGCCGGATAGAAAGAATCGATGGGGCTGAGTTTGACTTTTGGTTTAGGTCATATGTGGATGTGGGAAGATAGTTGAGGGTTTTGGAGCATATCACTAAGCACATGAAGCAAGAGGCTCATTCAGCAACACCTCATCCCTCCTTAATAGTATTGGCTTTTCCTATGGACTCAATGTGATCTTGGATCACTAAAATAGAAAATGTAGAGTCTTGATCTTGAAGCTTGAGCCAATCCTTTGTCCTTCGCATCTGGAAGGGGTTCCACATCCTTTAGTCCATGCCACTCCATTGTTGAACTCATTTGAAACATACTAGGTAAAAGTGTTAGTCCAACAAGAGATATGTTGACATTAATTACCAAAACCACCCAGGGAGCACTTGTGCTTTCAAAGGTGTACCCAACTGTCTCCTTTGGGTATCCTATGAAGACACATTTCTCCAATTTGGGTTGAGCTTATCAGGATGAAACTTTTTCACATAAGCATCACAACCCCAAACTTTAAGAAATGACAACTTTGGTTTCTTGCCAAACCACAGTTCATATGGTGTCGTCTCAACGGATTTAGCTGGTGCCCTATTTATCATGAATGCAGCTGTCTCTAATGCATAACCCCAAAACGATAGTGGTAAATCGGTAAGAGACATCATAGACTGCACCATATCTAATAAAGTACGATGTTCGGACACACCATTATGTTGTGGTGTTCCAGGTGGCGTGAGTTGCAAAACTATTCCGCATTGTTTCAAATGAAGACCAAACTCATAACTCAAATATTCTCCTCCACGATCTGATCGTAGAGACTTTATTTTCTTGTTACGATGATTTTCCACTTCACTCTGAAATTATATGAACTTTTCAAATGTTTCAGACTCATGTTTCATCAATTAGATATACTCATATCTGCTCAAATCATCTGTGAAGGTCAGAAAATAACGATACCCGCTGCGAGCCTCAACAGTCATTGGATCACATACATCAGTATGTATTATTTCCAATAAGTCAGTTGCTCGCTCCATTGTTCCGGAGAACGGAGTCTTAGTCATCTTGCCCATAAGGCATGGTTCGCAAGCATCAAGTGATTCCAAAATCCCATTAGCACGGAGTTTCTTCATGCGCTCTTCACCAATATGACCTAAACGGCAGTGCCACAAATAAGTTGCACTATCATTATTAACTTTGCATCTTTTGGCTTCAATATTATGAATATGTGTATCACTACGATCGAGATCCAACAAACCATTTTCATTGGGTGCATGACCATAGAAGGTTTTATTCATGTAAAGAGAACAACAATTATTCTCTAACTTAAATGAATAACTCTATTGCAATAAACATGATCAAATC
This sequence comes from Aegilops umbellulata, assembly GCA_032464435.1. Lineage (NCBI taxonomy): Eukaryota > Viridiplantae > Streptophyta > Magnoliopsida > Poales > Poaceae > Aegilops > Aegilops umbellulata. The sequence goes on from CP136055.1 coordinate 352,833,507, forward strand.
ATATTCATGCTCAACGCAAACACCAAATAACACTTATTTTGGTTCAACACCAATCCCAAAAGTATAGGGAGTGTGCGATGATGATCATATCAATCTTGGAACTACTTCCAACACACATCGTCACCTCGCCCTTAACTAGTTTATGTTCATTCTGCAACTCCCGTTTTGAGTTACTACTCTTAGCAACTGAACCAGTATCAAATGCCGAGGGTTTGCTATAAACGCTAGTAAAGTACACATCAATAACATGTATATCCAATATACCTTTGTTCACTTTGCCATCCTTCTTATCCGCCAAATACTTGGGGCAGTTCTGCTTCCAGTGACCATTTCCTTTGCAGTTGAAGCACTCAGTTTCAGGCTTGGATCTAGATTTGGGCTTCTTCACGGGAGCAGCAACTTGCTTGCTGTTATTTTTGAAGTTTCGCTTCTTCCCTTTGCCCTTTTCTTGAAACTAGTGATCTTGTCAACGATCAACACTTGATGCTTTTCTTGATTTCTACCTTCATCGATTTCATCATCACGAAGAGCTTGGGAATCATTTCCGTTATCCCTTGCATATGACAGTTCATCACGAAGTTCTAGTAACTTGGTGATAGTGACTAGAGAACTTTGTCAATCACTATCTTATCTGGAAGATTAACTCCCACTTGATTCAAGTGATTGTAGTACTCAGACATTCTGAGCACATGCTCACTAGCTGAGGTATTCTCCTCCATCTTGTAGGCAAAGTACTTGTCAAAGGTCTCATACCTTTCGACATGGGCATGAGTCTGAAATACTAATTTCAACTCTTGGAACATCTCATATGCTCCGTGGCGTTTCAAAAACGTCTTTGAAGCCCTGATTCTAAGCTGTAAAGCATGATGCACTAAACTATCAAGTAGTCATCATATCGAGCTTGCCAAACGTTCATAACGTCTGCATTTGCTCATGCGATCGGTCTGTCACCTAGCGGTGCATCAAGGACATAATTCTTCTATGCAGCAATGAGGATAATCCTCAGATCACGGATCCAATCCGCATCGTTGCTACTAACATCTTTCAACTTAGTTTTCTCTAGGAACATATCAAAAATAAAACAGGGGGGCTAAACACGAGCTATTGATCTACAACATAGATATGCTAATACTACTAGGACTAAGTTCATGACAAATTAAAGTTCAATTAATCGTATTACTTAAGAACTCACACTTAGATAGACATCCCTCTAATCATCTAAGTGATCACATGATCCATATCAACTAAACCATGTCCGATCATCACGTGAGATGGAGTAGTTTTCAATGGTGAACATCACTATGTTGATCATATCTACTATATGATTCATGCTCGACCTTTCGATCTCAGTGTTCCGAGGCCATATCTGCATATGCTAGGATCGTCAAGTTTAACCCGAGTATTCTACATGTGCAAAACTGGCTTGCACCCGTTGTATGCGAACGTAGAGCTTATCACACCCGTTGTGCACGACGAACTTTCGCAACGGTGCATACTCAGGGATAAAAATTATACCTTGAAATTTGGTGAGAGATCATCTTGTAATGCTAGCGTCGATCTAAGGAAAATAAGATGCATAAAATATAAACATCACAAGCAATCAATATAAGTGATATGATATGGCCATCATCATCTTGTGCCTTTGATCTCCATCTCCAAAGCACCATCATGATCACCATCGTCACCGGCGCGACACCATGATCTCCATCGTAGCATCGTTGTCGTCTCGCCAACTATTGCTTCTACGACTACCGTTACCGCTTAGTGATAAAGTAAAGCAATTACATGGCGATTGCATTTCATACAATAAGGCGACAACCATATGACTCCTGCCAGTTGCCGATAACTCTGTTACAAAACATGATCATCTCATACAATAAAATTTAGCATCATGTCTTGACCATATCACATCACAACATGCCCTGCAAAAACAAGTTAGACGTCCTCTACTTTGTTGTTGCAATTTTTACGTGGCTGCTACGGGCTGAGCAAGAACCGTTCTTACCTACGCATCAAAACCACAACGATATTTCGTCAAGTATGTGCTGTTTTAACCTTCACAAGGACCGGACGTAGCCACACTTGATTCAACTAAAGTTGGAGAAAATGGCACCCGCCAGCCACCTGTGTGCGAAGCACGTCTGTAGAACCAGTCTCGCGTAAGCGTACGCGTAATGTCGGTCCACGCCGCTTCATCCAACAATATCGCCGAATCAAAGTATGACATGCTGGTAAGCAACATGACTTGTATCGCCCACAAATCATTTTTATTCTACTCGTGCATATAACATCTACGCATAAACCTGGCTCTAATACCACTGAAGGGGAACGTAGTAATTTCAGAAAAATTCCTACGCACATGCAAGATCATGGTGATGCATAGCAACAAGAGGGGAAAGTGTCGTCCACGTACCCTCGTAGACCGTAAGTGGAAGCGTTATGAAAACGCAGTTGATGTAGTTGTACGTCTTCACGATCTGACCAATCCAAGTACCGAACACACGGCACCTCCGAGTTCAGCACACGTTTAGCTCGATGATGTCCCACAAACTCACGATCCAGCAGAGCTTAGAGGGAGAGTTCCGTCAGCACGACGGCGTGATGACGGTGATGATGATGCTACCGACGCAGGGCTTCGCCTAAGCACCGCTATGATATGACCGAGGTGGATTATCATGGAGGGGGTGCACCGCACACGGCTAAAAGATCAACTGGTCAACTTGTGTGTCTATGGGGTTCCTGTCGGTGTCAAAACCGGCAGATCTCGGGTAGGGGGTCCCGAACTGTGCGTCTAGGATCGATGGTAGCAGGAGACGGGGGACACAATGTTTACCCAGGTTCGGGCCCTCTTTATGGAGGTAATACCCTACTTCCTGCTTGATTGATCTTGATGAATATGAGTGTTACAAGAGTTCATCTACCACGAGATCGTAATGGCTAAACCCTAGAAGTATAGCCTATGAGTATATGGTAATGAATCTGTCCTATCCGGACTATGCTCTCCGGTTTATATAGACACCGGAGAGATCTAGGGTTACATGGATTCAGTTACATAAGAGGGAATCTTCATAGTCGGTCGTCAAGCTTGTCTTCCACGCCAAGTAGAGTTCAACCCAGACACGGGTATAGTCTTCGTCCTTCACGTCATCACAACCCATTAGTCCGGCCCATGGATAACGGGTCGGACGCTCGTGGACCCCTTAGTCCAGGACACCCTCAGTAGCCCCTGAACCTAGCTTCAATGATGAGGAGTCCTGCGCGCAGATTGTCTTCGGCATTGCAAGGCGGGTTCCCCTCTTCCGAACTCCAAGATATTCTTCGGATGTAGTAAATATATCCGGACCCAGACCTGTGTATATATTTTGCAGAAAATACAATATTCTATGATTCCAATCTGTCGACAACTGACATCATGTCGTGCCCGCCCGATTATTATTTCCATCTGTTGGCTAGCCCGTCGCCCCTCGTCTCGGCGAGCGGTTTTATTGGCACGTCTTGTCAAAGCAGAGATCGTGTCCCCTTATTCATGGGATTTTCAATAATGCAGGTATGGGTAACCCAACCGTCCCAGGGTCTAACTCTTTGAGGATAGGTAAGTTTCGAGACCCAGGAGGGGACGCTCGATATTCTGGGCCTTTATATAGGGACCCAAACTTGTCTTTCTCTTCCGCGCTTGCTTCTTCCTCAACCCCAGCCACCTCGAGTTCTATCCCTCGAGTTTCAATCACCACCAGTCCCAATCATGTCCGGGCCCAGCCGTTCGGGCCGGTGGGTGGCCTTTTCTGTCACAGAGGAGGATATTGCGAAGCTCCGCGTGGCGAGGTATCTGACCCCCGAAATCCTTCATCGTCTTCCTTCCAAGGGGCAGGTTATTCCCACCCCCAAATCCGGCGAGAGTGTAGTATTTGTGTCACACTTTCTCCATGGGTTAGGGTTCGCGCTTAACCCCTTCGTCCGGGGGTTCATGTTCTAGTATGGGCTAGACTTTGACGATCTGGCCCCGGACTCCGTCCTCCTTATCTCGACATTTATCGTCACATGTGAGGCCTTCCTCTGGACCCCTCCGCACTTCGGTTTGTGGCTCAAGACATTCGATGTGGGGCCGTGGGTGATGGAGGAGGAGCAGGCGGAGTGTGGAAGCGTTGTAATAACAAAACTTGCCAGCGCGGTTTGGTTTGAAGGATCTTTCGCCGAGTCTTCCGCCCTATGGCAACAGGGGTGGTTTTATGTCCACAAGCCACGGGGCTCCAAGTGGGCAGCTACGCCCGCTTTCCGACCCGGCCCTCCGACTGAGCTCGCTTCATGGATCAATAAAGGACTCTGCAAAGTCGCATCCGAAGCCTTACCGAGAAGGGCATCGAACTTGTGAATGTTGTTCAAGTAATGCTAGTCCGCCGGATCCTGCCATGTCAGCGGAGGCCTCTCTGTATGTGGGAGTTTAATCCAGAAGGGCGGCGGACTCTTCAGCACTTCTTCGGTGCTACACACGAAGGGATGTGGAGATTATATTTCGGGGAGCGAGAGCAATGGCCGGACACCACTGAAGACTTTGGCCTTCACTGCAATCATCCGGACACTCCAGTAAGTATTCAACCTCCGAACACCTTTCATTCAAGCATCTCTTGACAAGATACTGAACGACCCGTCCTTGTACAGGACTGGATAAAGAAAGCAGTGTTGATCTGGTGTTCGGCGCCCCGCCCCGAAGACCCCGCATTCGCCCTGCTGACGCGGATGTTAACTCCGATGCCGTACCAGGTGTCTGCAGAGGGGGGTGAGAGCGGGGATCCCAAAGGAGATGCCCACCCTGAGGGGGATTCCGACGCCGTGTTCAGAGAAACCGAAACCCTTTTGCCCGGGTGCAAAGATGTAGGGGGCCCTTCCATAGCAAGAAGAGGGCCGCTTCTGGAGGTCAGGAGGGGAAACCTTCCAAGAAAGGGAGAACGCAATAGTCGGGCGGCTTGGGTTGGGCAAGCGATGTCGATGTAGAGCTTGATGATGAGGACGAACCTCCAGCCAGACCGTAAGTGACACAGGGTACCATACCTCATTCCTTTCTTATCACTGAAGTAACCCTCCGATATATGCATGTCCTCGCAGGTTAACGCCCGGTGTTTCTCAATCGTCCTCCTCCTCGGGAGATCTTCTGCCGGAGATGATGGAGGGTGACACGCCTTCATTGGCCTCCTCGCCCAATAGGGCGGATGATCTTGAGGTGTCGTCCCGGAGGGCTCCTCCCCGCCGGCAAGTAGCGCAGGAAACGAGGAAGGAGTTACCCGAAGGTGGCGCCTCTGTCACTCAGGGTTCGGGGATCAAGAATGACGGCCCGGAGCTATCCGGTTCAAAGCCAGAGGCGATTCTGGAGACGGGTAAGTGGATTCCTTCAAAGGAGTTTCATGCTCCGGCGGCGGTGTCCGAAGACCCAGGAGTGCCGGAGACGCTGACGGACATGCTGCGACAAGCGTCCGTTTCGGAAGAGCACCGTGCATTAATGGTTGCGGTGATAGAAAAGGTTTTCTCCACGAAGAGCGGTTTGAACGAGGCCTTTACGAGCCTTCTGAGAGGTTTTGAGGTTTGTGATGTAATGTTGTCAATTGAATGATATTGACAGAATGCACCTGTTGTGTATGCCGTAGCCCCTGAGACTTGGATTGCCTTTCGAAGGAAGCAGTCGGAGGATCAAAAAGATATGCTCAGGTACTGATCGTGATTTAATTTGGAAAACAGGCTACCGCCTCTCCTTCCACTACTCGAAATACGGAGGTGGCCGAACTACAGCGAAAGCTGGATATTGCGGAGGATGACATTGCATTGATCAGCAGCTGTCTTGATATCTCGCAGGGTATATATTTCGAGCATTCCTTACACCATTGTGCTTGTAATTTAAGCCTGACTCTGAAAAAGAGTTTTATATGAAATATGCATGAATGCAGATGGTGCCGCTGCCGTGGAAGCCCTTCGGGCGGAGCTGGCCCGGGTCAAGGAGTAGGCCCGGTTTAGTGATGTGGCTGCTGAAAAAGCATCAGCTAAGTTGAAAGCCGAACAAGCTGTGCGGCGCCAAGACAAGGAGGAGATGTCCACCATGGCGCGCGAGTTAGAGAATGCGGCTAGCTGCTGTAAACTTCTTGAGAAGGAAAATGAAGCCAAAACGGTTGAACCTGAAAAGGCCTTACGAGAGGCAAGAGAAGCGTGGTCCGAATCCAGAGCAGCCCGGGAGGAGATCCGTCAAGCTAGGGAGATTGTGGCTGGCAAGCCCTTTTGCTACAGGCTAAGTTCGGTGATCCGAACTATGCTCAGCTTAACCAAGTGTGGAGTTCTCCGGACAATTTTTTAGACTTGCCGAAGAGTTCTTCCGATGCGGCACAGTTTTACCATGAGCAAGAGGGGTATCCAACGGAGAAGCTTTTCTGGTCACAATTTGGCGCGTCGAGGCGCCCTCTGTTGCTGAATGAACAGATGTCCCAGTAGGCCGAGCTGCATAGGATATCCGGTGCTGCCATGAGGAACGTCATAGTCCGGTTGTGGCCAACTGAACCTGTTCCGAGTAGTTACTTCGGCCTGGTGTAGCTGCTAGTTGATGCGGTGGCGCGTATCGACGCTGTGAAGCGGTCGGCGTGCATTGAAGGTGCACGAATGGCCTTCGCCCGAGTCAAGACATTCTGGGGGAAGATGAAGGCCATCGATGTGGTGGCAAAAAGTCCACCCAAAGGCAAGGACCATCCGGAACCGGAGCAGTATTTTGAAGACGTCCTAGAGAGCCCGCTTGATAGAGGGTCAATGCTCGAAAGACATAATGTTCGAGTGATATGTATAAATGTTGTAACAGACAACTTTATGGTTAATCTGTTTTCATCTTTTGCTCGAAAGCTTGTATTCCTCCTGTGCGGCCGTTTTAATGTAATCTGGAAGTTTTCCAGTCGTCGGCTTCAGCCCCCTCGTAGGAAATAGGGGGGTGTTTGGAAAAGCATTGAATATCTCTTTATCCAACGTCTCGGTCCATAAAGGAGGTGATAATGCGGCGAACCAGGCAATCGGACTATAGGGCGTTAACGCTTTCACTTAGCCATAGGAGTTTTATGGCGGGACTACGACATAGCCCCTGGTATTTATGCAGCGTATTATTTTTTTTGTGCCTTACATGTTTTGATCTGAAAAAGATCCTTCGCGTGACACGGAGAATCGCTAAAGATTCGAATAAGTCATCAAGTGGTTGACCAGCTCTCGCCGCATCATGACTATCAGTTTTCGGCTTTCTCTACTGAGGTGCTCATCCGATCAAAGCCAGAGCACCATCGCAGTAGTTCTCCCTTTACTACCCTAGCCGATAGAGCGGAACATAGGGTAGCAAGCACAGGAGCCGGGCAACCCAACTATTGACCAAAGACAATGATTCAGAGCTGATGCATATAAGGCCAAACTTGCGACGCCGAAGTACGCTATAGAGTTGTTCGGACTTTTATTGGCGACTCATTTGTTCCCATAGTGAGCCCCTTGCAGGTTATGCCGAGGCGCGTCTTGTAACACAGCCGTTAGGGCCGTACTCACTGTAAGAAGAGTATGGCAAAGTAGTTCAGATATAGTTTACTAGGAGTGGAGCACTAAGCCAATGATAAATTCGTATATAAAAAGGAAAAACCACAACCCGGCTATTTGACATGCTCGGGGTCAGGAATGGAGGAAAAAAAGGAATAGTACACGCTCAGAATAAAGAGTGCGGTCTACAAAACTACAAAAAAATACACTTCCGTGATGATACGTGTTTGTCATAGTAGGTCGCGTTTTTTGTCATGCATGTACATCCATTACAAATTTACGACAGAATCAAGATAGTCATACATGTGCTGTCGTAGAATTGTTCCATGACATTACCAAAATTATCATCACGGAAGTGTCCACTTCCATGACGATAAATCGCGCGTCACAGAAGTGCTTTCGTTAAGGGTGACCGACACGTGGCATCCACCGTAACGGAACGCCGTTAAGCTATCGGGTCGGGTTTTGGATCCGATAACCCGTTAACAGCCCCGACCAATGGGAATTTTCCACATGTAAAATCATCATTGGCTAGAGGAAACACGTGTCGGCTCATCGTTGGGACAGATGTCATCCACTCACTGGACAGAAGGCGCCTATGATACGTCGACACGTGGCACGGCCCAACAGTGGCCCATTCCTATGAAAAGGCCGACCCGTTTGACTTGGTAAAAAGCTGGCGGGCCGGCCCATGGAAAGCCTGTTAATGGCATGTTCGCATATAGCCCATTTACAGCCCGCTAACCCAAGGCCCGTTACGGCCTATCCGAATTAGGCCCGGTAGCGTCATCTGGGCCATCCAATATGATTCCAGCCTGTTTTCACTTCTGGCCCATGTATAGCCCATGACGTCTTTCGACCCATATGAGGCCCTTTGTAACTCTTGGCCCATTAGTGGCCCGTGCTAAAACTGGCCCGTAATGAACAGTGTATTACTTTACACCCATTAGCGGCCCGTGGTGAAACTGGCCCGTAATGAACAGTGTATCACTTTATACCCATTAACGGCCCGTTATTCCGTTGGGCCGTTTCCAGCCCAAGTTAACTTTCGGCCTTCTAAGGGCCCATTTATTCTTGGGCTCATTTACAACATTCGGTTACTTACGGCCCGTTACTGTCATTTTCTGCTTGTGGGCCAAATTCAGCCCGTCGTTACAGTCGGCCCGTTTGTGGACTGTTAGTCTGTTGGGCCATTTTCATAGCATCACCAAATACGGCCTATTAACGGCCCGTTACGGTCACCCCATAAAACGTACGATTTCCATTATAGGCCGGTCTACAGCCCCCTAAAGGCCCATACAAAACCCATAAATGAGTCTGCGGCCCATGGATCCTATCAGACGTAGAAGGCCCGTGGATCCTATGAGACATAGAAGGCCCATGGATCCGACGGCCCGTGAAGGGCCATGGTCGGGCGAGTTGGCCCCCGTTTGAACGATATAGCATATTCAAAGAATTATCCTACTCAATACTATCACCTCTAAAAAGCATACACTATACAACAAAGAGATCAAGGCATAGAAAGCTAGAATAATCCTACACTATACAATAAAGAAATTACAGCCGATTATACCCGCTGGGCATTATGGTTTGGCACAGGTGATAATAAAGCATACACAAACAGCAAATTACATACACTGGGCAAATGCAGCTCATACATCATGGACGCACATCAACTTAACTCCATTTGAACTATAATCTCTTTAGAAAATAGGATTGGCTGAATTCAGATAGCACAAATTTCAGTCTACAAAATCTCAAATTCCTACATGGTTACCTTAGTGTCTTGTTTCATTTTTTGACTCCTGCATCTAATACCTGCATGTCCAGTCTCAACTTGTTGATTATACTTTGACAAGCATGTACACGTTGTCTTGCCACCTCTAGTTGATGCTCAAGAACATCAGCACAATCCAATTCCAATCCATAATCATTCGGTAACGGCCATGCCGCACTGCTCGCAGATCTTTGTGTTGATGTCACTTCATCCTGAAATGTTTCTGTAAGTACACATGACTAGGGCAAAAATATAGTTACAAACAGTGAAGCGAACAAGACACTATTGTGTACTACATGGCAAAACAGGACTAACAATAATGTTACACGTAACTTTAAAAAAATGTTACACGTCATGAAGCATAAGCAAGTGATATTTTAAAAATTATAAAAAAGATAGTATGTGCAGCCTGCATACAGAAATCCCCCTTAGCTCACCAGAGGAGCATGATGTTGGGGCCCAATCGAAAACATAGACAAGTTACAAATTTAGACAGCACGTTGCGTATAAGTAAGCAAGCAATTGGCCATTATGTGCCTCAATTAAAGTCTTAGGGAGCATAATGAACAGCAGAGGGTTTCATACAAACATACTACAACAGGCAAAACTATGCAATCATTAGCGTATTATAAACTAGATTGTGAGCCTCATGCAATAATAGTCGGTTAATAGACTTCAAAGCTTCAGGCACACTTCGGCAGAGTAATTAAATGGTAAGGCCTTTAATTATGTCAACAAATAGTGATACAAGTACCGAACATCAGGCATGATTATTTGGGCATCTCATTAACTGAGGACAAATAAAGCAATTGAAAAGAGAAAATTAACTATGCCTGAAACAAACAAGGAATTGAACTGTTGAGTTGCATACAGTGACTTACCTTAGCAGGTTGAAGAGGCTCAGCGCAGCTCCTACTTCTCTTTCAAGGCTCCTTCCTATCATCTTGTACTTGGAAATCCTCAATCTTATCTTCATTGCACCCCCTCTGCAAGGTGACACAAACTAGTTACTCGTCTCCTTGGAAGATAAATATGCATACTTTCCAGTCTGTGAACACTAAAGGATGAGATTATAACAAAACAACACCACATAATGAAACATGCCGCATCTCTTGCACTTGCACACAATGAAATGATCATTTACTATGTCTGCACTATGTAAAAACTAGGCATACCATCGAACTGGATCTCCAGGTACTCTTGGAGAGCCTACTGTAGTGTACAGCCAAACCTTTATGTCACCTATGAGTTAGACAAGGCCCTACTACAGCAGCCCTTAGGGTTTAAATCGTTGACAAGCTATGTTAGAGTGTTAGGTCAAGAACATCAAGTAATCAAAGAAAACAGTCCTAGTATGGCTTGCTGATGCAAACAAGCAATTGAACAGATGTGTGAGCAAATCTTACATATCAAGAAAAGAAGCAAAGAAGGACGCTTAAAGACCATCACTTGACTGACCAGATTTAAGGGGCATTTAAACATCATGTGCAACGTATGAACAAAAATAAACATTGCATATTCCAGATTCTACAATGGAATGCACATGTATTAGGTTATGCCATGTATGATGATGCCTAAATGTACAGATAGCAGGCAGGAGTGATTCATCATTGCACACACAATTGAATTGCAGGTTAAGGTCCAGTTCGATTCTGCCTTTTCAGGGCATATTGTCAAAATAAGCTATAAAAGATGTAAAGAAGTCATTTTTGAGTTATGGGCTTGGGCTTAACTAATTTCGCTTTGGAGGGGGGTGTTTCGGGTAGAACCTCACTAAAAATTGAAGGGAAGGGGAATAGTGAAATGACTCTGTTGTCTGCCTATATTACACTCAAAATGCAACTGTCGACGCACGTGTCACACCTGACCCTCAAGTAAAAACAAACACTCAAGCATTCATTGCCTTGCCCGCTTGCATCTCTTCTCCCCTTTCCCTCTACCTCGATCCCCTGCCTGCAGCACTATGGTTCCTCCAGCGAGCCGTCGCCACTGGTCCCATCTGGCCTGGTCCTCGACGATGCTATGTCCAGCTAGGCTACATGGCCGGCGGGTAGGGGCAAATATCCTTGACTGCTCCTCCCTCTGGCGCCGCCCCTCATTCTCGTGGTCTCCAGTAGCTGCTCCACTGTGGTTCATCCAACGCACTACTCCGGCGGGCGCTGCACAACTATGGCTGATGCCACACTACGGCAGAAAGCACCTTATTCCCCCTCCCCTCCTCTCAGGCCATGGCTTTGAGGTGCTGTTGAAGGATGAGCTCATCCAACAAGGTGAGGATCTCCTCTGATTTTTTGCCAAATTTTCATTCTGATCCACTATACGATGAATTGCTATGAGCTGCTTCTGCTGCTGCTATATGATGCATTGCTATGAGCTGCTCCTGCTGCTGCTATATGATGAATTGCTATGAGCTGTTGCTGTTATATGATGAGTTGCTATGAGCTGCTGCTGCTGCTATATGATGAGTTGCTACAAGCTGCTCCTGCTGCTGCTATATGATGAATTGCTATGAGCTGCTCCTGCTGCTGCTATATGATGAATTGCTATGAGCTGCTCCTGCTGCTGCTATATGATGGATTGATATGAGATGCTGCTGGTATGTGATGAATTGCAGACTGCTGCTGCTGTATGATGAGTTGCTATGAGCTGCTGCTACTATATGATGCTTTCAGGTGGTGCTGCTATACAATAATAACCAGCCACTTGGACCGTCGAATTTCAATAAATAATTGTTCTTCATTTAAATGTGGGTCATGCGTTCTTCGTTTAAATTAGGCAATGGGATCTCTATGAAAAACATTGACCAAAGTAGATTGTGTCAAGTAGATGGTATCTTTGTATTTGCATTTTGAGCAAATAGTGATTGTTTGTTTTCCTATCATATTAATTACTGCACTGGGTTCAATTTGTGATGTTTGCAACTCAAATTAATTTCCGTATGGGCAGCAAAATGAAAAAATATATAATGCAATCTAGACCTTCCACTGATCACACCAAAGATAAGCTGAAAACACAATGAAAAGAACTGGTTGGCTTATTACATGGAGCTTATATTCACAGGTGCTTATTTTCTTAGGATAACTCGTAATAACTGTCCCTAAGAAACTTGGCTAATAGAACTGGCATACAAATAACATGTCACAATGATTGCAATGGAGGAGTGACGTACCATAGCACACTGTATAGGCTCACCGCTGCCTCTCCTTTTTTGCGATGTTCCATGAAATTGCACATACATCTTGTACTTTTTCATTGTGTAACCCTATCTGCAAGTTGACACGGTTAATTTCAGACATCGCTACATGATACTACATTGCATATCCCTTGCGCATATTTAAACCACCAATTAACGATTGTGTGCGTACCATAAACTAGCCATGACTCTGTATGCTGGACTAACAGGCACTCTAAGGGAGCCTAATGTAGTGCACTGGAATTCCTACATGCCACATATGATTTTGTGTAATGTACTGCCCCTGTTCCTAAATATATGTCTTTGTAGAGATTCCAGTATGGACCACATATAGATGTATATAGATGCATTTTCGAGTGTAGATTCACTCATTTTGCTTCGTATGTAGCCTATAGTGGAATCTCTAGAAAGACTTATATTTAGGAACGGAGGTACGAGGTAGTATCATGTATGACATCTACATATCTAATTTAGCAGCCAGTAGTAGAAATCATTGTCTGCACAAAGGGATTACCGGTCGAAAATCCTAGCAAAGCACGCTGGCAGGCACAGAACAATACAAGAGAGAGAGACGCGCTTACAAGATCATAGCAATGCCTCAGTCCAAGATCTTGGTTGGCCAAGCTGTTAGATCCAGAAGAAACATCGTCCTTGTAGTTTTTGCCAGCTGCATAACAGGTAACAGCGACCGGTTAGTATATTTGAAGTACATCGGGCAGGTGATGCTGGACGGGTTTAAAGGTGACAAGTACCTAGGCCGTGGCGGGTGCTTGGCATCTCTCCAGACGGTGGGAATCAGGTCAGAAACGTCGAGGGTGATGACGATGCGCTGGCTGTCGGGTCCGGTAAGGAGATCTAGAACCATTGAGTAGGGTGTTTGTGGAGCGACTCCAGTAGGGTGGACTACGGTGTGGGCGAAGCGGGTCTGTGGCCGTGGACGAGGGCGTAGGTGAAGCTGCTCCAGTGGTTGGGTTAAGGATGGTCGCAGATCTGCGGCTGTGGACGGGGCATCAGAAGCTGCTCCGGTGGTTGGGTTAAGGATGGTGTCGACGATGCGGATCTGCGGCCGTGGACGGGGCGTCAGAAGCTGCTCCGGTGGTTGGGTTAAGGGTGGTGTCGACGATGCGGATCTGTGGCCGTGGACGGGGCGTCAGAAGCTACTCCGGTAGGTTGGATGAGGGTGCGAGGAAGCGGATCTGAGGCCGTGGACTTGTGAGTCGGCAAAGCAGCCCCGGTAGGGTTGAGAATGGTATAGGCGAAGCTACTCCGGTAGGTTGACAATGGTGTTGGCAAAGCGGCTCCGGTAGGGTTGAGGAAGGTGTCGGCGAAGCGGCTCCGGTAGGGTTGAGGAGTGTGTCGGCGAAGCAGCTCCGGTAGGGTTGAGGAAGGTGTCGGCGAAGAGGATAAGAGGCCATCGACGGGGGCGGCGGTGGGGCGGCTCTAGGGGGTGTGGACGAAACTTCTCCGATGGGGAGTACGAATGAGCCGCTGCAGATGCTCGGCAGTTGACGAGAGTACCGGCGAAGCAGATCCGGTGCCGTGGACAAGGCCGACACTGAATGGGTTGTGGTACAGTGGTGGATGAGCAGTCTACTTGTTTCTAGGGGAGGTGGGAGGGGTAGATGCGGCCGCAGAAGCAGATCCGGCGAGGTGGACGCCGCTGGCAGTGAATGGGCTATGGTACGCCGGTGGATGAGCAGTCTAGGGTTTTGAGAGGGGAGGGGAGAAAGGGCGATGTAGTACGGACGGCGTGATGTAAGATGCTCTGATATTGTGGAGTTAGTCATTTCTGCGGGAGGGGGAGAGGAAATGGGGGTGCCGTGTAGTGGGGGAACCGGAAGTTACCAAAGCAGCCCAGACCTATCATGTAGATGAGGGCGGTATTGTAACTGTTGGTCTCCGTGCACCAAGGACAAAGGGGGATTTCGCATGCTAAAGACTAAGGTGGCAGAAATTTTAGAAGGAGGCGGGAGATTTTGCCGCCTGCGGGATCGTTCGTATCCAGTTTCAACTAATTTTGGATCGTGCTAGCGGGAAGGTCATGCTAGACTGTGTACACGGGGCACGCGTCAGCAGTTAATAACTGGTGTGAAGTCCACCCCAGAAAAAATACAATAACTCGGGATGATGCGCCGATAACTTGGACGTTCACAAGGGCGCGGCCAATCGTATGGGTGTAGTGGCGCGTTTACAAAAAAAAGATCAAACGCTCAGCCTATCTATTTCTCGTGTAAATAGATAATTTAGTGCCATTGGTTATTTACTTTAAACATAATGCATTGACGTGTTAGTGTAGAGGCACACAAAAAGAAATGGATATTGTAGTCAGCTACTTAAAAGTGTTACCTCATATGATTACATAGCCTCCATTTCATAAATTGCGTACCCGTTGAATTCATATATGAATATTACATATATTACTTCAAAATAGAAACTTAAATCATCCAAGACTAATGAATTTGTATGCAAGAGTAACAATGGTGCATGTACATGATAGCTACATTGGTTGTTTGAAGAAACATCACTGTAACTTTGGCATGCACAATTGAAAAGGCTTATTTAAATGGAAAAAATGTGATATGTGAGTGTCCAATCTTTATAGCGTTGAATCGATATTGTACCTTTGGCCACGATACAAAGTAGATATTGACTTATGTTCAAGCGATGCACATCCACGATCGCTAGATAGTGATACGTGAATGAATTGTGCAATCTCTCTCACACGCATACATATCTCATTTCCCCGTGGGCATCGGAATCACACACGCGCACTTTGTGTATTTCTCTCCCTCCGTAAGGGTTAAATTCGTCTTTATACCCCGTCCTACAAGTCTCTCACACAGAAACACACACGCTCTCTATGTCTAAGACGCCCACCCCTTTAATTCCACCCACCCACAGCCACTAATGTCTCTCACACATATGCTATCTACCTATCCCTTAATATAGCTAGATATGTGTCACACAAACTCCTTCTCCCTACTAGCAAGATGCCCATGCGCTGCATGGATCATCAAGATGCTTTTGTATGAGAAGTTTATCTTGTGGGAGAAAAGGATGAACGAGGGAATGCCTTATTTGCAAATGCGGAGAGGAGTGTGGGTACCTTTTTGCAAAATTGCCATAGTTTCCTTCCTGTCTGTCGGATATAAATCGGATGGCCTATATTGCAGGATGGCAGGAACACCATCATCACCAACTCTGTTTTTATAAGAGTAGAGATATGTGAGTGTCATTGTCCCCCCCACACACACCCACACTTCCCAACACCGAAGGAGTAGGGTGACACCTCGATCTTGATACTAATCTATCGACTGGCTTCTCTCTCAAACATACACACACACACACACACTACCCAGCACCGAAGGAGTAGGGTGGCACATCGATCTTGATAATAATCTATCTACTCCTCTTTCAAACACACACACACACACACAGTCGCTAGTTGTGCCTCTGTGCCTACCGCACACACTCTCGATACATCTTTCTCTCCCTCCCCCCCCCAACAATGACAGTAGAAGGGTGACAACTCGATCTGACCGTAATTTGTCAATTGGTTTCTCTCTCAAACATTGTGTCTCTGTGCCTCGGTCGGTAGCCCCCTCGATATGTAGACTTCTCGCACGCGCACAGCTGTAGTGACGATGACGCTGAACCCAGTGTGCCTTGTTTTTAACGGCCTCATGTGATAGTTTTCACATGTTTTCTGTTAATTAACAAGGCAACCTTTTCTTTGTTACTACTAGTGAATCTGAAATCATTCGGGGCAGACATAAAATATATCACTTCAACCCAATTATCGCAACAACTATTTTAAAAGAAATTAGCTAGCTGCCCATGCGTTGCACGGAACATCAAGATGCATTTGTATGAGTAGTTTATCTTGTGAGAGAAAAGGTTGAACGAGGGAAGGCCTTATTTGCGAACGTGGAGAGACGTGTGGGTATATTTTTGCAAAATTGCCATAGTTTATTTCCTATCCATTAGATGTAAATCCGACGGCCTATATTGCAGGATGGCACGCACACCATCATCACCAACTCTTTTTCTACTCCCTGCGTCTAAAAATACTTGTCATCAAAATGGAAAAAAAGAGATGTATCTAAAACTAAAATACGTCTAGATACATTTCTTTTTATCCATTTTGATGACAAGTATTTCCGGACGGAGGGAGTATTTGTCTTTGTAGAGACTTCAACAAGTGACTATGACCGAACCTTACCAACATACTCAAAAAAGTAGTCCATAATTTTGATGTTACCCTCTTTTCTTGGCGGTGCAGTGCCATCTGGATACCTCATAAATAAATCAAGGACAAATCTGACCCCTTCCTGAAAAGACATACGGAGCAAAATGAGTGAATCTACACTCTAAAATATGTCTACAAACACATCCGTATGTGGTAGTCCATTTGAAATCTGAAAAAGACAAATATTTAGGAACGAATGGAGTATATATAAGAGTAGACATGGAGATATATCTCCAGCATGGCCTACAACAACAATGTGCTGGGCTGGTTAGTGCCGGATGCTCGCAACGCGATGACATGAGTTCGAATTCTGTCTTTTAACTTTACATTTTTATATTATATATTACTCTACTTATTTAATATATACTTCTTTCGCTACTGTACTGTCGGTGTACTAAAGTAGGGGTACCTTAGTACCCCGAACTTGTGCACGGGCAGTCGTAGCACCCCGCGGCAAGGCTTGCCAGGCGACCGCCAAAACTCTCCGTGGTCTCTTTTTGGGGCATCCAAGAACAAAGTATTTCAGCCAAGGCCCCGGCAGGAGGAGCTCGCCGGGAAGGCCACCCGAAGAAAGCAAGGCCCTGGCAAGAGGAGCTTGCCGGGACGGCCGCTCGAAGCACAAGGCCCCGGCAAGAGGAGCTTGCTGGGAAGGCCGACCAAGGCACGACAAGAGACTTGCTACGACGCACCACGCGTCCCGGCAAGGACCGGTGAGCAACTAGCTCCCGGGCGCGACAAGGCATCCACCACGGCAAGGCGCTTGCCGCGGCAAGTCACCACCCCGCGCCTGCGTTCCAGCTCATCCACCCACGCGTTGCTCTAGGGCCGTTCCAGGCATACATGGCGAGAGGCTGCGCAACCAGGGGCATGCGGTGGCAAAGCGACGCTGACAGGGTAGCCGTCGTGGCAAACGGTGGCGCCCCTGACGACCCCTTTTCTGCACTGTTTGGGCGACCTAGACGGGCATTTAATGCCCTTGTCCCCTGCCGTCAGAGTTAGGTATGATAGCACTCTGCAAACAGTTGTACCCAACACAGCGTTTTCCAGCTTTACCCCCGCCTACGTTGCCACCTGTCGGTAACCCCTTGCGCATATAAAAGGAGGCCCCATGCGCAACGTGAGGGAGAGAGGGAGGAAGCAGACCACCCAGGCTCGGTCTGATTAGTTGCCTGAGTGTACTGTAGCACTCAGCGCTCCCAAGAACACAATACAAACCACAAAGCAGCAGTAGGGTTTTACGCATCCGTGCGGCCCGAAGCTGGGTAAATCCCCTTGTGTGCATCGCCTCGATCTGCTCTTCGCGCGACCTCCGCCCCCCGCCGAACCAGAAAGGGGCTCGGTCCCCATAGGTGTTCGTGGAGGCACATTTCCCCCGACATCTTTGGCGCCCCAGGTAGGGGGCGTCGAAGTTGTGCGAACCTGATCCGGCGTCTGCACAGGCTAGATCTCCATCATCTTCATCGACATGCCACCGAAGAAGAAGTCTCCGGAGGTGGCTGGTCCGTCCGCGTCGAACCCACCACCCCTGGAGCAAACGGGTGGTGGGGACGGCACCGGCGGCGGAACGGGCGTCGCCGAACCAGCTCATGGTGCCACGGCGTCCGAACATGCACCGCGCCCCTCTCAAGAGGCACGGGACCAGCAGCGTCTTGGCACTCACGGTACCATACGCTCGCTGGACCCAGATCGAGCTGGCAGATCCCAGGGTGCTCAAGGCCAGCATACACACCAACGTGCTGGCGCGAGCGTGGCGCGACTGCTTGGTTCGGGTGTTGCTCCTTCTAACGTAGTTAGAAGTTCGAGCACATCCCGCTCCACGCGCCGCTCGCCGCCGCTGCCCGCCACCCCAGCAGAAGCTCTAGCACGAGCTCAACTGCTCCTAGACTACCCTCCAACGGCGGACAAGCTCGACGACTGGAGGGCCACGATACAGAGTCTCATCGGCTTCGCTAACGGCGACACCCCGCGGCAGCACAGTGCGTTGCAGCCGCGGCAGGTCGGCCAGGCGAGAACCGATGGCGCCAAGACCGGTGGGGGTGCGACCACCGTGCATTCTCCGCCCCAAAGGCCAAGATCGCCGACTCGCCGGAGCCGTCGCGACAACGACTCCACCGCGTCATCAAATCCGCGAACTCGTCGCGATCAACGTCACGTTCTTCACGAACGAGAGCAAGAGGACGCTCGTACGCGCATCGAGCGTCGGAGAGAAGCGCGGCGTCAATCAGACCAGCGCGCTGGGCCCTCTGTCGACATGCATGCGCCGGGGGGACCAGGTGACCTGCCGTACGCGGTAGGATGCCCTGCGTTCACCCGTGAGCTGCGGCAAGTCCAGTGGCCCAGCACGAAGAACTTCAAGCCAGATGTACCAGAGAAGTACGACGGCAAGTCGCATCCGTCGGAGTTCCTCAGCATCTACACCATTGCCGTGCAGGCTGCTGGAGGGCGAGACGACAAGATCCTTGCCAACTACTTCCCGCTGGTACTCAAATCCAACGTCAGATCCTGGCTCATGCACTTGCCGGATAACTCCATAACCTCCTGGACAGACTTGTGCCACCAGTTTGTTGGCGCCTTTACGGGCGGCCACAAACCCCATGGCCAAGCGAGTGACCTTCACCTGCTCGTCCAGAAGGAAGGGGAATCCTTGCGCAAGTTCATCTAGAGATTCAGCCGCGTGCACTACAACATCCCAGACGTCCACCCTGTCGCGGTCATCAGCGCGTTCCATCAGAACGTGCGTAACCGCAGGATGCGGGAGGAGATGGCGATGTGCAAGATCAAAGACGTCAGTGAGCTATATGCCCTGGACGACAAGTGTGCACGCGCCGAGGAAGGAAGGAAACTCCCCGGAGAGAACACTGGAGCAGGAGAATCTGACAGTGAGGATACCGCCCCGGCAAGGAAGAACCAGCGGCGGAGCAACAGGAAGAAGAAGAAGAGCCAAGAAGTACTAGTTGTTGAGCAGTCCGGCGATGAAGGCGCCGCCAAGAAGGCCCAGGCTGGTAGCTCTGGCAAGGAGGTTGCCGGATGCGCCAACTGCCAGGCTGTGGCGGTCGCCGACAAGCAGGACGGCACCAACAAACAGTACTGCAAGATCCACCGCACCAAGGGCCATGACCTCCAGAGCTGCAAGCAGGTCGAGCGGCTCGTCGAGCTGCAAAAGGCCGAGTACGAGCGGCGCGACAAGGAGAGAGCCCGGGGAGGTGGCGGAGGATCAGGCACGAAGCGTCCCGGCCAGGGAGGACGCCGCGACAAGGACAAGCAGCGGCAAGCGGACAGACCTCCCCGCGGCTGCGACAAGAACGAAGACGAAGACGAAGACGAAGACCTGGATGATGTCGAGACCAGTGAGCAGGAGTTTCAGAAAGCCACAGAGGTCCTGTGCATAGACGGCGGTGCTTCTCTGCATACTTCTCACCGCCAGCTCAAGCAGTGGGTGCGAGAAGTCAATGCAGCGGAACCACCCGTCGAGTCACGCAGGCCTCTGAAATGGTCCAGCACGCCTATCATCTTCGATATTGAGGACCACCCTGACCGCACAACTGCGATCGGGTGCTTGCCGATGTTGGTCTCACCAACAGTCCGCGACCTCAAGGTCACTAAGATGCTAGTCGACGGCGGGGCCGGCTTGAACCTGATCTCCTCTGCTGTACTCCAGAAACTCCAAGTCCCCGACAGCGAGCTCGAAGAGACCGGCACGTTCCAAGGAATCAACCCGGGAAGGAGCAAGCCGAAGGGGAAGATAACATTGCCAGTGACATTTGGCAGCGAGCTGAACTTCAGGATAGAAAGGATCACTTTTGACGTTGCCGATTTTCCATTGCCCTACAATGGAATTCTCGGCCGTCCAGCGCTCGCCAAGTTCATGGCGGCCTCCCACTACGCATACAACATGCTCAAGATGCCAGGCCCGATAAGCGTCATCTCTGTCCCCGGCGACAAGAAGGATGCCCTTATCTGCGCCGACAAGATCTACCGAGAAGCAGCAGCCGCAACGGATCACAAGCCACTTGCCGCTGAAGCTCCCGGAGGGAAGAAGAAGACCAAGCCCGGCAAGTGCTCTGGTGCCCACTCCGGCAAGCGCACCTCTTCGGAGTGCTGCGCTACCGTCGAGGACGCGCCATCGAGCTCCACCGACAAGAGTAAGAAGTCAATGGCAGCCTCGCCAACGACCAAGAAGGTGTCCGCCAAGGAGGACGGCACTGGTGGTACCTTCACCATCAGTGCCACCCTCGACCCCAAATAGGAAGGCGCGCTCGTTGCTTTCCTGCGGGCGAATGTCGATGTATTTGCCTGGCAACCATCTAACATCCCCGGCGTTCCCAGGAAAGTGATTGAGCACCACCTCGCCGTCTGTCCTCATGCGCGGCCCGTCAAGCAGAGAGTTAGGAAGCAAGCGGTGGAGCGCCAAGAGTTCATCGCAGAAGAAATCAAGAAGTTGGAAGCGGCAGGCCTTGTCAGAGGCGTGCTCCATCCGACGTGGTTGGCCAATCCTGTTGTTGTGCGCAAAGCAAATGGGAAATGGAGGCTTTGCATCGACTTTACTGATGTTAATAAAGCTTGTCCCAAGGATCCCTTTCCCTTGCCGCGCATTGACCAGATTGTTGACTCCACGGCCGGATGTGACCTGCTTTCATTTCTTGACGCATACTCAGGGTACCATCAGATCTTCATGGCTGAAGAAGATGAGGAAAAGACCCCATTCATCACTCCATGTGGCACGTACTGTTTCGTACGGATGCCTTTCGGTTTGAAGAATGCCGGTTCGACGTTTGCAAGGGTTGTCCATACCGCTTTTGAGCCGCAAATCCACAGAAATGTGGAAGCCTACATGGATGACATAGTGGTCAAAAGCAGGAACAGGGCAACCCTGATTCAAGATTTAGAAGAGACCTTTGCGAACCTGCGGAGGATCAGCCTCAAGCTCAACCCCGAGAAGTGCGTGTTTGGAGTCCCTTCCGGCAAGCTTCTCAGGTTCTTCGTGTCTCAGCGAGGAATCGAAGCCAATCCAGACAAAATCAAGGCCATCGAGCAGATTGAAGCACCAACACGCGTCAAGGATGTACGAAGGCTTGCCAGCTGCGTCGCAGCTCTCAGCAGGTTTATTTCCAAGTCTGCAGAACGCGCCCTGCCATTTTTCAAAGTTTTGAAAAAGGCGGGTCCAGTGAAATGGACTCCGGAAGCGGAGGCAGCGCTGCAGGACTTGAAGAAATACCTGTCCTCCGCTCCAATACTTGTCGCGCCTAAACCACAAGAGAAGTTGCTGCTGTACCTGGCGGCAACCAATCAAGTGGTTAGTGCTGCGTTAGTAGCAGAGAGGGAGGCAGATGATGAGCTAGCAACCGCGGCAAGCGCGTCCAGCGACAAGCAAGAGGCTTCCCCGACAAGCTCTGGCCCCGACAAGGATGAATCTGCGCAGGAGCGAGTGGAGGTGCAGAAGAAGAGAATGGTGCAGTGCCCAGTTTACTTTGTCAGCTCCCTTCTGCAGGGGGCTAGGTCAAGGTACTCTGGTGTGCAGAAATTGCTTTTCGGCCTTCTAATGGCCTCGAGGAAGCTGCGCCATTACTTCCAAGCACACGAGATTACAGTTGTCACCCGCTTTCCGCTGAAGAGGATACTGCAGAATCCGGAAGCAACAGGCAGGATTGTCGAGTGGGCACTGGAACTGTCAAGCTTCGGTCTCAAATTCGAGAGCACTTCAAATATCCAAAGCAGAGCATTGGCGGAGTTCATAGCAGAATGGACACCGACACCAGACGAAGAGATCCCAGAGACGAGCATCCCCGTCAAAGAAGCAAGCAAAGAGTGGCTGATGTATTTTGATGGTGCTTTCTCGCTGCAAGGCGCCGGTGCTGGCGCGGTGCTTATCGCACCCACCGGAGAGCATCTCAAGTACATAGTCCAGATGCACTTCCCCAAGGAGC
Source organism: Aegilops umbellulata (assembly GCA_032464435.1). Lineage (NCBI taxonomy): Eukaryota > Viridiplantae > Streptophyta > Magnoliopsida > Poales > Poaceae > Aegilops > Aegilops umbellulata. Next base: position 352,856,183 of record CP136055.1, read on the forward strand.
AAGCAACCAACAATACTGCAGAGTATGAAGGTTTGCTCGCCGGTCTCAGGATCGCGGCAGAACTTGGGATCAAGAAGCTCATTGTCAGGGGTGACTCGCAGCTTGTCGTCCGCCAAGTGAACAAAGATTACCAGAGTCCGTTGATGGAAGCGTACGTTGATGAAGTGAGGAAGCTAGAAGAGCGCTTTGATGGCCTGCAAATGGAACACGTTCCAAGAGCTGAGAACGACATCGCTGATGGCATGTCAAAGTGCGCAGCACTTAAGTTACCTGTGGAACCAGGAACCTTTGTGCTCAAGCTGACTCAGCCAACCGTGACACCATCAACCGGACAGAGCAAGAAGAGGAAGTTGGTCTCCGGCGACTATCTTCCGGCAGAGCTCCCCAGAGCCGCCGCCAAGAAGGTCCCCAAGATCGACGCCAAGAGCGCTGAGGAGTCGCCCGCTCCGGCAAACCCCAGGGTTTGTTCCGTGGAAGCAGGCGCTCCCGACAAGTTTTGCCCCGGCAAGCTTGCCGGGGAACGTCAAGCTCCGGCTGAGCCCCAGATCCTCGCCGTAGAAGCGGACGTTCCCGCAGCAACAGATGTGCCTTCAGTCCTTGTTGTCAAGCCACAGGCTCCAGCATGGGCGCAGTAGACTGTCCATTTCCTCCAGAACGAAGAACTTCCCGAAGAACAAGAAGAAGCGGAAAGAGTAGCCCGGCACTCGAGTATGTACCAGTTCGTCGACAACACGCTGTACAGAAGAGGGCGCAACGGTGTGAAATTGAAGTGTATTTCCCGGGAAGACGGACAAAAGCTGTTGGCAGAGATACATGGAGGCATATGTGGCCACCACATTGGCGCAAGAGCACTTGCCGGCAAAGCATTCCGGCAAGGTTTCTTCTGGCCAACAGCCCTCCAGGATGCAACTGCACAAGTAACCAAGTGTGAAGCGTGCCAGTTCCATTCCAAGCAGATACACCAGCCAGCTCAAGCTCTCCAGACGATCCCTTTATCCTGGCCATTTTCGGTCTGGGGGCTCGACATCCTCGGCCCCTTCCCCCGAGCTGTCGGGGGCTTTGAGTACTTGTACGTCGCAATCGACAAGTTCACAAAGTGGCCGGAAGTGGAACCAATGAGGAAGGTGACAGCACAGTCAGCAGTCAAGTTCTTCAGGTCGATTGTTTGCCGCTTCGGGATCCCCAACAGGATCATCACCGACAACGGTACGCAATTCACAAGCCACGCCTTCATGCAATACGTCCAAGATCTCAGCGCCAAGGTCTGCTTCGCTTCTGTTGCTCATCCCAGGAGCAACGGTCAAGCGGAGAGGGCCAATACCGAAGTGCTGCGCGGGCTCAAGACCGGAACTTTCGACAGGCTGCACAAGTGCGGAAGAAACTGGATCGAGGAGGTGTCGGTGGCTCTTTGGTCGATCAGAACGACGCCAAATCGAGCCACTGGCCAGACACCATTTGCTCTTGTCTATGGAGCAGAAGCAGTTACCCCCACGGAACTCGTATACGGGTCACCTCAAGTGCTCGCTTATGATGAGCTTGAGCAAGAGCGGCTGCGTGAAGATGGCGCGCTGCTCCTTGAGGAAGATCGTCTTCAGGCTGCTGTGCGAGCCTCTCGCTACCAGCCAGCTTTGCGTCGCTACCATAGCCGCAAAGTTAAAGCCAGAAGCTTCGAGGAAGGCCACCTTGTTCTTCGGCGTGCTCCGTCCGCCAAGAATCATAACAAGTTGACGCCGAAGTGGGAAGGCCCTTATCGGGTGAGATGAGTCACGAGGCCCGGTGCTGTCTGCCTTGAGACCGAAGATGGCACTCCGGTGAGCAACTCCTGGAATATTGAGCATCTTCGTAAGTTTTACCCGTAAGGCGCGGTTGTCGGGCCCCGTCCGGCAACCACCCTTTTGTACAAGTCTTGCCGCCGTTGCATGTAATCCTTTGTACAAAGCCAGGCGCAGACCCTGAGCAGCAGTAAATGAAGCGCTGGCGCCCTAAGTTTTAGCATGCATGCTGAGTCGAGTCTCGTCCTTGGTTAGGGTGGATAGTGCCTGACAGTTGCTAACCCCTAGCTTAGAGGTCGAGTCTGCGTCCTTTTTCCTGTTCTTTTGTTTCCTTTGGTTCGCAGGGTTTTGCATATCCTGGCCAGACCGCTTAAGGACGAAGAAGAGAAGAAGGGCGGACCAGCATCTGGTCCCCGGCAAACCAGTGTTGCCGGGGGCTGCAAGTACAAAGATTCGCCCGCGGCAAGCCAAAGTTGCCGGGGGGCTGCATTCCCAGATAAGTTTTTCATCCCTTATCATGCATTCTCTTATGGACTGAGGAATGCAAAAGCCTTGTTTCTTCCTAAAAAAAGGGCTGCCGTGCTCCCTTAACTCTGGGCCCCGGAGCGCATTCCTGGGGCCAGCTTTTGGTAGTAGCCGCGGCGGCAAAGGAACGGAATGAGGAGCCCGAACCCGCCTCATCTTTACCTCCGCCAAAGGCGTGAGGAAGGTCGAGTGGCGCGGGAAGACGGCAGGGCCTGTTGCCGGGCAAAGAAGTGTCTATCTTAACGATATAAAGGATTCGCTCCTTGGCGTGGGTTCTACACGCGAGACAAATGGCCCGGCAAACATCCCCTTTTCATTAAAAACATTCCGCTCAGGTACAGTTCAGAGAGAATGAAAAACATGAGAGATGGGATTACAAGCTTTAAATGCATCTAAGGCCCGAAGGCTTACAAGTTAAAAAGAGATAAGGTGCCCGTAATCTCTTTCTTGTCTCTCTCCTCAGGAGGTAGGACAAGGAGGCGAAAGGGGCAAAAGGGGCGCCTAGACGAGCTACGGGTGGCAGAAGACACCAACAGAACGCCCCGGGGACCGTCTGAAGGCTAGGTGGTGGTGGCGGCTCCGGAAGCAGGGCTCGACGGGGCGGCAGGACGTCGGCACGCTGTCGAGGGCACCTCGCCCTCGTACTCTGACTTGACGGCCTTGCCGCCAGCCCTCTTCCTCTTCCGCCGCCTCGCCACGCCATCCGCCAAGGAGACGACCCCGGGAAGCTCAAGGAGCCGACGACACGGATGATGGGGTCGCCGGTGCCACGCGGAGCCGCGACCGACGCCTAGTCGGACCCGTCATCCCGACGACCGCTACCCTCGTCGTCGCTGTCGCTCCCCTCCTCGCCACACTCGCTCGAGGAGGAGCTTTCGCTGTCGGAGGAGCTATCCACGCAGCACCGGGCCCGGATCCCAAAGCACCCGAAGACCTTGACGGAGAGGAGGTCGCCCTCCATCAACTTAAAATGGAGGGTGAACCCCTCCATCAAGCTATGGATACGGGCGAACGTCTTCCACCCTCGACCAAGATACATCACGCCGGGGGCTGGGACTCAACGTGGACCCACGTGCCGCTGATCCCGCAGCCCCTCATGCGCAGTCTTGGCGTCTCGGGTTGTTCCACCTCCATCACGCTTGCGAAGGGGGCCAGGAGGCGGAGGCGGCGACGAGGCGCCCGGCGCAGCCTGACGAAGAACTCGCAGGGGTCGTCCCCGATGTGGACTGCCGTGAGAAGAGGGGCCGCTGGCGGAGGCGAGGCCGGCGCGTCGCCCCGTCCTCCTCGTCCCTGAGCGCCTCGGCCTCATCCACGACCTCGTCCACGACCTCGCCCCCTCCCCCTTCCCCTTACGGTTGGCTCTGCCACCGCGTGTGCAAGAGGAGGAGGGGCGCGTTGCCTAGCGGCGACCCTCGCCGCCACCGATGAAGGACCAGGATTCCCTTTCTCCATGGCGAATGGAGAGAGGGGATCAGAAGCTGAAGAGAAGCGAAGATGGAGGAGTGTGGGTCTTCGTCGCCCCCCCTCTTGCTCTTTATAAAGGAGCAGGGTGGGGGCTCGGCCGCCCCGCTCAGCCAATCAAGACGCAGGGAGAGCAGGCGACTGGGACCGGCCTGCTGCCTCGGCCCGCGACGGCCCGGTTTCCTGCCTCCACCGTCCGCGATCCCAGGTGCATGGAAGCCGCGTGGCTGGCGTGCAGGACCGAGGCGACGGAAGAGGCGACGGAAGAGGCGAACTCCCCTCGCCCCGTGATCGTGGGGAGCGGGCGCCTCGGAAACCGTGCCTTGGCCCCGTCCAGCAAATGAGCCGCACCTCCATGCCTCCCTCCACTTATGGGGATAGCGCGAACCGTCCCCCTTTATTGCGACATGACGCATGCCTGCGGGGCTCAGCCCCGCGCACGCCGCCCACGTCACGCACGCCTCTCCCCACGATGCCGCGTTCGACGCGTGCCGTTCGGGGAGGACGTGGTGGATGTAGAAGAAGATGCAGCGTGACCCAGGCCACGCGTGCCCGTGCACTGTTTTGGGCCTGGCCCAACAGCGCTCGGCACCGTGTATGGCCCAGGCCCGGGGGCTCCTGTCGGTGTACTAAAGTAGGGGTACCTTAGTACCCCGAACTTGTGCACGGGCAGTCGTAGCACCCCGCGGCAAGGCTTGCCAGGCGACCGCCAAAACTCTCCGTGGTCTCTTTTTGGGCCATCCAAGAACAAAGTATTTGAGCCAAGGCCCCGGCAGGAGGAGCTCGCCGGGAAGGCCACCCGAAGAGAGTAAGGCCCCGGCAAGAGGAGCTTGCTGGGAAGGCCGACCAAGGCACGACAAGAGACTTGCTACGACGCGCCATGCGTCCCGGCAAGGACCGGTGAGCAACTAGCTCCCGGGCGCGACAAGGCATCGACCGCGGCAAGGCACTTGCCGCGGGAAGTCACCACCCAACGCCTGCGTTCCAGCTTATCCACCCACGCGTCGCTCTGGGGCCGTTCCAGGCGTATGTGGCGAGAGGCTGCACAGCCAGGGGCATGCGGTGGCAAAGCGACGCTGACAGGGTAGCTGTCGTGGCAAACGGTGGCGCCCCTGACGACCCGTTTTCTGCACTGCTTGGGCGACCTAGACGGGCATTTAATGCCCTTGTCGCCTGCCGTCAGAGTTAGGTATGATAGCACTGTGCAAACAGTTGTACCCAACACAGCGTTTTCCAGTTTTACCCCCGCCTACGTTGCCACCTGTGGGTAACCCCTTGCGCATATAAAAGGAGGCCCCATGCGCAACGTGAGGGAGAGAGGGAGGAAGCAGACCACCCAGGCTCGGTCTGATTAGTTGCCTGAGTGTACTGTAGCACTCAGCGCTCCCAAGAACACAATACAAACCACAAAGCAGTAGTAGGGTTTTACGCATCCGTGCGGCCCGAAGCTGGGTAAATCCCCTTGTGTGCATCGCCTCGATCTGCTCTTTGCGCGACCTCCGCCCCCCGCCGAACCAGAAAAGAGCTCGGTCCCCATAGGTGTTCGTGGAGGCACATTTCCCCCGACATGTACTGATAGTGGAACCCACAGAGTACTTAGAATACAAGATTAAGGATGGACTTGTTTCTTTTTAACTTTCTGTACGAAGTTGTAGCCACCCTGCAAGTCACGTGTACACTGTACATGCAATTAACTTTTTATAGAGGGACAATCATACAGGCAATTAACTCAAATGGATTGGATGTCACTCTATTATTTCCAGCATAAAGAGCATCTCCAATTGCAGCCGGCAAATTTCCTCCCGCTTCCTTAAGCGGAGGACGACATCAAACGCCAGCGGCATACATTTTTACAACTCTAATCAACCAGATGAAATTCGTGCAAACACGGACTGATTTCATATAAGCATGAAGGATTTCGTATAAAAAAGCCGGATCTTCATATAAACATGATGGATTTCATTACATTTACATGAACTAAGAGGTGCCAATCTGGCTCTCTTGTATAATTAATACTCCCTCCGTCCGGAAATACTTGTCCTAGAAATGGATGTATCTAGACTTATTTTAGTTCTAAATGGCCGCCCGTGGATCCCTTTGTCTTCCTCATGTCCGTCAGACACTTGCGGCGTCGATGAAGGTCCTCGGAAGAGACGAAGCAGCAAAGAAACCACCTGAATCCGCGGTCGTCGCCTGGGCAGTGGCCTTCATGGGTCCCAAGTGGCGGCGGCCTTCCGTGTTCTACTTCTCCTCGATGATGGCGGCGGACACGGAGAAGCTGGCCACCTTCTCGTCGCTCTCCACGCACCCGGCTTCTGTCTCTACCTGCATGGCGCTGCCGCAGGCACGGGAGGCGCGCCCACAGACACGGGAGGCGCGGCCACCGCAAACACTGGTGGCACGCTACGACGAGGCAGCGATGGTGCCCGTACAGGCTTGCTCGCCGCCGTCCCAGCGTGGAGCAACTCACCACTCCTCATCAAGCTGAACTGGAGCGGCGAATTGCTGAACCACGCGCATGCTTGGGGCGGTAACTGGCTCCGTCGGGCCAAGCGAGGTTGGTGATGCACCAGCGGCCTCGCCCGTATCCGGAGGGCTCGGCGGGCCACCCAGCCGGGTAATATGCCGGTGAACGGCTCATCGGAAGCCATCGGAAGAGTGGAGAAAATGGTGAAGGAGGAGATGGGGAAGCGGCGTAGGGGTGCGATTCTTGCCCGTCGTCTGTCTGGCCTCATGTAAATAGAGGGAGGACGGTAGGAGCTTGGCCGACGTCTGGCCTCGTTTAAACTGAGGGCGGACGAGAGGAGCTCGGCCGGTGTTGCATTTAATTCCGGCCCGCTCATGAGCGGACATGTGGCCGGAGTAGGATTCTCGGTTTGCATGCGGGTTTAATGGAGGGGTTTAATGGAGGCGTCGGGCATGCAGCGGGCGGTGCAGTACTATTTGATTTGTCAGCAGTAATGAGTCATCAAATCACAAAGGCCCTCGCCTCTCGTGAAACCGACCGAGCTAGACTGCCCCGCCCTCTAGCCTTTTAAAAAATGTATATACTCCACTTTTGTACAATAGTAGTATCGATGGATTGCGCCATGGAGCAAAACTTGAAATAAAAAAAGGTGGTACATATAGAGAGCGCTCGTCGCCAAATTATGCATATAGTACTATTAAAAAGGCTTGTCACAGTAATGGTGCCCAACACAAGTGCACAACACACCCCTCAAATAAAACTAAGCACCCTGGAATTCTTTGACAAAACTAAGCACCCTGAAATTCTTTGACAACTAAACTGTTGGGTATAGGATGTTGGCCATATATATTGTACGTATATAATGTGAAGAAACGAGTGGTTTTTGTAAGATGACTTAATACTCACCTAGACGGAGGGAGTATTCGATTTGACAGCGGGCGGTGCAGTTCCCGATACGGCTTTAATGCAGGCGAGGGAGGGAGTAGCGGTTCCTGATATGTTGAACGGCCAATGCATCCTCCTTCAAATTAATGCATGAGGGAAGTAATGGGAGGAGGTCCGGGAAAAGAGGCTGCACGATGTGAATGCAATGCAGTTTGCCCTCATATAAAGGCATCCCTCCATTCCAATGCATCTACCACATCGTACGCACCTAAGCATTTGCCTAAGCACCTACACTAAGCGCAAAAGAGCTCACTCCAGACCCATGGCGGCGATGCGCGTGAGCGGCCAGCGGCTGCGCCAGATGGTCCAAGACGCCGGTCTGCGGCATGGCGCCGAGGATCGTCTCTAGACGGTGTTGGAGACCAGCTGGTGGATGGCCGCCGTCGATGCCAACTACGACTCTCAGTTGGACCAGATGATCGTTGACACCAGCAACAAGTTCACTGTCATCAAGAAGCTCGCGGACGACATCGTCGTACTCCTCCAGCCCACGCGCCCGGGCTCCTCATTGCCTGCCACCCTAATCGGCCTCCATGGCCGGAACCTCTTTCAAGCACTGGTGGCCCTGCGACTGCCCGCCGACGCCATGAAGAATGTCCACCTGGAGGTCGCGCTCGCCGCGAGGCGCCTCACCCTGCAAGAATTCGTCGACCTACACATCCACGTGTACGAGCAAATCGTGTACATAGGTGTCTACAATGCCAGTGAGGACGCTACGAGGTTGGCCTTCCTCAATCGGCTGGAAGCCTTGGATGCCTTTGCTGAGAAGCACCTCGACCTCGCCACAAAAGCCGCCGCTCCTTAGCTGCCGGTAGGTGGCCCGGCGCACTAAGTTGAGGAGGAGGAGGTCGTACGGTCGTGGATCGATCTTTCTTCTTGCCTTCTGTAACCACCACTGCGATCGCATCATTGTGGCCTTAATTCTTATTGTGCTTTTGCATTCTCGTTCCAGTCAATACCGACATGTGCGATCCCTTTGCTTAATTATATGCATCACTGTAACTAGTACTCCATTCGTCAATTTATAAGTTGTTCTTACCTTTTCCATCAACTTCGTGCAATGCGCGGGCATATTGCTAGAAACACTAGAATATGTCTATATAATTTGTATGTGATAGTCCATTTGAAATCTCAAAAAAGACAAATATTTAGGTACGGAGGGAGTAATGTATTAGGAGTATATCAAAACAATAGTGATTTCTTTCATGTTTGTGAACAAATACTACTATTCTACTAGTTTAGATCCGTCGCAACGCATGGGCACATTGCTGGTAAAAGGAAAAGGCCTGTCGCGTTCGCGTCGCACCCCCACACGCCCGGGAATCGGGAGTACAACACAGCCCATCCGGCACGACACATAGCGTAGGGAAGGCGTGTTGCCTAGCATTTTCACTTTCATGTGGGACTGCCGTTGAGCAAACCGACACCCCGCCCGCCGCCGGGTTGGAAAATAGAAACGAGGGGAAGATCTAGTTGTAGCACGGAAGCCAAGAAATTTGGTGTCAGACGGGGCTCGATGATAGAGTAGGAGCATTCCGTACTAGTACTACTCCTCCTAGTACCAAGTTTGTACTCCTAATACTATATTACTAGTACTACCACTATACAACTAGTAGGTACCTGCACGGCACAACATCGTAGGAACAAAAAACGGGAAGATCTTGTTTTGGGTGATTTATCTTTTTCTCAATCAATGTAGTATGAATAATATGATGTGGGGGGCCCCCATGAAGCTTATGTGGCTTGGTTGCATGGCTACGGAAGGTTAGAGAAAAATAAATAGATAATGTGTTTAGAGTGCACTCCACTAAATAGATATACTTTGGATCCATTGCAACGGACCGGCACATCTCTATCTATACCCCCTATATAGTGTGTGAAAAACTTTGAAAGTTGGTCGTTGGATGAAGCCAATTCGACGGTACAAAGATGGCAAATCCGAGCACTACTGGCCGTTGGATATCATCCACCAGATTCTGCCACATGTATAATCTAGAAGACTCCATGGTTGAACTGAATTCATGAGTAAGTTTGCCACAACTAAGCTTAGGCAAAGTTATTAGTTCTTCAAAATGACAGCCACAAGTTGGCAAGCCTAAGGGAATCTTGCCACATTTTTTGTGTGTATGTCATGTGGGGCCTTAGTGTGGCTTGCCTAAGGTGTGGCTTGAACCAAAAACCACTCACCTAAGTTAATCAAACTTGCCTAACCTTACATTCCACCAGATTTTGCCACATGTCAGAATCTAGAAAGCTCCACATGTAGAAGCATAATGCAGAAACCACCAGAATCTCATGCGTGCAATGCACGTGTACCTTACTAGTACTAGTTGGTAGTAGTAGGAAACAAATTCCAGTTTTGGCACGAGCTCGTACTGCGGGAGCACCACAAGGCCTGCCACAGGAGTTACATTTCCCTCTCGGGGCCCACAGGACCGAACTTCAGTGGCTTAGTGCCCGGCCTATGAGTCAATGACATGCGGACCTTAAATGCGGCTACCCCACATGTCATTCTCATGGTGGTGGCGTGGTTCACGACTCACTCGTTCGAGATGAACCGGCCGGTGGTGGCGTGGCTGTGGCGAGGGTGCCACAGCTGGGCATCAAGGCGTTACGAGGCGTAGATGGCCACACCGGCGGGTACTACCTGTACTACATAAGTACTCCAGCTAAGTATTGATGCCCGAGACGAAATGTGTCACAGCCGTTGGATGAAAATTCGATGGTGCGGGAGTACGGATCGGAGCACAACAGTGGAGCAAGCAAACCGCGTCCAATCGGGTGTGTTTGTGGTAGAAAGTTGATGGTCGCCGCAGTTCAGCTGGCCCGCATGTCATGCACACAAAGGCAGAGGAGCGGTGGGGCCGAGAGGGATGAGGGGCACGTCAGGGGATGAGGATCCCCTGACGCGAACAATCCTACCATTTTGTCACTGACATGTGGGACCCATAAGCATGGGTCCCACCTGTCAGCGAAGGAAAGGCAGGGCAAGGCAGTGATAGCCACGTCAGAGGATCCATGTCCACGTCGGGGGACGTCGTGCCGTGGGTTGGAGCAGCGTCATGGGAATCGCGTGTGGGTGTGGCAGTGGTAGAAACAAGAAACGTGATGGTCACTGAGGGAGTCCTGGATTAGGGGGTGTTCGGATAGCCGGACTATAACCTTTGGCTGGACTCCTGGACTATGAAGATACAAGATTGAAGACTTCGTCCCGTGTCCAGATGGGACTTTCCTTGGCGTGGAAGGCAAGCTTGGCGATACGGATATGTAGATCTCCTTCCGTTGTAACCGACTCTGTGTAACCCTAACCCTCTCCGGTGTCTATATAAACCGGAGGGTTTTAGTCCGTAAAAGAGGACAACAATCATACCATAGGCTAGCTTCTAGGGTTTAGCCTCTCTGATATCGTGGTAGATCTACTCTTGTATTACCCATATCATCAATATTAATCAAGCAGGAGTAGGGTTTTACCTCCATCGAGAGGGCCCGAACCTGGGTAAAACCACCGTGCCCCTTGTCTCATGTTACCATCCGCCTAGACGCACAGTTCGGGACCCCCTACCCGAGATCCGCCGGTTTTGACGCCGACATTGGTGCTTTCATTGAGAGTTCCTCTGTGTCGTCACTTTTAGGCCCGATGGCTCCTCCGATCATCAACGGCGATACGATCCAGGGGGGACTTTTCTCCCCGGACAGATCTTCGTATTTGGAGGCTTTGCACTGCGGGCCAATTTGCTTAGCCATCTGGAGCAGATCAAAAGCTACGCCCCTGACCATCAGGTCAGATTTGGAAGTCTGAACTACACGGCTGATATCCGCGGGGACTTGATCTTCAACGGATTCGAGCCACAGCCGGGCGCGCAGCACTGTCACGAAGGGCATGATCTAGCTCTGCCGCCGAACAGTGCCCTAGAGGCCGCACCCGTGTCCGTTCTGACCCTTAGCTCGGAGCCGACTGCACCAATCGAGGACGGGTGGCTGGACACCGCCTTGGGGGCAGCAATCTCTACAGCGATCGAGCCGAACACCAGCCTTATCCTCTGTGAAGCCCATGACTCCAAGGTCCCGGACTCCTCTCCGGACTCCGAGCCCTCCGCGCCCTTGCCAATCGAATCCGATTGGGCGCCGATCATGGAATTCACCGCCGCGGATATCTTTCAGCACTCGCCCTTCGGTGATATTCTGAATTCACTAAGGTCTCTCTCTTAGTCAGGAGAGTCCTGGCCGGATTATGGCCAACAGGATTGGGATGTGGACGACGAAGAAATTCTAAGCCCACCCACCACCCACTTCGTAGCCACTGTCGACGATTTAATCGACATGCTGGACTTTGACTCCGAAGACATCGACGGTATGGACGACGATGTAGGAGACGAACAGGAACCAGCGCCTATAGGGCACTGGACAACCACCTCATCGCACGATGTATATATGGTGGACACACCTAAAGGAAGCGACAACGAGGATCAAAGGGACGCAACGAGGGATCGTTCCCTCGAAAAGCAGTCAAAGCGGCGACGTAAGCGCCGCTCCAAGCCCCGCCTCGACAGAGACAGCAGCCATACGGACCAAGCCACAGAGCAGGGCGAACCGACGGTCGACGAACACGCCATCGAGCAACCGTCCGAACAAGACAACTTGGATAAACAAACCGCACAACCCGTCCTCGGCGAAGATAACAATCCGGGCAACCTCACGCTGGACAAGCTCCTAGAACAGGAAAACCTCCACAAAAGGCATGCCGCCACGGCGTGCAGCCTGAAAAAGCAGAAGCAGAAGCTCAAAACCGCGGAAGACGCACTCCGAATCAGATGGAACAAAGTACTCAACACCGCAGACAAATACGGCGATAGTCTCCACACAAAGAGCTACCCGAAGTAAAAGCTACTGCCCGAATTTGATGAGGAGGCCCTAGAGCCCCCAAAATCAAAAAATAAGGAAGCCACCCGGTCGGATAGATGACCCCATGGCCAACATAGAACGGCATATGGCGCCGCACACAAACCAACACGCGGTCCACTCAAGGATTCACATCAAAAGGATGGCCCAACCAGGTCTCTCTACGGGCCAAGAAAGCAAGCTCTAGTAAGCAATTCGACGCAACAAATATCCGAACAACACGGCACACCCAAATACAGGGGCGCCGCACACCCCCTCTGTTTCACCGATGAGGTGCTGGACCATGAATTTCCAGCGGGATTTAAGCCCGTAAACATAGAGGCGTATGACGGAACCACAGACCCTGGAGTCTGGATTGAGGATTATATCCTCCACATACACATGGCCCGAGGAGATGACCTCCACGCCATAAGATACTTACCCCTCAAGCTCAAAGGGCCAGCCGGCATTGGCTTAAAGGCCTTCCCGAAAACACCATTGGAAGTTGGGAAGAGCTTGAGGAGGCTTTTCGGGCAAATTTTCAAGGAACCTATGTCCGACCTCCGGAAGCAGACGATTTAAGTCATATAACTCAATAGCCCGGAGAGTCAGCCCGGAAACTCTGGAACATATTTCTTACTAAAAAGAACCAGATAGTCGACTGTCCGGACGCCGAAGCCTTAGCAGCTTTCAAACACAGCGTTCGAGACGAATGGTTCGCCAGACACCTCGGCCAAGAAAAGCCAAGAACAATGGCCGCATTAACAAGCCTCATGACCCGCTTTTGCGCGGGAGAGGACAGCTGGTTGGCAAGATGCAACACCAGCGACCCAAGTACACCCGAAGTCAGGGATGGAAACGGGAAACCACGGCGCAGTAAGGAACAGCGCCGGAATAAGGAAAGCAGCTCGAAGAACATGGCAGTCAACGCCGGATTCAAAAGCTCTCGACAGAATCAGAAAAATCCGCCCCTCAAGGATAATAGGGATGAGCTATCTAACCTAAACAAAATTTTGGACAAGATATGTCAAATCCACAGCACTCCCGGGAAGCCTGCAAACCATACCCACAGAGAATGTTGGGTCTTCAAGCAATCCGACCAACTCAATGCCGAACACAAGGGGCTCGACACACCAAGTGAGGACTATGACGAACCCCACAAGTAGAGCACCGGGAAACAAAAGAATTTCCCACATGAAGTCAAAACAGTAAACTTACTCCACGTGACAAAAGGGAAAAATAGAGTGGCGCCTATAGAGACACGTGACCTACGGCCTACCCCAAAGGAGTCTCGCCACTGGTTGTTAAAACCAATAACCTTCGACCATCAGGATTACTCTAGAAGTATCCGGAACGCAGGTTGGACTGCCTTAGTGTTGGATCCGATAATAGACGGATTCCACTTTACACAAGTCCTGATGGACGGCAGCAGTGGTCTAAACCTGTTATATCAGGACACAGTCCGCAAAATGGGGGTGGACCCAACAAAAATTCGCCATAGCAATACTTCCTTTAAAGGAGTAACGGCAGGCCAGGATGCCCATTGCACGGGTTCTATCCCGCTAGAAGTTATGTTCGGCTCTACCGGTAACTTCCGTCGCGAAAAGCTAACCTTCCACATCGCCCCATTTTCAAGTAGCTATCAAGCACTACTGGGGCGCTAGGCTTTCGCCCGCTTTAACGCGATACCGCATTATGCATCTCTTACAATTAAGATGCCCGGTCCACGAGGCATCATCTCAGTAAAGGGAAATATCGAGTGCTCCTCACGCGCGGAAGAATATGTGGCTGCCTTGACAGCCACACATTAAAACAGCTTCAGCACCAAAAGCATCTAACAGGTCGTTAAGACCACGGACACGGCTAGGCGAGTCCGGAGCGAATATATAATTGGTAAAGGTTCAGTAGCCGTACACCCCTATACAAGGGGCTCCGCGTATATAAAATAAGCGGCAATAAGGCTAAATTTTACCCGTATTGAGTTATACTTTGCTTATTTATTACAACGTACATTCGGCATGACTATTCATTTTTATTTCTTCAGCTAAGTTCCTCTCTTTTACAGACGAACACCATGCTACGCCCGTCCAGGACACGGCACAACGGAGACACAGGCGCAGACGTGCAGCAGGGACCCGTCCCCAGGATTCTTTTTAGATTAAGACCCTGCGTAAACCCTTTTTACTCTCTCTTGTTGATATACATCCCCCGGATTTTCAGTATAACCGAGGAGGAGGCTGGCGTCTTGGCATGTGGCCACGTCAGAATTTTGCACGTACCTGGACACCAGGGGCTTATTATCAAGGGCACTGCTTAGCCCTTTTTCATAAAGACCGAATACCTTAGGAAGTGTTCGGCGTCGTGAGTTTGGCCTTATATGCATCAGCTCCGAATCATGTCTTTGGTCAAATGTTGGGTTTGCCCGGCTCCTGTGTTTTGTTGCCTTACATTCCGCTCTATCGGCTAAGGCGACACCAGGAGAACTACTGCGATTGTGCCCCGGTTCAGCCAGACAAGCACCTCAGTAGAGAAAGCCGAAAACTGACTGTCATGATATAGCATGAGACTGGTCAACCACTCGATGACCCACCAGAATCTTTAGGATTACTCCGTATTAAAGAAGGGCCACTTCCCGGCCAAGCACACACGCGCCCCAAATCCGGGTGAGCGCGGTGCCCCCAGGGGCTATATAGTAGCCCCACTTTCAAACTCCCATGGCTAAGTGAAAGTGATAAAGCATTATAGTCCGGTTGCCTAGTTCGCTGCGCTATCACCTTCCTAATGGGACCAAGACGTTGGATCAAGTGTGAAAATACGCCTTCTGCGAACACCCCCGCATTATATGCGTGGGGGCTGAAGCCAAAGACTGCCATCTTTCAGGTTATATACACATATACATTAACGGCCGCACAGGAGGAATTTTAATTCTTGCAGGCACAAGTATAAAAAGCTATTCCATTCAATTAAAGTATTGTTTTACAATGCTACATGCTATTCGAACATAGTATCCTTCGAGCACTGCGTCTCTATTAAACGAGCGCCTGGCAGAACTTCCTGAAAATAGTGCTCGGCAGGTACTCGGCTCCCGTCCGAGTCTTGGGATGCAACAGCGGTGGCCTTCATCTCCGCCCAGTATGTCTTGACACGGGCAAGAGCCATCCATGCACCCTCTATGCATGCTGACCTCTTCATTGCATTGATATGTGGCACCACACCAAGGAACTGCTGCACCAAGCTAAAATAACTTTTCGGCTCGGGCCTTTCCGGCCACAGATGACTAACGACATACTTCATGGCAAGTCTAGATAACCTATTCAGCTCGGCCCATTCGGCCAAACAATTGGTTAATGGAAGTGGACGCTCTGGATTGTGGAACTGCGACCACAAGAACTTTTCCACTTCGCGATCCTTTTGATCTCGGAAGTGTTCGGTCGCGTCCGCAGCACTCGCCGCCAAATCCAGATAAGTGTCCGCCGTACTCCATAACCGGTCCAACGGAGCATATTTAGGATTCCCAAACTTCATCCGCAGCATAAAGGGCTTTCCAGCCGCGATATCTCCGGCCTGCCGTAGCTCCTCCTGCATAGCTCTCATTGTAGAGCGAGCATCCTTGGCCTCGGTGGTGGCCTTCTCCAGGTCCATCCGTTCCGCCCGATCTTCCTTTTCAAGAACCTTGCAACGGTCGGCAGCGCTCTTCAACTTCACAGCCATCTCGGCCATTTCCTTCTTGCTTCGGCAGTGAGCAGCCTGTTCGGCTTTTAGCTCTTCAATTGCCTTTACGGCAGCCGCATCACTTTTCCTGGCCTGCTCCTTGGCTCGGGCAAGATCCGCCCGAACGTTCTCCATGGCGATAGCACCATCTGCGTCAAGCATACATGTTGTAAGATACTAGCATCAAGCTCCTCTTACCAGGTGTCTCCGGAGAAACTACGTACCTTGTGCCTCGTCAAGCCGCTTGTTGACAAGCGTGATGTCGGCATCTGCCACGTCAAGTTGGCGCTTTAGTTCGGCAAATTCATCAGTCCAGCTAGCCGCCGGACACTTCGCCACCTACACATGAAAGGCGACATATTATACCTGGGATTATGATCCTCTGTGCACCGTCACTTTTGACAACGCACAGAGTCTCAGGGGGTACTATCTACACATGACGCATCTTATATTTGCGGAACTGTCAAAAGGTACATCATTTCGCGTACCTCAAAACCTGTCAGCAAACTCCTGACGGCCTCGTGCAACCCACTCTCTGTAGACGAAATCCTTTCAATCATCGTACCCATCAACGTACGGTGTTCTTCTGAGATAGACACTCGCCCGAGCACATCCTTCAGCTCCTCGGGCCGTGCACCGGACGGTGCCGGACTCGTCCGATGGCCTTTTTCAAAGGCCGGACACAGAGGACTTTGGGGGGCCATGTGACTGCCTTCCGGCCCAGCCGGATTCAGAGAAACCTTCTGTGACGACACCTCAGGGTCGCCCGCCTCGTGAGGCGGTATGGCAGGGGAAGGCGTTTCGCTCTCCATCATCTCCGGAAGAAGATCCCCCGAAGATGAGCTCTGCTGAGAAGGGCTGAGATCCGAACTACAAGGTAAGATTCCGGTTATTTTCCTCAGAAATAAAACAGGGATGTCTCTCATTTTACGGCTCGGTGGAGGGCTGATCCCCTTGGGGGCACAGTACGGCCGAGGTATCCCTCGGCACAGGACCCTCTGGTGAAGATTTCTTCCCCCGCTTTGAGACCATGGTCTCCGGGTCTTCAGAGGCGGTCCTCTTCTTCCCTTGGGTAGAGGGATTTTTGATTCCTCGTTTCCCAACAGACTCCTTCGAGGAGGAGGTAGCTCCCTTGTCCCCCTCCTCGTCCTCTTCCAAAGGCACGATCTCCAACATTCTGGTCAACACGGGATTCGGCGAGGTCTCGGGAAGGGGGGCCGGACACCTGATTAACTTCGCCTTCGCTACCCACTCTTGTTTCACAGACAACTCTTTTAAGGGTGATGTTGGGATAAATGAACGGATGGTGTGTCCAGAAACAGGGCTACTTACTTGATTATCCGGACGATTGCAGCTTAGTCCTGCGTCCTCAGTAGCATCCGGACACATTACTTGTGATCCGAAGAACAATTTGTACATCTCCACGGGCGTCAGGCCAAGGAAGTGTTGGAGAGCTCGCGGTCCCTCCGAATTGAATTCCCATAGGCAGAGGGGGCGACGTTTGCAGGGCAGAGCTCGGCGAATCAGCATGACCTGTGTCACCACGACCAGGTTGATGTCCTTTTCTAGGAGATCTCGGATGCGGCCCTGCAACAGGGGCACGTCCTTCGCCGGCCCCCCAGTCCAGCCCCTTATTGACCCACGAATCTAGTCGTGGCGGAGGACCCGAGCGGAAAAGCAGGTGGCGCCACCCACTTGGTGCCCCTGGGAGCTGTGATATAAAACCACTCTTGTTGCCATAAGCTGGACTCCTCTTGAAAAGAGCCCTCGGGCCATGGAGCGTCGACATTCTTGCTTATAACAGCGCCTCCGCACTCCACGTGTTGTCCCTCGATCATCTTCGGCTCTACTCTAAAGGTCTTAAGCCACAGTCCGAAGTGAGGAGTAATGCGGAGGAAGGCTTCACACACGACGATAAACGATGAGATGTGGAGGATGGACTCCGGAGCTAAGTCGTGAAATTCCAGCCCATAATAAAACTTCAGCCCCCTCACGAAGGGATCGCCGGGAAGCCTAGCCCTTGAAGGAAGTGAGACACAAACACCACGCTCTCACCAGGCTTGGGAGTGGGAACAACCTGCCCTTGAGCAGGCAGCCTATGCGAAATTTCGCCGGTCAAGAACCTGGCTTCTCTCAGCTTTAATACGTCATCCTCCATAACGAAGGAAGGCGTCCATCGGCCTCGAAAGTCGGATCCGGACATTGTCGAAGGTCCGAAGCGCCTGAAATCTAGGGTCTTGGATGTTGGAACTCGAGGCAAAGGGAGAAATCAATTGAGATCAAAAGAAAGGAGTAAGGCATTGGTCTCTTTATAAGAGGTTGAATACCAAGAGCCCCCCGTGACCGTTCGGGACTCGCCTTTGATCGAGGAAACGTACCAACGGGCACGATTGGGTTACCCATGTCTCTATTGATGAGAATCCTGCAAATTAAGGGGACACGGTCTCTCCTTCGATAGGACGTGCCAAGGAAACCGCCTCGCTAAACGCTCTGAGGTGGGACAACAAAATGATTCGAATAAAGACTTGGTCATGGTGTGATATCACACTGCGGGGTACGTCAGCAGATTAGATTTGTGTAAATATTATTCTCTCCATGGCAATATGTGGAACTTATTTTGTAGAGCCGGACACTATCCTTGTGTTCACAATCTTCTACGAAGTATTCGGAGGAGGAACCCGCCTTGCCATGCCGAAGACAATTTGCGTGCCGGACTCGTTGTCATTGAAGCCTCGTTCAGGGGCTACTGAGGGAGTCCTGGATTAGGGGGTGTTCGGATAGCCGGACTATAACCTTTGGCCGGACTCCTGGACTATGAAGATACAAGATTGAAGACTTCGTCCTGTGTCCGGATGGGACTTTCCTTGGCGTGGAAGGCAAGCTTGGCGATACGGATATGTAGATCTCCTTCCGTTGTAACCGACTCTGTGTAACCCTAACCCTCTTTGGCGTCTATATAAATCAGAGGGTTTTAGTCCGTAAAAGAGGACAACAATCATACCATAGGCTAGCTTCTAGGGTTTAGCCTCTCTGAACTCGTGGTAGATCTACTCTTGTAGTACCCATATCATCAATATTAATCAAGCAGGAGTAGGGTTTTACCTCCATCGAGAGGGCCCAAACCTGGGTAAAAACACCGTGCCCCTTGTCTCCTGTTACCATCCGCCTAGACGCACAGTTCGGGACCCCCTACCCGAGATCCGCCGGTTTTGACACCGACAGTCACCGTGGTTCAACTTCCATGGACAAGCTGTCATGTCTGCTGACACATGTATATCAAAACTAGAGTGTTTATATTTCAAGCACGTGAACAAGTATTATTCTACTACTTTGGATCCATTGCAACGCACGGGCCAGCACATTGGTAGTAGTAGTGTCCATCTCTATCTCTAGAGGCCTTCCCTCGTTAATCCTTTTATCTCACAAGATAAACTACTCATAAAAATGCATCTTGATGTTCCATGGAACGCACGAGGATGTTTCCTTGGGGGTCTCTCCAGCGCGGCGTGGCCGTAGTTGCAAGTTGACGCCCCTTGAGATGCCGACGTTGAGGGGCACCCGGATTTCCTCCGATGAGCAGGTAAGATGAGTTTGATCACGTAGTAAATGCATTCTAAAGACTACTTCCTTGTCCATTTCCTAATTCTCCCCCAGCCCACTGTTTCACAGGTTAGGCTCGGTGCGAGTGGAAATTAGCTTGCATATGTACGGGAGGGTACCAACATCAATTTGCACAACATTTACAATGGTGACACCGTTCCCGTAGAACCTTTGTCCAACATTGGGATCGGCCATGCAACGGGCCACCGCATGAATTGGTACGATGAAACCACGGTGAGATTGAATAAGATAGCACGAACCTTGCACGTGGCGGTCAAAGGCGGACCATGCTGTCTGCGGCCGATTTGTTGCCGTACGAGTAGGAAGACGTGGTGCTCCTTTCTAACCGCATCTTCGCAGTGACAAACCAGGGGACTTATTTTGTATGGGACACATCCTACGATATACTCCCTCTCTCCCAGTTTATTTGTTTTGAATCTTTTCGTTTTATAAGTTTCAAATTCAAATTTAGAGCTCCCCATCACATGTTGAGATTACAATGTCCATTAAATCATTGCGTGCATGTATAGTAAAGAAACAAATCTCGAGTTTGGCATGAGTTCGTTCTACGGGAGCACCACAAGCCCTGGGGCAGGAGTTACATTTCCCTCTCAGGGCCGTCGGGACTGAGCTTCAGCGCCTTACTACACCTACCTTTGAGTCAATAACATGTGGACTCGATAGGTAACTGGTCCACATGTAATGCTCCCGTAGGCAGAGGGGCAGTGGGGCCAAGAGGGGTGAGCCACAGGTCGGGGGACGTGTTGTTTCATGGGTTCGAGCAGCGTCGTGGGAATCGCGAGTGGTTGTGGTAGAAACTTGATGCTCGCCGCATTTTAGGTGGCCCACATGGCATGCACACAAAGCCAGAGAGGCGGTGCGGCCGAGAGGGGTGAGGCGCACGTCGAGGAGCGTGGTGCCGTGGGTTGGAGAGGCATTGTGGGAATCGCGGGATGAAACGTGATGGTCGCCGTAGTTGAACTTCCATGGACAAGCTGTCATGTCTACGGACACATGCACTGCATACCGATCACTGGAAGGAGTAGCAGAGAAAGCTATATATGCGGATAAATAGTTCCTTATAGTCAAGCAGACCCACGCTACTACTCTGTTCCAAAGACATGCACACCATCGAAATAGTCCATCTATATCAATATACACCGAGAGGGAATAATTTTTTTACAAGAGCGGAAATAGTTCATCCATCCATAATGCCCTCCTGCTGATGCAGCATTTTCTTCTTCTTCTTCTTCTTCTTCTTCTTCTTCTTCTTCTTCTTCTTCTTCTTCTTCTTCTTCTTCTTCTTCTTCTTCTTCTTCTTCTTCTTCTTCTTCTTCTTCTTCTTCTTCTTCTTCTTCTTCTTCTTCTTCTTCTTCTTCTTCTTCTTCTTCTTCTTCTTCTTCTTCTTCTTCTTCTTCTTCTTCTTCTTCTTCTTCTTCTTCTTCTTCTTCTTCTTCTTCTTCTTCTTCTTCTTCTTCTTCTTCTTCTTCTTCTTCTTCTTCTTCTTCTTCTTCTTCTTCTTCTTCTTCTTCTTCTTCTTCTTCTTCTTCTTCTTCTTCTTCTTCTTCTTCTTCTTCTTCTTCTTCTTCTTCTTCTTCTTCTTCTTCTTCTTCTTCTTCTTCTTCTTCTTCTTCTTCTTCTTCTTCTTCTTCTTCTTCTTCTTCTTCTTCTTCTTCTTCTTCTTCTTCTTCTCATTCTCTGTGGGAGACGGCTTCGCAACAAGCTCTTTGGACCTTGCAGCTATCTTGAAACTGACACGGGCATCGAGGGCAGCATATTTTATCCGCTCGTATGTCAAGGGATAATTCTCCCATCCAGACGACCTTAATGCCACCGTCTCGTCACCCTTCTGAAGATTTGTACCGAGCACAAAATTTGCTACGTCGAATAGGGATGGTGTCTGTTTATCACAAACTTCTACAGCAATTTTGATTCTGGTTTGTAGGTCAGCGATGCTTTTCAAATCAAGGTTGTACGGCTCCAGCTTCTGTTTGTCCCCTTCGATGGCTGCCCCACAGAAGTATACGTCCTCCCGAGACAATAAATCGTGAAGCTCACCTGGTATGGAGGGCGAGTGTATGATGTGGTACACCAAAACATCATCTTCGAGGCACACCTGAAGGACGGCGGCGCGCTAGATCTTCCCAGGGGCACGCTCCGTGAACTCTGCGTCGAGACCGATGACCCTCGTCTCTACCTTTTCGAGGGAGTTGGATACATTGTTGATCCACTGCCAAACAACCCTTGGGTGGACCGTGACGGTGGCAACTATGCGCATCGAGCCTTCGACAAGGACATGTTGGACGCTAAAAACCTGCATCTCGATCTCTATCACCATTTGGAACCGCTGGAACGGAGGGCTATGGTTTGAAGAATTAGGATTAGATGGCTAGTCTAATTGATGTAGTAGATGATTATTTAAAGAGGTTAAAACAATGTGAACGCAGTGGGGTTTGGATGCAAATGAAGACGAAGGGGAGGTGAAGAAGCCGAGGAGAATCGGTTCCCGATGGAGAAGTAAATGGGAGAAGTGGCGTGCAGGCAGTTGAATAGACGGCTAGGTAGACTAAACGAAAAGGCTATGCAGGTAGACTGATGAGTTGTACCTGTTCATGTACGTATCCATCCTTCCTGATAGGTGGGACCTATGCAAACCATAAAAAAATGTGTCGTAGTTTTTTTTAGCGCGTGAGTGGGAGACACAACATTCTCTGGTTAAGGAATACTCCCTCCGTTTAGGTGAGTATAAGTCACCTTGTGAAAATCAGGTTTTCCCAAAACCTTTAGGCGTGGAGCATTAACTTCCTGCTCGATCCCCTCCCAGCCTCGTGAGCCAGCGTTCTCTTCCTCTGTTGCCGCGTTCTACCTTTCCATTTTTCCTCTTCTCAAGTGTGGAACGATCTGCATGCCGTCCTCGATGCACCAGAACGACCACTGCATGCATCACGGCAGGGCATTGATTGGGCATGCACGAGAATTTGGTTCTGCTCGCAATATGGATGATACCTGAATGATGAAGTGAACAGGCATGCTAGAACGGGAGACCTATTTCCGCTATACAATACTATGCATTGTGCAGTCTTTCACCGCCGCTGTACAGCACATTGGCGCCTTGCCTCGTCTCCCTCTCCACTCCCATAGCACCACTCCATCTCCATCTCCTTCTTCGTCTCCGTCTCCGTCTCCATCTCACTATGCCCCCGTGTACCTCGCCTCACTCGCCTCCCACAGTACCACTATTCCCTTGCTATCCGCTCCAGCACCGACATCCTTCTCCCCCGTAAATCAAGCCCCCTTCCAAACTCCACCATGGCCGAACGCGAACTGCACAGCATCCATATGAGCCGTGATTGGAGCAATCTCCCCAGTGACATCCTCGACCTCTGTTGTTCGTGTATGGATATGTTGAGCGCCCTGCGGCTGGCTGCATGCTCGAGGGACATGCACACGGCCATCATTGAAGAGAGGCCTAAGCTTTTCAAGACACCCTGCTTGTTGCTATCTGGTCTTGCGAGATTGGCTCACCATGATGCGGAGGCGTGCATGATGCCCCTCGACTTTAATCCGATCTCCATTAGCAGAAACTTCTTTGCAGGTATGTAGTGGGTCATCATACATCATTTCCCTCGACATCGATCCGATCACCATCGCCCGAAACTTCTTGGCAGGTATGTACTGGGTCGGCATGAACTCCCACTGGATGGCTGCCTTCAGAGAAGACGGTAAAAAGTTGGTGCTCGTGAACTTCCAGACCTCCCATGAGATTATCCTTCCTCCATTGGATTATATAGAGTATTACCATCGCGGTCCAAGTCATCTAGATTACTACGTCAGTTGGACGGACCTTGTTTTGCAGAAGATTGTAATCTGCCAAGTGCCCACACGACATGCGAATTACGCAGACTTCAAGCAAATTACCTTGTTCGACCGCGGACTCGCCTATCTTTACGCCGGTGCCTTCTTTAGCTGGAGACAACTCGGCTCGCAGTGGATCATCGTCAAAGCTGATACACACTTCTGTGATGCTATTGAACACAATGGCATCATCTACGCAATCGAGAAAGCAGATGGCACCACGTATTGCTAGGACGGCGCGTGTAAGTTGTTTCTGTCTCATGTTAATGATGACGCCATGACACTGTTTGAACTTTTTGTGATGATTGGCATGTCCCTGTGTTGAGCAGAATTTGAGTAGAACTATGGCAATGTATTAGAGACGCCGTAAATCAGCTATATTTGGAATGAGTTAATTCATGCGATTGTGACCATGTCATTACAGCCAATTTGTACCCTGAATAATCAAACGGTTAGGAATATATGGATATTATCCTTATTTTACAGTAATCTATATACTACTACTAAATATGAGTGTGTATCAATGGCCATGTTAGTTTCCTCATTTTCATGATGTAGAAACATGCACCACACTGTTGGTTTCATCTAACCATACATTAGGGAAGTAAATGTGCATATGGAGAACTCTATATTTGGAAGTAGTGAAATCCTGCAATGCTTACCATGTGTACATACCTATATTCGCTCTTCAGCAATCAATGGCTAGAATAATATCCTCAAAAAAGTTTTGCCCACAGAACACGATCATATAACAATGCATGGTCTATTAGTTACCTTGAAGAATTTGTTTGTGAGGACAGAACATGATTACATAACATGCATGACATGGTAGTTTCCTGTGAAGAATCGATTGCGAGATAACATGAGTATAACCATGCATGGCACTTCTATATTTTCAAACCCAGTATACATTTCCCTGTATTTTCCTCCCAGTTCCAACAGGGACATATCAATGTTGTTTCTTGCATTATCCTACTCATACTCTGAACAATGCTGATCTTACATTAACAATGTCTGTCCTTTTTGATATGATGCAGTGTCTCTACAATTACTGCCCTTTGTAGTCACACCACCTTTGCCAAAAACAGGGAAGCACAACTGGTTCCTCGCTCGATCAGACGACGGCAAAAGACTGATGATCATTCGGACACATGAGCCGAAAAATTTATATTGCAAAAACCCCACTGTATACAAGCACCGTGTAATACGTGAGTATCCGGACAGTGGCTGTTACGTCTATGAGCAGGATACCAGCTTGTTGGGGCCTTTAGGATTTTTTAGTTGGAGGCAGGTAAATAGCCTTGGTTCACACTCTCTGTTTCTCGGACTCAATTATCCGATTAACCAGGAGATCACCATTGGCAAGGACCTTGATGGCAGAGAGGCTATGTTTGCTATGGAAAACTGTGTCTACACGGCGAGCCCTAGGAGTTCGGGAGCAAACTCCCCTAATTGTCAACGATACAGCCTGCAGCCAAAACAAGGTGAGAATGACAAAGGCATCCGGATTAACTTTGATCCTTGGATGTCTCAATTACGACAGGCAGTGATGTGGTTCGAGCCTTCAGGTTGATAGGTAATTGGGCTGTTGCATCGAAAGGTTGGAGTACTGGTGTCTCCGGATCACTGGTCGCTGAAGCGGGGCTGCAAATTATGATGGTGTTGGATCATCTATTCGAATGACTTTGTTGTCTTTGCTGCTGGTTCTGGATGGGTAGTTCTTTCTTTTGTTATGCATATTCCTTGTCATTTGGTCATCCTCATCTATGTCACTCTTACTATGTAATAGTTGCTTCTGTTTAGAATGTCATTCTCGTCTGGATCACGAGAGTCTGAGCGCTGCAGATGGGTGTGTTTTGGTGGTGTAGCAAGACTTCTTATGAACTATCATGTCTTGCTGTTTATGTCAGTAGTAGTCACTAGTCAGTGTTTGAATGTTGTATATATCGTTGTTTCGAACTGTTTATTGTCTCGAACTACTGGTGGGTTAAATGAGGGCATCACCATTCTCCAGTGTTCAGAGTATATCTCCTTTTTTCAAGTTATATAATTTCAGCTCAGTGTCTTTTCGATGATGTACACTTGTTTGTGCCAGTGAGGTGTTGTTGAATATGGGCCGAGTAGTAACGCAATGCCAAACAGGTCAATTATGACTCTCAGGCCAGGCTCTCAAAAGATCCTGGAAAAAAAGGTCGGGCTCTCCAAAAAAGAAAGAATAAGGACTCTTAGGCCGACATGTGGGCGCCACCGGTGTTTTCGTGCGCTTCCGCACCGAGAGCATATTGGCGCGTGCTCGAAATTCATGCTACGTTTTCATCCCCAGTCTCCTGCCCCTCCCCCACCTCTGGAATCTCGATTCCTACTCCAGTTCCCCCAAATCCCCCTCCTGTACTCCCTGTACTCAAGCGCACTATCATGTCGCCGGTCAACGCGGATCTTCGAGACGGAGATCCTGAGGTACGTCCTGCATTCGGTCGCTGCGTGCTGTCGCTCAACAGTGGCATGGCGGCGCTTGATGACTAGTTTGCCGGCAAAGTGCTGATGGTAACCATCAATGGCGACTGGCCTCCCGTCTCGCCGGATGACCTTGTCAAAGCTCTTGGCATTGCGCACGACATCCAAATAAGTGACTTGCTTGTCGAAGTCTGTCCGCCACTGGCTGATTTCTTCGTTAGGTTCCGTACAACTTTCGACTGCAGTCGTGTGTTCAAATCTTCCCGGCGTTTGTTCTACGGCGCGCTGGTGAGCTTTGATCGGTGGCACCCCGGATGGGGCTCAGTGCCCTCTAAGCTTGAGTTTTTAACAAAGCTTACCTTCCACGGCATGCCTCGACGTGCTTGGAACAGCGAGTCCATGAACGAGCTTATCAACGACCTTGGAGGTGAGCTCGTAAGTATGTTTGTTCCTCCAGACAGCTGGGCTCTGACGGTTATGGCATGGATGAAGAAGCCGTCCACCATACCGAAGGTGATTGGTGTTGAGATACCTGTGCAGGAACCGGGGTTGTACTATTCGTCGCCACCAAGGCCGCCGCGGACCACGTTAGGGATGTACATGTATCGAGTGTTCGTGCATGTCGAAGAAGTGGTCAATCCATCAATCGAAGTCCTGCCACCGCCGCTGGTGCCAGGGTCCGTCGACGACGTCCATTACAGGAGTTAACGTTAGACTTTCCCCGTGTTGCTCGGAACGATGGATGGCACAGGGCCTACTCCATCGTGCGGCGGAGGCCACTGCTTCTTTGGGAGAAGAGGCAGGGCTGGCTTCCTGGATGTGCTCTAATTTGAGGTAACAACTGAATCTTGTCAGATACTAGTTAAATCCGAGCTATGGGTGTGAAGCACTGATATGCCAGTACATTTGATTGTGACATGTTCTAATTTTGTACCTGCACTTTTTTTAGAAAGGGATGTACGTCAACTTAATGTGCTAGCAAAACTTATTGTGTTGTCTGTCTGTTTTCTTTGCACAACATTCAAGATATTTCCCCGTCATTGATAAAGACGATGAACCGTTATGTACGACTTCGTTGGTTCCAACATAGCCCTTCCCGTAGCGATCCACTGCTTCCATCCTGATTGTGCCGCCTGCGTGAAATTTTTGTATGCAAGTTCAGTGTGCTATGATGTTCTATATGATTGTGTCAACTATATAAGTTTTTACTGAGCATCAGCAATGCATATGGCTGAAAGATGTATTTACGAGCATCGACCGATGGGTCTCTCTCTCTATCTATCTATCTCTCTCTCTCACACACACACACACACACGCGCACACGCACAAGTGGGACCCGTTGAATTATTTATTTGCTTGTGACAACTTTTAATTAGGTTTCACTGTAATCTAACTTTTTTCTTAAGTTACTAATTGAGCTCAGTGACTTCAAAAAATTGTACAGAAGCCTTGTTTGGGCCTTTCCGGCGTCGCTGAATGTGGGCTGAGTAACCATGTTAGGTTTTACTGCACTACATAGGCCTTTTTTCGCTAATTTTTTTAAAATAATAGATTTTTTATTAATTTTCATAAATATTACGCTAGGTAAATTTTTTTCAAAAATAATACACCGTCGGCCCGCTGCAGGCTGACTGGGCCTAGTCGGCCCACAGCAGGCCGGTTGGATTCCCGTCGGCCTACAGCTGGCTGACTCGCCCCTGTCGGCCCACTGCGGGCTGATTGGGTCCTGTCGGCCCACTGTGAGCCGACTGGAGCTAATTGGCTCGCTGTGGGCTAATTGTTTTTGCAAAAAAAGTAGGCATGAAAAATATATGTTTAAAAACATGTTAATCATGTAATTAAAAAATGTTAAACGTGTATAAAAAAAGTTCCTGATGTATATAAAAAATGTACGATATATATGCAAAAAAGTTGACTAAAAAATATGATTTAAAAAGTGTTAATCATATATTTAAAAATTGTTAAATGTGTGTATAAAAATGTTCCTTATATATACAAAAAAATATAGAATGTGTATGAAAAAAAGTTGACACCAAAAAATATGTTTGAAAAAAATGTTAATCATGTATTTGAAAAAATTGTTTTTTATACATTAGGAACATTTTTTATACATGTTTAACATTTTTTAATTACGTAATTAACATTTTTTAAACATATATTTTATATGCCTACTTTTTTGGAAAAACAATTAGCCCACAGCGAGCCAATTAGCTCCATTCGGCCCACAGTGGGCCGACAGGACGCAATCAGCCCACAGTGGGCCGACAGGGGCCAGTCGGCCAGCTGTAGGCCGACTGGAATCCAATCGGCCTGCTGTGGGCCGACTAGGCCCAGTCGGCCTGCAGCGGGCCGACGGTGTATTATTTTTGAATTTTTTTATCCAGCGTAATATTTATGAAAAATAATAAAAGAAATGTATTATTTTTTAAAAAAATAGCTTTTTTCAACATCAGCAATGCAACTGCGCCGACAGTTGTACACAATATCCGGGTCAACTTGTTATTCTCCGCCCCGCTGGGCTGCAAACTTTCCTATGAGGTATGCATTAGACTTAACAAGAAAATGGACTTTAAGAAATAATAAATGGGATGTAATTATAATAACTGGATAGTTACTATGCACCAAACACGTAATTAGTTTGAAAAATATATTATATTTGGAATTTGAAAATTTTAATTTCATTATCTGTTGTGCGCGCAATATTTCGTTGGATTTTAACGTAATACAACTTTATTTTGAAATTATATTTAACCTGACTAGAAATTTCGGATAAAAATATTTCGGATCCCATCAAAATGTGGGAATTTTTTTTGAATTCTGTTTTGAGCGGTTGTTTGAAATTATTAATTGTTGTCCTAGCTAGAAGTTGGGTTGTACTTTTAACAAACTGTGAATGGGTTGTAGTAAATTGCATTAGAATTAAAAAATGGGCTGTACATTCTTACAAATCGCAAATGGGCTATATGTTCTCTGCCAAATCCGAGTTGTGGGCCCACTAAGTTGATGCGTACCAAGGGCTTTGTCAACTTAGTCAATATAAACGATTCTAGCTGCAGTGATCGTACGATGTCCATCCAACGGCCGTAGTGCTTCTTCAACCTCCGGTCTTCTTGCTCCAGCTGCCCAAAGCAGCGCCGGTCGTGTCGCGTGCTCCTGCCTCCCGTGGCTGGCTGTGATGTCGCGGAGGCCTCACCGCCCCATACTACTCCCACCGCTGGCCAGGCCATCCCTCTACTCACCGACACCCCCTGTTATTCTGCGGTGACGGCAGCCTCACACCGCAGCCGAACCAGTGAACCCTCGTACTCCTCTCCGCGCGGGCTTCCACTGCTGCGTCTTCCCTAGCTCAGCGTCGTCCCCTTCCTAGGCCTCGCCGTCGTCCAGACCACCGCCCTAGTGCTCTCGGCACGGCGTGGTCAACATGGTCAACGACCGACTTCCATCAGAAGAGTACTGTACGTGGAGAGGCTGACAGCTGGGTCCACGGCAGCCGCAAGGAAGTGCCTCCTTATTACGCGCAAAATAATTATTCCTCCACCTGACAGCGGGGACCCACCGGACGGTCCACTGTATTTCACGAAAAAAATGATTCGCCCCTGACTGCTGGGACCCACGACCTACATCTTCGCACACAAGGAAGTGAATCCGAAAAAAACGATTCGCCCCCCTGACTGCTGGGACCCACCAGCCCCTCGATTGCTGGGACCCACCAGCTACACCTTCGCACGCAAGGAAGTGCGGCCAGGCAAAAAAACAAAACGACTCGCCCCCCTGACTGCTGGGACCCACCAGCTACATCTTCGCAGGCAAGGAAGTGCCTGACAGTCGGGACCCACCTGGTCGAAGCGTACATAGCGTCGTCATTCTGGTTGCGAACATGTACGTACATATATACAGGTGGATGTAGAGGCGCGCACGTGTCGTAGTAGAGGCACGTACGTGTCGTAGTAGAGGCGCGCACGTAGCATGTACACGCACGTACAACGGCCAGGGTGCAAGAAAGAAAATACGGCCACGTATGTGTACATACGGGCGGGGTCTCGAATGCCTACTCGCGCATACGTACGGCGAGGGCTCGTGTACATGGCTGGGTTGGAACGGAGAAACGGCGCCATCGTCGTGTTCATGGGGAGGCAACGGAATGCGTCGTGTTCATCGGGAGGCAACGGAACGCGTGGTAGCCAACCGGCTGGGTCAGAACGGAATGCGTGGTCGTGTTCATCGGGAGGGCTTGGACGGAACAGGCGATGGAAACGAGGCCTGGCGTACCGCACAACGGAGGAAACGGACCTCCTACGTTCGGAATGGGGTCCTGTTGATCGGGAGGGGTCTGGCGTACCGCAAAACGAACGAAACGGACTTGTGTTAGAGCGCTACGGTCAAAACGGGGGTCCTGTTCATCGGGAGGGGTGTGGCGTACCGCAAAGCGGGACTCCACGGGATACTGTTCATCTCCACCGGCGACCTCCTCCAGCCTCCATGGGCTACCGTCGACCTCGTCCAGCCTCCACGGGCTCCTGTTCATCTAGCCTCCACGGCGCGCTACTCCACCAGCTACTGTTCAACCACCCCTCCACCGTCTACTGTTCATCCATCCCTCCACACCACAGGGTCCTGTTCAACCACCCCTCCACGGGCACTCCTCCATCGTCTACTGTTCATCCAGCCCTCGACACCACGGGGTCCTGCTCATCCACCCCTCCACGGGCACCCCTCCACCGTCTACTGTTCATCCAGCCCTCCACCACACCACGGGGTCATGTTCATCCAGAGGCAACGCCACCGCTCATTGTTCATCCAAACCCCGCCCCTCCCCCCGCAACGCTCATTGTTCATCCCATCGATCGGCTTCAGTTAGCAGTAGTAGCAAAGGAATCGCTCGATCGGGTTCAGTTAACAGCCATCGATCGATCGCTCGGGTTCAGTAACGCGTAACCTGCAGTGCAATCGCACGGGTTCAGTTAGAGCCCAACGCCTCGCTCGGGTTCAGTTAGAGCCAACGCCTCGCACACACGCGCGTACGTGTACGAGAGAAACGCGCATCGCTCGGCTCCCGACCTCCCACCGTAACCGGGAACTCCCCGAAATTTTCCTCCCCCTCGCTTCTACCACGGTATTTTCCGTCATGGACGGCCCAAAGAATGTCATGCAGCTGCGTCTCTGGCCCGCCCAGGACGAAAAGCCCATTTACTGTCATGATTTTTTGTCATAGAAGTAGGAGACCACCACAACTATGATGATACCGGGTTTTGTCACAATTATCGTCATAGAAGTGTCATATGTATGACAGGAAAAAAATTCATTCGGCCCAAAATGTCACGGATGTGTCCTTTTTTTGTAGTGCAAAAAGTTGTTTTGGACCTCCTGTCACTCTTCTGCGCCGCCCGTCCTCGGGGAGGGGAGTCCTTAACAGAAGTAGCCCCTTAGGTGAAGGTGCGGATCCGTACTCCGATAGAGTCCGTTGTAGGTGTTGTCCTAGTGGTCACCTGTTTTTGAGTTATAATAAAGAAAAGTAAGTGAAATAGATAAAGAACGTTATGGGAATGCTTGCAGGGTTGTCCGTATTGTGCTTCCTCCGATCCCCATGGTATCTTTAGTGCGTAGTGATGCACACATGGTGTAAATTTGGCCGACATAGTGGGTGGGTGGCAGAAGCCGAACTGCTATTTCTGTTCCAGCAGTGGTCGAACTTCGGAGCGAAACTATTTCTGTCCTCTGGTGTTCGGTTGGCGAGCTGCTCCGTCGTATTTATCGCTTGATGGCCTCCTCCCCTTGTTCTCGGTGTTGAGCTTGCCTGCCTGCTTGAAGACCCAACAGTTTCTGTTGGTGTGATTAGCTGGCTTATCAGGGTGACCGTGAATCTGACAAGGTCGGTCTAATATCCTGTCGAGGGCGGATGGTCCATACTGGTTGGCCTTAAATGGCTTCTTCCGTTGACCGGGTTTCGGATTGTGGAATCCGGCGTTGACCGATGTGTCGCGTAATCTTTCATTATTGCTGCGACTATTGTGTTCGTTTAATCGTGGCTTGTCATTGCTGTCTGGGATTTCGGAAGTGCCCAGGTCGCTGGCGTTGTTGCTTTTACGAGCGAGCCAGTTGTCTTCTCCCGCACAAAAGCGAGTCATTAGAGCGGTAAGGGCTGTCATGGATTTGGGTCCTTCCTGGCCGAGGTGACATGCTAGCCATTCATCCCAGATGCTATATTTGAAGGCCGCAAGGGCTTCTCCGTCCGGACAGTCGACAATTTGGTTCTTTTTGACTAAGAACCTAGTCCAGAGTTCCCTGGCTGACTCGCCGGGCTGTTGGAAAATATGACTTAAGTCATCGGCATCTGGTGGCCGGACTGTCGGTGTACTAAAGTAGGGGTACCTTAGTACCCCAGACTTGTGCACGGGCAGTTGTAGCACCCTGCGGCAAGGCCCGCCCAGGAAGCGCCAAGAGAAGACCAAGCATTCAAGACAAGGCCCCCGGCAGGAGGAGCTTGCCGGGCCAAGAAGACAAGACCCCGGCAAGAGGAGCTTGCCGGGACGACTAAGCCCGTGTAATACCATCCAAGAACAAAGTATACGAGACAGAAGATCGAGACCCCGACAAGAGGAGCTTGTCGGGAAGGCCGAACCCAGGCACCACAAGAGAAGCCCGCCACGGCGCGCCATGCGCCCCGGCAAGGCCTGATAGCCGGCAAGCTATCAGGCACAGGAAGACGACCCCCGCGGCAAGCCACTTGCCGCGGCAAATCGCCACCTCAGGACTGCGCTCCAGCTCACCCGCCCACGCGTCGCTCCGGGGTTTCCCCCAAGGGCACGTGGCGGGGCACCGCGCAGCCTGGGGTATGCGGTGGCATGCAGCCACCACCGTGGCGAGCGGTGGCGCACCTAATGGTCCGCCTCGGTGCTGTCCAGGCGACCGTGACGGGCATTTAATGCCCTTGTCCCCTACCGTCAGAAGTAGGTATGATAACACTGTGCCGCACTGTAGCGCCACTGTTCCCGCACTGTTACAACTTCCACCCCTTTTACACTTTTACCCCTTTCTCTTACGTTGACACATGTCGGTGACCCCTTTGCGCTATAAAAGGAGGCCCGTGTGCAACGTAGAAGGGGTTCAGAGATTCGGAATCCAGACAGCCATACGCTCGGTGTAGCTAGCTCTCCAAGCTCCCGAGCTCCCCAGTTCAATACAACCAAGCAGGAGTAGGGTTTTACGCGTCCATCGCGGCCCGAACCTGGGTAAACCGCCCGTGTGCTCGCCTCGATCTGCTCTCCGTGCTCCCTCCGCCCCCCTCACCGGACAACGAAAGGGGCTCCGGCCCCATAGGTGCTCGCGGGGGACGCCGTCCACCCCAACATCTTTGGCGCGCCAGGTAGGGGGCCATGGAGCGCGTGCTGCGGAGGCATTCTTTCCCACGGGCTCGTGTGCGGCCCTCCTCGAGTATCCACTCGCGCAGAGACTGGGCAAGAAGCAGCTGCTCCTTGAGGAGGACCGCCTTCTGGCCGCTGGGCGAACGATTCGCCTCCAGCGAACTCTGCGCCACTCCCGTAGCCGCAGAAGTTAGCGCCAGAAGTCACGAGAAAGGCGACCTCGTTCCCCGGCGCGCCTCGTCCGCCGGGGTGCCGAACGAGTTGACGCCGACCGTGGGAGGAATCTTGCCAGCGCGGTTGCCGGAACCCGTTCCGCCAACCATCCTCTCTGCCCAAGTCTTGCCGCAGTTGCATGTGATCCTTGGCGCAGAGAGGGGCGCGGATCCCCAAGCATAGCTACGCCTAGCTCCGGAGGGTCGTGAGGCCCTGCGCCTTTGCCTACCCCCAGGATGGGCCGGATGCTGCCCAAGGAGGTTTTACCCTACCGGGCGGCAAGCGATAAGAAAAGATAAGTTGCCGGAGCTCGAGCAATTGCCCCATCAATTTTTAAGAGTTATCTCCCTCGAACGACCGAGCCTTGGTTGAGAGGCCTGAGCGCGGAAGGACCGGCACGAGTCTGGTTGCGCCCTCATTTCGTTTCGAGTCCGCTCAACGACTTGAGTGTGCTACACCCCGAGTAGCGTCCTCACTTTGTTTCGAGCTCGCCCGGCACCCTAAGCGTGCTGCGACCGCAGTCGCACCTCTTACTTTGCCTTGAGCCTGCTCAACAATCTGAGTGAGCGGCAACCAGCCACGGCGAGGTTTCTTGCCGGTGGTAGCCCCGCCAGCGGGTCGCTGACGTCCCGCACTCGGCGCCCGTGGCAAGGCGGAGGCCTACGCCGGCAAGTCCCCGAAAACGTAGGGCGGAAACAAACAAGGCGCCGGTCAAGTAGAGGAGATAACAGTGTGATGCATTGCCTAAGATAAAAAGTTATATTACAAAATGCCTTACTGCTGCTCTAACCAGCCGTTTCCATGGCATATTTAACAGCGGCAGGGAAAGGAGATAAAAGAAAGGGGCAGGCGGCCTAGTCCACGCGGTCGCCCTCGATCCTCTTGACCCCGGCCGCCTTCTTGACGATAGGGGCGATGAGGGCCTGGATCCCCGTCAGGTCTGCGTTCGCCGGCAAGGGCCTGAGGACGTTAGTAAGCCTGATGTCGGGGTTGCGGAAGACGATCTTCACCAGCACCCTCTCAAGGGCCCCGGAGATGGCCTCCCGCGTCTCGTCGGCCAGCTCCTTCGGAAGCGACGTTCGGAGGTGCTGGAGCGCCTGCACCACCCCCTGGAAGAAGGAAGTGAGCTTGGCGCTGGGCACGACGTCCTCGTCGGTGAGGGACTGGTGGCCCTCGATCCCCAGCAGCGTCAGCTCCTTGTCGATGGTGGCGGCGATGTCGACGAGGCCCTCGGTCCACCGCTCCACCGTATCCCTGAAGGTGTTCTGGGAAACGGCGGCGCGCCTCAGCAGCTCCTCGCTGCCGTCGACCTCCTTCCGTAAAGCCGCCTCCCGCTCCTTAGCGCTGTCCAGCGCCTTGCCGAGCGCCTCCAATTTCAGTTCCAGAGTGGAGTTGGAGTTCTTGGCGGCGTCAAGCTCCTGGATCTTCTCGGCGAAGCGACCCTGAAGCTCACCGAGGGTGAGCGCACCCTTCTCGCGCTCCTGCCGGAGCGCGGCGAGCTCCTCGTCCTTCGCCTTGAAGTCGGAATCAAGCTGCGCCATCCTCGCCTCCAGCCCCTTCTTGGTGACCTCAGCAGCTGCAGCAGCGTCCTGCGCCTTCTTCAGGTCTCCGCTGAGCGCCCGCTCGCGCGCGGCAACCTCCTCCTCGTGGTTGGCGAGGCTGGCCGTTTTCAGCACCAGCTCGCCTTCCCGCGCGGATAACTCCGCGGCGGCAAGCCTCTGCTGCTCCTCGGCCTCCGCCTTCTCAAGGATAAAGGCCGTCCGCGCCTCGCCAAGCTGCCTCCGCTCCTCCGCCAGGGACTGGACGGCCTGCTGGTTGAGCTCCCGGAGCTCGGCGGCACGCTTCTCCATGTCCGCACCCGCCTTCGCGACAAGGGCCTCTCGCCGCTCCACTTTGGCCTGCCGGGCCCGGTAGAGCGACACAAGCCTACGGAACAGCTGCTCCTCCTCGGGCTCATTGCCGCTGGAGTTTGGCACGTCCACCACCGTCAGCCCGACGGAGGCAAGCACCTCTCCGTCCAAGGCCCCATCCTGATGAAGACGCCGTCGCCTGCTTTCAGGTAGGCGCCCGCCGGGGGCTCCTCGGAGTCCGCCGCGGCGGCGACGGCAGGGTCGCTGGCCGGCGGAGTGCCCGACGCCCCCGTCACCTCGGGGCCGTCAGCACGATTACCGGTCCCCTCGCCCCAGGCGGCCGCGTCGGCTTTGGCGGCCTCGGCCTCCCCGCCGCCCGCGGGGATATTAACGCCGTCCGCCTCCCGAGCGCCGGCAACGTCGTCGGCATCGCCATGCGCGCCCTCCTCGACGACGACCTCAGCCTCCATCGAATCCGAGGCGGGCGGGTCTGAGGAAAGAAGAGAGATCAATCGAACGAGTCAAAGGAAGAAAAGACCAAGGGGAGCTTTTCTGCACACGGGAGAGTTACCGGCGACGGGGTCCGAAGCCGCGCTCGCCGCGGCTGGAGGATCGTTGGCCGCGTCCCCCGTCGGAAGGTCCTCCCTTGCCGGGGGCTCCTCCCTCGCCGGGGATCTCTCCCTGGGCAGGGTAGTAGACGCGGTCGGCACGGCGGGGGCGCCCTCTGGATGCGCCCGCCGGAGCTGCTCCGCTCCTGCCCAAAAGCAACAACTTCGCATCAACAACAAGAAGAAGGAGAGCTCGCGTACGCGCCAAGCGGCAGGAGCAAGTCATGTGCTCACGCTGGGGGCTGCGTTGCGGGCTGCCCTGAGGATCCCCTGCCGGGTCCGGTAAGGGCGCCTCCGACACGACCTCGCTTGCCGGGGGAGATTCGTCATCAAGGATGACCCATGGGATCCTCGATCTCTTCGCTCTCCTCTGAGCCAGGGTCCTGAAAAGGGGACCGGGTTAAGGGAAGGGCGAACGAGCTGTCGAATAGGACGAACCAACAGGGAAAAAGATATGAGCTCCATAGGGAACTTACTCTCCGTCCTCCTCGTCGTCGGAGCTGAGCGCAGAATAGTCGATAACCGGCTCGGCCCTGACGCGGGGGGACAGGGGAGTGGGTTCCCGGGGCCGCTTGGCAGGGGCAGTAGATGACTCCGCCCCCGTCGACGCCGCGGCGCGGGGCGCAGTGGCAACCGAAGCCCCAGCCCGCGAAGACCCCGCTCCCGCTGCCGACCCGGCCCTGCGGAGGCGCCTCCTCGGCTGGGCCGGGGGCTCCGCCTGCGACGAGCCGCCCGGAGGCTGCAGGAAGGCAACGCCGACCTCCGGCAAGCCGCTCGCGTCTTGGGCAGGCTCGTCCTCGCCGCCGTGCCCGGCTGGTTCCCCCTGGTCGACAAGCTCCGTCGGATCGGCGAGGCTCTCTGCCTCCGCCTCGGCCTCGGTGAACCCAGCTTCGCCCGCGGCCGCGGCGGCCGCCGCCTCCTCCATCCTGGAGGCAATGTAAGCAAACTCCGCCGCGGTGGTGTCTCGGATGAGGCCATCCTTCTCGGCGGGATTGACTGGCTCCTCCCCCAGGCCGTCGAAGAAGGCCCGCACGACATCCTCCGGCGGCTCCTGCCAGGTCGCATTGATCCCATGCGAGTCGCACAATGGCATCATTGCAAGGATATGGCTGAGCGACGAGTTGTTGCACAAGGGAACGACGCCCGGCGGCAGCCAGAACCACTCCGGGTGGTCGGGGGCGTGCTTGAACAACTCCTTCAACATCGCGTCGTGCTCCAGCACGGTGAAGTTGAAATTGAGGCCCGGACGCAGCCTCATGATGTCCGCCGCATTCTGGAACTCCCAGGCCGTCCTCCCCCTCTCTTGCAAGGGGGCGATCCGGCGGCGAAGGAAATCCGCGCCGACGGCGCCGACGGTGAGACCGGCGAGCCTGAGACGCAGGATCCGGGTGATGGCGATCTTCAATTTGGCATCGTCCGGGGACACCTCGCTCCAGCCATCGCCGCGCACCACCGGAGTTCGGCGCACGACGGTGAACGGCTGCGGATGGTCCTCGACAATCAAGCACCATTCCGCCCTCCACTCCTCCCACCTGCCGCGGAGGTCCCCATCTAAGTAGGCCTCCTTCTTGCCGGACCGGGAAACCCAGGCGATCCCACCGGACAGCGGCTCTCCTTTCTCCACCCGAGGGGCAAAGAAGTGCCGGAAGAGGGCCACGTTGGGACGAACTCCGACGAAGTTCTCGCAGAGGTGCGTGAAGACCGCCATTGTCAGGACGGCATTGGGGGTAAAGTCGAGGAGGTGGAGGCCATAGGTGTTCATGATTTCACAGAAGAACTCCGAGTAAGGCGGGCAGAGCCCGCAGTAGAAGAAGACGACGAAAAAGGATACCCGGTCGGGTACTGCTTCTGGGCGTCGGCGGGAAGCACCCGCGTGCGCGGATGCGCTCGCGTCTTCGTCGACCAGAAGAGGCGGTACTTGTCCCTCAGCTCCACCGCACCGAGCTGGGGGGGGAACGTCGCCGTCTCCTTCCGAAGCGCTTCGAGCCGTAGCGCCTCGGCCGATTTCGCGGCCTTCCCCTTCGCCTTATCGCTCTTCGGGGCCATGGCGGGGGCGGGGGAGGGGGATCGTCGAAGTTGACGACGCCGGGCGCTCCAAGGACAGATCGCTGCTGTCTCCGGGAGAAGGAGGCGGCAGAGGTTTTAGAGAGGTAGCAACCAAGGGAAGGGCGAACCGCCCCTACTTTCCTCCGCTTATAAGAGGAAGAGGTGGGGGGGGACGCTTCGCCTCTCCGAATAAAGAGATCGTGCGCGACGTGACGCGCGCCTGCGCGGTTCAGCCCCGCGCACGCCACCCACGTCACGCTCACCCCGCACGCCCCGCCCCCATGACGCCGCGATAAGCGCGCGCCGCCTGGGGAAGGTGCGATGGATGCGGAGTTAAGGAGCAGCGCGACCAAGGCCACGCGTGCCCGTGCACTGTTAGGGCCTGGCCCAACGACGCTCGGCACCGTGTGTGGCCCAGGCCCGGGGGCTCCTGTCGGTGTACTAAAGTAGGGGTACCTTAGTACCCCAGACTTGTGCACGGGCAGTTGTAGCACCCTGCGGCAAGGCCCGCCCAGGAAGCGCCAAGAGAAGACCAAGCATTCAACACAAGGCCCCCGGCAAGAGGAGCTTGCCGGGCCAAGAAGACAAGACCCCGGCAAGAGGAGCTTGCCGGGACGACTAAGCCCGTGTAATACCATCCAAGAACAAAGTATACGAGACAGAAGATCGAGACCCCGACAAGAGGAGCTTGTCGGGAAGGCCGAACCCAGGCACCACAAGAGAAGCCCGCCACGGCGCGCCATGCGCCCCGGCAAGGCCTGATAGCCGGCAAGCTATCAGGCACAGGAAGACGACCCCCGCGGCAAGCCACTTGCCGCGGCAAATCGCCACCTCAGGACTGCGCTCCAGCTCACCCGCCCACGCGTCGCTCCGGGGTTTCCCCCAAGGGCACGTGGCGGGGCACCGCGCAGCCTGGGGTATGCGGTGGCATGCAGCCACCACCGTGGCGAGCGGTGGCGCACCTAACGGTCCGCCTCGGTGCTGTCCAGGCGACCGTGACGGGCATTTAATGCCCTTGTCCCCTACCGTCAGAAGTAGGTATGATAACACTGTGCCGCACTGTAGCGCCACTGTTCCCGCACTGTTACAACTTCCACCCCTTTTACACTTTTACCCCTTTCTCTTACGTTGA
Organism: Aegilops umbellulata; assembly: GCA_032464435.1. Taxonomy (NCBI): domain Eukaryota; kingdom Viridiplantae; phylum Streptophyta; class Magnoliopsida; order Poales; family Poaceae; genus Aegilops; species Aegilops umbellulata. Next base: position 352,895,061 of record CP136055.1, read on the forward strand.
CACCTGTCGGTGACCCCTTTGCGCTATAAAAGGAGGCCCGTGTGCAACGTAGAAGGGGTTCGGAGATTCGGAATCCAGACAGCCATACGCTCGGTGTAGCTAGCTCTCCAAGCTCCCGAGCTCCCCAGTTCAATACAACCAAGCAGGAGTAGGGTTTTACGCGTCCATCGCGGCCCGAACCTGGGTAAACCGCCCGTGTGCTCGCCTCGATCTGCTCTCCGTGCTCCCTCCGCCCCCTCACCGGACAACGAAAGGGGCTCCGGCCCCATAGGTGCTCGCGGGGGACGCCGTCCACCCCGACACGGACATATGTTCCTTGGAAGTTGTCATGAAAGGCGTCTTACAGATCTTCCCAGCTGCCAATAGAATTTTCTGGCAAACTGTTTAACCAGTACCGTGCTGGTCCCTTAAGCTTGAGAGGCAGGTATTTAATGGCATAAAGGTCGTCTCCGCGAGCCAAGTGGATATGGAGGAGGAAGTCCTCAATCCATACTGCGGGATCTGTTGTTCCATTGTATGATTCGATGTTGATGGGTTTGAACCCGTCTGGGAATTCATGCTCCATTACCTCGTTGGTGAAGCAAAGAGGGTGTGCGGCTCCTCTATGTTGGGCCACACTGTGAAGCACCTCCGGTGGACTCCGCTTACGTTTTTCGGGCCGAGCGTGCTCGGGTTTGTTGTGTCCTATTCTACCCTCCGGGTTTTGTTGGATGTCGCTAGTGTTCCTCCGAGCTTCTTTATTCTTGCCTGGACGGCCGGATGGGTTGGTATGGTGCTCTGTTGGGGCTGTTGTTCTGCCCGGACCGAACTGTGGTCGGTCTGCCGGCTTATTCGATGGTGGTGTGGGCTCCAAAGCCTTGCCATCGTATTGAGGGAGCCACCTACTGTTGTGGTGGCTTTTGCTAAGGCCGTATTATTCGGCGGCCAGGACCTCGGTCCATCTATCGGTGAGCAAATCTTGGCTCACTTGAAGCTGCAGTGCTTCCTCCTTAGGCTCCTTGTAGTGGCTATGAGCCGACGCTTAAAAGCGCTCCTGTTCTAGAGGTTCTTCAGGCACAATGAATTCCTCGTTGTTGAGGCTCTCTTCCTCCTCGGATAATGGAAGATAATTGCTATCCTCCGAGTCTTCGTATGTGTCATGTTCATCAGGGCTATCTTGCACGCTTTCCTGGTCCTCCTGTTCGGATCCTGTCTCAACAGGGTCTTTGCTGTCCGGAGTATTATCACCTCCCGTGCTAGTATTGTTTTCTGTTGAGTGACGCGACTGAGAGTGGTGCCGGGGGCGCCGACGTTCGGACTATGTACCAGGAGGTTTATCCTCGACTGGATCCTCTTTGTCATCGTCGAGATCGTCTTTGGGTGTGTCTATCATACACACGTCATACCAGGAAGGTGTCGCCCTGCATCTAGCGGATAGTAAACTCTGGCTTTGCCCCTCATCATCGTCCAGACCATCGATGTCTTCGGAGTAGGGGTCAGGCGTGTTGGTTGGGTCTTCAACGGTGGCTATGAAGTGGGTGGCGGGTGGGAAGCAAAATTCTCCATCATCCGCCGTAAGGTCGAACCGAACATAGTTCAGCGACGAGCTGTCGGCCAGGGATAGGTTTTTTTAGTGAGTTTAGGAGGTCGCCCATGGGCGAGCGTTGGAAGATATCCGCGGCGCTGAACTTGAAGATCGATAGCCGATCGAGTTCGGTATCCACGGGCTCGCAGGGTTCGGAACTCGATGCCGGAGACAAGTCCGGGGTTCCGTTGATGCAGGTATCATATGAAGTAGAATCTGCATGCGGCCCCAACGTCGTTGAATCGGTAGCCCCGTGATGGGGTTGAGTTTCCCGTCTTCGGATGACTCGACCTGTTCCGGATCCAAGGCCAGAGTTGTTACAGGAGCTATCTCCTGGGTGCGGCCCGATGACAGGTTTAAGCCATGTCCATTGGGGCGAAGGGGAGCGGTTGTCGTGGTCTTGAATCCGTCGAAGATCAAGTCTCCACGAATGTCCGCAAAGTAGTTCAGGCATCCGAATCTGACCTGATGGCCAGGGGCGTAGCTATCGATCTGCTCCAGATGGTCGAGCGAGTTGGCCCGCAGTATGAAGCCGCCGAATACGAAGATCTGTCCGGGGAGGAAGGTTTCTCCCTGGACCGCGTCATTATTGACGATCGAAGGGGCCATCGAGTCCCTTGCCGACGGCATAGTGGAACTCTCAATGAAAGCACCAATGTCGGTGTCAAAACCGGCGGATCTCGGGTAGGGGTCCCGAACTGTGTGTCTAGGATCTCGGGTAGGGGACACAATGTTTACCCAGGTTTGGGCCCTCTCTATGGAGGTAATACCCTACTTCCTGCTTGATTGATCTTGATGAATATGAGTGTTACAAGAGTTGATCTACCACGAGATCGTAATGGCTAAACCCTAGAAGTCTAGCCTATGAGTATATGGTAATGAATCTGTCCTATCCGGACTATGCTCTCCGGTTTATATAGACACTGGAGAGATCTAGGGTTACATGGAGTCGGTTACATAAGAGTGAATCTTCATAGTCGTTCGTCAAGCTTGTCTTCCACGCCAAGTAGAGTCCAACCCAGACACGGGTATAGTCTTCGGACTTCACGTCTTCATAGCCCATTAGTACGGCCCATGGATAACGGACCGGACGCTCGGGGACCCCTTAGTCCAGGACTCCCTTAGTGCCCCCCTCCCCTGTATATAAAGGAGTGGAGGAGGGGGTGGGCCAGCCGTCTACTATGGCGCGCCCTGGGGAGTCCTACTCCCACCGGGAGTAGGATTCCCCCTTCCAAGTAGTAGGAGTAGAAGAGAAAGAAGGGGAACAGAGAAGAGAAGGAAGGAGGGGGCGCCGCCCCTCCCCCTAGTCCAATTCGGACTAGGCCTTGGGGGGCGCGGCCTGCCCTAGGCAACCCCTCTTTCTCTCCCCTAAAGCCCAATAAGGCCCATATACTCCCCGGCGAATTTCCCTAACTCTCCGGTACTTTGATAAATACCCGAACCACTCAAAACCTTTCCGATGTCCAAATATAGCCTTCCAATATATCGATCTTTATGTCTCAAACATTTCGAGACACCTCGTCATGTCCCTGATCTCATCCGGGACTCCAAACAACCTTCGGTGCATCAAAACACATACACTCATAATACCGATCGTCACCGAATGTTAAGCGTGCGGACCCTACTGGTTCGAGAACTATGTAGACATGACCGAGACTCATCTCCGGTCAATAACCAACAGCGGAACCTGGATGCTCATATTGGCTCCTACATATTCTACGAAGATCTTTATCGGTCAAACCGCACAACAACATACGTTGTTCCCTTTGTCATCGATATGTTACTTCCCGAGATTCGATCGTCGGTATCTCAATACCTAGTTCAATCTCGTTACCGGCAAGTCTCTTTACTCGTTCCGTAATGCGTCATCCTGCAACTAACTCATTAGTTACATTGCTTGCAAGGCTTATAGTGATGTGCATTACCGAGAGGGCCCAGAGATACCTCTCTGATACTCGGAGTGACAAATCCTAATCTCGATCTATGTCAACCCAACAAACACCTTCAGAGACACCTGTAGAGCATCTTTATAATCACCCAGTTACGTTGTGACGTTTGATAGCACACAAGGTGTTCCTCCGGTATTCGGGAGTTGCATAATCTCATAGTCATAGGAACATGTATAATTCATGAAGAAAGCAATAGCAACATATTAAATGATCAAGTGCTAAGCTAACGGAATGGGTCAAGTCAATCACATCATTCTCTAATGATGTGATCCCGTTAATCAAATGACAACTCATGTCTATGGCTATGAAACTTAACCATCTTTGATTCAACGAGCTAGTCAAGTAGAGGCATACAAGTGACACTCTGTTTTTCTATGTATTCACACATGTACTAAGTTTCCGGTTAATACAATTCTAGCATGAACAATAAACATTTATCATGATATAAGGAAATATAAATAACAACTTTATTATTGCCTCTAGGGCATATTTCCTTCAGTCTCCCACTTGCACTAGAGTCAATAATCTAGTTCACACCGCCATGTGATTTAACACAAATAGTTCAAATCACCATGTGATTCATATCCGTAGTTCACATCGCCATGTGGTCAACACTCAAAGGTTTTACTAGAGTCAGTAATCTAGTTCACATTGCCATGTGATTAACACCCAAAGAGTACTAAGGTGTGATAATGTTTTGCTTGTGAGAGAAGTTTAGTCAACAGGTCTGCCAAATTCAGATCCATATGTATTTTGCAAATTTCTATGTCTACAATGCTCTGCGCGGAGCTACTTTAGCTAATTGCTCCCACTTTCAATATGTATCCAGATTGAGACTTAGAGTCATCTAGATCAGTGTCAAAACTTGCATCGACGTAACCCTTTACGACGTACCTTTTGTCACCCCCATAATCGAGAAACATATCCTTATTCCACTAAGGATAATTTTGACTGTTATTCAGTGATCTACTCCTAGATCACTATTGTACTCCCTTGCCAAACTCAGTGTAGGGATACAATAGATCTGGTACATGATAACCCACAAGTATAGGGGATCAATTGTAGCCTCTTTCAATATGTAGGAGTGTCGAACCCAACGAGGAGCTAAAGGTAGAACAAATATTCCCTCAAGTTCTATCGACCACCGATACAACTCTACGCACGCTTAACGTTCGCTTTACCTAGAACAAGTATGAAACTAGAAGTACTTTGTAGGTGTTTTTGGATAGGTTTGCAAGAATATAAAGAGCACGCAAATAAAAGCTAGGGGCTGTTTAGATAAAGACACAATAAAGTAAATATAGCGAGTGTGGAAAAGTGGTGGTAGGAGTTGCGAAATTGTCCCTAAGAAATTGACTACTTTGCTAGACCGATAGAAGGTTTTATGTGGGAGAGGCCACTGCTAGCATGTCATCCCTGACTTGGAATTCTATGCACTTATGATTGGAACTATTAGCAAGCATCCGCAACTACTAATGTTCATTAAGGTAAAACCCAACCATAGCATTAAGATATATTGGTCCCCCTTCAATCCCGTATGCATCAATTTCTATGCTAGGTAGAAGCTTCTGTCACTCTTGCCCTCCAATACATAGTCCTATCAACATACAGCTAACCCTATGGTGTGATCCACGCGCGCGCTCATATGATGGGCACCAAAGGACACCAACATAACCACAAGCAAATTAAATCAATCATAGCAATTCATCAACCACCGATAGGACAACGAAAATCTACTCAGACATCATAGGATGGCAACACATCATTGGATAATAATATGAAGCATAAAGTACCATGTTCAAGTAGAGGGTGATACGTCTCCAACATATCTATAATTTTTGATTGCTCCATGCTATATTATCTACTGTTTTGGACTATATTGGGCTTTATTTTCCACCTTTATATCTAACCTATTAACCGGAGGCCCAGCCCAGAATTGTTGTTTTTTGCCTATTTAGTGTTTCGGAGAAACAGAATATCAAACGGAGTCCAAACGGAATAAAACCTTCGGTAACGTGATTTTCTCACCGAACGTGATCCACGGGACTTGGACCCTACTCCAAGGAGTCAAAGAGGCGGTCACGAGGGTGGGGGCGCCCCCCCCCTCTAGGGCGCGCCCCCTACCTCGTGGGCCCCTCGGTGCTCCACCGACGTACTCCTTCCTCCTATATATACCTACGTACCCCCAAACAATCAGAACAGGAGCCAAAAACCTAATTCCACCGCCGCAACTTTCTGTATCCACGAGATCCCATCTTGGGGCCTGTTCCGGAGCTCCGCCGGAGAGGGCCATCATCACGGAGGGCTTCTACATCATCCTAGCCCCTCCGATGAAGTGTGAGTAGTTTACCTCAGACCTTCGGGTCCATAGTTATTAGCTAGATGGCTTCTTCTCTCTTTTTGGATCTCAATACAATGTTCTCTCCCTCTCTCATGGAGATCTATTCGATGTAATCTTCTTTTTGTGGTGTGTTTGTTGAGACCGATGAATTGTGGGTTTGTGATCAAGTCTATCTATGAATAGTATTTGAATCTTCTATGAATTCTTTTATGTATGATTGGTTATCTTTGCAAGTCTCTTCGAATTATCAGTTTGGTTTGGCCTACTAGATTGGTTTTTCTTGCCATGGGAGAAGTGCTTAGCTTTGGGTTCGATCTTGCGGTGTCCTTTCCTAGTGACAGAAGGGGCAGCAAGGCATGTATTGCATCGTTGCCATCGAGGATAACAAGATGGGGTTTTTAACATATTGCATGAAACTATGCCTCTACATCATGTCATCTTGCTTAATGTGTTACTCTGTTTTTAACTTAATACTCTAGATGCATGCTGGATAGCGGTCGATGAGTGGAGTAATAGTAGTAGATGCAGGCAGGAGTCGGTCTACTTGTCTCGGACGTGATGCCTATATACATGATCATACCTAGATATTCTCATAACTATGATTAATTCTGTCAATTGCTCAACAGTAATTTGTTCACCCACCGTAGAATACTTATGCTCTTGAGAGAAGCCACTAGTGAAACCTATGGCCCCCGGGTCTATTCTCATCATATCAATCTCCATCACTTTAATCTTGCTTTGCCTTTTACTTTGCTTTTTTACTTTTCACTTTGCTTCTCTATATCAAAAATACCAAAAATATTATCTATCATCTCTATCAGATCTCACTCTCATAAGTGACCGTGAAGGGATTGACAACCCCTAATCGCGTTGGTTGCGAGTAGCTATTGTTTTGTGCAGGTACGAGGGACTTGAGCGTAGCCTCCTGCTGGATTGATACCTTGGTTCTCAAAAACTGAGGGAAATTCTTACACTACTTTGTTGCATCATCCTCTCCTCTTTGGGGAAAACCAACGCAGTGCACAAGAGGTAGCAGAGGGTATAGCAGGTTGCGGGAGAGTGGACCGATGTAGATAGAGGGGGGAATGTGATGGATATGTTGGTGAAGATGGCGGAGGTGTTGGTGTAGATCGCGGTGATGATGATGATGGCCACGGCGGTGTTCCGGCGCCACCGGAAGAGAGGGGGAGAGGGGCCCCTTCTTGTTCCTCTTCCTTGACCTCCTCCCTAGATGGGAGAAGGGTTTCCCCTCTGGTCCTTGGCGTCCATGGCATGGGAGGGGCGAGAGCACCTCCGAGATTGGATCTGTCTCTCTGTCTCTCTCTCTGTTTCTGCGTTCTGGGATTCTGCCCTTTCACCGTTTCTTATATATCCGGAGATCCGTAACTCCGTTTGGACTGAAACCTTCGCCGAGATTTTTTTCCCGAAAATTAGCTTTCTTGCGGCAAAAGAATAGCAGCAACCGCCTTACAAGGGGCCCACGAGGGTCAGGGGGCGCCCCCTGCCTCGTGGCCACCTCGGGCACCGTCTCGCGTTGATTCTTCCTCCCATTTTTCCCAAATATTCCAAAAATATTCTCCGTCCGTTTTTATTCCATTTGGATTCCGTTTGATAAGGGGTTTCTGCAAAACATAAAACATGCAACAAACAAGAACTGTCACTGGGCACTGGATCAACATGTTAGTCCCAAAATAGTATACAAAGTTGCCCAAAGTATATGAAAGTTGGATAATATTGGCATGCAACAATCAAAAAATATAGATACGACGGAGACGTATCAACATCCCCAACCTTAATTCCTGCTCATCCTCGAGTAGGTAAATGATAAAAAGATAATTTTTGATGTGGAATGCTACCTAGCATAATCTTGATCACATAATCTAGTCATGGCATGAATATTAAGACACGAGTGATTCAAAGCAATAGTCTATCATTTGACATAAAAAATAATAATACTTCAAGCCTACTAATAAAGCAGTCATGTCTTTTCAAAATAACATGGCCAAAGAAAGCTATCCCTACAAAATCATATAGTCTGGCTATGCTCCATCTTCACCACACAAAATATTCAAATCATGCACAACCCCGTTGACAAGCCAAGCAATTGTTTCATACTTTTGACGTTCTCAAACCTTTTCAACTTTCACGCTATACATATAGCACTATAGGTGGAATATAATATGATGGTGGAGGTTTTGTGGAGAATACAAAAAGGAGAAAGACTCACATCGACGCGGCTAATCAATGGGCTATGGAGATGCCCATCAATTGATGTCAATGCGAGGAGTAGGGATTGCCATGCAATGGATGCACTAAGAGCTATAAGTGTATGAAAGCTCAAACTGAAAACTAAGTGGGTGTGCATCCAACTTGCTTGCTCATGAAGACCTCGGGCGTTTGAGGAAGCCCATCATCGGAATATACAAGCCAAGTTCTATAATGAAAACTCCCACTAGTATATGAAAGTGATAACTCAAGAGACTCTCTATATGAAGAACATGGTGCTACTCTGAAGCACAAGTGTGGTAAAAGGATAGTAACATTGCCCCTTCTCTCTTTTTCTCTCATTTTTTTGTTTATTATTATTATTTTATTTTTTTGGTGGGCTTCTTTGGCCTCTCTTTTTTTATTTGGGCTTCTTTGGCCTCTTTTATTTTGATAACCTCACCTGGTACAATGTTCTAATAATGATGATCAACACACTTTTATTTACTTACAACTCAATACTAGAACAAAGATATGACTCTATATGAATGCCTCCGGCGGTGTACCGGGATGTGCAATGATCTAGTGTAGCAAAGATATCAAAAAATGGACAAGCCATGGGTTTGGATGCATCGGCGAAGTTTGCACCAACTCTCGAGGTGAGAAAGGGCAATGCACAGTACCAAAGAGGCTAGCAATGACGGAAGGGTGAGAGTGCGTATAATCCATGGACTCAACATCAGTCATAAAGAACTCACATACTTATTGCAAAAATCTATTAGTCATCGAAACAAAGTACTGCGCGCATGCTCCTAGGGGGATAGATTGGTAGGAAAAGACCATCGCCATCCCCGACCGCCACTCATAAGGAAGACAATAAATAAATAAATCATGCTCTGACTTCATCACATAACGGTTCACCATACGTGCATGCTACGGGAATCACAAACTTCAACACAAGTATTTCTACAATCCACAACTACCCACTAGCATGACTCTAATATCACCATCTTTATATCGCAAAACTATCGCAAGGAATCAAACATATCATATTCAGCGATCTACAAGTTTTATGTAGGATTTTATGACTAACCATGTGAATGACCAAATCATGTCAACTCTCTAAATAGATATAAGTGAAGCAAGAGAGTTTAATTATTTCTACAAAAGATATGCCCACGCTCTAACAAATATAAGTGAAGCAAAAAGAGCATTGTACAAATGGCGGTTTTCTATGTGAAGAGAAACAGGCAATCCAAACTTCAAATGATATAAGTGAAGCACAAGAAGCATTCTATCAAGCCATACTCAAAATATATAAGTTAAGTGCAAAGAGAATTCTATAAATAAACCAAGGACTATCTCATACCAGCATGGTGCATAAAATAAAAAGTGAAAACTGAATGCAAAAGACGCTCCAAGATCTGCACATATCACATGAACGAAACGAATCCAGAAACATACCGATACTTGTTGAAGAAAGATGGGATGCATTCCGGGGCATCCCCAAGCTTAGACGCTTGAGTCTCCTTGAATATTTACTTGGGGTGTCTTGGGCATCCCCAAGCTTGAGCTCTTTCCTCTCCTCCTTTTCCTCATATCGAGATCTCCTCGATCTTCGAACACTTCATCCACACAAAACTTCAACAGAAAACTCGGTAAGATCCGTTAGTGTAATAAAGCAAATCACCACTCTAAGTACTGTTGCAAACCAATTCATATTTTGTTTTTGCATTGCAGCTACTATAATATAAATTTTTCATGGCTTAATCCACTGGTAGAAATTGATAGTTTCATCAAAACAAGCAAACTATGCATCAAAAACAGAATCTGTCTAAAACAGAACAGTCTGTAATAATCTGAACATTCACCATACCTATGGTACTCCACAAATTCTACCAAAATTAGGAAAAATAAAAAATTGTATTGAAAGACAGTTCAAAAAAATTTAGAACCGTTTGACGTTCCAGTAAAAAACGTAAAATCGCGCACTACAGCCAAAGTTTCTGTACTGCACCGCACAAACCAACAAGCATTGTAAACATCCTAAAGGCAAACCTTGGCACATTATTTTTATTATACAATGGAATTGTACAAGGGGATAATTATTTTTGTTGAAAATTTTCTGTAATCAAGATTTACAAAGTTTTTGTGAGCATGAACAAAGTTCAAGGAGCTCCCCCACTTCAACAATGCTTGTCTCTCTCACTTTCACTTTTCTTTTTGAAAATTTTTGGGTTCCCCTCTTTATTTTTTTTGTTTTTAAACTATATGAAAGCACTCAAAAGAAATAAATGACTCTCTAAAACTTCCGGGTTGTCTCCCTGGCAGCGCTTTCTTTAAATCCATTAAGCTAGGCATATAGTGCTCAAGTAGTGAATCCACCCAGATCCCAAGGTATATCAAAGCCGATTTTAATTAACAATGATTTGTAATTTAGTAGTGAGCACAAAGTAAAATATATCATTCAACAACGAAGTCTAACTCTCTTCCTATGCATCAGCATGTCATAAAAGAACAATTCATGCACACAAAGTAAAGGCCAATGCATAGTATAAACAGTTTCTTGCAATTTTATCATGTGGAAAACATAGAGAGGTGGAGATATAGTTCCTCTCTCATAATAATTGCAATTAGGAGCAAAAAGCACATGTGTATTATATCTATCAAAATCATCATGTGTAATACTAAAACACAACCCATCAATATAATCCTTAATAAGGGCAAACTTCTCTGATATAGTGGAGAATTTAAAAAGATAATAGGACTATCATGTGTGGGTGCAATAGCAACAATATCATGTTTAACATAAGGAACTATAGCAAGTTCATCTCCATAAGCATAATTCATATTGGCATCTTGGCCACAAGCATAGCAAGCATCATCAAAAGGGGACATTTCAAGAGAATCAACGGGATCATAACAATCATCCTTCGGTAAGCACGAAGGGAAATTAAACAATGTATGGGATAAAGAGTTACTCTCATTAGAAGGTGGGCATGGGTGATCAATCCACTCTTCCTCCTTTTGTTCTTTGCTCTCCTCCTCATCTTTTTCATCCAATGAGCTCACAGTTTCATTAATTTCTTCTTCCGTAGGCTCCTACAACATATTAGTCTCTTCTTGGACAGCCAAGGAGTCCTCAATATATGGTTTAACATAGGCATTAGAAGCATAATTATCATAACAATATTTAAGTATGGCAAAATTTTCAGATTTGTAAAGAGTAGCATCATACTTTTCAATCAAAGAAGCAATTTCATAAGCACCCTTAAAAGTAACAAATTCTTCTGTTTGTTGAACATCATAGTAATTATAAACACCTTTAGCATACGAAGATACAATTCCATTATCACTAAACTCACATTGGTAGAGAAGGTGTTTCTTAGGGTTTTTAGAACAACAAGTAACATCATATATTTCACATAAATTCCAAGCATAGCATTGCAAACGATGAATCTGATCCAATAAAAGTTTCCCTTTTGAGATAAGCGGTGTCGCACATAACAATCATGCTCATCTAAAGTTTTGCCCTCAACTAAGCTAGTTGGGGTTTCAGCACGAGCACATAGGGATCAAAGATGATCCAAGTAAAAAGCTTCAGGAGTGTGATAGATTTTGAGTGGTTCTTCAACCAATGGTTCAGTAGGTACAACTATTTTTTTTTGGTATTTTGCGTTTCCTACCCATAACTAAAGATATAAAACAACTTAGAACAGCAAATAAAAATTACTTAGTGATAAAGCAAACAAGCACACACAAGAATATTCAACCCACGCTATGACTCCCCGACAACGGCGCCAGAAAAAGGTCTTGATAACCCACAAGTATAGGGGATCAATTGTAGCCTATTTCGATAAGTAGGAGTGTCGAACCCAACGAGGAGCTAAAGGTAGAACAAATATTCCCTCAAGTTCTATCGACCACCGATACAACTCTACGCACGCTTAACGTTCGCTTTACCTAGAACAAGTATGAAACTAGAAGTACTTTGTAGGTGTTTTTGGATAGGTTTGCAAGAATATAAAGAGCATGCAAATAAAAGCTAGGGGCTGTTTAGATAAAGACACAATAAAGTAAATATAGCGAGTGTGGAAAAGTGGTGGTAGGAGTTGCGAAATTGTCCCTAAGCAGTTGACTACTTTGCTAGACCGATAGAAGGTTTTATGTGGGAGAGGCCACTGCTAGCATGTCATCCCTGACTTGGAATTCTATGCACTTATGATTGGAACTATTAGCAAGCATACGCAACTACTAATGTTCATTAAGGTAAAACCCAACCATAGCATTAAGATATATTGGTCCCCCTTCAATCCCGTATGCATCAATTTCTATGCTAGGTAGAAGCTTCTGTCACTCTTGCCCTCCAATACATAGTCCTATCAACATACAGCTAACCCTATGGTGTGATCCACGCGCGCGCTCATATGATGGGAACCAAAGGACAACAACATAACCACAAGCAAATTAAATCAATCATAGCAATTCATCAACCACCGATAGGACAACGAAAATCTACTCAGACATCATAGGATGGCAACACATCATTGGATAATAATATGAAGCATAAAGCACCATGTTCAAGTAGAGGGTACAGCGGGTTGCGGGAGAGTGGACCACTGTAGATAGAGGGGGGAATGTGATGGAGATGTTGGTGAAGATGGCGGAGGTGTTGGTGTAGATCGCGGTGATGATGATGATGGCCACGACGGTGTTCCGGCGCCACCGGAAGAGAGGGGGAGAGGGGGGCCCTTATTCTTCCTCTTCCTTGACCTCCTCCCTAGATGAGAGAAGGGTTTCCCCTCTGGTCCTTGGCCTCCATGGCATGGGAGGGGCGAGAGCCCCTCCGAGATTGGATTTGTCTCTCTGTCTCTCTCTGTTTCTGTGTTCTGGGATTCTGCCCTTTCAACTTTTCTTATATATCTGGAGATTCGTAACTCCGTTTGGACTGAATCCTTCGTCGAGATTGTTTTTCGAAAATTAGCTTTCTTGTGGCAAAATAATAGCAGCAACCGCATTATGAGGGGGCCACGAGGGTCAGGGGCGCGCCCCCTGCCTCGTGGCCACCTCGGGCACCGTCTCGCGTTGATTCTTCCTCCTATATTTCCCAAATATTCCAAAAATATTCTCCGTCCGTTTTTATTCCATTTGGAATCCGTTTGATATGGGGTTTCTGCGAAATATAAAACATGCAACAAACAGGAACTGGCACTGGGCACTGGATAAATATGTTAGTCCCAAAAATAGTATAAAAAGTTGCCCAAAGTATATGAAAGTTGGATAATATTGGCATGGAACAATCAAAAATTATAGATACGACGAAGACGTATTAGTACACAGCATGGCATACTTTATAGAACCTATGGCTGAGGAATAGGGAATGACTTTCATTCTCTTTCTATCTTCTGCCGTGGTCGGCCTTTGAGTCTTACTCAATTTCACACCTTGTAACACAGGCAAGAACTCTTTCTTTGATTGTTCCATTTTGAACTTACTTCAAAATATTGTCAAGGTATGTACTCATTGAAAAAACTTATCAAGCGTCTTGATCTATCTCTATACATCTTGATTCTCAATATGTAAGCAGCTTCACTGAGGTCTTTCTTTGAAATACTCCTTTATGCTTTATAGAAAATTCTACATTATTTTAGATCAACAATATGTCATTCACATATATTTATCAGAAATGATGTAGTGCTCCCACTCACTTTCTTGTAAATACAGGCTTCACCGCAAGTCTGTATAAAACTATATGCTTTGATCAACTCATCAAAGCGTATATTCCAACTCCGAGATGCTTGCACCAGTCCATAGATGAATCGCTGGAGCTTGCACATTTCATTAGCACCTTTAGGATCGACAAAACCTTCTGGTTGCATCATATACAACTCTTCTTTAAGAAATCCATTAAGGAATGTTGTTTTGACATCCATTTGCCAGATTTCATAAAATGTGGCAATTTGCTAACATGATTCGGACAGACTTAAGCATCGCTACGAGTGAGAAAATCTTATCGTAGTCAACACCTTGAACTTTTTCAAAACCTTTTTCGACAAGTCTAGCTTTGTAGATAGTAACACTACTATCAGTGTCTGTCTTCCTCTTGAAGATCCATTTATTTTCTATGTCTTGCCGATCATCGGGCAAGTCAACTAAAGTCCACACTTTGTTCTCATACATGGATCCCATCTCAGATTTCATGGCCTAAAGCCATTTCGTGGAATCTGGGCTCATCATCGCTTCCTCATAGTTCGTAGGTTCGTCATGGTCAAGTAACATGACCTCCAGAATAGGATTACCGTACCACTCTGGTGCGGATGTCACTCTGGTTGACCTACGAGGTTCGGTAGTAACTTGATCTGAAGTTACATGATCATCATCATTAGCTTCCTCACTAATTGGTGTAGGAGTCATAGGAACAGATTTCTGTGATGAAATACTTTCCAATAAGGGAGCAGGTATAGTTACCTCATCAAGTTCTACTTTCCTCCCACTCACTTCTTTCGAGAGAAACTCCTTCTCTAGAAAGGATCCATTTTTAGCAACGAATGTCTTGCCTTCGGATTTGTGATAGAAGGTGTACCCAACTATCTCCTTTAGGTATCCTATGAAGACACATTTCTCCAATTTGGGTTGAGCTTATCAGGATGAAACTTTTTCACATAAGCATCACAACCCCAACCTTTAAGAAACAACAACTTTGGTTTCTTGCCAAACCACAGTTCATATGGTGTTGTCTCAACGGATTTAGATGGTGCCCTATTTAACGTGAATGCAGCTGTCTCTAATGCATAACCCCAAAACGATAGTGGTAAATCGGTAAGAGACATCATAGACTGCACCATATCTAATAAAGTATGATGTTCGGACACACCATTACGCTGTAATGTTCCAGGTGGCGTGAGTTGCGAAACTATTCCGCATTGTTTCAAATGAAGACCAAACTCGTAACTCAAATAATCTCCTCCATGATCAGATCGTAGAAACTTTATTTTCTTGTTACGATGATTTTCCACTTCACTCTGAAATTATATGAACTTTTCAAATGTTTCAGACTTATGTTTCATCAAGTAGATATACACATATCTGCTCAAATCATCTGTGAAGGTCAGAAAATAACTATACCCGCTGTGAGCCTCAACACTCATTGGATCACATACGTCAGTATGTATTATTTCCAGTAAGTCAGTTGCTCGCTCCATTGTTTCGGAGAACGGAGTCTTAGTCATCTTGCCCATAAGGCATGGTTCGCAAGCATCAAGTGATTCCAAAATCCCATCAGCACGGAGTTTCTTCATGTGCTCTACACCAATATGACCTAAACGGCAGTGCCACAAATAAGTTGCACTATCATTATTAACTTTGCATCTTTTGGCTTCAATATTATGAATATGTGTATCACTACGATCGGGATCCAACAAACCATTTTCATTGGGTGTATGACCATAGAAGGTTTTATTCATGTAAACAGAACAACAATCATTCTCTAACTTAAATGAATAACCGTATTGCAATAAACATGATCAAATCATATTCATGCTCAACGCAAACACCAAATAACACTTATTTTGGTTCAACACTAATCCTTAAAGTATAGGGAGTGTGCGATGATGATCATATCAATCTTGGAACTACTTCCAACAC
Organism: Aegilops umbellulata; assembly: GCA_032464435.1. NCBI lineage: Eukaryota > Viridiplantae > Streptophyta > Magnoliopsida > Poales > Poaceae > Aegilops > Aegilops umbellulata. The sequence goes on from CP136055.1 coordinate 352,910,764, forward strand.
ACATCGTGTCGTGGAATTGTCACGGCAGATGTCCTCTTGCAAGGACTTTGTCGTGGAGCCATCGCAACTAGGAAGCTTAAAGGGGTTAATCGGGACAAAGGACACGAGAAAGTTATACTAGTTCAGCCCCTTACAGTGAAGGAAGGCCTACGTCTAGTTGGGTTGGTATTACTGCGGTTTCGATGACCAGGGAGCGAGATATGCTATTCCCGGCTCTCGATGAGTTGTTTCTTGCCCTAAGCCGCCAGCGGGTCATCCCCTTATATACACGGGTTGATGCCCTGCGGCCTACAGAGTCCCGGCTGGCTCATAAATAGTGTCCGGCTCGGTGACTAGTTAATTCTACCTTATGATACAAGTCATGCCATCATGGCGGTTTACCACTATGGGCCTTAAGTCGCCTGCGGGCCTTAGACCCTTTATTGAACCGCCATCTTCAGGCTTGGTCTTGGGCTTCTTCTGATGAGTCCTTCTTTGCGTAACCCGGCCCCTCCTGGGCGGCTTACACTAATAGTTATATCCCCAACATTTGGCCCCAGTTTGATTTGAACCTGTTCATGTCAATCTTAAAATATCTTAAAAATAAACCTTCAGTCTTCTGTCTCTTCGAAGGTTTTAACCCGCCATGACATCATCTTTTGGATCCATGTTAACCCACCGTGACGTCATCCTCAATTAAATTCATATTTTACTCCGTCATATCCTCCAACAGATCTTTGCCTTTAATAACTATCACGAAAACCGAGGCGTCGGGGCCGCTGGAAAATGATGCTCGGTCTCCTCGTTTCTCGCGCCGTCTCAGTCGGCCCTTCCTTATAAATAGGCTCGACCTGGGTCTTCTTCATTCCCCCTCTTGGTCGTCTTCTTCTGCTCGCGGTTTCCCTGTTGCTCGAGCACTACCGTCGTCGCTGCCGAGCTTCTCGTCTTCACCGACTCTGGCCGCTGCATCAACCTGATCCCGACCAGAAACATGACGACGGACCTCCGCAGCCAGTCTGCATCTGTGAGTTCCCTTTTTTCTCTATTTTAGATTTGCATCGAGGCTTCTTCAAGTTCATCGGCGTTCGTCTCCGTCTGAGCCAAACCCTTGATAGTTTCCACCTCCAGTGTCCTCTTTTGATCTTCAGATAGTATAGAGCTATCGCGGTGGCTATTTCGCACTCGTTTCCAAATGCAAATAGATCCCTTTCCATTGCTCAGAAGCTTCACTTGAGCCTATGAACTTTATCTGTGCTAGTTCTAGGGCTAGAAATTTTCCTTTTAGAACTGTCGGCGTTCTGGGAACGGGGGTCCCCAGACTTGCCTGCCTGCGGCCTGCAGCGTGGCTTAAAGGGGGCCCAGCACGGCCCATCCTCATCAACACAAGACCCAAGACCCTCGCGAGGGGCCAAGCCTCGCGGGGCGGACGATGCGGAGCTTCCTCAGGCGCAGCCTCATCAGGCTGGCTCACGAGGAGGCGGAGAGATCAAGGCGGGGTACCTCACGAGGTGCCCATGACGCAAGCCATGACGACCAGGGGTGCCAGGCGGGCGCCAGCCCGCGCGGTGTCCTCCTTTCCTCTTTGGTGCAAAGGGGGCAAGCGCGGGCGAGAGGATCAAGCAAAGGCATCCATTTCGGTGCAACGAGACCAAGACTAGTCCAACGGTGGGGAGGAGGTCATCGTGGAGCCCAGGACGGCGTCACCACAGAGTCTTTGGCAGGCGAGGACCAACTTTAGTTAGGATAAGTGTACCAGATGTTCCCCTTCAAAATGGCCAACTGTTGGCGCCCTTCCCGCTCAATATTTGGGAAGAGGCCCAGGGCCTTTGCCTATAAATAGGACTAGCCACCCCCAAGGTAGAGGCGGAGTTGAATCAGAGAGAGAGAAAAAGAGAGAGAAGGGCGATTGAACTCCTCCTAGCAGTTCATCCCCCAGGCCAGGAACAGACCCTCGCGAGGCTGTTCTACCTTGTAGTGTTCATCATCATCAGCCCAAGAGGCAATCCACCACACCACACTGGAGTAGGGTATTACACCGCATCGGTGGCCCGAACCAGTATAAACTATGTGTCTCTTGTGTTGTTCTTTTAGTAGTTTAGATCTTTGCGAGACGGAGAGGTAGAGGGCGTAATCTCCGTGCGCACCCCGAAGTTCGAACCTCAAGGGTCTGCAGGAACCCGAAATCCGACAAGAACGACCATTTGATCCAAAATAATAGTCGCAACTTGTGAAACCTGTTTGTCCTATACTTAGTCAAAAACTGCATTTGTTCCATCTGTTTAGCCACGGTAGTCTATGTAGCTGGTTTAAGACAATACCGGTTGTCAGTCTTTCTTATTTCTGGCGACTTTACATAATTTACCTGCTTCTGAAACCCATCGCGGCTTAAATGTAAAAAATAACGTTAGCCATATGTCATTAGGCCCCATCTTAAGCCGCCAATTTGAATAGACTTAAAAATACTTTCCTTCCGGATTCAAATTGAACCGGAACTTCTTATTTTGTCATAGGCTTCCACTTACGCAATGGCACCTAAGGCTCCCAAGGCTCCTGTAACCTGTAATTGGGTCAAGTCCATTGTCACAGATAGAAAACTGTCCGAATTTGTGAAGTCTGGCCACCTGCCCAAGAAGGAGGTCATGTCCTATCGTGCTCCTGACCCGTCCGAGGAGAAACCTCAACCCAAAGAGGGGGAGGTGATCATTTTTACGGATCATATGAGCCGGGGATTTGCCCCACCCGGTTCAAAATTCTTCAGGGACGTTTTGCAATTCTTTGACCTAAGACCTCAAGACATCGGGCCCAATTCCGTGTCAAATATTTGCAACTTCCAAGTCTTCTGCGAGGTGTACCTTGAAGAAGAGCCCAACTTGCTTTTGTTCAGGGAATTGTTTTACTTAAACCGGCAGAATGAACATGCCAACAGGCCTAGTCTGAAACTCGGCGGTATCTCAATTCAACGGCGGAGAGACTGCCTTTTCCCTTATGCTGAGCTGCCAAACCACCCGAAGGATTGGAACCATACGTGGTTTTACTGCCAGGATACTTCTCCGGCTGATCAAAACCCGATGCCCAGCTTTCGCGCGCTGCGGCTTGAATCCAACCACCCGCTACCGGACAAGCTTTCTGCCACTGAACGTCTTCCACTCACTTCTACCATCAAGAAAATCAAAGCTCTCTTGGGAAATGGCTTAGATGGCATCGACCTGGTCCGGGTCTGGATTTCTTGGCAAGTGTTTCCGTTAAGCCGCCGCCCCGGCTTAATGTGCACTTACTCTAGCGAAAGGGATGACCCGCTGCGCCATAGCCCTGACGACTTACCAGATGACATGGTTGAAATTATGACCCAGTCTTTGTTGAAAGAAAGCACGGTGACTAGTAATGCCTTTGGCTTACTCCCTTTTTGCAAGAAGAACCCGGCTCCTGTAGTAAGTCACCCATCTTAACAATTGATACCCTCAGTGTGTTATACTATACTTTGTACCCATAATCCTTTATCAATGTTCACAGGCAAATGACAACTTCTGGAAGGTCAAGTATGACCATGAGGCTGCCAAACAAGCCAGAGCGACCAAGAGAGCCGAAAGAAAATCCGCCAAGACCAGAACTTCAAGGAAGAGGAAGCCAAGTGCTTCAGATATGTTAAAACTTGATGATACTGATGACGATGGCGAAGAGGTAACTTTTAACCCCTTGACTCTTTTACCATCACTTTACTGATATTAACTCCTTTCAGGAAGACACGGGAAATAGCCAAGCCGCCGAGGAAGAGGTAACTATAATCTCCTCCGACTCCGAGCCTTTGCCGTGATAGAAAATTCAAAGAGTGACTCGGAAAGTAAGATTTTCACATCCTTTGGCTTACCAAGATCCTCAATTTCTTTTGAAGCAACAGCTTTTTGAAAGCCGGAGGCAGACCCGGACCAGCAAGGATGCAGAGCTCTCCTCTAGCTTACCTGACGTAACCAGGAAGCGTCGGAATGAGGTTATCTCTGATTTTCATTCTGTTTTACCTTTGGCGGGTTATCTCTGATTATCAGGATACCTCTCCTTCCTCCGGCGAGTCTATGCAATCCAACATGTCGGATTTCAAAACCGCCCCCGGGAAATGTAAATTTGTTTGTCTTATGCTTTACCTTACTCGTTCTTTGTACTCACTCTCCTACCTTGTCCACAGCGTGCAAGTGAAGCCCAGGAAGAAAGTGAAGAAAAATAAGCCGGCCCAAGACCCTGTCATGACTGAATCAGAGCTTGGCACAGCTGCCCTTGACACTTCCACTCCTCAGCCGCCGCCTGAACCGGTTTATGACATTCCGGCACCAACCTCCGATCTGCCCGCTAAAGAAACTCTCGGTGGTTCTGATAAACCGGAAACTCCTAGCCCAGCCAAGACGATTGATCCGGAAGTTGAGATTCTCAAGACTCAGTTTGTTGAGCCGGGTCAGCCCACTGTCCTTGCCAAGTGCTCTGCCAAGGAGGAGATTTTGGAGCGCCGAAAGGCCAAGTTAGATATTGCTGACTATACTCCTTTGAGTATTGGGGAAATCGTCTCTGGCTATATCAGTCAAGTACATAGCAGCCGTGACCTGGAAATTGACATGGTGAAGCAAATACAACAAAAATCTGAGGTATGACTTATGCTACTTTTGCTTAACCATACTTACTATACCAGCCCCCAAGTCTATTGCTTATAAGTAAATATGTTGTAGACTTAGAAGACTGCCTAGCACCATCTTAAAAAGAAGATATTTAACCTGGCTGTAACATGATACCTTGAACTTGCGATACACATTAGCCCCCAAGTGTCAAGTATCTTTGCTTGTAAAGTGCTTGGGACTTAATTTCCATGAACCGGCATAGTAATTTAGAATTCTTCAGTATACATTAGCCCCCAAGTGTCAAGTACCTTTGCTTCTAAAGTGCTTGGGACTTAATGTTATGTTACAATGATTCTGATTATAACCCGGCATCAATGCAGGCCACCATAAGTCAATTTGAGTCGGAGATTGTTGACCTGAAGAGCCGCCTGGCAGCTCAAGAACTTGAAACTCAAAAGGCCAACTCCAAGTTTGAATTCAGCGTCTCTGAACAAGAGAAGTTGAAGAAAAGCTTTGAAACGGATAAGAAAACCTGGGCTGATGAAAAGGCTTCACTGGTGACCCGAGCCGAGACGGCAGAGGCGTCGCTTGTAGAAGCAATAGCCGAGCTATCTGGCTTAAAGCGCCAAATATCTCAAATGGTCTCAGCAATCTTTGGTAAGTTACTCATACAAACTTTAAATATTGCAAACCTTCTTTCAGTGATTACTTCAATTGTTACCTCCGGCTCACCTTATGTTTAATAATGCAGGCCCCAGGAGCACAAACCTCAAGCAGAACATGTTGACCAAGCTGAAGGCGGTTTATACTCTGGTGGAGCAGCTCTACACCGGGTCACAACGTGCTTTGGCCGTTGTACCTTTATCAAATGACGTTCCTCATCTCCTTCAAGACGTGCTGAAGCGGCTTGCTGTGTTACCTCAGCGGGTCCAAGAACTAAGGCGGGCGTCCGCAAGAGCCGGGGCCATAGCCGCGTTGAGCCGGGCTAAAGCATGGATGCCAGAACTAGACCCGGCCGACCTCGCTCTTGGATACCCGAGTTTGAAGGAGGATGGGACCTTGTTTGATGAAAAGGATTTCACCACCTGTGTCAAAGATATACTCCCTATGGCTACTCTCATTGGGAATGATACTGATCTTACCAAGTATCAGCCGGGTTATGACAGCGAGAATCGGAGAATTCCAACACCTCTCTATGACGACGTCAACCTGATCCCTCCAATCCGTAAGCATACCTTTGCCCCTGAAGTCGACCCAGCCGGTTTAATAGATGACGAAGCTGAGTTTGAAGCTTTGAGTGGCATTGACTGGGCATCGTCCACCTTCCAGGACAGGGCAGCCGACGGAGAGGCAGAGAAGGATAACCCAGAATCTTCAAGCCAACCCAAGGAGTGAACCGCCAGGCGGCATATGTTTATGTCTTTGTGAAAACAATGCTTCATTATTCAGACTCAGGGAGTCTTGTAATAGGGTAGAAAAACTCTCAATTTTTTACATGCCCTCGCGCATGTTTATGGCGCTCAATACTTTCTTAAGCCGTCATTGCTATATGCTTCCAGCTTATATTGGTCTTCTATTTGCCTTATGTTACACAAAAAATTGCTTGCCTTGTCCTGCATATAAAACAAACAGAATTCCCTTGGAGACTTATCGCATCGGGGGTCACATAAGGTACTGATAACCCGGAGTGTGAACCAAAACATCACATAAAGGTCGGTTCATGATTACCTCTGTTAACATAATCACAACAGCATACCTGCGATCCTTTTGGTAATCTCACCGGCTTGTATGACTCAACCCATGAGGGTAAGTTTAACTCCTCAAAGTTGGCACTTAACAACCTGGGTTGACCAATATTAAGCCGGAAGAACAAAACCATCTCACGATGCTTTCAAGAGGGTCTCAAGATAGTCGAGTAATTATGCTTATGAAGTATAATGAATAATAAACAATATTCAAAGGCTTTCTGATTCGAATACGATCAGTGAACCGTTCCAAAGGGGTTAAGCTAAGATTCGGATACGATCATATAGCCCCCAGTGGATTTGGCGATGCCGATCAAGTGGGTATCGACAGCTATGTTCTCTTTGGTTAGAATACGAGCTATGTTTGAATAGGAAGCCCCCAAGTGACCATAAGAGTTGTTTAATGACGTTGATTCGAATACGATCCACGTCAGACCCAAAGGGGTGAAGCTATGATTCAAATATGATCAAGAAGCCCCCAAGTGGGTTTGGCAGTACGCCGATCAAGAGGGTATCGACAGCTATGTTCTCTTTGGTTCGAATACGACCTATGTTTGAACAGGAAGCCCCCAAGTGATCATGCCTAGATTCAGATATGATCATAAGCCGGACCAAAGGGAAAGCCGGATTCAGATATGATCCGCTCCCTGTTGGTTGTTTCCACCACATGATAAAGAAGACATGCAAACCTTTGGGGGTGAAAAGGATAGAGGTCCTGATTTATTGCTTTATATAATATATACATCGTCAAAATATATACATCTTGTGAACCGGTGGCTCGGGTATAGTAAGGCCGAAGATGAGCGATATTCCATGGCCGGCGGGTCTCCTCCTCCGACTTACGTGAGTTTTTGTGCTCTCGAACATCAATAAGGTAGTATGACCCGTTGTTCAGATTCTTGCTGACCACAAAGGGCCCTTCCGAAGGAGGGGATAGCTTGTGCATATCAGACTGATCCTGGATGAGCCGGAGCACTAAGTCGCCTTCCTGAAAGGTTCTTCTTCTAACCCGGCGGCTGTGATAGCGGCACAGGTCTTGCTGGTAAATCGCCGAACGGGCTATTGCCAAGTCTCGCTCCTCATCCAACAAGTCAAATGCATCCTGATGAGCTTTTTCGTTATCAGCCTCAACATAAGCCGCCACGCGAGGTGAGTCATGCCGGATGTCACTTGGCAGGACTGCCTCTGCTCCGTACACCATGAAGAAATGTGTGTAACCCGTAGATCTGTTAGGCGTAGTGTTGATGCTCCAAAGCACAGAGGGTAGCTCCTCCACCCAACAACCCGGCGTCCGCTATAAGGGGACCAAGAGCCGGGGTTTGATACCCTTCAAGATCTCCTGGTTAGCTCTTTCTGCTTGACCATTGGACTGAGGATGAGCAACAGCCGAAACATCAAGCCGGATATGTTCTCGTTGACAGAACTCTTCCATGGCACCCTTGGAGAGATTAGTGCCATTATCAGTTATGATGTTGTGTGGAAAACCAAAATGAAAAATCACCTTTTTCATGAACTGAACCGTCATGGCTGCATCACACTTACTGACCGGCTCTGCCTCAACCCACTTTGTAAACTTGTCCACTGCCACCAGGAGGTGCGTCTTTTTATCCTTAGACCTTTTGAATGGCCCGACCATATCAAGCCCCCAGACTGCGAACGGCCAAGTAATTGGAATCATCCTCAACTCTTGAGCCGGCACATGAGCTCGTCGTGAGAATTTCTGACATCCGTCACATTTACTGACCAGATCCTCCGCATCAGCATGAGCCGTCAGCCAATAGAAGCCATGACGGAAAGCCTTGGCCACGAGCGATGTTGAGCCGGCATGATGACCACAATCCCCTTCATGGATCTCATGAAGTATCTCCTGACCCTCCGCAGGCGACACACAACGTTGAAACGCCCCAGTGACACTGCGATGATGTAACTCGCCATGAACAATTGTCATGGATTTGGACCGCTGGATGATTTGTCTCGCCAAGGTCTCATCCTCAGGCAACTCTCCCCGGGTCATGTAAGCCAAATATGGCATTGTCCAATCCGGGATAACGTGAAGAGCTGCTACCAGCTGTGCCTCCAGGTCTGACATTGCTAGGTCTTCCTCTGTGGGTACCTTGACAGAAGGATTATGCAAAACATCAAGAAAGGTGTTAGGCGGCACCGACTTACGTTGAGATCCCAGCCGGCTTAAAGCATCAGCCGCCTCATTCTTCCTTCGATCAATGTGCTCCACTTGATAACCTTTGAAGTGCCCAGCCACAGCATCAACTTCACGACAGTAAGCCGCCATAAGGGGATCCTTGGAGTCCCACTTTCCTGACACCTGTTGAGCCACGAGATCCGAGTCACCCAAGCACCTTACCCGGCTTAAATTCATCTCCTTGGCCATCCTGAGACCATGGAGTAAGGCCTCATACTCAGCTGCATTCTTAGTACAAGGAAACATAAGCCGGAGCACATAACAAAATTTGTCACCTCGGGGGGAAGTTAAAATGACTCCAGCCCCCGAGGCTTCTAACTGCCTGGACCCATCAAAGTGAATAGTCCAGTATGTGTTATCTGGCTTCTCCTCAGGTGCCTGCAACTCTGTCCAATCATTGATAAAGTCCACTAGGGCTTGAGACTTGATAGCAGTCCGAGGCATGTATTTCAAACCATGAGGCCCAAGCTCAATGGCCTACTTGGCGACTCGTCCTGTGGCCTCCCTATTCTGGATGATGTCTCCCAAGGGGGCAGAACTTACCACAGTGATAGGATGACCTTGGAAGTACTGCTTCAGCTTCCGGCTTGCCATGAACACTCTGTAAACAAGTTTCTGCCAATGTGGATACCTTTGTTTAGACTCAATGAGCACCTCACTGATGTAGTAAACCGGCCGTTGAACCGGATGCTCCTTGCCAGCCTCCTTGCGCTCCACCACGATGGCAACACTGATGGCTCATGAGTTAGCAGCCACATATAACAGCAATGGCTCTCCATCAATGGGAGCCGCATGGACTGGTGGCTCAGACAACTGTCTCTTTAAATCTTCAAAGGCAGTATTAGCAGCATCACTCCAGACAAAGGTGTCTATTTTCTTCATCATCTGATACAGCGGTAGGGCCTTCTCACCTAACCGGCTTATGAACCGGCTTAAAGCAGCAACATGACCCGCCAGTCGTTGAATATCATTGATGCACGCCGGTTTAGCCAAAGAGGTAATTGCCTTGATCTTCTCCGGATTAGCTTCAATGCCTCTGTTTGAGACCAGAAAACCCAAAAGCTTGCCTGCAGGTACACCAAATACACACTTGGCCAGGTTAAGCATCATATTATAAACCCGGAGATTATCAAAGGTCTCTTTCAAATCAGATATCAAGGTTTCCTTCTATCTGGACTTTACCACAATGTCATCCACATAAGCGTGAACATTACGCCCAATTTGATCGTGGAGACAGTTCTGTACACATTGCTGATAAGTCGCCTGGGCACTCTTGAGCCCAAATTGCATAGATACATAGCAGAAGGCTCCAAACGGAGTGATGAAAGCCGTCTTCTCCTGGTCCTTAACTGCCATCTTGATTTGATGATAACCAGAGTAAGCATCCAAAAAGCTCAAACGCTCGCAACCCGCCGTAGCATCAATGATTTGATCAATACGGGGGAGAGCAAAGGGATCAGCCGGACAAGCCTTATTTAATTCTGTGTAATCCACACACATCCGCCAGGTGTCGTTATTCTTGAGCACGAGCACCGGGTTAGCCAACCACTCTGGGTGAAAGACTTCAACAATGAACCCAGCCGCTAAGAGCCGGGCGACCTCCTCTCCAATAGCTTTCCCTCTCTCTTCGTTGAACCGCCGAAGAAATTGCCTGACCGGCTTATACTTCGGATCAATATTGAGAGCATGCTCAGCGAGTTCTCTCGGTACACCCGGCATGTCATAAGGTTTCCATGCAAAGATGTCCCGGTTATCACGGATGAACTCGATGAGCATGCTTTCCTATTTAGGATCTAAATTGGCACTGATGCTGAACTGCTTAGATGAATCGCCTGGAGTAAAATCAATAAGCTTGGTTTCAACAGCCGATTTAAACTTCATTGCCGGGTCATGTTCCGTGGTTGGCTTCTTAAGGGAGGTCATATCCGCCGGGTCAACGTTATCTTGATAAAACTTTAGCTCCTCGGCCGCACAAACAGACTCAGCATAAGCCACATCGCCTTCTTCACATTCCAGGGCTACCTTTCGACTCCCATGCACGGTGATGGTGCCCTTGTGACCCGGCATCTTAAGCTGCAGATAAACATAACACGGTCGTGCCATGAACTTGGCATAAGCCGGGCGCCCAAACAGAGCATGATATGGACTCTTGATTTTGACCACCTCAAACGTTAATTTCTCAGCCCTGGAATCATACTCATCTCCAAAGGCCACCTCCAATTCAGTCTTACCGACTGGGTATGCCGACTTACCAGGCACCACTCCATGGAAAACGGTGTTGGATGTCTTTAAATTTTTGTCAGTCAAACCCATGCATCGAAAGGTCTCGTAATAGAGGATGTTGATGCTGCTACCTCCGTCCATGAGTACTTTGGTGAATTTATATCCACCGACCTGAGGTGCTACCACCAAGGCTAACTGACCCAGATTATCAACCCGGGGAGGGTGATTGTCGGTGTCAAAACCGGCGGATCTCGGGTAGGGGGCCCCGAACTGTGCGTCTAGGCGGATGGTAACAGGAGGCAGGGGACACGATGTTTTACCCAGGTTAGGGCCCTCTTGTTGGAGGTAAAACCCTACGTCCCGCTTGATTAATATTGATGATATGGGTAGTACAAGAGTAGATCTACCACGAGATCAAGGAGGCTAAACCCTAGAAGCTAGCCTATGGTATGATTGTTGTTCTGTCCTACGGACTAAAACCCTCCGGTTTATATAGAAAACGGAGAGGGTTAGGGTTACACAGAGTTGGTTACAATGGTAGGAGATCTACATATCCGCATCGCCAAGCTTGCCTACCATGCCAAGGAAAGTCCCTTCCGGACACGGGACGAAGTCTTCAATCTTGTATCTTCATAGTCCAAGAGTCCGGCTGAAGGTATAGTCCGCCTATCCGGACACCCCCTAATCCAGGACTCCCTCAGTAGCCCCTGAACCAGGCTTCAATGACGACGAGTCCGGCGCGCAGATTGTCTTCGGCATTGCAAGGTGGGTTCCTCCTCCAAGTACTTCATAGAAGATTTTGAACACAAAGGATAGTGTCCATCTCTGCAAAATAAGTTTCCACATATTGCCGTAGAGAGAATAATATTTACACAAATCTAATCTGCTGACATATTCCGTAGCGTGACATCACACTACGGCCAAGCCTTTATTCGAATCGTTTTTACTCCCCCACCTCAGCGCGTTTCGCGAGGCGGTTTCCTTGGCACGTCTTGTCAAAGCAGAGATCGTGTCCCCTTTATTTACGGGATTCTCATCAATGCGGACGCGGGTAACCCAATAGTGCCCGTTGGCATGTTTTCTCGATTAAAGGCGAGTCCCAAAACGGTTACGGGGAGGGCCCTTGGTATTCAACCTCTTATAAAGAGACCAAGGCCTTACTCCTTCTTTTCAATCTCAAACGAGTTCGCCCTTCGCCTCGAGTTCCAACACCCAAGGCTCCAGATTTCAGACGCTTCGGATCTTCGACAATGTCCGGTTCCGACCTTCGAGGCCGATGGATGCCTTCCTCCGTTACGGAGGAGGACGTGCTAAAGCTGAGAGAGGCCAGGTTTTTAACCGGCGAAATCTCATATAGGTTGCCTGCTCAAGGGCAGACCATTCCCACTCCCAAGCCTGGTGAGAGCGTGGTGTTCATGTCTCACTTCCGTCGGGGGCTAGGCTTCCAGATGGATCCCTTCGTGAGGGGGCTCATGTTTTATTATGGGTTCGAATTTCACGACTTAGCTCCGGAGTCCATCCTCCACATTTCCTCATTCATCGTCGTGTGTGAAGCCTTCCTCCGTGTTACTCCTCACTTTGGACTATGGCTCAAGACCTTCAAAGTTGAGCCGAAGATGATCGAGGGACGACACGCGGAGTGCGGAGGCGCCGTTATAAGCAAGAATGTTGATGCTCCATGGCCCGAGGGCTCTTTTCAAGCGGAGCTCGGCTTATGGCAACGAGAGTGGTTCTATATCACTGCTCCCAGGGGCACCAAGTGGGTGGCGCCACCTGCCTTTCGCTCGGGTCCCCCACCACAGCTAGCGTCATGGGTCAATAAAGGACTAGACTGGGGGTCGTCCAAGGACGTGCCCTTGTTGCAGGGCCGCATCAGGGATCTCCTATAAAGAGACATCAGCCTGGTCAAAGTGACACAGTTCATGCTGATCCGCCGAACCCTGCCCGGCAAACGTCGCCCCCTTCGCCTGTGGGAGTTTAATCTGGAGGGACCGCGAGCTCTCCAGCATTTCATGGGCGCAACGCCCGCGGAGATGTATGAATTGTTCTTTGGATCACAAGCAACGTGTCCGGACTTGACCGAGGACGCAGGTCTGAACTGCAATCGCCCGGATACTCAAGTAAGTAACCTTGTGCCCGGACTCGCTATCCGTATATTTGTCATAAACTTGCCCCTAAAAGAGTTGTCCTTTAAACAGGAGTGGATAGCGAAAGCAAAGCTTATCAGGTGTCCGGCTCCCCTCCCCGAGACCACGCCGGATCCCGTGCTGGTCAGGATGTTGAAGATTGTGCCTTTGGAGGAAAGCAAGGGAGGGGACAAGGAAACTATGGCCTCCTCGAAGGAGGCTGTTCAGAAGGGAGGAATCGAAAATTCCTCTCCTCATGGGAAGAAGAGGATCACCTCTGAAGACCCGGAGACCATGGCCTCAAAGCGGGGGAAGAAATCCTCGTCAGAGGGTCCTGCACCGGGGGATACCTCGGCCGAATTATGCCCTCAAGGGGACCAGCCCTTCACCGGGCCGTAAGTAGAGAGAGGTTTTCTTTTTAAGAGATAAGAGAAATCCTTGCTTTATATCTGAGAAAAGTAACCGAAATTTTACCTTGTAGCTCGGACCTCAGCCCTTCTCAGCAGGGCTCGTCTTCGGGGGACCTTCTGCCGGAGATGATGGAGAGAGGAACGCCTTCCCCTGCAATACCGCCTAGCGAGGCGGGCGACCCTGAGGTATCGTCGCGGAGGGTTTCTCCGAATCCGGCAGGGCCGGACGATAGTCATCTCAGCCCCCAAAGCCCTTCGCGTCCGGCCTTCGAAAAGGGGCATCGGACGAGTCCGGCACCGTCCGGTGCGCGGTTGGAGGAGCTGAAAGATCTGCTAGGGCAAGCGTCTATCTCAGAGGAGCACCGTGCCTTGATGAGTACGGTGGTTGAGAGGATTTCGTCCGCGGAGAGCGAATTGCATGAGGCCGTCAGGAGTTTACTGACAGGTTTTGAGGTATACAGTTGCGCATGGACAAGATGCACCCTGTGTAGATAGTAGCCCCTGAGACTCTGTGCGTTGTCAAAAGTGACGGTGCGTAGAGGATCATAACCCCAGGTCTAAAATGCCGCCTTCATGTGTAGGTGGCGAAGTGTCCGGCGGCTAGCCGGACTGATGAATTTGCCGAGCTAAAGTGGCAACTTGACGTGGCAGATGCCGACATCACGCTTGTCAACAGGCGGCTTGACGAGGCACAAGGTATGTAGTTCCTCCGGTGGCACCTAGTAAGAGGAGTTTTATGCCAGTATCTTACAATGTGTGTGCGTAATGCAGATGGTGCTGCTGTCGTGGAGAATCTTTGGGCGGAACTTGCCCGAGCCAAGGAGCAAGCCAGAAAAAGTGATGCGGCTGCTGGAAAGGCAATTGAAGAGCTGAAAGCCGAACCGGCTGCTCACTGCCGAAGCAAGAAGGAAATGGCCGAGATGGCCGTGAAGCTGAAGAGCGTTGCTGACCGTTGCAAGCTTCTTGAAAAAGAAGAACTGGCGGAACAGACGGACCTAGAGAAGGCCGTTGCCGATGCCAAGGATGCTCGCTCTATGATGAGAGCTATGAAGGAGGAGTTGCATCAGGCCAGAGAGATCGCGGCTGGGAAGCCCTTTATGCTGCAGAGGAAGTTCTGTGATCCTAAACATGCTCCGCTAGACCGAATGTGGAGTACGGCGGACACCTATCTGGATTTGGCAGCGAGTGCTACGGATGCGACCGAACACTTTCGAGATCAAGAAGATCGGGAAGTGGAGAAGCTCTTCTGGTCGCAGTTCCATAATCCAGAGCGTCCGCTGCCCGTAGCCGATCGTCTGGCCGAATGGGCTGAGCTGAATAGGTTGTCCAGACTCGCCATGAAGTGTGTCATGAGCCACCTGTGGCCGGAGAGGCCGGAGCCGAAAAGTTATTTCAACTTGGTGCAGCAGTTCCTTGGTGCGGTGCCGCATATTAATGCGATGAAGAGGTCAGCATGCATAGAGGGTGCACGGATGGCTCTTGCCCGTGTCAAAACATACTGGGCGGAAATGGAGACCACCGTTGTTGCATCCCGAGATTCGGACGAAAGCCGAGTACCTGCCGAGCACTATTTTCAGGAAGTTCTTCAAGGCGCTCATGTGATAGAGACGCAGTGCTCGAAGGATGTTATGTTTAAATAGCATATGTTATTGTAAAACAATTTTTGATAAATTGTAGAAGCTTTTTATACTTGCGCCTTCAAGTATTGTAACACCTCCTGTGCGGCCGTTTAGGATATATGTATATGTAATCTGAAAGATGGCAGTCATCGGCTTCAGCCCCCACGCAAATATTGCGGGGGTGTTCGCAGAAGGCGCGTTTTCACACTTGATCCAACGTCTTGGTCCTACAAAGGAGGTGATAGCGCAGCGAACTAGGCAATCGGACTATAATGCTTTAACACTTTCACTTAGCCATAGGAGTTTGACAGTGAGGCTACTTATATAGCCCCTGGTGGCGCCTGCGCTCGCCCGAACTCGGGGCGCGTATGTGCCTGGCCGGGAAACGGCCCTTCGTTAATGCGGAGGAATCCTAAAGATTCCGGTGAGTCATCGAGTGGTTGACCAGTCTCTCGCTATATCATGACAGTCAGTTTTTGGCTTTCTCTACTGAGGTGCTCGCCTGGCCGAACCGGGGCACAATAGCAGTAGTTCTCCTGGTGCCGCCTTAGCCGATAGAGCGGAACGTAAGGCAGCAAAACACAGGAGTCGGGCAACCCAACATTTGACCAAAGACATGATTCGGAGCTGATGCATATAAGGCCAAACTTGCGACGCCGAACACTCCCTAAGGTATTCGGTCTTTATGAAGGCGGGCGGGACAACGCCCTTAATTATAAGCCCCTGGTGTCCAGGTACGCGCAAAATTCTGATGTGGCCACATGCCAAGACGCCATCCTCCTCCTTGGTTATACCAAAAAACCAGGGGATGTGTATCAACAAGAGACAGTAAAAAAGGTTTACGCAGGGTCTTAATCTAAAAAGAATCCTTGGAACGGGTCCCTGCTGCATGTCTGCGCCTGTGTCTCCGTTGTGCCGTATCCTGGACGGGCGCAGCACGGTGTTCATCTATAAAAGAGAGGAACTTAGTTGAAGAAAGGTCATGCCGAACAGAAGTTATACTACATAAACAAAGTATAAATTGAAATGGGTAAATTTGAGCTTGATTGTCTCTTTCTTTATATGCGCGGAGCCCCTAGTACAGGGGTGTATGGCTATTAAGCCTTTATCAATTGTATTTTTATGCCGGACTCGTTTAGCCGTGTCCGTGGTCTTAATGACCTGTTTAGATGTTTTTAGCTGGTGAAGCCATTTTATTGTGGGGCTGTTAAGGCAGCCGCACAATCTTCCGCGCGGGAGGCGTACTCAATGCTTTCCCTTTAATGAGCTGATGCCTCGTGGACCGGGCATCTTAAGCGTAAGAGATGCATAGTGCGGAATTGCGTTAAAGCGGGCGAAAGCTTCGCGTCCCATTAGTGCTTGATGGCTACTTGAGAATGGGGCGATATGGAAGGTTAGCCTTTCGCGACGGAAGTTGTCGGGGGAGCTGAATTTAACTTCTAGCCGGAGAGAACCCGTGCAATGGGCGTCCGGGTCTGGTGTTACCCCTTTAAAGGAGGTTTCGCTATGGCGAATTTTTGTTGGGTCTATCCCCATGTGGCGGATTGTGTC
The DNA here is from genome assembly GCA_032464435.1 of Aegilops umbellulata. Taxonomy (NCBI): domain Eukaryota; kingdom Viridiplantae; phylum Streptophyta; class Magnoliopsida; order Poales; family Poaceae; genus Aegilops; species Aegilops umbellulata. The sequence continues at coordinate 352,927,215 of CP136055.1, forward strand.
CTGATATATCAGGTTTAGACCACTGCCGCCATCCATCAGGACATTTGTGAAGTGGAGTCCGCCGATTATTGGATCTAATACCAAGGCAGTCCAGCCTGCGTTCCGGATACTTCTAGAGTAATCCAGATGATTGAAGGTGATCGGTTTTAACAACCAATGGCGAGACTCCTTCGGGATAGGCCATATGGTGCGTACCTCTATGGGCGCCGCTTGTTTTGTTATGTGAAGTAAGTTTACTATTTTGACTTCTTGTGGACAATTCTTTTGTTTCCTGGTGCTCTGCTTTTGGGGTTCATCATCCTCTTCACTTGGTGTGTCAAGCCCCTTATGTTCGGCGTTGGGTTTGCCGGGTTGCTTGAAAACCCAACTATCTCTGTGGGTATGGTTTGCAGGCTTCCCAGGAGTACTATGTATTTGACATATCTTGTCCAAGATTTTGTTTAAGTTGGATAGCTCGTCCCTGTTATCCTTGAGGGGCGGCTTTTTCTGAGTTTGCCGAGAGCTTTTGAATCCGGCATTGACTGCCGTGCTCTTCGGACTGTTGTCCTTAGTCCGGCGCTGGTCCTTGTTGCGTCGCGGTTTTTCGTTTCCATCCCTAATTTCGTATGTACTTGGGTCGCTGGTGCTACGTCTTGCCAACTAGCTGTCCTCTCCTGCGCAAAAGCGGGTCATGAGGCTTGTTAATGCGGCCACTGTTCTTGGCTTTTCTTGGCCGAGGTGTCTGGCGAGCCATTCGTCTCGAACGTTATGCTTAAAAGCTGCTAGGGCTTCGGCGTCCGGACAGTCGACTATCTGATTCTTTTTAGTAAGGAATCTGTTCCAGAATTTCCGGGCTGACTCTCCGGGCTGTTGAGTTATGTGACTTAGATCGTCTGCGTCCGGAGGGCGGACATAGGTCCCTTGAAAATTTGCCCGGAAAGCGTCTTCGAGCTCTCCCCAACTTCCAATGGTGTTTTCGGGAAGGCTTTTGAGCCAATGCCGAGTTGGCCCTTTAAGCTTGAGGGGTAAGTATTTTATGGCATGGAGGTCATCTCCTCTTGCCATGTGTATGTGGAGGATATAATCCTCAATCCAGACTCCAGGGTCTGTTGTTTCGTCGTACGCCTCTATGTTTACGGGCTTGAATCCCGCTGGAAATTCATGGTCCAGAACCTCATTGGTGAAACATAGGGGGTGTGCGGCACCCCTGTATTTGGGTGTGCCGTGATGTTTGGATATTGGTTGTGTTGCACTGCTTACGAAAGCTTGCTTTCTTGGCCCATAGATAGATCTAGCTGGGCCATCTTTTTGATGCGAATTCTTGAGTGGGTCGTGTGTCGGCTTGTATGCGGTGCCGCTTGCCGCTTTATGCTGGCCATGGGGTCGTCTATCCGACCGGGTGGCTTTCTTATTTTTTGATTGCGGGGGCTCTAAGGCCTCCTCGTCAAATTCCGGCAGTAGCTTTCGCTTCGGATAGCTTTTGGTGTGGCGACTGCCGCCGTATTTGTCTGCGGTGTTGAGTAATTTGCTCCATCTGATTCTGAGTGCATCTTCCGTAGTTTTGAGCTTCCACTTCTGCTTTTTTAGGCTACGCGCAGTGGCAACGAGCCTTCGGTGGAGGTTCTTCTGCTCCATTAGCTTGTCCGGCGTAAGGTCGTCCGGAATGTTGTTCTCGCCGGGGACAGGTTGTTCGGTTTGTTTATTCAAGTTGCCATGTTCGTCGTTCGCCGGCTCGTCCTGCTCTATGGCTGCTGTCTTTGTTGAGGCGGGGCTTGGAGCGGCGTTTATGTCGCCGCTTTGATTGCTTTTCGAGAGAATGATCCCTCGTTGCATCCCTGTGTTCCTCGTCGTCGCTTCCTTTAGGTGTGTCCACCATGTACACATCATGAGATGAGGTGGCTGTCCAGTGCCCTATAGGCGTTGGTTCATGTTCATCTCCTACATCGTCGTCCATACCGTCGATGTCTTCGGAGTCGAAGTCAAGCACGTCGTTTAAATTATCGACAGTGGCTACCAAGTGGGTGGTGGGTGGGCTTCAAATTGCTTCGTCGTCCGCATCCCAATCCTGCCGGTCAGAGTCCGGCCAGGACTCTCCTGATAAAGAGAGAGACTTTAGTGATTTCAGAATATCGCCAAAGGGCGAGTGCTGAAAGATGTCCGCGGCGGTGAACTCCATGATCGGCACCCAATCGGATTCGATCTGCAGGGGCGCGGAGGGCTCGGAGTCCATAGAGGAGTCCGGCTCCTTGGAGTCACGAGCCTCGCGGAGGGCAGGGCTGGTGTTCGGCTTGATCGCTGTAGAGATTGTAGCCCCCGAGGCGGTGTCTAACCACCCGCCCTCGATTGGTGTGGTCGGCTTCGAGTTAAGGGTCGGAGCGGACATAGGTGCGGCCTCCACGGCACTGTTCGGCGGCAGAGCTAGATCATGCCCATCATGACAGTGCTGCGCGCTCGGCAGTGGCTCGAATCCGTCGAAGATCAAGTCCCCGCGGATGTCAGCCGTGTAGTTTAAGATTCCAAATATGACCTGGTGGCCAGGGGCGTAGCTTTCGATCTGCTCCAGATGGCCAAGCAAATTGGCCCGCAGTGCGAAGCCGCCGAAGACGAAGATCTGTCTGGGGAGAAAGGTCTCACCCTGGACTACATCGCTATTGATGATCGGAGGAGCCATCGGGCCTAAAAGTGACGACACAGAGGAATTCTCAATGAAAGCACCAATGTCGGTGTCAAAACCGGCGGATCTCGGGTAGGGGATCCCGAACTGTGCGTCTAGGCGGATGGTAACAGGAGGCAGGGGACACGATGTTTTACCCAGGTTTGGGCCCTCTTGATGGAGGTAAAACCCTACTCCTGCTTGATTAATATTGATGATATGGGTAGTACAAGAGTAGATCTACCACAAGATCAAGGAGGCTAAACCCTAGAAGCTAGCCTATGGTATGATTGTTGTTCTGTCCTACGGACTAAAACCCTCCGGTTTATATAGACACCGGAGAGGGTTAGGGTTACACAGAGTCGGTTACAATGGTAGGAGATCTACATATCCGCATCGCCAAGCTTGCCTTCCACGCCAAGGAAAGTCCCTTCCGGACATGGGACGAAGTCTTCAATCTTGTATCTTCATAGTCCAGGAGTCCGGCTGAAGGTATAGTCCGGCTATCCGGACACCCCCTAACCCAGGACTCCCTCAGTGATCTTCCCTGCTCCATACAATAGGCTGCTTTGACCACCTCAAGTAATGGGGAACTGCCGGCTCAACAGAGTTCACGGCGAATGTATTATCTCCTTGACCCGGCGCACCCAATGAGTTGTGGATTCACCCTCCTCCTGCTTACAATTTGTCAAGTCCACAATCGACATAGATTCCTTGCAAGTGTCTTTGAAGTTCTGGATGAATCGGGCCTTCAGCTCTGCCCATGAACTAATGGAATTGTGTGGCAAGCCCTTTAACCAAGACCGAGCCGTTCAATCCAACATCATGGTGAAGTACTTAGCCATTGCTGCGTCGCTGACCTCCAACAGCTCCATGGCCATCTCATAACTTTCGATCCACGCTCCGGGCTGTAATTCGGCCGTGTAATTCGGCACTGTCGGTGTCAAAACCGGCGGATCTCGGGTAGGGGTCCCGAACTGTGCGTCTAGGCGGATGGTAACAGGAGACGAGGGACACAATGTTTTACCCAGGTTAGGGCCCTCTTGATGGAGGTAAAACCCTACGTCCTGCTTGATTAATATTGATGATATGGGTAGTACAAGAGTAGATCTACCACGAGGTCAAGGAGGCTAAACCCTAGAATCTAGCCTATGGTATGATTGTTGTTCTATCATCTATCGACTAGCCTGACCCTGGTTTATATAATGCACCAGAGGCCTAGGTTAACAAGAGTCCTAGCCGAATACGCCGGTGGGGAGAAGTCCTTGTCTTGATCGCCAAGTCTTGTGGAATCTTCCTTGTATGCGGCAGCTGTCCGAACTGGCCCATGAGTATACGGCCACGGGGGTCCTCGGCCCAATCTAATAGATTGGGAGACGATGTGGTGAGTACCCCCTAGTCCAGGACACCGTCAGTAGCCCCCTGAACCGATCTTCAAGTTAGGTACGCTCCTCGATTCTTCCGAACTGTTCTTCATCTTCGGTCGTCGGTCTTGAAAACTGGTTCAACAAATCTTCTTTATCTTCGATCTTGAGGGTCGCCGAAATGCATTCGACGGGTTTACACGTTGGGTATCCGAGGAGCCCCTTTAAGTTTCCGGCCTTTATCAATGCCTTGTTTATTTTTATGCCACGCCTCGGGTTTGAAGTTGTTCCCGGGAGGCAGTGTCCTCTTGCGTCCGAGCTCCAATGCCGGACTGCATTCAAGGTATCTTTTGCAGCTGAGCACCAACCCCGGACCGCTTCCCAGCTCTAATGCCGGAATGTATCCGAGCTCCAACGCCGGACTATGTATCCGAGCTCCAACGCCGGACTGTATCCGAGATCCAACGCCGGACTGTATCCGAGGTGTCGTAAATCACCTTGGTTCAAAGAAGTTTGAAGGAGTTTAGCCGAGCTTAATGCCGGAAATGCCCTCTATGGAGCCAGCCACTAGCGCCCGAGATTTATGCCGGACTGCTTTCGAGGTAGTGCACCACCCCGAATGTGGGCCGATTTTTGTCAATATTTTTGTCAATATCCCAGTAGCCACTGAGACTCAGGTCGATTTGCAAAATCGGCCTGGGGATCAAGTCCTAGCTCGGCAGAATACTTCGGGACACTAAAAGCGGCGTGCTCAGTCCTCGAGACTCAGGTTGGGTGCAGCCGACCAACCTGAGGATCAAAATATCCTCGGAAACTATATTGCACATAAACTTTTCTGCATTGGACAAGCAATGCAGTAGCCCCCGAGACACTGGTCGGGTGGCAACACCAGATCAGGGGATCGATGTGCCCCTTTAATATGTTTAAATAATAAGCCCGAAGCCCAGTAGCCCCCGAGCCTTAATGCGGGCATGGGTGGCCGAATTAAGGATCGATGTCCATAGTAAAATCACAAATTGTGTGTAATGACTCTATGTATCCAAGTACTTTACGTCATTTAATGCTCGGATCCACATTGTACAAAACTTTGTTGACCGACCATCGGCTTCCACCTCCTCGGCCAGTAGCCGAGGAGTGTTTGTCTTACTTTATAAAGCCTTTATAAGGACGACAAACAAGGCAATCTGGCCATACGGTTTTATAAAAAAAGGTACGCGGAGAGATATGTTATATTACTATTTAACAGAAGAAATGTCTTCCAAAAAATAGTCCCGCTATCGGTTCCTTTCTTTGGGTTGTCATGCTAAGCATGATCATAAAACCGCAGCTCCAATGTAAGAGCAAAATATCGAGGATTTAGTTTGGGAGGCTAGTTAATAGCCCCCGGTAGTGTTCGGCGACAGTCGAGGTCAAGCCGTAAACACTTCGGCCAATGTTATGAACGGCCTGTTATTTAACATAGTCATCGGATCGCTGACCAGTTTACGCTTATTGTGACAGTCAGTTTTCGGCTTTCTCCACTGAGGTGCTTAACCATGTGAGCTGGAAGCACAATCACAGTGGTTCTCCCTTTGCACGCCTAGCCGAACAAAACGGAACATAGGAAGCAAGTGCAGGAGCCGGGCAACCCAACTATTGACCGAAGACACAATTCGAAACCGATGCATATATAGCAATATCTGAGAATGTTTTTGCCGAATCCCTAAAAGGTGTCCGGCGTTGCACTGCGAGACTAATGCTGGAAAAGCACAAATAGTTTAAAAGTGCCAAAAAGCTTGGAAAACCAAGAAACGTCAGTAAAAACATGACGTCCGAATAATATCAAGTAATCGGTGCCAATCCGAAAATTGGTCTTAGAAAAAAGATGTGCTTCTGTCGTGCTTTAACATGATACATCCTATCTCAAGACTTCGATCGGGTCAGCCTACGACTTCAACCTCCTATCCCGAGGGCGGAGTACTTCTCATCAGGCCAGTTTAGCAAACTAAACTCTAGCGGCTTTTGAGAGAGAAATTAGGCTCCCCGGCTAGTGATCGCACACTCGTGTCGAAAAAAGGAGTGATAAATAATAATAAAACTTTGCAACGACTAAGAAGAAGAACACTTATTATAAAACGGCTCAAATAAACTTTAGAGCCCCCAAGTGACTTGGGTAGGAGAATAATTGCATGTACCGAAGTACTTATATCATATCTATGTTCAACCGAACTTTAAACGTGTCTTAACCGACCGTCGGCTTCTCCCTCTTTGGTCAAGGACCGAAAAGTGTTATGTACTCCATCGGTCGAGAATATCGACGGTGTTTCGAATAACCAGGCAATCAGGCCATAAGGCCGTAACAGACAAAGCACGCTCAGGGAACTTATGCTATATTACTACGAAGTGTAAGAAGCATCTTCGAAGAAAATAGTACCCCCACCGATACCTTTCTTCGGTGCTCATTGTTATTATGAGACTTGTGCAATAGATTTTTTGTACTCATGAGTTCCGTTGTGTGCCGACCATCATTGAAAACTATAAGAGCGCTAGCTTTCGGCTTCACCCAGTCTGAGGTCCGGCTCGGGCGACCCGATCGTGACAATCGCAGAGGTGCTCCCTTTACTCCCTAGCCGAACAATCGGGAACGTAGGGGTAAACACAGTAGCGAGGCAACCCAGCTTGCAAATTGCTTAAGTCAATATGGTGCATATTGTGGCGTAATACACGAACAAGGAACGAAACCATACAAGTATAATCATATGCAACAGGAAAAGCTTCATAAAGGAAGCCCCCAAGTAAACGGGGTATTTGAATTTATGCGTCACAAACAAAGTTTGGCCAAGGAAAAAAATTTACAAGCAATTTTTTTCCAAAAAAGTATAACGCTTGGTCGAACCGAACACAAGTTAGAAATTAAAGCTTTGAGCATGAAAGCGACTTAGTTGGTTAATGTGTTCGCAGTCCGAGCTTGATGCGGGGCAAGGTTCTATCCCCCAAGCCGGTCCTGAGGTGGCGGAGCGGAGAGCTCGACACGCCGAAGTGGTGACATAGCACGGTCGATGCAGACCGGTAGAGTGACGCCGAAGTCCCCGGATCATTTTCCTGTGCACAAAAATAGTGCAAACGGGAGATAATAGTAATAATGATAATTAAAAAAATCATTGCATAATGAATAATTTATGCAAAGTGAGTAATAAAAGAAATATGGCCTGGCACCGAAGTCAATGTCGATGCAGGGCGTCGGCGTGATGCGGTAAAGGCGTGGCAAAGCCTGAATTCGCAAGTCGGTCCGAGCTCCGGATGCGGCGTTCGCCGGAATATGTACGGAAACTGACCGAACCACCATGCGACTGTCGTGAATGCGGCCACCATTTGATAGACCTGTGTACATATGATGGACAAACCAGAGTAATAATTCCTTGGGAAAAATGAACCCAAACAAGCAAAAAGTATTAGGAATTGATAGCACCTGGTTTATTTGTTGTAGCAATCCGAAGGAAGGTGATTCCCAAAATTGGGACTCGCTCCGCACACCCATTCCCTAATGGGCGATAAAACGACGGCATGGCAATGCTGGTAAAGGTTGGCTTGCCGGGGCAAAGCCCTCGGCCCAGCTAACGTGACGGAGCTGGTCGGCTAGAGACGCCGAAGTGTCCGGAGTAGGTTGATGAAGAGATGGCGAAGCCCCCGGTCCAGCCGAGATGTCGAAGTAGGTCGGCGTGATGGACACCAGCTTGAAGAAGCGATAGTGCGGCCCTGTCGATGCAGGTCGTGACGTGGTCGATGCCGGCTTGATGAAGCAACCGTGCGGCGATGTCGGTATGCCCGCTCCGTGTAATCCGTGGGGCGGCGATGTTGGTGATGTTTTATCCTTCGCGATGCCGCACTCTTGTTCGGCTTGCCGAGATAATGATCCGAAGAAGTTGAGCTCGGCTCAACAAAGTGACGTCGTGTCTTAGCGCAGGTTGGCAGCCGTGGAGTAATATTGCCGGACTTGTTTGACACCAGCATGATGTTGAAGATCATGTTCAAAAGATTTTAAAGTTAGTGGGATGTGTTCGGGAACAAAACACAATACCCCATACAAAACTTCCTTCAAAAGGGATGTCCGAAATCCCGTTCATAGAAAAGATGAACTCGGGTCGGATTCGTTTTCGCGCAGAAAACAGATCCGAAAAGTGATGCACTAATCGGAAGGTTCCCGGAGTTTGGACGGTCGGATCGAGCTGAAATTTTGAGAGGTGGTAGATACGGGAATTCCACAGCCGATCAACGGTTGGATCTTCCAAAGGACGTCCGAGCTAGAAGATGGACACCACGCCCTAAACACATCCTAATTCCCGTCCAGATTTGACAGGGCTCCAGTATATCGTGGATTGCCAGAGATTCCTCCATCGAAACTCGACGAAATTTTCCAGGGTTGTTGTAGACTCAATTCCGCACAATTCCACCAAAGCGATCGTCAAAGCGATACTCGAGAAGGTGGTGGCAGCAGATACGAGTTCGCTGTCCAGAAAAACAGCACGGTCGCTTGAGGGCAATGTTGACGTTGAGCCCCCGAGCTCCATGGATGATTCCTCCGTGATCTCGATAGAGATCGGAGTTGATGTTTGATGAAGGCCCTCGTCCGAACATGGTGATCCAAACACGGGGCGCAATTCTTGGTAGAACCAAGGTGACCAGTCAAGCTGGTGACAAAGATGCCGAAGTCGCAGTTGATCTGCAGGCGAGCCATCGATCCTTTTGTCGATCACACAGTGGAACTCTCAATGAAAGCACCAATGTCGGTGTCAAAACCGGCGGATCTCGGGTAGGGGGTCCCGAACTGTGCGTCTAGGCGGATGGTAACAGGAGACGAGGGACACAATGTTTTACCCAGGTTCGGGCCCTCTTGATGGAGGTAAAACCCTACGTCCTGGTTGATTAATATTGATGATATGGGTAGTACAAGAGTAGATCTACCACGAGATCAACGAGGCTAAACCCTAGAAGCTAGCCTATGGTATGATTGTTGTTCTATCATCTATCGACTAGCTTGGCCCTGGTTTATATAATGCACCAGAGGCCTATGTTAACAAGAGTCCTAGCCGAATACGCCGGTGGGGAGAAGTCCTTGTCTTGATCGCTAAGTCTTGTGGAATCTTCCTTGTATGCGGCAGCTGTCCGAACTGGCCCATGAGTATACGGCCACGGGGGTCCTCGGCCCAATCTAATAGATTGGGAGACGACGTGGTGAGTACCCCCTAGTCCAGGACACCGCCAGGCACCTTTCGAGGTCTCTTGAAGTCCTTGGGTAAACGTACATTACATAGAGCCAGCACTAAACAAGGAACACTGCCGGTTCTGGTAGCCACTCCCGCCTCAACGAAAGTCGTCGGATAATCTGGAAAGTCCTGATGAGCCATCTGCTGAGCCGCTAGATGTGCCACCCGCTCGTCCTCCTGATGTATTCGGTCCTGCACCGGGTTCTAACCACCGGGCTGGTTACGGCGTTGGGCGTTGCTTGACAGAGCTTCTGACTCCATGTGCCTGCTGTAACTCGGACTCCGGTTTGGACGAGCTGGGCTAACCAAGGCGGAGGAGTTGAATGAATCCTGTCTCGGCTGTAGGAATAAGTCTCTTGCTAAGCCAGGGCTGTCTGGACGAGGTATCTGATCCTTCGGGTCTCTACTACTGTTGGATCGTCACCGTCCACTGGGAGAGCCGCCAAACGTGTTGATGCTGCGATCAAGTTCTCCATGGGGTTGGAAAAGTGACCCGGTGGTATCGGTACATAATGGGGCGGTGCCATATTCCCATGAGGAGGTGCCATCACCCGAGGATGAGCCGGTCCTCCTGTTCCGACTGTCATAAACTGATTTGCATCTGGCGGGTTACTTGGGCCGGTCCTGGGTGTAGCGAAAAGATTCCGAGGATCATAAACCGGAGGCAAACGGGATTGAGTTTTCTGATGTCTCCTCCTCATCACCTCGTTAGACGCGTTCAGGCTCATCGTAAGCTGGAAGGCCTCTGACTGTAGTTGTTGTGCCCGTGCATCCAAAGCCGCCCGTTCTGTGGCTAACCTAGTGTCCTCAGCTGCCAAGGCCTCCTTGGCCTGAGCTATCTCCTCACGCACCTGTGCCACCTCCACGTTATGCTCATATTGATTCGCAGGGATGACTGTGGCGGTTAACAGGGCCGTCAGTTTATCCATGAGATCCATCAGCACCTGAGCCTGCGGGCGCACAGGGCCTCTTGCCCCAGACGTTATTGCTGCTGCAGCTGTTGAGTTTTGACCGGGTTGAGTACCAGCCATGAAGACTCCTGCCCAGCTTGGCAGCTCATAGGGGTCCAGAATACTGCTGCCATCGGAACAGCCCCCAAGCCCGCCGTCTTGTAGCGGATACAGTGAATCTGCTGAACTGGCGGACGAATCACCGTCGGAGAGGACGACAGTCTCACCACCATCTTCAAATCCTTCAGAAAGTTCCCCTCCGTGGATGCAACCCACGAAGGCACGCTTCACGACGGGTTGAGCTCGGGCGGGTATCGCACGCTGAGCCGTCTCGACGAGGTCGGTGCAGCAGTCCGGCTCAGGGCCCGGCTCACCAGTCCGGCCGATGAAGACGTGGATTCCGCCAAAGGGGACCCGGTACCCGTATTCAATTGAGCCGGCGTTGGGGCCCCAACCTTCGTCGTCGATGTAGATCTTGTCGTGACGACTGTTGGTCATCCGGCCCACTGCGTATCCCTTGAGCCCTTTGAAGTTGCCCTTCAAGAACTCAAATCCACCGTGCGCTGGCCCCATGGTGGGCGCCAACTGTCGTGGAATTGTCACGGCAGATGTCCTCTTGCAAGGACTTAGTCGTGGAGCCATCGCAACTAGGAAGCTTAAAGCGGTTAATCGGGACAAAGGACACGAGAAAGTTATACTAGTTCAGCCCCTTACGGTGAAGGAAGGCCTACGTCTAGTTGGGTTGGTATTACTGGGGTTTCGATGACCAGGGAGTGAGATACGCTATTGCCGGCTCTCGATGAGTTGTTTCTTGCCCTAAGCAGCCAGCGGGTCGTCCCCTTATATACACGGGTTGACGCCCTGCGGCCTACAGAGTCCCGGTCGGCTCATAAACAGTGTCCGGCTCGGTGACTAGTTAATTCTACCTTATGATACAAGTCATGCCATCATGGTGGTTTACCACTATGGGCCTTAAGTCGCCTGCAGGACTTAGACCCTTTATTGAACGGCCATCTTCAGGCTTGGTCTTGGGCTTCTTATGATGAGTCCTTCTTTGCGTAACCCGGCCCCTCCTGGGCGGCTTACACAAATAGTTATATCCCCAACACATCGTCACCTCGCCCTTAACTAGTTTATGTTCATTCTGCAACTCTAGTTCCGAGTTACTACTCTTAGCAACTGAACCAGTATCAAATGCCGAGGGGTTGCTATAAACGCTAGTAAGTACACATCAATAACATGTATATCCAATATACCTTTGTTAACTTTGTCATCCTTCTTATCCGCCAAATACTTGGGGCAGTTCCGCTTCCCGTGACCATTTCCTTTGCAGTAGAAGCACTCAGTTTCAGGCTTGGCTCTAGCTTTGGGCTTCTTCACAGGAGCAGCAACTTGCTTGCCATTCTTTTTGAAGTTCCGCTTCTTCCCTTTGCCCTTTTCTTGAAACTAGTGGTCTTGTCAACCATCAACACTTGATGCTTTTCTTGATTTCTACCTTGTTCGATTTCAGCATCATGAAGAGCTTGGGAATCGTTTCCATTATCCCTTGCATATTATAGTTCATCACGAAGTTCTAGTAACTTGGTGATAGTGACTAGAGAACTCTGTCAATCACTATCTTATCTGGAAGATTAACTCCCACTTGATTCAAGTGATTGAAGTACTCGGACATTCTGAGCACATGCTCACTAGCTGAGCTATTCTCCTCCATCTTGTAAGCAAAGTACTTGTCAAAGGTCTCATACCTTTCGACATGGGCATGAGTCTGAAATACTAATTTCAACTCTTGGAACATCTCATATGCTCCGTGGCGTTTCAATAACGTCTTTGAAGCCCCGATTCTAAGCCGTAAAGCATGGTGCACGAAACTATCACGTAGTCATCATATCGAGCTTGCCAAACGTTCATAACGTCGGATTTGCTCATCCAATCGGTCTGTCACCTAGCGGTGCATCAAGGACATAATTCTTCTGTGCAGCAATGAAGATAATCCTCAGATCACGGATCCAATCCGCATCATTGCTACTAACATCTTTCAACTTAGTTTTCTCTAGGAACATATCAAAAATAAAATAGGGGAGCTAAACGAGAGCTATTGATCTACAACATAGATATGCTAATATTACCAAGACTAAGTTCATGATAAATTAAAGTTCAATTAATCATATTACTTAAGAATTCCCACTTAGATAGACATCCCTCTAATCATCTAAGTGATCACGTGATCCATATCAACTAAACCATGTCCGATCATCACGTGAGATGGAGTAGTTTTCAATGGTGAACATCACTATGTTGATCATATCTACTATATGATTCACGCTCGACCTTTCTGTCTCAGTGTTCCATGGCCATATCTGCATATGCTAGGCTCGTCAAGTTTAACCCGAGTATTCTGTGTGTGCAAAACTGGCTTGCACCCGTTGTATGTGAACGTAGAGCTTATCACACCCGATCATCACGTGGTGTCTCGGCACGACAAACTTTCGCAACGGTGCATACTCAGGGAGAAAAATTATACCTTGAAATTTGGTGAGAGATCATCTTATAATGCTAGCGTCGATCTAAGCAAAATAAGATGCATAAAAGATAAACATCACATGCAATCAATATAAGTGATATGATATGGCCATCATCATCTTGTGCCTTTGATCTCCATCTCCAAAGCACCGTCATGATCACCATCGTCACCAGCGTGACACCTTGATCTCCATCGTAGCATCGTTGTCGTCTCGCCAACTATTGATTCTACGAATATCGCTACCTCTTAGTGATAAAGTAAAGCAAGTACATGGCGATTGCATTTCATACAATAAAGCGACAACCATATGGCTCCTGCCAGTTGCTGATAACTCTGTTACAAAACATGATCATCTCATACAATAAAATTTAGCATCATGTCTTGACCATATCACATCACAACATGCCCTGCAAAAACAAGTTAGACGTCCTCTACTTTGTTGTTGCAAGTTTTACGTGGCTGCTACGGGCTGAGCAAGAACCGTTCCTACCTACGCATCAAAACCACAACGATATTTCATCAAGTATGTGTTGTTTTAACCTTCACAAGGACCGGACGTAGCCACACTTGATTCAACTAAGGTTGGAGAAAATGACACCCGCCAGCCACCTGTGTGCAAAGCACGTCGGTAGAACCAGTCTCGCGTAAGCGTATGCGTAATGTCGGTCCGGGCTGCTACATCCAACAATATCGCCAAATCAAAGTATTACATGCTAGTAAGCAGTATGACTTGTATCGGCCACAACTCATTTGTGTTCTACTCGTGCATATAACATCTACGCATAAACCTGGCTCTGATACCACTGAAGGGGAACGTAGTAATTTCAAAAAAATTCCTACGCACATGCAAGATCATGGTGATGCATAGCAACGAGAGGGGAAAGTGTCGTCCACGTACCCTCGTAGACTATAAGCGGAAGCGTTATGACAACGCGGTTGATGTAGTTGTACGTCTTCACGATCTGCCCGATCCAAGTACCGAACACACGGCACCTCCGAGTTCAGCACACGTTTAGCTCGATGATGTCCCACGAACTCACGATCCAGCAGAGCTTCAAGGGAGAGTTCCATTAGCACGACGGCGTGATGACGGTGATGATGATGCTACCGACGCAGGGCTTCGCCTAAGCACCGGGAGTAGGATTCCCCTTTCCAAGTAGTAGGAGTAGAAGAGAAGGAAGTGGAAGAGAGAAGAGAAGGAAGGGAGGCGCCGCCCCTCCCCCTAGTCCAATTCGGAGTAGGCCTTGGGGGGGCGCGGCATGCCCTAGGCAGCCCCTCTCTCTCTCCCCCTAAAGCCCAATAAGGCCCATATACTCCCCGTAACTCTCCGGTACTCCGATAATACCCGAACCACTCAGAACCTTTCTGATGTCTGAATATAGCCTTCCAATATATTGATCTTTATGTCTCGAACATTTCGAGACTCCTCGTCATGTCCCTGATCTCATCCGGGACTCCGAACAACCTTCGGTACATCAAAACACATAAACTCATAATACTAATCGTCATCGAACGTTAAGCGTGTGGACCCTACGGGTTCGAGAACTACGTAGACATGACCGAGACTCATCTCCGGTCAATAACCAACAGCGGAACCTGGATGCTCATATTGGCTCCTACATATTCTACGAATATCTTTATCATTCAAACCGCATAACAACATATGTTGCTCCCTTTGTCATCGGTATGTTACTTGCCCGATATTCGATCGTCGGTATCTCAATACCTAGTTCAATCTCGTTACCGGAAGTCTCTTTACTCGTTCTGTAATGCATCATCCTGCAAGTACCTCATTAGTTACATTACTTGCAAGGCTTATAGTGATGTGCATTACCGAGAGGGCCCAGAGATACCTCTCTGATACTCGGAGTGACAAATCCTAATCTCGATCTATGTCAACCCAACAAACACCTTCGGGGACACCTGTAGAGCATCTTTATAATGACCCAGTTACGTTGTGACATTTGATAGCACACAAGGTGTTCCTCCGGTATTCGGGAGTTGCATAATGTCATAGTCATAGGAACATGTATAAGTCATGAAGAAAGCAATAGCAACATACTAAATGATCAAGTGCTAAGCTAACAGAATGGGTCAAGTCAATCACATCATTCTCTAATGATGTGATCCCGTTAATCAAATGACAACTCATATATATGGCTAGGAAACTTAACCATCTTTGATTCAACGAGCTAGTCAAGTAGAGGCATACTAGTGACACTCTGTTTGTCTATGTATTCACACATGTACTAAGTTTCCGGTTAATACAATTCTAGCATGAACAATAAACATTTATCGTGATATAAGGAAATATAAATAACAACTTTATTATTGCCTCTAGGGCATATTTTCTTCAGTTTTCAATGGTGAACATCACTATGTTGATCATATCTATTATATGGTTCATGTTCGACCTTTCGGTCTCAGTGTTCCGAGGCCATATCTGCATATGCTAGGCTCGTCAAGTTTAACCCGAGTATTCTGCACGTGCAAAACTGGCTTGCACCCGTTGTATGTGAACGTAGAGCTTATCACACCCGATCATCATGTGGTGTCTCGGCACGACGAACTGTAGCAACGGTGCATACTCAGGGAGAACACTTATACCTTGAAATTTAGTGAGGGATCATCTTAAATGCTATCGCCATACTAAGCAAAATAAGATGCATAAAGGATAAACATCACATGCAATCAAAATATGTGACATGATATGGCCATCATAATTTGTGCCTTTGATCTCCATCTCCAAAGCACCCTCATGATCTCCATCTTCACCGGCTTGACACCTTGATCTCCATCGTAGCATCGTTGTCGACTCGCCAACTATTGCTTCTACGACTATCGCTACCGCTTAGTGATAAAGTAAACCAATTACATGGCGATTGCATTTCATACAATAAAGTGACAACTACAAGGCTCCTGCCAGTTGCCGATAACTTTTACAAAACATGATCATCTCATACAACAATTTATATCTCATCACGTCTTGACCATATTACATCACAACATGCCCTGCAAAAACAAGTTAGACGTCCTCTACTTTGTTGTTGCAAGTTTTACGTGGCTGCTACAGGCTTCTAGCAAGAACAATTCTTACATACGCATCAAAACCACAATGATTTTTTGTCATGTTTGTTGCTTTTAACCTTCAACAAGAACCGTCCATAGTCAAGCTCGATTCAACTAAAGTTGGAGAAACAGACACCCGTCGGCCACCTATGTGCAAAGCACGTCGGTAGAACCAGTCTCATGAACGCGGTCATGTAATGTCGGTCCGGGCCGCTTCATCCAACAATACCGCCGAATCAAAGTAAGACGTTGGTGGTAAGTAGTATGACTATTATCGCCCACAACACATCGTGTTCCACTCGTGCATATAACATCTACGCATAGACCTGGTTTGGATGCCACTGTTGGGGAACGCAGTATTTCAAAAAATTTACCTACGATCATGCAAGATCTATCTAAGAGATGCATAGCAACGAGACGGGAGAGTGTGTCCACGTACCCTCGTAGACCGAAAGCGGAAGCGTTTAGTAACGCGGTTGATGCAGTCGAACGTCTTCACGATCCGATCGATCCAAGTACCAAACGCACGGCACCTCCGTGTTCAGCACACGTTCAACACGATGACGTCTCTCGAGCTCTTGATCCAGTTGAGGACGAGGGAGAGTTCCGTCAGCACGAAGGAGGGCGACGGTGATGGTGATGTTACCGGCGCAGGGCTTCGCCTAAGCACTACGACGGTATGACCGAGGTGTTAAACTGTGGAGGGGGGCATCGCACACGGCTAAGAGATTGTCTGTTGTGCTTTGGGGTGCCCCCCTGCCCCCATATATAAAGGAGGGAGGAGGAGGACGGCGGCCAGGGAGGAGGCACGCCATGGGGGGAGTCCTAGTAGGAATCGCCCCCCCCCCTTTCCTAATCCAAGAGGGGGAAGGAGGGAAGGAGAGGGAGAGAGGAAGGAAGGGGGCCGCACCCCCTCCCCCTAGTCCAATTCGGACTGCCCTTGGGGGGCCACCTTGTGGCCTTCACTCTCCTTCTCACTTATGGCCCATTAAGGCCCATAACTTCCTCGGGGGGTCCCGGTAACGCCTCCGTTCCTCGATAAATATCCGAAACGTCCCGAAACCATTCCGGTGTCCGAATACCTTCGTCCAATATATCAATCTATACCTCTCGACCATTTCAAGACTCCTCATCATGTCTGTGTTCTCATCCGGGACTCCGAACAAACTTCGGTCATCAAATCACATAACTCATAATACAAATCGTCATCGAACATTTAAGCGTGCGGACCCTACGGGTTCAAGAACTATGCAGACATGACCGAGACACATCTCCGGTCAATAACCAATAGCGGAACCTAGATACTCATATTGGCTCCTACATATTCTACGAAGATCTTTATTGGTCAAACCGCATAACAACATACGTCATTCCCTTTGTCATCGGTATGTTACTTGCCCGAGATTCGATCATCGGCATCATCATACCTAGTTCAATCTCGTTACCGGCAAGTCTCTTTACTCGTTCCGTATTGCATCATCCCGTAACTAACTCATTAGTCACATTGCTTGCAAGGCTTATAGTGATGTGCATTACCGAGAGGGCCCAGAGATACCTCTCCGATACTCGGAGTGACAAATCCTAATCTCGATCTATGCCAACTCAACAAACACAATCGGAGACACCTGTAGAGCATCTTTATAATCACCCAGTTATGTTGTAACGTTTGATAGCACACAAAGTGTTCTTCTAGCATTCGGGAGTTGCATAATCTCATAGTCAGAGGAATATGTATAAGTCATGTAGAAAGCAATAGCAATAAAACTAAACAATCATTATGCTAAGCTAACGGATGGGTCTTATCCATCACATCATCCTCTAATGATGTGATCCGTCCATCAAATGACTACACATGTCTATTGTCAGGAAACTTAACCATCTTTGATTAACGAGCTAGTCAAGTAGAGGCATACTAGGGACACTTTGTTTGTCTATGTATTCACACACACACTAAGTTTCCGGTTAATACAATTCTAGCATGAATAATAAATATTTATCATGATATAAGGAAATATAAATAACAACTTTATTATTCCCTCTAGGGCATATTTCCTTCATGATGTACCAGAACTAAACTTTGCGGTCTGGGGAGGTTTCCACACGGTTCAACATTGGTGGACATTCACTGTCCTTCGGCGCGGTCATCGGATAAGGGCGGTCTCTTTTCTCCTCATGCTCGTCTGTTGGGAGATCTGGAATGAGAGGAACGCTAGAGTTTTTAGAAGCAAGTCCTCTCTGCCTTCTTTGCTAATTAATAACATCCACTTGGAGGCTAAAAATTGGGTACTTGCAAGGGCAAAACATTTGGGCTCTCTGATGCTGCGAGAGTAGGCTTCCCTTTTCCATTTGTGGAGGCTTAATGGACCTCATAAAACTTTGTTCGGTTTCCCTTCTTTATTAATGAGATGAGGAAAAGCTTTTGCCTCCGTTTCAAAAAAAAATATTTTACTTCTGTGATATTTGTTGCAGTTTGCGCAGGCTGGGAGTGGATTACACTAACCTTAATTTACATGGCAGTAATATGAAGGCATTTGTTGTTGGAGGCCAACTGCATGGGTAGGAATGCAAGGCAATTAAGTTT
Organism: Aegilops umbellulata; assembly: GCA_032464435.1. NCBI lineage: Eukaryota > Viridiplantae > Streptophyta > Magnoliopsida > Poales > Poaceae > Aegilops > Aegilops umbellulata. Next base: position 352,945,575 of record CP136055.1, read on the forward strand.
TCTAGGACTTCAAATGCATCTGTGTGTCAATTTTCAGTATATTCTCAGGGTTATTATTAGTGTAACTTATGCCCAGTTTTTTAGCGATCACAGTTGTTTCTTGTAAGATTCAGACTGAAACTAAATTCTCGGACATGCCTCCTATTTTCACAACGTATACTCAATACACATTGAATCAAGCTCATATATTTAATTCATATGGAACTTACTCGACTCGACAAACCTGGGTTTATGGCAACCGCCATTTAGTACGTAGCAAAGCACGAACATTGTGAGGTGGACATGGCTGAGGCGACCACATGATATCCAAAGTGAGATCCCCACTTCATTTAAGCCCATTCTTCTCTCAATATATGATGCACAAATGTACTTAATTTGGTAGGTGTGGGTGGCCAGCCGAAGATGATGCTATTGACACGTGTGGAGTGGTTAATGGAAGATGATGCTATTGTAATGTTTGGTACTGTTTTTTTGTTTCTCACTGTAGTCAATCGTTATAAGGGGTGACATATTGACAAGGTGTAGGGAGTAGCTAACTGCGGGTGGCCCACACGTCCAACTCAATGAGATTAGTTTATATAGTCCTAAACATTCTCCTGCACTGGTGCAGTTTAATAAAGGTGTGTGTGGTGACCGAGCTCATCGCCTTAGATTTGTCCATGTCCAAATGCATTGTTATCAGGCGGGCACCACGACCACCACCGGCGTGGGAAGGAAAAAAGGATATGCGGCAAGACCGGTGCGACGCCATGTTCAAATATAAGACGTGTACAAAAAAAAGAGGTGCTTGGGTTGTTCGGGTTAAGGGGTTGTGAGCTTTTCTCCCCCGTCGCAACGCACGGGCATGTTTGATAGTAAGGAAAAAAGAAATAAAAATTGTGCGGAAATTAGTCCTTTAGTGCGGCCGCGATTTAGTGTCCAGCAGTAGGGGCGTGTTTGGTTGCCTGCATAGAACCCAATCAGGACCGTGCGGGACGAAATTTGCTTGTTTGGTTGCGTGCATCCACTATTTGGGCGGCATCACACGGAAACTAAAAACACCTCCTAGGGTTGTATCACACGGTACTTAAAGCACCTCCCAGCTAGGCCCACTAGAAATGTCCAAATCGGCAGTTCCGGCGAGCCAAGCTCATGTGATGCACGAGAGCGCACCTGGGTGGGTCAGGGAATTCAACCTCGCTCGGTCTCATAAGCGGCGTACCTCATGTTGCACCTCGTCTATTCGTTTAACTCATAATCTCATCCACTTATTAGTTCCTTCTAATCTACACAATGATGCTTCGGTTTGAGATACGTTCTACAAAAAAAAGTAGCACATTGATGTTGCAATCAAGCGATCGGTTCGTAGTTTCATCCATTGTAAATGTTTAAGTTCGTGCTCATGTTTGAATCTATTCTGGACAAATTTTGTCAAATTCGTCGCACATAGTCGACCGTTTGAAATTTCCGTTGACCAGTAGCTTCATCTCGCAGTTCCACACGACTTTCATTTTGCACGTTTTTTTTACGATCATAGAAGAGTAGATCTACACTATCCTCGTGAGTGTACATATGCATATGCGTGGTCTGATTTAAGACACTCCTTAATTATTCCTCTAGGCTTTTTATCCCGCGTCCTGTTACACTGACGCCATCGTCGGTGTGGTTCTGCTCGATCTCATCCCCTGCATCTTGTTGTAGTGGCGTCATCGTCGCCACCATTCACCTCGGCCTCCTCTCCTACACCCTACTTCACTGATGTCTTCATCGCGCACACTATATTTCTTCTCCTCTATCCTATGCCTCAGGACCCTCCGATTCTTCCCTCCGCATAGACCTTTTGTGTGGTGACGACGCTAGGAACTTGAAAGCGCAACTAATCCCTGGGTGGTTTTGGTAATTAATAACAACATATATTTTATTGAACTAATATCCATTCAAGTGAAAGATTTCAGGAAGTTCAATGATTGGCATGGCAAGGACTAGAGATGTGGACCCCTAAAAATGCTAAGGATATGGATTGGCAAAAAGCCATGACTCTTCATTTTTGGTTAAGTGATCCAAGATCATATTGAGTCCATAGGAAAGTCAATACTATTAAAAGGGGGTGAGGCTTTGATGATGATCTGGTGGCTCAAGTTCTTAGTGATATTGCTCCAAAATCCTCAACCACTTTCTCTATCCAAATTTGTCCAAAACCCTAATTTTCAACTCGGTCCCACTGAAACTTTTCAATCTGGACCCACCGAGTTCACCAAGACACTGCCACTGCCAAACCAAACCCTAACAAATCGGACCCACCGATATGGATCTCAGTCCCACCGAGACGACATTGCAACTCTTTGTAATCGTTTGCAATTATTTCAGTCCCATCGAGTTTTCATTTTCTTCTTTTCTTAGGCAACTTGTCTCTTTATTTTTCATTTTCTTTTCCTTTCTTGAATTCACAAACTTTTCTTAAATTCATGAAAATTTCAAAAAATTTAACATTTTTGCAAACCCATGAACACTTTTCTTAAATTTGTGAACTTTTTCCAAATCGTTAACGTTTTTTCAAATGCATGAATGTTTTTCAAATTCACTAATTCTTTGGTTACAATTTTATCGAATTTGTAAAACTTCATCATTTTTGGAAAAACATTCATTGAATTTGAAAATTCTTCATCGATTTATAGAACTTTCTATAAAATCATCGTTTTTTTTTAAAAAGTTCATCAATTTTGTAAAAAGTTCACAAAATTGAAAAAGCCATAATTTTTAAAACAAACATAGTTGATTTTGAAAAAAGTTCACGAAATTTAAGTAAATAGAAAAACAAAAAAGAAAAAATATAGCTAAAGGTCCCGGCCCAACCTGGAGGGCTTCAGGGACCTGTTTGTAAAGTACACAGTAATGGGCACCTGAAGCGCCAAATAGGATCCGCCCCCATCGTGTGCTGGCGTCGATATATCCCAAACTCTATTTGGCGTCCTCAGCGTCGGTTATAGGCCAGTCCACGAACAGTAACCAAATGGGAAGCTTACCTGCTGTGCTTCACCGTCTCCCCATTCTTATTTTTTCTAGTTTTAGTTGGACTTTTTTTTTCATTTTCTTCTTTTCTTAGGCAAATTTTTTCTTCCTTTTCATTTCCTTTTCTTTTCTAAATTCGCATACTTTTATTAAATTCGTGAAGCTTTCAAATTCGTGAACATTTTACAAATCCATGAACACTTTTCTTAAATTCGTGAACTTTTTGCAAATCGTCAACTTTTTTTCAAATGCATGAATCTTTTGCAAATCCATTAACTCTTAATCATTTTTACATTTTTTTTCGAAATCAGCAAACCTTTTTTCAAAATAGATGGACTTTTTCAGATTCATGATTTTCTAAAAATATACAAACTTTTTCATTTTTTATGAACTTTTTCAAAATTCACAACTTTTTAAATCATTACTATCTTATTTCTAAATTCATGAACTTTTGTCAAATTCAAGATTTTTTGCAAAGGTGAGGAAGACGATTGTGGGGGATTTGGTTGTTGTGTGTGTCATTCGTCTCATCAAAGAAGAAAAAGGAATAAAGATCTGAGGTAGCAATGGCAGGGCCCAAGAGCAGGTCACGTACGTGTGTGAGGGATTAAAGGAGGCATGCGAGCATGAGGCGACTGGTGCGAGCGTGTGACCGGTACCGATCGGGATCCTTTTCCATGTAAAAGAATACATGCTTAAGTCAGTTTTCTCAAAACGGAGAGGCAAAAGTTTTACCTCATTGATTAAATAAGCAGAAGAGAATTGCCCGGTTAATTGAGAAAAAAAGGACGAAAACCATTGCAACATGACACGTGCGGACTACTCCCAAACCGTTACAACCGGGCTTAAGTCACTTTTAAACAATATAAATAAAATAGGTAAAAATGAGCTAAATGGGTCTCAATCACGACAATTATGCAAAGAATGGGTCAAAAACAGCTAGTACGCAATTTATTTCAAAAAAAAAAGAAGCTAACCCATGTTAATCATCACCAATAGAACATTTGCAGCATTCAGGGCATACCAAACATATCTTTCCACCAGCTGCTTCCTCACTGCTGACCTGCTCTGGCTGTTTCCCAGCAGCTGCAGCGCACGGAACAGAGCCTCTGCTTCGTCAAGCTTTTGGGCCTTAGCGTTCTGTTTGGCTGCGTCAGACGATGAAACGCCGCTGCTTACTTTGGTCCAACCGCCGGGACCCGGCGAGCACGAGGGCGGCCGACGCTGTCCACAACCGAGTAACCGACGGCCAGCAGTACGGCTATAAGAAGACGCACCATAAGCAACACGTGGGCACGCAAGCGCGTGACAACCCAAATTTTTGACCTCGTTTTCTCTTTGATTTCCTTCCTTTCTCAGAAAGATATACTGTATTTTAAAAAGAGATCCCTGGTCTAAAGGAAAGCTTGCAGCCCAGGCCCAGCCTTGCAACTGTCCGCCGGCCTATATCACAGCTCTGCCCGCCCCTTCTGGATGAGATAGCCTGGTTCAGTGGGTGCCTGCATCTTCTCAGCCGTCCTCTTCTTCCTTCCTGCTACTGGTAACCTGCGAGAGGGCGTTTGCCTCCAATGGCGAGGGCTCCTGTGTTTCCGGCGCTCCTGTGCCTCGCGGTCCTCGCGCTGGCCGGTGGCGCCGACGCGAGGAAGATGGTCGGCGTGTACGAGCTCAAGAGAGGGGATTTCTCCGTCAAGATGACCAACTGGGGCGCCACCATCATGTCGATCCTCGTCCCTGATTCCAAAGGTATCTTCATCTTCTTCTCTCTACCCGGACAGAAAAACAAAAGATCTTGTTTCCACCCGAAAAACAAAAGAGATCTTGCTCCCGTACCAAGAAAATCATATCTCCTCTGATGTGTGATCTTGCCTTCGTGTGGCGTGTGAGACTCACTTACCTCGCAACAAATTATTTTGCAGGGAATTTGGCTGATGTTGTGCTGGGCATGGACACCCTCGCTGAGTATGTTGTAAGTTCACGGAACCCTTCTCGAAATTATCTTTTCTGCTGCATTCCTTCAGCGTCCGTCCGAAATGTAGATTGCTCATAGAACGAACATTGCGCCGCTTCTTGTTTTGCTTCTTTCTTTTTCGGTTCAGGGCATATGTATCCCCTGAATTCCTTATCTGTTCAATTGGCTCACCTGATTACAGTTCGTTAGTACGAGTCAGGAGGAGAATATCACTCAACCTTTAGGCTAGCATCAATGCCGGAATACTCTTTCGAATACCCTGTATTCACCACCATTTTGTCAATAGTCAATAGCTCACCATCTTTACCTTTTCTGAAAAACTCTTACATGTAAGGATCAAAAGTACAGAGAAGAGAAAATTAAGCAGAGAAGAGTACATGATCATGAATAAACAAATGAACCGACAAGCAGCTATAGGTGGATCCAATCCTTCTTGTGATTTTGAGTAGTGCACTAATTGCCCACCATGTGAAACAACTTCTCTAAAAGAAACTATAAAAACTTGTGGCCGTAGAATGATGAAGGGAGAGCTTTTGTTTTCTAAAAGATTCTGGCCGTGGGATGGCCCTCTTCTGCCGTACCCGTACCCGCTGCAGATTTTCCGTTCATTGTCTACTAATCCTCACCCTCCCCCGTGATACACACACGTCGCTTGCTACTGTAGTCTCTTCCCATTAGTTTGATTTGAGTGGTCAAAGCATATATGACGAGATCAGAACAGCCCGGCAACAGAATTTTCCATGCACGAGCCAAGTCTTCCTCCAATCAAACAGATTTTCAGAGAAGCTTATCAGCGAGCCGCCATGCTAGACTAGTTGAAAATGACACCTCAACACCAACTAACAAAGTTTCAGAAAAGTCATGTGTGCAAGCCGTCAAGCTTTGAGCTGGTAGACAATAACGACAATCGCCAACCAGGCCCCATCGCTCCTCCATCGTGCTGCTCCGATCCATATTATCATCAAAATCTGAAAGGCCACCGTACATACATATATATAAGCAACGCGCCAAGCATGTGAAATCATATCTTGTCCTAGCAAAGATTTGTCCGATTATTCGCCCGATCTCTCAACTTTATTGCTGTCCTGATGAGACACCACGTTAATTCAAGTTGCTGTCCCCTCTGGTTATTCAGAATGATACCTCTTACTTTGGGCCGCTGAATGGGAGGGTGGCGCAGAGAATGGCCAGGGGCCGCTTCGTCCTCGACGGCAAAGTGTACCATACCTACATCAACGACGGAAAGAACGCAATTCATGGTATGATATTGTCTGCTTGCTTTGATCAGAGCTTTGTTGTGGCGCGAGAGGCGTATAAAAAGGAACTAATTAACCTGCCATTAATTGTACGTTTGTAGGTGGCAAAAGGGGGTTCAGCAAGGTCATATGGACGGTGAAGGAGTACGTCGCCGGCGGCGACTCCCCATACATCACCATGTACTACCGCAGCTTCGACGGAGAGCAAGGTGCGAAAATGCAGCGATCGATGTGGTCCATTATATTCGAAAGTTTTTATCGCGCAATGCAATCAACGGCCATGGTTAAAAATGACAAATGAGCAGGGTTCCCCGGAGACCTGGACGTGTACGCGACGTACCAGCTGACGGGCCCGTACGAGCTGAGCATCCGCACGAACGCGACGGCGCTGAACAAGGCGACGCCGGTGAACTTCCTGCAGCACGTGTACCTGAACCTGGGCGGGGAGGGCAGCGGCGACATCCTGGGCCACACGCTCCAGCTCTCCGCGTCCCGCTACACCCCGATGGACGAGGAGCTGCTCCCGTCGTCCGGCCGCGTCGACCCCGTGGCCGGCACCAGCTACGACTTCCGCACGCCGATGCCAATCGGCGCGCGCATCCGGCAGGTCATGGGCGGCAAAGTCTACGGCTACGACATCAACTACGTGATCGACGGGGAGGGGATGCGGAAGGTGGCGGTGGCGCGGGACGGCAAGTCGGGGCGCGCGCTGGAGCTGTGGGCCAACCAGCCGGCCATGCAGCTCTACACCGGCAACTTCCTGAACCACACCCAGGGGAAGGGCGGCAAGCTGTACGAGCAGTACGGCGGGTTCTGCCTTGAGACGCAGGCGTACCCGGACGCCGTGAACCACCCCGAGTTCCCGTCCGTGACGGTGAGGCCCGGGCAGGTGTACAAGCACGACATGCGCTTCACGTTCTCCTTCTAGCTAAGGCTGGACTATGGCTGCGCTACGGTAGTAGTAGTGCCACCATTGGTTAATGGATCGTAGATGTATTCATTCTGGATTTGGAGGTGGCGCGATTCGTGGGACTGGATGCTTTTATGCCGTGAGGCCAGAGCGGCTACGGCGCTTGAAAAATAAAATCATGCGTTTGTGCAGTGCAAACGAAAATATGCAAACGTTAGCCCTTTAGCGCTTCAACACGATTTCCAAAAAAAGAGAATGTGTGCAAACGTTAGCTCTCTGGCGCTTCAGCGCGACCGTTGTGTCGTTTGATGATTAGAAGTACACTGGTATTCCTTGCCCAACAGAGTTTAAGAGCAACTTCAATGGAGCGACCCATTTCGTCCGCGGCCGTTCGTTTGGGTCGGCGTGGACACAAAAAGCGGCCTAACGCGCCGACCAAAACAGACGCGCGTCCGTTTTTCGTTCGCGAGCGACCCATTCCTGACCCATTTTTAAGCCGGATTTGCGTCCGTGCGGACACGCGACGGACGCGCGCGCTCGCCTACTTCTGTCCGCGGGCCCGCTAGTCTGTGGCAGATTGGCCTCCCGTCTCACCCTGCGGCCAACAAGCAACCCTCCCGCCTCGTCCGTCACCGATGCCGTCGCCCATTTTTTTCTGGCGACTCTTCCAGCTGCCGCCACCTCCACATCCGCCCAGCAACGCCGCCCCTCCCGCCGTCGCCCTCCGCCGCCGTTTTGCCGCCGGGGAGTAAACTGCTTCCCACTGCCGCTTCCCCCACCGCACAGCCGCCCGCGACCAAGAAGTCGCCTCGACGCCCCTGCCACATCCGAGCGGCACGCTCGTCGGACGCCGTCACACTCGTCGGACGCCGGCAGGGCAGCTAGCTGGTCTGTGAGCGCCGCGACTCCCCTCGCCGGCCGTCTCCTTCGTCGACGCCTGCAAACTGTTCGACAGTTTGCCAAGGTACGAAATGGACTTCGCCGACGAGTTCTTCTTCCACAATTTCCTTTGCGACTCCGACGATTCGTCGTCCGACAATAAGGAGGAGATATTGGCTGCCGTGTTGGTCCATCACCACCTCAACAGCCCGCGGCAGTTGTTCCGTGGCTCCATTCCGGGCCACCTTCCGGTGTTGAATCGCAACCGAGAGAGCAGGCATTTCCTTCTCTGGAAGGACTACTTTGATACAACAAACCCGTTGTTCAAACATCACAAATTCCGCCGCCGGCTCTGTATGAGTAGGCATGTTTTCAACCGTATTAGAGAGTGAGTGGTCGGCTATGATGACTACTTCGAGTGCAAACAGGATGCCGTCGGCAAGATTGGTTTCTTCTCTTATCTGAAATGCACTGCCGCCATCTGAATGCTTACATACGGAGTGCCCGGTGATACAGCTTGCATCCGAATTGCTGTGTTTGGCCCTGAGTACTTGAGACAGCCGACAGCTGAAGATACAACCTGTTTGTTGGCAATGAATGCCAGCAGGGGCTTCCCGGGGATGCTTGGCAGTATAGACTGCATGCACTGGGAGTGGAAGAACTGCCCTTCTGCTTGGCAAGGGCAGTATAAGGGACATGTCAGGGCTTGCACTATCATACTAGAGGCCGTGGCGTCTCAAGATCTCTGGATTTGGCACTCTTTCTTTGGCATGGCTGAATCACACAATGATATCAACGTGCTTTAGCGCTCGCCAGTGTTTGCTAGGCTTGCCGAAAACAACAACCCACCTATGAACTTTACTGTCAACGGCCACAACTATGACAAAGGGTACTATCTGGATGACGGTATCTATCCTTAGTGGACCACTATTGTCAAGACAATACCCAACCCTGTCGGAGAGAAAAGGAAAAGATTTGCCCAAGAGCAAGAGAGTGCTAGAAAGGATGTCGAGCGTGCCTTTGGTGTTTTGCAATCTCGATGGGGCATCATTTGGTATCCTGCTAATACTTGGAGCACGCAGAAACTATGGGAGGTGATGACTGCTTATGTGATCATGCACAATATGATCGTAGAAGACGAGCGTCCGGAATGTCTGTACGATCAAGGCTTTCAGTTTTAGGATGAGAATGTTGTGCCTGAGCATGGAGTAGCGGCAACATTTGAGCAGTTCACTCAATTTAATGAAGACATGCGTGATTGGGAAACTCACGTGCAACTGTATAATGATTTGGTTGAGCATATGCGGGCTCATGTTGGCGACCAATAGATGTATCTTCTTTTATTCGTTTGCAAAACTATGTGAAACATTTTTATTTGTATTTGGCTTGTAAAACTATACTATTTATTTGGACAGCCTGACTAAACATTATCATTTGATAATATGTTGAATGCAAATCAATGTACAATTGGGCGGCCAGCCGTCCACACCAGCACATATGGGTCGGCGCGTTGGGCGCACTGCCGACCCAAATGTAAAACTGGGCGGACGCCGGGCGGGCGACCGACCCAAACAGATCCGTTTGGGTCGGCCCGTTGGAGTTGCTCTAACTCTGATAATTGACATTGGTATTTACATTTTTCTGCATATATTCCACGCATTCCGGCGATGTAGTAGGGGGAGACGTCCCCATCAACTACGAAGGAGTCTGTGGCAACTTCATAAATCTTAAGATGATGTGCCGACTCACTCTCTTGGAGGTGCTCATAAGGGTAGGGTGTGTGTGTGTTTATAAGAGATGAGTGTATGTGCGTATACATGAGCATCTGCGTCTATATTGACACACACTGCTGGCAGTGGTGGAGCTATGTGTGCTTATGGGACCGACCCAGCCTTAGGAAAATGTTTGAAGGAATTATTTTGAGAGAGCTTAGATGAGAAAAAAATTGCCCCCACCCTCCTCCCCGAACTTCCTCTCTAGCTCCAGCATTGACTGCTGGACCTCATTCTTGAGGGAAAAGCGATAGGATTAAATTTCCACTTATGAAGACCGAGTTCAATCTCTCTCTCTCTCTCTCTCTCTCTCTCTCTCTCTCTCTCTCTCTCTCTCTCTCTCTCTCTCTCTCTCTCTCTCTCTCTCTCTCTCTCTCTCTCTCTCTCTCTCTCTCTCTCTCTCTCTCTCTCCTGTGTGTGTGTGGAGAAACACACACACACACTATTTGGCTTCGCCAATAACGATGGTCATCTTTGATACAACACCGGCGGTCGTGGTTTTGTCACGATAAGTGAAAGATTGGATGGGGTTGATAAAAAACAATAGGCACATTGATAGTACGTCCATTTTGTATCATGTTTTCCTACTGTTATTTATAATGTTTTTGATTAATATAACACTTTGTGAAGCAATTCTAATGTGTTTTCTCTCTTACTTTGCAAGAGTTACATGAAGAGAGAGATTGCTGACAGTTGGAATTCTAGACCTGAAAAAGCTACATCAGAGATGCCTATTCTACACATTTACAAATGAGCTGAAATTTCACGGAGAATTATTTTGGAATAAATAAAAATATTGGGGAAAAGAATTACCATAGGAGGCCCCCCAGGTGCCCACAAGGCACTAGGGCGTGCCCACCCTCCGGGCGGGCCCTAGTGGCTTGTGGGGCCCCTGGCCATCCTTCGTGGCCCATCTTATGGTATATAGTCTCATTTGCCCTAGAAAAATTAAGGAGAGGACTTTCGGCATGGAACGACGCCATCTCGAGGCGGAACCTGGGCAGGAGAACTTTTGCTCTCCGCCGGAGCGATTCTGCCCTCTGGGAGGCGAAATCGAAGCCATCGTCATCACCAACAATCCTCTCATCATGGGAGGACCAATCTTCATCAACATATTCACAAGCACCATCTCATCTCAAACCCTAGTTCATCTCTTGTATTCAATCTTTGTATCAAAACCTCAGATTGGTACCTGTGGGTTGCTAGTAGTGTTGATTACATCTTGTAGTTGATGCTAGTTGGTTTATTTGGTGGAAGATTATATGTTCAAATCCATGATGTTATTCAATACCCCTCTGATATTGAACATGAATATGATTTGTGAGTAGCTGCTTTTATTCTTGAGGACATGGAAGGAATCTTGTCATAAGTAATCATGTGAATTTGGTATTTGTTCGCTATTTTGATGATGTGTATGTTGTGATTCCCTTATTGGTGTTATGTGAATGTCGACTAAATGACACTTCACCATCTTTGGGCCGAAGGAAATGCATTATGGAATAGTTATTAGATGATGGGTTGCTAGAGTGACAGAAGCTTAAACCCTAATTTATGCGCTATTCCGTAAGGGGCTGATTTGGATCCATATGTTTCATGCTATGGTTAGATTTATCTTAATTCTTTTTTCGTAGTTGCGGATGCTTGCGAGAGGGGTTAATCAAGTGTGAGGCTTGTTCAAGTAAGTACAGTACACAAGCAGCGGTCCACCCACATACGAAATTATCAAAGTAGCGTATGTGAATCAGACAAACATGATGAAAGTGACTAGACGAAATTCCCGTGTGTCCTCAAGAACGTTTTACTTGCTATAAGAGAAAGTTACGTCATGTCCTTTGCTACCAAAAGGATTGTGCTACCTTGCTTCACCTTTGTTACCGTTACTACTATTTGCTCGTTACAAATTACCTTACTATCAAACTATCTGTTACCGACATTTTCAGTGTCTGCAGATAATACCTTGCTGGAAACCACTTGTCATTTTCTTCTGCTCCTCGTTGGGCTCGACACTCTTACTTATCGAAAGGACTACGATTGATCCCCCATACTTGTGGGTCATCAGGAGTCCGAGGACCTGTGGTGTCTAGAAGGTTTATGTCCTCTTCAAGGACTCGGTCCCTAGGTACATGTGGGTTCCAACAGAGGCACATTAAGGTCTAGTGTTTTACCCTTTATGAATTTTTTTGTGTTGGGTTGCTTCATAGGAGTGGTAGCATGATCCCCAACATCCTCTAATACCTCCACCCCTCTTAATAGTGTGGTTGTCCTCTGACTCAAATAAAATAAAATAAATCTTTTTTAGAAAGCAGGTATATTTTTTCCTTTTGAATTAGGGGGCCAACCATGTCCATAGACAACTACTGAGAGGCCAATGTCCTGACATAAACTTGATAAACGACACAAACCCCATTGCCATCAACACGAAAATACTATTGAAGGAACAACACACTTTCAAATTAAAAATTCAAAAATGTTTTAATTCATGAATCACAAATATGATTTATGATCCATCTTCAAGTATATTTGTCTCGACAAGAGATCCGATACCATATCCCATATGGATACGTTTTGACAATAAAATTCACCTTAAAGTTGTCATCCCATGATATATGAAGTTGGCAGTGTATTGGTACCAAAATTGTTCAACAACCTGACAACCATATTATTTTCTAGCAAGTTAGGGTAACCTAGCAAGTACCGACGAAAAAAAAGTAGTTGAAGCAAGCTCCCACGTGGTCTTTTTTTGAAGATATCTCTATGTAAAATCCAACAATAAAAGCAGACCGTCGATCAGGATAATAGTTTGAGAGATAAAAATTTAAAAAATTCAAAATTAAAGAGTAATGTCATGCCTATGGGTAATTGTTGCATGCATGCAACCATGCGGCACCGCTCCCTAGCCCACTCCTTTTTTAAACCTTGTTTACGCTTGAACTGCCAACCAACCGTGCATTTTTTTCCTACAGGTTCTTGAAGCCATTAGTCACCAGGCATGCAGATCTCTAGAAAAAGTCCACTAGACGAGATCTCCTCACTTCTTCGATAATGAGTGCTCCTAGTTGATACAACTGCCCATCCATTCTACTACGTGTGATTCACTCGGTTCAGTGCCTGCATCTTCTAAGCCATCGTCTTCTTCCTGCGTGCTAAGTTGCTAACCCCATGGCTAGGGTTCTAGCGTTTTTCGCGCTCTTGTGCCTTGTGGCCTCTGCGCTGGTTTGCATCGGCGAAGCGAGGAAGATGGTTGGGGTGTACATGCTCAAGAAAGGAGATTTCTCCGTGAATGTCATCAACTGGGGCGCCATTATCATGTCGATCATCGTCCCTGACAACAAAGGTATGATGAGCGGATGATGTTCATCCCTTTCAATATAATATAAAATCAGACATTATTCTTTTGTTGGTACCCAGAAATCATGCAGCCTCTTAGAATGACACATGTTGGGTTTTTTCAAGGGTTAAGTGATATCAAAATAAATTTGTGGAGTTGATGTCCATGAATATATCCATAGATGAACAAAAAAAACCATTTCCATGCGCAAATTTGATGAGTATTCATGCCAATTGTGTTTTATCGCCGTAAGAAGTTATAGCATTATAACTTAAAAATAAGCAAAATATTTTTTTACTAGGACATAGGGGAGTTAGATTTCACAAATATATATTTCCCACTCATATATAGATAATGTTTTAGGCACTAACACGATCTCTAATGTGCATTTTTATCACTAATTTCATAGGCTCGTGTTAGGAGAAAAATTTCATGTGCCCATTATTAGTAAAACTTAACAAAGTTTGAATATGCATATTAGAAAGTCATCTACTTACAAAAGGAAGGGTTGTGTGATAAATATTTGACGGCCCACATAACAGAAAGGTTTTAATTTCCTTTGTAAATAATTGTATAACATACCAACCCATAAATAATCGGATTACCAACCCTGAGTTTTGCCCCATACACAAATTAAAACACCGCACCTATACAGACGTGGGTTTGGGTATCCAAACTCCTGAGTTTTTTCTTTTAGAAAAGGAGGATGACCCCCGGTCTCTGCATCTGGGCGATGCATACGGCCGCTTTATTAATTATTCTCACAAGACCTTACAAAGTACTACAACAGTAAGACTAAAGCCGTTGTCTAAGCAACAAACTGTCGCTACACCTATCCAGTTGATGAAGGGGCGCAGATAGCCTGGGCCTAATACCAAACAGACATCGCAGCCAAACCTAACATCTAAAACCTGAGGACCCATCCAGAACGCCTGCCGGACATGGGTCTCGCCGGTCCGGCGTGCTCTCAGAGGCCGCCGCCGCCAACTGCCACCGCTCCATCTTTAGAATTGTACTGATGCATCAACCTTGCTCGGTCTAGCTATCGTCGACGCCACCACGGCGCCCAACGGTACCTCCTCCCTGCGTGCAAACAACTGAGCACGTCGCGGTCGCCGCTGATACACCTCAGCACCATGCTGCCAAGTACCATCAGCCGACACAGCTTGAAGTCTTTGGAAGATCGCACCTGCCGACCAGGCATGACTCAGCGTAGCACCTGTCGGCCAGGCATGACTTGACAGCTCCACCGAAGCTCCGTGCAAGACGAAGCCGCTCCACCTCCCGCATCTGTCTTCCGGCGCTGCTCCACAAACGATGCTCCCAAGAGAGAGACGGCACCGTAGTACCGCCATCGTCCGATCTGGAAGACCAGATCCTAGGGTTTCCCCCGAAGCAGCATGAGTGGGTTGACAACAGTTACACGACGATGCCTTCATCAAGGTAACGACGCAAAACGCCGCCATCGCCCGCCAACGGCTCGGTTTTCACCGGCAACTATGTCTCCCCGACTCGTAGCCGGGACTAGGTGACGGATCTCGAGATCCGATCACCAGCCGCAGGCCGATCACCTCTGACGGAAGAGATGACCACCACCGCCGACTGCACCGGTCAGAACAGATCTGACGGAGGTGCCGCCTACGCGACCACCATGCCCTCCACGCCGCCGCCGCCGATCCAAAGGCAGATGGCGCGTCGCCGCCGCCCGAACAGGGCTGGTCGCCGCGCCCGCAGCCCGCGCCGCCTCCGATGCCACAGCCATCGCCGTTGCCGATCGGATCTGAGGCGCCTCCACACGATTCGGGGATCCGCACAACCCCAGATCCACGGGAGAGAGGTGATGTCCTCCGCCACCGCCGTCGGCCCCCGGGCTTAGACCGCCGGCGTCCCCCGACGGCGGCGGAGGGTGGGGAGGAAGGAGTATGCGCCCCCGGCGGCTGGGTAGGGAGCCGCCCGAGCCGCCCTAGCGGGGACGACACGGGGGATGATGATAAACTCCTGAGTATTCCTCAAAAGAAAAAGAACACTCGAGTAAAATTGTCATGTTTAATAGCTTCCTTCATTTTTTTTATTTTTTTGCGGGTAGCCTCCTTCATTTGTTGTGAGCTTGTTTTTGTGTGTGAGGCTTGATATACCGAAATGATTTTGTAGGGAATTTGGCCGATGTTGTGCTGGGTAAAGACACCCTCGCTGAATATGTTGTAAGCTCTTCGAATCCCATCTTCTCCAACTAATCTACATATGAGCCCAACGTCTTAGGATTATTGTTATCACAATTTCAAGTTGTTTCCTCTGAATATTTGCTCTTGCGAACCAGAACGATACGGCCTACTTCGGGCCGCTGAGCGGGCGCGTAGCACAACGAATGGCCAGAGGCCGGTTCGTCCTCGACGGCAAAGTATACCACACGTACATCAACGACGGCAGGAACGCCATCCATGGTATGCATTGTTCGATTCTATCAAAGAACTACCTGCGATAACATGCCTTACTTAATTTTCTACTGTTATAGGTGGCCACAGGGGATTCAGCAAAGTCATATGGACGGTAAAGGAGTACGTCGCCGGCGGCGACTCCCCGTATATCACGCTGTACTACCGCAGCTTCGACGGGGAGCAAGGTAGGAAAAACGATACGACCCAATTCTCTACCATACAAAAAACTGTCGTGTCGTTGATCAATCATGCTTGCAACCAACATTATGAATCAGGATTCCCCGGGGACTTGGACGTGTACGCGACGTACCAGGTGTCGAGCCCGTACGTGCTGAGCATCCGCACGAACGCGACGGCGCTGAACAAGGCAACGCCGGTGAACTTCCTGCAGCACGTGTACTTCAACCTGGGCGGGCAGGGCAGCGGCGACGTGCTGGGCCACACCCTCCAGCTCTCTGCGTCCCGGTACACCCCGATGGACGAGGAGCTCCTCCCGTCGTCGGGCCGCGTCGACCCCGTGGCCGGCACCAACTACGACTTCCGAACGCCGACGCCCATCGGCGCGCGCATCCGGCAGGTCATGGGCGGCAAGGGCGTCCGCGGCTACGACATCAACTACGTGATCGACGGGGCCGGCATGCGGAAGGTGGCGGCGGTCCGGGACGGCGCGTCCGGGCGCGCGCTGCAGCTGTGGGCCAACCAGCCGGCCATGCAGCTCTACACCGGCAACGGGCTGAACAATACCAGGGGGAAGGGGGGCATCGTGTACCGGCAATACGCTGGGTTCTGCCTTGAGACGCAGGCGTACCCGGACGCCGTGAACCACCCCGAGTTTCCGTCGGTGACGGTGAGGCCCGGCCAGGTGTACAAGCACGACATGCTCCTCAAGTTCTCCTTCTAACTTTGTAGTAGTAAGTATCGAGAAAATAAAATAAAAATTAGGCGTGTATGATGTGTTGGGTTTGGGCCAGGACATCGGGTGTCTTCTTTTCAAACGGGTCTGGCTGGCCCGGATGCTGCGATCAACGGGCCCAACTTGTGTAAGCAAAAAGTTGACTCTGAGGATCACACGCTACGCCACACTCCGGTGTCGTGTCGGCGCACCGAATGCGACGACCCGCATTGCCATCACAAGTTTGGCAGCGCGCAGGCAGTATGCGCAAGCGGCCAAGAACCGAAAGCGCAAGGAAGACATGGTGACGCGGCACACGCCACGGCCTCGGCCACGGGGCTCACGCGCGCATCAGGTGACACGGCGACCCGCTACGTGCATGTACGTTTCCGGAGGGTCAGGTGGCAAAGGCAAAACCCCAGCACGCAGGACGCGCTGCTATGGCTACAACATCGGTTTTTTTTTCGAGAACGGCTACAACATCGGTTGCGTGCGCTGCTCACAACGGAAACGCTTTCCGCTTTTGCGACATATATGGACATAACGTCGATCGCTTTAACAAATTATGGATCTTTTTGTTAATCTTGGTCACCAGTGCACGTTGTTAAGCATGAACTTAAGCAAGAACACGCAACAGGGTTGTGTGTGTGTTGCATTAAGATATACTAGTAGATATCGGAGATGGTGCTGCGCTTTCACTTATGTGCAACGTGAGCGAACTGCTATCGTGATTTCTAGTTCATTGCTAGAGAATGTGGCTTGAAGATTGGATTTTTCATACAAGGCTTCCAAATGTGAAATCTTCAACAGATTGTCTATCTTTCTCGTGAAATATTCAGGCATTCGATGAATAGACCGCGCCAACATAGGAACGTGAGAGATGCATAGTTTTGCTGTCGACACGCATTGGAACGAACGAAATAAACGCCAGAGCATTAAACGAAACGGATGGTTCATTCGG
The DNA here is from genome assembly GCA_032464435.1 of Aegilops umbellulata. NCBI lineage: Eukaryota > Viridiplantae > Streptophyta > Magnoliopsida > Poales > Poaceae > Aegilops > Aegilops umbellulata. The sequence goes on from CP136055.1 coordinate 352,962,965, forward strand.
TGGATCGTCACGGAGGAGGAATACAGGTCCCTCTTAGGTTCACATACATACAAGCAAACAAACACGCGATTATTCATGGTTCAACATGGCCAGATGGGCAGGACGCTACTACGACGGGGGGCAGTTACTGCAACTTCTTGAAGCGGCCGGATCGCTCATGCTCTCGCTCACTTCCCTGATGGCGGCACGGTGGTCTGGGGCTGCTCCTTCACGTTGGCGGGGGCTGCTGGAGGCGTTGCGGTTGTCGGGGCCTTGTCCTTCTTCTCCGGTCCAAATGACGGACCGTCAACTTTGTAATAGGAACCCTAGAACATATACTTTCCGAACTTAATTTGTGAACGATTTTTACTTGCACTCTAGATAGAACAATCTCCATATAGGGTATATATATATCCAGGAACCATTGGGTATTTCCCAGGAGTGATGCTACTACCTCGGTGAAAATCTTGAAAGCCTCTTCAGGGGACTTGGTTTTCAGCACGTACAGAGCTTCCTCCTGCATGCAGTGAAACGAGTTAGTCAAACTATGGTAATTGCACCAGGAAATTGAGACCGCTGAGTTAATTCATACAGCTGCGGCGGCGGCAGCAAACTATGCTGTAAGTTGCTCCCCAAATATGTGAGTGGTAAATCATCTGGCTTTTGCATCTACTCCATATATGATGTATTCCTAATATTTTTAATTAATGTATCTCCTCTAGTTAGTATTCAGTTAATATATTCAGATTGAAGCTTTGAATCTCGGATCTAAATTTCTCAAGATCTTACTCACAACTTCTTGCCGATCTATTTTGCCCATACATGAGGCGTACTATGTATTAGTGCTAGACTGGATAACACCAACAATATCTATGAGCATACGAGCAAAATACACAAGATCTAGCAAGGGATCCAAGTCTGAATCCATGAAACGAACTGTAATCTGCCTAAAAATAAAAAATAAAATAACCATCATGATTTCCTATGGCTAGAACTGTATGGATCTATGACTACAATCACAACACAAAAATGCAGATAATTACTATAAAAAGATTCAAACGGAGAAAAGCGCGCGAAACCGTGATTTCAAAAAAGCGCGCCAAAGGCGATGCGATTCAAGAACCATATATAACTGGGTACTGAAATTGAGCATAGGTTCATATATACCCTGGCGCGCGCCATTTGCTCGCTGTTGAGGGTCGGGGCCTCTAGAAGGTCATCATCGTTCCGGATGTAGAAATCGTCCTCATCGTCGGCGTCGTAGAAGTACTCCTGCCTCTTGATCGAGCCCATCCTCTTGGGATCACTTGGGAAGTTTGGGAGAAGATGGAAAGGGGATAGATAGGGAGTGCGAGCACACAATGCAGGGAGGGTGGGGAGGATGGGGGTCCTTTTGTAGGCGACCGGAGGCGAGTGAGACGGTGGGGAGGGGATCATACGTGCATAGTGAGAAGTGACACGTACCGGGCCAGATCGGCAGCTCTATCCTCTATCAATTCCAGTTCATTGCAGTGTAATCTCCCTGCCGCGTCCGGCCGGACGTCACGCATTAGGGGATGGTTGAATGCCAGGCCGGAGCGCATGCATGATAATTTGGTGAGGCGTAAATGCTAGCTTGCTTTGGAAGTTTGTTTTGACCCGGCCGGTTAAACTTAAACACGAGCTAATGCGTACGTGGAGATTATTGGAGAGGTTCGTTCGGTCCCTTCTGTGTCTCGGTGCTGTCACGTATACTACGTACGTAGTAGTCCAAAAACAAGAAGTTGAGATGTGCAGCAAACATGAGCATAAAATAGTGGAGTAGTAGCAACGCAGACGCAGTTAATGGGCATCTGAATGATACATTTTCCGGTTAATCATTGTCACAACATACACTTAATCATTTACCAAGGAAAAGAGAACTCCAGAAACAAACCACGGAAAAGAACAGAAGGTGATAGCGGAGCAGCGAAGGTTTAGCTGATCTTGCAAGCATCAGTCATCACACGTTCCGTACACACATTACGTTTACCTCGATCGGTATCTCATGTACAGGGGGCAGGCGTTGCATGCATGCGCGTTTAGACCTTGAACCCGAGGTAGTTGGGCATGCCGGTGAACTTGAGCCATGTCGCCCCGTCGATGAAGGGCCCTGCGGTGAACTGCTCGGCCTCCTTGTTCCCGATGACGCGGAACCCTGGCCAGGTGACCCTCTTGCTGGTGCCGGCGCCGGGGCCGCGGTTGCCGAACTCGGCGTAGTAGAGCGTCTTGAGCCCGAAGTCGCCGTTCCACGGCATGTACCCCTCGGGCTTGATGAAGTCGGCGATCATGCTCTCCATGATGACCAGCCGCGAGAACTCCTTCCACGGCCGGCCCAGGAAGGACGGGATCTTGAAGCGGTCCGCGAACAGCTTCTGGTCCGGCACCAGGCGGCAGTTCTGGATCACGAGCCCGGACTTCATGTTGGGGTCCGTGCGGCCGTGCGCGGTCACCGAGTTCTGCTGGTTGTCCATGGGCCGGCGCGTGATGATGAGGCAGTTCTGGAACACGGCGGCCGAGTTGCCGAAGATGAAGTCGATGGTGCCGGAGATGACGCAGTTGCGGAAGAACTGGCGCCGGGCGTGCACGTACAGCGTGTCCTGGAACGCGTCGAACCGGCAGTTGAAGAACGCCGAGAGGTCGCCCTGCACCCGCAGCGCCACCGCCTGGTGCTTCTCTGCGCCGGCCGTGTTGTGGAACCCCATGTTCTTGCAGATGAACCCCGCCGCCTCAATGGCTGCAGCATAGCAAAGAAGATACGTACTTGTTAATTACTACCTGCATTGCCCTGTGCAACCTAACCTTACTCGTGCTGCACCAAATGCTAGCTAGCTATAGCTAGGGCTCACAGAAGGTGGCGGTCTTCATGGTGGTGATGCCGTCGGCGAAGCTCTTGCTGCCGGTGACGCGGCTTTGCTTGGGGCCGTCGCCGTACATGAATATGTTCACCTTGTCCTTGGGGACCATGACCATCTCCTCGTAGACCCCAGCCTTGACGTAGATGACGTACCGGCCCGGGTGATCCTTGGGCATGGAGTTCACGGCGTCCTGGATGGTCTTGAATTTGCCGCTGCCGTCCTTGGCCACAATCGCGTTCGGCTGTGGCAAGCCACCTGAGGCCAGTAGCTTCCTTTCTGGAGCCCTCATCCACGCGGGGTACTTCGACTCCTCCGCAGACAAGAGGCGGCGGCGGGAGTCGGTCTTGAACACGTCGAGGTCGAGTTTCTTGAAGATGGCGCCGAGGCTGTTGGTGATGGCGAGCGCGTTGCTGCTGAGCTCCGTGGCGTTGCGCAGGATGCCCTGCATGTCCGCCTTGAGCTTCTCGTCGGCGAAGCCATCGGCGCAGGTGTCGATAAAGGTCATCACACCGGTGATCCAGTGCTCGAGGTCGTCGGTGCGGCCAAGGAGCACCTTGATGTCGCCGCCGGCCATCTCGACCATGCCCTTGAGGTCGTCCACAGAGTCCTCCAGGAGCTCCTTGCAGTCCTGGCGCGCGCCCTCCGTCAAGGGGTCGCTCGACTTGGCCTCCCCGATACTTTTTGACCGCTCCACCGCCGACTTGATCGACTCCAGCGCCGACTTGGCAACGGTGGCGAACACCTCTTTGGGGTTCTCGGTGCCATTGGAGGCCGAGGTGAGGGTCTTCTCGCACGACTCCTTGTACAGCGTGGGGGCGCACAGAGACTTGACCGACTTGCCGGAGGTGGCAAGGTTGGCCTCACCTGGGACATTGAAGTTGTCGCCGGCCTTATTGTTACCGGAGCTGGTCACGGTGGCGACTACGCCCACCACGACCGCGACGACAAGGATGGCCCCCAGGCCTCCGAGGAGGAAGTTATTTGCCATTTCGGCCGGCGAGAAAGGTTGCTGAGGGATTGAAGGGAAATCACAATTTATAATGGAAGGATGCATGGCCGTGGCAAGGGAATTCTTGATTCGAGCGCTGTTTGCGGCATGTCCTGTCCGCAGGTGGTCGATAGGTTTTGACGTACAGAAGAGCAGTGTCTATTTAGGGATCGCGTTGGCCCTGGTCAATGGGGTGACATTCTGCGGATAGTTCTTATCTGTTTCTTCCCCGCTGACTGGTCATTGTCTGTCTGCTTTCTAAAATCGGTCATGCTTGTCTCTCAAAAAGAAAATGCGACATGCAGTCCATTCAAGCAGCCGATATTTTTTTATTCAAAAAGGCACCTATGGACAACTCTAACTGATCCCTAAAAAATAGAGGAGTAAACCTTTTACAGCATCTCCAATGCAAAAGTGCTTGTTGAGACGCTTAGGCAATAATAATAACTGAAGTAGCATCGATGTAGGAGTCTATCTCCACAACGCCGTTTAGTTGAGCGCTAATCTTTTTGTTAGAGGCGAATCAACCTGTGGTTGAGTTGGTTAGGTGGACAGTGGTATCCCCAACCCACCAGGATTCAAATCCTGGTGCTCGCATTATTCCTGGATTTATTTCAGGATTTCCGGCGATGTGCTTTCAGTGGGAGGAGACGTTCCCGTCGACGACGAGGCGTCTACGGTGACTTCGTAAATCTCAAGATGATATGCCGGCTTAGTCTCTCGGAGGTGCTCATAGGGGTAGGGTGTGCGTGTGTGCGTTCATAGGGGTGAGTGTATGCGCGTGTATATGAGCGCTCGTGTCTGTACTAATGCTCAAAAAAATCTTTTTGTTAGAGAAACGGCAAGACTCTGCTGCGTGTTTTTATTAATTTTCAAATAAATTATACAAGGTTCTGAAAGGAAAAGAGAAAAACTAAAGGAAAAGAACTATACATGCAACCAATTACAACAAATTTTTTGAAGCGGCCGGCATTCCCGGCATTTCATTGATTTAAGCAGAAGGGAGAGTGACAAGGGTGATCAAGTGATCAAGAGGGAGAAAATTACAACTGCCCCGCAAGTAGAAGGGAACTGCGGGTCCAAGATCATAGGGGAATACTTTCACGTCACTTCCCCAAAGGGTAGCTCTATGCACTTTGCCCCGGCCATCCTCCATTGCTCCATGTCGCTCTTGCAAGCTTCAATGATGTGCCTTGCGTTTGCCTGCTTCCCTCTGAATGTGCAAGCGTTGCGCTCTAACCATATATGCCAGAAGATCAGCGCCACAATGGTTTTTACACCCTTCCTGTGGCCGGGAGCGGCTGCCGCTATAATCCTTTGCACTCGGTCCGTTGTTGTTGTTCCTCTGCGCCAGGAAGTCTGATCCAGAGAGGCACAGCCGTTCAAGGTTGCCCCCGCGTGCCAGATTTGCAGTGCAACCGGGCACTCCCAGCATAGGTGTACTGAAGTCTCGAGGTTGCGCATGCACATCGGGCAAAAATATCCATTGTCCCAGCCTCTCCTTTGCAGACGATCATTGCACCACAGTCTATCAAGGTGCAGCAACCAAAGAAACTTCTTGATCTCGCCCGGCGCCCAGACTTTCTAGATGATGTATTTGAAGGAGGTAAGCTGTCTATTGCTGAATTGGGCATTGTACGCTGAACTTGTTGAGTAGCAGCCTGAGGCGCTGAGCTTCCAGGTAATACAGTCTTGGGTTCCTGGAATGAGAGTGAGGGCAGCCTGCCTGATCTCCCTCGCAAGCTGCACCACCTGCAGTGCAATGACGTCCGGGTCACCTCGCCTCAAGTCCAGGATCCATCTATCGTCGTGCAGCGCGTCCTTGACCGAACGGTTCTTCCTGGTGGATCTGGCAAAAAGAGTGGGGAAGGCTTGGCAAAGTTGTCGTCCACCCAGCCATGAGCAGAACCAGAATGACGCCGTCGCTCTGTCGCCGATGGTCATCGCCGTGGATGCAGCAAACATGGCCATGTCCGAGGCGTCGCAGGGCGTGCCCGTTCCGACCCAGGGCCTTTCCTTATATAATGATAAATATTTATTATTCATGCTAGAATTGTATTAACCGGAAACTTGATACATGTGTGGATACATAGACAAAACACCGTGTCCCTAGTAAGCATCTACTAGACTAGCTCGTTAATCAAAGATGGTTAAGTTTCCTAACAATAGACATGTGTTGTCATTTGATGAACGAGATCACATCATTAGGAGAATTATGTGATGGTAAAGACCCATTTGTTAGCATAGCATATTGATCGTTCAGTATTATTGCTATTGCTTTCTTCATGTCAAATACATATTCCTTCGACTATGAGATTATGCAACTCCCAGATACTGGAGGAATGCCTTGTGTGCTATCAAATGTCACAACGTAACTGGGTAATCATAAAGATGCTCTACAGGTATGTCAGAAGGTGTTTGTTGGGTTGGCATAGATCGAGATTAGGGTTTGTCACTCCGAGTATCGGGGAGGTATCTCTGGGCCTTCTCGGTAATACACATCATAAGAAGCCTTGCAAGCAATGTGACTAATGAGTTAGTTGCAGGATGATGTGTTATGGAACGAGTAAAGAGATTTTCCGGTAACGAGATTGAACTAGGCATGAACATACCGGCGATCGAATCTCGGGAAAGTAACATACCGATGACATCGGGAATAATGTATGTTGTCATTACGGTACGACCGATAAACATATTCGTATAATATGTAGGAGCAAATACGAGCATCCATGTTCCGCTATTGGTTATTGACCGGAGAGGTGTCTCGGTCATGTCTACACATTTCTCGAACCCGTATAGTCCGCACGCTTAACGTTCGATGACGATTTTGTATTATATGAGTTATGTAATTTGGTGACCGAATGTTGTTCGGAGTCGCGGATGAGATCACGGACATGACAAGGAGTATCGAAATGGTCGAGAGGTAAAGATTGATATATAATATGATGTTATTCGGACACCGGAAGTGTTCCGGAGGTAACCGGGTACATATCGGGTCACCGAAAGGGGTTCCGGGCACCCCGGCAAAAGATATGGGCCTTATGGGCCAAGAGGGGAAACGCACCAGCCACAAAGGGGCTGGTGCGCCCCCCAGGTGGCCAAAATTGAGTAGAAAAGGGGAAGGAGGAAAAGAAAAAGGGAAGAGGATTCCCCCTTCCCCCTCTTCCCTTCCTACTCTGAATAGGAATAGGAAAGGGGGAGGCCGAATTGGGAGGACCCGAAGTAGGATTCCTCCTACTTGGGGCGCCCCCTTGGCTGCCTCTCCTCCCCTCCAACACACACACACACACACACACACACACACACACACACACACACACACACACACACACATATATATATATATAACACATCAAACATTGTTAGCCGCGTGCGGTGCCCCCCTCCACATTTTACGCCTCCGGTCATATTCATGTAGTGCTTAGGCAAAGCCCTGTGCGGATCACTTCACCATCACTGTCACCATGCCGCCGTGCTGACAGAACTCTCCCTCGACACTTTGCTTGATCAAGAGTTCGAGGGACTTCATCGAGCTAAACGTGTGCATAACTCGGAGGTGTCGTATGTTCAGTGCTTGATCGGTCGAAACGAGAAGAAGTCCGACTACATCAACCGCGTTGTGAAACGCTTTCGCTTTCAGTCTACGAGGGTACGTGGACACACTCTCCCACTCTCGTTGCTAAGCATCTCCTAGATAGATCTTGTGTGGACGTAGGATTTTTTTTGAAATTGCATGCTACATTTCCCAACAGGGAGGGGGCACCTAGAGCACACAACAAACATTGTTAGCCGTGTGCGATGCACCCCTCCATAGTTTATGCCTTTGGTCATATTCACGTAGTGCTTAGGCGAAGCCCTACGCGGATCACTTCACCATCACCGTCACCACACTGTTGCGTGGACGAAACTCTCCCTCGACACTTTGTTGGATCAAGAGTTCGAGGGACGTCAATGAGCCTAACGTGTGCAGAACTCGGAGTGTCGGTGTACAAAAAGAGGGGTACACTTTTTGTACCCCTATGACTGTGCATGGGCAGTCAGAGCCACACCCGCGACCACACCGAGCAGGGCAGGGAAGGTGAGCCAGGGTAAGACCGAAGCCCAAAGTAGCCGAAACAACGCCAAGGCCAAGACCACGAAGAGCAAAGGGACGAAGCGGGCTCCCCTGGCAAGATCCTTGCCGGGGTCAGCCTTAGCAGCCCCGGCAAGACCCTTGCCACGGCAGCTCGCCCCACGCCTACGGAGCGAGTCACCCTTGAGTCCACAGCCCCCATCGTGGTCTACTATGTTGGGGCAAGGGCTCGGGAGACACCTCTGTGGTGGCATGCATATCTTTGTGAAGAAACATTCAAGATCAGATGAGCACTAGAAGACGACGACCCTTGGCGAGATCCCAGCCAAGGAAAACCATGAGACCTCCGGCAAGCGCCTTGCCGGGGACGACAGCGGGCGCCACGGCAAGACCCTTGCCGGGGCCCCGGCAAGGCCCTTGCCAAGGACATCTACATGGCCACCGCCAGGCCCGCGCCAACCAAGCCTCCACCGCCGTTCACATGCAGCTGCGACCAAACCAACTGGGCAGGCACCTGCGTGGCGGCATGCAGATCTTCGTAAAGACTCCACCACCGCGCAACCTCAGTTGCCTGCCTGCCTACATGGCATCGCACGCACCGCTGGCTAGGGCGCGTGTGAACACGAGGAGGAGCAGCAACGGACGGGACGAGCTTCGCCCTCGTCCCCGATAAAGCAAGAGGACACCTAAGCAGACGCATTAAATGCGCCTTGTCATGTAATGCGAGGGATAACCTCACAACACTGTGCCCTGTCCACCTCCTGTGTGACACTGTGGCAACCCCTTTTCCCTATACAAGGAGGCCCGAGGCGACCAGGAGAGGGATTCGGCTTTTTGGAGCTCCTCACTCCCCATAGCTAGTTCAAGAACACAAATATACATCCACCAAAGCAGGAGTAGGGTTTTACGCATCCTCGCGGCCCGAACTTGGATAAACGAACCGTGTGCTATCTGTTTGATCCGCTCTTCTCTCAACCCCGCACCCTGCTAACCATAGTAGGGATTCTTGTGATCCCATAGGTGTCGTTTCCACCGACATCTTTGGCGCGCCAGGTAGGGGGGTGCAGTTGTGAGAATCGGCTCTAGCAGTTAGTCCAGCGCTTCGTCATCATCACGTCTCTTGAAGAAGGAAGAGGTCCAGAAGATCAACGCCGGAGCGATTACAAACAGAAAGCTAAGTCACACCGAACCCCGACCATTTCTATCATTTTTATATGGGGTTGTGTTCCCCGGAGATGTCATGCCTTTGTATGGAAAACCTGCACGCCAGGGGGCTCTCTCGCAATCGGCAATGCCCTTGCCCTGTTTTGAGTCTGCTCAACAGTTCAAGCGGCTGTGTTGAGAGCGGCAGGGTAGCCTTCTGCGATCAACAACGCTCTCGATTCTGACTCGAGTCAAGCTCAACAGTTCGAGCGGCCGCGTTCAGAATGGTAAGGTGGCTCGCCCGGCAGCACGCATACCCGGTAGGCCAATGGGGATCCGTCCCCAAAATGCCGCTTGGGGCTTCCGCGCCGGCGAACCTGCCCAATCGGCGTAGGGCGCACATACAAGGGGGAATTGAACAAGGAAATAACACTCACGAAATTAAGAGTACTGCAGAAGTTATGTTACACCACATCATTGCTGCGGTTCTAACTAAAGATAAAAACTGTCTTGGTCGTGAACCTGCAGCGGCGATGAGGAACGAGATGCCTAGTCCTGGCGCTGGCCTTCCACCCTCTTGATTTTGTCGATACCGCTGATGATGGGCTTGATGCGCTCCTTGAGCACCGTGAGGTCAGTACCATTCAGCAAGCTATCCATCGCGGCGTCGAAGTCGAGGTCGGGATTCCAGTACGCCATCTTGGTGAGGACCTGGGTCATGGCCCCCCGACAAAGCCGCCGGGCCTCCTCGGCCAACGTGGCCGCCCTGCTGGAGTGGAGATAAGCCAAGGCTCCAAGGACGCCCTCGAAGAACTGGGTCAGCTTGGCGTTGACGGTCCCGCTGCGCTCAGGGGCATACCTCATGTTCGGCATCCCCATGATGGCCAACTGCGAGGTGACCCTGCCGGCGACGTCCTCCAGACGGCTGATCACACGGTTCTCACCCGCCACATAATCCTGGTGAGCGGCGGCCTCGTTCACCCGCAGCTGCTTCTCCTCCTCCAGGCCCCTGGTCAAGGTCTCCTCCCGAGCCTTGCTCTCCGACAGCATCTCCTCGAGATTCTCCAACTTCAGTTTGAGATCTCTGACGGAGTTCTGTGCTTCGGAGAGCTCCTTAGCTCTGCTGATGACCGCTCCTTGCGCCTCAACCAGGGCGCCGTTGAGCGCGTTCTTCTCTTGGGACAGCTTGAGGGCCTGCTCCTTCAGCCCGTCCCGCTCTACCTCCAGCTCCTTCACCTTGCCGGCGTGGGCCAGAGCCTGGGCATCGAGCGCCTCTTTGTGCCTCTGCTCCAACTCGCGAGTTCGCCGCACGACAAGGGCTTCGAGCTCCTCATCCTTGCCGCGAAGCGTTGCAGCAAGCTTCTGCTCGCTCGCGGAGAGGTCTTCCTCCTGAGAATCCAATGTGGCCTGGTGCTGAGTCCGGGCGGCCTCGGCCATGGCAGCCGCATTCGCCGTCGCCTCCTGGGCCTTCTCGATGTCAGCCAGCTTCATGGTGAGCTCCACATCGCGTTTGGCCAACTCTTCCTGGAAAGCCTTCTGCTCCTCGCAAGTCTGGCGGAACCAGGCCTACGTCTCAGTGACGCGCGCCTTGAAGTCCACTTCCGCCTTGTCCACCGTCGCCATCCTGGACTTGGCCTTGTCCAGACGGGCACAGTGGAGCGCTTGGAATTTCTGGAAATTGGCCCCCATGGCGCGGAGGAGCTGCTCTTCTGGGGAACCATCGTCGCTGGCGCTCGGTTCATCAACCACCTCGAGCCCAATGGCAGCAAGCACCTCGCCGTCAAAGACCTCCCCTTCGGCGAGCGCTCGGGAGCTTGTCACCCCGGAAGATGGACGAAAAGATCATCGCCCACCTTCAAATATCTGCCAGAGCCCGAGGTTGTGGAGGAAGAAGGCTGATCATTGACCACCTCTTCCTCGGCTGCGGCCTTGCCGGCCTCTCCGGCAGGCCCGCCGCTGTCCTCTTCGGTAGAGGCCTCACTAGTCGCCCCAGCAGCCCCCGTGGCGGCGTCCCCGGCGGTGTCCTTGGCGGCCTCCTCGGCGGCAACTTTGTCGGCATCCTTGGCGGCCTCCTCAGCAGCGATCCTGTTGGCCTCGGCCGCGGCCTCCTCGGCAATGTTCCCAATAACATTATCCACATCCTCCATATCTTCCAGAGGAGGACCTGGGTAATAAGGGAAGCGATGAAGCTAAGAAAAAAAACAAGGGAAGAACAAAGACGGAGAACGGGCAACTCACTGGTGCCTGGCTGTGAAGCAGAAGCCCCCTCCCCACCAATGTTTGGCGCTGGGGCAGAGTCACCAGCGCCCAAGTTCCCCTCTTCCTCCATGAGCGTGGGCTCGAAGCTTGGCGCCCTTGCCGGGGACGCCCCTCGTGGCGGCGTGGTCGATGGGGGTGGTGTGTTGGGGGTGGCCCTCTGTGGATCCTCCTCCTGCCGTTCCCCTCCTGCAAACCCGACAAGGTCAGCACCAGGATATCGAACTCCTAGCACATGTCGACAAGAAGAGGATGGCGAACTTACGTTGGGGGCTACGCAGGGGGCTGCTGTCCGGGCTGTTCAGCACCACTAGTGGCGTCCTTGAAGCACCAGCCAGGGGCTGGCCGCCCACCGAGGCCTTGGGTATCTTTTCCCTCTGGGCCAACGTCTCAGCGTCCCTGCAAAAGCAAAAATGGAGATGACAGTAAGAAATAGAGTACTTACTCATCATCCGTCTTCTCCTCTTCCGCTGCTTTTCTTTTCCTCTTCGGGCTGAGAGGCCCAAGGTCAAAAGTGACCCCCACGTCAACATTCGAGTCGACATCTGCCGGAGGAGGCGAAGGAGGCGGGATTTGTACACGCCTGGATGAGGAAGGGGCAGTTGTCTTCTTCCTCTCCACGGCCTTCATCAGCCTCTTCGCCGCCGTGGCCCTCATGTGACGCCCGGACCCTTCCAGGGTTAATTGAGGCCGCGCAGCCCTGCCGGGCCGGACCGGCTCGCCGGAACCAGCTCGCCGCAGGAATCGCCCTCTTCCCCTGGCTGGCGTCAAGCCCGCTGCCTCGGCCTCCTCCTCCGACAATTCGTCGGCCACATGTTCGACAAGCGGGGCCCCGGTGTCGGCGCTGCTGACTTCCCCAGTGGCCGCCGCCCACCGGGTGAGATCCGCTTCCTCCGCAGCCATTGCGCCCTTGTCCTCCACGCCCCCAGCGCTGCGGGCTTCCCTGGCAAGCTGTGCCTCCCTCGCCCTGGTGGCGATGTAGTCCAGCTCTGCCTGGGTGGTGACCATGACGAGCCATCGATCGGCGTCGGCGTCGACGAGCCCCTCATGCAGGGTGTCGAATAATTGCTGCACTTCGACATCCCCCGGCTCCTTCTAGCTCGGGTCAGGGTCGTGCGTGTTGCAGTCCGGCATCATGGCAATGATCTCGGACCGACACGAATTATTGCACAACGGGACCACCCCCGCTGGCAGCTTGAACAATGGCCCCTTGAGGACCTTATCGGACTTTGCGGAAGCCCTCGCGACCTTTCCGGTCCGCTCGACCTCGCCGTCGCGACCCACGTCAAGCTGAAAAAGACACTGGCAGAAGTGGGCATGCGCCATCACCGTGAAATTGTGGTCGAGGCCGGGGCAGAGTCGCATAATATCAGCCGGGTTCGTGAAGAGCCAGGCTGGCCTCCCCTTGTTATGCAGTGGGGTGCTTCGGCGGCGAATGAAGTCCGCCCCAATCATTTCAAGGGTGAGTCCAGCCTGGGTGAGCTGGAGGATCCTGGTAGTGCCGACCGTGAGCCTTCCGTCAGCGGCGTCAACATCACTCCAATCGCTGCCGTGAATCGGCGGCGCCCGACGAACCTTGCAGAATGCCGGCGGGTCCTTCTCTTCAATCCAGCACCACCGGCCGTGCCATTCCTCCCACCTCTCCTTCATGGCGCCGTCCGGGTACGCCCCCTTGGATCTTGGGATCCAGGTGATGCAACCAGAGACGGCACCTCCCGGCTGGATCCGAGGGAAGAAATAATGGCGGAAAAGCGCCGTGTTGGGTTGCACCCCGGCAAAGCCTTCGCAAAGATGCGTAAAGAGAGCCATGCACGCCACCATGTTCAGAGTAAAATCCAAGAGACGGAAGCCGAAGGTGTGCATAATATCGCAGAAGAAACCGGAAAAAGGAGGGCATAACCTGCAAGAAAGATAATCAACGAAGAAGGGATAGCGATTTGGAGCAGGATCGGCGCAGGCAGCAGGGATGACACGCGTGGCCGGATGTCCCGAACTTTCTCCCCCCGTCTTCACTCCCCACAGGGGTCTGAAGGAGGCCCGGAGTTCATGTACGTCGACCGTCGAGGGGAAGAAGAAGGCGGACTGCGTCCGCTGCCCTTACAGCGCGCTCCCCGGCGGCTCCACAGTCCCAGCATCCTTGGCCACTCCCTTGCCCTTAGTGAATTTGGGCGCCATGGCGACAGGGGAGGTTAGAGGACTGAGGAAGGAGCGGCGGAGATGCAGCAACGGCAGGCGATGGCGAAAGCTTAGGAAGAGAGGACGACGGCTCTGAGATTAGAAAAGGCGCAAGGAAGGGGGTGAAAGTGAGCGGCGCGCCCGCGGTTACTCCTTTTTTATGGGGAAAACACGGGCCGCCTCCTTTCACATTAACTACGACGTGACGCATGCGTGCGGAAACTAACCTCACGCATGCCGCCCACGTCACGCACACCCCTCCACACCGCGCCACACGCGCGGGTCGTGGGAAGCATAGCGCGCGAAGAATCTTACCGCGGTAAAAACCGCCCCGCCTGCCCGCGCACTATTCTGGGCCTAGCCCAACAACGCGTTGCGCTTATGTGTGGCCCAGGCCCGGGGGCTCCTGTCAGTGTACAAAAAGAGGGGTACACTTTTTGTACCCCTATGACTGTGCACGGGCAGTCAGAGCCACACCCGCGACCACACCAAGCAGGGCAAGGAAGGTGAGCCAGGGTAAGACCGAAGCCCAAGGTAGCCGGAACAACGCCAAGGCCAAGACCATGAAGAGCAAAGGGATGAAGCGGGCTCCCCCCAGTAAGATCCTTGCCTGGGTCAGCCTTAGCCCTTGAGTCCACAGCCCCCACCGTGGTCTACTATGCTGGGGCAAGGGCTCGGGAGACACCTCTGTGGTGGCATGCAGGTATTTGTGAAGAAACATTCAAGATCAGATGAGCACTAGAAGACGACGACCCTTGGCGAGATCCCAGCCAAGGAAAACCACGAGACCCCCGGCAAGCGCCTTGCCGGGGACGACAGCGGGCGCCACGGCAAGACCCTTGCCGGGGCCCCGGCAAGGCCCTTGCCGAGGACATCTACATGGCCACCGCCAGGCCCGCGCCAACCAAGCCTCCACTGCCGTTCACATGTAGCTGCCGACCCAACCAACTGGGCAGGCACCTGCGTGGCGGCATGCAGATCTTCATAAAGACTCCACCACCGCACCACCTCAGCTGCCTGCCTGCCTACATGGCATCGTACACACCGCTGGCTAGGGCGCGTGTCAACACGAGGAGGGGCGACAACGGACGGGACGGGCTTCGCCCCCGTCCCCGATAAAGCAAGAGGACACCTAAGCAGACACATTAAATGCGCCTTGTCATGTAATGCGAGGGATAACCTCGCAACACTATGCCCTTTCCACCTCCTGTGTGCCATTGTGGAACCCCTTTTCCCTATAAAAGGAGGCCTGAGGTGACCAGGAGAGGGATTCGGCTTTTTGGAGCTCCTCACTCCCCATAGCTATTTCAAGAACACAAATATACATCCACCAAAGCAGGAGTAGGGTTTTACGCATCCTCGCGGCCCGAACCTGGATAAATGAACCGCGTGCTATCTGTTTGATCCGCTCTTCTCTCAACCCCACACCCCGCTAACCGTAGTAGGCATTCTTGTGATCCCATAGGTGTCGTTTCCACCGACACGGAGGTGCAGTACATTCGGTACTTGATCGGTTAGAATGAGAAGAAGTTCGACTACATCAACCACATTGTCAAATGCTTCCTCTTTTGGTCTACGAGGGTAGCTGGACACACTCTCCCCCTCTCGTAGCTATGCATCTCCTAGATAGATCTTGCGTGAGCGTAGGATTTTTTTCGAAATTGCATGCTACGTTCCCCAACAGTGGCATCGGAGCTAGGTCTATGCATAGATGATATGCACGAGTAGAGGACAAAGACTTGTGGGCGGTGATAGTCATACTACTTACCACCAACGTCTTATTTTGATTCGTCGGTATTGTTGGATGAAGCGGCCCAGACCAACCTTACATGACCACGTTCATGAGACCGGTTCCACCGACAGACATGCAACTAGTTTTGCATAAAGGTGGTTGGCGAGTGTCTGTTTCTCCAACTTTAGTTAAATCATATTTGACTGTGTCCTGTCCTTGTTGAAGGTTAAAACAACAAACTTGATAAATCACCGTTGTGATTTTGATGCATAGGTAAGAACGGTTCTTGCTAGAAGCCCATAGGAGCCACGTAAAACTTGCAACAACAAAGTAGAGGACGTCTAACTTGTTTTTGCAGGGCATGTTGTGATGTGATATGGTCGATACATGATGTGATATACGTTATTGTATGAGATGATCATGTTTTGTAAAATTTGTCGGCAACTGGCAGGAGCCTTATGGTTGTTGCTTTATCCTATGAAATGCAAACGCCATGTAATTGCTTTACTTTATCACTATGCGTTAGGGATAGTTGTAGAAGCAATAGTTGGCGAGACGACCACGACGCTACGATGGAGATCAAGGTGTAAAGCTGGTGACAATGGATATCATGACGGTGCTTTGGAGATGGAGATCAAAGGCACAAGATCATGATGGCCATATCATGTCACATATTTTGATTGCATGTGATGTTTATCTTTTATGCATCTTATTTTGCTTAGTACGGCAGTAGCATTATAAGATGATCCCTTAACTAAATTTCAAGGTATAAGTGTTCTCCTTGAGTATGCACCGTTGCGAAAGTTCTTCATGCCGAGACACCACGTGATGATTGGGTGTGAAAAGCTCTACGTTCACATACAACGGGTGCAAGACAGTTCTGCACATGCGGAATGCTCGGGTTAAACGTGACGAGCCTAGCATGTACATACATGGCCTCGAAACACTAGAGACTGAAAGGTCGAACATGAATCATATAGTAGATATGATCAACACATAGATGTTTATCATTGAAAACTACTCCATCTCACATGATGATCGGACATGGTTTAGTTGATATGGATCACGTGATCATTTAGATGAATCGATGGATGTCTATTTAAGTGGGAGTTCTTAAGTAATTTGATTAATTGAACTTAATTTATCATGAACTTAGTCCTGATAGTTTTTGCATATCTATGTTGTAGATCAATAGCTCGCGCATAGCTCCCTTGTTCTATTTTAATATGTTCCTAGAGAAAACTAAGCTGAGAGATGATAGTAGCAATGATGCTGACTCAGTCCGTGATCTGAGGATTATCCTCATTGCTGCACAGAAGAATTATGTCCTTGATGCACCACTAGGTGACAAACCTGTTGCAGGAGCAGATGCACACGCTATGAACGTTTGACAAGCTCAGTATGATGACTACTTGATAGTTTAGTGCACCATGCTTTACGGCTTAGAAACGGGACTTCAAAAATGTTTTAAACGCCACAGAGCATATGAGATGTTCCAAGAGTTGAAATTGGTATTTCAGACTCATGCCCATGTCAAGATATATGAGACCTCTGACAAGTACTTTGCCTACAAGATGGAGGAGAATAGCTCAACCAGTGAGCATGTGCTCAGAATGTCTGGGTACTACAATCACTTGAATCAAGTGGGAGTTAATGTTCTAGATAAGATAGTGATTGACAAAGTTCTCTAGTCACTATCAGCAAGTTATTAATTAGAACTTCGTGATGAACTATAATATGCAAGGGATAACGAAAACGATTCCCAAGCTCTTTGCGATGCTGAAATCGGCGAAAGTAGAAATCAAGAAATAGCATCAAATGTTGATGGTTAACAAGATCACTAGTTTCAAGAAAAGGGGCAAGGGAAAGAAAGGGAAATTTCAAAAAGAATGGCAAGAAAGTGGGCACTCCCATGAAGAAGCCCAAAGCTAGACCCAAGCATGAAACTGAGTGCTTCTACTGCAAAGGAAATGAGCACTGGAAGTGGAACTGCCCTAGATACTTGGCGAATAAGAAGGATGGCAAAGTGAACAAAGGTATATTTGATATACATGTTATTGATGTGTACTTTACTAGTGTTTATAGCAACCCCTCGGTATTTGATACTGGTTCAGTTGCTAAGAGTAGTAACTCGAAACAGGAGTTGCAAAATAAAGAGAGACTAGTTATGGATGAAGTGACGATGTGTGTTGGAAGTAATTCCAAGGTTGATACGATCACCATCGTACACTCCCTCTACCTTCGGGATTAGAATTGAACCTAAATAAATGTTATTTGGCGTTTTCATTGAGCATTAATATGATTAGATCATGTTTACTGCAATATGATTATTCATTTAAGTCAAAGAATAATTGTTGTTCTGTTTATATGAATAAAACCTTCTATGGTCATACACCCAATGTGAATGGTTTATTGAATCTCGGTCATAGTGATACACATATTCATAATATTGGTGCCAAAAGATGCAAAGTTGATAATGATAGTGCAACATAATTTTGGCACTACAGTTTAGGTCATATTGGTATAAAGCGCATGAAGAAACTCCATGCAGATGGACTTTTGGAATCACTTGATTATGAATCATTTGATGCTTGCGAACCATGCCTCATGGGCAAGATGACTAAGACTCTGACACGTCTCCAACGTATCTATATTTTTTTATTGTTCCATGCTGTTATTTTATCATTCATGGATGTTTTATGATCATTTTATAGCAACTTTTTTTATCATTTTTGGGACTAACCTATTGACCCAATGCCCAGTGCCAGTTGCTGTTTTTTGCTTGTTTTTTACATCGCAGGAAATAAATATCAAACGGAGTCCAAACACCACAAAACTATTTGTGGATTTTTTATGGACCAGAAGACTCCCGATGGGCCAGAGCAGCACCTGGGCGGTGCCTCGAGGGGGGCACAACCCACAAGGGCGCGCCCGGGGGCCCAGGCGTGCCCAGGTGGGTCGTGCCCCCTCGGTGGCCTCCCGCACCCCCTCTTTACCCTATAAATTCACAAATATTCCGAAAATCCTCAGGGTTAACCTAGATCAGAAGTTCTGCTGCCGCAAGGCTCTATAGTCACCGAAGACCAATCTAGACCTGTTCTATCACCCTGTCGGAGGGGGAATCATCTTCGGTGGCCATCTTCATCATCCCGGTGGCCACCACGATGAGGAGGAGTAGTCGACCCTCGGGGCTGAGGGTTTGTACCCGTAGCTATGTGTTTAATCTCTCTCTCTCTCTCTCTCTCTCTCTCTCTTGTTCTTGATGACACGATCTTGATGTATCGGGGGCTTTGTTAATATAGTTGGATCATATGGTGTTTTCCCCTCTCTATCTTGTTGTGATGAATTGAGTTTTCCCTTTGAGATTTCGTTGTTATCGGATTGAATACTTTTATGGATTTGAGAGCACTTGATATATGTCTTGCATATGAATACTCGTGGTGACAATGGGGTATTGTATTGATTCACTTGATATATGTTTTGGCACTCAACTCGCGGATTCTCGAGGTGTCATTGGGGTGATCTATGCATAGAGGTTGATGCACGTGCTTGTCTTTGTTTCTCCGGTAGAAATCTTGGGGCACTCTTTGAAGTTCTTTGTGTTGGATTGAGTATTATGAATATGAATTTGCTTTGGTGTTCTTTTAGTGCTGTTGGGGATATAACTACTGGGTATGACCCGCCCAGGAGGGGTCGGGTCGTACCACTGGTGGCTTAAGATAAGAAGGTCCAAGAGGATGATGAAGATGGCGGTCCATAGAGCAAGCTTATTGAAACCCCAAGACCCGGAGGTGACTTGAGGCCCACGGGTATGAACCGCCACATGTTTAACTTGTATTGTAAGACAAGCTTAGTTGGACACCGAGCCGGACACGTTGTGTATGAGCCGGCGGGACTCTATAAGCCGCCAGGCATCAACCTATGTATATAAAGGGGTGACCCGGCGATGGGTTGACTCAAGTAACAATCAATCGAGAACTAGGTCAAGCGTATTCGCTCCCTAGTAATCAAAACGCAAGCAATACAAACTAAAGCAGGAGTAGGCTTTTACCTCGTTGACAGGGGCCAAACCTAGGTAAACTCTCTGTGTCCTTTGTCCCGTTTAACCCCTTCAAGCTAACCTAGTTGCGATTGCTCCACACCTAAGTCCTTTTGCTGGGGCATCTGCCGTGTTAAGTCCACGACAGTTGGCGCCCACCGTGGGGCCAGCACACGGTGGTTTCGAGTTCTTGAAGGGAAACTTCGCATGGATCAAGGGGTACGTCGTGGGCCGGATGACCAAGAGTCGTAGAGGCAAGCTCTACATCGATGATGATGGTTGGGGCCCCGAGGCCGGCTCAATTGAGTACGGGTACCGGGTTCCCTTTGGCGGAATCCACGTCTTCATCAGCAAGATCGGCGAATCAGGGCCTGAGCCGAAACCACTGTGATGTTTACCTAGGTAGAGTGGTCATCGGATTTGGGACAACTCAGAAAACATCGTGTCGTAACCGACGAATCTCGGGTAGGGGGTCCCGAACTGTGTGTCTAAGGTTGATGGTAACACGAGACGGGGTACACGATGTTTACCCAGGTTCGGGCCCTCTTGATGGCGGTAATACCCTACTTCCTGCTTGATTGATCTTGATGAATATGAGGATTACAAGAGTTGATCTACCACGGGATCGTAATCGCTAAACCCTAGATGTCTAGCTCGTATGATTGTGATTGCCTCTACGGACTAAAACCTCTGGTTTATATAGACACGGGAGGGGCCTAGGGTTGTACAGAGTCGGTTTACAGAGGAAGGAATCTTCATATACGAACGCCAAGCTTGCCATCCACGCAAAGGAGACTTCCATCCGGACACGGGAGGAAGTCTTATGTCTTGTATGTCCATGGCCCATTAGTCCGGCCCACGTCACATAGCCCGGACGCTCTCAGTAGCCCCTGAACTAGGCTTCAATGATGATGTGTCGGGCGCGCAGATTGTCTTAGGCATTGCAAGGCGGGTTCCTCCTCCAAATACTCCAAAATAGCCCTCGAACACAGAGAACGCGTCCGGCTCTGCAAAACAAACTTCGCAAAGAGCATAATATTTAATAAGTCCCATTTACTAACATCTTCTGTAGTGAGACGCCACGTCTCCGCCTAGTCATTATTTCGAACCATTCTTTAGCCTCCCGCTTCGTGTTTTAAGGCGCGGTTTCCATCGGCATGTCTTGTCGAAGCAGAGGTCGTGTCCCCTTATCATGGGATCCTCATTAATACGAGCATGGGTAATCCAACCGTGTTTTTGGTGATTCCTTGGGAATAGGCGAGCTTTAAGGCCCGTGAGGGGGCGTTTGATATTCTTTGCCTTTATAAATGTGTCGGTGTGGAACGACACCTATGGGATCACAAGAATCCCTACTACGGTTGCAGGGCGCGGGGTCGTGAGAAGAGCGGATCAAACAGATAGCACACGGTTCCTTTACCCAGGTTCGGGCCGCGAGGACGTGTAAAACCCTACTCCTGCTTTGGTGGATTGTTTATCTGTGTTCTTGAACTAGCAATGGGGCGTGAGGAGCTCCAAAAAGCCGAATCCTCCTCCTGGTCGCCTTGGGCCTCCTTTTATAGGGAAAGGGGTTTCCACAGTGGCACACAGGAGGTGGAAAGGGTACAGTGATGCGAGGTTATCCCTCGCATTACATGACAAGGCGCCTTTAATGCGTCTTGCTTAGGTGTCCTTGCTTTATCGGGGACGGGGGAGAGCCCTGTCTCGTCCGTCGCCGCTCCTTCTTGCGTCGACACGCGCCCTGGCCAGCGGTGCCCGCGGTGCCATGTAGGCAGGCAGGCAGTTGAGGTGGCACAGTGGTGGGTCTCCACGAAGATCCGCATGCCGCCACGCAGGTGCCTGCCCAGCTGGTTGGGTCGGCAGCTGCATGCGAACGGCGGTGGAGGTCTGATTGGCGTGGGCCTGATGGTGGCCCTACGGGTGGTCTTGGCAAGGGCCTTGCCGGGGCCCCGGCAAGGGTCTTGCCGTGGCGCCTGCTATCATCCCCGGCAAGGCTTTTGCCGGGGGCCTTGTGGTCCTCCTTGGCTGGGATCCCGCCAAGGATCATCATCTTCTAAAGTGTGTATCTGATCTTGAATGTCTTCACAAAGATCTGCATGCCACCACGGGGATGTCTCCCGAATCCTTGCCCTATGGGGGCAGTAGACTCAAGGGTGACTCGCTCCGCAGGTGTGGGGCGAGCTGCCACGGCAAGGGTCTTGCCGGGTTTTCTAAAACCGCCACCCGGCAAGGATCTTGCCGGGGGAGTCCGCTTCGTCCCCTTTGCTCTTTGTGGTCTTGGTCTTGGCGTCGTTCTGCTCCTCTCAAGCTTCGGTCTTACCTTGGCTCACCTCCTGTCACGACCGGTTTTCTGGGCTTTAATTTCCAGAAAAAGGGCCGTTGTGCTCACCAGCCCCAGGATTACTGTTAGCTGATGAGGCACCAACTTGTTACAGAAATTCCAAGCAAAGGTACAAAATATGTAGTACAAGACCATTGTGGCCTATGAGTACATCAAATGGTTTCTAGTGGTTGAGGGCGGAAGCGGTTTGTGGATCACCACGGTCTGTGGGGCTCCATTTCCCACGGGAACAACTGACCAGGTTAACTCCTATCTTCGCGAGGCTGCTATCACCGCTGCTTAGGTTCCGAGGCTGTCGTCGCAACGCTCCTCTCCAAGCAAGCAATCTGGCCTAGACAATAGCCAGGGACAAGCCAGTGAGTACTTTGAATGTACTCGCAAACATTATGAACATAGGTATAATATAACAATGATGTGCTGGAAATATTTTATGCTCATGGCGTTAGTCACAAAAGATAAATAAAACTATGATGCGTGCAAGCATGTTATTTATGAATATGCAATAACCTAGTAGTATTAAAATTTATGAAATAAACAACAAGCAGGCCACAGTCGGGTGTCTTAGCGGCGCCACATAAAGGGCTTTAAAAGAAATGCCGCAATCGGGCGTCTTAGAGACACCACATAAAGGGCTTTAAAAGTAAATGAAATAACATGCATGCCACAGTCGGGCGTCTAAGCGACACCACAGAAAGGGCTTGAGAAATAAAATACGGCAATGTCACAGTCGGGCGTCTGAGCGACACCTCAGAAAGGGCTTATAAGATAATTAAATAACAAGCATGCCACAGTCGGGCGTCTAAGCGACACCACAGAAAGGGCTTGTATGAAAAGGAAATAACAAACATGCCACAATCGGGCGTCTGAGTGACGCCACATAAAGGGCTTATAAAATAACATAATCATAGTGAATATCCAGGAGGTGGTACCGTCCCAGGAATATTCATTATTTCAAACAATGCAAACAGTTAGTCCACAATGATAATAATCATAAACATCATATATCACAAGTCATAATCAATATTCGAGTTTAGTGGTTTTTCCTCCGAAGACCGACGCTAAGACCGACACTTGACCCATCCCAGACTGTAATCCTTAACCGTGGACACGGCTATTCGAATAGGTTTAATATCTCTGCAGAGGGTGTATTCTTTACCCACGAGTAACGGATTCCTTTAGCCCATCGGGACTAATTCCGTCTACGGTCTTTTAATTGAAAACACACCTGACATGCACACACCAGCTTAACTCACCGGTGTTTGGAATCACCCACGACACCTGTCAAGCAAACTCTAAGTGGGGAGGCTACAACCTCGCGTAGCATGGGATCAAATTTCTATCGCGCGCTCTAAGGGGTATCCCCCTCTCGGTCCCAACCGGATACACCCATGCCCCCGGACCAGGTGGCCTGCCTACCGGATGCAGCCGGTATCTTCCACCATGGCCTCTCTGTACGGTGTGTGCCAAGACAAGGGTTAACAACTTACTGAACCATACCCCACCTACGGTAGGGATCAGTGGCAGTACGAAACAAGTATGGGGGTTACCGGAACAAGACTCGATCTATGGCCAACTTAGGAGGCTTATAGAGGTTCCCTGCATGGTTAGCACAACAAAAATACTTCAACCGACAAATCACCACCCATCATACCTTACCATGCCATACCGGATATAACCGTCCCGACGGAGACCGGCGACAAGCTCACGCCTACCCAAGGCAGAGGCTTTCCCGGATTCCTTACCGGCATGCATGTAAGGCATATGAGGATGATTGTCATCACACTAGTATGCTCATTTCCAAAAGCAATGACATCACAATAATGCATCCATGCAAATGATCATATCACATGAAATAATAACACTCCGAATTAAGGTGGTGTTATAAATGTGTCAACTAACACACCAAAATTATTATCCCGGGGTTCAGAATGCTTGCCTTCATGATGTAGAAAGGCAGGGTACACTCCAAATCTTTTGAAAGCTTTCTTCCTCTCTCCAAAAATCCTATTTTCAAAAATATGAAAATAACACATATTTCAAAAACAGCACAAAAAGTTGTTTGGAAAATTTATGAAATAAATCTTAAAATAAACTAGACAATATTTGAGAGATGTAGGAAAAAGAATTAATTCATTTGGAGTTATATTTAAAAAGATATAGTCAGTCAAAGTTCTGGTCAAAAACTGATTTAAATAAAAACAGAAAAGGAAAACGTTTCAAACGAGAATACGCTTTCGGTCAGAGGAGGCGTACTTGAGGTTTTACGCCTCCACTTAACCCACGTGGACCGGTGCTGGGTCTGTGACGGTGGGCCCGCCTGGCCCACTGGTCAGGTTTGACCAGTCGCCCGCGTCGTCTCCCTCCTCTGCCCGAGCGGTGCGGGGCTCCGGCGATCGTCGCCAGCGAACAGTGGCTCTCCGCGGGCATCCGAGGGTGGAGATGGATCCGCATGACTGGGACGGTTCTCCCGGTGGTCAAGGGGGAGACGGGGACGGAGTGAGTCACCGGCGGCGAGCTCTGTGGCGGAGGAAGGCCTCAGTGGCGAAGTGGTTTTGGCGCGGCGGTGGTTCCCGATCAAAATTGAAGAGGGGGAAAGGTTCACGGGAGAAAGAGGGTGTTCCTGGTGGAGAGAGTGGAGAGGGGGAGGCCCTGGTTGCGCCAGAAGGGCCGGGACCGTGGCGGCGACTGTACTTGCCGGAGAGGGGGAAGGAGGCCTCCCCGAGTTGATTCGCTGCCAATGGGGTTCCTAGGGAGATGATTTGGGTCTGCCTTCGTGCGGGGATGAGCTCGGGGCTCCTTATATAGACGATGGAGGTCGGTTCCGAGGCAGTGCGGATAAGATGATCGGCGAACCGACGTTCTGTAGCTGCAGGGGAACGTGGCGGCGACAGGAGCTAGGCGACACCCTTGTGGATGATCACGCACTGTTCCAGGAGGCAGGTGGCAAGCGCTGGCGGCTTGGGCGGCACTGGCTAGCGCAGGAGTGGTCGGGCGGCGGTTTCGGCCACGGGCGTGCCGCCAAACGGCTTGCTGGCAACGCTGCAGAGGCGGTCGGGGTGCTTGGCGCGATGCAGCGAGGGGTCAAGTGAGTGGCGCGGCTAGGCAGAGTGGTGGCAAGCTAGGGGCGCGACGCGTCGGCTTGGGCGCGGCACGTGCAAAACGCGCGCTCTGCTCGCGCCCAGAGCACGCACGGTACGTGTTCGACGAAATGCCCATGCATGCTAGGGGTCTCGGGTGAGGTTGTCAAGCAACAGAACTAGATTAGGTTTAGCAAGGGGATCAAGGGACATGGTGGATGGGTCAGGGGCTCAAGTTCACAATGTAAACTTGAAATCATGTCAAATCTGGCCATGCACTCAGGGTGTTTGACAAAATGCCAGAGGCATCTAGGCAGGTCTTGGAGTGGCCAAAACTTCCAGATCAGTGTCTCCTTAGATGCAAGAGAGAGTGGTAAGGTTAGTTTGGCAAAAGGAGAAACTTGTTAGTGCAAGTTTTGCTGAGCTTCAATTCTGGTCAGAAGATAAATGGCATCTTTTCATGACCCAAAGATGATCCAATAGGTGCATGCTCCTGGACTTAGGGGTTTTGCAAGGTGCACTACAAGCATGAGAAAACTCAAGGGCCAAAGAGTAAGCAAGAATATGGTTGCTGTACAAACCAGCAAGGTGGTCCAGGATGAAAATGAGGTTGATACACTTAATTTTTCCAAAGAACAATACTAGGTTTTTGCATAAAGTTGAATCATATGCTGCTACTAACATCCCATAATTTTGGTGGAGGCTAGAAAGAAGCATTTAAAAGGGTTGTAGTGCAAAACTGCCCACTGGACCAGAGAAGAAAATGGGGTGTAGAGCTCAAAATATTTCAAGAACAAAAGATATTTTTGTACAAAGGTGATTTAAAAACATCACATGACATCTCCAAATTTTGGTGGGATTTTTGACTAAATTTTTAAAGAGGTTGTAGTTCAAATATGGCCATATAGTCATGGGAAATCATTTTTCAAGAAAGTAAGGACCAAGCAAATTTTAATTATGTAATTGGTTCTACTAATAAAAGAAAAGTTTTTCTTGAGAGGTTTAAACAAGTCCAAAAACATATTTGAAAAGTTCTCTCTTTGGGGAAAAACTCCATAATGACAAAGGGGATAATGGTTCAAAAATGAAAAGGTTGCTCAGAAAATTAAAGTTTTAATTCCTGGCAAACTTTTAATTAATAAAACAAGGTCAGAAATATTGGGTGTCACACCTCCCTGCCTTGCTCAGTGTGGTGGTGCCCGTGGCTCAGACTGCCCGTGCACAGTTATAGGGGTACAAAAAGTGTACCCCTCTTTTTGTACACCGACAGGAGCCCCCGGGCCTGAGCCACACTTAAGCGCAATCGCGTCGTTGGGCTAGGCCCAAAAACGGTGCACGGGCAGGCGGGGTGGTTTTTTACCGCGGTAAGTCTCTTCGCGCTCTGCGCTTCCCACGCTTCCCGCGCATGGCGCGGCGGGGGGAGGCGTGCGTGACGTGGGCGGCATGCGCGGGGTTGCTTCCCGCGGGCATGCGTCACATCACAGTTAATGTGAAAGGAGGCGGCCCGCATTTCCCCCCATAAGAAGGAATAACCGTGGGCGCGCTGCTCACTTTCTCCTCTTCCCTCGTGCCTTTTCCAATCTCAGAGCCGCCGTTCCCTCTCTTTCTTCCTTCCTAAGCTTTCTTCGTCGCCCGCCGTCACTGCTTTGCCACCCCCCTTCCTCAACCCTCTAGACTTCTCGGCCGCCATGGCGCCCAAATCCGCCAAGGGCAAGGGGGTGGCTAAGGGCTCCGGGACCGTGGAGCCACCGGAGAGCACGCTGTTGGGGGACCGGACGAAGTCCGCCTTCTTCTTCCCCTCGACGGTTGATGCTCATGAGCTCCGGGCCTCCTTCAAGCCCCTATGGGGAGTGAAGACGGGGGGGAGAGGATTTGGGACACCCGGCGACGCGCATCATTCCTGCCGCTTGTGCTGATCCTGCCCCAAATCGGCACCCCTTCTTCGTTGATTACTTTTCTTGCGGGTTATGCCCCCCTTTCTCCGATTTCTTCTGCGACACTATGCACACCTTCGGTTTTCGCCTCTTGGATTTTACTCCGAATGTGGTGGCATGCATGTCTTTCTTTGCACATCTCTGCGAGGGCTTCGCCGGGGTGCATCCCAACACGGTGCTCTTCCGCCATTATTTCTATCCGCGAATCCAGGCGGGAGGTGCCATCTCTGGTTGCGTCACCTGGATCCCAAGATCCCAGGGGGCGTACCCGGATGGTGCCGTGAAGGAGAGGTGGGATGAACGGCGTGACCGGTGGTGCTGGATTGAGGACGAAGACCCGCCGGAATTTTGCAAGGTCCGCCGAGTCCTGCCGGTCCGCGGCAACGATTGGGGTGATGTCGACGCCGCCGACGGGAGGCTTACTGTCGCCACCACCAGGATTCTTCCGCTGACCCGGGCTGGGCTCACCCTTGAGATGATCGGGCCGGACTTCATTCATAACCGGATCTCCCCGTTGCACAATAAGGGGAGGCCAGCCTGGCTTTTTACGAATCCGGCTGACATTATGCGGCTCCGCCCTGGCCTCGACCACAACTTCACGGTGATGGCGCACGCCCACTTCTGCGAGTGGCTCTTTCAGCTGGATGTGGGTCGTGACGGCGAGGTCGAGCTGTCCGGCAAGGCCGCAAGGGTTGCCGTAAAGGCCTGGCAAGGCCGTCAAGGGGCCACTCTTCAAGTTGCCAGCGGGGGTGGTCCCGTTGTGCAATAATTCACGCCGGTTCGAGATCATCGCCATGATTGTGACGCCCCGAGACCGTTGTGCCAGTTGTCCTCCAGTTATTCGCTGTTGTTGCTTTGTCATTTGCTTGCGTGTCGCATCTTGCCATGTCATCATCCGCATTGCATCATCATGTTTTTAAAACTTGCATCCGTCCCGGTCTCATTTGTTCTCTCCGTTGTCCGTTCTGAGCCCAGACACACTTGCACGCGCCCGCGGCACGTCCGAAATAATATTTTATAAGTGGCCGGAAAATGTTCTCGGAATGGGTTGAAAGTTGGCATGTGGTGTTGTTATGTTGTAGGTGGGCCGCTTGCCAAGTTTCATCGCATTCGGAGTCCGTTTGACGCCCCAACGGATAACTATAGTGGCATTATAGCCAGTATAACGTCGGACGTTTTCGGTCTCCGGAAACCGTGCCGGGCTGCATCTCTCACCTCTTCTCTCAGACCAACCCGCTCTTCACAATCCGCCAGACCCAACCTAACCTCTCTCGTCAGCCCGCAGCCCTCCTCGCGCGCGCGTCCGAAAGTTGTCCCGGACCTGACCCGGACTGTCACTACCGTTGTGTCCGGATCATCCCCTAACATCTATAAAACATCACCGTTTTCTTATTTGGGCTCCCTAGCCTATTTTTCCTGATCGTCCGATTTTGATCGAAGGGACGAGTTAGCCCCTAATCTAACCCATACCCACCTACTATAAATAGCAGTGCAATCATCGGACCAATCCCTAATTTCTAGGGATCCTCCTAGCCGCCGCCGCTCCTCTGGTTTTTTCTTCCTTGGGATCCTCCCAGATCCCCATCGACCAACCACTCGTTGCCGCCAAATTTCCCCGCAGGCTGCCACCCACCTCCTCCTGTCGATCCATCCTCGTGCCCAGCGTCAGATCAGGAGCCTCGATCTCGAGCTCCTCTGCTTCTTTCCCAAGCGCCTGAGGCCTACCTCTTCTCCCCTCGTCCTGGAAGGGATCGTGGAGCTGCTCGAGGCCCCGAGCAGGAGCGCTCGGCCTTGTCCCCTCGCGCAGCAGCCGTCGGCAACCAGCTCCTCCTAGTCGCCCCCATCTCCGCACCCGCGCTGAACGCCTCCCGCCTCGCCGAGTACACGCGGGACTCCTCGCTACCGATGTCTTCCCCGAGCAGGAGCTCGTGCCCGAGCTCCTCCGCCACTAGCAGTCTCGCATCGCCAGCAGGCCGACCCTGCGCCCCTTCCTCGTTTCTCGTGCTCCCTCCCTTCTCTCATTTCCTCTCTCTTCTTCTCTGTACCAGGGGGTCGCTCGAACTCTGCCGTGCCCGTGCTGCCGCAGCAGCGCCGCCATGGACGCCAAGCTTCCGCCCTGGCCTCGGATCTGGCGCGATCTCGTCCGGCCGTCCCCTGCGCCAAGTCCCGCTCGCCGGAGCTCGTTGACTCCGTCGTTCCCGCGCGGAACCCTCCAGCGCCGGTGCCCTGCATCGCCCGCAAGTCCCCTGCTTCGCCCCCTGCATCCCCTGCTTCGTGAACGAGGGGTCCAGCGCCGCGCCTTCGTTGACTGGTCCAGCGCCAGCGTGGCGAGCGCCCCTCGACCGCACGCCCCTGGGCCGCCTCCCCTTCGCCAGATCCGGCCCAGCCGCTCCTCTGCTTCGGCCCGGCAGCTCCCCTGCGTCAGCCTGCCAGCCTTGCCTCTCCACCGAACGGGCCTGGTCCTCTGGTGAGAAGCCCAGTCCGCCCGAGATGCGACCCAGCTCCTTTTTTTTTCGTGCTATGCGAATTTGTCTAATTGCTCAGAGCTGGTAGATTTGCAGAAAAACCCTTGAACTCCATGCATATAATAACCCAACAACCGTGCATCGGATTGAAATGTTTTATATATGAAAAATGCTTAAAATTGTGTCTAATTTCATAATATGCAACTCTCATCCATGTTTAAAAATGTTTAAAGTGTTGTTTGCCTTAATTTGCTCCTATGACATGTTAAAATGTTTTAATTAATAACTTAATAACCGTAGCTTCGTTTTAAATAAACTTTATATGTAAATGGGGTAGAAAAATGTCTAGATTAACTTGTTGCACTTTATTTTCCTATTTAACAACAATAAAATATGCTTTAGGACAGAACAGTACCAAATTCAAAATATGCATATGAGGAGTTTCCGGAATTGTTGTTTGTCATTTCCGGCCTCATTTAAACTTGCCTAAATAGTTAGTTTACTTATGCTTCGCCTCTTGCCTTGTTAACCAACATTTAATATTGTTGAGTAACTAACCGAGAGTGAACTAAATAATTAAATGTGGTGTTTCGTCAATATGCAAGTCGTTGCATATTGAGCTCCACTTAATTTGTAGTATTGTTTGTGCACTTTGCCATGCCATGCTTATTTAAACCAGACATCCATCATACTTGATTGTGCATCATGCCATGTTTATGTGATGGTTGTTTACTTTGTTGTTTGATTCTTTCCGGGTTGCTTCTCTCGTTAGCTTCGGTTTCATTCCGGAGTTGTGAGGATTCGTTCGACTACGTCCGTTTGTCTTCTTCATGGACTCGTTCTTCTTCCTTGCGGGATTTCAGGCAAGATGACCATACCCTCAAAATCACTTCTATCTTTGCTTGCTAGTTGCTCGCTCTTTTGCTATGCCTATGCTGCGTTACCTACCACTTGCTTATCATGCCTCCCATATTGTCAAACCAAGCCTCTAACCCACCTTGTCCTAGCAAACCGTTGTTTGGCTATGTTACCGCTTTGCTCAGCCCCTCTTATAGCGTTGTTAGTTGCAGGTGAAGATGAAGTTTGTTCCTTGTTGGAACATGGAGATGTTGTTCCTTGTTTGGAACATGTTTACTTGTTGGGATATCACAATATATCTTATTTAATTAATGCATCTATATACTTGGTAAAGGGTGGAAGGCTCGGCCTTATGCCTGGTGTTTTGTTCCACTCTTGCCGCCCTAGTTTCCGTCATATCGGTGTTATGTTCCCGGATTTTGCGTCCCTAACGCGGTCGGGTGATTTATGGGACCCCCTTGACAGTTCGCTTTGAATAAGACTTTTCCAGCGAGGCCCAACCTTGGTTTTACCATTTGCCTCACCACCACCTACTTTCCCTTGGGAGTAATTAACCCAAGGGTCATCTTTATTTAGCCCCCGGGCCAATGCTTGTCTAAGTGTTGGTCCAAACTAGAGCACCGTGCGGGACCGTCCCTTGGCAACTTGGGTTATGTTGGTACGTGTATGCTTTGCTTATCCGGTGTTGCCCTTAGAATGAGATATGTGCAGCTCCTATCAGGATGTCGGCGCATCGGGCAGTTTTGCTGGATTTGTTTTATTACTGTCGAAATGTCTTGTAGCCGGGATTCCGAGACTGATCGGGTCTTCCCGGGGAGAAGGAATATCATTCATTGATCGCGAGAGCTTATAATGGGCTAAGTTGGGACACCCCTGCAGGGTTTCAACTTTCGAAAGCCGTGCCCGCGGTTATGGGCAGATGGGAATTTGTTAATGTCCGGTTGTAGAAAACCCGAAGTTGATCTTAATTAAAATACATCAACCGCGTGTGTAACCGTGATGGTCTCTTCTCGGCGGAGTCCGGGAAGTGAACACGGTGTTGGAGTTATGCTTGACATTAGTAGTTTCAGGATCACTTCTTGATCATAGTTGTACGACCGTGCTTTTGCCTTCTCTTCTCGCTCTCTTTTGCGTATGTTAGACACCAGATATGCTAGTCGCTTGCTGCAGCTCCACCTCACTACCTTCTCCTACCCATAAGCTTAAATAGTCTTGGTCTCGCGGGTGTGAGATTGCTGAGTCCCCGTGACTCACAGATACTTCCAAAACCAGTTTGCAGGTGCCGATGAAACCGTGCAGGTGACACACCCGAGTTCAAGGAGGAGCTCGATGAAGATCTTGTTCATTGGTGGTTTCATTTCAGTTGATCAGTAGTGGAGCCCAGTTGGGGTCGATCGGGGATCTGTGTAGTATTTGGTGTAGTCTTCTTTTATTTTGGTTCCATAGTTGGACCTTGATTGTATCTGTATGATGTAATGCTTTACTCATGTATTGTGTGAAGTGGCGATTGTAAGCCAACTATGTATCTCTTTCCCTTATGTATTACATGGGTTGTGTGAAGATTACCTCACTTGTGACATTGCTTTCAATGCGGTTATGCCTCTAAGTCGTGCTTCGACACGTCGGAGATATAGCCGCATCGAGGGCGTTATAAGTTGGTAATCAGAGCCTTCCCCGACCTTAGGAGCCCCGACTGATTGATCGTTTTTAGCGGCCGAGTTATGTCTAGAAAAAATGTTTTGAGTCATTTAGGAATTATGTATCGGAGAGTTTAGGAATTCTTTTTACTCCCCAGTCTCTTCGACCTTCTGGTGAGGTATCCTGACGTAGAGTTTTGGCTCTTCTCTTCTCAAATTTCACTAAAAAAAATTTTTAGGATCACGCGGGTATCTTAGAATCGTTCCGATGGTTTTATGATGACAACATTGTCTTGGTTGCCTCCCGTCAGCAGGGGTTTTAGTGGAGGTGTCCCGGGGAGTTGAGCTCCGAGGTGTTGTCGTCATAATTTTATCGTTGCAGTTCTGGAATACCTGAGTTTAGTACGCCGACATCAAAAATCTCTTTTGTACAGTTGTTGGTGAGATAACCCTGATAGCCCAGTACTGAGGCGAGTGCGGGAGTATTGCCATAACTCGTATAACGGATGCTTTTCGAAGGTTGAGGTAGACGATTTCCAAAGGTTTCTTGGTTATGTGTTGAAGGATGGATACAGCTGGATCTAGGTATTGTTAGTTTGGGTGATATATTTTGTGTCCCTTGTATCCCCAACACCTGATTGCATAACCAGAAAGTTTCGGGAGTTTATAGGTGGGAATTCAAGTAGCTCCTAGATTATCTTTCCTACAGACACATGATACGATATGGGGTCTATCATATGTTTGTTTCCGGCTTATTTCCTAAGCCTATCCTTTATTTTATTTTATTTGTGGTATTCGAGTTGCTTAGAAGTCAAGTGTTGATTCCATACCTTTTCTCTAAACGGTGTTCTCATATTTCTATGTGGATGCTAATCCTTCTTGATCATCAAGGTTGTCTTGTCAATTCTTTTCCAACCGGCGTGCCTCTCTTAAAGTGGATCCGATCATTTCAACATTCACAAGATCACCTCTCAGTTTTTCCCAACGTTGTTTGTTTCATCCGTCCCAAATTGTCTTTGTTTTTCCCGCCCTCCCACCCTCTTTCTTTAAGGACTCAGATTTCTTAATCAAGTATCCTTTTTATTGATGAAAAGTCTCTCCATTCTTTCCTTCAATGTTCTTATCCGGTGATTATCATGAAGATGGTCAGGAGTTTCAAGTTCATCATTCGTCATTCTTTTCTTCTCCGGTGGTTTCAATTCAAGCTTTATCGATCATATCTTTTCCTCGTTTCTAATGTTTTCTCGTACCGGTGCACCTCTTAATCATTCACCTCTCTCTATTCATTTGTTCCGGAGTGATGAAGATATCTCAGAAGTTTCAAGTTTCCATTCTCCATTCACTCAAGTTCTTTTGAGGATGCTATCTCATTCAAGCCATTTAATTCAACCGGTGCAATATCTCTTTCAAGCAATCGTTCAACGGTGGTTCTTTTGAGTGGGCCCTAACCCACAGGTCTTTTCCCAGGATCTTACCTGACTCTTCTAATTTGTCCGGGGCTATTCCCAAATTCTTTCAAAGTTTGACATAAGAATGCTTTCTCATAAGTCAAATGTATCCTCCAAGTTCGCTTTCAGATTCTTTTCATCGTTGGTTCAACCTTTCTAATTTTCATTCCGGAGTGTCTCAACAATTCATGGTGGTGTTTCTCATCGCCATTCTCAACATTTGAAGACCGATGAAGAGTTTCTCTTAAATCTTGCCCCATTCTCGTCAAGATTCATTGTTCTAGCTTGATGCCATCCTCTCATAATTGTTTTCGGTTGTGAGAATTCTTTTCACCCATCCGGAGCAATTCAGGAGTCTTTCAGTTCGATTATCCGGAGCCTTTCATCTCAGAATTATTCATTCTCAGCTTCGTCTATCGTTCTCCAAATCTTACCGGTGCATCATTCAATATTCTCTAATCAGTTCATGATCTCTTCGTTCTCATGTATCTAAATTCTCTCAAGTATCTTCGTTCTTTTTCAATTCTTACGGTGGTTCGTTCAAGATTTCACTTCCTTCGTTATCATATTAATTCATTCATTGTTTCCAAATTCCACCGGTGGTTCCATCAATACCTTCCCAAGTTTGTGCTATATCTCTCTTGATCCTTTCTATGAGAATAAGTAGTATGCCAAATCCAATGCTTGTCATCAATCTAAATTGGTGAAGGATTCTTGTTCTTGTTTCATCCAAGTGATTGATTCATTCTTCCGGAGTTTGTAATGGTATCAATTTCTCAGTCCTAAGTGTTCATCTCTTCTTTCCGGAGTTTTGTTCATCATATCACATTCCCGGTCCGAGATGCTTCATCTTTTCTTTCCAGAGTTCAAAGTATTCTCGGTTATATCATTTCAAAGCTTCATCTTATCACTGCAAGGCTTCACTTTGTGTTTTCAACTTCTCTTTCTTCCTATCATCCTTTTATTACCGGAGTTTCTTCATGGAGGCTCTACATGGTGGTTTATCAAGGACCCTTTTCATTCTTCAATTGTTCATCAAGATTTCTCTCGGAATCAAGATGCGTCAAGCTTTACTCTAAAATAAACATGGTGCTCAACACATGTTTGTTTGGAGGAGTTCAAGTATTCTTCTTCTTGCATTTCGAAGTGCAATTCTTTCTACCTTATCTTTTGAGATGGTGTTATGTCATTCTTGACAATTTCCTTCATGTTTCATGATTCACAAATTGTAAGGAATGGGATATTCAAACCTATCAATCTCTTCATTGGAGTTATCTTGGGTTATATTTCACCTAAAGCTTTCCCTAAGGATTGTTGCTATTTATGGTGCTTATAAATGACCCAAGTTCTTCATTTATCCTACCGGTGAAATAAATTGCTCGTCTCCTTGTTGATATCAATCCAATCTATTGTTTCCGTTAGTGGCAGAATTTCATCTCATAATTTTGAGACGTTTTCCATAAGCCCACAACAACCTTATTCTTTTGTTGTTCAATTTTCACCAACTCCATTCAATCCTTGTTTCTAAGGATGCCTTCAAATTCATTGCTGGTACAAGTTATCATTTTCTTCTACTTTCATTCTTCCTAACGATTTAGCTTCTATTCGTTCGTTCCGGAAGCCTTGTGATGTTGCTCTCTTCACCCATCATCTTGTTTTTGCCAAGTTCATATTCTTTTCCTTCCATTTCCAACCGGAGTGGTGCATCCTCTTTTCAAGCTCTTCCCATTTTATCAAGTTTTTCCTTCTTCTTTCAGTCGGAGTGCTGTCCAAATTAGTTCATTCTTATTCCTTCTCTATCTTGTTTTAACCGGACTGGTTTCAACGTCTATCTTGTCACTTAAGCTCTTCTTTCTCGCCGTTTTCCTTGTTCCTTGTCCAATGGAGTGTTTTCATTTCGTTCATCTCCATGGTATTCTTTCTTTCAATTTGTTCAACCTCGCAAGGTTCCTTGGTTTCACTCATTTGTCAAAGAAGCAACTTGATTTTACCTCTTTCTCTTCCGCTTCTCTCCGGCGCCATTCTAGATCTCGCCACGAGATCCTCTCGTAGTGGTGGAGTGTTGTGACGCCCCGAGACCGTTGTGCCAGTTGTCCTCCAGTTATTCGCTGTTGTTGCTTTGTCATTTGCTTGCGTGTCGCATCTTGCCATGTCATCATCCGCATTGCATCATCATGTTTTTAAAACTTGCATCCGTCCCGGTCTCATTTGTTCTCTCCGTTGTCCGTTCTGAGCCCAGACACACTTGCACGCGCCCGCGGCATGTCTGAAATAATATTTTATAAGTGGCCGGAAAATGTTCTCGGAATGAGTTGAAAGTTGGCATGTGGTGTTGTTATGTTGTAGGTAGGCCGCCTGCCAAGTTTCATCGCATTCGGAGTCCGTTTGACGCCCCAACGGATAACTATAGTGGCATTATAGCCAGTACAACGTCGGACGTTTTCGGTCTCCGGAAACCGTGCCGGGCTGCATCTCTCACCTCTTCTCTCAGACCAACCCGATCTTCACAATCCGCCAGACCCAACCTAACCTCTCTCGTCAGCCCGCAGCCCTCCTCGCGCGCGCGTCCGAAAGTTGTCCCGGACTTGACCCGGACTGTCACTACCGTTGTGTCCGGATCATCCCCTAACATCTATAAAACATCACCGTTTTCTTATTTGGGCTCCCTAGCCTATTTTTCCTGATCGTCCGATTTTGATCGAAGGGACGAGTTAGCCCCTAATCTAACCCACACCCACCTACTATAAATAGCAGTGCAATCATCGGACCAATCCCTAATTTCTAGGGATCCTCCTAGCCGCCGCCGCTCCTCTGGTTTTTTCTTCCTTGGGATCCTCCCAGATCCCCATCGACCAACCACTCGTCGCCGCCCAATTTCCCCGCAGGCTGCCACCCACCTCCTCCTCTCGATCCATCCTCGTGCCCAGCGTCAGATCATGAGCCTCGATCTCGAGCTCCTCTACTTCTTTCCCAAGCGCCCGAGGCCTACCTCTTCTACCCTCGTCCTGGAAGGGATCGTGGAGCTGCTCGAGGCCCCGAGCAGGAGCGCTCGGCCTCGTCCCCTCGCGCAGCCGCCGCCGGCAACCAGCTCCTCCTAGTCGCCCCCATCTCCGCACCCGCGCTGAACGCCTCCCGCCTCGCCGAGTACACGCGGGACTCCTCGCTCCCGTTGTCTTCCCCGAGCAGGAGCTCCAGCCCGAGCTCCTCCGCCACTAGCAGTCCCGCATCGCCAGCAGGCCGACCCTGCGCCCCTTCCTTGTTTCCCGTGCTTCTCCCTTCTCTCATTTCCTCTCTCTTCTTCTCTGTACCAGGGGGTCGCTCGAACTCTGCCGTGCCCGTGCTGCCGTAGCAGCGCCGCCATGGACGCCAAGCTTCCGCCCTGGCCTCGGATCTGGCGGGATCTCGTCCGGCCGTCCCCTGCGCCAAGTCCCGCTCGTCGGAGCTCGTTGACTCCGTCGTTCCCGCGCGGAACCCTCCAGCGCCGGTGCCCTGCGTCGCCCGCAAGTCCCCTGCTTCGCCCCCTGCATCCCCTGCTTCGTGAACGAGGGGTCCAGCACCGCGCCTTCGTTGACTGGTCCAGCGCCAGCGTGGCGAGCGCCCCTCGACCGCACGCGCCTGGGCCGCCTCCCCTTCGCCAGATCCGGCCCAACCGCTCCTCTGCTTCGGCCCGGCAGCTCCCCTGCGTCAGCCTGCCAGCCTTGCCTCTCCACCGAACGGGCCTGGCCCTCTGGTGAGAAGCCCAGTCCGCCCGAGATGCGACCCAGCTCCTTTTTTTTTCGTGCTATGCGAATTTGTCTAATTTCCCAGAGCTGGTAGATTTGCAGAAAAACCCTTGAACTCCATGCATATAATAACCCAACAACCGTGCATCGGATTGAAATGTTTTATATATGAAAAGTGCTTAAAATTGTGTCTAGTTTCATAATATGCAACTCTCATCCATGTTTAAAGATGTTTAAAGTGTTGTTTGCCTTAATTTGCTCCTATGACATGTTAAAATGTTTTAATTAATAACTTAATAACCGTAGCTTCGTTTTAAATAAACTTTATATGTAAATGGGGTAGAAAAATGTCTAGATTAACTTGTTGCACTTTATTTTCCTGTTTAACAACAATAAAATATGCTTTAGGACAGAAGAGTACCAAATTCAAAATATGCATATGAGGAGTTTCCGGAATTGTTGTTTGTCATTTCCGGCCTCATTTAAACTTGCCTAAATAGTTAGTTTACTTATGCTTCGCCTCTTGCCTTGTTAACCAACATTTAATATTGTTGAGTAACTAACCGAGAGTGAACTAAATAATTAAATGTGGTGTTTCGTCAATATGCAAGTCGTTGCATATTGAGCTCCACTTAATTTGTAGTATTGTTTGTGCACTTTGCCATGCCATGCTTATCTAAACCGGACATGCATCATACTTGATTGTGCATCATGCCATGTTTATGTGATGGTTGTTTACTTTGTTGTTTGATTCTTTCCGGGTTGCTTCTCTCGTTAGCTTCGGTTTCGTTCCGGAGTTGTGAGGATTCGTTCGACTACGTCCGTTTGTCTTCTTCATGGACTCGTTCTTCTTCCTTGCGGGATTTCAGGCAAGATGACCATACCCTCAAAATCACTTCTATCTTTGCTTGCTAGTTGCTCGCTCTTTTGCTATGCCTATGCTGCGTTACCTACCACTTACTTATCATGCCTCCCATATTGTCAAACCAAGCCTCTAACCCACCTTGTCCTAGCAAACCGTTGTTTGGCTATGTTACCGCTTAGCTCAGCCCCTCTTATAGCGTTGTTAGTTGCAGGTGAAGATGAAGTTTGTTCCTTGTTGGAACATGGAGATGTTGTTCCTTGTTTGGAACATGTTTACTTGTTGGGATATCACAATATATCTTATTTAATTAATGCATCTATATACTTGGTAAAGGGTGGAAGGCTCGGCCTTATGCCTGGTGTTTTGTTCCACTCTTGCCGCCCTAGTTTCCGTCATATCGGTGTTATGTTCCCGGATTTTGCGTCCCTAACGCGGTCGGGTGATTTATGGGACCCCTTTGACAGTTCGCTTTGAATAAGACTTTTCCAGCGAGGCCCAACCTTGGTTTTACCATTTGCCTCACCACCACCTACTTTCCTTTGGGAGTAATTAACCCAAGGGTCATCTTTATTTAGCCCCCGGGCCAATGCTTGTCTAAGTGTTGGTCCAAACTAGAGCACCGTGCGGGACCGTCCCTTGGCAACTTGGGTTATGTTGGTACCTGTACGCTTCGCTTATCCGGTGTTGCCCTGAGAACGAGATATGTGCATCTCCTATCTGGATGTCGGCGCATCGGGCGGTTTTGCTGGATTTGTTTTATTACTGTCGAAATGTCTTGTAGCCGGAATTCCGAGACTGATCGGGTCTTCCCGGGGAGAAGGAATATCCTTCGTTGATCGTGAGAGCTTATAATGGGCTAAGTTGGGACACCCCTGCAGGGTTTGAACTTTCGAAAGCCGTGCCCGCGGTTATGGGCAGATGGGAATTTGTTAATGTCCGGTTGTAGAAAACCCAAAGTTGATCTTAATTAAAATACATCAACCGCGTGTGTAACCGTGATGGTCTCTTCTCGGCGGAGTCCGGGAAGTGAACAAGGTGTTGGAGTTATGCTTCACGTAAGTAGTTTCAGGATCACTTCTTGATCATAGTTGTACGGCCGTGCTTTTGCCTTCTCTTCTCGCTCTCTTTTGCGTATGTTAGACACCAGATATGCTAGTCGCTTGCTGCAGCTCCACCTCACTACCTTCTCCTACCCATAAGCTTAAATAGTCTTGGTCTCGCGGGTGTGAGATTGCTGAGTCCCTGTGACTCACAGATACTTCCAAAACCAGTTTGCAGGTGCCGATGAAACCGTGCAGGTGACACACCCGAGTTCAAGGAGGAGCTCGATGAAGATCTTGTTCATTGGTGGTTTCATTTCAGTTGATCAGTAGTGGAGCCCAGTTGGGGTCGATCGGGGATCTGTGTAGCATTTGGGGTAGTCTTCTTTTATTTTGGTTCCGTAGTCGGACCTTGATTGTATCTGTATGATGTAATGCTTTACTCATGTATTGTGTGAAGTGGCGATTGTAAGCCAACTATGTATCTCTTTCCCTTATGTATTACATGGGTTGTGTGAAGATTACCTCACTTGCGACATTGCTTTCAATGCGGTTATGCCTCTAAGTCGTGCTTCGACACGTGGGAGATATAGCCGCATCGAGGGCGTTATAATGATGCCGGACTGCAACGCACACGGCCCCGTCCCGAGCTGGAGGGAGCCGACGGACGCAGATGTGCAACAATTCTTCGACACCGTGATTGAGGTGTACGTCAATGCTGACGCCGAGCGGTGGCTTGTCATGGACACCACCCTGGCAGAGATCGACTACATCGCCACCAGGACGAAGGAGGCACAACTCGCCATGGAGGCCGGCAGCACCGGGGGCATGGAGGACAAGGCTACAACGGCTGCGGAGGAGGAGCAGCTAACCCTATGGGTGGCGGCCACCGAGGAGGCCAGCAGCACCGACACCGGAGTTCCGCTTGTCGAGGACGCAGCCGACGAGTCGTCGGAGGAGGAGGGCGTGGTGGCGGGCTCGACGCCAGCCAGGGGAAGAGGGCGAGTCCTGTGGTGGTCTGGCTCCGGCGAGCTGGTCCGGCCCGGCAGGGCTACGCGGCGTCAATTGACCCTGGAGGGGTCCGGGCGTCAGCCGAGGGCCTCGGCAGCGAAGAGGCTGACGAAGGCCGCTGAGAAGAAGGCGACAACCCCTTCCTCATCTGGGCGCACACAAACCCCGCTGCCTTCTTCGCCTCCTCCAGCAGGCGTCGACTGGAATGATGATGTGGAGCTCCCTTTTGATCTCGGGCCTCTCAGCCTGGAGAGGAAAAGGAAACTGGCGGAAGAGGAGGAGACGGATGATGAGTAAGTACCCCGTTCCTTACTGTCATATCCATTTCCCCGAATTGGGTCGCTTGTCTTGATCCATTTTTGCTTTTGCAGGAGGCAGAGACGTTGGGACAGAGGGTGAAGAGGGCGAGGACCTCGGCGAGCAGCCAGTCCCCGGCTGGGGCTTCAAAGACACCACTGGTGGTGCTGAGCAGCCCGGACAGCAGCCCCCAGCACAGCCCCCAGCGTAAGTTCGTCACCCTCTTCTTACTCGACATGTGGTGGGCAGTCGATGCTATGACGCTGGCCTTGCCGGGTTTGTAGGAGGGGAGCGGCAGCAGGAGGAGCCACAGAGGGCTACTCCTAACACACCACCCCCATCGACTACGCCACCGCGGGGGGCGTCCTCGGCAAGGGCATCAGGCACGGAGCCCACACCCATGGAGGAAGAGGGGAACTTGGGCGCTGGTGGCTCTGCCATGGCGCCAAATGCTGGTGAAGAGGGGACTCCTGCTTCACAGCCTGACACTGGTGAGTCGCCTGTCCTTCGTCTCTGTTTTCCCTTATTCTTTTCTTGGCTTCATTGCTCCCGTTGCTGCCCAGGCCCCCCTTTAACAGACATGGAGGACGTGGACACTGTTGTCGGAGATATTGCCGAAGAGGCCGCGGCTGAGGCCAACATAATTGCCACCGAGGAGGCCGCCAAGGATGCTGACGAGGCCGCCGCTGATGAGGCCGCCAAGGGTGCTGCCGAGGATGCCGCTGCGGGGGCCGCCAAGGCTACCGGCGAGGCTTCCGCCGAGGGCGCCAGCGGTGGACCTGCCAGGGAGGCCGGCAAGGCCTCCGCCGAGGAAGAGGTGATGGATGATCAGCCTCCGTCCTCCTCAACCTCGGGCCCCGGCAGATACCTGAAGGTGGGCGATGATTTTTCGTCCACCTCCCACGGGCGTCAAGTCGAGCGCCCGCCGAAGGGGAAGTTTTTGACGGCGAGGTGCTTGCCGCCACCGGGCTCGAGGTGGTCGACGCGCTGGGCGTTGGTGGCGACGGTTCTCCAGAAGAGTAGCTTTTCCGTGCCATGGGGGCCAGTTTCCGGAAGCTCCAAGTGCTCTACCGTGCCCGCCTGGACAAGGTCAAGTCCAGGATGGCAACGGTGGACAATGTGGAGGTGGACTTCAAGGCGCGCGTTGCCGAGACGCAGGCCTGGTTCCACCAGACTCGCGAGGAGCAGAGGGCCTTTCAGGAGAAATTGGCCCAGCGCGATGTGGAGCTCTCCATGAAGATGGCTGACATCGAGAACGCCCAGGAGAAGGCGGCGAACTTGGCTGGCGCGGCCGAGGCCGCCCGGAACTAGCATCAAGCCACCTTGGACTCCCAGGAGGAGGACCTCTCCGCGCGTGAGGCGAAGCTTGCAGCAACGCTCTGCGGCAAGGAGGAGGAGCTCGAGGCCCTTGTCGCGCGACGGACTCAGGCATAGAGAGGCGCTCGATGCCCAAGCCCTGGCCCACGCCGGCAAGGTGAAGGAGTTGGAAGCAGAGTGGGACGAGCTGAAGGAGCAGGCCCTCAAGCAGTCCAGCGAGAAGAGCACTCTCAACCGCGCCTTGATAGAGGCGCAAGGAGCGGTCATCAGCAGGACCGGGGAGCTCTCCGAGGCGCAGAACTCCATCAGAGACCTCAAGCTGAAGCTGGATGATCTCGAGAAACTGTTTTCAGAGAGCAGGGCTCGGGAGGAGACCTGCTCCAGGAGCCTGGAGGAGGAGGAGAAGCAGCTGCGGGCAAATGAGGCCGCCTCCCACCAGGAATATGTGGCGGGCGAGAACAGGTGGATCAGCCATCTGGAGGTCGTCGCCGGCAGGGTCACCTTGTAATTGGCCACCATGGGGATGCCAAATGTGAGGTACGCCCCTGAGCGCAGCGGGACCGTCAACGCCAAGCTGACCCAGTTCTTCGAGGGCGTCCTCGGAGCCTTGGCCTATCTTCACTCCAACAGGACGGCCACACTGGCCGAGGAGGCCCGACGACTTTGCCGGTGGGTCGTGACCAAGGTCCTCACCAAACTGGCGCACTGGAATCCTGACCTTGACTTCGTGGCCGCGATGACGAGCTTGCCGGATGTGTTGACCTCATGGTGCTCAAGGAGCGCATCAATCCCATCACCGACTGCATCGACGAAATCAAGAGGGTGGCAGGCCAGCGCCGGGACTAGGCATCCCGTTCTTCTTCGCTGTTGCGGGTTCCCGACCAAGACAAATTTTATCTTTAGTTAGAACCGCAACTATGATGTGATGTAACATAACTCTGAAGTATTCTTAATTTTCATGCATGTTATTTCCCCGTTCAACTCCTCTTTGTATGGGTGCCCTACACCGATTGGGTAGGCTCGCCGGCGCGAAAGCCCCTAGCCTGCCGGGTACGCATGCTGCCGGACGAGCCACCTTTCCGTTCCGAACGCGGCCGCTCGAACTGTCGAGCTTGACTCGAGTCAGAATCGAGGGCGTTGTCGATCGCGGAAGGTTACTCTGCCATTCTCGACGCAGCCGCTTGAGCTGTCGAGCGGACCCGAAATAGGGCAAGGGCGTTGTCGATCGTGGGAGAGCCCCCTGGCGTGCAGGTTCCTCATACAAAGGCATGACATCTCCGGGGGGGGGGGGGGGATAACCTCAAATAAGAAAGGTAGCACAAACAAGGGTTCAGTGCAACTTAGCTTCTGTTTGCGATCGCTCCAGTGTCGATCTTCTGGCCTCCTTTCTTTTTCAAGGGTCATAGAGATGAAGGAGCGCCGGGCTCACTGCTAAAGCCGATTCTCACAACGGCGCCCCTACCTGGCGCGCCAAAGATGTTAAAAGTGCGTTATATTGACTAGAGGGGGGGGGGTGAATAGGCGATTTTTATGAAATTCTTCACTGAGGAATTTGCTTGTGAGGAAATTCCTTAGCGAAGCACTACTAGCAGCAGAATAAGTACTCAGATTGAAACATAACAGAATACAAGCATTGTCATCATGATAAAATGAAGACAAACACAGAGTACAAAAAGCTTAAACACAGGATAATACTAGATGAAGACAAAACAGACTGAAGAAATTGAACTGAGGAAATTGAGAAAGTCTTCAGTCAAAGTCTTCAAACACAGATATGATAAACAAGCAGCACAATACTGAGGAAATGAAAGAGTTGAGGAAATGGAACCTGTAAGCTTGGTGAAGACAATGATTTGGTAGACCAGTTCCAACCGCTGTCTCAGTTGTACATCTGGTTGGAGCAGCTGAGTATTTAAACTCGAGGACACACAGTCCCGGACACCCAGTCCTGAGCACGCAGCTCGGGACACCCAGTCCTCACCGTATTCTCCTTGAACTAAGGACACACAGTCCTCGTCCAATAACTCGTGGTAAGTCTTCAGGTGACTTCCGAACCTTGACAAACTCGGTCACTCGGCGATCCACAATTCCTCTTGGGTGCTCTAGACCATGACGCCTAACCGTCTGGAAGAAGCACAGTCTTC
Source organism: Aegilops umbellulata (assembly GCA_032464435.1). NCBI lineage: Eukaryota > Viridiplantae > Streptophyta > Magnoliopsida > Poales > Poaceae > Aegilops > Aegilops umbellulata. The sequence goes on from CP136055.1 coordinate 353,006,378, forward strand.
AAAGGTAACAAGCGTCGGATCCACGCAGGATCAATCTCTTCAGTGATCCTCAATCACTTTGGGTTTGTAGGTGTTTGGGTTTGGGTTTGGATTTTTCCTCACTTGATGATTTTCGCTCAAAGTCCTCGGAGGATGGGTTGCTCTCAAATGACAAGTGTCAGTTTCTCGCGGAGCATCCAACCAGCTAGTGGTTGTAGGGGGCGGCTATTTATAGCCTAGGGAGCATCCCGACATGATAAGACATAAATGCCCTTCAATGATATGACCGTTGGATGGATAAGATATTTTGGGACAGCTGGCGCGTAGCACAGCAACGGTCGGAATTTTGAGGTACAGATTCCTCAGGGCTATCATGTTCCTCACTGTGTAGGCAATCCACACTGGCGAATTCTTAACTCCTCAGTCAGAGCAAAGTCCTCAGTGACCAGAAGAACTGCGTCTCTGTCACTGAAGAAATTGACTGAACTGTATGAGATTTCCAATGGCTTCACTCGAAGGGATTGGTAGGTGTAGGATTTGAGTTGAGCATCAAATGGAAATTTTTCCTTAGTATTTCCTCGACCCCCTTTAACAGTACGGTGTTTCCTATGACTCAAGAAAGAGAAAATGAAACTACGAAAACAAAAGTCTTCACGCTTCATGTTCCTCGAATGAATACCAAGTCTTCAAGGTCACACCAATTTCTTCAATTTCAAAGTCTTCAGAAAGTCTTCGGTATATCAAAGTATTCAGTCGAAGAACTTCATTTTTAGGGGTCGACTTTCACTGTAAGTATCAAACTCCTCATAGACTTATAGACCTGTGTACACTCATAAACACATTAGATCCTTAACCTATAAGTCTTCAATACACCAAAATCACTAAGGGGCACTAGATGCACTTACAATCTCCCCCTTTTTGGTGATTGATGACAATATAGGTTAAGTTTTCAACGGGGATAAACATATGAAGTGTGAATGCTGATACTGAGGAATTTGATTGCAAGATATAGAAGAACTCCCCCTGAAGTTGTGCATAGTGAGGAATTTGCTTTTGAAGCAATGCACACTTGAAGAGATGAATCATGGAGATCCCCCCCTATATCTTGTAATTCATACACGCATTTGACGTATAATATGAAGATTTTGAAATGCATGATGAAATATGGTGACTGATGTAATTCAACATGCGTGCAATAACATTAACGAGGAATAAGCATGCAGAATAACGTAGCAGAAGTATCAGACCACCATCGGGTTTAAGTTTACAACTCGATCCAATAAAAGTTTCGGAAGAACGAGAGTTGTAACTTAGCAAAAAATGCCCTTTATAATAGACCCGCTTGAAGACTAACTTAGATTTCTCCCCCTTTGTCATCAAATGACCAAAAGGATTGAAACTAAGGACTAACGCCCCTGAAGATAATATGGTTGATGAAGGAGGCCAGCGTTGTTGCGGTCGGTCGTTGAAGTAGGGCCTGCCGCAGTGTCGTCCAAGTCTTCATGTTCATCCGTGTCGCGTGATGAAGAATAGGAGCTGGCCACCAAAGAAGGAACTTTGACCTTCTTGAATTTCTTCGGAGGAGGTGCAGACCAGTCAAACTCTTCTTTGAGACCCATTTTCTTCAAATCATCAGTGTTGTAAAGTTGAGATAGAACAGCCCAGGTGCGGTTGAGGGTTTCATGAAGGTAGTAGTGGTTTTTCTTCACTGCATTATGTGTTGCAGTCATGTTGTGAAGAATTGAACCAAACTGACGCTTGACCCATTTGTGATTGCGATCAACCTTCTGATGAAGACTGAGGTGTAACTCACGATCAGTCATCACCCTGGGTGCTGTGGCTTGAGGATATGGCTTGGCATTGTTGGCGGCAGAGTCATGTGTGGCAGAGTCATCATTGGTGGAGTAGGATGCACCCTTGCAAAATTGACCATCCAATGGACGAATGCCTTCATCTATCACAGCACTTTCCTTGCCCTTTTCTTCAGCTGAGGAAATGTCATTTTGAGGACTTCAATAGGAGGCAAGTAGCTGCAGTGGTTCAGAGTATCAGCCTTGTAATTGAGTGAAGACCTTGTCCTGATGAATCTCATAATCCATGGCGCATAAGGCTTCAGCTCAAACGGTGACATAGCAATGTTTGCCAGAGTCCTCATGAAGAAATCATGGAAGTTGACGGGTACGCCATGACAGATGTTGAAAAGCATATTATTCATGATGCCAATGACTTGTTCATCACTCGAGTCATGGCCTTTGATAGGACTCATTGTCTTTTTTAGTATGCAGTAGACAGTCCGAGGCACATACAACAATTCCTTGACGAGGAAATTGGTTCGAGGAGCCTGCCCTGGCTTCAAAGGCTTCATCAGCACTTGCATATAGTGATTTGAGAGTTCAGGTTCGTTGTAAACACAACGTGCATCTTCAAGGGGAGGACTTAGAGGAAGGACACGAAGCAATTCAGATGCTGGTGCCTTGTAATGAGTGTTCTGTGTCATCCAGTCCAGAACCCATGAATTCACATCTTCAGAGTTGCCGACGATGTGCAGCATTGCGTAGAATTGAAGAATGAGTTCTTCATTCCAATCACAGATGTCAGTGCAGAAATTGAGTAGTCCAGCGTCATAGAGAACACTGAGGACTGGCGTGAAGCACGGCAAAGACTCCATGTCTACATGAGGAATGTGCATATGATCGAAGACTTTGTCTTTGTTGAACAACACTGAGGAATAGAAGTTGGCTTGACTAGCTGTCTAGAAACGCCTCTTCCTTATGCGAGCAGAGTCATAAGGGTTGTAATCTGTGAAGAATACATGCTCACCGAAGAAATCATCAGCCTTGAACTTTTGTTTCCTTGAGAATGGATCCTTTGGCTTTGGCAGAGGAGTGTCAGTGAGTTGCATCACTACCTCAGGAATCGCGATCTCAGGTTCTTCAGGCTGAGGAATTTCTGGTTCCTCCTCAGGTGCAGTCACATTTTCAGCAGCAGCAGTAGTTTCGTCAGCACTAGTGGCTGGAATATCTTCATGCACAGATGCAGTGGGATGAGTTTCTTCAGAGCCCATCGGAACAGTTGGTGCAGGAGAGTGAGGGATTTGCTGCAGTGGGGTGAAGAGTGGAGAATTGGGATGCTGACTTTCCCAGAAGTCGTCATTCATCACTGGAGTTGTGCTTCCAATGTCCACATCTTCATCTTCCAATTCTTCAACACCAGCCTCTTCAGCAGTAAACTGAGGCATTGGTGATGAGACCACTGGGGTTGAAGGGATTCCATCCACTTCAACTTCTTCATCAATCTGCTCTGAGGAAGCAGCAGATTGAGTTTCTTCATCTGATCCACTTGGGATCTCATAGTCTTCACCAAAAGGAACAAGGTCCTTTGATGGCATGGTTGAAATTGGAACAGCATCAATGGGATTTGCAAATGAGCTGGTCATAGGCTTCATCTTCTTTGGAACTGAAGATTCTGAAGCTTTGGATGCTTTCCTTTTCTTCACTGCAGCTCTCTCTGCAGCCTTGGTCTTCTTCACATCTGATGCAGATGGAAGGATAGGAGTTGGTGTAGGCGCAGGTGGAGCTGAGGAATCTGGTTGAATTTCCTCAGGCGCAACTGATGCAGTTGCCCTGACTTTTTCAGTTTCTTTAGGCGCACCACTAGTGGATGCCCTGGCAATTTCTTCAGCGGCTGGAATGGAGTCATCAGCCCTGGAACTAGCATTTTCTTCAGTAGCCTGAAAGTCATCAGTGGTGCTGGCATGTTCTTCAGTTGGCTGTGCTAAAGGTTCAACTTGAGGAATTTCTTGTTGCGATGGGGCTGCAACATTTGTGAATTTCTCAGTCAGTTTTACAAACCTGACTTTTGCTCCTTTCCAGTCTGCATAGTATGCATCAAATTCATCGCTGAGGGTTTTGATGTAAGCCTGCATCTTGATGAGTTCTTCAGGTTTCATCATGACAACATTTTTCCTCAGCAGTTTCTCTTTCCTGTACTGTGATTTCTTGATCTGCCTGGCCCTATCATACTTCCATTTCTCTTCTTGAATGAAAGCAGTCAAGACGTGACTTTGACCAGGAGTGAGGTTCATCTCCGGCACAGGCGTATTGGGATCTTTGTGCCATAGATCAATGAAATCCAGGATCAACCTTGGATCAATAAGCATCGGCACATTGCTTCCTTTGGCACTAGCGGCCTTAGCTTGCCTATCTCTGATGATTTCGGCAAGTTCTTCTTCATCAGCCTCATCATCGTCAGATGGTACATTGAAGACTACGTGCTTCTTCTTAGGACTTGGGCGAGTACCGCGCCCAGCAGTAGCCTTTTTCTTCAGCAGAGAGGGTCCAGCTGAGGAACTTGCTGAGACACCAGAGGCAATAGAGATGCCTACAGTCCTTTGGCACGTGGCAGGATGCGCAGGTGCTGAGGACTTTGTCGGAACAGCTGAGGACTTGGTCGGAAGTGCGGAGGATTTCAGAGGAGCAGGGGCAGCTTGAGGAATTTGCCTTGAAGATTTTGAAGTTTCTGGCCGTGAGGGCGCATCTGAGGGTGAAGCACTGGGCTTTCGAGCGGGCTTCTTAGGCATAGATTTCTTTAGTCTAACAGAAGCCTCAGTGGCAGCAGCAGCAGCAGAATCTTCATTGAATTTCTTCACTGCTTCTCTGGCTTGCTTGGCCAACTTGGCTTGGCGCTTTGCCCATTCCTCAGGAAAGTCCTCACCGCGTTTGACGCTAGTGGGATCGGCCACTTGGCCAGGTGCCAATGGGGCTCTTGGGCATGGAGGGTTGAGAGCGAATTTGTTCATGTACTTTGGAGTAACATATCTATACTCCCTCCATTCTCTTGCCCATCTCCGTTCAATCCTCTGAATGCGCACCTTGCGCTGATTTTTATCTTCTTTGCCAAACTTGGCTTCATCAGGCGCGCAGTAATCTTTATAAATGTCCTCAGGGATTTCAAAGGCAGTCATGACCTCAGGCTTCTTTCCTCCTTTCTGTGGCCTTTTACCGTCAGCCATTTTCTTCAGTTGAGGAATTTGAACAATCGAATTCTCTGAAGAAGTGTGCAACTTTTCTTCAAGGAACGCTGCAAATGAGTTAAGTTGATGAGAACCTAGTGATTCAGCAGCGGACATGTGTACCTGTGAACAGAGTATAGTTGCGAGGAATTTGGAGAGGTCATATGCATTCTCAGAGGGTTTTTCAAAAAGAACAAGTTTGAGGAATTTGACCAGATGCGTCTTGAAGGATTTCACTAAGCGTGCTATATCTTAGGTTCCAGAGTTGTATAGATCGAAGATCCACACAATTGAGGAATCTTGAAGAAAATGATGCTTAGGGAAATGAATCAACAACAGATGACATGCGAGGTGTTTAGTGTGTGAAGATTTGAAGAATAAAACACCTTTGAAGATTTTGTAGAGAAACTTCGAATCAAAGAGGGCAGTAAAAGTAACTTTTAATTACCCTGAATGAAGAACACGACGAACTGTGAGGTGAAACAGTGAGGTTCGTCGGTGTAGATCTTCCACGCCCTAACTTGGCGGAGGAAGACGTCTACGGCGGTGGCGGAGGTGAAGATTTCCGCGGTCGGCGCGAGTACGACGGCGACGAGGTCGAGGCAGTGAAGCTCTTCCTCACCGGCGACTATGGAGTAGCGGCGGCACTAGGGTTCGGGAAGCTCGAGCGGGAGAGAGAGTTCGAGCGGAGTAAAAGAAGTGAGGAAGGGATGACGGGGTATTTATAGTAGCAGTGAAATATTTTTTGCCCGAAGATTTTGGGACGAACGTTCCCCTGGCCCTTCTCCTTCGCATGACATGTGTCACCCACGTACTGTGTAGTGGAGATCGTGTAAGATCGTGGGTGAGTAAACAAATGCATCGTGGGATGCGGAACGGTTTGAGCGGCAAAACCGAAAATATGGATAAGATTAGTTTTAACGTTCCGTTCACAATTTCTTCAGCTGACAAGGACACAATGAAGATTTTGAACGAGTTTCAAATAGAACGCACATGAAGAATTTGTGAATAGATTGGATTGAGTATAGCATAGAGGGGGAAGGGTCCGATCACATTCACTTAGCAGAAAAACCAACTTGAAGAAATAGCTATAAGTGAATGCTGTAGAGGACATAAACTCATATATATATATATATATAGCCAATGAAGAAAAACGACGGCACAAGTGAAGATTTTGCAAGTTGAAGAATTTGAACAACTGAGGAATTTCAAGACTGAGGAAAAACTCAAATTGAAGATTTTCAACTTTTGTGGTGGCGTGACCCACCGTATAAGAATGATGATTTTAGACACCGCGTACAATTGTCATAGGGTTCTGAGAATCAAATTCTTCGTTAATTTCTTCACACTTAGAGTGTTATTCTTCATTGATTGAAGAAAAACGTTTCTTCATGTGTTGCACATCTAAGTCATCAATTTTTCATAAGTGTTAGGATGAGTGCCTTTTCAAAGTACATTCGAAGACTCTAAGATATTTAGCTCACACCCCAACTTGCTAAATCTCTTCTCATCCAAGGGCTTAGTGAAGATATCGGCTAGTTGTTCTTCAGTCTTCACATGCTCAATAGAAATATCGCCCTTCAACACATGATCGCGAAGAAAATGATGAAGAATCTGAATGTGCTTTGTCTTCGAGGGCTGAACTGGGTGGTGAGCAATCTTGATGGCACTCTCATTGTCACAGAGGAGAGGCACATTCTTCACGTTGACGCCATAGTCCTTGAGTGTTTGCATCATCCATAGCAGTTGAGCACAGCAAGAACCAGCAGCAATGTACTCAGCTTCAGCAGTAGATAGTGATACACAGTTCTGTTTCTTCGAGGACCAACAAACCAAGGATCGTCCGAGGAAATGACAAGTACCAGATGTTGACTTGCGGTCCACACGGTCACCAGCATAGTCAGAGTCAGAATATCCAATGAGATCAAAATCCGAGCCCTTGGGATACCATAATCCTAGTGTTGGTGTGTGAGCTAGATATCGAAGAATATGCTTCACAGCCTTATGGTGTGATTCCTTCGGTGCAACTTGAAATCGGGCACACATGCAAACACTAAGCATTATATCTGGCCTAGATGCACATAAGTACAATAAATAACCAATCATGGAGCGGTATACCTTATGATCGAAGTCAATACCATTTTCATCAGTGCATAGATGACCATTTGTGGGCATAGGAATTTTGATGCCTTTGCAGTCTTGCATGCCGAATTTCTTCAGGACATCCTTGAGGTATTTCTCCTAAGATATGAATATGCCATTGCGCTGTTGACGAATTTGAAGACCTAAGAAGAATTTCAACTCTCCCATCATAGACATTTGATGTTCTTCACTCATCATATAGGCAAATTCATCACTATAACGTTGGTCAGTACAGCCAAAGATAATATCATCAACATATATTTGGCACACAAACAGTTCACCATCATAAGACTTAGTAAAGAGAGTAGGATCGAGTGAACCGGGTGTGAAGCCTTTCTTCATGAAGAATTCCTTCAATGTATCATACCACGCCCGTGGGGCCTGCTTGAGGCCATAGAGGGCCTTGTTAAGTCTGAAGACTTTGTCAAGATGTTTTGGGTCTTCAAAACCTGGGGGTTGAGCAACATATACTTCTTCCTCAAGCTTACCATTGAGGAATGCACTTTTCACATCCATTTGATATAAGATGATATCATGATGGTTAGCATAAGCAAGCAATATGCGAATAGCCTCAAGTCTAGCAACAGGCGCAAAAGTTTCATCGAAATCAACTCCTCCAACCTGTGTGTAGCCTTGAGCTACTAAACGTGCCTTATTCCTCACCACAACACCATTTTCATCTTGCTTGTTGCGGTAGATCCACTTTGTGCCAATGATGTTATGTTTGCGAGGATCGGGACGATTGACCAGTTCCCAAACGTTGTTGAGCTTGAACTGATGTAATTCTTCTTGCATGGCCTGAATCCACTCAGGCTCCAGAAATGCTTCATCTACCTTAGGGGGCTTTGTGATAGAGACAAAAGCAAAATGCCCACAAAAGTTAGATAGATGTGAACCTTTTGAGCGTGTGAGAGGACCTGGTGCCCTAATGTCATCGATGATCTTCTCCACTTGCATTTCTTTTGCAACGCGAGGATGAGCTGGTTGTCATTGAGGAATTTGATCATCATTTTCTTCAGCATCAATTTCCTCAACATTTTCTTCAGGTGCATCAGCTCGACGTTCTTCACGTTCTGGAATGAATTCTTCAGTAGATTCTTCAGTAGGAATGACATCTTTAGTAGCCTTGTGCTTGATAGAATCCTTAGGTGCTGGTTCATCTAACACAGAAGGTAGGTGCTCTCTTTGCGAGCCATTAGTTTCATCGAACCGCACATCTATATTTTCAACAATCTTGTGAAGAACATTGTTGAAGACTCTGTAGGTGTGCGAGTCCTTTCCGTAACCAAGCATAAACCCTTCATGTGCTTTCGGTGCAAATTTAGAGTTGTGATGAGGATCTCTAATCCAGCATTTAGCACCAAAGACTTTGAAATAACTCACATTGGGTTTCTTGTCAGTGAGGAGTTCATAGGCAGTCTTCTTGAAGAATTTGTGAAGATATACTCTGTTGATGATGTGGCACGCAGTATCAATTGCATCAACCCAGAAACGACGAGGGGTTTTGTACTCATCGAGCATAGTGCGAGCCATCTCAGCAAGAGTCCTGTTCTTGCGCTCCACTACGCCATTCTGTTGAGGAGTATAAGGAGCAGATAACTCATGAGTAATACCAAGTTCATCAAGATAGTCATCTAGAACCGAATTCTTGAACTCAGTGCCATTGTCACTTCTGATGTGCTTGATCTTCACACCAAAGTTGGTTGAATCCCTCGAGGAAAATCGTTTGAAGACTTTCTGCACTTCATGTTTGTAAGAGACAAGGTGTACCCATGTGTAACGAGAGTAATCATCAACAATAACAAAGCCATATTGAGATGCTTCATTTGAAATAGAGGAATAATGATTAGGACCGAAGAGATCCATGTGAAGCAATTCGAATGGTCGAGTAGTGGTCATGATGGTTTTTGCTGGATGCTTGGCCTTGGTCATCTTTCCAGCTTCACAGGCACCGCATAAGTGATCATTGAGGAATTTGACATTCTCAATGCCAATAACTTGCTTCTTCTTCGCAAGCATGTGCAAATTCCTCATGCCTGCATGACCAAGTCGTCGATGCCATAGCCATCCTTCTGAAGCTTTTGCAAGTAGGCACACGGCTGGTTGTGAATCTGCAGAGAAATCAACAATATACAAGTCTCCTCTCCTAAAGCCTTCGAAGACTTTGGAATTGTCAGCTTCCATAATCACAACACAACGATACTTGCCAAAGACACCAACCATATCAAGATCACAAAGCATTGAGACAGACATAAGGTTGTATCCTAAGGACTCAACAAGCATGACCTTGTCCATGTGTCGATCCTTTGTGATAGCAACTTTACCTAGACTCAATACCTGACTTTTGCTTTTATCAGCGAAGATGATATGCTTCAGATGTGATGATGATAAGGGAGCATCCATTAATAGGTTCTTGTCACCAGCCATGTGATTTGTACATCCACTATCGAGGACCCACTCAGTGGCTTTGGGTTGATCATCCTGCAGATGAATTAGTGAAACTTACGAACCTCATATACTTCAGCAGTGAAGAATATGATATCACAATTCATCAGATCAGTTTCATCAAGCAGTAAGACAGATAAAGCAGAGGGAGGACGTGTGAAATGAAAGTTCATTTCATCATGGTTAGCCTGCGTCCTTTCAGGCAGTTTGTCAGGTCCCCAGCAAATTCTTCAGACATTACAGTACGTCTGGAGACCTGACCCTGCACAAGAGATTAGCTCTTTTTCTTCACCACCCACATCTGAAGGGGTGGCAAAGAGTTCATCACTCTCCGAGCTCCATATGAGAATGATGGCATAGAGACCAAAAAATTTCGTTTCACATAAGAGTGGTTAGGGTAAGCATATGAGTAAGCAGAGAAATTCTTCGAGGACTTATGAACATAATAATTTGAAGAATAATGCTCATATTCATAGCCCTTGGCTCTTCCCTGCGAAATAGAGTTGTTAGCACGATGATGTTCATATGAGGACTTTGATCCTTTTGAGGAATTTGATCCACGTGAGGAATTTGGTCCGTATGAGGACTTGGATCCATATGAAGAATTTGGTCCATATGAAGAATTTGATCTGGGGTTCCTATTCTTCATAGGTGGTGTCATGAGGACATTCACCTGAAGACTTTCAAGGCACCTTTTGGGAACCCAGATTTTCTTCATAGGGGAACCATTCCTGCAGTTAGTGCCAACATATCTAGCAAATACTTCACCATTCTGATTTTTGAACAGTTTATAGTTGGAGTCAAATGACTCATCAGAAGAATGAGAAGATTCACATGTATAGCCAGATAAATTAGATGGATCAACTGGAGGTCCCTTTGCAGCAACCCACGAGGTTTTGGGGTACTGCTCAGGCTTCCAATACGTACCATCAGCATTGAGTTTCCTCTCAAAGGCAATACCCTCTTTCCTAGGGTTCCTGTTGAGGATCTGCTTTTTAAGCACATCACAAAGAGTCTGATGCCCTTTGAGGCTTTTGTTCATGCCTGTCATGTACAATTCCTTCAGCCCTGCATCGTCAGTGATACTAGCAATGTCCTTGGATGAGGAATTAGTGATAGTAGAGGCAGGTGAAGAATTTGTAACATTAGAAGCATTTGAACATTCAGGTGAGAAATTAGCAGATTCTCGTTCAATGCATTTCAAACATGGAGGAATAAATTCTTCCTGAGCAACGCTGATTTGTTGAGCAAGTAATGAATCGCCCTCCTTCTGAAGATCTTCATAACTCACTCTTAGCTTCTCAAGATCTTGCCTCTTTTGAAGATATTCATAAGAAAGCTTCTCATGATCAGATAAGAGAGTGTTATGATGACCTTTAAGGTTATCAAACCTGGTCTGAAGTCTCTGAAGATTTTCAATTAAGGTTTTAGTGCGATCCATTTCTTCACCCAACATATCATCACTTTTGTCTAGCATGTTTTGAACCTTTTCAAAAGCCTTTTGTTGTTGCACAACAATCTTAGCAAGTTTAGAGTAGCTAGGCTTAAGATTTTCATCAGATTCATCCTCACTAGATTCAGAGGAGGCATATTTGAGTACCTTGGCACCTTTTGCCATGAAGCAATAGGTGGGAGCGTAGTCATCACTGCCTTCATCAGCCTTGTTGGTGAGTTCACTTTCTTCAGAGGTGAAGACAGACTTGCTGACGAATGTAGTAGCAAGGGCTAAGCTCGCCACACCAGACTCGGAATCATCAGATTCCTCTTCTTCTTCATGTTCTTCAGATTCAGCCTTAGAGTCCATTTCCTTGCCAATGAATGTCCGAGCCTTCTTGGAGCTGCTCTTCTTGTGAGACAAAGACTTCGAGGATTTTGATGATGAAGATTTTGAGGATTTCTTCTTTTTCTTCGCATCATCAGAACTGTAATCCTTGTATTTCTTCTTCTTTGATTCCTTTTCCCACTGAGGACAATCTTGAATGTAGTGTCCATGCTTCTTGCACTTGTGACAAAGCCTTCTCTTGTGGTCACTGGATGAGGAATCATTGCTCTTTGAGGGTCTACCAAAGCGACCTCATCTTGAGAACTTTTGGAATTTCTTCATGAGCAGCGCTAGATCATGACTTAGTTCTTCAGGGTCGCCAAGGCTGCTACCAGAGTCTTCATCTTCGGACTCAGATACTACCTTGGCCTTTAGTGCACGTGATCTGCCCTAGCTCGAACCATAGAGATCTCTCTTTTCAGCAAGCTGGAACTCATGAGTATTTAGCCTCTCGAGGATATCAGCGGGATCAAGTGACTTGTAGTCAGCACACTCTTGTATCATCAGTGCCAGAGTATCAAATGAGGAATCAAGCGATCTCAACAATTTCTTCACCACCTCATGGTCGGTGATGTCAGTGGCACCAAGTGCTTGAAGCTCATTTGAGATGTCAGTGAGGCGATCGAAGGTTTGCTGAACGTTTTCATTTGTCGAGTCTTTTGAAGCGGTTGAAGAGATTGCGAAGAACATCAACTCAAGAGTCACGCTGAGTTGAGACTCCTTCATTTACTTTGGACAACCTATCCCAGATAAGCTTAGCAGTCTCCAAAGCACTCACTCTTCCATACTGTCCTTTGCTCAGATGGCCACATATGATATTCTTCGCTTGAGAGTCGAGTTGCTTGAATCTCTTCACATCAGTAGCGTTCAGAGAAGGTGTGACTGAGGGGACACCATTTTCCACAACATACAAGAGATCGTTATCAATTGCCTCAAGATGCATTCGCATCTTATACTTCCAGTAGGGGTAGTCCGTCCCATCGAAGGTAGGACACCCAGCAGACACCTTGATCATACCTCCGGTCGACATAACTAAAACTCCAGGCGGTTAATCCAAAATCACACAGAACAAGGGAGTACCTTGCTCTGATACTAATTGAAAGTGCGTTATATCGACTAGAGGGGGGGGGGGGTGAATAGGCGATTTTTATGAAACTCTTCACTGAGGAATTTGCTTGTGAGGAAATTCCTTAGCGAAGAACTACTAGCAGCAGAATAAGTACTCAGATGAAAACATAACAGGATACAAGCATTGTCATCATGATGAAATGAATACAAACACAGAGTACAGAAAGCGTAAACACAGGATAACACTAGATGAAGACAAAACATACTGAAGAAATTGAACTGAGGAAATTGAGAAAGTCTTCAGTCAAAGTCTTCAAACACAGATATGATAAACAAGCAGCACAATACTGAGGAAATGAAAGAGTTGAGGAAATGGAACCAGTAAGCTTGGTGAAGACAATGATTTGGTAGACCAGTTCCAACTGCTGTCTCAGTTGTACATCTGGTTGGAGCGGCTGAGTATTTAAACTCGAGGACACACAGTCCTGGACACCCAGTCCTAAGCACGCAGCTCGGGACACCAAGTCCTCACCGTATTCTCCTTGAACTAAGGACACAGTCCTCATCCAGTCACTCGTGGTAAGTCTTCAGGTGACTTCTGAACCTTGACAAACTCGGTAACTCGGCGATCCACAATTCCTCTTGGATGCTCTAAACCATGACGCCTAACCGTTTGGAAGAAGCACAGTCTTCAAAGGTAACAAGCGTCGGATCCACGCAGGATCAATCTCTTCAGTGATGCTCAATCACTTTGGGTTTGTAGGTGTTTGGGTTTGGGTTTGGATTCTTTCCTCACTTGATGATTTTCGCTCAAAGTCCTTGGAGGATGGGTTGCTCTCAAATGACAAGTGTCAGTTTCTCACGGAGTAGCCAACCAGCTAGTGGTTGTAGGGGCGGCTATTTATAGCCTAGGGAGCAGCCCGACATGATAAGACATAAATGCCCTTCAATGATATGACCGTTGGATGGATAAGATATTTTGGGACAGCTGGCGCGTAGCACATTAACGGTCGGAATTTTGAGGTACAGATTCCTTAGGGCTATCATGTTCCTCACTGTGTAGGCAATCCGCACTGGAGAATTCCTAACTCCTCAGTCAGAGCAAAGTCCTCAGTGACCAGAAGAACTGCGTCTCTGTCACTGAAGAAATTGACTGAACTGTATGAGATTTCCAATGGCTTCACTCGAAGGGATTGGTAGGTGTAGGATTTGAGTAGAGCATCAAATGAAATTTTTTCCTTAGTATTTCCTCGACCCCCTTTTACAGTACGGTGTTTCCTATGACTCAAGAAAGAGAAAATGAAACTATGAAAACAAAAGTCTTCACGCTTCATGTTCCTCGAATGAATACCAAGTCTTCAAGGTCACACCAATTTATTCACTTTCAAATCTTCAGAAAGTCTTCGGTATATCAAATTCTTCAGTCGAAGAACTTCATTTTTAGGGGTCGACTTTCACTGTAAGTATCAAACTCCTCATAGACTTATAGACATGTGTACACTCATAAACACATTAGATCCTTAACCTATAAGTCTTCAATACACCAAAATCACTAAGGGGCACTAGATGCACTTACAGATGTCGGTGTGGAACGACACCTATGGGATCACAAGAATCCCTACTACGGTTGCGGGGCACGGGGTCGTGAGAAGAGCGGATCAAACAGATAGCACACGGATCCTTTACCCAGGTTCGGGCCGTGAGGACGCGTAAAACGCTACTCCTTCTTTGGTGGATTGTTTATTTGTGTTCTTGAACTAGCAATGGGGCGTGAGGAGCTCCAAAAAGCCAAATCCTCCTCCTGGTCGCCTTGGGCCTCCTTTTATAGGGAAAGGGGTTGCCACAGTGGCACACAGGAGGTGGAAAGGGTACAGTGATGCAAGGTTATCCCTCGCATTACATGACAAGGCGCCTTTAATGTGTCTTGCTTAGGTGTCCTTGCTTTATCGGGGACGGGGGAGAGCCATGTCTCATCCGCCGCCACTCCTTCGTGCGCTGACACGCGCCCTGGCCAGCGGTGCCCGTGGTGCCATGTAGGCAGGCAGACAGCTGAGGTGGCGCAGTGGTGGGTCTGCATGAAGGTCCGCATGCTGCCACGCAGGTGCCTGCCCAGCTGGTTGGGTCGACGGCTGCATGCGAACGGCGGTGGAGGTCAGATTGGCGTGGGCCTGATGGTGGCCCTACGGGTGGTCTTGGCAAGGGCCTGCCGGGGCCCCGGCAAGGGTCTTGCCGTGGCGCCTGCTATCATCCCCGGCAAGGCTCTTGCCGGGGGCCTTGTGGTCCTCCTTGGCTGGGATCCTGCCAAGGATCATCATCTTGTAAAGTGTGTATCTGATCTTGAATGTCTTCACAAAGATCTGCATGCCACCACGGGGATGTCTCCCGAATCCTTGCCCTATGGGGGCAGTGGACTCAAGGGTGACTCACTCCGCAGGTGTGGGGTGAGCTGCCACGGCAAGGGTCTTCTCGGGTTTGCTAAAACCGCCACCCGGCAAGGATCTTGCCGGGGGAGTCCATTTCGTCCCCTTTGCTCTTTGTGGTCTTGGTCATGGCGTCATTCTGCTCCTCTCGAGCTTCGGTCTTACCTTGGCTCACCTCCCTCGCCTTGCTCAGTGTGGTGGTGCCCGTGGCTCAGACTGCCCGTGCACAGTTATAGGGGTACAAAAAGAGTACCCCTCTTTTTGTACACCGACAAAATGGGTACAGACCCGTCTGTCTTCCCCCACGCCTACCTCTTCCTCAACCTTCCCAACCTCAGGCTCAAGCTTACAGGATTCGATTCCTTCCATTGCTACTAAGCCCTCTAGTTATGTCCGGATCTATCCCCCAAGGTAGGTGCGCAGCCTCCTCGGTCACTGAGGAGGACATCGTGAAGCTACGGAAGGCGAGGTACCTGACTGCGGTGTAAGTGCATCTAGTGCCCCTTAGTGATTTTGGTGTACTGAAGACTTATAGGTTAAGGGACTAATGTGTTTACGAGTGTACACAGGTCTATAAGTCTATGAGGAGTTTGATATTTACAGAGAAAGTCGACCCCTAAAAATGAAGTTCTGCGTGTGAAGACTTTGGATTACTGAAGACTTTGAAAGTGAAGAAATTGGTGTAACCTTGAAGACTTGGTATATTCATTCGAGGAACATGAAGCATGAAGACTTTTGTTTTCGTAGTTTCATTTTCTCTTTCTTGAGTCATAGGAAACACCATACTGTTAAAGGGGGTCAAGGAAATACCAAGGAAAAATTTCCATGTGATGCTCAACTCAAAATCCTACACCTACCAATCCCTTCGAGTGAGGCCACTGGAAATCTCATACAGTTTAGACATATTCTTCAGTGACAGAGACGAAGTTCTTCTGGTCTTCGAGGAATTTGTTTTGACTGAGGAGTTAGGAATCGCCAGTGTGGATTGCCTACACAGTGAGGAACATGATAGCCCTGAGGAATTTGAGCCTCAAATTTCCGACCGTTGCTATGCTACGCGCCAACTGTCCCAAAATATCTTATCCACCTATCGGTCATATCATTGAAGGGCATTTATGTCTTATCATGTCGGGCTGCTCCCTAGGCTATAAATAGCCGCCCCCTACAACCACTAGCTGGTTGGCTGCTCTGAGAGAAACTGACACTTGTCATTTGAGAGCATCCCATCCTCCGAGGACTTTGAGCGAAAATCATCAAGTGAGGAAAACCCAAACCCAAACACCTACAAACCCAAAGTGAGCATCACTAAGGAGATTGATCCTGCGTGGATCCGATGCTTGTTACCATTGAAGGTTGTGCTTCTTCCAGACGGTTAGGCGTCATGGTCTAGAGCATCCAAGAGGAAATTGTAGATCGCCGAGTGACCGAGTTTGTGAAGGTTCGGAAGTCACCTGAAGACTTACCACGAGTGATTGGGCGAGGTCTGTGTGACCTTAGCTTAAGGAGAATACAGTGAGGACTGTGTATCCGGGACTGTGTGTGTCCTCAAGTTTAAATACCTAGCCGCTCCAACCGGATGTACAACTGAGACAACAGTTGGAACTGGTCTACCAAATCATTGTCTTCACCAAGCTTACTGGTTATATTTCCTCAACTCTTTCATTTCCTCATTACAGTTGTTGTGTGCTTGTTCATTTATGTTTGAAGACTTTGACTGAAGACTTTCTCAATTTCCTCATTTCAATTTATTCAGTCTGTTTTGTCTTCATCCTGTGTTATCCTGTGATTACGCTTTCCGTACTCTGTGCTTGTCTTCATTTCATCATGATGACCATGCTTCTGTTCTGTTATGTTTACCTTTGAGTACTTATTCCGCTGCTAGTAGTTCTTCGCTAAGGAATTTCCTCACCCGCAAATTCCTTAGTGAAGAATTCATAAAAATCACCTATTCACCCCCCTCTAGTCGATATAACGCACTTTTAATTGGTATCAGAGTGAGGTACTCCCTTGTTCTGTGTGATTTTGGTCTAACCGCCTGGAGTTTTAGTTATGTCGACCGCAGGTATGATCAAGGTCTCTTCTGGGTGTTCTACCTTCGATGGGACGGACTACCCCTACTGGAAGAATAAGATGCGAATGCATCTTGAGGCAATTGATAACGATCTTTGGTGTGTTGTGGAAAATGGTGTTCCCTCAGTCACACCCTCTCTGAATGCTGCTGATGTGAAGAGATTCAAGCAAATTGACTCTCAAGCGAAGAATATCATATGTGGCCATCTGAGCAAAGGACAATATGGAAGAATGAGTGCTTTGGAAACTGCTAAGCTTATCTGGGATAGGCTGTCCAAAGTCAATGAAGGAGTCTCAACACAGCGTGACTCTCGAGTTGAAGTTCTTCGCAATGTCTTCAACCGGTTCAAAAGACTCGACAATGAAAATGTTCAACAAACCTTCGACTGCCTCACTGACATCTCAAATGAGCTTCAAGCGCTTGGCGCCACTGACATCACCGACCATGAGGTGGTGACGAAATTGCTGAGATCGCTTGATTCCTCATTTGATACTCTGGCATTGATGATACAAGAACATGGTTGTTACAAGTCACTTGATCCTGCTGATATCCTCGAGAGGCTAAATACTCATGAGTTCCAGCTTGCTGAGAAGAGAGATCTCTATGGTTCGAGCTATGGCAGATCCGTGCCCTGAAGGCCAAGGCAGTGTCTGAATCTGAAGATGAAGATTCTGGCAGCAGCCTTGGTGATCCTGAAGAACTTAGCCATGAGCTAGCATTTCTCGTGAAGAAATTTCAGAAGTTCTCAAGACATGGTCGCTTTGGAACTTGTGAAGAATAGGAACTCCAGATCAAATTCTTCATATGGATCCAAGTCCTCATACGGACTAAATTCCTCACGTGGACCAAATTCCTCAAAAGGATCAAAGTCCTCATATGAATATCATCGCGCTGACAACTTTATTTCGCAGGGAAGAGCTAACGGCTATGAATATGAGCATTATTCTTCTAACCATTATGTTCATAAGTCCTCGAAGAATTTCACTGCCTATTCATATGCTTACCCTAACACCTCTTATGTGAAACGAAATGGGCTGGCTTCTATGCCACCTTTCTCGTATGGAGCTCACAGAGTGATGAACTCTTTGCCACCCCTTTAGATGTGGGTGGTGAAGAAAAAGAACTAATCTCTTATGTAGGGTCAGGTCTCCAGACGAGCTAAAACGTCTGAAGAATTTGCTCGAGACCTGAAAAATGCTTGAAAGGACGCAAGCTAATCATGAAGAAATGAACTTTCATTTCTCACGTCCTCATACTGCTTTATCTGTTCTATTGCTTGATGAAATTGATCTGATGAATTGATGTCATATTCTTCACTGATGAAGTATATGAGTTCGTAAGCTGCACTAATTCATCTGCAGGATGATCAACCCAATGCCACTGAGTGGGTCCTCGATAGTGGATGTACAAATCACATGACTGGTGACAAGAATCTATTGATGGATGCTCCCTTAACTCCATCGCATATGAAGCATATCATCTTCGCTGACAAAGGCAAAAGTCAGGTATTGGGTCTAGGTAAGGTTGCGATCTCAAAGGATCAACACATGGACAAAGTTATGCTTGTCGAGTCCTTAGGATACAACCTCATGTCTGTCTCAATGCTTTGCGATCTTGATATGGTTGTTGTCTTTGGCAAGTATCGTTGTGTTGTGATCATGGAAGCTAACAATTCCAAAGTCTTCGAAGGCTTTAGGAGAGGAGACTTGTATATTGTTGATTTCTCTACAGGACCACAAACAGCCGTGTGCTTACTTGCCAAAGCTTCAGAAGGCTGGCTATGGCATCGACGACTTGGTCATGCATGCATGAGGAATTTGAACACGGTTGCGAAGAAGAAGCATGTCATTGGCATTGAGAATGTAAAATTCCTCAAGGATCACTTATGCGGTGCCAGTGAAGCTGGAAAGATGACCAAGGCCAAGCATCCAGCAAAGACTATCATGACTACTACTCAACCATTTGAATCGCTTCACATGGATCTCTTTGGTCCTAACCATTATTCTGAAGTTACAAATGATGCATCTCTATATGGCTTTGTCATTGTTGATGATTACTCTCGTTACACATGGGTACACATTGTTACTTACAAACATGAAGTGCGGGAAGTCTTCAAACGATTTTCCTCGAGGGCTTCAACCAACTTTGGTGTGAAGATCAAGCACATTAGAAGTGACAATGGAACTGAGTTCAAGAATTCTGGTCTCGATGACTATCTTGATGAACTTGGTATTACTCATGAGTTATCTGCTCCTTATACTCCTCAACAGAATGGCGTCGTGGAGCGCAAGAACATGACTCTTGTTGAGATGGCTTGCACTATGCTTGATGAGTACAAAACGCCTCGTCGTTTCTAGATAGATGCAATCGATACTGCATGCCACATCATCAACAGAGTATATCTTCACAAATTCTTCAAGAAGACTGCCTATGAACTCCTCACTGACAAGAAACCCAATGTGAGTTATTTCAAAGTCTTCGGTGCTAAATGCTGGATTAGGGATCCTCATCACAACTCTAAATTTGCACCGAAAGCACATGAAGGTTTTATGCTTGGTTACGGAAAGGACTCGGACACCTACAGAGTTTTCAACAACGTTCTTCACAAGGTTGTTGAAATTGTAGATGTGCAGTTCGATGAAACTAATGGCTCACAAAGAGAGCACCTACCTTCTGTGATAGATGAACCAGCACCTGAGGAAACTATCAAGTTCAAGGCTACTGAGGATGTCATTCCTACCGAAGAATCTGCTGAAGAATTCATTCCAGATTGTGAAGAACGTCGAGTTGATGCACCTGAAGAAAATGGTGTTGAGGAAAATGATCCTGAAGAAAATGATGATCAAATTCCTCGACGACAACCAGCTCATCCTTGCGTTGCAAAAGAAGTGAAAATTGAGAAGATCATCGATGACATTGAAGCACCAGGTCCTCTCACATGCTCAAGAGCTTCACATTTATCTAAATTTTGTGGGCACTTTGCTTTTGTCTCTACCACAGATCCCACTAAGGTAGATGAAGCATTTATGGAGCCTGAGTGGATTCAAGCTATGCAAGAAGAATTACATCAATCTGAGCTCAACAACATCTGGGAACTGGTCAAACGTCCAGATCCTCGCAAGCACAATATCATTGGCACAAAGCAGATCTACCACAACAAGCAAGATGAAAATGGCCTTGTGGTGAGGAATAAGGCACGGCTTGTAGCTCAAGGCTACACACAGGTTGAAGGAATTGACTTCGATGAAACTTTTGCACCTGTTGCTAGACTTGAGGCTATTCGCATATTACTTGCTTATGCTAACCATCATGATATCATTCTATATCAAATGGATGTGAAAAGTGCATTCCTCAATGGTAAGCTTGAGGAAGAAGTATATGTTGCTCAACTCCCAGGTTTTGAAGATCCAAAGCATCCTGACAAAGTCTTCAGACTCAATAAGGCTCTCTATGGACTCAAGCAGGCCCCTCGGGCGTGGTATTATACTTTGAAGGAATTCCTCATGAAGAAAGGCTTCAAACCCGGTTCACTCGACCCTACTCTTTTCACTAAATCTTATGATGGTGAACTATTTGTGTGCCAAATATATGTTGATGACATTATCTTTGGTTGTACTGACCAACGTTATAGTGATGAATTTGCCTATATGATGAGTGAAGAATATCAAATGTCTATGATGGGAGAATCGAAATTCTTCTTAGGTCTTCGAATTCGTCAACAATGCAATGGCATATTCAAATATTAGGAGAAATACCTCAAGGATGTACTGAGGAAATTCGGCATGCAAGATTGCAAAGGCGTCAAAATTCCTATGCCCACAAATGGCCATCTATGCACTGATGAAAATTGTATTGACTTTGATCAAAAGGTATACCGCTTCATGATTGGTTCTTTATTGTACTTATGTGCATCTAGGCCAGATATTATGCTTAGTGTTTACATGTGTGCCCAATTTCAAGCTACACCAAAGGAATCACACCATAAGGCTGTGAAGCTTATTCTTCGATATCTAGCTCACACACCAACACTTGGATTATGGTACCCCAAAGCTTGGCTTTTGATCTCATTGGATATTCAGACTCTTACTATGCTGGTGATCGTGTGGATCGCAAGTCAACATCTGGTACATGTCATTTCCTCGGACGATCTTTAGTCTGTTGGTCCTCGAAGAAACAGAATTGTGTATCACTGTCTACTGCTGAAGCTGAGTACATTGCTGCTGGTTCTTGCTGTGCTCAATTGCTATGGATGAAGCAAACTCTCAAGGACTACGGCGTCAACGTGAAGAATGTGCCTCTCTTTTGTGACAATGAGAGTGCTATCAAGATTGCTCACAACCCAGTTCCGCACTCGAAGACAAATCACATTCAGATTCGTTATCATTTTCTTCATGATCATGTGTTGAAGGGCGACATTTCTATTGAGCACGTGAAGACTGAAGAACAACTTGCCGATATCTTCACTAAGCCCTTGGACGAGAAGAGATTTAGCAAGTTGTGGTGTGAGCTAAATATCTTAGAATCTTCGAATGTTCTTTGAAATGGACACTCATCCTGACACTTATGCAAAATTGATGAATTATATGTGCAACACATGAAAAAAAGTTTTTCTTCAATCAAAGAAGAATAACACTCTAAGTGTGAAGAAATTAAGGAAGAAGTTCATTCTCAGAGCCCTACGACAATTGTACGCGGTGTCTGAAATCATCATTCTTATACGGTGGGTCACGCCACCATAAAAGTTGAAAATCTTCAATTTGAGTTTTTCCTCAGTTTTTTGAAATTCCTCAGTTGTTCATGTTCTTAAACTTTGCATTGTCTTCACTGTTTCCGTTGCTTTTCTTCATTGACTATATATATATATATATATATATATATATATATATATATATATATATATATATATATATATATATATATATATATATATATATATATATATATATATATATATATATATATATGAGTTTATGTCCTCTACAGCATTCACTTATTGCTATTTCTTCAAGTTGTGTTTTCTGCTAAGTGAACGTGATCGGACCCTTCCCCCTCTATGCTAAACTCAACCCAATCTATTCACAAATTCTTCATGTGCGTTCTATTTGAAACTCGTTCAAAATCTTCACTGTGTCCTTGTCAGCTGAAGAATTTGCGAACGGAATGTTAAAACTTATCTTATCCAAAACTTTCATTTTGCCGCTCAAACCGTTCCGCTTCCCACAAAAACACTTATTTGTTCACCCACGATCTCACACGATCTCCACTTCTCTGTACGTGGGTGACAGACGTCAAGCGATTGAGAAGGGTCAGGGGCACGTTCGTCCAAATTCTTCAGGCGAACAGTTTTCCACCATGGCTATAAATACCCCCTCCCCTCCTTCACTTCTCTTTTATTCCATTCGACCGCACTCCAGCTCGAGCTTCTCAAACCCTAGCGCCGCCGCTAGTTCATCCTCGCCGGTGAGGAAGAGCTTCACTGCCTCGACCTCGTCACCGTCGTACTGGTGCCGGCCGCGGACTTCTTTCCTTCGACGCCGCCGTAGCCATCTTTCTCTGCCAAGTTAGGGCGTGGAAGATCTGCACTGACAAACTTCACATCTCCACCTCACAATTCGTCGTGTTCTTCGTCTAGGGTAATTAAAAGTTAATTTTACTGCCCTCTTTGATTCGAATGATTTCTACAAAATCTTCAAAGGTGTTTTTCTTCAAATTCTCACACACTAAAACACCTCACATGTCATCTTTTCTTGATTCATTTCTCTAAGCTATGTTTTTCTTCAAGATTCCTCAATTGTGTGGATTTCTGATCTGTACAACTCTGGAATCTAAGACAAAGAACGCTTAGTGATATTCTTCAAGACTCATCTGGTCAAATTCTTCAAACTTGTTCATTTTACAAAACCTTTTGAGAATGCATATGACCTCACCAAATGCCTCGCAACTATACTCTGTTCACAGGTACTCATGTCCGCTGCTAAATCACTAGGTTCTCATCAACTTAACTCATTTGCAGCGTTCCTCGAACAAAAGTTGCATACATCTTCGGAGAATTCCACTGTTCAAATTCCTCATCTGAGGAAAATGGCTGATGGTAAGAAGCCACAGAAAGGAGGAAAGAGGCCTGAAATCAATACTGCTTTTGAGATCCCCGATGACATATACAAAGATTATTGCACTCCTGATGAGGCCAAGTTTGGTAAATCCTTGTAATTGCTTGGAATTATGTATCAAGGAAATATCCACCAGCAACATTAATCCTGGGGTTGGTGGTGACATAAGGGTCGTTTGCTGGGAATTTATGTCCCAGAAACCCAGAGCCTACGGAGGAGATGGGCAAGAGAGTGGAGGGAGTACATGTATGTTACTCCCAAATACATGAATAAATTCGCACTCAATCCTCCATGCCCAACACCTCCATTGGCGCCTGGCCAAGAAGCAGATCCAACTAGCCTCAAGCGCGGTGAGGATTATCCTAATGAATGGGCCAAGCGCCAGGCCAAGCTAGCTAGACAAGCTAGAGAAGCAGTGAGGAAATTCAATGAGGATTCTGCTACTGCTACTGCCTTTGCTAGCAAGCCGAAGAAGGCCATGGAAAAGAAGCCTGCACATAAGCCAACTGCTTCACCTTCAATGCCCTCACGACTAGATTCCTCAAAGCCCTCACGGCCAACTCCTCAAACTGCTCCTGCTCCTCCAAAGTCCTCATCTCCTCCACCAAAGTCTTCGGCTGCTCCTACTAAATCCTCAGCACCTATGCATCTCGCCACGTGCCAAAGGACAGTAGGCATATCTATTGCCTCAGGAGCCTCTGCAAGTTCCTCAGCTGCTCCAAGTTCCTCAGCTGGCCCCTCTCTGCTGAAGAAAAAGTCCACTGCTGGACGAGGTCCTCGACCAAGTCCTCACAAGAAGCAGGTTGCTTTCCAAGTGCCCTCTAATGATGATGAGGCTGACGATGATGAACTAGCTGAAATCATCATAGACAGACCAGTCAAGGCCGCTAGAGCCAAAGGAAGCAATGTGCCACTGCTTTTGGATCCGAAGCTGATCCTAGACTACATCGATCTCTGGCACAAGGATCCTAACACTCCTTTGCCTGAGATGAACCTCACTCCTGGCCAAAGTCATGTTATGACTGCCTTCATTGAAGAAGAAAAATGGAAATTTGAGAAGGCCAGGCAGCTGAAGAAAGCTCAGTACATGAAGGAGCGCTTCCTGAAGAAAAACGTTGTCTCTATGACAAGTGAAGAACTAGTGAAGATCCAAGCTGAAATCAAAGGCCTCAGCGATGACTTCAATGCTTACTATGCTGATTGGCAAGGAGCCAAGGTCTGGTTTGTTAAACTGACTGAGAAGTTCACTTCAAAGGTTGCAGCTCCATCGCAACCTGAGATTCCTCAAGATGAAGCATCTGCTCAACCAATAGAAGAGCACGCCGGCACCGCTGATGAAAATCAGGCTGCTGAAGAAAATGTGAGTTCCAGGGCTGATGACTGCATTCCAGCCGGTGAAGAAATTGCCAGGGCATCCACTAGTGGTGCGCCTGAAGAAAATGAAGAAGTCAGGGCAACTGCATCAGTTGTGCCTGAAGAAATTCAGCCAAATTCCTCTGCTCCTCCTACGCCTACCCCAACTCCAATCCTTCCATCTGCATCAGATGTGAAGAAGACCAAGGCTGCAGAGCAGTGAAAAATAGGAAAGCATCAACTTCATCAGATTCTTCAGCTCCGAAGAAGATGAAGCCTTTGACTAGCTCATTTGCAAACCCAATTGATGGTGTTCCTATCTCAACCATGCCATCAAAGGACCTTGTTCCTTTTGATGAAGATTATGTGATTCGAAGTGAATCCGATGAAGACATTCCCTCTGCTGTTTCCTCAGAGCGGATGGATGAAGAAATTGAAGCAGAGGCAATCCCTACAACTCCAGTTGGCTCCTCGCCCATCCCTCGGTTCACAGCTGAAGAGACCGGCGTTGAGGAATTGGATGAACAAAATTCTGACGTGGACATTGGGAGTACTACTCCATTGATGAATGCTAACTTTTGGGAAAGACATCATCCCAACTCTCCTCTGTTCACGCCATTGCAACAAATCCCTCAGTACCCAACACAAACTGTTCAATTGGGCTCTGAAGAACATCAACCCACTACATCTGTTCATGAAGAAATTCCAGCCACAAGTGCGGAAGAAACTGCTGCTGCTGAACAACTGAAGACATAGACTGCCACTGAAGAGGAACCAGAAATTCCTCAGCCTGAAGAACCTAAGATTGCGATTCCTGAGGTTGTGATGCAACTCACTGACACTCCTCTGCCAAAGCCAAAGGATCCATTCTCAAGGAAGCAAAAATTCTAGGCTGATGATTTCTTCGGCGATCATGTATTCTTCATAGATTACAACCCCTATGACTCTGCTCGCATTAGGAAGAGGCGTTTCTGGACTGCCAGCTAGGCAAATTTTTATTCCTCAGTGCTGTTCAACAAAGACAAAGTCTTCGATTATGAGCACATTCCCCACATGGATATGGAATCTCTGCCATGCTTCGTGCCAGTCCTCAGTGTTCTTCACGACGCTGGACTGTTAAACTTCTGCACTGATATATGTGATTGGAATGAAGAACTCATTCTTCAATTTTATGCAACGTTGCACATCACCGGAGACTCTGAAGATGTGAATTCATGGGTGCTGGACTGGATGTCTGAAAATACTCACTACAAGGCACCGGCTACTAAATTGCTTCATGCTTTACCTCTCAGTCCTCCCCTTGAAGCTGCTCGTTGCATCTACAGGGAGCCTGAGCTTACAGATCACTATATGCAAGTGCTGATGAAGACAGGTCAGGCCCCAAGAACCAAATTCCTCGTGAAGGAATTGCTATATGTGCCTCGGACTGTCTATCGCATTCTAACGAAGACATTGAGTCCTATCAAGGGCCACGACTCGAATGAAGAAGAAGTCGTTGGCATCATGAAGAATTTACTTTTCAATATCATGCATGGCGTTCCCGTCAACTTCCATGATTTCTTCATGAGGACTCTGGCCAATGTCGCAATGTCACCATTTGAGCTGAAGCATTATGCACCTTGGATTATGAGATTCATCAGAACAAGGTCTTCACTCAACTACAAAGCTGATACACTGAACCATTGCAGCTACTTGCCCCCAATTGAAGTCCTCAAACGGACATTTTCCTCAGTTGATGACAAGGGCAAGACCGCTGCTGTTATAGATGTAGGCATTCATCCATTGGATGGTCAATTTCGCAAGGCCGCACCCTACTCAACCAATGATGACTCTGCCACCCATGACTCTGCCTCCAACACAACCAAGCAAAATCCTCAAGGCACAGCTCCCAGGGTGATGACTGATCATGAGATTCTCCTCAGTCTTCACCAGAAGGTTGATCGCAATCACAAATGGGCCAAGCGTCAGTTTGGTTCAATTCTTCACAACATGACTGCTACCCACAATGCAATGAAGAAAAACCATTACTACCTCCATGAAACCTTCAACCGAACCTGGGCTGTTCTGTCTCATGTTTACAACGAAGAAGATCTGAAGAAAATGGGTCTCAAGGAAGATTTTGACTGGTCTGCTCCTCCACCAAAGAAATACAAGAAGGTCAAGGTTCCTTCCTTGGTGGCTAGCTCGTATTCTTCATCACGCGACACTGATGAGCATGAAGACTTGGAGACAGTGCGGCTGGCCCTACATCAACAAACGACCCCAACAATGCTGGCGCTCCTTCATCAACTTGATATTCTTCAGGGGCGTTAGTCCTCATTTTCGATCCTTTTGGTCATTTGATGACAAAGGGGGAGAAATTTGAGTTAGTCTTCAAGCGGGTCTATCTTATATGGGCGCTTTTCTAAGTTACAACTCTTGTTCTTCTGATAACTTTGCTGGATCGATTTTTAATCTTAAACTCTATGGTGGTCTGATACTTTTGCTGTGATTTTCTGCATGTTTTTCCTCATTAATGCTTATGCACGCATGCTGAATTACGTCAGTCACCATATTTCATCATGCATTTCCAATTCTTTATATCATATGTCAAATGCGTGTATGAATTACAAGATATAGGGGAGATCTCCATGATTCTACTCTTCAAGTGTGCATTGCTTCAAAAGCAAATTCCTCACTATGCACATATTCAGGGGGGGGGGGGGTTCTTCTATATCTTGCAATCAAATTCCTCAGTTTCAGTATTTACACTTCATATGTTTATCCCCGTTGAAAACTTAACCTATATTGTCATCTATCACCAAAAAGGGGGAGATTGTAAGTGCATCTAGTGCCCCTTAGTGATTTTGGTATATTGAAGACTTATAGGTTAAGGGACTAATGTGTTTACGAGTGTACACAGGTCTATAAGTCTATGAGGACTTTGATATTTACAGAGAAAGTCGACCCCTAAAAATGAAGTTCTTCATCTGAAGACTTTGGATTACTGGAGACTTTCTGAAGACTCTGAAAGTGAAGAAATTGGTGTAACCTTGAAGACTTGGTATTCATCCGAGGAACATGAAGCCTGAAGAATTTTGTTTTCGTAGTTTCATTTTCTCTTTCTTGAGTCATAGGAAACACCGTACTGTTAAAGGGGGTCGAGGAAATACTAAGGAAAAATTTCCATGTGATGCTCAACTCAAAATCCTACACCTACCAATCCCTTCGAGTGAAGCCATTGGAAATCTCATACAGTTCAGTCATATTCTACGGTGACAGAGACGAAGTTCTTATGGTCTCTGAGGAATTTGTTCTGACTGAGGAGTTAGGAATTCGCCAGTGCGGATTGCCTACACAGTGAGGAACATTATAGCCCTGAGGAATTTGAGCCTCAAATTTCCGATCGTTGCTGTGATACGCGCCAGCTGTCCCAAAATATCTTATCCACCTAATGGTCATATCATTGAAGGGCATTTATGTCTTATCATGTCGGGCTGCTCCCAAGGCTATAAATAGATGCCCCCTACAACCACTAGTTGTTTGGCTGCTCCAAGAGAAACTGACACTTGTCATTTGAGAGCATCCCATCCTCCGAGGACTTTGAGCGAAAATCATTAAGTGAGGAAAACCCAAACCCAAACACCTAAAAACCCAAAGTGATTGAGCATCACTGAAGAGATTGATCCTGCATGGATCCAACGCTTGTTACCTTTGAAGACTGTGCTTCTTCTAGACGGTTAGGCGTCATGGTCTAGAGCATCCAAGCGGAAATTATGGATCGCCGAGTGACCGAGTTTGTGAAGGTTCGAAAGTCACCTGAAGACTTACCACGAGTGATTGCGCGAGGTCTGTGTGAGTTTAGCTCAAGGAGAATACGGTGAGGACTGTGTGTCCAGGACTGTATGTTCTCAGGTTTAAATACCTAGCCGCTCCAACCGGATGTACAACTGAGACAGCAGTTGGAACTGGTCTACCAAATTATTGTCTTCACCAAGCTTACACGTTCTATTTCCTCAATTCTTTCATTTCCTCATTACAGTTGTTGTGTGCTTGTTCATATCTGTTTGAATACTTTGACTGAAGACTTTCTCAATTTCCTCAGTTCAATTTCTTCAGTCAGTTTGTCTTCATCCTGTGTTATCCTATGATTACGCTTTTCGTACTCTGTGCTTGTCTTCATTTCATCATGATGACCATGCTTGTGTTCTGTTATGTTTACCTTTGAGTACTTATTCCGCTGCTAGTAGTTCTTTGCTAAGCAATTTACTCACCCGCAAATTCCTCAGTGAAGAATTCATAAAAATCGCCTATTCACCCCCCCTCTAGTTGATATAATGCACTTTCAGGTGGAAATCCCCGACAGGCTCCCTACTAAAGGGTAGGTCACCCCCACACCAAAATCCGGTGAGAGGGTTGTATTCATCTCCCACTTCCACTGCAGGCTAGGGTTCGCACTTCACCCCTTTGTTCACGGCCTCATGTTCTATTATGGGCTAGACTTTCATGATCTACACTACAAAAAACAGACACATCCGTGACATTTTGGGCCGAACGAATTTTTTTCTGTCATACATATGACACTTCTATGACGATAATTGTGACAAAACCCGGTATCATCATAGATGTGGTGGGCTCCTACTTCTATGACAAAAAATCATGACAGAAAATGGGATTTTTGTCCTGGGCGGGCCGGAGATGCAGCTGCATGACATTCTTTGGGCCGTCCATGAAAGCAAAAACCGTGGTAGAAGCGAGGGGGAGGAAAATTTCGGGGAGTTCCTGGTTACGGTGGGAGGCCGGGGGCCGAGCGATGCATGTTTCTCTTGTACACGTACGCGCGTGTGTGCGAGGCGTTGGCTCTAACTGAACCCGAGTGAGGCGTTGGGCTCTAACTGAACCCGAGCGATTGCACTGTAGGCTACGCGTTACTGAACCCGAGCGATCGATCAATGGGTGTTAACTAAACTCGATCGAGCGATTCCTTCGCTATTGCTGCTAACTGAAGCCGGTCGATGCTGCCTCTGGATGAACAGTGAGCATTGCGGGAGGGGGGGGGGTGGATGAACAGTTCCCAGTGGGGGTGGATGAACAGGACCCCGATCGATCGAGCCGGTTGGGGCTGGATGAACAGGACCCCGTGGAGGGCTGGATGAACAGGACCACCCCGTGGAGGGCAGGATGAACAGTAGATGGTGGAGGGGTGCCCGTGGAGGGGTGGTTGAAAAGAACCCCGTGGTGTGGAGGGCTGGATGAATAGTAGACGGTGGAGGGGTGGTAGAACAGTAGCCGGTGGAGTAGCGCGTGGTGGAGGCTGGATGAACAGGAGCCCGTGGAGGCTGGAGGAGGTCGACGATGGATGAACAGTAGCTCGTGGAGGCTGGAGGGGGTCGATGGTGGAGATGAACAGTATCCCGTAGAGTCCCGTTTTGCGGTACGCCACACCCCTCCTGATGAACAGGACCCCCGTTTCGATTGTAGCGCTCCAACACAAGTCCATTTCCTCCGTTTTGCGGTACGCCACACCCCTCCCAATAAATAGGACCCTCATTTCGACCGTAGGAGGTCCATTTCCTCCGTTTTGCGGTATGCCAGAACCCTCCCGATCAACAGGATCCTGTTTCAAACATGGCTGGTCGAACACAAGGCCGTTTCCTCTGTTCTGTGGTACGCCAGGCCTCGTTTCCATCGCCTGTTCCGTCCAAGCCCTCCCGATGAACACAACACATTCCATTGCCTCCCCATGAACACGACGCATTCCGTTGCCTCCCCATGAACACGACGACGACGCTTTTTCTCCGTTCCGACCCAGCCATGTCAACGAGCCCTCGCCGTACGTATGCGCGAGTAGGCGTTCGAGACCCCTCCCGTATGTACACATATGTGGCCGTATTTTCTTTCTTGCACCCTGGCCGCCTCTACTACGACACGTGCGCGCCTCTACATCCACCAGTATATATGTACGTACACGTTCGCGACCAGAATGACAACGCTACGTATGCTTCGACCAGGTGGGTCCCAACTATCAGGCACTTCCTTGCATGCGAAGATGTAGCTGGTGAGTCCCAGTAGTCAGGGGCAAACGTTTTTTTCGCGAAATACGGTGGCCCGTCCGGTGGGTCCCCGCTATCACGTGGAGGAATAATTATTTTGCACGTAATAAGGAGGCACTTCCTTGCTGCGGCCGTGGACCCAGCTGTCAACCACTCCACGTACAGTCCACGTCTGATGGAAGCCGTTCCTTGACCACGTTGACCACGCCGCGCCGGGAGCACCAGGGTGGTGGATGACGGCGAGGCCTAGGAAGGGGACGACACGGAGCCGGGGACAACGCGGAGCCGGGGAAGACGCGGCAGTGGATGCCCACGCGTAGAGGAGTACCAGGGCATTGGTTCACTTCGGTGTGAGGCTGCCATTGCCGCAGAGTAACAGGGGGTGTGGGTGAGTAGAGGGATGGCCTGGCCAGCGGTGGGAGTAGTAGGGGGCGGTGAGGCCTCCGCCACATCGCAGCCGTCCATGGGAGGTAGGAGCACGAGGCACGACCGGCACTGGTTTGGGTGGCTGGAGCAAGAAGACCAGAGGTTGAAGAAGCACTACGGCCGTTGGATGGACATCGTACGGTCACTGGAGCTAGAATTGTGCATATTGACTAAGTTGACAAAGCCCTCCGTCCCCGTCAACTTAGTAGGCCCACAAGTCAGCCTGCCACTATACTGGGTCCCAGCTAATAGGGGGAGTATTCATTTTTTTGTGCGTAATAAGGAGGAACTTCCTTGCGTGCGAAGATATAGCTGGTGGGTCCGAGCTATCAGCGGCGGTAACGTTTTTTCACGAAATACAGAGGCCCTTTCGGTGGGTCCCTGATGTTAGGTGGAGGAATCATTATTTTGCGCGTAATAAGGAGGCATTTCCTTGCGTGCGGGTGGACCCAGCTGTCGGCCTCTCCACGTAAAGTCCACTTCAGATGCATGTCGGTCATTGACCACGTTGACCAGGGCGCGCCGAGAGCACTAGGGCAGTGGACGACGGCGAGGCCTAGGAAGGGAACGACACGGAGGCAGGGAAGACTCGGCAGTTGTTTCTCACACGGAGGGGAGTACGACTGTACGAGGGTTTACTGGTTCGTCTGTCGTCACCGGAGAATAACAGCAGGTGTGGGTGAGTAGAGGGATGGCTAGGCCAGCGATGGGAGTACAGTGGGGCGGTGAGGCCTGCGCGGCAGCAGAGCCGGCCGCGGGGAGGAGGGAGCAGGCAGTCCCGCCGGCGCCTGTTTGAGCGGCTGGAGCAGGAAGAGCAGAGATTGAAGAAGCACGACGGCCGTTGGATGGCCATCCAACAGTCACTGCTTGTGCGTCAACCTTTTTTTAGGAAAGCCTCAAATTTGTGGGAAACAACATACAACCCATCTGCCATTTTTTCTAATAATTTACAACCCATTTGCTAATTATTAAGGTTCTTTTGGAGCCCATATTCTTTTTGTTAGCATTACAGCCCATATTGTGGCCACGGTTAAAAAATTATACGAAATTTTGCATATTTTGGTGCGGTCCGAACTATTTTTAATCCCGACATTTCGACTCACATTCAAACTGATTTTAAAAATAAATGTATATCAATATAAAATCCAACAAATTCTCCATGCATAAAAATTAATGTAATTTCAAATCTCAAAATGTAAAAAAGATATTTGAAACTAGTTGCCTGTTTGATGTGTTTGAAAAATGTACAACCCATTTCTCATTACTGATGGGCCATTTTCTCGGGCAGCCGAATGAAAGCTCTCCTCGTCTTGAAAGATTTGCAGCCCAACAGGCCTGACAAAGCGACTTACTTGGCTAATCAGAAAAAAAAACTGGGATGTGGCCGTGGACCCAGCTGTCAGCCTCTCCACGTACAGTACTCTTCCGATGGAATGTCGTTGACCACGTTGACCACGCCGCACCGAGAGCACCAAGGCGGTGGACGACGGCGAGGCCTAGGAAGGGGACGACGCGGAGCCGGGGAAGACGCGGCAGTGGATGCCCATGCGGAGAGGAGTACGAGAGTTCACTGGTTCGGCTGCGGTGTGAGGCTGCCATCGCTGCAGGGCCTGGATAGCGGTGGGAGTAGTAGGGGCGATGAGGCCTCATCAGCAGCATAGCCGGCCACTGGAGGCAGGAGCAGGCGGTCTCCCGGTGCTGGTTTGGGCGGCTGGTGCAAGAAGAGCAGCGATTGAACAAGCAGCAGGACCGTTCGATACAAATCCAACGGTTACTGTTGCTAGAATCGTTTGTTGACTAAGTTGACAAGCCCTGCATACGCATCAACTTAGTAGGCCCACAGGTCAGCCTCCCAACCGGTGTGCCCCAGATGTCAGTGGGCGGAATCATTTTTTTCGCGTAATAAGGAGGCAGTTGATTGCATGCGGTCATGCCAGCGGAGGGACGTAGGGTGGGCCAGGGAAGCCTACGCGGTATCACAGCGGGCCACAAGAGGAGGGAGCAGGCAGTCCTGCCGGCGCTAGTTTAGGCGGCTGGAGCAGGAAGATCAGAGATTGAAGAAGCACGTCGGCCGTTGGATGCACATCCAACACTAACTGCTGCTAAAATCGTGTGTTCACTGACAAAGCCTTACGTAAACAAGCCAGCCTCGAAATCTGTGGCGTGTAAGCCCATTTGCTATTATTTTTATATTTTTACTCATTTTCTAATTCATATGGAATTTATTGTAGCCCTTTTTCCATTTTTAGAATTGCTGGCCATTTTCTGGTCAGTACCAGGGTCAAAAAATTAACTAAATATGTGGGAAATTTTGAAAATTCGCAATTTTTTGCTGGGGAACGAAATATTCTTAATCCAAAAATTAATAGACATACTAAAACAAATTTAAAAATAAATTAGTACTATGTCATGTTAAATCCAATGAAATGCGTATAAGATATCTGTGAAGAACAAAAAACAAAAAAAGAAACTTATATCCCATTTGCTATAGTTTTTTTAGAATTTTCAACCCCTTTTGATATTACTTTTAACAGACATTGACCATACTCTTAAGCCAGGCCGGAATGCATCCCTCCTCGTCTTGAAAGATTTGCAGCCCAGTCATTCGGATAAAACAAATAGGCCTAGCTTGGGTATTCTTCAAAAAGAAATACTGGGCTACCTATTTTCCCAAAGAACTGGTGCATGAGCATTTAGCTTTATTTATTTACTTATTTATGTTTAGGGGACCATGAGCATGTACCTGGGCCGGATTCATGTGAGAGCCTCCCTTCCAGTTAATTATGGGCTTCTCTATTGGGCCTTCATCATTGGGCTGCATGTTATCAACAAGTGGAAAATGTGTTCCGAGTTTAAAAAAATTGTGTTCCGTATGATAAATAGTATGCCCTACGTACGGTACGGGGCACTAAAGGATCGAACCATGCAACGACTTCCAAAACATTGTGTTCGTCGTTCTAACAACACATTTATTCAACCAACAGACGAAATATACTACTGATTGTACATTGAAAACAGCAGCAGCAGCAACCAGGGCTGGGGGTGCAACAGAAGCAGTAAGCAGGCCAGAAGAGTGAAGACGCAGCTCTCTCTTCCAAACCAAACATCAGCCATCATTACAAAAGGGCTACCAAAAAAGAACAAGTGTATGCATCAAACTAAATAAAGATCCTAGTACACCAAGTGTACGCATCTAACTAACTGGCTCAGTTAGACGTTACTATTTATTAAGCTGTGGAGATTGGCTGACGGCTTGAACCAGATGGGTGCCTGACGGGGGAAACTCCAGCCAGCAGGTCGAAGTCTGATACTTGCAACCCTCTCTCCTACTTTGGGTTGCAGAGCTTGGCTGCACATATCAGGGTATGGTGCATGCAGAGACGCATGGTACGCTTTGTACACACAGTTTTCCCTGATGAACGAAACCGCGCTGCCATCATGATCCTTGCCGTCGGTTATCTCCTGGTTAATCGGATAATTCAGTCCGACAAACATAGAGCGTGTACCAAGGCTACTTACCAGCCTTCCAGTCAAAAAATCCTGAAGGCCCAGAGAAGCTGGGATCCTGCTCAAAGACCTTACAGTGACTGTGATTGTATTCTGCGAAACAACACGTCCGGTACGTGCGAGCGATCATCAATCTTTCGCCGTCGTCTGATCGAGCCAGGAACCACCTGCAACTGCGATGCCACTTTTCTTTGAAAGGTTCTGGGATTAGGAAGGGTAGGGACACCAGGCGGCCTACAACATCATATCAAGTTGGTGTCAAATAAAGAAGGGCTCTTGGTTTAGTTAATCTTAAGAACAGCATGTTATGAGCATGAATATTTTTACAGCAAATGTTGACAGTAATATAAGCAATCCATCATGATATCATAGGAAAGTAACATACTGCTGTAATAGCCGTTTGTAGCGATGACTGGAGTAGGCCAGCAATACGTCCAGCTATAGAAGGAGTCGACAGCGCAAATGAAGCCCTTGTGTTCAATGGCATCAGAGAACCATGGAGGATGTATGATCCCGCGATGGAGGTGAAGATTTATCCACTTACCGCAGTGACCTGTCAGATAGGCGAGACCGCGGTTGAAGAACGCAATTAGCCTAAAGTCTTTATAATTCGCAGATCTTGTGGGCACTTGGCAGATTACAACCTTGAGCAAATCAAACTTGGTATCATGTTGGCTACTATAAGATTCCGAGTATTCTGGGCCGTGGTGCCAAAGCAGTGCAGTGTTAATCGAAGGAAGTGGGATCAATCACCGGGTGTAGACCTCCACGAGCATCCAGCTACCGCGACCGTCGACGAGCACCATCCAAGACGTTTTCATGCCTACCCAGTACATACCGTTAATGTAGTTGAGGCTGATGGGGATCGGATCGCAGTCAAGGGGATTGATGCTCGCCACCCTACGATCGTTATGCTGCGTGCCATGCCGTTTCTGAAGATCAGGCGGCATCAGCAAGCAAGGAGCTGGCTTGAAAAGCTCCGGCCTGAGGGCTTTGAGTAAACGGTACAACCCCGACGAGCACGCGGCGAGCGGCATGGTACTGAGATTGTCTACACGCGAAACAATGAGCTTGATTACCTCTATGGGGAGCGAATTCCAGCCACTCTTTCGGCGGACGCTGCTCGGTTCTGCCATTGTTAGTGCTTGGGTTTCAGACGAGGGGGGGAGGCGCCTTAGCGGGGATGGAAGATTGGACGAGATTATGTGCGGACAAAGATGGAGAAGCGAATATGTGCTGCGGGAAGTGAACAGGTGATGATGACTACAACACGCCGCTTGACTTACGAGACACGTACCAGCAGCGTAGGGTCATGTCGATGCCAGACAACTTGCTTGAGTGATCACAGTACTGGTACTCCCTACAGTGCTATGCCCTAACTTGCTTGAGTAGAGTAGTAGAGTAGGACTCTGCTCTACTACTAGCACCGGAGGAGTAGTATATTCTAATCTAAAATAGTTACAAACTTCAATGCCCGAGCGTGGAACGACTACGAACCATGCTCAAAGACCGTGTCTACGTGGTGTTTGGACTTG
Source organism: Aegilops umbellulata (assembly GCA_032464435.1). Taxonomy (NCBI): domain Eukaryota; kingdom Viridiplantae; phylum Streptophyta; class Magnoliopsida; order Poales; family Poaceae; genus Aegilops; species Aegilops umbellulata. Next base: position 353,042,299 of record CP136055.1, read on the forward strand.
GGCGACAACCTCAACGCCAACGGTGTTGCTCCCGTTGCACCGTATGTCCTTTGGTTCGAAATCATGGTAGAATTCATGTTTCTACTATATATCCTACTACTATGCTAGTCCACATGATTAGTTTCATCTCTGTTATAGCCGTCATGATTTATTTTGTGCTTATTCAGATTTAATCTCGTAGTAACTTGCTCATATATTCAACTGGCGCAACATCCCCTACAGCCACTCCCGTTTCATGGACGGCCTGGTCGATGTTGGAATTTTGCTAGTAGGCCTTTATAAGGTGAGATCTTCTACCACTTGTATAAGCACAATAAGAGTTATTTCTTCACAAGTTTTGGATGCAGGTTGATCAGTTGGACGCTTTTGTTTGCAAAAGACTTTTTATCTATTTCACCCAGATGTTTGTGAGCTCTAGAGATGAAATAATATCCGAACAAACCTATCCAAATGAACTAACCGAGGCATCTCCATCTTAATTTTCTCTTACAAGTCGTGCGTGGTCCCTTCATCGTGAAAATGCTATGGCCGTCACATTGATTTGCATGCATGGATAACACCACCATATTTTCAAAGGAGGAGCGTGCTCTATATTTCAACCAATGCATGCATGATTTGAGGAATTATGGTTGGGCATGCATGTAGAAAAGGGAGGAGAGTAATTTGCATGCGAGGGATTAAAGGAAGGGAGGCCAGCAGCTAGGCATTCAAAGGAGGTTGCATGCAAGATTACACGGGATCCAGATACTAGTCCCAAAATCAGTTACTCTTTTTGCGGACATGCCTTCTTATGAGAGATTGACAAGTTAGGCCGTGTAAAAATGGATGGAGGGAGTAGTAGTACTAGTGTAGAGGGCGGCGCTGCACGGGAGTCTCACCTCTCACCCCGCTCGTGGCACGGCAGTAAAGCCGTCATATCACAAAACCCAACCACTCACAGTAATAAGTGGCCTGGTAAAATAAACGGACAAGCAACCATCACATCCCTCCATCTTTGTTGCATTTCATCTCTCTGCATTTACTTTCTCCGGTTCATCTCGCACACTCGATCCCTAGCTACTACTCCTAGGGCCGGTTCTCCGGTTTGGGAATTTGCATGCCTTTCCAACCAGTGAGATACTCCGTACAAAGTACGACAGAGAAATAACCACAGAGAAGTAATCTAAAAGTAAACAATCAAACGAGCATTTTTGCATTTGTTTTGCATCGAATCGTTTCACAAGCTTGACTAGTGCTGTTTTTCCACTTTTACAAAAACCGCATCGTAATGTTAAAACGTGCATTTGCACATACATAAGTAATAGTAGTACTCCCTCCGTCTAGGTGTATAAGTCTTCCCTCCTTCATGGTCACGGTGCACAACCAAAGATGATTTATTGACCTGGACGGAGGGAGTAGCACAATCTGCAAGCATATATCGAGAGAGACGTGTAGTGCGATAGTATATAGTAAAGTTTGTGCTATATGCACGTACTTGCAAAATGCGTACGAATACACAAGGTTTCCAAACTTTCCCTTTTACATACTTAATTAAGGATGCTAAAAATTCCTGAACGTTCGGGATTTATCATTTGTGTCCCAAAACTAATGAGATCGCCTTACAAAACAAAAATTATACTCCTCCTAAAAGCCACGACGCTCGCAGGAGCGCTTGAGGCGCGCCACGAGTGCCCTGGTGCGCGGCCGTTTCCCAGCGCGCCGACACAACGCCTCTTCCTCAGCTTCGCAACTCGCGAGGTGCTCATTGACGGCTTGCCGGCGGGCGAGCGCGATCTCACCGGTGTGGTGATCCAGCGCCAACAGGTACTCCTCCTTGCTGGAAGCGTGCACCCGGTCCACGTACCGCCAAGCGTAGATGAGGCGCTTGGGCCCGACTGCACTCAGGGCGTCGGCACGGGCGTCCTCCGCCACCCTCACGACCCTCGCACGAGCCTTCTGCCGAAGTGCCAATTGCCTGACTCTCTCGGACGCGACATAGGCCTCCCAAGCAGCTCGTTCCACGGTGCGCTTCTCTTCCTCGACCTTCTTCTCCGCCTCTATTTTGGCGCGCTCTGCTAGAGGCAAAGCCTCCCACAAGGCGACAACCATTTATTTCCAAAGCTCCTCAAGGCTGGGGGGGCTCGGCGGGCGGCGCGGCGTTCTCCTCATAGCGGGGAGCCGACGCGTCCTCCGGCGCGTGTGCTGGCGAGATTGGGAACGCCGACGCGTCCACCTCGACGCGTCACGGCAAGGAGCGGAACGCCGACGCGTCCTCCTCGACTAGTGGTGGCGAGGAGCGAAACGCCAACGCGTCCTCCTCGACTAGTGGCGGCGAGGAACGGAATGGCGACGCACGACCGTCTACGCGGTGCAGCGAGGGGCTCCTAGGGCTTGGGAGGGGCGATGCCATGGTGGTCGACGTGAGAGGGAGGGGGAGGAGATAGCGATGAACATGAACGTGAGGGGGAGGAGATAGCGATGTCGTGGGAGGCGCAGTATTTATAGCGAGCAATGGCACACCTACGTAAGATATGGACTGATCTGCACTGACTTAACTGCATGTCCAGTAGCGTCACTGACATGTGGGCCAGACCCCGGTTGGGCCCATATGTCAGTGACCGAATGCACCTGCAGTTAAGTAACAACTACGTGGGCATATTTGTTGGAGTAAATTATGGGGGAGCGAAGGGGTGGAAATATTGCTGGTCACAACGGATTGGACGAGCGTGGGGGGAGGAGAGTCATGCATGAAGATTTTTTCACACGGGGTGGAGTAGTGGGACCGTCGGAGGGAGAAGGAGAGTTTGGCAGGCATATTGTTTCCACACATGGAGAGCAAAAGATTTGGAGACGAACGGGCTTCCTGGTATGGGGAACGGTGCATAATAAGTCATCTTGCATGCCGGGCTAGGTATAGTCTCAAGTCATTAAAAACAAACACGCCCCACATATGTTCATATTTCAAGGTGCACTAAATTATTGCATGCGATGATTAAGGCTGGCCATAATGGTGGTATCTTAGCTAGTATCATGCACACGGGAATAGCAAACATGCTGATGTGGCAAAGAATTAAAGAAGAGAGGGGGGTTAGAGTAATTAGTGTTCATGCATGCATTGGTAAACACATTTTTTTGTGGAGAACGACAGCACTAATTGAGTACTTTTGAAGACTTCAAAAACTATTCCACAATGTGTCAACATTCGCAATGTCAAATCAATATTTTTACACTCATTATAAAACGTAGTTCTTATACTCATTATAATCAGTACTCCCTCCGTCTAGGTGAGCAAGTCATCTTAGATTGTGCATTGTGACCAAGGAGGAGGGGAAAACGAGAGATCTTAATGTTTATTTGCTAATTAATAGCATTGCATGCAATGAACTAACCACTGCATGTCGTCTTTGGTAGTCTCAGGTCATTAAAAGCATGCACACCCACATCTCCTATTGGTTGATATGTCAAGAAACAAGAAACAAGGTAGAAGTTAGTGCACCACGCCTAAGTGTTTTGGGAGTATTGTAGATATTGATATTTTTAGTATAAATTTGGTCGTGGGATTTCATTGATGCCTGTCAAAGCGTTGACAGGTCTGCTATGCGTGACCTGAAGATGAAAGCGTTGAGCATCTCGAAGTTGATCAACAATCTTCAATTATCAAAGATTAGCCGTTCGGCCAATAAGGTGGCACACTTAATCGCTAAGTATAGCTTTGACAATAGATTAGATGGTATTCTTGTAAATATCGTACTGCCCTGTGTGGTGAATATTGTATCGAATAAGTGTACTGGTGTGGCTGGTTAATTAATATAAGGTGGTGTTAAAAAAGTATAAATTTGGTCAAACACTTTGCAAAAGGTTGACGGAAGTAAAAAGGACCAGAGGGAGTATCATGCATGCGGAGTAGGCAAAAAATTGCTTGTCTAAAAAAAGGCAAAACAAAATTGCTCATTTATAGCCGGTCGAAGTCTCAAAGGGCGCGACTGCGCGAGGGAGGCGAAGGTCATGGGAGGCACGACGTTTGACGGAATTAAGTGAAGTTACATCCACGCGCCGGCATGGCGTGCGAACATGCAGAAGCTATACTGTCAGGCCTACGATATGGGTCTAGTAGACATGACATCTAGTGGGTCCCGCATAGTTCTCGAGAACTCTTTGGGGGCTTGCAGCCGTTCATCCACCGGGCAAGCCAGCAACCCCACGCCGTTCACACGCCCTACTCGTCCCCGTCTTCTACCTTACAATAGTTCGCTCCCAGTCGTCCCGTCCTTTCACATTAGTTCGCTCCCAGTTTTTTTTGCGGGGTACAACTGTTCAACTTCTCCTAACCCTCCTCCAAAATCCATGGCCTCCCAAATCTTCCTGGTCGCCGCTGAGTACCAGGTTAGAGCCATCACTGGCGACCAGTTCATCATCATCTACACACGTGGATCCGACACGGTGAAAGCATGGCTTGCTCGCTTCCTACACATGTTCAACAGTTCAACGGATGAGTGGGTCGCTAGGCTAGATGTTGAGTACACCACAGTCCTGGGACGAGAGAAGGATCTAAAGGACGAAGAGAGGAAGAAGCCCGCCATGATCCAGGTTTGCGTACATAAAGTTTGATTGGTCTACCACATATGCCATGCTGATGTTGAGTGCCAGGATTTTAAGAACTTCCTCAAGGACAAAAGAGTGAAATTCGTTACTGTAGGCTTTAAGAACGATAGTGACGTCCTGCGCCGGATAGGTATCGTTGTAGGCCAGCCCTTCGATCTCCAAAAGGCAAGCCAGTGTCCTCCTCTCAACCTTCAATGCTGACCCTGGCAGCAGCCATGATTGATCCTTCGTACGCTAAACTGAAGAAACCTCATCACGAGTTTCATCATGCATGGGAGTCGAAGACATTAGATGAAGATCACATCCTGTACGCAGCAATGGATGCCTATCTTTGTTTAAATATCTACAAGGGTTGGATGAAGAAGCAGAGCCCAGTGTCTGGTTCAAGCAAAGAAGCGTCGGCGAAGAGGAAGAGGAAGAGGGATGAGGATGAAGTCGAGGACGTGGACTCGGACTCCAAGTAGGTGGCAGTGCCGTCGCTCATGCTGGTTCTACTACAGTGTCAAGCGGACTAGTTGCTTATTAGTTTATTTTCAAGGGTGTGTTGTGCTTAGGCCCCAACAGAACTATGTTTATGTTCTTTCTCGTTATTTGAACTCTTTAGTACGTACATTAGTACTAGTACTATGTCTTACTACTGTTCTTCTTGCAGTTGGTACTACTGCTCGTATCTTCGTGTTCCTACTGTACTTAATACATTCGTACTAGTAGTATAATCTGGGTCACTCGATTTTTGAAATAAGTTCGACGGAGCGAAGGAAGAGACGGCAGAAGAGGCGGAAGAAGCCCTTCTAGCCATCCATGTTGCATCAAACGGCTCACATGAGTCGACTGACCTAAATTGCTCCTTCAGATTGCAGGATCCACGTGGCATTCAAGGTCTCGAAGGTAGATTCCGCGTCTGCACCCGGTTTGCAGGCTAGACGCGCGCGCGACCGACTTCCGCCGCGACAGCCACCATGCGCGCCTCCTCCGCGCGGGTGGAGACGACAATGACACGCTAGTTCCTCCTCGCCGGCGTGCTGGAGCACGCGCTCGTCCTCCTCTTCGTACGCTGCGTGCATAGACGTGGCTCCACCAGCTGCTCACGTGCTTGGCAGCGCGGCGGCATCGCGAGGAGGGACTGCAGACGACATGAGCGGGCGAGCCTTCGGCTTCATGGCACAGGGATGGCAGCGACATGGCGGTGATGGGCGAGAAATTGTTGGCCGGAGCAGGCGGGCACCGGCATGTGCAACGGCGGGGGCATATTGATGAGTGCGTGTGTGGGAGCTTACTTTAGTTTTATATATAAGGTTGGTCAAACTTAAAAGAAAACCGTACTAGTACACATAAACATTAGACTTAGGTAGCGCTTTTATTAGTTAGTACCACAGCCACGATACGGAATCCTGTGCTACCGCGTGAACCGCGGCCGCGCGGTCGATCGAACGGTATGTCACCGTGTCGCGCTCGAAGGACATCCACCGAACCTTTTTTTTGTGTGTGAAAACAATCCTTGAACATTACTCAACTTTTTTTCCTGTGAAAGTTCTTGACGCTGCAATATTTCCATATATTTGAATTTAGCTCCAGTTCGTGTTTATTTGGATTTGGACGTTTTAGGTGCGCCCTAGTTTTTTTAATACTGATTTTGTGTGTGTGACTGAGAGAGAACGTGTGTATGTGTCCATATGTGTGTTGTGGAGGAAGGGCAATGTGGAGACGGTGTGCGTGTGATACAGAGATAGAGAGGTGTGAATGTGCAAATGATCATGCATGAGTGAGACATAGACAGATGCCGATACGTTGGGTATACATGAGAGAACGGTCTTCTAGTTTACTTGTGTGTGTGTGAGAGAGAGAGAGAGGGAGAGGGAGAGAGAGAGACAGAGAGAGGAGCATCCGTAATACAACAATCATCTCTCTCGATCCATCCGTCCCTCGCACGGTCGCATGCAACACATGCATCAACGGGCACATTTTGACACCCTCACCCGGCCCCTGCCCACCTCAAGGCCCGCACAATCTCTTCGTGAATACCCATTTCTCTCCTTAGGTTTGTTTTCTCTCAATATCACACACACGTACACACACACACACAGAGAGAGAGAGAGAGAGACATGCAGCACAACACACACACACACACACACACACACTCCCCCGAGCACACAATTCATCCCCATCCAAGGTTATACGGCGACCACTCTCGCTTGTGCTTCTTTGCACCCCAACATGCACAACACCTCAATCTTCAAAGACGACAATGAGAAGATCGAAGACGGCGACCACACCGCGCTAGAGAATGCGGGGTCATTTGGAAGCAGGGTGATGTGACGACGGCTGACTGACTCCTCCCCCCACCCTCTCTCTCTTGCACAAAATTACCAATCCCTCTCTCCCCCGCACAAAATTGTCAATCCCTCAACCCACGAGACCCTTCCCCTCTCGTCCATGTTTTTCCTACTCTCTCATCAAACATGTTGTCTCTTCTCCTTCCACGTATACAGAATCCAGATGCACACGCATCTCATGTATATTACATGTATGCATCTTTCTCACAGACCTAACTTCTTCCTCTCTCTTTCTCTCTCTATCTCTCTCTCTGTGTCACGTTAGGTTTGTCTCCTACTCTCTCGTCCACATACATACAATCTTTCCCGCCCTATCTGTTCCATCTTCAAAAGCTCTCTCTGCACGTTTCCTTCACACGTTGAGATATGTCAAAATGTTGCTTCTATAATGGCTGATGTAGAGTTATGGTTGTTCTTGTTGCATCCTACAAAGTAATAACTATGAAATGCATTTATATTCTCATTTGACTGGGATTATGTGAGTTTGAGCATGTTGTGAAGTACTATAGACCTTGTATACATCTTGGGATTCGACAATGATTGTAACTATTGAATTGTATAGACCATTACATTCGAAGTCAATAGCCTAATATATTTATTTCACAATTTCAACAAACGATTAGTTCACTACAAACCAAGAAAAAAATGTGTACTCCCTCCATTTTTATTTAAGTCCGCGTATTAGCATTGGTCAAAGTCAAGTTTTGTAAACTCTCAGAAAGCTTATAATAAAAAATATTAACATATACAATAACAAATAAATACCATTAGATTCATTACTGAATGTACTTTCACATCATACATATTTGTTATGGTAAATGTTTATATTTTTCTATAAACTTGGTCAAACTTTAGGAAGTTTGACTTAGTCAAACCTAATATGCAGAGTTTACTACTACTACTACTACTCGCTAGTTGCTTAGCCCAATCACTCAACACGCCACACGGGGAGTCCAGTGCCACAAAATTTTGAGGTCGGCGGGAAAATCTCCCGCGATCCTGATTCGAGCAGTGGGAAGTTACATCATAGCCTTCGAAACAGGCCTATGGATGACGTTTGGTAGGGGGCTATTTTCGTAACTTTAGGTTCACCCTACCCAGCCAACCCCACCCGGCACCCAGAGTAGTACACCTGAATACTCCCCAATTTCTATCCCCACCGCAAAATAGACTTCTCCACGGCACTGCAGCCTTCGTGTTCCTCCCCTTTACATCGGCGCACTCGTCCACCACAGCGCATCTGCCTCATCGACGACCTTCTACGCCGCACTGGAGCCGGTCAACCATCATCATCGTACACGGAGCCTCTTCCCGGACATCGTCTTCCACGGTCTCGGATCTGCTTCCCGGAAGCCGACGCCAAGCGAAGAAGTACCACCGTCGTGGACAATGAACTGACTCCCGTTGCCGACCATGACTCACAGAGGCTACCGCGACCATCGTTCTCCTCCTCGATTGGTAATGTGTGTATTGAATCACTTAGCAGTACATGTGCAGTTCCAATTTTGTTCATACCTACCCTTCAAATTTCCTGGGTGCTATTGTTCCCGTAAAAGTAATTGGTTATAGCCTCCATTATCCAACAGAATATCAGCTTGTAATTGTGCATCGCTCCTGTATCGCGCTGTGCTTGGCTAGGTTTTTCATCTGCAACCAGTAGTATGGCAAATGATGGAAAGGTTTTTAGAACTAGCAAAATGCCCATGCGTTGCACACATTAAGATGCATTTGTATGAGTAGTTTATCTTGTTGGAGATGCTCTAACATGGTAGACGAGTGCTTTAATGTTGCCCACAAGATGCGCGAGTATTACTAGTAGTATATTTTCTTGCCATGTTGAGATTTTAAAACCACGAGTGCGAACATGCAGAGGAGCAATGAAGACCAAACACGGGATATTCAGGACATCTTCAAGGAGCGTGGCAAGTTAAAGAGGAGCTGCACCGAACCTGTAAAACGAGCTTTGGTAAGTAACACCCTTTCAATTACTTTTGTGTAGCCTCGTGTTCTTCGATGTGTATATCTTGTAGTTTCTGTTTCTCTTAGGGGTGGTAATCTTCGATGTGTAATAAGAAGAGTCTTAATCGTCCTAATGCTTCCGGTTTTAGCTTGATGTAGGAAGTGGGTGTTCTCACCTTGTAGTCTGTTTTTATTTATTTTTTCCTTTTTAATTCACTTCTCCGAGTTATATTTATCTGGCTTCTACTAAATGGATCTAGGTTGCTCTGAGTATTGATCTAAAAAAGAAGTAACTTCATGTCAGGAAGCAGTTCCTGCGAGGAGGGAAGTATGGTCAACCTCGAGATCATGTTTCCAAAATGAGGATGGATTACACACAAGGTGCCAGTTCCCTAATGATGTTGGATTAGACACAAGGTGCAAATTCCCAGATGATGCTGGATTACACACAAGCCAGGTGGAGTCATCAGCTGTTCGTGTCCTCGTGGCATTAGTAAAGGCTGAAAGAAAGCGTGCAGCAGCCCTTGAGAATGTAGCTGAGTTCCTGAAGAAGCAAAAAGAGCAATCAGATGCTCTCTTCACCCAAGCCAAAGAAGAGATGGAAGAAGCCAGAAATAAGCTAGCAGAGGCAGAGCAGGCTAGGCGTCTCCTGTTATATAAAACTGTTGTCAATACAAAATTTCCTTCATAATAGCTAGGTTCAAATGTTTATCCAGTCAGCATGCCTGTTGTGATGTCCGTGCATCTACTGATGTGGCACAAAATGTTTTTTTCTGGGTCATGTAATAACAGCAATTACTTTCCAAACAATAACAGACGAAGCATTGGACATGGTATAGTTCACGCGCAAGCCCGACATTCCAAGTTCAACTTCCACATCAAACTCATGTTCACAGATATCTGCACGTTCATACATAATGTCCACAACCATGATTCACTTCAAAGCCAAAAAATTGTGAGGGGAGTTATGAATAAAGAAAATCCTCTACTAGTTCCTGCTACCAGTGCGAGCACAACAAGTCAAGACCATGCGTAAATTAATTATATTTTAGTCATTTTTTGTGTTCTAAAATGCTTGCCGGCTCGCGGAAGGACGTGTTGCCGGCACATGCGCGGATTCAATGAAGGCAGGCGGGGCAGTCTTAAGCTAGTTGCACGCGGTGAGGAGGCGTGCTCAGCCGGGCCTGCAGCGAGTGCGGCCCTCTTGGCCGGTGCGCCGGTTCAATGCCTGCGCTATGAGAGGTCGTGTCCGAGTTAGAGAAATCACTCCCTCCAGTCCTTTTTTGTTTGGGTATAACAAAATATCGTTTTCCATTCACATTTTACAAGTAAAGTTCATGGACAAACTTTGACCCAAATTACGATGGGGACTAGTAAACCACAATGGAGGTAGTAGTTTTTTTTAATCGAAGAAGGGTTTCCCCATCCGATTTTCATTAAAGAAAACCAGCATCTTAATCTAAACCATAGTATTTGCCCTAGAACTACCAGGTTCAACATCTCGCAACATAAACCCATACAACCTCCATCGCAAAAAAACAAACAAACCATACAACCATATGCCAAGGAGGTACGTAGTACTATGAATTCCATTTTTGCTCCATACCAATCGTTCTAAAAACTACTTACTTATAACGCGCCATTGAAAATCGGAACTCTTAACCCCGCTAAAAAACGATATTTTAAACGTGGCTGCTCGATCTGTGGCAACTGGCGAGCCACCGCGCTCCAAGTCGTTCACCTGTGGTCCCGACCATCAGCTCCTACGGATCAAATTATCATGCGAGCTGACTATTCCTACAAAGGTGCTCCACCACGTACCCGGTACCCGCGAATGCAGCAATCGTGCCCCTAGGGTTTTAGGGTTTATTTGTTAATGTCGCCTTTACGTAACACTCATGTGTGCGAGACAGCGAGAGGCCGACTGCGTGCGTGCGCCTCTTCTCTTCGTATCTGTACTCCACCGTTTGTCTGGTGTCCAAAAAATTATAATAACTACTAGCAATGTGCCAATGCGTTGCCACACGATCAAAGTTTATTAATACAGTGGCGGAGCTAGATGCAGATTACGCCTAGGGCTGTGCTATGTTGAGTGATAAACTTCTATGATTTTCTATGCTTTGCATGAAAAAATTACAAAGGAAGTTGTTTCTAGGCCTGGGGCTATAGCCCTAGCTGCCCCAGGCCTGTCTCCACCACTGGATTAATGCATATTCACCGATTTGATAGAAAAAAGTCTAGCTTTGAAATACGTATATCACTAAAAATATGTTATGTTTCTCTCAAAATATATTCCTTTGGCGGTTTTGATGAGATAAGGGAGGAATGTTGTTGGTTTCAAGATTCGAGAAGCGGTATATGTCTAATTTCTACTCTTACTAGCAAGATGCCCGTGCGTTGCACGGAACATCAAGATCTTGTGGGAGAAAAGGATGAACGAGGGAAGGCCTTATCTGCAAATGTGGTGAAGAGTGCGGGTAAATTGCCATATTTTCCTTCCTATCCGTCAGATATAAATCAGGCGACCTACATTGCAGGATGGCAGGCCCACCATCATCACCAACTCTATTTTTTATCCTTACTCTTATAATAAGCATTGTCGGTGATGATCGTGTGCCTGTCGTCCTGCAATATAGGCGTCCGATCTATATCTGACGGATAGGAAGGAAACTATGGCAATTTTGCAAAAAGATACCCACACCCCTCTCCACATTTTCAAATAAGGCCTTCCCTTGTTCATCCTTTTCCCCCACAAGATAAACTACTCATACAAATGCATATTTGATGTTCCGTGCAACGCATGGGCATTTTGCTAGTTGTTGCAAAAAGCCCATGTGTGTGTGAGAGAGAGGGCGAGTGGAGGAGGACGGAGTGCATGTGTGACAAAGACACAAGGAGTGTGTGTGCGATAGGTATCAGCTTAAAATGAGGCGATAGTGTGTGTGTGCACGATCGAGAGGGCGTGTCTCAAGAAGGGAAGAAAAATCTACATGGATACAAGGAGCGGGAGAGAGACATGTATGCGATGGTGGAAGCACGAGTGTGCGGGTGTATAAACCAATCTAGAGGCTAGCTAGTCGATCAATGTTTGTGAGAGAAATACGAGTCGGGGTGCGAAAGCGAGAGTTTTGTGTGTGTGAGAGAGATACGGTAGTCGGGAAGGGGGGTGGAAGCAGGAGTTGTGTGTGTGTCTATGAGAGAGAGAGAGAGAGGAGACGGTAGTCGGGGTTGTCTGATTGGTAAACAAATGAATAATGTCAGTCTGGGATGGAGACAAAATGGAGACCGCAACAAATGTTGTGTCTACAGGAGAGATAGAGAGAGTAATTTTAGTGGTATGAGTCATATGTAGAGACATATAGGGTGTGTGAGAGAATCCCATAGAGAGAAAGACAAAGTGAAAGACAAGTGGAGACTGTGTGTTTGGCGGTGAAAAAGAAAGCTTAGGTACCGAGTGATACAAGAGAACAGTAGAGACGTGGGAGATAATGAAAACCGTGTAATGTATAATGATAGGGAGAGTGTGACACTTCTCAAGGGAAACGTCGAGAGACCATGTTTGCGAGGATAGGAGCAACATGAAGTGAGAGTGCGGGTGAGCTGGAGAAAAGAGAGTGATAGCTACCTGAAGGAGCATGCATGCGAGAGAGATGGGCGTGAAAGGAGTGAACAAAAAAGGGATTGAAAGATTTTAACTCGAGATGATGATACATGTAATCCATACTTGAACCAAAATTGATCTATCAAACATGCATACTCATATGAATTCACGCACATCTATGTTATTTAATATGTAGATATTACTGATCCATACATTTTAGTAGAACATAATTTGGTTAAATTTTTTCGAATTCGACCTTAAGATTTTGAGATCGTTGTATTTGTAAATCATATTATACATATACAGGAGCATAATTCTTTGTTGTGATTTTGAAAGTATATATAGAAAATGATGTATATAGAATGTAATTCCAATTAAAATGGATCTCGCCCGAAAAAAATAGAATACAAACAGGATTCGAATTGAGTTGGCACGGTAAACGTGCACTCTGCAAACTTTGAACAAAGCGGGGAAAGTCGCAGTAACCGCCCGAAACCAAAATCTGTGAGATGGAAATCACTACTGCCTATCCCTGCCACGCAAAGCATATATGCTGGATTTCTAAAGGTTTTGATAGGGGTAGGTTTGTAATTTCACCCAAACGTGACGTAACCGCCTCTCACCCGGATTCATACACTGTGGGCGCCAAAACACAGTGTGTCCTGAGCCGAAATCGAGTCCCTCCCCGATTCATATTCATACACGGTGGGCGCCAAAAACAAACTCTCTTTGGCAAATATTCGGTGTATGCGAGATTAACGTCCTATCCCCAACCGACTAGTGTTGCTGTGATGTAGTAGAAAATTGAAACGGGGGCTAAGTTTGTAAATTTCCTCGCATTTGAGACAAGCGCCCTGAATACATGGTTCCCCCCTTCCTCTCTACCTCCCTTTTCCCCATTCGTACTCCGTGGGCGCCAAAACACCCTCTCCACCCCACCCTCCTCCGTCCGCCGCCGTCCGCCACCCCATCCACCGCCGTCCTCCTCCACCATGCCGGAGCTGATACCCCGACGCCGCCGTCCATTACAAGAGATCGACCTCTCTCTCATCCACGTCTTCGGACCGGGATCCTTGCATCCTGTCCTCTCGCTTCATCCCCGCCGTCGTCCACCTTGCCGGCGCCGCTCCTACGACCTTCTCGTCCACCGCGCCCCGCCGCCACCGTCTACCCTCCTAGATCTGCTTCCACGTCGCCGACAGCCATCGCTACCGCAGCACCGTCAAATTCTCAGCAGATGCGTACACGGCGCCGCACCAGAGGCGGTACTCTTTCGTATCTGCTCAACTTATTTATCGCAACAAGAAAATAGATCGCCACTGCTTCACTCCGATTTCTTGTCTTGGTTGCGAAGTTGCCTTTGTCCAGTTTGCACCTTCAGATCCGCCATGGCACGCTCAACACCATCCTCGCAATGCTTATGGTTTTCCCCTTTTATATTCCACACTAGTTAAATCACAGTAGACTAAATTTCAAAATTGGGTCAGTCGATTTTTCTGAGCTCGCCGGAGTTCGCCGGTGCGATCGAAGGGGCTCGGGTGGGGACAGTGGTTGTGGGGGGCGGTGGTGGGGCCTCTTCGAACGAATAAAACTCGACGCAGGTGGGGGCGGGCGTGGGGGTGGCGGAGGAACACAGGCGATGGGGCCGGTGGTTCGGCCGGCGGCCCATGCGGTGTTCTATATGGGAAGCACAGTATGTTCCTTGTCAGGAAGGGGAGCAGGGACATCTACAGTCAACAGCTGATAGAGCTGGCCTGTATGTGATCGATAGGCTTTCAATTACTAGCGGCAATACAACACTGTAATTTCCAGCCAGTTCCACTTTCCCGATTTATATAACCTGGTTATGGTGTACCCCTGTTATGTACACTATGATCTGCCTAGTTGCTGTGTGCTCTTGTTATCATGGTTTTACAATAAACTCTCTATACAGTATATTATGAACCTATCATCTGCCAGCTATCCTTACTTCTGGAGCCTATTTTTTGTGTACTTGTGCCAGATTATATAAATGCACGCACCATATTACAACACACATGAGCTCTCTCATCAGAATCCAGTGATAGCACACAAGTGTTTACAGGGGCGCCCCTATATTAGAATATCACCTGCATTACAAAGATAATCTCACAACTATTTATGTTTTCATGGTTCTCAAATATTATACGCAATTACAGTGAGTATCAGAATTCGAGCATCAGAAGAATATTGTGGAACACTGCAATGACTTACAAAATTGGCAGCAACGCATTGAGTGCCATTCTGGAAGCAATGAAACTCGTACGCTCCCCACCTGTTGATTCTTGTTCAGAATATCATCCTAATGACTATTCTAACCTCGAGGAGTCAAAGGCAGATGGCCTGTCCTGTTCACCCATCAAGGTGCCTGTTCTAATTTGGCAATGTTTTATTGATTGCGCATATCTTGCATATGTTGTCTTGCATTTCTTCTACTTTGTCGCACCTCCATCTGCTCAGTTTACTCATCATATATGTCGAGATGCCATGCCCATCCATTATCAATACATATTCCATCTCTCATCATACCACGTTTTTTCACTCAAATGCTTTTCTTATGCATCAGACATAAAAAAGGAAGAGGGTAATTGCCGAACCTGAAGGAGCACCAGCAAAGTCCTTGAAAAACATGGTGGTGACGGAGAAATCAGACAACACCCCACTTATATTGGTTGTACAACCAGTGACACAAAACGTAGGACCGACTCCAGCAGACCGTACCCATACTTCACTGGCCACACCACTAGCCCCACCACACAGGACCTGCACTCCAGCAAAAGGTATACCGATTTCATTTGCCATAGCACCAGTTGTACCACAGAAAAATCTCACTCCAGCAAAAAGTACAGCAAGTCCACCGGCCGAAGACCTATCCCAACTGCAGAGACGACCAATTCCTGCAGATTGGAACCCCATTCCATTTATTCCCAATTTAAAAGACAATGCTTTCAATGTTGTTAGGGACTACGTGCATATATTCCCATCATGGGAAGATTATTGTGAAGACAAACACCATTTTCACATCTTCCTGTCCAACTTACGTGTAAGTCCTATTATTCATGGTTATTATTTTCCTGTTTTCTGCTGACTGAACACATCAATGATTTACATTACATTGTTGTCATGGTGAGCAAAGCTTGCTTGTGCTTTTCAAGGAAGCATTGCAGCAGTATCGGTGCTACCTGAGGAAATCACACTCTGATGGCAAGTCTATAAACGAATTTCCGGTGAAGTCTCCTGTGCTAAATTTAGAAGACATTGAATGGAAAAACCTTGTTATGCACTGGTCTCGTTCCCAGGATGAGGTACTGTCTATGAAATCACATGACAATTTGAACTTCTACTTTTCTGCATGTGCCTTACGGATCTTTTTTGCAGGAAATTTGCTCGAAGAAAATTCCGGTTTGACAAAAACGATAGGATATCGCAAATATGCTGCCCGCTGCTTTGCTCTTGTTAGTACCTGTTGTCCTGTATCACTGTACTTGCATACATACCTGGTTCATTATGTGACAACAGTATGCATGATAGCTTGCTTATCAATTGTTCGCTCCAAATTATCTGATCTGTATGAACGGTTACATTAGTGTAGAATATATCCAATGCCAATGTTTTTTTAGCTCTGCATTGTTCTTGTAAGTACATGTTGTCCTTTATCAGTGTACTTATAATGACAGGTAGTTGTTCATGTACCATCACTCTGCATATTATTTTCCTTTGCCCTCCATTTTCTACACATCTGATCTATATTTTCTCTTACCATAAGGTTGGCACTGAAGAAGTTTAGCTGTGCATTGCTGTTGGCTGTACCTTTTGCCTGTATCGCTGCACTTACATTTATAGCTACTTGGTTATGTAGCATCACTCTTCATCTTATCTTAAATATTCTCTATTTTTTCGTATATTATCACATCTATATTTACTCTTAACAAAATGTAGAATAAAGCAATGATTTTGAAGAAGATTCTGTGGTAAACTTCTTGAATTGCCCCCCCATCAGCATGGACATGGCCTTTATAGAGCCTGTCTTTACCAATAATGTAAGTTTGTCCATCTCAAGCCTTCATACTTTGTTGTATATATTTGGTTAGGCATGACTGCAACAGCCGTTTATTTTTGGTGTTTGCATCAAATTGCTTGTTTAAAGTTTATTATATGTAGTTCATAAACAAAAGTTCATCCTTTCTCAATTTAAGTTTTCGGTTGTACAACCAAGTTCCTTCTTCATACCATGTAAATTAAACTATAAAGAGCAAGTGATCTTCTTTTGCACTGCATGTATGCTTCTGTTCTTCATCTGTAATCCAGTGGTGTGGTGAACCTACCCACTACAGCACAATGTCATATTCTGCAATGTCTTAACTATGAACAATGTCATATCATTCTACTATTATTTAAACCGTCTCTTTATTTGCCAATCTGAAATGGAATAAATTGACAACACACTAACCATTGATACTTATGAGTTCTTGATCTATAACCCAGTGGTGTCGTGAAGCTGCCAACTCCTTCACAATGTCATTTCCTGCCATGTCTTGACCTGAATAATACCATATTGTGTTAATGCAAATTTAAACTGTGTCACTTTAGAAATGTGATGAATTGTCAGCACTGATACTTTAATGTGCAAAACCTGTCATCTGTCTGCTTGTTTATCTTTCAGAGTGAGGAAGATATAAGTGTTGAACAAGCGCAGTCTCATCATCTTGCTCAGCTGCTTGCGCTACAGCTCCCCAGCAGGGCTAACCTTTCTTGAACTCTATTGAAGTGCTGTCGGTTTTGTATATTATTTTGTCGGCGTGTTTATTTGCACTGGTGGCGATCTTTGATGCCCAGTGTATGTAATCTGCTGTCTACTTGTGCTTTATTATCATAGTGGCGAACTTTGATGCCCAGTGGATGTAATATGTCGTAATTTCTTTATTGTATAATATAGGTTTTTTCTTATTCACGATGTTGCCGTTATTTTACTGTATATATATCCTGTCTTCGCAGTAAACTGACCAAACCATAAAATTACGGTACATAATCGGGCCGTCATGCAATCACGATGTAGGTTGGGCCTGAAACGTGCCGATCAGCTCACGGGCCGGCAGCAGCCCGAAATGAACCCCGACCCATGATTGTGCGAATCAAATCACGGGCTTTTAACAGGCCGAAAAATTGTCTCGGTCCTTGTTTGGCCCAATCAGATATCGGCTGCGAGCAGGCCGGATGCAAACCGGGCCATAGTTAGGCCCAACTATATGACGGGATTTTAACAGGCTGAAATTAATATGGGGCCGAAATGTTAAACGGGCCCTTAACAGGCCAAAACTAATATCAGGCCGAATTACCAAGTGGGCCTTTAGCAAGTGGGCCCAAAAGCTTAGTGTCCAGTTGACGGGCCGAATTTGATATGGGCCATAATTAGGCCCAAAACCTCTTAAAGGGCCGGACGTGATCTGGGCCGTAATTTGGCCCAGAACATGGTAGGCTTTTAACGGGCCGGATCTCATATGGGCCACTATTAGGCCCGGAGCGTGGCAGGCCATTAATAGACCGGATCAAATATGGGCCAGCATTTGGCCCAAAACATGGCAGCCAGTTAACGGGTCGGCCTACTAGGGTCCTCAAAATCTTATGGGCCTACAGCAGGGCCGACCCATTAATGTTGGCGAAATCTCGTGGGCCTTTAGTTCGGCCGACCCATTATGATCCGCAAGAATTTTGTGGGCCTTTACCTGGGCTGGCCCATTATGGCACACAAAAATCTTGTGGGCCTTTACCTGGGCCGGCCCATTATGGCCTGCGAAATCTTGTGGGCCTTTAGCTGGGCCAGCCCATTATGGTCCGCAAAATCTCATGGGCCTTTAACTGGGCCGGCCCATTATGGTCCGCAAAATCTTGTGAATCTTTAGTTGGGCCGACCAATTTAAACTTGTTGGTCCATGCCACGTGTCGACGTATCATAGGCGCCTTCATCTGTCCCGACGATGAGCCGACACGTGTTTCCTCTAGCCAATGATGATTTTACACGTGGAAAATCCCCATTGGTCGGGGCTGTTAACGGGTTATCAGATCCAAAACCCGACCCGATGGCTTAACGGCGTTCCGTTACGGTGGATGCCACGTGTCAGTCACCCTTGATGAAAGCACTTCTGTGACGCGCGATTTATCGTCATGGAAGTGGACACTTCTGTGATGATAATTTTTGTAATGTCATGGAACACTTCTACGACAGCACAGGTATGACTATCTTGATTATGTCATAAATTTGTCATGGATGTACATGCATGACAAAAAAGCGACCTACTATGACAAACACATATCATCACGGAAGTGTATTTTTTTTGTAGTGCTAGCTCCGGACTCTTTTCTCCACATCTCGGCATTCGTCATTGTGTGCGAAGCCTTTCTCCGCATCCCCCCACACTTTGGCCTATGGCTCAAAACTTTCAATGTGAATCCGAAGCTTGTTAATGGTGAGCAAGCGGAGTGCGGCAGTGCTATGGTGAGCAAGCTTGCGAACACTACCTGGCCAAAAGGCGCCTTCACAGAAACCTCTAGCTTATGGCAACAAGAGTGGTTTTATATCACCGAACCCCGCGGCACCAAATGGGCAGCCGCACCCGTGTTCCGATATGGCCCTCCATTGCGGCTCGCATCATGGATAAATAAGGGGCTAGACTGGGGATCAACTGATGAAGTTCGGACGCTGAGAGTCGCATCCGGAGCATCCTCGAGAGGGACATTGGCCTTATTAACGTGATTCAAGTGGTGCTAGTCCGCCGGATCCTCCCGTGTCAGCGACGACCTCTCCGTATGTGGGAGTTCAATCCGGAAGGACAGCGGACACTTCAGCAATTCTTCGGCACAACGCACGAAGGGATGTGGGAACTATTCTTCAAGACTCGAAAGCAGTGGCCGGACACATCAGAGGAAATCGTTCTCGACTTCAACCATCAGGATACCCTGCTAAGCACCCAATTTCTGACCGCAACTCGACTGATTATCCCATAGCAATGTGCTGAGAGCTCTATCTTTGACTAGGGATGGATAAAGAAGGCGGAACAAATTTGTCGGCGTTCTGGGAACGGGGGTCCCCAGACTTGCCTGCCTGCGGCCCGCGGCGTGGCTCCAGTGGGGGCCCAGCGCGGCCCAATTTCATTAGCTCAAGCTCAAGACCCTCGCGAGGGGCCAAGCCTTGCGGGGTGGATGACAGGAAGCATCCTCAGGAGCAGCCTCATCAGGCAGGCTCGCGAGGAGGCGGGGAGATCAAGGCAGGGGCACCTCGCGTGGAGCCCGTGACGCAAGCCATGACGATCGAGATCAGGCGGGCGCCAGGCGGGCGCCGGCCTGCGCAGTGTACTTGTTTCCCCTTTGGTGCAAAGGGAGCAAGCACATGCCAAGGCATCGGGCAAAGGTTACCATTCCGGTGCAACGAGACCAAGACCAGCAGAGCGGCAGGATGGAGGTCACCGTGGAGCCCAAGACGGCGTCATCACCAGTGCTTTTGGCAGCCGAAGACCACCTTTGGATAGGATAACTTGTACTGGATGTTCCCCTTCAAAATGGCCAATTCTTGTCGCCCTTCCCGCTCATTATTTGGGAAGAGGACCAGGGCCTCTATAAATAGGACTAGCCACCATAGAGAGATCCAGACCAAGCAGAACACACCGCACCAGCTCAAGAACACCTCTCGCGAGGCCGTTCTTCCCCTGTATTGTTCATCATCAGCCCCTGAGGCAATCCACGACACCACACACTAGAGTAGGGTATTACACCACATCGGTGGCCCGAACCAATATAAACCTCGTGTCCCTTGCATGTTCTTCTTTCCGGCCTAGATTTTGTTGCGAGCCATAGGAGCACGAGTCGGTAGGGGAAAGATCTTCGTGCGCACCCCAGAGTTCAAGCCTTAAGGGTCTGCCGAAACCTGAAATCCGACATTTGGCGAGCCAGGTAGGGGTGCGCCAGAGTTCTCCCTCACGACGACCCACTCTCCACCAGCATCGCATTTCGCCCTCATGGCGGACGACGCGCCGCCCGCTCCGGCAGCCGATGCCGGCATTGGGGCTGGGGGGCTCCGAGCCTTGGCCTCCACCTTGCGACAGGTGCAGTGGCCGCACAAGTTCAAGCCTGAGATGCCGTCGCGTTACGACGGCGCGACGGATCCGCTGGTTTTCCGGCTGGCGTATGAAGAGGCCGTCCTCAAAGTCGGGGGCGACGACCGGGTGATGGCCGACTAGTTTCCCATGGCCCTCGCCGGCGTCCCGCGCATGTGGCTGCTCCACCTGCCGACGGCTTATGTGACCTCCTGGGGGGAGCTGCGTGACCTCTTCCTCGCCCGTTATGCCGCACCAGTGCCGCCCGTCGTCGCAGCTCTCCTAGGCGGCTCACAGGCACCCCCTCGAGCCGCCACGTCAAGCCGTTCACCCGCCAGATCACCACCGCCTCCAAGCGCCGAGAAGCCCCCCCCCCCCGGCTGGGTGGCGCCCGAGGCCGATCTGACCTTCGACTCAGATGATCACCCCTTTAACCCCATCGGTTCGGGCGCACTCCCGATGCTGTGCATCCCCACCATCTGCAAGGTGGCCGTCACCAGGACCCTCATTGACGGCGGTGCCAGCCTCAACATGCTCTCGGTGGAGGCCTTCAGCCTCCTCCACGTGCCGCTAGAGCGGCTTCTGCCCAGCAGGCCTTTCTCGGGCGTCGGAGTCGGTTCCACCGCCTCCTTGGGATAGATCCGCCTCCCAGTGACCTTCGGCACCTACAACAACTTCCGCATAGAGCTGATCGACTTCGACATCGCCCCCATCGGCCTCCCCTATAACGCCATCCTCGGCTATCCGGCCTTGGCCCGGTTCATGGCAGCAACTCACCCGGCGTACAACCTCATGAAGATGCCCGAGAGCAGCGGCGTCCTTACCGTGTCAGGAGATACGAGGGATGTGCTACAGGCGCTCAAGCTTGCTTTCAGAGCGGCCGCGGTGGCGCAGCCCACCAGCACCGATGCCCTTGAGCCCAAGGGGGCTGCGCCGGCTAAAAAGAAGCAGCTATTCACCAAGGACAAGGAGGAAACCAAGCAGGTACTGGTCGACGAGGACGGGTCCACTGACGCCACCTTCACCATAGGAGCCAACCTCGAGCTCGAGCAGGAGAAGGCCTTGGTCAGGTTCCTGCGCGTGAACAAGAAGGTGTTCGCATGGGAACCTGATCAGTTAGCAGTGGTCCCGAGGGGTGTGATTGAGCATCACCTCAACGTGTGCCCCAACGTGCGCCCCGTGAAGCAGAAGGCGAGGCGACAGTCCACTGAGAAACAAGCTTTCATCGTTCAAGAGACCCGGAAGCTAGAGGCAGCAGGAGTTATCCGCGAGGTCCGCTACCCTGATTGGCTGGCTAATCCGGTCGTCGTGCCAAAAAAGGGAGGAAAGGAGCGCATGTGTGTCGACTTCACCAACCTCAACAAAGCCTGCCCGCACGATCCATTTCCGCTCCCCCGCATTGACCAGATAGTCGCCTCCACCATAGAGTGTGACCTATTGTGCTTCCTAGATGCCTTCTCGGGCTATCACCAGATCAAGATGGCGGTAGAAGACGTGGAAAAAACAGCTTTCCTGACCCCATGTGGAGTGTACTGCTATACATGCATGCCATTTGGGCTGCGCAACGCAGGCGCAACCTTTCAGCGGCTGATGCACATCGCCTTAGGCCGGCAGCTTGGGAGGAACGCTGAAGCTTACGTCGACGACATTGCAGTGAAGTCTCGGGAGGCAAAAACCCTGATACCAGACCTGGAAGAAACCTTTGCGAGCCTCAACGAAGTGGACCTCGGGTAAGCTCCTGGGTTTCCTCGTGTCCCACAGGGGCATCGAGGCCAACCCGGAGAAGGTCAAAGCAGTCGAAGACATGATCCCGCCAAGGACCCTCAGAGAGATGCAGAAGATCACCGGGCGTGTAACCGCGCTAGGGTGCTTCATCTCCAAGCTGGGGGAACGAGTACTGCCCTTCTTCAAGCTGATGAAGAAGAAGGGCCCCTTCGAATGGACTGAAGAGGCCGACAAGGCATTCCAAGATCTCAAGAGGTACCTTACCTACCCACCAGTGATGGTAGCTCCATGTCCTCAGGAGCCCCTGGTGCTCTACCTTGCGGCCACCCCTACTCCGCTAGCGCAACCCTGGTGGCGGTCAGGGAGGAGCGCCGGACCAAGGCCGCAGCAACCATCCGGGCTGAAGCAAAGCAAAACCAAGAGGGCCTCGCGAAGACCACGACCGCGGCCGAAAAGGAACAGCCGCAGTAGGAGAACACGCCTGGAGCAGGAGGGGCCTCTCCGAGCGACCAAGCACTGGGGGCTCCGCCATCTCCAGAGATGCCTCGGCCTCAGGAGGACACAAGCTGCGCCGGCACCCTCAACCTCGTCGAGCACCCCGTGTACTTTGTCAGCACGGTGCTACGGGACGCAAGGGCGCGGTACCCCATGCCCCAAAAACTCCTCCTCGTGCTATTAGTGGCCTCACGCAAGCTGCGACACTACTTCCAAGGCCATCCTATCAAAGTCGTCTCAGCATATCCCTTGGAAAGAGTACTCAGGAGCCCCAACTCAGCTGGAAGAGTCACTGAATGGAACATCGAACTACAAGCATTTCAGCTAGAATTCAGTACGACCAGAGTCATCAAGGGAGCCGCACTTGCGGATTTCGTGGCAGAATGCGCACAAGCACCGGGTCTCGAGGCAGGCAAGGATCGATCACTTTCCCAGGGAAGCGAGGCCCCGGACGGCTGGGTCATGTACTTCGACGGGGCATTCTCCCGACACGGCGTGGGAGCTGGCGCAGTGCTCGTATCCCCTACCCAGGACAAACTCTACTATGTCGTACAACTCTGTTTCCAGCACGGAGAAAAGGTCTCCAACAACATAGCAGAGTACGAAGGCCTGATAGCAGGCTTGAAAGCCGCAGCCGCCTTAGGGGTAAGGCGCCTCACCATCAAGGGTGATTCGCAGCTCCTCGGCAACTTCTCCAACAAGATATACGAACCAAAGGACGAGCACATGGAAGCCTACCTCGCTGAGGTTCGCAGGATGGAGAAACAATTCTAGGGGCTGGAGTTGCAGCATGTGCCTCGCGGCACCAATCAAGAGGCTGATGACATTGCCAAGAGGGCATCCTGTAGGATCTTGTCAGGACCCCGATCCTAAGCCACATCGATCCAGCGTGTAACACATCATATCACTTTGCGGCCTCACGCACAGTACTCCCACGGGTGCCACCTTACCTGGCCCGGGACCGTTTGCGCCTTTTGGCTCGCGTCTATGATAGTGTCGCTAGCATCCATATGACAGAGAACCCGGGCCGACATGGCTAGTCGTGAACCCAAAGCGGCGCTAGCCTATGAGGACAGGCATACATGAATCACATCGAGCATGTCGGTCATCAACGTATTTATTCGGGCTGTAGCACTGGGCTAACAGGACTCCGGTAATCCGGGCTGTAGCAGGCTAGGCAGGACTCCGAATAACAGCGCGTGACATTTCCCCGAAGGGACAGACACAGGAACGACGTGAAACACATGCCGGCCAGTCAAGTGTCCAAGCAGTAGTGCTGGGCTAGCAGGACTCCGGTGAACCGGGCTGTAGCGGACTACTATCGCTCAAAAGCACTAGACTTACATTTCCCCATATGAAAGGCTGCTAAGGATAAACAACTAGATAGTCGGATCCCACTCATACCAAGCATTTCAATCATACACACAATATGCCCGATATGAGTAAATACAACATGGCATCACAACAAAACTCTACAACTCAAGTACTTTATTTAGAAGGCTCCGAGGAGCCATACATATCATCCATACAGATAGGGGTCACATGACCCAACACTCAAGTCATACAAACATACAAGCACATGCGGAAGCAAAGTAGTCTGAGTACAGACACTAGAAAGAAAGAAGGCTTGACGAAGCCTGTCTATCTACAACGACCCTTCACAAGTCTTGGATCACCACCTGGGTGATAAGTCACTTGTCAACGTCGAGGTCTACATAGAACCCATCAGAGGGGTTGGTGCAGTCGTTTGAAAAACTTGATTAAAGCAACATGAGTACGGAGGTACTCAGCAAGTCTTACAACAGGAACCTACTATACATGCACATTCTCAAGAAGGTAGTGGGGTTATTGCAGCAAGCCAGCTTTGACTCTTGGCTATGCTATCCTACGATAGACACCACTTGTAAATCATTTGTCGCACACGAGTCCACTATCACCATCACAATACTCCACCATGGATCCTCTCTCACCATCCTACGAGAGGGCCATCCGCGGTACTCACACTTATCTTGAGGATTTTAGTAGTATCCATTTAATTTGTCTATGAACTGATATAGGCAACCCAGAAGTCCATTACCGCGGACACGGCTATTCGAATAGATCATTTATAACCCTGCAGGGGTGTACTTCTTCACACATGTTTCCACCACTTAGCGTCTGCACACGACATGTGCTCGGCAGACTTCAAGCGAAAGCCGACATGGGTGTAGACCACGACCTACCTAAACACTCAAGTCTCTAGTCCAGGTTTATCGCCTATTCGGGTTCCATCCGCAGGGAGTCCGGCCGAGGTTTCCACTAACGGCCCCGAACGATGTGAACAGGGTTCCGAGACACCAAACGGGCGCCCGGTTGACCCGGCCACGTGCCTACCGCAACACAACCCACCCCGATGGTCAGCGCCGCGTGCGGCCCCCAGCATACTACAAACACCAGAAACTACTTGCAACTCCTGGACAGAGGACAAGGGTGGTTAAGAAGTCGAGCGGGGTCATATTTCAGGGCCCAATGTGTGGTAGTAACTGTATCATGGATCACAAACACAGATCTCAGTTCTTAAGGACGGCCTCAATGAAACAACCCACCATGTACTCCTACATGGCCTCTCATCGATTCCTTTACCAAATCGTGTTCAACACTTCACTCTTGTCACCGACACAACCTTTCACTCCAGTTCATCATCCCGATGAGCCAGACCTGACACAACTCTAAGCATAGCAAGCATAGCATGGTAGGAACACACACACATGTATTGGCTCAATCAACTCCTACACATGCTAGTGGGTTTCATCTAGTTACTGTGGCAATGACAGGTCATGCAAAGGAAGTGGGTTCAACTACCGCAACACACAGCAGTTTGAAACGCGTTGTCTTAATGCAGTAAACAAGGGCAGAAGCGAGAACATGGGTTTGTATCGGAATGATCAATGGGTTGCTTGCCTGATGGAGTGGTAGTGGGATACTGCACTTCAGTTGGATACTCGGAGATACCCTCGGAGGCAGAACCTACCACGAAGAACACATCGGAACACAATCAATACATGACGATATGCAACAATATGATGCATGCTATGACATGGCAATATGGATGTGTCCTGACCTAGTGCAAGTTAAACCAGAAGGGAATGAACCCATTTGAACCAAAGATTCAAATGGTAGCTCATTTATGAAGATCATATTAGTGTATCAACTTGTAATGCCTAAACAGTGGGTTTAACTTGTTCTGACATGCATGAAACCAGCACCAATGGATAGCTTGGATTTTTCTGATCATTTTTCATATATAGAACTTTGCATTTGGAGCTACAGATTAATTTCTATGATTTTTTGAAGTTTGGACTAATTTCTGGATTTTCCTGTACAAAATAAATCCAGTAATTAATTTACTGCGTCAGCATGACGTCAGTGTGACGTCAGGGGACAACGGGGTTGTCCAGGTCAAACTGACCAGTGGGACCCGCATGTCAGTAGTTAGTTTAGTGGATAATTAAACTAGTTTAATTAGTTTAAACTAATCTAGTGATTAACAGAAGGGGGCCCCACCTGTCATTGACTCAGAGGAGTCAACAGGGGCCCACCAGTCAACGGTCAAGGGTCAACTCGCCGGCGTCTAGCCGCCGGCGAGGCCATACGCGGCGGAGCAAAGTGGATTTGGCCGTTCCGGCCACCAAATGGGACGCGGAAGGCATCTACGCGCTCCTGGGAACGAGCCGCGGCTATTGGTGGAGTTAGTTGGGGTCGGGGTGGCCGGAGTTGGCGCCGGCGACGAGTTTGGCGGCGCCGGGGCTCAGGTGAGCTCGAACTCGTCGCTAGGGGGCAAGGTGAGGCGCGTGGAGTGCAGGGTTGGACCCAACGCAACGTGGTGAGTGCGATGGACACGGTGGCGTGGCCGTTGGGTGGCCGGAACCTCGTCGGCGACGAGCTCCGCGGCGGTGCGTGCGGGCGAGCTTCGTGCGCTCGTTGTAGGGCACGGGAAGATTAACGGAGAGGATGGGGAGGTGGCTATGCTCACAGCGAACTCGTAGAGCCAGACGGCGTGGTCGGGGACGAGCTGGTGCGGCGACGGCGTTGAAGTGGATCTCCGGCGACGGTGGACTCGGGCGAGGTTGGTGCGGTGGCTTCGGGGCACGCGAGCGCTCGAGGCTCGGCTGTTCGACGAAATCGACGATGGTGAAGCGGGTGGACACGGTGGCGCGGCGTGGGGTTGACGGAGAGTGCGCCTACGGCGTAGGTGCGGCGGCGGTGGCGTCGGCCATGGCGAAGGGGAGCGAGGGAGGCGAGGCAGGGCGAAAGGGCATGTCCAGGGGCTCGGGGCGGCGACGTGGAACACGTCCAGGCCAGCGGGGCGGCGAGAAGGTGAAACAGGGCGGCGGCCAGCTGCGTGGCGCGCGCTGAGCTCGCCGTTGAGCACCTGCGTGCCTGCCTGGCCAAGCCAAGCAGCTCGCTGGTGCGGCAGCTGGGCTGGGCCGGCAGGTGGGCCGGTTAGCAGGCGCCAGGTAAGTTTTCCTTTTATTTTTCCTTTTCTATTTTTCTGTAACTTTGTGGACTTATAAAAAATACTAATGCAACTCCAAAAATCACCAAACTTCATCTGGACCTTAGTTGGGATATTCCCAGCAAGGAACATTTTAGTTTGGAGATATTTGAGCATTTGAAATATTTTATAAATTTTAAATGCCCAAATTCAAATACTTATTCATTAACTCAATGACCTTCTGTTGACCTAGAAAAATGTGCACTATTTTTGCCAGAGGTTTTAACCCAAGACAAAGAGGGTGAACATTTTAGAAGGGCATTTCAGGTTCATTGAAAATATTTTTAGTAAACCCTAGTTGATTTCAGGAGGGGTGCTGGGGGTTCTGCCTTCCCCATTTCAAATTTCTGTCAAAAGTAAACATGATGCACACTCTAATGCATGAGCTAGCTAGGATGTGACAACTCACCCCCACTCAAAAGAATCTCGTCCCGAGATTTAGGTTCCTCCGGAAAGAAGGTGGGGTACTCGAGTCGAAGACGATCCTCCCTTTCCCATGTAGCTTCTTGCTCGGAATGGTGTGACCATTGAACCTTGAGAAACTTGATATTGTGGCGTCGAGTGGTACGCTCGGCTTGATCAAGGATATGAACGGGGTATTCCCGATAAGTGAGGTTATCTTGGAGATCAAGCGTTTCGTGGTCCACTCCACGGATAGGATCCGAGAAGCAACGCCTGAGTTGAGAAACGTGGAAGACGTCATGAACTCTGGAGAGATGTGGAGGTAGTTCCAGCTGGTAGGCAATTTCCCCTCGTTTGGCAAGAATGCGAAAGGGTCCAATGTAATGAGGAGCCAATTTGCCTTTGATACCGAATCGATGGGTCCCCTTTAAAGGTGTAACCCGAAGGTAAGCCATCTCGCCGACTTCATAAGCCATGGGCTTATGCTTGCGGTCATACTGACTCTTTTGTCGAGACTGGGCGGTTTTCAACTTCTCACGGATAATGCGAACCTGCTCTTCTGCATCCTGGATCATGTCCGGGCCGAAGTGTTGTCTCTCGCCGGTTTCTGACCAGTTAAGAGGCGTTCGACATTTTCGTCCATAAAGAACTTCGAAAGGAGCTTTACCCAAGCTAGCTTGATAACTGTTGTTATAAGCGAACTCGGCGAATGGAAGGCACTTCTCCCAATTCATACCGAAAGAGATGACAGAAGCTCGGAGCATATCCTCCAGAATTTGATTGACTCGTTCTACTTGACCACTTGACTGAGGATGGAAGGCGGTGCTAAAGGAAAGTCGAGTTCCCATAGCATTTTGGAAACTTTCCCAAAATCGAGAGGTGAAAAGACTGCCACGATCGGAATTAATTTCCAATGGAACACCATGGAGAGACACTATTCGAGAGATGTAAAATCCGCTAGCTGGCTAGCGGTTATACTCTCGCGAACAGGTAAGAAGTGGGCTACTTTGGAAAGACGATCGACAACAACGAAGATAGCATTATTCCCTCTTTTGGTTCTGGGAAACCCGGTAATGAAATCCATACCGATTTTATCCCATTTCCATTCAGGAATTGTCACATCCTACCTAGTTCATGCATTAGAGTGTGCATCATGTTTTCTTTTGACAAGAAAATTGAAATGGGGAAGGCAGAACCCCCAGCACCCCTCCTGAATCTACTAGGGTTTACTAAAATCTTTTTCAATGAACCTGAAATGCCCTTCTAAAATGTTCATCATCTTTGCTTTGGTCTTAAACCTCTGGCAAAAATAGTGCACATCTTTCTAGGTCAACAGAAGGTCATTGAATTAATGCATAAGTATTTGAATTTGGGCATTTAAAATTTATAAAACATTTCAAATGCCCAAATATCTCCAAACTAAAATGTTCCTTGCTGGAAATATTCCAACTAAGGACCAGGTGCAGTTTGGTGATTTTTGGAGTTGTGCTAGTATTTTTAATAAGTCTACAAAGTTACAAAAGAAATAGAAAAGGAAACAAAAATCAGAAAAAGACTTACCTGGCCAAACCCCCCCAGCCGGCCCACCTGGCGGCCCAGCACTGTGCTGGCCCGAGCCAGCCAGCTGCTTCGTCCCCGCCAGGCAGGCAGGGTGGTGACGCCGACGAGCGCGAGCTCGCCACAACGCCACCTGCTCGCCGCTTCGCCGCCCGACGCGCTGGACGACCTCCACGTCGTGCCCCCGACCCCGTGGACACGTCCACTTCCCCCCTGCCTCTCTCCCTCGCTCCCTCACCGCCATGGCCGACGCTGCCGCGCCCACGCCGCCGTGAATCCACGCCCCTCGTCGCCCCGTGCTGCTCCACTGTGTCCTGCAGCTCCGCCACCTCCTCCTCGAGCGTTCCACCAAGCCACGCCTCGCCGGGAGCCTGCGAACGACCTCCTCGAGCTCGTCTTCAACCTTCGGCCGCCCAGATCGCCACCGCCGCCCCGCTTGCTCCGGCTCGTCCCCGACCCCGCCGTCAGCTCCGTCGCAACCGCGGTGAGCCTAGCTAGCTTCCCATTCCCTCCGTTCTGCTTCTCGAGCACCACAGCGAGCACACGCAGCTCACCTGCACGCGCCGCCGCCTGGCCACGTCGCCGGCGTTGCCCCGGTGACCATTTGGTCACGGGCCTGTGCCCGTCACACCCCACGCGCCACGTAGAGGCCGTAGGCGCTAGTTCCACCTCGCCTAAGCCACTGCAGCCACGCGCACGAGCTGGCCGAGCTTCGGCCTCCACCTGACCTCGTCGCCGGCGTCGTTTCCGGTGACCCCGAGGCCAGCCACCACCACAGCTAGATGCGGGCGAGCACCAGCTGCCCGTAGCCGCTCTCTGCGCTGCAAACGGAGCCCTGTGGGCGAATCCCGCAGTGCACCGCCGCGTCTGGCCTCGCCGGCGGCTAAACGCCGGCGGGCCTTGACCTTTGACCGGCAGGGTTTGACCCCCTGACGTGGACAGGTGGGCCCAGTTGACTCCTCCTGAGTCTATGACATGTGGGCCCCGCCTGCTAATTAAACTAGAGTTAAGATTAATCTGTTTTGCTTAAGCTAATGACCCTGACACGCGGGACCCACGCGTCAGGTTTGACCTGGACCGGTCTGTTGACTTGCTGAGGTCAGCATGACCTCTTGCTGACGCAATTAATTAATTACTGGATTTATTATTATACAGGAAAATCCAGAAAATAGTTCAAACTTCAAAAATTCATAGAAAATTATCTGTAACTCCAAATGCAAAGTTCTATATATGAAAAATGATCAGAAAAATCCAAGATATCCATTGGTGCTGGTTTCATGCATGTCAGAACAAGTTAAACCCACTGTCTAGGCATTACAAGATGATACACTAATATGATCTTAATAAATGAGTTTCCGTTTGAATCTTTGGTTCAAATGGGTTCATTCCCTTCTAGTTTAACTTACACTAGGTCAGGACACATTCATATTGCCATGTCATAGCATGCATCATATTGCTGCATATCGCCATGTATTGATTGTGTTCCGATGTGCTCATCGTGGTAGGTTCTGCCTCCGAGGATATCTCCGAGTATCCAACTGAAGGGCAGTATCCCACGACCACTCCATCAGGCAAGCAACCCATTGATCATTCCGATACAAACCCATGTTCTCGCTTCTGCTCTCGTTTACTGCATTAAGACAACGCGTTTCAAACTGCTGTGTGTCGCGGTAGTTGAACCCACTTCCTTTGCATGACCTGTCATTGCCACAGTAACTAGATGAAACCCACTAGCATGTGTAGGAGTTGATTGAGCCAATACATGTGTGTGTGTTCCTACCATGCTATGCTTGCTATGCTTAGAGTTGTGTCAGGTCTGGTTCATCGGGATGATGAACTGGAGTGAAAGGTTGTGTCGGTGACAAGAGTGAAGTGTTGAATACGATTTGGTAAAGGAATCGATGAGAGGCCATGTAGGAGTACATGGTGGGTTGTTTCATTGAGGCCGTCCTTAAGAACTGAGATCTGTGTTTGTGATCCATGATACAGTTACTACCACACATTGGGCCCTGAAATATGACCCCGCTCGACTTCTTATCCACCCTTGTCCTCTGTCCAGGAGTTGCAAGTAGTTTCTGGTGTTTGCAGTATGCTGGGGGCCGCACGCGGCGCTGACCATCGGGGTGGGCTGTGTTGCGGTAGGCACGTGGCACGGTGTACCGACTCGCCCGTTTGGTGTCTCGGGAACCCTGTTCACATCGTTCGGGGCCGTTAGTGGAAACCTCGGCCGGACTCCCTGCGGATGGAACCCGAATAGGCGATAAACCTGGACTAGAGACTTGAGTGTTTAGGTAGGTCGTGGTCTACACCCACGTCGGCTTTCGCTTGAAGTCTGCCGAGCACATGTCGTGTGCAGACGCTAAGTGGTGGAAACATGTGTGAAGAAGTACACCCCTGCAGGGTTACAAATGATCTATTCGAATAGCCGTGTCCGCGGTAATGGACTTCTGGGTTGCCTATAACAGTTCATAGACAAGCAAATGGATTCTACTAAAAATCTCAAGATAAGTGTGAGTACCGCGGATGGCCCTCTCGTAGGATGGCGAGAGAGGATCCACGGTGGAGTATTGTGATGGTGGTAGGGGACTCGTGTGCGACAAATGATTTACAAGTGGTGTCTATCGTAGGACAGCTTAGCCAAGAGTCAAAGCTGGCTTGCTGCAATAACCCCACTACCTTCTTGAGAATGTGCATGTATAGTAGGTTCCTGTTGTAAGACTTGCTGAGTACCTCCGTACTCATGTTGCTTTAATCATGTTTTTCAGACGACTACACCAACCCCTCCGGTGGGTTCTATGTAGACCTCGACGTTGACGAGTGACTTATCACCCAGGTGGTGATCCAAGACTTGTGAAGGGTCGTTGTAGATAGACAGGCTTCGTCAAGCCTTCTTTCTTCTAGTGTCTGTACTCAGACTACTTTGCTTCCGCATGTGCTTGTATGTTGTATGACTTGAGTGTTGGGTCATGTGACCCCTATCTGTATGGATGATATGTATGGCTCCTCGGAGCCTTCTAAATAAAGTACTTGAGTCGTAGAGTACTGTTGTGATGCCATGTTGTATTTACTCATATCGGGCATATTGTGTGCATGATTGAAATGCTTGGTATGACTGGGATCCGACTATCTAGTTGTTTATCCTTGGCAGCCTTTCATATGGGGAAATGTAAGTCTTGTGCTTCTGAGCGATAGTAGTCCGCTACAGCCCGGTTCACCGGAGTCCTGCTAGCCCAGCACTACTGCTTGGAACACTTGACTGGCCGGCATGTGTTTCACGTCGTTCCTATGTCTGTCCCTTCGGGGAAATGTCACGCGCTGTTATTCGGAGTCCTGTTAGCCCAGTGCTACAGCCCGAATAAATACGTTGATGACCGACATGCTCGATGTGATTCACGTATGCCTGTCCTCATAGGCTAGCGCCGCTTTGGGTTCACGACTAGCCATGTCGGCCCGGGTTCTCTGTCATATGGATGCTAGCGACACTATCATATACGTGAGCCAAAAGGCGCAAACGGTCCCGGGCCAGGTAAGGTGGCACCCGTGGGAGTACCGTGCGTGAGGCCGCAAAGTGATATGATGTGTTACACGCTGGATCGATGTGGCTTAGGATCGGGGTCCTGACAACGTTGGCATCAGAGCCGGACTGCCTGTAGGTTCGCTAAGCCAAACTGGTCGATGTCGAGTCTAGAAATGCTTTAGTTATATGTAGGGGAATTGATTGTGGGAGGGAACGTAAGGCTCTTTTACTCCTTTACCTTATGCCCTCTATTCTGAGTCATTCTCTTCTCATTCTACGTGGGTTAAGGACTAGGCTCTCTTCTCTCTATCAGGTTCACGTGTTACTAAATCCGTAGTAACTTATAGGATTGTTGGTTCAACCCAGTTCAGTTCTACTAAAGTTTAGTATGTTGCCATTTGAACCAGAACCTTGATATGATGTTGTTGAGTGGTTTCGCAAACTGTTGTGGATGTCTCAAGTCTTTTTCTGAGCATTTACAGCCGTTATGCTGTCCAATTTCATCCAGAAATTCTAATGCCTTTGCACTATTTTGTGCTTTCAGATGGCTACCCGTCCCCAAAACCAAGGGGTTCGTCTGACCCGTTGCATCGGTATATGTGGTCATACCGCCATGTTGGTTCGAGTGATGGTTGCGGCAGGTTACCGATGGTACCCTGAATACACCGTCGAAGAGCAGTTTAGAGATTTCAACCAGAGCCAATATCTGTGCACGGTCAGGATATATCCATCTTATCCCGGAGCCATGGAACCACTCCACTGTTCTTATGGACTCGGGATCACTATTGGGATGTCCGTTCAAGATGCAGCCTACTCGATGATGACCATTATGCGAGCTAGAACTGCCTTTTTGAGCAACACTGATTTTCGCTACATGCCAGCATCCCTCCCTGGGGCGCATGGTTACCTTCAGGGCATGTACAGTGATGCATCCCATGAGGACTCACTCCTTTGCACCACTACTGAGATGTTGGAAGATAAGGACCGTGAAAACCGGGCCTTGCGTATGGAGCTCTTTAATGCTCGTGCTGATCATTGGGCCACCTTGACGAGGTTTGCACCTGCTGTGCAAGCCGGATACATGGACATGAGAGACTTGTATCCTGTGCGGGCTAGTCTGCCAGACTTCATGGAATGGCGTGAGGTGGGAGGCATCACCCCTCCTCGTGGACCTCGTCTGCCGCCGTCTGTTGGACCGAGGCCGCACCCAAGTCCCTATGGTCCACAAGCACCGCAGGACCGTCTGTTCCCAGATGACCATGTTCCGCTTCCAGGTCTGGGTGGTGACTTCTATGAGGACTTCTACGGAGCCGTCTGAGCTAGTAGTAGTCTCGCTAGTATTGTAATAGTTGTATGTCCACCGTCCTGCGTGATTGTGGAATATAACTTAGTGTGTATCAATTCCGGAGGTGTAGAAAAATAATGTATAGGAGCTTGGAATGCCTCCGATGAGATGTAACGTCTTTCGTCTTAGTTGTACTTCAGCTTGAGCTTGTACTAAACTATGTATGATGTGTATGACCGTTGGTATATATATGGCAGTTTCTATATTACCATGTCATACGGATGATCATCTCTGCATTCCTTGTTATCCATTACATTCCGCACTCCTTGGCCAGATTTTGCCATCCTGGTTTAAATCGTTGTTTTGTTTTCCTAGGATGGTCAACACCCGCAGCAACCCTGCTGCTCCGGAGCAGGGAGAAGCTAGTGCACCTAGAGAGGAAAGTCTGCCTCAACCACCTTCTCTGGCCGGAGTGATGCTGGAGGCAGAGCGCAACAGGCGCGACACCAACCGCTTGTTAGAGCGGATTGAGCAGAACACTGCACGCCAGCAGAGGATCAATTCGGTGTCCATCAATGACTTTGTCAAGCTGTACCCGCCAAAGTTCAATCATTCCATCGAACCTCTCGATGCGGATGACTGGCTCCGCAGCATCGCCCACAAGCTACGTTCTGCCAACGTGGCTGAAGATGATAAAGTCACCTTTGCTCCCTATCACCTCGAAGGCCCTGCCAGCCTTTGGTGGGAGAATTATGAAGCTATGCGTCCGGTCGGCCAACTCACTACTTGGGCTGATTTCAGTGCCGCTTTTCGTGAGCATCATATTCCGGAAGGTCTCATGGATCGCAAGAGGGAGGAGTTCTGTAACTTCACCCAGGGGAAGCTGACTGTGGATGCATACAGTCGCGAGTTTGGAAAGCTTGCACGCTATGCTCCCGAAGAGGTATCCACCGACGCCAAAAAGCAGGCAAGGTTCCGCAAGGGACTTAGCCCTGAGCTCCGTCGTGACCTTCGTCTGCATGAATGCACTTCTTTTCCGAAGCTAGTCAATAAGGCCATCAGTGCCGAGACAGGGCAGAATGATTTTGAAGCTTCACGCAAGCACTCCCGTGACTATGGTTCTTCATCCGGCTCTGGATCTCAGAAGCGCCGGGTCTGGATTCCAAATTCTGCTATGCCACCCAGGTATACTCCGAGGCCATCCTTTGAGGCGCCTCGCCCCAATCAGCAGTATATGCCGCCCAAGACTTTTGGTGGCCCCACTGCCAATGCTGCTCCACGCCCCAATTCGATAACTTGCTTCAAGTGTGGTGAGCCGGGCCACTACATCCGTGAGTGTCCCCAGAACAACCCAGTCAGTTCGGAAAGTCTGTTGGACGTGGTAAGTCAACAGCAAAGGTGCTTGTCGCCAAGCCAGCCACCACTGTTCGTGGCCATGTCAACTACGTTTCAGCTGAAGAGACTCAAGAGGACCCCAACGTCGTTCTCGGTACGCTCCTTGTTAATTGCCACCCGGCAACTGTTCTCTTTGATACTGGAGCATCTCATTCATTTATTTCTGAGAGCTATGCTAGTTTGCACAACACCACCTTTTGTGACATGCCCACCTCCATGGTAATTCAAACCCCTGGTTCTAAGTGGCAAACCTCTAGAATCAGCCATGGAAATGAAATTCTTGTTGACAGATTGGTCTTCCTTGCGTCACTAATAGCTCTCAAGTCTTCAGACATAAACATCATCTTGTGTATGGACTGGATGTCAGCCCATTACGCCAAGATTGACTGCTCAACTAGAACTGTTCAACTTACCCATCCATCGGGCAAGACAGTCAACGTTTTGACCCGAGTATCGGAGCGTCAGCTCTACTCTTTAAATGCCAATCCCCTTCCAGACCTCGAAGATATTTCAGTAGTCCGTGACTTTCCGGATGTCTTTCCAGAGGAACTGCCAGGTGTTCCACCTGACAGAGATGTCGAGTTCGTGATAGACCTTGTTCCAGGAACCGTTCCAATCTCTAGGAGACCTTACAAGATGGCACCCCTAGAACTAGCTGAGCTTAAGAAACAACTCGACGAGTCCTTGCAAAAGGGTTTCATCCGTCCTAGTTCATCTCCATGGGCTTGCCCCGTCCTCTTCGTCAAGAAGAAGGATGGAACGGATCGGATGGTTGTAGATTACCGACCTGTCAATTTGGTCACTATCAAGAACAAGTATCCGCTCCCCAGGATCAACGACCTGTATGACCAGCTCGCTGGATCCTCAGTCTTTTCCAAGATGGATTTGAGGTTGGGCTACCATCAAATCAAAATCAAGAACGGGGACATTCCTAAAACGGCTTTCGTTACTCGTTACGGCCAATACGAGTACACCGTCATGTCCTTCGGTTTAACCAATGCTCCAGCCACCTTCTCTCGGTTAATGAACTCGATCTTCATGGAGTACTTGGATAAATTCGTCGTCGTATACCTCGATGATATACTCATCTACTCCAAGAATGAGGAAGAACATGCCAAACATCTAAGGCTAGTATTGATGAAACTTCGAGAGCATCGCCTTTATGCCAAATTCTCCAAGTGTGAATTCTGGTTGCCAGAAGTGACCTATCTGGGCCATGTAATCTCTGGTAAGGGCATCGCTGTCAATCCCGAGCGAGTTCAAGCTGTCCTGGACTGGACTCCACATGAAACGGTCAAGCAAGTCCGGAGTTTTCTTGGTTTAGCGAGCTATTGCCGCCGCTTCGTCGAGAATTTCTCCAAGGTTGCTAAGCCTCTAACTGAACTCCTCAAGAAAGATAAAAAGTTCGAGTGGACCCCACAGTGCGAGTTCAGCTTTCAGGAACTGAAAAGACGCCTGACGTCTGCTCCCGTACTGGTACCACCAGATTTCTCTAAGGACTTTGTTATCTATTGCGACGCCTCGCGACAAGGACTAGGTTGCATACTCATGCAAGATCGTCATGTGATTGCCTACGCATCTCGACAGTTGCGTCCACATGAGGATAATTATCCTACTCATGATCTAGAGCTTGCAGCGGTAGTCCATGCACTCAAAACCTGGCGACATTACCTCCTGGGTAACCGTTGCGAAATTTACACTGATCACCAAAGTTTGAAATATATCTTCACCCAACCGGATTTGAATCTCAGGCAAAGATGTTGGGTCGAGTTGATCTCGGATTACGACTTAGGAATAACTTACACCCCAGGCAAAGCCAATGTCATGGCTGATGCGCTAAGTCGTAAATCTTATTGTAACAACCTGAGGTTACAACAAAGTCAACCACTTCTCCACGAGGAATTTCGTAAGCTTAACCTTCACATTGTTCCTCGAGGATTCCTTTCCACCCTGGTGGCGAAACCTAACCTTACGGATCAAATCATAGCTGCCCAGAAGCGCGATAAGGGCATATCTCGGATTAAGGAAAACATCGCTAGCGGAGTTGCTAAATGTTTTTCCATAGATGAACAAGGTGTTGTCCTCTTCGAGAACCGCTTGGTGGTTCCCAAGAAACAACATTTACGACAATTGATCCTTAAGGAAGCTCATGAATCCCCTCTCACCATTCATCCCGGTAGTACTAAAATGTATCAAGACCTACGCCAGAGGTTTTGGTGGACTAGGATGAAGAGAGAAATCGCTCAATACATTGCAACTTGCGACGTCTGTCGTCGTGTTAAAGCAGAGCATCAACGGCCTGCTGGCACCCTTCAACCATTGGAGATTCCTGAATGGAAATGGGATAAAATCGATATGGATTTCATTACCGGGTTTCCCAGAACCAAAAGAGGGAATAATGCTATCTTCGTTGTTGTCGATCGTCTCTCCAAAGTAGCCCACTTCTTACCTGTTCGCGAGAGTATAACCGCTAGCCAGCTAGCTGATTTGTACATCTCTCGAATAGTATCTCTCCATGGTGTCCCATTGGAAATTAACTCAGACCGTGGAAGTCTTTGCACCTCTCGATTTTGGGAAAGTTTCCAAAATGCTATGGGGACTCGTCTCTCCTTTAGCACCGCCTTCCATCCTCAGTCAAGTGGTCAAGTAGAACGAGTCAATCAAATTCTGGAGGATATGCTCCGAGCTTCTGTCATCTCTTTCGGTATGAATTGGGAGAAGTGCCTTCCATTCGTCGAGTTCGCTTATAACAACAGTTTTCAAGCTAGCTTGGGCAAAGCCCCTTTCGAAGTTCTCTATGGACGAAAATGTCGAACGCCTCTTAACTGGTCAGAAACCGGCGAGAGACAACTCTTTGGCCCGGACATGATCCAGGATGCAGAAGATCAGGTTCGCATTATTCATGAGAAGTTGAAAACCGCCCAGTCTCGACAAAAGAGTCAGTATGACCGCAAGCATAAGCCCATGGCTTATGAAGTCGGCGAGATGGCTTACCTTCGGGTTACACCTTTAAAGGGAACCCATCGATTCGGTATCAAAGGCAAATTGGCTCCTCGTTACATTGGACCTTTTCGCATTCTTGCCAAACGAGGAGAAGTTGCCTACCAATTGGAACTACCTCCGCATCTCTCCAGAGTCCATGATGTCTTCCACGTCTCTCAACTCAGGCGTTGCTTCTCGGATCCTATCCGTGGAGTGGACCACGAAACGCTTGATCTCCAAGATAACCTCACCTATCGAGAATACCCCGTTCGTATCCTTGATCAAGCCGAGCGTACCACTCGACGCCACAATATCAAGTTTCTCAAGGTTCAATGGTCACATCATTCCGAGCAAGAAGCTACATGGGAAAGGGAGGATCGTCTTCGACTTGAGTACCCCACCTTCTTTCTGACAGATCCTAAATCTCGGGACGAGATTCTTTTGAGTGGGGGTGAGTTGTCACATCCTACCTAGTTCATGCATTAGAGTGTGCATCATGTTTACTTTTGACAAGAAAATTGAAATGGGGAAGGCAGAACCCCCAGCACCCCTCCTGAATCTACTAGGGTTTACTAAAATCTTTTTCAATGAACCTGAAATGCCCTTCTAAAATGTTCATCATCTTTGCTTTGGTCTTAAACCTCTGGCAAAAATAGTGCACATCTTTCTAGGTCAACAGAAGGTCATTGAATTAATGCATAAGTATTTGAATTTGGGCATTTAAAATTTATAAAACATTTCAAATGCCCAAATATCTCCAAACTAAAATGTTCCTTGCTGGAAATATTCCAACTAAGGACCAGGTGCAGTTTGGTGATTTTTGGAGTTGTGCTAGTATTTTTAATAAGTCTACAAAGTTACAAAAGAAATAGAAAAGGAAACAAAAATCAGAAAAAGACTTACCTGGCCAAACCCCCCCAGCCGGCCCACCTGGCGGCCCAGCACTGTGCTGGCCCGAGCCAGCCAGCTGCTTCGTCCCCGCCAGGCAGGCAGGGTGGTGACGCCGACGAGCGCGAGCTCGCCACGACGCCACCTGCTCGCCGCTTCGCCGCCCGACGCGCTGGACGACCTCCACGTCGTGCCCCCGACCCCGTGGACACGTCCACTTCCCCCTGCCTCTCTCCCTCGCTCCCTCACCGCCATGGCCGACGCTGGCGCGCCCACGCCGCCGTGAATCCACGCCCCTCGTCGCCCCCGTGCTGCTCCACTGTGTCCTGCAGCTCCGCCACCTCCTCCTCGAGCGTTCCACCAAGCCACGCCTCGCCGGGAGCCTGCGAACGACCTCCTCGAGCTCGTCTTCAACCTTCGGCCGCCCAGATCGCCACCGCCGCCCCGCTTGCTCCGGCTCGTCCCCGACCCCGCCGTCAGCTCCGTCGCAACCGCGGTGAGCCTAGCTAGCTTCCCATTCCCTCCGTTCTGCTTCTCGAGCACCACAGCGAGCACACGCAGCTCACCTGCACGCGCCGCCGCCTGGCCACGTCGCCGGCGTTGCCCCGGTGACCATTTGGTCACGGGCCTGTGCCCGTCACACCCCACGCGCCACGTAGAGGCCGTAGGTGCTAGTTCCACCTCGCCTAAGCCACTGCAGCCACGCGCACGAGCTGGCCGAGCTTCGGCCTCCACCTGACCTCGTCGCCGGCGTCGTTTCCGGTGACCCCGAGGCCAGCCACCACCACAGCTAGATGCGGGCGAGCACCAGCTGCCCGTAGCCGCTCTCTGCGCTGCAAACGGAGCCCTGTGGGCGAATCCCGCAGTGCACCGCCGCGTCTGGCCTCGCCGGCGGCTAAACGCCGGCGGGCCTTGACCTTTGACCGGCAGGGTTTGACCCCCTGACGTGGACAGGTGGGCCCAGTTGACTCCTCCTGAGTCTATGACATGTGGGCCCCGCCTGCTAATTAAACTAGAGTTAAGATTAATCTGTTTTGCTTAAGCTAATGACCCTGACATGCGGGACCCACGCGTCAGGTTTGACCTGGACCGGTCTGTTGACTTGCTGAGGTCAGCATGACCTCTTGCTGACGCAATTAATTAATTACTGGATTTATTATTATACAGGAAAATCCAGAAAATAGTTCAAACTTCAAAAATTCATAGAAAATTATCTGTAACTCCAAATGCAAAGTTCTATATATGAAAAATGATCAGAAAAATCCAAGCTATCCATTGGTGCTGGTTTCATGCATGTCAGAACAAGTTAAACCCACTGTTTAGGCATTACAAGATGATACACTAATATGATCTTAATAAATGAGTTTCCGTTTGAATCTTTGGTTCAAATGGGTTCATTCCCTTCTGGTTTAACTTACACTAGGTCAGGACACATTCATATTGCCATGTCATAGCATGCATCATATTGCTGCATATCGCCATGTATTGATTGTGTTCCGATGTGCTCATCGTGGTAGGTTCTGCCTCCGAGGATATCTCCGAGTATCCAACTGAAGGGCAGTATCCCACGACCACTCCATCAGGCAAGCAACCCATTGATCATTCCGATACAAACCCATGTTCTCGCTTCTGCCCTTGTTTACTGCATTAAGACAACGCGTTTCAAACTGCTGTGTGTTGCGGTAGTTGAACCCACTTCCTTTGCATGACCTGTCATTGCCACAGTAACTAGATGAAACCCACTAGCATGTGTAGGAGTTGATTGAGCCAATACATGTGTGTGTGTTCCTACCATGCTATGCTTGCTATGCTTAGAGTTGTGTCAGGTCTGGTTCATCGGGATGATGAACTGGAGTGAAAGGTTGTGTCGGTGACAAGAGTGAAGTGTTGAATACGATTTGGTAAAGGAATCGATGAGAGGCCATGTAGGAGTACATGGTGGGTTGTTTCATTGAGGCCGTCCTTAAGAACTGAGATCTGTGTTTGTGATCCATGATACAGTTACTACCACACATTGGGCCCTGAAATATGACCCCGCTCGACTTCTTATCCACCCTTGTCCTCTGTCCAGGAGTTGCAAGTAGTTTCTGGTGTTTGTAGTATGCTGGGGGCCGCACGCGGCGCTGACCATCGGGGTGGGCTGTGTTGCGGTAGGCACGTGGCACGGTGTACCGACTCGCCCGTTTGGTGTCTCGGGAACCCTGTTCACATCGTTCGGGGCCGTTAGTGGAAACCTCGGCCGGACTCCCTGCGGATGTAACCCGAATAGGCGATAAACCTGGACTAGAGACTTGAGTGTTTAGGTAGGTCGTGGTCTACACCCACGTCGGCTTTCGCTTGAAGTCTGCCGAGCACATGTCGTGTGCAGACGCTAAGTGGTGGAAACATGTGTGAAGAAGTACACCCCTGCAGGGTTACAAATGATCTATTCGAATAGCCGTGTCCGCGGTAATGGACTTCTGGGTTGCCTATAACAGTTCATAGACAAGCAAATGGATTCTACTAAAAATCTCAAGATAAGTGTGAGTACCGCGGATGGCCCTCTCGTAGGATGGCGAGAGAGGATCCACGGTGGAGTATTGTGATGGTGGTAGTGGACTCGTGTGCGACAAATGATTTACAAGTGGTGTCTATCGTAGGACAACTTAGCCAAGAGTCAAAGCTGGCTTGCTGCAATAACCCCACTACCTTCTTGAGAATGTGCATGTATAGTAGGTTCCTGTTGTAAGACTTGCTGAGTACCTCCGTACTCATGTTGCTTTAATCATGTTTTTCAGACGACTACACCAACCCCTCCGGTGGGTTCTATGTAGACCTCGACGTTGACGAGTGACTTATCACCCAGGTGGTGATCCAAGACTTGTGAAGGGTCGTTGTAGATAGACAGGCTTCGTCAAGCCTTCTTTCTTCTAGTGTCTGTACTCAGACTACTTTGCTTCCGCATGTGCTTGTATGTTGTATGACTTGAGTGTTGGGTCATGTGACCCCTATCTGTATGGATGATATGTATGGCTCCTCGGAGCCTTCTAAATAAAGTACTTGAGTCGTAGAGTACTGTTGTGATGCCATGTTGTATTTACTCATATCGGGCATATTGTGTGCATGATTGAAATGCTTGGTATGAGTGGGATCCGACTATCTAGTTGTTTATCCTTAGCAGCCTTTCATATGGGGAAATGTAAGTCTTGTGCTTCTGAGCGATAGTAGTCCGCTACAGCCCGGTTCACCGGAGTCCTGCTAGCCCAGCACTACTGCTTGGAACACTTGACTGGCCGGCATGTGTTTCACGTCGTTCCTATGTCTGTCCCTTCGGGGAAATGTCACGCGCTGTTATTCGGAGTCCTGTTAGCCCAGTGCTACAGCCCGAATAAATACGTTGATGACCGACATGCTCGATGTGATTCACGTATGCCTGTCCTCATAGGCTAGCGCCGCTTTGGGTTCACGACTAGCCATGTCGGCCCGGGTTCTCTGTCATATGGATGCTAGCGACACTATCATATACGTGAGCCAAAAGGCGCAAACGGTCCCGGGCCAGGTAAGGTGGCACCCGTGGGAGTACCGTGCGTGAGGCCGCAAAGTGATATGATGTGTTACACGCTAGATCGATGTGGCTTAGGATCGGGGTCCTGACAGGAATCTCCAATGGTTGAAGGGTGCCAGCAGGCCGTTGATGCTCTGCTTTAACATGACGACAGACGTCGCAAGTTGCAATGTATTGAGCGATTTCTCTCTTCATCCTAGTCCACCAAAACCTCTGGCGTAGGTCTTGATACATTTTAGTACTACCGGGATGAATGGTGAGAGGGGATTCATGAGCTTCCTTAAGGATCAATTGTCGTAAATGTTGTTTCTTGGGAACCACCAAGCGGTTTTCGAAGAAGACAACACCTCGTTCATCCATGGAAAAACATTTAGCAACTCCGCTAGCGATGTTTTCCTTAATCCGAGATATGCCCTTATCGCGCTTCTGGGCAGCTATGATTTGATC
Source organism: Aegilops umbellulata (assembly GCA_032464435.1). Classification (NCBI taxonomy): domain Eukaryota; kingdom Viridiplantae; phylum Streptophyta; class Magnoliopsida; order Poales; family Poaceae; genus Aegilops; species Aegilops umbellulata. Next base: position 353,085,649 of record CP136055.1, read on the forward strand.
CGTAAGGTTAGGTTTCGCCACCAGGTTGGAAAGGAATCCTCGAGGAACAATGTGAAGGTTAAGCTTACGAAATTTCTCGTGGAGGAGTGGTTGACCTTGTTGTAACATCAGATTGTTACAATAAGATTTACGACTTAGTGCATCAGCCATGACATTGGCTTTGCCTGGGGTGTAGGTTATTCCTAAGTCGTAATCCGAGATCAACTCGACCCAACGTCTTTGCCTGAGATTCAAATCCGGTTGGGTGAAGATATATTTCAGACTTTGGTGATCAGTGTAGATTTCGCAACGATTACCCAGAAGGTAATGTCGCCAGGTTTTGAGTGCATGGACTACTGCTGCAAGCTCTAGATCATGTGTGGGATAATTATCCTCATGTGGACGCAACTGTCGAGATGCGTAAGCAATCACATGTCAATCTTGCATGAGTATGCAACCTAGTCCTTGTCGCGAGGCGTCGCAATAGATAACAAAGTCTTTAGAGAAATCTGGTGGTACCAGCACGGGAGCAGATGTCAGGCGTCTTTTCAGTTCCTGAAAGCTGAACTCGCACTGTGGGGTCCACTCGAACCTTTTATCTTTCTTGAGGAGTTCGGTTAGAGGCTTAGCAACCTTGGAGAAATTCTCGACGAAGCGGCGGCAATAGCTCGCTAAACCAAGAAAACTCCGAACTTGCTTGACCGTTTCAGGTGGAGTCCAGTCAAGGATGGCTTGAACTCGCTCGGGATTGACAGCAATGCCCTTACCAGAGATTACATGGCCCAGATAGGTCACTTCTGGCAACCAGAATTCACACTTGGAGAATTTGGCATAAAGGCGATGCTCTCGAAGTTTCATCAATACTAGCCTTAAATGTTCGGCATGTTCTTCCTCATTCATGGAGTAGATGATTATATCATCGAGGTAAACCACAACGAATTTATCCAAATACTCCATGAAGATCGAGTTCATTAACCGAGAGAAGGTGGCTGGAGCATTGGTTAAACCGAAGGACATGACGGTGTACTCGTATTGGCCGTAACGAGTGACAAAGGCCGTTTTGGGAATGTCCCCGTTCTTGATTTTTATTTGATGGTAGCCCAACCTCAAATCCATCTTGGAAAAGACTGAGGATCCTGCGAGCTGGTCATACAGGTCGTTGATCCTGGGGAGTGGATACTTGTTCTTGATAGTGACCAAATTGACAGGTCGGTAATCTACAACCATCCGATCCGTTCCATCCTTCTTCTTGACGAAGAGGACGGGGCAAGCCCATGGAGATGAACTAGGACGGATGAAACCCTTTTGCAAGGACTCATCGAGTTGTTTCTTAAGCTCAGCTAGTTCTAGGGGTGCCATCTTATAAGGTCTTCTAGAGATTGGGAGGGTTCCTGGAACAAGGTCTATCACGAACTCAACATCTCTGTCAGGTGGAACACCTGGCAGTTCCTCTGGAAAGACAGCCGGGAAGTCACGGACTACCGGAATATCTTTGAGGTCTGGAAGGGGATTGGCATTTAGAGAGTAGAGCTGCCGCTCAGACACTCGGGTCAAAACATTGACTGTCTTGCCCGATGGATGGGTAAGTTGAACAGTTCTAGTTGAGCAGTCAATCTTGGCGTAATGAGCTGACATCCAGTCCATACCCAAGATGATGTTTATGTCCGAAGACTTGAGAGCTATTAGTGACGCGAGAAAGACCAATCTGTCGACAAGAATTTCATTTCCATGGCTGATCCTAGAGGTTTGCCATCTAGAACCGGGAGTTTGAATTTCCATGGAGGTGGGCATGTCACTAAAGGTGGTGTTGTGCAATCGAGCATAGCTCTCAGAAATAAATGAATGAGATGCTCCAGTATCAAAGAGAACAGTTGCCGGATGGCAATTAACAAGGAGCGTACCGAGAACGACGTTGGGGTCCTCTTGAGTCTCTTCAGCTGAAACGTAGTTGACATGGCCACGAGCAGTGGTGGCTGGCTTGGCGACTAGCACCTTTATTGTTGACTTACCACGTCCAACAGACTTTCCGAACTGGCTGGGGTTATTCTGGGGACACTCACGGATGTAGTGACCCGGCTCACCACACTTGAAGCAAGTTATCATATTGGGGCGTGGAGCAGCATTGGCAGTGGGGCTACCAAAAGTCTTGGGCGGCACATACTATTGATTGGGGCGAGGCGCCTCAAAGGATGGCCTCGGAGTATACCTGGGTGGCATAGCAGAATTTGGGATCCAGACCCGGTGCTTCTGCGATCCTGAACCGGATGAAGATCCATAATCACGGGAGTGCTTGCGTGAAGCTTCAAAATCATTCTGCCCTGTCTCGACACTAATGGCCTTATTGACTAGCTTCGGAAAAGAAGTGCATTCATGCAGACGAAGGTCACGACGGAGCTCAGGGCTAAGTCCCTTGCGGAACCTTGCCTGCTTTTTGGCGTCGGTGGATACCTCTTCGGGAGCATAGCGTGCAAGCTTTCCAAACTCGCGACTGTATGCATCCACAGTCAGCCTACCCTGGGTGAAGTTACAGAACTCCTCCCTCTTGCGATCCATGAGGCCTTCCGGGATATGATGCTCACGAAAAGCGGCACTGAAATCAGCCCAAGTAGTGAGTTGGCCGACCGGGCGCATAGCTTCATAATTCTCCCACCACAGGCTGGCAGGGCCTTCGAGGTGATAGGCAGCAAAGGTGACCTTATCATCTTCAGCTACGTTGGCAGAACGTAGCTTGTGAGCGATGCTGCGGAGCCAGTCATCCGCATCGAGAGGTTCAATGGAATGGTTGAACTTTGGCGGGTACAGCTTGACAAAGTCATTGATGGACACTGGATTGATCCTTTGCTGGCGTGCAGTGTTCTGCTCAATCCGCTCTAGCAAGCGATTGGTGTCGCGCCTGTTGCGCTCTGCCTCCAGCATCACTTCGGCCAGAGAAGGTGGTTGAGGCAGACTTTCCTCTCTAGCTGCACTAGCTTCTCCCTACTCCGGAGCAGCAGGGTTGTTGCGAGTGTTGACCATCCTAGGAAAACAAAACAACGATTTAAACCAGGATGGCAAAATCTGGCCAAGGAAGTGCGGAATGTAACGGGTAACAAGGAATGCAGAGATGTTCATCCGTATGACATGGTAATATAGAAACTGCCATATATACACCAACAGTCATACACACCATACATAGTTTAGTACAAGCCCGGCTGAAGTACCACTATGAAGAAAGACGTTACATCTCATCGGAGGCATTCCAAGCTCCTATACATTATTTTTCTACACCTTCGGAATTGATACACACTAAGTTATATTCCACAATCACGCAGGACGGTGGACATACAACTGTTACGATACTAACAAGGCTACTACTAGCTCAGACGGCTCCGTAGAAGGCCTCATAGAAGTCACCACCCAGACCTGGAAGCGGAACATGATCATCTGGGAACAGGCAGTCCTGCGGTGATTGTGGACCATAGGGACTTGGGTGCGGCCTTGGTCCAACAGACGGCGGCAGACGAGGTCCACGAGGAGGGGTGATGCCTCCCACCTCACGCCATTCCATGAAGTCTGGCAGACTAGCCCGCACAGGGTACAAGTCTCTCATGTCCATGTATCCGGCTTGCACAGCAGGTGCAAACCTCGTCAAAGTGGCCCAATGATCAGCACGAGCATTAAAGAGCTCCATACGCAAGGCCCGGTTTTCACGATCCTTGTCTTCCAACATCTCAGTAGTGGTGCGGAGGAGTGAGTCCTCATGGGATGCATCACTGTACATGGCCTGGAGGTAACCATGCGCCCCAGGAAAGGACGCTAGCATGTAGCGAAAATCAGTGTTGCTCAACAAGGCAGTTCTGGCTCGAATAATGGTCATCATCGAGTAGGCTGCATCTTGAACGGACATCCCAATAGTGATCCCAAGTCCATAAGAACAGTGGAGTGGTTCTGTGGCTCCGGGATATGATGGATATATCCTGACCGTGCACAGATATTGGCTTTGGTTGAAGTCTCTAAACTGCTCTTCGACGGTGTATTCAGGGTACCAACGGTAACCTGCCTCCACCATCACTCGAACCAACATGGCGGTATGACCACATATACCAATGCAACGGGTCAGACGAACCACTTGGTTCTGGGGACGGGTAGCCATCTGAAAACACAAAAATAGTGCAAAGGCATTAGAAATTTCTGGATGAAATTGGACAGCATAACGGCTGTAAATGCTCAGAAAAAGACTTGAGACATCCACAATAGTTTGCGAAACCACTCAACAACATCATATCAAGGTTCTGGTTCAATTGGCAACATACTAAACTTTAGTAGAACTGAACTGGGTTGTATCCAACAATCCTATAAGTTACTACGGATTTAGTAACACGTGAACCTGATAGAGAGAAGAGAGCCTAGTCCTTAACCCACGTAGAATGAGAAGAGAATGACTCAGAATAGAGGGCATAAGGTAAAGGAGTAAAAGAGCCTTACGTTCCCTCCCACAATCAATTCCCCTACATATAACTAGAGCATTTCTAGACTCGACATCGACCAGTTTGGCTTAGCGAACCTACAGGCAGTCCGGCTCTGATGCCAACGCTGTCAGGACCCCGATCCTAAGCCACATCGATCCAGCGTGTAACACATCATATCACTTTGCGGCCTCATGCACGGTACTCCCACGGGTGCCACCTTACCTGGCCCGGGACCGTTTGCGCCTTTTGCCTCGCGTATATGATAGTGTCGCTAGCATCCATATGACAGAGAACCCGGGCCGACATGGCTAGTCGTGAACCCAAAGCGGCGCTAGCCTATGAGGACAGGCATACATGAATCACATCGAGCATGTCGGTCATCAACGTATTTATTCGGGCTGTAGCACTGGGCTAACAGGACTCCGGTAATCCGGGCTGTAGCAGGCTAGGCAGGACTCCGAATAACAACGCGTGACATTTCCCCGAAGGGACAGACACAGGAACGACGTGAAACACGTGCCGGACAGTCAAGTGTCCAAGCAGTAGTGCTGGGCTAGCAGGACTCCGGTGAACTGGGCTGTAGCGGACTACTATCGCTCAGAAGCACTAGACTTACATTTCCCCATATGAAAGGCTGCTAAGGATAAACAACTAGATAGTCGGATCCCACTCATACCAAGCATTTCAATCATACACACAATATGCCCGATATGAGTAAACACAACATGGCACCACAACAAAACTCTACAACTCAAGTACTTTATTTAGAAGGCTCCGAGGAGCCATACATATCATCCATACAGATAGGGGTCACATGACCCAACACTCAAGTCATACAAACATACAAGCACATGCGGAAGCAAAGTAGTCTGAGTACAGACACTAGAAAGAAAGAAGGCTTGACGAAGCCTGTCTATCTACAACGACCCTTCACAAGTCTTGGATCACCACCTGGGTGATAAGTCACTCGTCAACGTCGAGGTCTACATAGAACCCATCAGAGGGGTTGGTGCAGTCGTCTGAAAAACATGATTAAAGCAACATGAGTACGGAGGTACTCAGCAAGTCTTACAACAGGAACCTACTATACATGCACATTCTCAAGAAGGTAGTGGGGTTATTGCAGCAAGCCAGCTTTGACTCTTGGCTATGCTATCCTACGATAGACACCACTTGTAAATCATTTGTCGCACACGAGTCCACTATCACCATCACAATACTCCACCGTGGATCCTCTCTCGCCATCCTACGAGAGGGCCATCCACGGTAATCACACTTATCTTGAGGATTTTAGTAGTATCCATTTAATTTGTCTATGAACTGATATAGGCAACCCAGAAGTCCATTACCGCGGACATGGCTATTCGAATAGATCATTTATAACCCTGCAGGGGTGTACTTCTTCACACATGTTTCCACCACTTAGCGTCTGCACACGACATGTGCTCGGCAGACTTCAAGCGAAAGCCGACGTGGGTGTAGACCACGACCTACCTAAACACTCAAGTCTCTAGTCCAGGTTTATCACCTATTCGGGTTCCATCCGCAGGGAGTCCGGCCGAGGTTTCCACTAACGGCCCCGAACGATGTGAACAGGGTTCCGAGACACCAAACGGGCGCCCGGTTGACCCGGCCACGTGCCTACCGCAACACAGCCCACCCCGATGGTCAGCGCCGCGTGCGGCCCCCAGCATACTACAAACACCAGAAACTACTTGCAACTCCTGGGCAGAGGACAAGGGTGGTTAAGAAGTCGAGCGGGGTCATATTTCAGGGCCCAATGTGTGGTAGTAACTGTATCATGGATCACAAACACAGATCTCAGTTCTTAAGGACGTCCTCAATGAAACAACCCACCATGTACTCCTACATGGCCTCTCATCGATTCCTTTACCAAATCGTGTTCAACACTTCACTCTTGTCACCGACACAACCTTTCACTCCAAATCATCATCCCGATGAGCCAGACCTGACACAACTCTAAGCATAGCAAGCATAGCATGGTAGGAACACACACACATGTATTGGCTCAATCAACTCCTACACATGCTAGTGGGTTTCATCTAGTTACTGTGGCAATGACAGGTCATGCAAAGGAAGTGGGTTCAACTACCGCAACACACAGCAGTTTGAAACGCGTTGTCTTAATGCAGTAAACAAGGGCAGAAGCGAGAACATGGGTTTGTATCGGAATGATCAATGGGTTGCTTGCCTGATGGAGTGGTAGTGGGATACTGCACTTCAGTTGGATACTCGGAGATACCCTCGGAGGCAGAACCTACCATGAAGAACACATCGGAACACAATCAATACATGACGATATGCAACAATATGATGCATGCTATGACATGGCAATATGGATGTGTCTTGACCTAGTGCAAGTTAAACCAGAAGGGAATGAACCCATTTGAACCAAAGATTAAAATGGTAGCTCATTTATGAAGTTCATATTAGTGTATCAACTTGTAATGCCTAAACAGTGGGTTTAACTTGTTCTGACATGCATGAAACCAGCACCAATGGATAGCTTGGATTTTTCTGATCATTTTTCATATATAGAACTTTGCATTTGGAGCTACAGATTAATTTCTATGATTTTTTGAAGTTTGGACTAATTTCTGGATTTTCCTGTACAAAATAAATCCAGTAATTAATTTACTGCGTCAGCATGACGTCAGTGTGACGTCAGGGGTCAACGGGGTCGTCCAGGTCAAACTGACCAGTGGGACCCACATGTCAGTAGTTAGTTTAGTGGATAATTAAACTAGTTTAATTAGTTTAAACTAATCTGGTGATTAACAGAAGGGGGCCCCACCTGTCATTGACTCAGAGGAGTCAACAGGGGCCCACCAGTCAACGGTCAAGGGTCAACTCGCCGGCGTCTAGCCGCCGGCGAGGCCAGACGCGGCGGAGCAAAGTGGATTTGGCCGTTCCGGCCACCAAATGGGGCGCGGAAGGCATCTACGCGCTCCTGGGAACGAGCCGCGGCTATTGGTGGAGTTAGTTGGGGTCGGGGTGGCCGGAGTTGGCGCCGGCGACGAGTTTGGCGGCGCCGGGGCTCGGGTGAGCTCGGACTCGTCGCTAGGGGGCAAGGTGAGGCGCGTGGAGTGCAGGGTTGGACCCAACGCAACGTGGTGAGTGCGATGGACACGGTGGCGTGGCCGTTGGGTGGCCGGAGCCTCGTCGGCGACGAGCTCCGCGGCGGTGCGTGCGGGCGAGCTTCGTGCGCTCGTTGTAGGGCATGGGAAGAGAAACGGAGAGGATGGGGAGGTGGCTATGCTCACAGCGAACTCGTAGAGCCAGACGGCGTGGTCGGGGACGAGCTGGTGCGGCGACGGCGTTGAAGTGGATCTTCGGCGACGGTGGACTCGGGTGAGGTTGGTGCGGTGGCTTCGGGGCACGCGAGCGCTCGGGGCTCGGCTGTTCGACGAAATCGACGACGGTGAAGCGGGTGGACACGGTGGCGCGGCGTGGGGTTGACGGAGATCGCGCCTACGGCGTAGGTGCGGCGGCGGTGGCGTCGGCCATGGCGAAGGGGAGCGAGGGAGGCGAGGCAGGGCGAAAGGGCATGTCCAGGGGCTCGGGGCGGCGACGTGGAACACGTCCAGGCCAGCGGGGCGGCGAGAAGGTGAAACAGGGCGGCGGCCAGCTGCGTGGCGCGCGCTGAGCTCGCCGTCGAGCACCTGCGTGCCTGCCTGGCCAAGCCAAGCAGCTCGCTGGCGCGGCAGCTGGGCTGGGCCGGCAGGTGGGCCGGTTAGCAGGCGCCAAGTAAGTTTTCCTTTTATTTTTCCTTTTCTATTTTTCTGTAACTTTGTGGACTTATTAAAAATACTAATGCAACTCCAAAAATGACCAAACTTCATCTGGACCTTAGTTGGGATATTCCCAGCAAGGAACATTTTAGTTTGGAGATATTTGAGCATTTGAAATATTTTATAAATTTTAAATGCCCAAATTCAAATACTTATGCATTAACTCAATGACCTTCTGTTGACCTAGAAAAATGTGCACTATTTTTGCCAGAGGTTTTAACCCAAGACAAAGAGGGTGAACATTTTAGAAGGGCATTTCAGGTTCATTGAAAATATTTTTAGTAAACCCTAGTTGATTTCAGGAGGGGTGCTGGGGGTTCTGCCTTCCCCATTTCAAATTTCTGTCAGAAGTAAACATGATGCACACTCTAATGCATGAGCTAGCTAGGATGTGACAGATCTAGAAGTAGGTGTGTCTAGAGGGGGGTGATTAGACACTTAGTACTAAAAGTTGCAGTTTTTTAAGCCTTTTTGGTGTGAGTGAAGTTTTAGGCACAATTTCAGCACATACAATACATATCAAGCAAGCATGCAAAGAGTATATAGGCAGCGGAAAGTAAAGCATGCAACTTGCGAGAATGTAAAGAGAAGGGTTTGGAGAATTCAAACGCAATTGGAGACACGGATGTTTTTCCCGTGGTTTGGATAGGTGGTGCTATCCTACATCCATGTTAGTGGAGACTTCAACCAACGAAGGGTAACGGTTGCGCGAGTCCACGGAGGGCTCCACCCACGAAGGGTCCACGAAGAAGCAACCTTGTCTATCCCACCATGGCCATCGCCCATGAAGGACTTGCCTCACTAGCGGTAGATCTTCACGAAGTAGGCAATCTCCTTGCCCTTACAAACTCCCTGGTTCAACTCCACAATCTTGTCGGAGGCTCCCAAGTAACACCTAGCCAATCTAGGAGACACCACTCTCCAAGAAGTAACAAATGGTGTGTTGATGATGAACTCCTTGCTCTTGTGCTTCAAATGATAGTCTCCCCAACACTCAACTCTCTCTCATAGGATTTGGATTTGGTGGAAAGAAGATTTGAGTGGAAAGCAACTTGGGGAAGGCTAGAGATCAAGATTCATATGGTAGGAATGGAATATCTTGACCTCAACACAAGTGTAGGTGGTTCTCTCTCAGAACATGTGTATTGGAAGTGTAGGTGTGTTCTGATGGCTCTCTCCACGAATGAAGAGGAGGTGGAGGGGTATTTATAGCCTCCACTTAAAATCCAACCGTTACACACAATTTACCAATCTCGGTGGGACCGAATACTAAACTCGGTGAGACCGATTTTGGTAATGAGTTAACCAGAGAGTTTGCATTGTAATCTCGGTAGTACCGATTGCCTAAACTCGGCAAGACTGATTTTGACAATGGACATACACAGTGAGATTGCAATCCCATCTCGGTGAGACCGAGATCCCTATCGATAGAACCGATTTGCTAGGGTTTTGGCAGTGGCTTATGACAAGTGAAAACTCGGTGGCGCCGGATAGAAAGAATCAGTAGGACCGAGTTTGGCTTAGGGTTTAGGTCATATGTGGAAGTGGGAAAGTAGCTGAGGGTTTCGGAGCATATCATTAAGCACATGGAGCAAAAGGCTCATTAAACAACACCTCATCCCTCCTTGATAGTATTGGCTTTTCCTATGGACTCAATGTGATCTTGGATCACTAAAAGTGTAAAATGAAGAGTCTTGAGCTTGAAGCTTTAGCCAATCCTTTGTCCTTAGCATCTTGAAGGAGTTCCCACAACCTTTAGTCCATGCCACTCCATTGTTGAACTTATCTGAAACATACTAGATAAAAGTGTTAGTCCAACAAGAGATATGTTGACATTAATTACCAAAACCACCTGAGGAGCACTTGTGCTTTCAATCTCCCCCTTTTTGGTAATTGATGGCAACATACATCAAAGCTTTAGATAAAGATACAAAGAATAGCAAGTAAAGCTTTGGAAGAACATGTAACAAGCATAGGCTCCCCTACATGTATGCAATCATGTGAATATAGAATATAGTAGCATGTGAGAGCATAATCATGACAGAGTAGGCAATGTGTTACATGTATCTTGGCCATATGCATCAGAGCAAAATATTATTAAGAGAAATACCTTCATGCTTATGAGTCCTTCTTGCAAACAGTATGTACAAAAGCAAGAATTCCTCATACTCATGATTCTGATGCATATACTTACCTTGTAGTCTTGAGTTGACTTAGGATGGAATGAACCTGCACAAACAAGGTTAGATAACACAGGTACATCCAATAGCCAGAGCAAACCAAAAGAAACCACAAGAATACCAAGACTGGGATGACATGTAAAGAGTGAGTACAAGGTACCACATTGAATTAGACATGTCCCCAAGAGTAAAGATATGCAATGAATTTGAATGATTTCTTTCCCTTAGATGTCTTGCTCCCCCTGAATCTGACATGGGATGTTGGGAGAAGATAGGGAACAGAAAATCAGAGCTGAAAGCTGAAAGATATGAATAGAACTTAATTCAAATGAGTACATATGAACATGTCTTTCCCCCAAAAAGACATGTGGCATCTCTCCTCTTGAACATCAAGCATCTGGGATCCTTGAGTATTCTCTCCCCCTGGAGATTTCTTCCCCCCCCCCTTAATATTTGGGATCCTTGAGTATTCTCTCCCCCTTAGTACTTTCTCCTTTCTAGGTGATAAGTTTAATGTGATCTCTCTCTCCCCAATGATAAGCTTTGATGTGATCTCTCTCTCCCCCTTTGACATCAATTTCCAATAAGGTTTTTCCTGGAATCCGTCGAATAGGTTTGGGCCTTGAGATCCAGCACAAAGCAATGGATAAAACTGTGATGCTTGTAGAGGACAAGATTCATTGAGTGGAGCTGGATCAGAAGAAATATAAAATAAGTGGCAAACTGTTTTTCCTGTTATGAAATCGGTGACACCGAGTGGCATGTTTTGGTGGTACCGAAGGGATTCGGTTGGACCAAAAATTACAATTCGGTGAAACCGAGTTCATCACAGAGAAAACACTTGTCACCTCAGCTCACTAGTCAAGTAAAATCTCTCAAAGATTTGCAATGAATTAACTGAAGGATTTGCAAGGAATTTGATGCAGAAATATGCAGAACTAGAAGCAAAAAGAAAAGAATGAAAGTTCTAGATGAAGTTTTTTTTGTTGTGTGAAAAAGAGGGAAACAAATATGCAAGGGGCAAATGCAATAACACAGAAAAGAACACAAGAGAACTTCATCTAGAATTGGGCGGTGACATAGTCACCTATGTTAGGGTATATTGACTTAGGAGTCAAGTGAGAACACTTGATCATAGGTCATACTCATCGTTTAAGCTCAAAATGGGGTTACCATTTTTCGCTTAAGCATCTTGATGTATTCACATCTTGTCGAGTTGCTTTGACTCATGACTTTGAGTAAAGCTTCTCTAAGATGGAATATCATACCTTGGGTGGTGGAGTGGATCTTGCTCATGTAGTTGAACTTGTGTGGGTGCTCGAAGTTGATGTAGATCATCAAGAGTTGGGAGCACCACTTGGAGTTTGAGTTCATCTACCTACATGGGTTAGTTCTTGCAAGGAAAAGCACTAGTATATCCAAAAATGACAATCATGAAGCTCAACATAGAATTTGTCAAAGGATATGTTCGAATGGTTTCGTGCTTCCTTGTCGTCAACCACCGTTGTGTAGAGACTTGGTGATGTAGAGATTGCTCAAGATGTGAGAGAGTTGCAATCTCATAGAAATAGATTCATCCAAGTACCTACATGGATTAGATAACATGCAAGATGCAAATATATCCAAGACATTAGATAGTTATCATAAGAGATATATCAAGGATTAGTCATAAGCTCATGTCTTGCATGTATCCAATGGAGTTTCTACTCCAAGTTTGAAGCATCAATGCTGTTCAATTCTCCTCTCAACCTGCCAAAAACTTTCTCATCAAGCGGTTTAGTGAATATATCCGCTAATTGCTTATCGGTGCGAACATGTTTAAGATCAATGTCACCCTTTGCAACATGGTCTCGAATGAAATGATGACAAACTTCAATATGCTTAGTTCGAGAATGTTGCACAGGATTATGACCGATTTTGATAGCACTTTCATTGTCACAAAGCAATGGAACATGTTTCACATAGACCCCATAATCTTTAAGAATTTGGGTCATCCAAAGTAATTGAGCACAACATGAACCAGCGGCAATGTATTCCGCTTCGGCGGTAGATAAGGATACCGAGTTTTGTTTCTTGGAGGACCAAGACACAAGAGATCTACCAAGAAATTGACATGTACCCGAAGTGGACTTTCTATCAACCTTGTCTCCGGCATAATCCGAGTCGGAATACCCAACAAGATTGAAAGAGGACCTCTTAGGATACCAAATGCCAAAATTTGGTGTATGGATTAAGTATCTCACTATCCTTTTCACGGCCTTAAGATGACATTCTTTAGGAGCAACTTGATATCGTGCACACATGCACACACTTAGCATAATGTCAGGACGAGAGGCACATAGGTATAATAATGAGCCAATCATAGAGTGATAAACCTTTTGATCAACCGGTTCACCATCTTTGGTCAAATCATTATGTCCATTAGTAGGCATCGGTGTAGGCATACCTTTGCATTCTTGCATATTGAACTTCTTGAATAGGTCTTTGGTGTACTTCGTTTGAGAGATAAATGTACCTTCCTTAGTTTGCTTGATTTGCAAACCGAGAAAGAATTTGAGTTCACTCATCATAGACATCTCAAACTTCTTTGACATAAGCTTTCCAAACTTTTCACTAAAAAGAGGGTTAGTAGAACCAAATATGATATCATCAACATAAATTTGGCATACAAATAGTTCTCCATTAACTCTTTTAGTAAAAAGTGTAGAATCAATTTTTCCAATTTCAAAACCACTTGCAATAAGGAACTTAGTCAAGCATTTATACCATGCTCTAGGAGCTTGTTTAAGACCATAAAGTGCTTTGTGAAGTTTGTAAACATGATTAGGTTTCTTAGGATTGACAAAGCCGGGAGGTTGTTTGACATAAACTTCCTCCTCTATTTCACCATTTAGAAAAGCACTTTTAATGTTCATTTGGTACAAGGTGATATTATGATGATTAGCAATGGCAAGTAAGATGCGAATGGACTCAAGTCTAGCAACGGGAGCATATGTCTCACCATATATAGTCCATACCTTCGACTTGTTTGTACCCTTGGGCGACGAGACGTGCTTTGTTGCGAACCACTTGTCCATCTTCATCTTGCTTGTTGCGAAACACCCATTTGGTACCGATGATGTTGTGGTTGTTGTCGGGCTTCTCAACCAACGTCCAGACTTGGTTTCTCTCAAAGTTGTGTAGCTCTTCATGCATAGCGTTTATCCAATCCGGATCTTCCAATGCTTTTTCAACCTTCATAGGTTCAATGCTAGAGATGAATGAATAGTTTTCACAAAAGTTAGCTAAACGAGTTTTAGAGCGAGTGATTCTCCCGGTTTGGATATCATTGTAGATTTGCTTGACGGGGTGATCTTTGGCAATTCTTGCTCGAACTCGTGAAAGCTTTTGCTTGGGTCTTCATTGAAATTCTTCTTCATCTTGTTCTTCTTCATGATCTTCTTCATTGTTGACGTTGTTGTTCTCTTGTCGTGGTGGAGAAGGAGGTTGTTGATGTTCGACTTGATGCGTTTCCTCGTTTTCTTCATCTTGGTGTGTCCCACTTGTGGATGCTTCCATGTCAACTCTTGGTTCACCTTGTCGTGAAGTAGAAGCTTCCACTTGGACGGACGAGGTATTCTCCTTCACCTCCGTTGGACGAATTTGCCAATAGACAAGTCTTGAATTGCTTCCAAAGGGTCTTTGTCTCCTACATCAATTGGCAATTGCTCTACTTGCAAGCCATTAGATTCATCAAACTTCATATCTACCGTTTCTTCAACCTTTCGGGTGAAATTGTTGTAGACACGGTAAGTGTGAGAGTTTGAGCCATAACCAAGTAGGAAACCTTCATGAGATTTAGGAGCAAACTTTGAACGACGATGCTTATCTAGAATGTAGCACTTTGAGCCAAATACTCGAAAGTATCCAACTTGGGGTTTGTTACCGGTGAGGAGCTCGTATGCCGTCTTGCCGAGTAGCTTGTGAAGATACAATCGATTTGTTGCATGACAAGCCGTCTCAACCGCTTCTGACCAGAAGTGCTTCGGCGTCTTGTACTCATCAAGCATCGTTCTCGCCATTTCGATGAGCGTCCGGTTCTTCCTCTCAACAACTCCATTTTGTTGAGGTGTGTACATAGCCGAGAACTCATGTGAAATCCCTTCTTCGTCAAGAAAGGTATCCACATTTGCGTTCTTGAACTCCGTTCCGTTGTCGCTCCGAACCTTCTTGATCCTCACATCAAATTGATTTTGGGCCTTTGTAGCGAAGTTTTTGAAGATCTTTTGGACCTGCGATTTATCATCAAGAAAGAACACCCACGTAAATCTTGAAAAATCATCAACTATGACTAGACCAAAAGAATTTCCACCGAGACTCTTGTAGGCATTGGGACCAAAAAGATCCATATGAAGTAGCTCGAGTGGCCTCCTTGTGGTCATGATGTTCTTCACGGGATGCCTTCCTCCAACCTGTTTACCTGCTTGACAAGCACTGCAAAGTCTATCCTTATCAAATATGACATTGTTAACTCCAAGGATATGATTTCCTTTAATAAGCTTGTCAAGGTTTCTCATGCCAACATGACCTAGTCGTCTATGCCACAACCAACCTTTTGAGGATTTAGCAATAAGGCAAGTTTTAGGTTGTGCCTTTTTAGAGAAATCGACAATATAAAGGTCACCTCTATAGATACCGGTAAAGACCATTTTATGATTATCTCGATGAAACACTTGGCAATCTACCTCAGTAAATAGGACATTCCATCTGAAATCAGCAAGTCTAGATACTGAAAGTAAGTTGTAGCCAAGAGATTCAACGAGCATGACATTTTGAATGGAGCTATCGTGTGAGATGGCCACCTTACCAAGGCCAACCACCTTACCCTTTGAATTATCACCAAAGGTGACATATTTTCGAGGGCCGTCATTTTCAGCAAGCTCACGGAACATCTCTTCATCTCCGGTCATATGATCAGTACATCCGCTGTCGAGAACCCATTCCTTTCCTCCTGACACATATCCTCGAAGATTAGCCATAAGACCAAAGTGTCTCATTGCATCATCAAGATCGGAGTCACTATCGTCATCTTCATCATAGTATCCATGTTCAACATCATCTTGTGATTGATCATATCCTAGAGAGGGTAATTCATTAGATAAATGATCATCAAAGTGGTCACTTTTATGAATTCTTATGGATTCGGTTATGATATCACCAATGATTCCAATATTTCCTTTAGCACGCATGAGATTGGTAAGA
Organism: Aegilops umbellulata; assembly: GCA_032464435.1. Lineage (NCBI taxonomy): Eukaryota > Viridiplantae > Streptophyta > Magnoliopsida > Poales > Poaceae > Aegilops > Aegilops umbellulata. The sequence goes on from CP136055.1 coordinate 353,101,309, forward strand.
TCAAATAGACAATTACCAAAACTAGGACCACTAGAGTTCATTTTACTCAAGGCAATAGATTTATGGAGAATTTCATCCAAATTTTTCAAGGAATAGTTGGGAAATCGTTCCTCAAGAAATTTCCATATAGTATAGGCACACTTAAGAGTAGGTAAACTAGCAATCAAGTTTTTGGGCAATCCTCTAATGATGAGCTCAAAGGTTCTAAGATTGCGAATCATGTCAATATCTTCATCTAGAGTGGGATGCATAGGATCAACATGAGGAGCACAAGGACTAGCATTATACTTGTTCAAATGATATTGAGTGAAAATCACAAGCATCTCATTTTTCCACTCATGAAAATACTCTCCATCAAGAATAGGCACTCTATGTCTAAGACTCCCTAAAGTAGACACATCCATCTTCCTCCAATGGTGATCAAACCAAGGCAATGGAGACCAAAGCTTTGATACCACTTGTAGGATCTAGAAGTAGGTGTGTCTAGAGGGGGGGGGTGATTAGACACTTAGTACTAGAAGTTGCAATTTTTAAGCCTTTTTGTTTTGAGTGAAGTTTTAGGCACAATTTCAGCACATACAATACATATCAAGCAAGCATGCAAAGAGTATATAGGCAGCGGAAAGTAAAGCATGCAACTTGCGAGAATGTAAAGAGAAGGGTTTGGAGAATTCAAACGCAATTGGAGACACGGATGTTTTTCCCGTGGTTCGGATAGGTGGTGCTATCCTACATCCACGTTAGTGGAGACTTCAACCCACGAAGGGTAATGGTTGCGCGAGTCCACGGAGGGCTCCACTCACGAAGGGTCCACGAAGAAGCAACCTTGTCTATCCCACCATGGCCATCGCCCACGAAGGACTTGCCTCACTAGCGGTAGATCTTCACGAAGTAGGCAATCTCCTTGCCCTTACAAACTCCTTGGTTCAACTCCACAATATTGTCGGAGGCTCCCAAGTAACACCTAGCCAATCTAGGAGACACCACTCTCCAAGAAGTAACAAATGGTGTGTTGATGATGAACTCCTTGCTCTTGTGCTTCAAATGATAGTCTCCCCAACACTCAACTCTCTCTCATAGGATTTGGATTTGGTGGAAAGAAGATTTGAGTGGAAAGCAACTTGGGGAAGGCTAGAGATCAAGATTCATATGGTGGGAATGGAATATCTTGACCTCAACACAAGTGTAGGTGGTTCTCTCTCAGAACATGTGTATTGGAAGTGTAGGTGTGTTCTGATGGATCTCTCCATGAATGAAGAGGAGGTGGAGGGGTATTTATGGCCTCCACTTAAAATCCAACCGTTACACACAATTTACCAATCTCGGTGGGACCGAATACTAGACTCGGTGAGACCAATTTTGGTAATGAGTTAACCAGAGAGTTTGCATTGTAATCTCGGTAGTACCGATTGCCTAAACTAGGTGAGACCGATTTTGACAATGGACATACACAGTGAGATTGCAATCCCATCTCGGTGAGACCGAGATCCCTATCGGTAGAACCGATTTGCTAGGGTTTTGGCAGTGGCTTATGACAAGTGAAAACTCGGTGGCGCCGGATAGAAAGAATCGGTAGGACCGAGTTTGGCTTAGGGTTTAGGTCATATGTGGAAGTGGGAAAGTAGCTGAGGGTTTTGGAGCATATCATTAAGCAAATGGAGCAAAAGGCTCATTAAACAACACCTCATCCCTCCTTGATAGTATTGGCTTTTCCTATGGACTCAATGTGATCTTGGATCACTAAAAGTGTAAAATGAAGAGTCTTGAGCTTGAATCTTTAGCCAATCCTTTGTCCTTAGCATCTTGAAGGAGTTCCCACAACCTTTAGTCCATGCCAATCCATTGTTGAACTTATCTGAAACATACTAGATAAAAGTGTTAGTCCAACAAGAGATATGTTGACATTAATTACCAAAACCACCTGAGGTGCACTTGTGCTTTCACATCCAGGCGGCTGCCTCAGGAGCCTGGCGTCTTCGAGGAGCGGCTCTTCAAACCCTCGGCGGCACCATCACTATCGAGTACGGCGCAACCAAGGGAGGAGCTCCCTCAGCCGCCTGCCTCGGGAGCTCCGGTCTGCGGCCTGGCCTCAGGGGCACGCCTGCTCCTGGCGTTGGAGCCTCAGGAAGGATGTTGGATCACAGAGCTCAAGAACTACTTGATGCAAGGGACCCTGTCGGAGAACGAGGAGGAGGCGGAGCGCGTAGCGCAGCAGGCCACGGCTTACTGCATCAAGGATGGAGAGCTCTGCCGGAGGCGACAGAATAACGTGTCCCTATGTTGCATCTCCAGAGAGCAAGGGCATGAGCTGTTGGCGGACATACACGGCGGAGATTGTGGGCACCACTCATCATCACAAACCCTCGTTGGCAAGGCGTTCCGTAGTGGATTCTACTGGCCCACAGCACTCAGCGACGCCGTTGAGCTGGTGAAGGCTTGTGAGGCCTGCCAGTTCCACGCTAGGCAGATGCATTAGCCGGCGGGGGGTCTACAGACTATACCCCTCTCATGGCCGTTCGTAGTTTCGGGGTTGGACATTCTGGGCCCGTTTCCTCGGGCGCCAGGGGGCTACCGCTACCTCTTCGTCGCCGTGGACAAGTTCACCAAGTGGGCTGAGGTGGAAGTTGTCCGAACCATCCCCGCAGGCTCCGCAGTCAAGTTCATCAAGGGTCTCGTGAGCCGATTTGGGGTGCCTAACCGCATCATCACCGACAATTGTTCACAATTCACCAGTAATCTCTTCAAAACGTACTGTGCTAACCTTGGAACGTAGATATGCTACGCTTCGGTAGCACACCCCCAGAGCAACGGCCAGGCCGAGCGAGCCAACGCGGAGGTCCCGAGGGGCCTCAAAGCCAGGACCTTCAAGAAGAAGCTGGAGGCTTGTGGCAGGGGCTGGTACAACGAGCTCCAGTCCGTGTTGTGGTCTATCCGCACAACCGCGGCCAAGCCTACTAGCGAGACCCCGTTCTTCCTCGTCTACGGAGCAGAGGCTGTTCTCCCTCACGAGGTCAGGTGTCGCTCCGCATGGGTCCTGGCATTCGACGAAACGCAGCAGGACACCATGCGGGGGACGGATCTCGTGCTGGGGGAGGAACGCCATCGAGAAGCCGCGCTGCAAGCGGCAAGGTGTCAACAGGCGCTGCGACAGTACCATTGCCGCAATATCCGCCCCAGAACACTTGAGGTAGGGGACCTCATGCTTAGACGGGTTCTCTGCAGGGAGGGGCTGCACATGCTCTCTCCCATGTGGGAGGGCCCATTCAAGGTTGTTCCTGTTTCCAGGCCAGGCTCCATGCGCTTGGAGACCCCGGAGGGGGTACCCATCCTGAACGCATGTAACATTCAACATCTCCGGAGGTTCTATCCCTGAGCGAGGCCTAGCGCCTATGAAAACACCCGGTGCCTATGAAGAAGGCCAATGCCTGTGAACATGCCGCATTTTGGGAAAGCCCGGTGCCTGTGAAGAAGGCCAATGCTTGTGAAGCTGCCGCATTTGGGAAAGTCCCGGTGCCTGTGAAGAAGGCCAATGCCTGTGAAGCTCACCGGCCGTGACACTCTCACGTAATAATGAGTGGGGCTGTACACGCCCCGGAGTCTCTGGAGTGCCGCCCTCGGGCCTCGGGGGCTCCCGCCCACGCCCAGTGGCAGCTCTTAGCTCCGCGCTGGTGAGAAGACGTCGAAGACTAGAATAGGTGCCGGACGCGGCTTTTTCATTTGCTTTCTGCAGTTGGCTTGTTCGTTCCTGTTTGAAGTTTTACTGGAGCTATTGCCATCCCTGACTTGTGACTCTTTATCTTTTTCAATCACTTGCCTCGTTTTCTCTCGCACAAGTCTCGCGAGGGAGGTTCGGAGGCGCCCTCGCGAGTGTTTTTCTGCCCCGATCGTTTGAAGTTTTCCTGTCTGAGTCCGCTGCAGGAGCACCCCTTCTAGTTCGTGCCCCACGGGCATCGCGACATGAGCGCAGGACCTGGGCCGATCGCCCCACAACCAAGACCGAGAGCTACTACTCCAGCTAATCGTTGCAGGACATGAAGCGCACGGTGAGGCCTCAGCCTCGGGAGGCAAAGACCGCGTCAAGCCCCACCGAGCTAAATAATTCCCGCACACGGGCACATGGCACGGGAACATAGCGCAGAAATAGCGGAAGCAGCGCGATGATTAACAGCAGCAGTTCTAACACGCCCCCGCCGGGCCCTATACTACCTTCTTTTTCTGCGCAGGAAATGAAGAAAAAAAAAATGAGCAAGACTTGTTCGACACCGACTTGCGGCGAAATCTCGAGCTTCCTCTGGGGCTCAGGCGAATCCCTCCTCTCGCTTCACCATGGCGCGACGGCGGGCTGACCCGCTACCTTCACCCAGGTGGGCGCGACGACGTGGGGGTTGGTCGCGGCCACCACTGGAGGAGCTGCTGCCTGAGAAGGAGTCGCCGAAGCTTAGCGAGCCCCGAGCACCGCCGCCCACACGCCTACCGCCGCCTTCATCCCGGTCAGCGCTAGGGCTGAGAAGGCGGCCGTGGTCATCGTCTTCGGGGCAGCACCCAGCACGGCGACCGTCTTCCCCGAACACCCTCACGTAGAGGGTGGCATCGCCATCGAACTTGAAGTGCAGGGTGCACCACCGGCTCAGCCCGCGCGCGCAGGCAAACGTTTGCCAGCCGCGGGTTAGGGCCGCACTCCCAGAAGCGGAGACCTCCAATGAAGCCCAAGAGGCCCTGCTACAGCAACCATCTGCCTGAAGCCAGAGGCCGCCCCGAGCGCCGGCCGGCAGCTCACCCACGAAGAAATAGGGGAGCTGGAGCTGGGTGCTGGTCGGGTCTGCCGACCACACGACAAACTCCGGCAGCACCTGCGCCGTGCGAAAGCGCGGCCTGGGGGCCGCGAGGCCACGGCATGCCACCCATCGGCAACCGGGTGCTCATCACCGCGCAGGGAACCGCCTCCATGGCCACGGGGAACCACTACGAGGACCGCGGGATACTTGCTAGGGCGGCCTCGACCGCGCTTGGTCGGGGGGGAGTCAGGCCCTGCCTGACGAGCCTTTCCTTTCTCCGTGGCCAAGAATCTCTTCGACGTAGCCATGGGAATGGCGAGCAGCTAGGATGGAGGGAAAGGAGTAGCATGAAGGGATGGACTGAAGAGGCTCACGCAGTCCCGTACTTATAGCTGGAGAAGGCCAACTGCCGACCACCATGATCGCAGGTAATCATGACCCATCTCTTTGCTTGCAGGGACTTGTCAAGTCATGCGGTTGCCAAGTCGTTGTGGGAGCGGAGATGCCCACGTCCAATCAATCGCCACGCGGCGCCCACGGCCGCAGGCTATTGGGAGCCCGCGAAGCTTCGCGCTTGCCCCTTCGCTTCTCTGCTAAGCCAAGCCCGGGCACGCCTTGGGCCCGGGGGCTACTGTCGGCGTTCTGGGAACGGTGGTCCCTAGACTTGCCTGCCTGCGGCCCGCGGCGTGGCTCGAGTGGGGGCCCAGCGCGGCCCAGTTTCATCAGCTCAAGCTCAAGACTCTCGCGAGGGGCCAAGCCTTGCGGGGTGGACGACAGGAAGCTTCCTCAGGAGCAGCCTCATCAGGCAGGCTCGTGAGGAGGCGGAGAGATCAAGGCAGGGGCACCTCGCGAGGAGCCCATGACGCAAGCCATGACGATCGAGATCAGGCAGGCGCCAGGCGGGCGCCGACCTGTGCAGTGTCCTTGTTTCCCCTTTGGTGCAAAGGGAGCAAGCACGGGCCAATGCATCGGGCAAAGGTTACCATTCTGGTGCAACGAGACCAAGACCAGCAGAGTGGCAGGATGGAGGTCACCGTGGAGCCCAAGACGACGTCATCACTAGTGCTTTTGGCAGCCGAAGACCACCTTTGGACAGGATAACTTGTACTGGATGTTCCCCTTCAAAATGGCCAATTGTTGGCGCCCTTCCCGCTCATTATTTGGGAAGAGGACCAGGGTCTCTATAAATAGGACTAGCCACCATAGAGAGATACAGACCAAACAGAACACACCGCACCAGCTCAAGAACACCTCTCACGAGGCCGTTCTTCCCCTGTATTGTTCATCATCAGCCCCTGAGGCAATCCACCACGCCACACACTGGAGTAGGGTATTACACCACATCGGTGGCCCGAACCAGTATAAACCTCGTGTCCCTTGCGTGTTCTTCTTTCCAGCCTAGATTTCTTGCGAGCCATAGAAGCGCGAGTCGGTAGGGGAAAGATCTTCGTGCGGACCCCAGAGTTCGAACCTTAAGGGTCTGCCGGAACCCAAAATCCGACAAAATTAGGTGTTCAGCTCCACTTCCCGAAGACTCGGCTGATCTTGTGTTGTCGAGGATGTTGGTCCCGGCGCCGTATCAAGTCCCCGCACCAGAGGACAAGAAGAAGAGCGAAGAGGCCGAAAGCGGCCTCCACTCTACAGGTATGCCGAATACTATGTCCGGGGAGACTGAAGCTCCTTCTTCGACAGCCGAAGGGGAGGGAGAAGGTGATATCCCTTCCCCTCATGGGAGGAAAAGGACTGCATCCGAAGACTTGGAGGTTAAAACACCCAAGAGAGGGAAGGTAGCCCTACCACATGGTTCGGGTTCCGAAGCCGATGTCGTCGCAAAGCACCTCTCCATGGACAAGCACCTTGCCGAATCGTAAGTGAACAAGGATGCTCTAGACATATCCTATTCTTTTTGGGTTGCAGGGGTAACATTTAGATCATGTACTTGCAGCTTGGCCCACAGTCCACCCCGACAGTCCTCCTCATCAGGGGGCTTAACTCCGGGGATGATGGAAAGCGAGATGCCCTCTCATGCTTCCCCGCCTCTCAGGGCGGACGACTTTGAGGTGTCATCTCGGAGAATCTCCCCTGACCATCAAGTGGCATGGGGGACAATGAAAACAACGCCCGAGGGTGGTACTTCGATCGTCAAGGGTCCAGGGGCGCGGCCCCTACGGGGGCCGGCAATCAGGGCCCCAAACTATCTGGCTTCCCACCGAAGACGACTCTCGGGTCAAGCCGATGTATCCCTCTGAAGGGAATGCATACTCCCGCAGCAGCCTCCAGGAATCCAGCGGTGCCGGATACTCTGATGAGCACATTACAAAGTGCGTTCGTTTCAGCGGAACATCATACCTTAATGGGTACGGTAGTTAAAAGGATTCTATCCGCGAGAAGCGGATTGGATGAAGCTTTTATGAGCCTGCTGAAAGGCTTTGAGGTGCGCAATGTAATAGCTTAAATATTTTTACATGCACAGTGCACCCGTGTACAGATAGTAGCCCCTGAGGCTCTGGTTGGCTTCCACAGGGGGGCGATCAGAGGATCAAAAAAGATATGCTTCAGGAAGTAACCTAATTAATTTGAACACAGGCTGTTACGTCCATGGCGACCGCCCAAGCTACGGAGGTTGCAGATCTTAAGCAGAAACTTGAGCTAGAAGGTGAGGACATCACTCTTATTAACAGGCGGCTCGATGAGACACAACGTATGTGGTCTGGCAGCTTGTTTATGCATGTATACTAGTATTAGCACGAGGCTGAAAATCATATACCGTGACGTGCATAACTATAGATGGTGCTGCAGAGGTTGAGACCCTTCGGGCTGAACTTGCCTGGGCCAAGGAGCAGGCCAGAGTGAGCGACACGGCCGCCACGAAGGTGGCTGCGGATTTAATGGCGGAACAGGACGTTCATCGCTAGTGCCAGGAGTGAATATCTACGATGGTGCGGGAGCTGCAGGATGCCACTAGTAGGTGCAAATCTCTTGAGGAAGATAACAAAACCAAGGCATCCGAAATCTCAAGGCCTTACTAGAGGCGAAAGAAGCGCGATCCGAATCCAGAGTGGCTCGGGAGGAGATCCGACAGGCCGGGGAGATAGCGGCTGGTAAGCCCTTTCTTTTTAGACAAAGGTCGGCAACCTGAAGTATGCTCTGCTTAACCAAATGTGGATTTCTCCAAATGCGTTCTTGGATCTACCGAAGAGTGTTTCCGACGCAGCGCAGTTCTTCCAAACACAGGAAGGACATGCTGCGGAGAGGCTTTTCTGGCCGCAATTTAACGTGGCAAAGCGCCCGACGCTGCTGAACGAACAGATGGCCCAGTGGGCCGAGTTACACAAGATGTCCGGAGCCGCCGTGAAGGACATCGTGGTTCGGCTATGGCCAGCCGAACCAATTCCGAGAAGCTATTTCGGTTTGGTACATCGGCTTGTCGATGCAGTGCCGCGTATTGACGCCATCAAGCGGTCAATGTGCACAGAAGGTGCTCGGATGGCCTTCGCCCGCTTCATGACGTTTTGGGAAAAGATGAAGGCCATCGATGTTGCAACCAAGGGTCTGCCTGGATTCAAGGACCATCTCATGCCGGAGCATTATTTGGAGGATGTCCTAGAGAGCACCCGCTTGATAGAGGGTCAGTGCTTGAAGGATATTATATTTGAGTAAATGTACCTGAATTGAAAACAATATTATGATACATTAAGGCTGTGTTATACACCTTTGCCATTTATTTCCTCCTGTGCCATTTCTTATAACCTGAAAGTTTGCCAATCGTCGGCTTTAGTCCTCTCGCATATAACACGTGGGTGTTCGAAATAGCACCTGATCACTCTTGACCCAACGTCTTGGTCCGGAACGGAGGTGTTAGTGTGGCGAACTAGGCAATCAGACTATAAGGCTTTAACACCTTCACTTAGCCATAGGAGTTTTATGGTGGGTCTACGATGTAGCCCCTGGCATGGACGCAATTATGTGAATACGGTTGCGTTACATAGGTAACGGGAAAGACGGCCCTTCGTGTAATACGGAAGAAATCGCAAAAGATTCTGATAAGTCACCGAGTGGTTGACCAGCTCTCGCCGCATCATGACAGTCAGTTTTCGGCTTTCTCTACTGAGGTGTTTGAGCAGGTGAACCGGAAACACAATCACAGTAGTTCTCCCTTTACTACCCTAGCCGATAAAATGGAATTTAGGGTAGCAAGCACAGGAGACGGGTAACCCAACTATTGACCAAAGACATGATTCAGAGCTGATGCATATAATGCCAAACTCGTGACGCCGAAGTATGCTATAGAACTGTTTGGACTCTTTTCGGCAACCCATATATTGTAGTATCAAGCCCCTAGCGATGTGTGTCGAGGTGTCTGCGTGAAACAACCGAAGAAGCAAGGTACATTTATATGCGGAAAAGCAAATACTGAAGACGGATTATGTTCACTGAAATCTGATTGATACGTCGAACGTAATGTTACAGATTATGACACCACCACCCAGGTCATCTTATGTGCCAGGGGTCGAGGGCTAAGGAAAAAAGGCTCTGTACAGGTTTCAAATAGAGTTTTTGGTCTACAAAAAATCTTTTGGACCTCCTGTCGCACGTCTGTGCTGCGTATGAAAAGGTTTCCTTAAAGGGAGCAATCCCTGATTACTTGTAGGAAAGCCAGGCTCATGAAGAGTCCATTCAGGTCCATAGGACGGATAGGTACTGTTTCACCTGTGGCAAAAAGATGAGAAAGTAGTTAGGAAAAAGATAAAAGGTTAAAGTTCGGACGAACCGCTTTGTAGGCCTGTCCGTATTGTGCCTCCGCCGATGACCAAGGTATTTTGAGTGCATAATTATGTATGTGCGGTGCGAACTCTGCGGGTGCAAGAGGCAAACGACAGAGGCGGAGCTGCTAATACAACTCTAGAATTGACCGATCCTGTGCAGTAGAGGTCGGCAGTTTAATGACCGATGAGATATGCAGCTTGAGAAGGCTGCTTTGTACTTCAGTCGTGATTGTCACGGGATGCCCCTCAGTGCGGAGGGAGCGTCCCAAGTTTTCGTTCACCGTAATGGTGCCGCGTGGACCAGACATCTTAATCTTTGGATGGGCGTAGTTTGGGACCACATTGAAACGAGCAAACGCGGTCCAACCGAGCAGTGCGTGCTAGCCAGTTCGGAATGGGACAATATCGAAGATCAAGTCGTCGCGTCGGAAGTTTTCCGGTGAACCGAAGACGACTTCCTGTGAGATTGATCCTATGCCATGAGCTTCTACACCGGGTATTACTCCCTTGAAGGTAGTTGTGGTGGGCTTGATCCTTGAAGGGTCAATGCCCATTCTACGGACAATGTCTTGATAGAGTAAATTAAGGCTACTGCCGCCATCCATAAGGACTCGCGTGAAAAGGAATCCGCCGATAATTGGATCGAGGACCAGAACTGCCGAACCTCCGTGACGGATACAGGTTGGGTGGTCCTTGTGATCAAAAGTGGTCGAGCAGGCCGCCCATGGGTTAAATTTAGGGTCGTCCGACTTTATGGCATGGTCGTATCGTAGTTCGTGCTTGCGCTCCCTTTCAGAGGTATGCGTCACATATATCATGTTTACTCTTTTTACTTCGGGGGAAATTGCTTCTGTACCCCGATGCTCAGTGGTCGAGCCTCCTCTTCTTCACTGTTACTGGGTGGCCCCTTCCCTTTGTGTTTGGCATTGAGCTTGCCGGCTTGTTTGAAAACCCAACAATTTCTGTTGGTATGGTTGGCGGGTCTGTCAGGGCTGCCATGGATCTGGCAGGGCCGATCCAGTATCTTGTCTAGACTGGATGGACCATCTCTGTTTGACTTAAATGGCTTTTTCCGTTGACCGGCTTTCGAGCCACTAAATCTGACATTGACCATTGTGTCTGGGGTTCCTTCATTATTATTGCGACCCTTGTCTTTATTGCGTCGTGGCTTGCCGTTGTCCTCCCTGACTTCGGAGGTGCCAGGATCGCTCGCGCTACTGCTTCTACGAGCGAGCCAGCTATCTTCTCCCGTGCAAAAGCGGGTCATTAGTGCGGTAAGAGCTGCCATGGATCTTGGCTTTTCTTGGCCGAGGTGGAGGGTGAGCCACTCGTCGCGGACACTATGTTTAAAGGCCGCGAGTGCTTCAGCATCCGGGCAGTCGACAATTTGGTTCTTTTTAATTAGGAACCTGGTCCAGAGTTTCCTGGCTGACTCTCTGGGCTGTTGCACTATATGACTTAAGTCATCGGCATCCAGAGGTCGGACGTATGTGCCTTGGAAGTTGTCGCGGAAGGCGTCTTCCAGGTCCTCCCAGCTGCCAATGGAGTCTTCAGGCAGGCTGTTTCAACAGTGTCGAGCGGGTCCCTTGAGCTTTAGTTCGAGGTATTTGATGGCATGAAGATCATCACCGCAGGCCATATGAATATGGAGAAGAAATTCCTCAATCCATATCGCGGGATCTGTTGTTCCATCGTATGGTTCGATATTCATGGGTTTAAACCCTTCTAGGAATTCGTGCTCCATTACTTCATCAGTGAAGCAGAGGGGGTGTGCGGCGCCTCTATATCAGGCCAAGTCATGGCGTAGTTCTGATGGAGTCCGTCTGCGGTTTTTGGCTCGGACGTGGTTGTGCTTGTCGCGTCCGTCTAGATAGCCGTCGTCACGTGTCGGGGCATGCCCCCACGATCCGTAGATCGATCTGGTCTGGCCTGCTCTATTTTCCAGGTCCTGTCGCAGGTCATATGTATATCCCCGAGCTGTTGTGTCTCTACCTTTACAGCGAGGTGGTATGGGCTAGTGTTTGGCTTGAATTGCCGTTTTGTCCCGGCCACGTGGTGGTCGGTCAGCCGCGTTATGCACTGACGGTACGGGGTCCAGTGCCTCGTCGTCGAATTGAGGTAGAAGTTTACACTTCGGGTAATTTTTGGTTGGGCGCTCGAGGCTGTATTCCTCGGCTGTCAGGACATTAGTCCACCTGTCGTTGAGTAAATCTTGATCAGCTTGAAGCTTCTGCAGCTTCTTTTTCAGGCTCCTTGAAGTGGCTATTAGCCGGCGCTTAAAGCGCTCCTGCTCGAGAGGTTCCTCCGGCATTATAAAGTCTTCGTTGTCGAGGCTCACCTCGTCCTCGGAGAGTGGAAGATAATTGTTGTCCTCCGAGACTTCGTTTACGGCCTGGTCATTAGGGCTAACTTGCCCATCTTCCCGATCGTCCTTTTTGGAGGTTGGCTCGACGGGTTCTTCTTCGTCTTCGGCATCGTCTGGCATATTGTTGTCTCTCGTGCCGGTATTGCTGTCTTTTCCATGGCATGATTTAGAGTGGCGCCGTTGACGTCGGCGCTATGGTTGTATCTCAGGAGGTTTATCCTCGACTGGATTCTTCTCGTTATCGCCGTTACCCTCTTTGGGTGTATCCACCATGTACACGTCATACAAAGTGGTGGCCGTCCAGCGTCCGGTAAATGGTGGGTTTTCGGCATGCTCCTCTCCGGCATCGTCGTCCATACCGTTGATGTCTTCGGAGCCGTAGTCGAGCATGCCAGTTAAGTCCTCGATAGTGGCTATGAAGTGGGTGGTGGGTGGGACATAAAATTCCCCGCTCTTAGCCCCTAGTCCGGGCTGGGCGTAGTTCGGATGTTGCTCCTTTGTAATGACGAGGGATCGCATCAAGTCCATAGCCTCACTTAAAGGCGAGGTTTGGCCAGGGAGAAGAGAATCCGTGGAGTAGGACGGGAAGGAAACTCCTTGGCCGAGCTCACACGATGCTGACTCCGAGGGTTTAGAGCCAGTGTCCGAAGAAGAGTCCGGCTTCATGATGGTTGCCAGTGACACTACTTCCTCCGGCCCTCCCGTACTGGGTTTAGTGGCCGCAGATAGTCCGGCAGGCTCAGGAATCCCGTCTTCGGACCTGGCGAGGCGCTCCGGATCTAAAGCCAGAGCGGAGGTTGGAGTCGTGAACCCTTGGAAGATCAAGTCTCCTCGGATATCAGTGACATAATCCAGATTTCCAAAACAAATCTGGTGACCCTAGGCGTAGCTATCGATCTGCTCTAGATGGCCAAGCGAGTTGGCCCGTAGTGCGAAGCCGCCGAATACAAAGAGCTGGCCGGGGAGAAACACCTCCCGCAAGGCAGCATTATTGTAGGTGACTAATGGAGCCATCGAACCTTCTGATGATGACACAACAGAACTCTCAATGAAAGTACCAATGTCGGTGTCGAAACCGGTTGATCTCGGGTAGGGGGTCCCGAACTATGCGTCTAAGGTTGATGGTAATAGGAGACGGGGTACACGATGTTTACCCAGGTTCAGGCCCTCTTGATGGAGGTAATACCCTACTTCCTGCTTGATTGATCTTGATGAATATGAGGATTACAAGAGTTGATCTACCACGAGATCGTAATGGCTAAACCCTAGATGTCTAGCCTGTATGATTGTGATTGCCTCTACGGACTAAACCCTCCAATTTATATAGACACCGGAGGGCCCTAGGGTTTGCAGAGGAAGGAATCTTCATATCCGAACGCCAAGCGTGCCATCCACGCAAAGGAGAGTCCCATCTGGACACGGGAGGAAGTCTTCTGCCTTGTATTCCATGGCCCATTAGTTCGGCCCACATCACATAGCCCGGACGCCCGAGGACCCCTTAACCTAGGACTCCCTCACCGGACACCTACACCAACATCGTCGAGACGGCTCAGCGCGCGCGACCCGCCAAGGTTCAAGCCGCCGTAAAGCATGCCTTTGTTGGTTTCATCCATGGGGCGGATCTTGAGGAAGGATCAGAGTCCAAGGGAGAGACGGTAATCCGCTCTGATGGCGAGTCTTCAACTGGTGAGACCGATTCAATGTATCAACTGCAGGACAGTAGGCTTGGGGACTGTTTCGATGGTGACGGTATTCCGGATCCCAATGAGCCACTGAACAGGGTTGCAATCTTCATGGCTGGTACACAATCGTGCTCGGTTCAACAGCCGCCGCGGCTATGACATCCAGCTTAACGGCTGCAGCGACGGCTGGTGCTAGCGGTTCTGCACGCCCGCCGGCTCAAATTCTGACCAAGCTGTTGGATACTTTTTCAACTTTAATGGGGGCAGAGGTAACCCGAAGACTCAAGACAGCATAAAGTGGATGTTGTGAAGCTACGAGATGAGATAGCTCAAGCCAAGGAAGAACTTGTGGCTGAGAACGCTAGGATGGCCACGGAGCAAGCTGCTTTAGACGCTCAGGCACAACAGATTCAGGCAAAGTCTTTCTGGCTTACTTTGGATCAAAATACTTCAAACACCATCATGAGGAGGAGGCATCAGACCCGTCTACCCAGCGAGTATGAGGCCAGGAACCCTTTTAACACGCCTGGGGCAGGAACAAGTGACCCACTCGTTGTAAACCGGGCGGTTGAGGTACCCGCGACTGGAGCACCTGTTCAACCACGCGATTGGCATGTTCCGATGCCTTTTTTGAATTTGACTCCGCTTCGGCATGTTCCGACGCCATCGGGTCATTATTCTAACCCTATGGACAATATGATCACCGCGACCACGTGATTGGCGGCTCTCCCAGTTCAAGACGGGTCACCAGCTGCGATGGAGATACGGAGAACCAGAGAGCTTCTTCAGACAACGATGGCACAGCAGGCGGCTTATTCATACAGTCGTGAACGGATTCATTCAACCTCGCGTCCAAGCCGGAGTTATAGCAGACACATTGATTCGCCAGCAGTGTCGAGCAGTGAGGAGCACCATAACCAGCCTTGTAGGCCTGACCCGCCGTGCGCTCGTAACAATGCTCAGGCTTTGGTGGACCAAGGCAGGGCGCGGCGTGAGGCTGAGCTGGTGGCTCAGCAACAATCTCCGGCTTACCCTTCGGCGTCGGTGGAGGCAGGTGTGACCTCCAAAACCCGTGGCATGCCATGTTTAGTGCCGACTCTACGTAATGAGTGCTTGCCTAAAGATTTCAAGGGCCCTCGCAAGGTGCCTGATTACATAGTGGATCAACCCCCAGAGGCCTGGATTGAGAGCTATGAGATGGCTATGGAGATGCTAGATTTTAGTGATGTTGCACGTGCTAAGTACTTCACCATGATGATGGATGGACCAGCACGTACCTGGCTGAAGGGATTGCCCGCTAACTCCATCATATCATGGGCTGAGCTGAAGGCACGTTTTATTCAAAATTTCAAAGACACGTGCAAGCAGCCTAATTTGATTCTGGATTAGACTCTTGTGTCCAGGGAGAGGGCGAGTCAACAACCAATTGGGTGCGCCGGATCTCGTCCGTTATCCATTCATCAGATAGTATCAATGCCGGTTCAGCCGTCCTGATGTTGGAGAAGAATTGTTGTTTCCTACCCCTTAAGTAGAAACTGAGGCGGCTTAAGCACCACTGCAATGATACTGAGAGCTCATGGCGGCTCTTGTTAAATACGCCGACTCAGATAGCACTAAGACCCCGAGTCTGATGAGGAAAAGACTAGCAAGGTGAAAAAGAGCGGCAATGCAAAAGGGCAAAAACATAATACGGCGGGTCAAAGTGGCAACGGTAAGCGCAAAGCTGATGGCAGTTTAGACTTTGTGGCTAACACTAATACGCAAAATAATAAGTAGCGTCATAAGAGAAAGCCACCCCGTCTTGGAGGGCCAAAATTTAACATTGAGGCGATGATGAATCAGCCTTGCCCAAAGCATGGTACGCAAGAGAAGCCGACCAGTCATGTGTGGAAGGATTGCTTCGTCATGAGGGAGTATAGGAGTTCCAATTTTTTCTAGAATAATCATGGCCCGAATGGCAGCTCAGGATCCGGCTCTCACGGACCTTTCTTTGGAGGTGGCGGCTCAAACTCTGGTTTTCAGGGGCAAGGCAATCAAGGCGGTTTTAATCAGCAGTCTAATCAAGGGAAACAGCAGCAGAAGTCCGGCTATCAGAGTAATCCAAAGTAGTTGAATAGTGGTCAATATCATGTGTTTACCATGAGTTTGTGCAAACGAGATCAGAAAATTCATAAGAGGGCAGTGAATTCGGTTGAGCCGGTGGTTCCTCGATATTTGCGGTGATCTGAGCAGCCTATCGTATGGAGCCATGAGGATCACCCGCCCCAAGTTGATAATCCGGGTCAATTGGCTTTGGTGGTTGCTCCTCAGGTGGGAGGATACAAGCTTACAAAGGTGCTTATGGACGGGGGTAGTAGCATCAATATACGATGACACTTTTCGCCGTATGAATTTGACTGACAAAGATCATCAGTCATCTACTACTGTTTTTATGGGGTGGTGCCTGGTAAGTTGGCATATCCGGTGGGTAAGATAACATTGGAAGTGGCTTTTGGTAATGACCATGACTCCAAGGCTAAAAAATTGACCTTTGAAGTGGTCAAGATCAAGAGTCCTTACCACGCTTTATTTGGACGGCCGGCTTGATGAAGTTATGTACCTGGGGTAGGGGCACGGACCTGTCCTAAGAGCCCTGCCCAAGGACATCCTTAGAAGAAGTCACCTTTCAATCGACTTGAAGGTACCCACTCGACGGGTTCAAGACACTCGACCAAGAAGCTACCACTCGACCACGAAGCCAACCACTCGACTGCCAGGAGATCTAAAGTCACTCCACAGTCAAACGGTCGGTCATTAAGTAGTGCTTATGGTCATCATAGCACTTTATTAGAGGCGTTACCCGTAACGCTCGACCTTAATGTACCTTAAACCTTGTATTGCTGAGGGCAGGAGAGGGTTGGCGAACTCTATATAAGCCACCCCCTCCTCAGTATCAGGGGTTCGCATCTTTGTAACACACACGCATATAATCCAGTCGACCGCCTCCGGGCTCCGAGACATAGGGCTATTACTTCTTCCGAGAAGGGCCTGAACTCGTAAAACTCTTGTGTTGACAACTACTCCAGAGCTAGGATCTTGCCTCTCTATTCCTACCCCCCATTCTACTGTCAGACTTAGAACCACGACAGTTGGCGCCCACCGTGGGGCAGGTGTTCTAGCGATTTGTTGGAGGAGTTGGGATTCTTTTGACATCTCCCATCATGTCGTCGAGCGGAGTCCTGGTCGAGGGGCGCAAGATCCGCCTCGGCGCCCTCACTTTCGTCGTCGATGACTCTGCTTGGCTCCAGGAGGCTCCACTCGACGTGGACGCGCTTCCCGCCCGCGGAGCAACGCACTTTCGCGCGTGCATTCGTGGCGTCCTCCTGCGGCAACCGTCGGCCCAGTACGGGTCGGCATACGTTTCATCCTCGCTCCTAGTTTCCCGCCGGCGCAAGCGCTCCGGTCGGTCGAGGCTCCAACGGTGGGTGAGGCATGCATTGGCCCGCCAGTCGGCCATCCCCCAAGTCGTGACGATTGAGTCCGACGAATCACTCTACGGCCTGTTCGATCTGTCGACTGGCTCCGCAGAGACTGCGTCCGAGTGCGCCAGCAGTGATCCAGCGGCGGAGGTACTGATGGTCGACGGACCGCGCAGTCCCCCCGGATTCCCCCACACCGAAGAGGTTGCCGGGGGAGGAGTTCCGGCGCGGGGCCACGAAGAGTACAGGCCTGAGCCTCTCACCTCGTTGCAGAGGGAGGAACTTCGTCGCTGGAACATGGACGCGCTTCACACTCCTATCGTTGGAGAAACCCCCGAGGCACGCGCCTTGGAGGAGGCGCGCTTGGCCAACCTGGCTGAACGCACTCGACTGGAGAATCTCCAGAGAGTACTCGATGAGCGCACTCGACTGCCAGTTCCAGAATCCAGTCGACGTCGTCTCTTTCAGCCACCAACTCAGGTATACCGAACTCCGATTCAGAATTTAGCAGCTGCAGCCCGCATAGCAGAGTCGATCCAGCCTTCTCAGTCAGAGGCAGGGAGAGGTCTGCTACAGATCAGAGATTTGCTTCGGGCAGCAGGGGATCACAACTCAGTTGTATCGCAGTCGTGTAACGGGATTCACAGCCGACCCGTCACTGCGAATTCTGTACAGTCGGCTCACAGTCCAGGATCGCCCCTGAGGCGTGAGGAACGTAGAAGCCGGCATGATGATCAATATCAAGGCCGTGAGCGGTATGAACACCGATTCGATCGCAATGATCGACGTCGAGTGCCCACTCCTCCCCCAAGGGGTGGATCGTACGTCCCTCGGCAGCAAGATGACAGACGGCAGCACAGTGTTGGGCGTAGGTTTCCAGTCGACCCCAGGGAGCCAGGCTTTGATGCGAGATCCATTATCGTTCAAGGTCTGGTCGACAGGAATAGAGCTCACAGAGAAGGCCATGACAGAGACGTTCCCTCCAGCAGCAGGGTTCATGTATCAGGACCAGAATGTTTCAGCAGAGCGATCAGGGCCGCTGTAATTCCTCCCAACTTCAGGTTGGCGACTGGAGTTAGTAAGTTCACCGGCGAGTCCAAGCCTGACACATGGCTTGAAGATTACCGAGTGGCTGTTCAGATTGGCGGCGGCAACGACGAAGTAGCCATGAAGCATTTGCCTCTTATGCTGGAGGGATCAGCCAGAGCATGGTTGAACCAGTTGGCACCCAGCAGTATTTACACTTGGGAAGATCTTGCCCCAGTGTTTGTCAGGACATTTGAAGGGACTTGCAAGCGACCAACAGGGTTGACAGAATTGCAGTCGTGTGTTCAGAAGTCGAGTGAAACTCTGAGGGATTATATCCAAAGGTGGATCACTTTACACCACACAGTCGAGAATGTATCTGATCACTAGGCAGTTTGTGCCTTCAAGGAAGGCGTCAGGAACAGAGAACTGAGTTTGAAATTCGATCGAACCGGAGATATGACATTGAGTCGGATGATGGAAATTGCCACCAAGTATGCAAACAGTGAAGAAGAAGATAGGCTCCGAAGTGGCAAGTACAAAGCAGCCGCTAATGAGGCCGGCGGAGGAAACTCCAGTCGGAAGCAAAAGCGCAAAGCCAAGCCAGCTGCTCCTGGAGAACCCCAAGAAGGTGAAAGATCAGGATGGGAACGATGTGATGGACCTACCGTGTCACATTCACACGAAGAAAGACGAAGAGGGTAAACTCATTTACCCAAAGCATACCACTTGACAATGTCAACTCCTCATTCAGCAGTTTCAAGGGAAATAGGCCAAAGACAAAGAGAAAGAGTCAGACAAAGTTGAGGACAAAGAAGACAGCGGTGAGGAGTACCCCCAAGTCAACTCCACCCTGATGATTTTCGCTGATGTCGAAAGCAAGAGTCGATTGAAGGTTATCAATCGGGAAGTGAACATGGTCGCTCCAACGACACCCAATTATCTGAAATGGTCTCAGACTGCCATCACTTTCGACCAGTCCGATCACCCGACTCATATTGCTACCCCAGGGAGGCAAGCGTTGGTGGTCGACCCAGTCATTGAAGGCACTCGACTGACCAAAGTGTTGATGGATGGTGGCAGTGGCTTCAATTTGCTGTATGCAGAGACGCTGAAAGGGATGGGCATCCCGATGTCCAGACTCAGCACCAGTAACATGAGCTTCCACGGAGTCATTCCTGGAAAGAAGGCTGAGTCACTCAGCCAAATCGCTCTCGATGTAGTTTTTGGTGACTCGAAGAATTTCCGGAAGTAAAAGTTGACCTTTGAGGTCGTGGATTTTCAGAGTGCGTACCACGCCATACTTGGAAGGCCAGCGTACGCTCGTTTCATGGCCCGACCATGCTACGTGTACCTCAAGTTGAAGATGCCCGGTCCCAAAGGTGTGATCACTATCACTGGTAATCGGAAGAAGGCAGAAGAGTGCTTCTAGAAGGGCTCCAAAATTGCTGATGCTCAGATGGCCGAAATGGAGTTACAAGAGTACCAGAAGACCGCAGACCCGAGTGATTTGTTGCGAGCCAAGAAGCCCGCCATAGAGTCAACATTTCAGTCGTCCGGTGAGACAAAACAGGTTCACATCCACCCGACTGACCCCAATGCGGCTCCGACCAACATCTCCACTACACTCGACTCTAAATAGGAAGAAGCGCTCATCCAGTTCCTCCGTGAGAATTGGGACATCTTTGCATGGAAGCTTGCTGACATGCCAGGTATTCCCAGGGGACTGGCTGAGCACCGCCTTCGAGTCGACTCAAAAGTCAAACCAGTTAAGGAACATCTTCGACGGTCCGCCGTCCAGAAGAGAAAGGCCATTGGCGAAGAGGTGGCTCGACTCTTAGCGGCAGAGTTCATTCGCGAGATCTACCACTCCGAGTGGCTCGCCAATGTTGTAATGGTCCCCAAGAAGGACAAGTCGTTGCGCATGTGCATCGATTTCAAACATATCAATCGGGCCTGCCCGAAAGATCATTTCCCTCTTCCTCGCATCGACCAAATAGTCGACTCGACCGCAGGATGCGAGAGGTTGTCTTTTTTAGATGCTTACTCCGGATACCATCAGATCCGTCTGTATGGACCAGATGAAATAAAAACAGCTTTCATCACCCTGTTTGGGTGCTTCTGCTATGTCACCATGCCTTTCGGTCTCAAGAATGCCAGAGCTACTTTCATGAGAATTATTCAGAAGTGCCTGATCACTCAAATCAGTCGGAATGTAGAAGCATACATGGATGATATAGTGGTCAAGTAGCGAAAAGGTTCTGACCTGCCGACTGACCTTGCTGAAACGTTTTCCAATCTCAGGAGGTATGATATCAAGCTTAATCCATCAAAATGCACATTCGGAGTTCCTGGAGGAAAGTTACTCGGTTTTCTTGTTTACGAACGAGGAATCGATGCTAACCCTGAAAAAGTTGGCACCATACTCCGAATGAAATGCCCTGTGCGTGTGCACGATGTCCAGAAACTTACTGGATGCTTGGCCGCTTTAAGTCGATTCATCTCCAGACTCGGTGAAAAGGCATTGCCTCTTTACCGACTGATGAAGAAGTCAGACAAGTTTGAGTGGACTCCGGAAGCTGATGCAGCATTCGCAGAGCTAAAAGCTCTGCTCTCCACCCAGCCAGTGCTTGCTGCCCCTGTCAGCAAAGAGCCATTATTGCTTTACATTGCAGCCACTGGACAAGTCGTTAGTACCGTACTTACGGTCGAGCGGGAAGAGGAAGGAAAAACATTCAAAGTTCAGCGCCCAGTTTATTACCTTTCTGAAGTTCTGACCCCATCAAAGCAAAGATACCCTCACTATCAGAAGCTTGTCTACGGGATTTACATGACCACGAAGAAGGTTGCTCATTATTTCTCTGATCACTCCATTACAGTCGTCAGCGACGCCCCGTTATCAGAGATCCTTCATAACAGAGATGCAACTGGTCGAGTGGTAAAATGGGCGATTGAACTTCTTCCCCTTGATATCAAATTCGAGGCAAAGAAAGCTATCAAGTCCCAAGCAATAGCCGATTTCCTCGCCGAGTGGACTGAACAACAACTTTCGACTCAAGTTCACTCGGAGCACTGGACTATGTTTTTCGATGGCTCCAAGATGCTGAATGGGTCTGGTGCGGGGGTTGTATTGGTTTCCTCCCGAGGAGACAAGCTCAAATACGTCCTCCAGATTCACTTTGATTCCTCCAACAACGAGGCAGAATATGAAGCACTCCTATATGGACTGCGTATGGCCATTTCACTCGGCGTCCGTCGCCTTATGGTCTACAGCGACTCAGATCCGGTTGTTAATCAAGTGATGAAGGAGTGGGATGTTCGAAGCACAGCCATGACGGGTTATTGCAATGCAGTGAGAAAGCTGGAGAAGAGATTCGAGGGATTAGAGCTCCATCATATACCCCGACTGAAAAACCAAGCTGCGGATGATTTGGCGAAAATAGGGTCCAAGAGAGAAGCCATCCCTAGTGATGTGTGTTTGGAGCACATTCGTGCGCCATCGATACAGGAAGATCCTTTCACAGAAGAACCTCCACAGCCAAAGAGCGCCAGCGATCCGACTGAAGTGGAGATTCCAGGCGTGGTCGACCTGATTATGGAAGTTGTAGTCATCACTCCCGACTGGACAGCGCCTTACATCGCGTATATTATGAAGAAAGAGCTCCCAGAAGATGAAGAAGAGGCTCGACAGATCGTTCGTCAATCCAAGGCCTTTATAGTAATCAAAGGGCAGTTGTGCAGAGAAAGCACGACTGGAGTTGGCCAGAAGTGCATCACGCCAGAAGAAGGTCAGGTAATTCTTGAGGATATCCACTCGGGGACCTGTGGTCATCATGCGTCCTCTCGGACCATTGTGGCTAAAGCATACCGAGCGGGATTTTACTGGTCGAGGGCGAATGAAATGGCAAAAGACATAGTCGACAAGTGCGAAGGGTGTCAGTTTTATTCCAACATGTCGCGCAAGCCCGCCTCTGCTCTGAAGACCATTCCACTTGTCTGGCCCTTCGCTGTTTGGGGGCTAGACATGATTGGACCGCTGAGAACTGGTAGAAGCGGCTTCACTCACTTACTGGTTGCAGTCGACAAGTTCACCAAGTGGATAGAAGCCAAACCCATCAAAAACCTCGATGCAAGCACTGCTATCAGTTTCATCAGAGAGCTGATATTCAGATATGGAGTTCCACATAGCATCATCACGGAGAATAGATCAAACTTTGATAACGGCAGATTCAAAGCCTTCTGCGCCTCCCAAGGCACGCGGGTCGACTATGCCTCAGTTGCCCATCCTCAGTCGAATGGGCAGGCAGAGCGTGCAAATGGTCTCATCCTCGAAGGACTGAAACCCCGACTGATGCGTGATCTCAAACACGCGGCAGGAGCTTGGGTCGACGAACTTCCGTCAGTTCTTTGGGGATTAAGGACCACTCCTAATCGGTCGACTGGAAGAACGCCCTTCTTTCTGGTCTACGGGGCTGAAGCAGTGCTGCCGAGTGATCTGCTCCACA
Source organism: Aegilops umbellulata (assembly GCA_032464435.1). Classification (NCBI taxonomy): domain Eukaryota; kingdom Viridiplantae; phylum Streptophyta; class Magnoliopsida; order Poales; family Poaceae; genus Aegilops; species Aegilops umbellulata. Next base: position 353,123,886 of record CP136055.1, read on the forward strand.
ATGCACCTCGAGTCGAACTATACTCTGAAGCAGAAGCGGAACAAGCTCGGCAAGATGTAGTCGACCTCTTGGAAGAAGAGAGGGAGATGGCCCTAATCCGCTCGACTATCTACCAGCAGGAATTACATCGGTTTCACGCGAGAAACGTGAAGAGTCGAGCCTTTCAGGAAGGAGACTTGGTCCTCCGAGTGGATCAGCAAAAACCTCACAAGCTCGCTCCAACCTGGGAAGGCCCCTTCATCGTCACCAAAGTCCTCCACAACGGAGCGTATCACCTCTACAACGTTGATCGCCAGATCGACGAGCCTCGAGCTTGGAATGCGGAGTTACTCCATCCTTTTTACACTTGAAAGAAGAAAATCACTCGGTTGAGATGTAATAAAAGTACCTCTGTAGTTCTTTTATCTAAAGCAAGAATGTTATAATTTTAACAGAAGATTGCTATTTCTTTTTGTTGAAATTTCCCCCAGTGGGTGGCTTAGCTGCGAATCCGTTTCGCCTAAGTTTGTAAAAGTCCTGCCGAGTGAAGAGCCAGCCTCCCACTCGGAGGCTTAGCTGCGAATCCGTTTCGCCTAAGTATTTAAAATCCTACCGAGTGGGGAGCTAGCCTCCCACTCGGGGGCTTAGCTGCAGTCCAAGTACTCGCCTAAGTATTTAAAATCCTACCGAGTGGAGAGCCAGCCTCCCACTCGGGGGCTTAGCTGCAGTCCAAGTACTCGCCTAAGTATTTAAAATCCTACCGAGTGGAGAGCCAGCCTCCCACTCGGGGGCTTAGCTGCAGTCCAAGTACTCGCCTCAGTATTTAAAATCCTACCAAGTGGAGAGCCAGCCTCCCACTCGGGGGCTTAGCTGCAGTCCAAGTACTGGCCTAAGTATTTAAAATCCTACCGAGTGGAGAGCCAGCTTCCCACTCGGGGGCTTAGCTGCAGTCCAAGTACTCGCCTAAGTATTTAAAATTCCTACCAAGTGAAAAGCCAGCTTCCCGCTCGAGGGCTTAATAACAGTCCAAGGATTTAGTTAAACTCTCAACATAATGAACGCTTCGCAAGGACGACAAGGCGCAGGTCGACTGCCTCCTTCTCCTTCAGAAGCTATATTCAAAAATCCTACCGAGTGGAGAGCAAACCTCCCACTCGGAGGCTTAGCTGCAGCCCAGCGCTCGCCTAAGTGATTAAAATCCTACCGAGTGGAGAGCAGACCTCCCACTCGGAGGCTTAGCTGCAGCCCAGTGCTCGCCTAAGTAATTAAAATCCTACTGAGTGGAGAGCAAACCTCCCACTCGGGGGCTTAGCTGCAGCCTAGCGCTCGCCTAAGTGATTAAAATCCTACCGAGTGGAGAGCAGACCTCCCACTCGGAGGCTTAGCTGCAGCCCAATGCTCGCCTAAGTAATTAAAAACCTACCGAGTGGAGAGCAAACCTCCCACTTGGGGGCTTAGCTGCAGCCCAGCGCTCGCCTAAGTGATTAAAATCCTACCGAGTGGAGAGCAGACCTCCCACTCGGAGGCTTAGCTGCAGCCCAGTGCTCGCCTAAGTAATTAAAGTCTTACCGAGTGGAGAGCAAACCTCCCACTCGGGGGCTTAGCTGCAGCCCAGTGCTCGCCTAAGTGTTTAAAAATCCTACCAAGTGGAGAGCAAACCTCCCACTCGGAGGCTTAGCTGCAGCTCCGTGCTCGCCTAAGTCATTTTGAGTAAAAGTCAAGTCTCACTCGACGGATAAATCACGAAGATATTCAATGATAAATCAAGTTTGGATAAAGATCAAAAGGTCCTGGACCGCAAATAAAAGTGCCCGAGCCTCCAGCTCGACAGAGTTTATCGGTTACACAAACCACTCGGCATTCCGAGGCAAATTTAAAGTGAGACACAGTAGTTTTTTACTCCTCCGGTGGAGGACTGGATGGGGCAACAAACTCGTCCAAATCAATCCCGTCTGAGATACGGGTGGCAGCAGCAATGAAGGTCTCCATGAAGTCCTGGAAATTATGCTTCTTGGTATTGGCAACTTGGAGGGCGGCCAGCTTCTCTTCTCGCGCCTCCTTGCAGTGGACACGAACCAGCGACAGAGCAACATCGGCACCACACCTGGCAGAAGACTTTTTCCATTCATGCACTCGACTCGGCACTTCCTTCAGTCGAGTGACCAAGGATTCAAGGTCATTCTGAAGTATCTGATTTGGCCAGAGTGCAGAGTCGATCCGCGACACTGCCGCCTTCAGTCGAGCGAGATAGTCCACCACACTGGCGACGCGAGACTCCAGCCGGAGGACATTCATGGCAGCTTCGTCCTTCACAGGAGAGTTGATGGGGTCCAGGTTGGTTTCCTCTCGACCAGTTTCTTCCTCGAAGTTTTGACAGAATTCTGAAAGGTACAACCCAATATTATAATTGAATGATGAGTCGACAACGACAAGTCAATCGAGTAAGGGGATTACCTTCAAGCATGAGGAATAGTTTCTTGGCGAGCCCTCTGAGGTAAGCCTCCAGATCCTTTCGCTTCCCCGCCATATCGCCGACCTTGTCAGTCAGAGCAATCTTGTCGTTTTTCAATCGACTTGCTTCCTTGTTGGCCGCGTCAAGAGCAGACTTCAGCTTGGCATTCTCGTCTTCAAGCTGACCAACTGAAGCAAGCTTCTCTTCAGCGAGCTTCGTTTTCTCCGAAGCCGCCTTTTGTGCTTCCGCAAGGTCAAGATCTTTCTTCCTCAGAGCCTCCTCCAGTTGGTCTGCAAAACAATAATGAGAACGGAGTTGAGAATAGGCAGAAAAATAAAGACAGCCGTCGAATCCTCACCAGCCATACCTTTTGCTTCGTCCTTCGCCTTCTGCAAGCTCTCCTGGGCAAACTTCAAGTCGAGGTTAAGCTGGACCTGTTTCTCCTTCAATTCAGCAAGATGAGCAACAAGCTCGCAAGACTTCTGCAAAGAGTCAATCGACAAAAGATTCAAAGACAAGTTACTTCCGAGTGGGTAAAGGAAAAGTTGTAGCACTTCTAAGACTACAGCCGAATCAAAACATTCGACAGTAGCCTCGGGGACTACACCAAGTGGGTGCACTCAGCGTGCCCCCACCGGTAATCTTTCAAAATCCTGATCGATCAGTCGACCAAATATGATTCTAGTGCCATGACTAATAGTCGGCGTTTCTAAGACTACAGCCGAATCAAAACATTCGACAGCAGTCTCGGGGACTACACCCACTGGGTGCACTCAGCGTGCCCCCACTGGTTCGACCAAAAAAAAGTCGACTGCCCGCAGTCGACCGCATACAGTTCCATTCGACATGGCTCGACCAGACTGAGTGAAGCAGTACAAATACAGCAACGCAATATAAAGACTACAGTCGACTGCCAGCAGTCCACCGTAGTCTCGGGGACTACACCCAGTGGGTGCACTTAGCGTGCCCCCACTCGACCAAAGGTTGACAGACACACCCAGTGGGTGTATAGATATAAAGATCTTCGGAAAAGAGATTCTTTGAACAGCATATTGCAACAGACCAAGTGTCGAGTCGACTGACCTGGACGTTGCTCTGAAGAGCCGAACTCGCGTCATACGCTGCTTGGCTGGCGTCCCGAACCACTTTCACTTGCTCCATCATGATACCTGCCTGGCGTATAGCTTCTTTTGCGGCACCCACTTGGTCCTCTGGGACAGGGTATGTAGCAAAAAGCGAAGGCGGATTTGCAGTCGACGCCGAAGGCCGCACGCTCGTCAGAGGTTCAGCAAAAGTCACGAAAGTCCGAGTAGTATCACCACCGTCCCGAGCTACAGCCTCAGACACCGGAGCAGATTGGGGGGTCTTGCCAGTCGATGCCCTCCGGTTCCTTCTTACTCTCAGCGGCTCGTCGTCTTCATCGTATGGTAAGTTGATAACATGAGGGGGAGCTGCAAGAAAAGTCAATCGACCAGAGTTACAAGAAATATTCAGTCGACCGAAGACAGAACATCAGTAATTGTACCTGGATTGGAAATAATAGCATCTTCCATCTCTTGATCTCCGTCCTTGGCAGAGATCTCAGAAGTAGCAGCACTACAAATTTCGGAAGTCAGTCAGTTGGCTCAATGAATCGACCAAGGATCCGTCCACAGTTGACAAAGGAAAACAAGTATTATTATTACCCAGAAATAGTGGGGACAGTCATCTTCATCTTGGGCAGAGCCTTGGGCGGCTTGGATGGCGTCGCGCGTGGGTGCTTGGGAGCCTTCTCAGTCGGCGTAGGAGAAGAGGTCCGAGGGCGTTTCGACGACTGCCCAACAGGAGCAGTCGCCTTACCACGTTCCCTCGCGGGATCGTGTGTAAGCTTGGATCGCCTCTCCGAGCGGGGGGGTTCAACTTCCTCCTCCTCCTCTTCGCTGGAGTCGACATCGTCGTCTCCCTCCCCTTCGCCATCGGATTCCCACTCGCCGTGCTCGTCTCCGCTTTCACCTCCGCTCGCCTCCCCTTCCTCAGTCGGCTCCTGTGCCCCGTTGGGCGTCGAGTACATCTCAGTAGTTTCCTGGGAAATAACAGACAAAACAAAAGTCAGTCGACCAATTCAAAGAAGACCAATGAAGAAAGTGTTGGGGAATGTAGTAATTTCAAAGTTTTCCTACGCACACGCAAGATCATGGTGATGCATAGCAACGAGAGGGGAGAGTGTTGTCTACGTACCCTCGTAGACCGAAAGCGGAAGCGTTATATCAACGCGGTTGATGTAGTCATACGTCTTCTCTATCCGACCGATCCAAGCACCGTTACTCCGGCACCTCCGAGTTCTTGGCACACGTTCAACTCGATGACGTTCCCCGGGCTCCGATCCAGCAAAGCTTCGGGGAAGAGTTCCGTCAGCACGACGGCGTGGTGACGATCTTGATGTACTACTGACGCAGGGCTTCGCCTAAGCACTGCAACGATATGACCGAGGTGGAATTTGGTGGCAGGGGGCACCGCACACAGCTAAGGAAAGATCTCAATGATCAATTGTGTGTTTATGGGGTGCCCCCTGCCCCCGTATATAAAGGAGCCAAGGGGGAGGGGCTGGCCGGCCAAGCCTTGGCGCGCCAGGTGAGTCCTACTCCCTCCGGGAGTAGGATTCCCCCCCCCCCCAATCCTAGTTGGACTAGGATTCTCCAAGGGGGAGAGAGAGAGAGGGGGCCGGCCACCTCTCCTAGTCCTAATAGGACTAGGGGAGGGGGGGAGGCGCGCAGCCCATGAGGGCAGCCCTCTCACCTCTCCATCAAGGCCCATGTTGGCCCATTATGCTCCCGGGGGGTTCCGGTAACCCTCCCGGTATTCCGGTAAAATCCTGATTTCACCTGGAACACATCCGATCTCCAAACATAGGCTTCCAATATATCATTCTTTACGTCTCGACCATTTCGAGACTCCTCGTCATGTCCGTGATCACATCCGGGACTCTGAACTCCTTTGGTACATCAAAACTCATAAACTCATTATATAACTGTCATCGAAACCTTAAGCGTGCGGACCCTACGGTTCGAGAACAATGTAGACATGACCGAGACACGTCTCCGGTCAATAACCAATAGCGGGACCTGGATGCCCATATTGGCTCCTACATATTCTACGAAGATCTTTATCGGTCAGACCGCATAACAACATACGTTGTTCCCTTTGTCATCGGTATGTTACTTGCCCGAGATTCGATCGTCGGTATCCAATACCTAGTTCAATCTCGTTACCGGCAAGTCTCTTTACTCGTTCCGTAATACATCATCTCGCAACTAACTCATTGGTTGCAATGCTTGCAAGGCTTATGTGATGTGCATTACCGAGAAGGCCCTGAGATACCTCTCCGACATTCGGAGTGACAAATCCTAATCTCGAAATACGCCAACCCAACAAATACTTTCGGAGACACCTGTAGAGCACCTTTATAATCACTCAGTTACGTTGTGACGTTTGGTAGCACACAAAGTGTTCCTACGGTAAACGGGAGTTGCATAATCTCATAGTTAAAGGAACATGTATAAGTCATGGATAAAATCAATAGCAACATACTAAACGATCGGGTGCTATGCTAATGGAATGGGTCATGTCAATCAGATCATTCAACTAATGATGTGATCTCGTTAATCAAATAACAACTCTTTGTTCATGGTTAGGAAACATAACCATCTTTGATTAATGAGCTAGTCAAGTAGAGGCATACTAGTGACACTCTGTTTGTCTATGTATTCACACATGTATTATGTTTCCAGTTAATACAATTCTAGCATGAATAATAAACATTTATCATGATATGTAAGGAAATAAATAATAACTTTATTATTGCCTCTAGGGCATATTTCCTTCAGTCTCCCACTTGCACTAGAGTCAATAATCTAGATTACAAAGTAATGATTCTAACACCCATGGAGTCTTGGTGCTGATCATGTTTTGCTCGTGGAAGAGGCTTAGTCAACGGGTCTGCAACATTCAGATCCGTATGTATCTTGCATATCTCTATGTCTCCCACCTGGACTAAATCCCGGATGGAGTTGAAGCGTCTTTTGATGTGTTTGGTTCTTTTGTGAAATCTGGATTCCTTTGCCAAGGCAATTGCACCAGTATTGTCACAAAAGATTTTCATTGGACCCGATACGCTAGGTACAACACCTAGATCGGATATGAACTCCTTCATCCAGACTCCTTCATTAGCTGCTTCCGAAGCAGCTATGTACTCAGCTTCACATGTAGATTCCGCCACGACGCTTTGTTTAGAACTGCACCAACTGACAGCTCCACCGTTTAATGTAAATACGTATCCGGTTTGCGATTTAGAATCGTCCGGATCAGTGTCAAAGCTTGCATCGACGTAACCGTTTACGACGAGCTCTTTGTCACCTCCATAAATGAGAAACATATCCTTAGTCCTTCTCAAGTACTTAAGGATGTTCTTGACCGCTGTCCAGTGATCCACTCCTGGATTACTTTGGTACCTGCCTGCTAAGCTTACAGCAAGGCACACATCAGGTCTGGTACACAGCATTGCATACATGATAGAGCCTATGGCTGAAGCATAGGGAACATTTTTCATTTTCTCTCTATCTTCTGCGGTGGTCGGGCATTGAGTCTTACTCAACTTCACACCTTGTAACACAGGCAAGAACCCTTTCTTTGCCTGATCCATTTTGAACTTCTTCAAAACTTTGTCAAGGTATGTGCTTTGTGAAAGTCCTATTAAGCGTCTTGATCTATCTCTATAGATCTTAATGCCCAATATGTAAGCAGCTACACCGAGGTCTTTCATCGAAAAACTCTTATTCAAGTATCCCTTTATGCTATCTAGAAATTCTATATTATTTCCGATCAGTAATATGTCATCCACATATAATATCAGAAATGCTACAGAGCTCCCACTCACTTTCTTGTAAATACAGGCTTCTCCAAAAGTCTGTATAAAACCAAATGCTTTGATCACACTATCAAAGCGTTTATTCCAACTCCGAGAGGCTTGCACCAGTCCATAAATGGATCGCTGGAGCTTGCACACTTTGTTAGCTCCCTTTGGATCGACAAAACCTTCTGGTTGTATCATATACAACTCTTCTTCCAGAAATCCATTCAGGAATGCAGTTTTGACATCCATTTGCCAAATTTCATAATCATAAAATGCGGCAACTGCTAACATGATTCGGACAGACTTAAGCATCGCTACGGGTGAGAAAGTCTCATCGTAGTCAATCCCTTGAACTTGTCGAAAACCTTTTGCAACAAGTCCAGCTTTATAGACAGTAACATTACCATCAGCGTCAGTCTTCTTCTTAAAAATCCATTTATTCTCAATTGCTTGCCGATCATCGGGCAAGTCAACCAAAGTCCACACTTTGTTCTCATACAAGGATCCCATCTCAGATTTCATGGCCTCAAGCCATTTTGCGGAATCTGGGCTCACCATCGCTTCTTCATAGTTCGTAGGTTCATCATGGTCTAGTAACATGACTTCCAAAATAGGATTATCGTACCACTCTGGTGCGGATCTTACTCTGGTTGATCTACGAGGTTCAGTAGAAACTTGATCTGAAGTTTCATGATCATTATCATTAGCTTCCTCCCTATTTGGTGTAGGTGTCATAGAAACTGATTTCTGTGACGTACTACTTCTCAATAAGGGAGTAGATACAGTTATCTCATCAAGTTCTACTTTCCTCCCACTCACTTCTTTCAAGAGAAACTCCTTCTCTAGAAAGTTTCCGAATTTAGCAACAAAGATCTTGCCTTCGGATCTGTGATAGAAGGTGTACCCAACAGTCTCCTTTGGGTATCCTATGAAGACACATTTTTCCGATTTGGGTTCGAGCTTATCAGGTTGAAGCTTTTTCACATAAGCATCGCAGCCCCAAACTTTAAGAAACGACAACTTTGGTTTCTTGCCAAACCACAGTTCATAAGGCGTCGTCTCAACGGATTTTGATGGTGCCCTATTTAACGTGAATGCGGTCGTCTCTAAAGCATAACCCCAAAACGATAGCGGTAAATCGGTAAGAGACATCATAGATCGCACCATATCCAGTAAAGTACGATTACGACGTTCGGACACACCATTACGTTGTGGTGTTCCGGGTGGCGTGAGTTGCGAAACTATTCCGCATTGTTTCAAATGTAGACCAAACTCATAACTCAAATATTCTCCTCCACGATCAGATCGTAGAAACTTTATTTTCTTGTTACGATGATTTTCCACTTCACTCTGAAATTCTTTGAACTTTTCAAATGTTTCAGACTTGTGTTTCATTAAGTAGATATACCCATATCTGCTTAAATCATCAGTGAAGGTGAGAAAATAACGATATCTGCCACGAGCCTCAACATTCATTGGACCACATACATCAGTATGTATGATTTCCAATAAATCTGTTGCCCTCTCCATAGTACCGGAGAACGGTGTTTTAGTCATCTTGCCCATAAGGCACGGTTCGCAAGTGCCAAGTGATTCATAATCAAGTGACTCCAAAAGTCCATCAGTATGGAGTTTCTTCATGCGTTTTACACCGATATGACCTAAACGGCAGTGCCACAAATAAGTTGCACTATCATTATCAACTCTGCATCTTTTGGCTTCAACATTATGAATATGTGTATCACTACTATCGAGATTAAGTAAGAACAAACCATTCTTTAATGGTGCATGACCATAAAAGATATTACTCATATAAATAGAACAACCATTATTCTCTGATTTAAATGAATAACCGTCTCGCATCAAACAAGATCCAGATATAATGTTCATGCTCAACGCTGGTACTAAATAACAATTATTTAGATCTAATATTAATCCCGAAGGTAGATGTAGAGGTAGCGTGCCGACCGCGATCACATCGACTTTGGAACCATTTCCCACGTGCATCGTCACCTCGTCCTTAGCCAATCTTCGCTTAATCCGTAGCCCCTGTTTTGAGTTGCAAATATTAGCAACAGAACCAGTATCAAATACCCAGGTGCTACTGCGAGAATTAGTAAGGTATACATCAATAACATGTATATCATATATACCTTTGTTAACCTTGCCATCCTTCTTATCCGCCAAATACTTGGGGCAGTTCCGCTTCCAGTGACCAGTCTGCTTGCAATAGAAGCACTCAGTTTCAGGCTTAGGTCCAGACTTGGGTTTCTTCTCTTGATCAGCAATCTTGCTTGCTGTTCTTTTTGAAGTTCCCCTTTTTCTTCCCTTTGCCCTTTTTCTTGAAACTAGTGGTTTTGTTAACCATCAACACTTGATGCTCCTTTTTGATTTCTACCTCCGCGGCTTTCAGCATCGCGAAGAGCTCGGGCATAGTTTTGGTCATCCCTTGCATATTATAGTTCATCACGAAGCTCTTGTAGCTTGGTGGCAGTGATTGGAGAATTCTGTCAATGACGCAATCATCCGGAAGATTAACTCCCAGTTGAATCAAGTGATTGTTATACCCAGACATTCTGAGTATATGCTCACTGACAGAACCGTTCTCCTCCATCTTACAGCTATAGAACTTATTGGAGATTTCATATCTCTCAATCCGGGCATTTGCTTGAAATATTAACTTCAACTCCTGGAACATCTCATATGCTCCATGGTGTTCAAAACGTCGTTGAAGTCCCGGTTCTAAGCCGTAAAGCATGGCACACTGAACTATAGAGTAGTCATCAGCTTTGCTTTGCCAGACGTTCACAACATCTGGCGTAGCTCTTGCACCAGGCCTGGCACCTAGCGGTGCTTCCAGGACGTAATTCTTTTGTGCAGCAATGAGGATAATCCTCAAGTTACGGACCCAGTCCGTGTAATTGCTACCATCATCTTTCAGCTTTGCTTTCTCAAGGAACGCATTAAAATTCAACGGAACAACAGCACGAGCCATCTATCTACACAACATAGACAAGCAAGATACTATCAGGTACTAAGTTCATGATAAATTTAAGTTCAATTAATCATATTACTTAAGAACTCCCACTTAGATAGACATCCCTCTAATCCTCTAAGTGATCACGTGATCCAAATCAACTAAACCATGTCCGATCATCACGTGAGATGGAGTAGTTTCAATGGTGAACATCACTATGTTGATCATATCTACTATATGATTCATGCTCGACCTTTCGGTCTCCGTGTTCCGAGGCCATATCTGTTATATGCTAGGCTCGTCAAGTTAAACCTGAGTATTCCGCGTGTGCAACTGTTTTGCACCCGTTGTATTTGAACGTAGAGCCTATCACACCCGATCATCACGTGGTGTCTCAGCACGAAGAACTTTCGCAACGGTGCATACTCAGGGAGAACACTTCTTGATAATTAGTGAGAGATCATCTTATAATGCTACCATCAATCAAAGCAAGATAAGATGCATAAAAGATAAACATCACATGCAATCAATATAAGTGATATGATATGGCCATCATCATCTCGTGCTTGTGATCTCCATCTTCGAAGCACCGTCATGATCACCATCGTCACCGGCGCGACACCTTGATCTCCATCGTAGCATCGTTGTCGTCTCGCCAATCTTATGCTTCCACGACTATCACTACCGCTTAGTAATAAAGTAAAGCATTACATCGCGATTGCATTGCATACAATAAAGCGACAACCATATGGCTCCTGCCAGTTGCCGATAACTCGGTTACAAAACATGATCATCTCATACAATAAAATTTAGCATCATGTCTTGACCATATCACATCACAACATGCCCTGCAAAAACAAGTTAGACGTCCTCTACTTTGTTGTTGCAAGTTTTACGTGGCTGCTACGGGCTTAAGCAAGAACTCATCTTACCTACGCATCAAAACCACAACGATAGTTTGTCAAATAGACTCTGTTTTAACCTTCTCAAGGACCGGGCGTAGCCACACTCTGTTCAACTAAAGTTGGAGAGACAGTCTTCCGCAAGCCATCTATGTGCAAAGCACGTCGAGGGAACCGGTCTCGCGTAAGAGTACGCGTAAGGTTGGTCCGGATCGTCTCGTCCAACAATACCGCTGAACCAAAGTATGACATGCTGGTAGGCAGTATGACTTGTATCGTCCACAACTCACTTGTGTTCTACTCGTGCAAATAACATCAAACCATAAAAACCTAGGCTCGGATGCCACTGTTGGGGAACGTAGTAATTTCAAAATTTTCCTACGCACGCAAGATCATGGTGATGCATAGCAACGAGAGGGGAGAGTGTTGTCTACGTACCCTCGTAGACCGAAAGCGGAAGCGTTATATCAACGCGGTTGATGTAGTCGTACGTCTTCACGATCCGACCGATCCAAGCACCGTTACTCCGGCACCTCCGAGTTCTTGGCACACGTTCAGCTCGATGGCGTTCCCCGGGCTCCGATCCAGCAAAGCTTCGGGGAAGATTTCCATCAGCACGACGGCGTGGTGACGATCTTGATGTACTACTGACACAGGGCTTCGCCTAAGCACTGCGACAATATGACCGAGGTGGAATTTGGTGGCAGGGGGCACCGCACACGGCTAAGGAAAGATCTCAATGATCAATTGTGTGTTTATGGGGTGCCCCCTGCCCCCGTATATAAAGGAGCCAAGGGGGAGGGGCTGGCCGGCCAAGCCTTGGCGCGCCAGGTGAGTCCTACTCCCTCCGGGAGTAGGATTCCCCCCCCCCAATCCTAGTTGGACTAGGATTCTCCAAGGGGGAGAGAGAGAGGGGGGGCCGGCCACCTCTCCTAGTCCTAATAGGACTAGGGGAGGGGGGGGAGGCGCGCAGCCCATGAGGGCAGCCCTCTCACCTCTCCACCAAGGCCCATGTTGGCCCATTATGCTCCCGGGGGGTTCCGGTAACCCTCCCGGTATTCCGGTAAAATCCTGATTTCACCTGGAACACATCCGATCTCCAAACATAGGCTTCCAATATATCATTCTTTACGTCTCGACCATTTCGAGACTCCTCGTCATCTCCGTGATCACATCCGGGACTCTGAACTCCTTTGGTACATCAAAACTCATAAACTCATTATATAACTGTCATCGAAACCTTAAGCGTGCGGACCCTACGGTTCGAGAACAATGTAGACATGACCGAGACACGTCTCCGGTCAATAACCAATAGCGGGACCTGGATGCCCATATTGGCTCCTACATATTCTACGAAGATCTTTATCGGTCAGACCACATAACAACATACGTTGTTCCCTTTGTCATCGGTATGTTACTTGCCCGAGATTCGATCGTCGGTATCCAATACCTAGTTCAATCTCGTTACCGGCAAGTCTCTTTACTCGTTCCGTAATACATCATCTCGCAACTAACTCATTGGTTGCAATGCTTGCAAGGCTTATGTGATGTGCATTACCGAGAAGGCCCTGAGATACCTCTCCGACATTCAGAGTGACAAATCCTAATCTCGAAATACGCCAACCCAACAAATACTTTCGGAGACACCTGTAGAGCACCTTTATAATCACTCAGTTACGTTGTGACGTTTGGTAGCACACAAAGTGTTCCTACGGTAAACGGGAGTTGCATAATCTCATAGTTAAAGGAACATGTATAAGTCATGGATAAAAGCAATAGCAACATACTAAACGATCGCGTGCTATGCTAATGGAATGGGTCATGTCAATCAGATCATTCAACTAATGATGTGATCTCATTAATCAAATAACAACTCTTTGTTCATGGTTAGGAAACATAACCATCTTTGATTAATGAGCTAGTCAAGTAGAGGCATACTAGTGACACTCTGTTTGTCTATGTATTCACACATGTATTATGTTTCCAGTTAATACAATTCTAGCATGAATAATAAACATTTATCATGATATGTAAGGAAATAAATAATAACTTTATTATTGCCTCTAGGGCATATTTCCTTCAGAAAGCAAGATCTCAGTCAGGTGCATAAGGTCAGACCTGGTCCACTTCGTATGTGTTGTCGAGTGGAGGAACCCTCCTGGCTCCTCGGGGATTGTCTTTGTTTCCTGTGATGCTCGACAGCCATCCTTCTAGCATCTCATCAGTGACCTCCTCCGGGTGGATCCGAGTGGTGTCTTCAAGACCCGAATACAGCCACATCGTATGATCGCGAGCCTGGAGCGGCTGGATGCGCCTCCTAAGGAAGACCTCCAGCAAGTCCATGCCAGTCACGCCGTCGCGGACAAGCTGAACCACTCGACCAACCAGCACTTTGACTTGGGCCTTTTCTTCCGGCGTCACTTTCAGAGAAGCAGGCTTTTGGGCTCGTTCCAGAGAGAAATGGGGAAGTCCAGTCAACTGACCCGGAGTCGCCTGGTCTTTGCAGTAAAACCAGGTCGCCTGCCAACCACGGACCGACTCAGGGAAAGTGATGGATGGAAAGGAGCTTTTTCCCCTCGTCTGGATCGCCAGGCCCCCGCACAGCTGGATCACCTGCGTCCTTTCGTCACTCGACTTGGCCTTTTTGACCGATTGAGAACGGCAAGTGAAGATGTGCTTAAAGAGTCCCCAATGGGGGCGGCAACCCAAGAAACCCTCACACAAGGAAATGAAAGCAGCCAGATACATGATGGAATTGGGAGTGAAGTGGTGGAGCTGCGCTCCGAAGAAGTTCAGAAAGCTCCAGAAAAAAGGATGAGGCGGCAGAGAAAACCCGCGATCGATGTGGGTGGCGAGGAGGACACACTCACCATCAAGAGGTTGGGGCTCGACTTCCTTCCCCGGGAGATGCACAGCTTCGTGGGGAATGACCCCTCCCTCAACCATATCATCGAGATCTTCCTGCCGAATCACCGTCGGCATCCAGTCGCCCTGGATCCAGCCTCTGGGCAGAGCAGTCCTTGAGGAAGATCCGCCCCGAGTGGACTTCTTCCCTTTCCCCCGGGCCGCCGCCTTCTTCGCGCGCTCCAGAGCGGACGTCTTGTCCTTCCCCATCGTCGTCGGCAAATCTCGAACGGGCCTGCGGCGCTAAGGTGGAAACGGAGACGGCGGAGGTCCTTGCGAAGGGAGAAAGGGAAGAAAGAGCACACTGTTCGGAAATCCCGAGTCGGTGGCTTATAAGAGGTCACTTCCGAGTGGCTGACTGGTAGGCCCAAGCTATCCCGTCAAATCCCGCAGTAGACGCGCGCGCAGTACGTGGTGGAAAAGGTGGCGCTGAAATCGAGGAGCTTCCGTCTTATCACGTCCGATTACCGCGGCCGCTCCCGTCCCGCGCGCTTCCCGAAATTCAAATCTCGCGAAATCCGCGGGTTGCAGAACAAATCGTCAGGCAGAAGATCCCTTTCACACCATCATTCGGAATGTCACAGACAAGGGAATTCACTCGACGAAAGGCCTAGAATGGATCAAGGCGACTGAAAAAGGTTGATGACGTCATCCGTGACGATTGATCCAAAACAAGGCACTCATGTAGCACAAAGAACCAGTCGGAAAGATCTCCAACCCTTTCCCCACTCTAACCTCGATCCATTCGGGGGCTAATGATGAAAATTATGTACCTGGGGTTGGGGCACGGACCTGTCCTAAGAGCCCTGCCCAAGGACATCCTTAGAAGAAGTCACCTTTCAATCGACTTGAAGGTACCCACTCGACGGGTTCAAGACACTCGACCAAGAAGCTACCACTCGACCACGAAGCCAACCACTCGACTGCCAGGAGATCTAAAGTCACTCCACAGGCAAACGGTCGGTCATTAAGTAGTCTTTATGGTCATCATAGCACTTTATTAGAGGCGTTACCCGTAACGCTCGACCTTAATGTACCTTAAACCCTGCATTACTGAGGGCAGGAGAGGGTTGGCGAACTCTATATAAGCCACCCCCCTCCTCAGTATCAGGGGTTCGCATCTTTGTAACACACACGCATATAATCCAGTCGACCGCCTCCGGGCTCCGAGACGTAGGGCTATTACTTCTTCCGAGAAGGGCCTGAACTCGTAAAACTCTTGCGTGCACAACTAATCCAAAGCTAGGATCTTGCCTCTCTATTCCTACCCCCCATTCTACTGTCGGCGCTTTGGTTGTATCTCAGGAGGTTTATCCTCGACTGGATTCTTCTCGTTATCGCCGTTACCCTCTTTGGGTGTATCCACCATGTACACGTCATACAAAGTGGTGGTCGTCCAACGTCCGGTAAATGGTGGGTTTTCGGCATGCTCCTCCCTGGCATCGTCGTCCATACCGTCGATGTCTTCGGAGCCGTAGTCGAGCATGCCAGTTAAGTCCTCGATAGTGGCTATGAAGTGGGTGGTGGGTGGGACATAAAATTCCCCGCTCTTAGCCCCTAATCCGGGCTGGGCGTAGTTCGGATGTTGCTCCTCTGTAATGACGAGGGATCGCATCAAGTCTAGAGCCTCACTTAAAGGCGAGGTTTGGCCAGGGAGAAGAGAATCCGTGGAGTATGACGGGAAGGAAACTCCTTGGCCGAGCTCACACGATGCTGACTCCGAGGGTTTAGAGCCAGTGTCCGAAGAAGAGTCCGGCTTCATGATGGTTGCCAGTGACACTACTTCCTCCGGCCCTCCCGTACTAGGTTTAGTGGCCGCAGATAGTCTGGCGGGCTCAGGAATCCCGTCTTCGGACCTGGCGAGGCGCTTCGGATCTAAAGCCAGAGCGGAGGTTGGAGTCGTGAACCCTTGGAAGATCAAGTCTCCTCGGATATCAGTGACATAGTCTAGATTTCCATAACAAATCTGGTGACCCTAGCTGTAGCTATCGATCTGCTCTAGATGGCCAAGCGAGTTGGCCTGTAGTGCGAAGCCGCCGAATACAAAGAGCTGGCCGGGGAGAAACACCTCCCGCAAGGCAGCATTATTGTAGGTGACTAATGGAGCCATCGAACCTTCTGATGATGACACAACAGAACTCTCAATGAAAGTACCAATGTCGGTGTCGAAACCGGTTGATCTCGGGTAGGGGGTCCCGAACTATGCGTCTAAGGTTGATGGTAATAGGAGACGGGGGACACGATGTTTACCCAGGTTCAGGCCCTCTTGATGGAGGTAATACCCTACTTCCTGCTTGATTGATCTTGATGAATATGAGGATTACAAGAGTTGATCTACCACGAGATCGTAATGGCTAAACCCTAGATGTCTAGCCTGTATGATTGTGATTGCCTCTACGGACTAAACCCTCCAATTTATATAGACACCGGAGGGCCCTAGGGTTTGCAGAGGAAGGAATCTTCATATCCGAACGCCAAGCGTGCCATCCACGCAAAGGAGAGTCCCATCTGGACACGGGAGGAAGTCTTCTGCCTTGTATTCCATGGCCCATTAGTTCGGCCCACGTCACATAGCCCGGACGCCCGAGGACCCCTTAACCCAGGACTCCCTCACCGGACACCTGCACCAACATCGTCGAGACGGCTCAGCACGCGCGACCCGCCAAGGTTCAAGCCGCCGTAAAGCATGCCTTTGTTGGTTTTGTCCATGGGGCGGATCTTGAGGAAGGATCAGAGTCCAAGGGAGAGACGGTAATCCGCTCTGATGGCGAGTCTTCAACTGGTGAGACCGATTCAATGTATCAACTGCAGGACAGTAGGCTTGGGGACTGTTTCGATGGTGACGGTATTCCGGATCCCAATGAGCCACTGAACAGGGTTGCAATCTTCATGGCTGGTACACAATCGTGCTCGGTTCAACAGCCGCCGCGGCTATGACATCCAGCTTAACGGTTGCAGCGACGGCTGGTGCTAGCGGTTCTGCGCGCCCGCCGGCTCAAATTCTGACCAAGCTGTTGGATACTTTGGCAACTTTAATGGGGGCAGAGGTAACCCGAAGACTCAAGACAGCATAAAGTGGATGTTGTGAAGCTACGAGATGAGATAGCTCAAGCCAAGGAAGAACTTGTGGCTGAGAACGCTAGGATGGCCACGGAGCAAGCTGCTTTAGACGCTCAGGCACAACAGATTCAGGCAAAGTCTTTCTGGCTTACTTTGGATCAAAATACTTCAAACACCATCATGAGGAGGAGGCATCAGACCCGTCTACCCAGCGAGTATGAGGCCAGGAACCCTTTTAACACGCCTGGGGCAGGAACAAGTGACCCACTCGTTGTAAACCGGGCGGTTGAGGTACCCGCGACTGGAGCACCTGTTCAACCACGCGATTGGCATGTTCCGATGCCTTTTTTGAATTTGACTCCGCTTCGGCATGTTCCGACGCCACCGGGTCATTATTCTAACCCTCTGGACAATATGATCACCGCGACCACGTGATTGGCGGCTCTCCCAGTTCAAGACGGGTCACCAGCTGCGATGGAGATACGGAGAACCAAAGAGCTTCTTCAAAAAACGATGGCACAGCAGGCGGCTTATTCATACAGTCGTGAACGGATTCATTCAACCTCGCGTCCAAGCCGGAGTTATAGCAGACACATTGATTCGCCAGCAGTGTCGAGCAGTGAGCAGCACCATAACCAGCCTTGTAGGCCTGACCCGCCGCGCGCTCGTAACAATGCTCAGGCTTTGGTGGACCAAGGCAGGGCGCGGCGTGAGGCTGAGCTGGTGGCTCAGCAACAATCTCCGGCTTACCCTTCGGCGTCGGTGGAGGCAGGTGTGACCTCCAAAACCCGTGGCATGCCATGTTTAGTGCCGACTCTACGTAATGAGTGCTTGCCTAAAGATTTCAAGGGCCCTCGCAAGGTGCCTGATTACATAGTGGATCAACCCCCAGAGGCCTGGATTGAGAGCTATGAGATGGCTATGGAGATGCTAGATTTTAGTGATGTTGCACGTGCTAAGTACTTCACCATGATGATGGATGGACCAGCACGTACCTGGCTGAAGGGATTGCCCGCTAACTCCATCATATCATGGGCTGAGCTGAAGGCACGTTTTATTCAAAATTTCAAAGACACGTGCAAGCAGCCTAATTTGATTCTGGATTAGACTCTTGTGTCCAGGGAGAGGGCGAGTCAACAACCAATTGGGTGCGCCGGATCTCGTCCGTTATCCATTCATCAGATAGTATCAATGCCGGTTCAGCCGTCCTGATGTTGGAGAAGAATTGTTGTTTCCTACCCCTTAAGTAGAAACTGAGGCGGCTTAAGCACCACTGCAATGATACTGAGAGCTCATGGCGGCTCTTGTTAAATACGCCGACTCAGATAGCACTAAAGACCCCGAGTCTAATGAGGAAAAGACTAGCAAGGTGAAAAAGAGCGGCAATGCAAAAGGGCAAAAACATAGTACGGCGGGTCAAAGTGGCAACGGTAAGCGCAAAGCTGATGGCAGTTTAGACTTTGTGGCTAACACTAATACGCAAAATAATAAGTAGCGTCATAAGAGAAAGCCACCCCGGCTTGGAGGGCCAAAATTTAACATTGAGGCGATGATGAATCAGCCTTGCCCAAAGCATGGTACGCAAGAGAAGCCGACCAGTCATGTGTGGAAGGATTGCTTCGTCATGAGGGAGTATAGGAGTTCCAATTTTTTCTAGAATAATCATGGCCCGAATGGCAGCTCAGGATCCGGCTCTCACGGACCTTTCTTTGGAGGTGGCGGCTCAAACTCTGGTTTTCAGGGGCAAGGCAATCAAGGCGGTTTTAATCAGCAGTCTAATCAAGGGAAACAGCAGCAGAAGTCCAGCTATCAGAGTAATCCAAAGTAGTTGAATAGTGGTCAATATCATGTGTTTACCATGAGTTTGTGCAAACGAGATCAGAAAATTCATAAGAGGGCAGTGAATTCGGTTGAGCCGGTGGTTCCTCGATATTTGCGGTGATCTGAGCAGCCTATCGTATGGAGCCATGAGGATCACCCGCCCCAAGTTGATAATCCGGGTCAATTGGCTTTGGTGGTTGCTCCTCAGGTGGGAGGATACAAGCTTACAAAGGTGCTTATGGACGGGGGTAGTAGCATCAATATACGATGACACTTTTCGCCGTATGAATTTGACTGACAAAGATCTTCAGTCATCTACTACTGTTTTTATGGGGTGGTGCCTGGTAAGTTGGCATATCCGGTGGGTAAGATAACATTGGAAGTGGCTTTTGGTAATGACCATGACTCCAAGGCTAAAAAATTGACCTTTGAAGTGGTCAAGATCAAGAGTCCTTACCACGCTTTATTTGGACGGCCGGCTTATGCCCAATTTATGGCCCGACCTTGTTATGTTCATTTGCAGCTTAAAATGTCGGGTCATAAGGGTACTATCACAGTACATGGGAACAGGAAAATAACCTTGGAGTGTGAAGAGGGTGATGCTGCTTATGCTGAGTCTGTCTGTGCAACAGAGCAGTTGAAGGTTCACAAAGATAATGTTGATCCAGCAGATATGACTCCTTTGAAGAAGCCAACCATAGAGCATGACCCCCTGTTGAAGTTTAAGTCGGCGGATGACACTAAGCTGGTTGACTTTGTTCCTGGCGATTCATCCAAGCAGTTCAGTATCAGCGCTAATATGGATCCGAATAGGAAGGCGTGCTCATCGAGTTCATCCGTGAGAACCGGGACATCTTTGCATGGAAACCTTCTGACATGCTAGGTGTACCGAGAGAACTCGCTTAACACACTCTTAATGTTGATACAATGTTTTAACCGGTCAAGCAATTCCTTCGTTGTTTTAATGAAGAGAGGCGCAAGGCCATTGGTGAAGAAGTGGCCCGGCTCTTGGCAGCTGGGTTTATTGTTGAAGTTTTTCATCCTGAGTGGTTGGCTAACCCGGTGCTGGTACTTCAGAAGAATGGCACTTGGCATATGTTTGTGGATTACACAGATCTTAACAAGGCATGTCCGGCTGACCCTTTTGCTCTCCCCCGTATTGATTCAGACCATTGATGCTACACCGGGTTGTGAGCTTTTGAGTTTTCTAGATGCTTATTCTGGTTATCGTCAGATCAAGATGGCAGTTAAGGACCAGGAGAAGACAGCTTTCATCACTCCTTTTGGAGCCTTCTACTATGTGTCTATGCCTTTTGGGCCCAAGAGTGCCCAGGCGACTTATTAGTGGTGTGTTCAAAATTGTCTTCATGACCATATTGGGCGCAATGTTCATGCTTATGTGGATGATATTGTTGTGAAATCCAGGAAGAAGGAGACCTGGATAGATGATTTGGAAGAGACCTTTGACAATCTCCGGGTCTACAAAATGATGCTTAACCCGGCCAAGTGTGTCTTTGGTGTGCTAGCAGGCAAGCTCTTGGGTTTTTTGGTTTCGGAAAGAGGAATTGAAGCTAACCCGGAGAAAATCAAGGCTATCACTTCTTTGGCTAAACCGGCGTGTATTAATGATGTTCAGCGCCTGGCAGGTCGTATTGCGGCTTTGAGCCGGTTTATAAGCCGGTAGGGTGAAAAGGTGATCCCTCTATATCAGATGATGAAGAAGACATATGACTTTGTTTGGAGTGATGCTACTGATCAGGCGTTTGAGGTGTTGAAAAAGCAATTGGCTGAGCCACCGATCCTTGCAGCTCTTGTTGATAAGGAGCCCTTACTGTTATATGTGGCTGCTAGTAGTCGAGCCATCAGTGTGGCAATTGTTGTGGAACGAAAGGAAGCAGGCAAGGAATATTCGGTTCAACGGCCGGTTTATTATATCAGTGAAGTACTCATTGAATCCAAACAGAGGTACCCACATTGGCAGAAGCTGGTGTATGGGCTCTTCATGGCTAGTCGTAAGCTGAAGCAATATTTCTTTGTCAGTTCTGCTCCTTTAGGGATATTATTCAAAATAGAGAAGCCACAGGTCGGGTAGCCAAGTGGGCCATTGAGCTTGGACCCCACGGTTTGAAGTATATGCCTCGAATACCTATCAAGTCTCAAGCACTTGTGGATTTCATCAATGATTGGACAGAGTTGCAGACGCCTGAGGAGAAGCCGGATAACACATATTGGATTATTCACTTTGACGGATCCAGGCAGTTGGAAGGCTCGAGGACTGGAGTTATTTTGACTTCCCCACAAGGTGATAAATTTTGTTATGTTTTAATGTTGATGTTCCCTTGTACTAACAATGCAGCTGAGTATGAAGCCTTGCTCCATGGTCTTCGGATGGCTAAAGAGATGAATGTAGCCGGATGAGGTGCTTTGGCAACTCAGATTTGGTGGCTCAGCAAGTTTCAGGGACTTGGGATTCCAAAGATCCACTCATGGCAGCTCACGCCGAGTGGTTAATGCTATTGCTAGTCATTTCAAAGGTTATCAAGTGGAACATGTTGATCGCGGAAAAAATGAGGCGGTTGATGCTTTAAGCTGACTAGGATCCGAGCGTAAGCCAGTACCACCTAATGTTTTCCTTGATATTCTGGACAATCCTTCAGTTAAACTGCATACGGAGGAAGATCTTGCTATTCCTGACCCAGAGGCACGGCTGGTGGCGGCTCTTCATGCTATTCCTGATTGGACAGTCCCATATTTGGCTTATATGACCCGGGGCTAGTTACCGGAAGATGAAACTTTGTCCAGACAGGTAACCTGGCGGTCTAAGCCAATGACTATTGTCAACGGAGAGTTGCACCGATGCAGTGTCACAGGGGCGTTTCAACATTGTGTTTCTCCTGAGGAGGTCCATGAGATTCTACGAGGGATTCATGAAGGAGATTGTGGTCATCATGCCGGTTGTAAGTCTCTTGTGGCTAAGGCTTTTCGTCATGGGTTCTATTGGCTGACGGCTCATGCTGATGCAGAGCATTTGGTCAGCAAATGTGATGGTTGTCAGAAATTTTCAAGACGAGCTCATCTGTCGGCTCAAGAATTGAGGATGATTCCAATTACTTGGCCGTTTGTAGTCTGGGGGCTGGATATGGTTGGGACTTTTAAGAGATCCAAGGACAAAAAGACTCACCTCTTGGTGGCGGTTGACAAGTTTAGAAAGTGGGTTGAGGCAGAACTGGTCAGCAAGTGTGACGCGGCAACGGTGGTTCAATTCATCAAAAAGTTGATTTTCTGCTTTGGCTACCCTCACATCATCATCACTGATAATGGCACTAATCTGTTTAAAGGTGCTATGAAAGAATTTTGTCAACGTGAACATATTCGTCTTGATGTTTCATCTGTGGCCCACCCCAAGTCCAATGGTCAAGCTAAAAGTTGGGGGGCCCATCTGTTTCATAAGGTCACTTGGGGGCTTCCTGCTCATTGAGCATAGCTATGAATACCCTACTGATCCGGCTTATATGCCTTGATTGAAATATTACTTGGGGGCTCCTTATTAATGAACAAAGCATTGTTGTCCCTTGTAATGGGCTTGGACGCCACGTGTATTCACCAAAAATCCGGGTTATCCTACCTTTGTTTGCCTGCCACTCCGACCACGTAATCCTGGAATGACTCGCCGTACTCTTGACAATCAATCTTATAAAGACACTGAACTTATGAAAGTTAAAACGATGATTGGTCATGTGTGTCCTGACTTACAGGTTTGAATTAAGGATTAAATCAGTGGTTGTGCGACCCTTGAATAGCACTTTATATTGAGCCCTGGCAGCCTATGAATGCCTTGTTTTTCTGGTTTATATTTGCTTTGAACATTGTTTGGGTCATATTTTGTGACGTATTGATATATGGTTGAAAATTGGTTAGGGCCATGTTGCATTGATCTTTGTGATTCATATTCGAATCTATTCGGAGTTTTGCTAACCCGGCCTGGCTTTGGACGATAAGTCGCCAGTGTGTGTTGATTATGTGCTTGGAGTTCTACGCTCTAAGTTTTTGGGATGTGACCCTTGCTGCATATGGTGTTTTAAGCCGGTAGTATGAACAAATATCACAGGTATGTTGTTTACTTGTTATAAATAAATGAGGTTTTTGATAAACCCGCCCTGGTTATGGACGGTACAGTCACCAGTGGCCTTTATATGGGGCATTATGACCCGCCTTGGGGTAAACCACCAGGGCACTTGTTATTTTCTTGTGTGCATGGCTTATGATAACATGCTCAGCAAAGATTGACAATAATTATGAGCATAAACAGCGGATCTTCAAATCAGATCGGGCGGCTCAAAACTATTATGCAAACAAACATGCACGATGGTGTGGCAGATCATGGTGTTTTCAACTAGCCTATTACAAGGCATCATGAGGCCAAAAAGAATAAGTGTTTTGATACACACGGCATCCAAATGCGGTGGCTGGTAAATCGGCTCATGGATCAAGAATCTTGTTCTTGGTGGGTCGATCTTCCGGATCATCCTGTGCTGGCTCTTCTTCCTCTATTGTCTAGAAGTTAGGCGATGACCAATCGATCCCAGTCAAAGCTGTGAAAACAACTTCATCGTCTATAAGGGTTGACGGGTCAATGTCAGGAGGAAGGTGTGCTAACGTGTTGGCGGGATAAGGTCCATGGACTCATGAACTGGCGCCTTTACTTTAGAATTTCTAGCATCATAAACCGGATGGTATTTGGAAAGATCAGTTTCCTCAGCTAGCTTGCTTGCCATGGACGCAACTCTCTTTATATTTGAGCAAAGTCTTCAGCACTGAACGGAGAGTCGTCTTCTTTGACACTAGGACAGCCGGCTGATATTTCTTCCGGGTCAAGCTTAGCCTGCCATGCCTTTGCCCGGCTTAAGGCAGTAATAGCAACGGCTCAGGTGGTTGACCGCTTTAGCTCTTCCACCCTTTTTGGGATCACAAACAGCTTTTCTAACACTTCCTTGATAAGGGAAGGTGGCTGCTTCTTATGTAAGGCGGCAGAAATCGCCCGTTGGGTGCAGTGTACAGCTGATCCACAAGAGTATATACCGCTTTTAGCTTTATGCGCATATCATCGCCCAGCTTGGAGCTTCTGGAACCTGCATTGACAAGCATATTCATGAACCGGTTCGATGGTGGTATAAACTTGCTGAAGAAACATTGAAGTATACTGTTACTTACCAAAAATAGCCGTTGTCATGCTGGTGATTTGATATTTTAAGGCGGTAACTCATCAGGTACTGGTTAAGGGTAGTTTCAGCGTCTTCTACTCTTTTTAATAGAGTTGCTTTTTCGGTCTCCCAGCCGGTTCTTTCAGCACTGAAGTCCCTTTTCAACGTTTCAATGGTTGCCAGAGCGGTGTTCAGCTCTGATTTGGCTTTGGAAATCTCCTCTTGCTAGGATTGAATGTTTTTCCTCAGATCTACCACTTGGGACTCTTTCGTATTCAATTCAGCCTACAAGATAAGGCAAATTAGCAGCAATATATGATTATGATGATCACTTTCTTTGAAGTCCCAAGCACAATACAAGTATTTTACTTGGCACTTGGGGGCTAATGCACATTGCTCTTTTTTGAAGACAATTTTATGATGACCCGGCTAAACCACTATGACTATGGCCGACTCATGGGGGCTACATACTTGGATTTTATTCACAGTTATGGTGATAAGTCCCGGTTTATCCATGCTGAATAAGCTGGCCCTTGAGGGCTACAGGTGAAAAGTTGAGCATTAATCTTTGACGTTCCGGCTTAACTTATCAGTTTAAGCCAGACCTTGGGAGCTACATATGTAAAATTCAGAATCATATTTTTGAAGTCCCAAATTAACCATGTGGATTAAGCCGGCCCTTGGAGGCTACTTGAGTTGATTCTACGATTCAAACATTGCTATCACATGGATATCAGGTTCAATAAGGAAATTTAAAGTCTACATAATATTCAGGATTATCATACCCAGTAAACTTGGCGGATATGTTTCTTACCCAGGAACAATTTTGAACAGAGGGACATGTGTCCCAGTTGAGTCGCCAGAGGAAGAGTGGGAGGTTCCTTGATAATTTGAATCAGAAGGATTAAGAGGTTGTCGAAAGAGACCCCTCCTTGGGAAAAGCTAAGTCAAAAATTTGTAAAACCTCTGCTTGGCGCTTGTGAGGAACTGGTGTGTTTGGTAAACCGAAAGATAATATCCCACCGCCACTATTCTGGGTTGTGCGACGAGCTTCATGTTGTTGTTTCTTCAAAATAAAGTTGGGATCCAAGTAAGCTAAAGGGTCGCTTGACGCACTCTCTATCTGATCAGAGGCTCGAAGTTGGAGGAAAGGATAGTTACCTCTTCAACATTGTCTTGGCTTCCTTCTTCATCATCCTGATAGTGATCATTATCAATAAGATGTACAAAAAATGAGCCAAGGGAGGTAAGTTTTACCTCCGACTCATCATTATCATCCAATTCAAATAGCTCGGAAGGATTGGTCTTCTTCTTGGCAGGCTTTTTAGGAGCTTTATTCTTGTCCGGATTTTCTTGGCCGACTTATCTTGTAGCTTCTTACTCCAAAAATGTGAATTGGCCTGCAAAAATCAAATGGGTATAAGATGGCAATTTTAGTGAAGATATGATTCAACTGAAAGTTGTTTAAAAGCTTACAACTGGCGGCTTGTTGAGAGCGCAGAAAGGATTCAATCCAGTTTTTCTGCAATCTATCAAGCTCTTGTTCAGCAGAGACTTGGTCATGTCTTTGATGTCATTGATACGTCCGTTTTGTATCACGTTTTCTTACTGTTATTTATAATGTTTTTATCCATAATAATGCTTATTGGAGTAACTCTAATGCCTTTTCTCTCATAATTTGTAAGGTATACACCAAGGGGGAGAATTCCGGCATCTGGAAATCTGGACCTGGAAAAGGTACGTCAGGCCACCTATTCTGCCCAACTCCAAATAAGCTGAAACTTCACAGAGATTTTTATGGAATATTTAAGAATTATTGGAGCAAATAACTACCGGAGGGGGCCCAATAGGTGGGCACAACCCACCTAGGCGCGCCAGGGAGCCCAGGTGCCCCCTAGTGGGTTGTGCTCACCCAAGCCCACCTCTAGTGTCCATCTTCTGATATATAAGTCACTTTGACCTAGAAAAAAAATAAGGGGAGGACTTTCGGGACGAAGCGTCGCCGTCTCGAGGCGGAACTAGGGCATGAACACTTTTGCCCTCCGGCGAAGCGATTCCACCAGGGGAACTTCCCTCCCAGGGGGGGAATCATCATCATCATCACCAACAACTCTCCCATCTTGGGGAGGGCAATCTCCATCAACATCTTCAACAACACCATCTCATCTCAAACCCTAGTTCATCTCTTGTGTACAATCTTGTTACCGGAACAGTAGATTGGTGCTTGTGGGTGACTAGTAGTGTTAATTACATCTTTTGTTCTGCCACATCACAAACAGTTAATTGAACTGAACTATATGCCCAGCATCACACACGCAACTATAATCTGAACCGTGTTTGATGCATCCTCCATCGCAAACATTCTGCACCTTTTTTGACGGGTTTTCTACACCACCGTTTGCGATTAATGCATCGCACACAGTTTCGTCGAAGGGTCTCCGATCGTAGTGTCGCGTTAGAAGCATCACGCAGTAGTGATGTTTATCATTTGTGAGTAATTACTTTTGTTCTTGAGGTCACGGGAGAAATCATGTAGCAAGTAATCATGTGAACTTGATATGTGTTCGATATTTTGATAGTATGTATGTTGTGATTGCCTTAGTGGTGTCATGTGAACGTTGACTACATGATACTTCACCATATTTGTGCCTAAGGGAATGCATTGTGGAGTAGCAATTAAATGATGGGTTGCTAGATTGATAGAAGCTTAAACCCCAGTTTATGCGCTATTCCGTAAGGGACCGATTGGATCCAAAAGTTTAATGCTATGGTTAGAATTTATCCTTAGTACTTTTCTCGTAGTTGAGGATGCTTGCGGGAGGGTTAATTGTAAGTAGGAGGTTCGTTCAAGTAAGAACATAACCTAAGCACCGATACACCCACATATCAAAGTATCAAAGTAGCAAACACAAATCAAACCAACATGATGGAAGTGACTAGATGAAAATCATGTGTACCCTCAAGAACACTTTGCTTATCATAAAAGACCATTTTGGCATGTCCTTTGCCTCAAAAGGATTGGGCTACCTTGCTAAACTTTTGTTACTACTATCATTACTTGCTCGTTACAAATTATCTTGCTATCAAACGACTCCACTACTTACAATTTCAGCACTTGCAGACATTACCTTACTGAAAACGACTTGTCATTTCCTTCTGCTCCTCGTTGGGTTCGACACTCTTACTTATCGAAAAGAGATACAATTGATCCCCTATACTTGTGGGTCATCAAGGATATTCTCTGGCACCATTGCCGGGGAGTGAAGCGCCTTTGGTAAGTGGAATTTGGTAAGGGAACATTTATATAGTGTGCTGAAATTTATTGTCACATGTTACTATGGAAAACAATCCTTTGAGGGGTTTGTTCGGGGTATCTTCACCTCGTCCGGAACCACAATTAGCTACACCTCAACCTACTGCACCTACTAAAAATATTGAATTTGAAATTCCTTCGGGTATGATAGAACAACTGCTAGCCAATCCTTATGTAGGAGATGGAACCGAACATCCTGATATGCACTTGATATATGTAAAACAAATTTATGGATTGTTTAAGCTTGCAGGTTTACCTAGGGATGAAGTTATGAAAAAGGTATTCCCTTTATCTTTGAAGGGATAAGCATTGGCATGGTGTAGTCTATGCGATGATATTGGATCATGGAATTGGAATCGTTTGAAATTGGAGTTTCATCAAAAAAATTATCCTATGCATCTAGTTCATCGTGATCGGAATTATATATATATAATTTTTGGCCTCGTGAAGGAGAAAGTATCGCTCTAGCTTGGGGGAGGCTTAAGTCAATGTTATATTCATGCCCCAATCATGAGCTCTTAAGAGAAATTATTATCCAGAATTTTTATGCTCGGCTTTCTCGTAATGATCAAACCATGCCTTATACTTCTTGTGTTGGTTCTTTTATGAAGAAGACAATGAATTCCGGTGGGATCTTTTGGAAAGAATTAAATGTAACTCTGAAGATTGGGAACTGGACGAAGGTAAAGAGTCGGGTATTAAACTTAAGTATGATTGTGTTACACTACTGCAGGATGCTGCTAACGCGACACTACGATCAGAGACCCTTCGACGAAACTATGTGCGATGCCATAATTGTAAACGATGGTGTAAAAACCGTCAAAAAAGGTGCAAAACGTATGCGATGGCGGAGCCATCAAACACGGTTCAGATTTGAGTTGCGTGTGCGATGAAGGGCATACGGGTTCAATTAACTGTTTGTGTGAGGAGGAACAAAAAAAAGGGCAGCCAGATGGAGGTGTGTGCGATATACAGCATATGGTTCACTAGGATGAACTGTTTGTGATTAGGCGACACAAAAGAAACCGTCAGCTAGATGAAGGTGTGTGCGATATACGACATGCGGCTCACTCGGATGAACTGTTTGCGTTGATACATGAGAACAGAAATGGTTCAACTTAACAAGATGTGTGTGATACACGGCAAACAGGTCTGTAATCAGAAATGTGTGTGAAGACCGATAATAACACAGACGGTTGCGACTAATAAGAGGTGTGTTGTGTGATGGGATTGCAGACAAAATAACAACTATATATATGTCGGTGTACAAAAGAAGGGGTGCACCTTTGTACCCCTTTACCTGTGCACGGACAGCTGGAGCCGCGCCCACGGCCGCACCAAGCAGAACAGGGGAGGTGAACCAAGGTGAAACTGAAGCCCAAGACAGCCAGAGCAACGCCAAGGCCAAGAACTCAAAGAAGCAGAGAGGCAAAGCAGGTTCCCCCTGCAAGGTTCTTGCCGGGATGGCTCGCCCACACCAGCGAAGTGAGCCACCCTCGAGCCCACGGGTTCCAACTCAACCAACAACGTTGGAACTAGCGCTCGGGAGGCACCTCTATGGTGGCATGCAGATCTTTGTCAAGACCAAGGAATATCCAAGATCAGATGAGGATTAAAAGACAACGGTCCTCGGCAAGATCCTTGCCGAGGAGAGCCACAAGACCCCCGGCAAGATCCTTGTCGGGGAAGACAGCGCGTCACGGCAGGACCCTTGCCGGGCCACCCGGCAAGGCCCTCACCGAGGACGCCAGCAGGGCCACCTCCAGGCCCGCACCAGCCAAGTCTCCACTGCCGTTCACATGCAGCTGCCAGCCCAACTAGCTGGGTTGGCACATGCGTGGCAACATGCAGCTCCCAGACCAGATCAGCAAGCGCATGCGTGGCGGCATGCAGATCTTCGTGAAGGCCCTACCGCCGCGCCACCTCAACTGCTAGCCTGCCTACATGGCGCTGCATGCAATGCTGGCCAAGGCACGTGTCGAAGCGAGGTGGAGCGGCGACGGGCGGGATAGGCCTCATTCCCGTCCCCAATAAAGCAAGGTGACACCTAAGCGATGCATTAAATGCATCTGGTCCTGTAATACGAGCGATAAGCTCGTAGCACTGTAGGCCTTTCCACCTCCTGTGTACCACTTTGGCAGCCCCTTTCAACTATAAAAGGAGGCCCATGGCATACTGGAAAAGGATTCGGCTCTCTGAAACGGCTCAGCCACCATAGCTAGTTGGAGGGCTCAAGAACACTCAATACATCCACCAAAGAAGGACTAGGGTTTTACGCATCCTCGCGGCCCGAACCTGGGTAAACGAGCCTTGTGTTGATTAGTATTCCTGCTCTACTTGCAACCGTGCGTCCCGACAACCGTAGTAGGGATTCTTGTGGTCCCATAGGTGTCGTTCCACACCGACATCTTTGGCGCGCCAGGTAGGGGGCGCATTGCGAGAATCTGGTCTAATAGTTAGTTTAGCGTTTCTTCATCGCCATGGCTCCCAAGAAGAAGACGGCCACGGCCATCGGCTCGTCGGGGGCCCAAAGGCCCGTGCCAGTACGGGAGAGCAGCGGCCCGGTCACGAACATGACCCGAGCCGCGGTCCGCGAGCACTAGCATCGCCCTGGCAGTCAGAGCCTGGCGAGCGGCGCCGTTCGTGCACCGGCCCATCGCCAAGTCTAAAGATGGGGCTGGGCCCCCCGCAGGCGGCACGGGGCCCTCCAGGAGTGTCGTTGTGCTGCCCACGGTCGGCGCATCAACCTCCAAGACGCCCACGCCGGTGACACCTGCGCGCTCTTCCCATGGTGTGCGCGACGAGCAGCGTCACCACGCCGGTGACCCTGGACACCGCCGTGGGAAGAGCCATGTGCGTCGTCCGCGGGACGAAGAAGTTCGGCATGCCCGCCGAAGTGCTGGCGAAAATGGCGCACAGCCGCTGGGTCGTGATAGAGCTCCTTCTAACATGGTTAGAAGTCGAAGCGCGCCACGATCCACGCAGCTGTTGCCGCCGCCCACGCCAGCAGAAGCTTTGGCACGCACGCAGCTGCTCCTCGACTTCCCTCCTGCTGCGGAGAAGCTCAACGAGTGGAGGGCCACCATCCGGAGCCTCGTCACCGTCGCCAACAAAGACGATCAGCGACCAGTGGGGCCCTCGGGCCGGCGCTCCACCAAGCCACCACATGCCAGTGCTGGGAGGACCGGGGGTGCTGCGATCGTGGTGCATTCTCCTCCTCCTCGCCAGCTGCCACGGGCGTCGGCCCGTTGTGACGACGCTTGTGATAACATCTCTATAGCATCGTCCGACCTGCGAACCCACCGCGACCAGCGCCAAGTTCTCCAAGAACAAGCTCATGAAGATGCTCGAACAACTATCGAACGCCGGCGTGATACACGCCACAAGTCGGACAAGCGGGCGGGACCCACTATCGACCACCCAGCACCGAGGGGCTCCGGCGGCCTACCTTACGAGGTGGGCTGCCCGGCCTTTACCCGCGAGCTCCGGCAATTCCAGTGGTCGTCCCACCGCATGTTCAAGGCCGATGTCGGCGAGAAGTACACTGGCAGGACCCACCCGTCCGAGTTCCTCAGCATCTACACCATCGCAATGCAGGCTGCTGGAGCTCACGACGACAAGGTGCTTGCCAATTATTTCCCGCTGGCACTGAAGCCCAATGTTATGTCTTGGTTGATGCACTTGCCGGTGGATTCTATGTCTTCTTGGTCGGATCTGTGCCATGAGTTCGTTGGCGCCTTCACAGGAGGCCACCAAGCTCATGGCCAGGCCAGTGATCTGCATATCATCTCCCAGAAGGAAAGGGAAACCCTGCGCAAGTACATCTAGAGGTTCGGCCAGGTGCAGTACAACATCCCCAACCTTCATCCCGCCGCTGTGATCAGCGCGTTCCATCAGAACATGCGCAACCGCAAGATGCGCGAAGAGCTGGCGATGACCAAGGTTAAGGATGTGGCTGAACTCTATGTTCTGGCCGATAGATGTGCCCGGGCTGAAGAGGGAAGGAAGTACACCGACGAAGACACCAGCACGGAAACCGACTCTACCGACGAAGATGCCGCCGCCCCGACGAAGAAGGGTCGGCGTCGCAACAAGAAACGCAAGGGCAAGGCCGTACTTGCCATTGAAGGATCTGACAACACCGGCGCTGCCAAGAAGGTCAAGGCAGACGGCCCCAGCAAGGAGATTGTCAGGTGTGCCGCCTGCCGGGCCTTAGCAGCTGCCGGCAAGCCACGGGGCTCCGGCAAGCAGTACTACAAGATCCACCGCACCAAGGGCCACGACCTCCAAAACTGCCAGCAAATAGAGCTGCTTGCTGAAAAGAAAGAGGCCAAGTATGAGAGGCGGGACAAGGAGAAGGGCCAGGATGGTGCTGAGGGATCCGGCAAGAAGCGTGGCGGCCAAGGAAGCCGCCCCGACAAGGACAACCAGCAAGAGAGGCCCGCCCGGGGCTGTTACAAGAAGCAAGAAGACGATGATCACGACGAAGACGATGAGTCCGGTGAGCTACAGTTCCAGAAGGCTACGGAGGCCATGTGCGTCGACGGTGGCACCCCGCTGCATACTTCTCACCGCCAGCTCAAGCAGTGGGCGTGTGAGATTACAGCAGCGGAGACGTCGTTCGACGCTCAGAAGCCGCTGAAGTGGTCCAGCACGCCCCTCATCTTTGGCACCGAGGATCACCCTGACCGCACAACTACGGTCGGGTGTTTGCCATTGTTGGTCTCACCAACGATACGCAACCTCAAGGTGAACAAGATGTTGGTCGACGGCGGGGCCGGCCTGAACTTGATCTCGCCCGTCGTGACCAAAAGGCTGCAAATTCCTGACGGAGACCTCGAGGAAACGGGCATGTTCCAAGGGGTCAATCCGGGGAGGAGCCAGCCAAAGGGGAAGGTCATACTGCCCGTGATGTTTGGAGGAGAGTTGAACTACAGGACGGAGAGGATCGTCTTCTACGTGGCCGAGATCCCCATGCCCTACAACAGGATCCTCGGCCGCCCGGCACTAGCCAAGTTCATGGCGGCGTCACACTACGCCTACAACATGCTAAAGATGCCCGGGCCATTGACCATCATCTCTGTCCCCTCCGACAAGAAGGACGCGCTTATTTGCGCCGACCAACTCTACCGGGTAGCAGTTACAGCAGTTGCCGTCAAGGCACTTGCTCCTGCCGCTGAAGGCCCGGGAGGGAAGAAGAAGCCTAGCAAGACCTCTCGCACCCACTCCAGCAAGCACACCTCCTCGGAGTGATGCGCTATCGTCGAGGACGTGCTAGAGAGCTCTACCGGCAAGAGCAAGAGATCCAGAGCCGAGCCGCCGCAGACCAAGAAGGTGTCCGTCATGGAGGATGACACGGGAGGGGCCTTCACCATAGGCTCCACCCTCGGCAGCAAATAGGAAGGCGCGCTTATCACCTTCCCGCGGGCGAATGTCGACGTGTTTGCATGGCAAGCATCTGACATCCCCGGTGTTCCCAGGGAGGTGATTGAGCACCACCTAGCTGTCTGCCCTCATGCATGACCCGTCAAGCAGAAGGTCAGAAAGTAGGCTCGAGAGAGGCAGGAGTTCATCACAGAGGAGATCAGGAAGTTGGAAGTAGCAGGTTTGGTGAGAGGAGTGCTCCACCCGACGTGGTTGGCCAATCCGGTAGTGGAGCGCAAGGCAAATGGGAAGTGGAGCTATGTATTGACTACACAAATATCAATAAGGCTTGTCCTAAGGACCCCTTCCCGTTGCTGCGCATCGACCAGATTGCTGACTCCACAGCCGGGTGCGATCTGTTGTCATTCCTCGATGCCTACTCGGGCTACCACCAAATCTTCATGACAAGAGAAGATGAAGAGAAGACAACATTCGTCACCCCATGTGGTACGTATTGCTTTTTACGGATGCCTTTGGGTTGAAGAGTGCTAGCTCGACGTTTGCAAGAGCGGTCCAAATTGGTTTTGAACCCCAGCTCCATAGAAATATGGAAGCATACATGGATGACATAGTGGTCAAAACTAAGGACGGGGCAACTCTTGTGCAAGATTTGAAAGAGACATTTGCCAACCTGCGCAAGATAACCATTAAGTTGAACCCTGAGAAGTGTGTATTCGGTGTTCCGTCCGGCAAGCTTCTCGGATTCTTTGTGTCGCAGCGTGGGATCGAGGCAAACCCCGACAAAATCAAGGCCATTGAGCAGATTGAGGCACCCAAGCGGATCAAGGATGTGCGTCGGCTCACCGGCTACGTCACCGCCATGAGTCGATTCATCTCCAAGTCCGCCGAGCGCGCCCTTCCTTTTCTCAAAATTTTGAAGAAGGTAGGCCAAATGGAGTGGACCCCAGAAGCCGAGACGGCGTTGCAGGATCTGAAGAAATTCCTTTCCTCCACGCCAATACTGGTTGAGCCTAAACCACAAGAGTCGTTGCTGTTGTATCTGTCGGCGACGAATCAAGTGGTCAGCGCCGCACTGGTAGCGCAGAGGGAGGTTGACGAGGAGGCAGTGGCGATGACATGACAGAACCAGCGGATGGCAAGCCAAAGATTCCCCCGGCAGGGCCTGGTGCCAGCAAGGCGAGGCCCCCGGCAGAGTCTGATGCCACCAAGGCAGTGCCCGCGCAGTCGAGTGAGGTGGTGCAGAAGAAGAAGATGATGTAGCACCCGGTTTACTTTGTCAGCTCCCTCTTGCAGGGGGCTAGGTTGAGGTACTCCAGTGTGCAGAAATTGCTCTTCGCCCTCCTTATGGCCTCGAGGAAGCTGCGTCATTACTTCCAAGCCCATGAGATCACTGTCGTCACCAGCCTCCTGTTGCAATGGATACTGCATAACCCAAATGCGACTGGAAGGATTGTGGAATAGGCCCTGGAGTTGTCGAGCTTTGGGTTGAAGTTTGAAATTACCTCGACAATCCAGAGCAGAGTCTTGGCGGAGTTCATTGCAGAATGGACCTCAACGCCCGACGAAGAAATCCAGGAGACCGCTCTCCCCGGCAAGGAAGCAGACCGCGACTGGATCATGTACTTTGATGGGGCTTTCTCGCTGCAAGGCGCCGGTGCCGGTGTGCTGCTTGTCGCACCCACCGGAGAGCACCTCAAGTATGTGATCTAGATGCACTTTCCCAGGGAGATGTCCACAAACAACACTGCTGAGTACGAGGGGCTGCTTGCCGTTCTTAGGATCGCGGCAAACCTCGAGGTGAAGAAGCTCATCGTCAGGGGTGACTCGCAGCTTATCGTTAGGCAAGTCAACAAGGATTACCAGAGCCCATTGATGGAGGCCTACGTAGATGAAGTGATGAAGCTGGAGGAGCGCTTCGACGGTTGTAACGCCCCGAATGTAACTTGCAATATTTGTAACTCCGACTCTTGCTTTTTCCGGAGATGCGATATGAGATTCCATTCGTGGTTGGAGTTTTGTATTTCATTTTGCATTTTGTTCATGTCATGCATTTCATATCATGTCATCATGTGCATCGCATTTGCATTCGTGTTTGTCTCATGCATCCGAGCATTTTCCCCGTTGTCCGTTTTGCAATCCGACACTTCCAAATGCACCCAGCGCGCCCATCTTGTCTCTTTTCGTGAGCGGGTGTTAAACATTCTCGGAATGGACCGAGATTTGCCAAGTGTCCTTGGTACACTACCGGTTGACCGCCTGTCAAATTTCGTTCCATTTGGAGGCCATTTGATGCCCCAACGGTTAAACGGGTAACTGCAAAAGCCTCTTTGTGTTGCAGCCCAACACCCCTCCAAAACAGCCCAATAACCCATCTAAACAACTTCCGTGTCCTCCGTCGACGGATCACAATCGTGTGGGCGAAAATGGCACCTCATTTGGACACTCCCACCTCCTTCTACCTATATATATGTGCATCTCCCCCGAATTTCGGGTCCAAACCCTAGTCTCCTTCCACCTCGCGCCGCCGGACAAGTTTGTCCGCGCCGGACGTGTCCGCCGGACGTGTCACCCCGGCCAATCAGAGGGCGACACCTCAGCCTCCGCCGCCCCGTGCCCAATCCCCCGCCGCCACGTCAACGCTTCGCCACCCTCTCTCTCCCCCGCACCCGTCGCGGCCAGCCAGGCCCGCGTCCAGCCCCCGCGGGCCCGGCGCCGCCACCCCGCCGCCCAGGACTCCGCCTGCCCGCGCCACCGAACTCCCTCGCTGCACCGCCCGGCTCTGCCTACCCGCGTCGCCGCTCTTCCTCGCCGCCCGCCGGCTCCACGCTCCGCCACCGACGCCTCCGGCCAGATCCGGTCGAGGAGCGACCAGATCCTGCGACCACAAGCTCCGGCGAGCCCCCTTCGAGTTCGGTCCGCCGTCCCCATCTTCTCCGGTGAACCTCAGAATCCGCGCCACAGTCAAACCCTAGTCC
Organism: Aegilops umbellulata; assembly: GCA_032464435.1. Lineage (NCBI taxonomy): Eukaryota > Viridiplantae > Streptophyta > Magnoliopsida > Poales > Poaceae > Aegilops > Aegilops umbellulata. Next base: position 353,159,743 of record CP136055.1, read on the forward strand.
GCGATGTGAAATTCCACCAAGTCCCAAAACCCCCTAATGTTTTTATGCCCTGTTCATCACGTCGCATCTCGGTGTTCAGTGCTCCAAATCAGGCATATGTTTTGTCAATTTTTTCGCCTCATTGAGCTCTTCATGTTGGAAGCATTTCCATGCCTGCTACTGCTCATTATGATGCCATTTTCATTGATGCAAGAGTGCTATAAAATGTTATGAGCTGGTACTTATCTGATCATGGTGTTTTGTCATTTTTGTCGCATTTGATGTGTGCGCCACATGAGCATGAGCTCTACATGTGTTTTGAACTATGTTATGCCATCTTTACAGAGGTGCTTTCCATGTATTTTTGTGATCTATGTGGTGACTAGCACAAGCATACAAACTAGGCTTCGTGATGTTGCTGATTTCAGTGACAGTATTTTGCTACTTATCCTTCTGTTATTTTGATGCCATGCAAACTTGATGCTACAATGAGATCCATGCTTGTTTTGAGTATCTTCAGTAAGGGCGTTTTGGACATATGGTTATGATCTATCCATCCATGCACCTGTTTGCAATTATGGAGGGCCCTAGCATGTCTTGTTCTTGCTCTACTTTTACTATAAAATGTTCCTGGCAGATTGTTTACGTGTTAATCAATTTTGCCACGGCTGTTGCTAGTGATCGATGCATGCTATGGACTTTATCTTGCCATGCTTAGCTTCATGGACATGTCATCGTGCTTTTAGTATGCTTGTTTTGTCATGAAAGGCCTTGTGAGGAGTGGTTTGAACTCGCAAAGTTACCTTCATTATGTTGTTTATGCCATGCTCTGTTTTCTGCTAAGTATAGAACTGTTAATAAAACTTGCTATGTTGATATGGGTGCCATCATATCTTTGTTCCTTTTTGGATCATGATCAGTAGAGGACTTTTGTTCTATGAATTTATTAGATTCTCTCCATGGCTTTATTTGCTTTGATATGTTCCTCTAGCATGTTGTTTGTCTGCTCTAAACATGGCTTCCTGATGTTATTTCTGGCATGTTAGTATTTTCCACCAAGTCTGTGATGCTGATATCAATTGCACTTTTGTCATGCTTGTTTGAACATGCTCTTGTGTGATTTAGTCGTAGCTCAGTGTTAATGTTTTGGCAAGAATGTTGAGTACAGGACTGCCATATGCTTTGTTTCTATGTTGGAGAGCAGTAGCTTAGTTTCTTATTGCATGCTAAATAGCATCATGCTGTTAATCGCAGAATAACATCAACCTTGTTTTGCTTGCCATTTGCAAACCGTGCATCCGTTTTCGGTGATCTTTATATCAATTTCAACCGAAATCATCTCATCTTTCCAGCAGCATACTAGGTTTGCCAAGTTGATGCCTTGATCATTCTTTTCCTTCCGGAGCACGCTTATGCATTGCATATCACATATCGCATATCATGCCATATTTTGCATCATGTTGCTTGTGCATTGCACCGTGATTGATTGTTGGTCCTTTGCTTGTGTTTTTGCTTTGGGTAGAGCCGGGAGACGAGTACATGAATGAGGAACCTATTGAGAACGCTTACAAGGATCAAGCTTTCGACAACTCTGAGAACTTTGAAGGCAAGATGACCATACCCTCGAAATCACTTCTATCTTTGCTTGCCAGTTGTTCGCTCTATTGCTATGCCGCGCTACCTGTCACTTGCTATATAATGCCTCCCATATTGCCATGCCAAGCCTCTAACTCACCTTTCCTAGCAAACCGTTGTTTGGCTATGTTACCGCTTTTGCTCAGCCCCTCTTATAGCGTTGCTAGTTGTAGGTGAAGATGAAGTCTGTTCCATGTTGGTTGCTGGGATATCACAATATCTCTTATTTTAATTAATGCACCTATATACTTGGTAAAGGGTGGAAGGCTCTGCCTTATGCCTGGTGTTTTGTTCCACTCTTGCCGCCCTAGTTTCCGTCATACCGGTGTTATGTTCCTTGATTTTGCGTTCCTTGCGCGGTTGGGTGATAATGGGAACCCCTTGATAGTTCGCCTTGAATAAAACTCCTCCAGCAAGGTCCAACCTTGGTTTTACCATTTGCCACCTAAGCCTTTTTCCCTTGGGTTCCGCGGACTCAAAGGTCATCTTTATTTTAAACCCCCAGGCCAGTGCTCCCCTGACTGTTGGTCCAAACTAGAGCACCGTGCGGGACCATCCCTTGGCAACTTGGGTTATGTTGGTACCTGTACGCTTAGTTTATCCGGTGTGCCCTGAGAACGAGATATGTGCAGCTCCTATCGGGATTTGTCGGCACAGTCACGTGGTCTTGCTGGTCTTGTTTTACCATTGTCGAAATGTCTTGTAACCGGGATTCCGAGACTGATCGGGTCTTCTCGGGAGAAGGAATATCCTTCGCTGACCATGAGAGCTTGTGATGGGCTAAGTTGGGACACCCCTACAGGGTATAAAATTTCGAGAGTCGTGCCCGCGGTTATGTGGCAGTTGGGAATTTGTTAATGTCCGGTTGTAGAGAACTTGACACTTGACTTAATTAAAATACATCAACCGCGTGTGTATCTGTGATGGTCTCTTTTCGGCGGAGTCCGGGAAGTGAACACGGTTTGGGTTATGTATGAACGTAAGTAGTTTCAGGATCACTTATTGATCACTTCTAGCTTCTCGACCGTTGCGTTGCTTCTTTTCTCGCTCTTATTTGTGTATGTTAGCCACCATATTTGCTTAGTGCTTGCTGCAGCTCCACCTCATTACCCCTTTCCTACCTATAAGCTTAAATAGTCTTGATCTCGCGGGAGTGAGATTGCTAAGTCCTCGTGACTCACAGATTCTACCAAAACAGTTGCAAGTGTCGAGGATACCAGTGCAGGTGATGCAACCGAGCTCAAGTGGGAGTTTGACGAGGACCTTGGTTGTTACTATGTTTCGTTTCCTGATGATCAGTAGTGGAGCCCAGTTGGGACGATCGCGGATCTAGCATTTGGGGTTGTCTTCTTTTATTTTTGGTTCCGTACTCAGACCTTGATTGCACTCTAAATGATGTATGTTTAATTTATGTATTGTGTGAAGTGGCGATTGTAAGCCAACTCTTTATCCCATTCTTGTTCATTACATGGGATTGTGTGAAGATGACCCTTCTTGCGAGAAAACCACCATGCGGTCATGCCTCCAAGTCGTGCCTCGACACGTAGGAGATATATCCGCATCGTGTGCGTTATAAGTTGGTAATCAGAGCCTTCCCCGACTTAGGAGCCCCTGCTTGATCGAATCACTGACGTTGTTGAGCCTAGAAGAAAATGTTTTGAGTCTTAGGATTATATATATCGGAGAGTAGGATTCTTTTTACTCCTCAGTCCCTTCGTCGCTCTAGTGAGGCCTCCTGACGTAGAGTTTTGACTCTTCTCTCCTCAAATTTTACAAAAAAAATTAGGATCACGCGGGTATCTTGGAATCGTTCCGATGGTTTTGTGACGAGAACATTGTTCTTGGTGCCTCCTGACATATAGCGGTTGTGGTAGTGTCCCGGGGAGTTGAGCTCCGAGGTGTTGTCGTCACAATTTTATCGTTGTAGTTCTGGAATACCTGAGTTTCGCTAACATCGAAAATCTCTTTTATGCAGTCACTGGTGAGATAACCTCGACGCCACCCAATACTGGGGCGGGAGTTCAGGAGTATTGTTGTAACTCGTATAACGGATGCTTTTCGAAGGTTGAGGTACACGATTTCCGAAGGTTTCTTGGTTATGTGTTGACGGATGGATACAACTGGATGTAGGAATTGTTAGTTTGGGTGAGATATTATGCTTCCCCTATATCCCCAACACCTGATTGCATAACCAGAATGTTTCGGGAGTTTATAAGTGGGAATTCAAGTAGCTCCTAGGATATCTTTCCAACAGACACATGATACGATATGGGATCTATCATATGTTTGTTTCCGGCTTATTCTGCAAGCCAATCCTTCGGTTTGTTTTGGTTTGTGGTATTAGAGTTGCTTCGGAGTCAAATGTTGATTCCATACCTTGCCTAAGCGGTGTTCTCATATTTCTATGTGAATACTAATCCTTCATGATAATCAAGATTGTCATGTCAATCCTTTTTCATCCGCGTGTTTCTCTTCAAGTGGATCCGATCATTTTAAACATCCGCAAGTTCAATTCTAAGTTCTCTCAACGGTGTTCGTTTCATCTGCCCCCAAGTTGTCTTTTTTTCCCGCCCACCCACCCTTTTTCTTCAAGGATTCAGATTTCTTAATCAAGTATTGATTTTATTGATGGGAAGTCTCTCCATTATTTTCGTCAATGTTCTTATCCGGTGATTTTCAGGAAGATACTAACGGAGCTTCAAGTGTATTATTCTTCATTCTTTTCTTCTCCGGTGGATTCAAGTCAAGCTTTGTTGATCATATCCTTTCCTCGTTTCAAATGTCTTCTCTTGCCGGTGCACCTCTTAATCATAAACTTCTTGCTATTCATTTGTTTTGGAGTGTTGAAGATATCTCAGGAGATTCGTGTTTCCATTCTTAATCCGTTCAAGCTATTTTGAGATTTTTATCTCATTCAAGTCATTTAATTCAACCGGTGCAATATCTTTCAAGTAATTGTTCAACGGTGTTTCTTTTGAGTGGGCCCTAACCCATAGGTCTTTTCCCAGGATCTTACCTGACTCTTCTAATTTTCCCGGAGCTATCCTCAAATTCTTTCAAAGTTGACATAAGAATGAATTATCATCAGTCATATGTCTTTCTCCAAGATCTTTCAAATACTTTTCATCATCGGTTCAACCTTTCTAATTTTCATCCCGGAGTATCTCAACAATTCATGGTGGTGTTTCTCATCGTCATTCTCAACATTTGAAGACCGAAGAAGAGTTTTTCCTCCAAATCTTATCCGTTTTCTCAGAGATGCGAAGGTCAACCTTGCTGCCATCCTCTCATAATTGTTTTTGATTGTGAGAATTCTTTTCACCCATCCGGAGCAATTCAGGTGTATTTTTCAGTTTGATTCTTCAGAGCCCATCATCTCAGAATTATTCATTCCAACTTTCAGCTCTCGTTCTCCAAATCTTACCAGTGCATCGCTTAAGTATTCTCTAATCATCTCGTGATCTCTTCGTTCTCTTGTATCAAATTCCCTCAAGTATCTTCATTCGTTCTCTAATTCTTACCGGTGATTCACCCCTTTACTTCGTTCGTTTTCAATTGGTACGGTGGTTCGTTCAAGATTCTTTTTCTCTTGTTATCATATCAATTCGTTCGTTCTTTCCAATCCTACCGGTGGTTCATTGAAGACGTTCCCAAGTTTGTGTCATATCTATCTTAATCCTTTCTACGAGAATAAGTAGTACGCCAAATCCATTGCTTGTCATCAATTTAATTGGTGAAGGATGAGCATAATGCAATTCTTATTCTTGTTTCATCGAGTAAATTCAATTCTTTATTCCGGAGGTTCATCAAATTCTCGGTTTCGATTGTTTCATCTTTTCTTTTCCCGGAGTTCCAAGCTCCCATCATCACGAAGATCCATCTAATCATTGCAAGGCTTCAACCTTATTCTTTTCATCCTTCATTTCCTTTGATCATTCTTTTATTACCGGAGTTCTTCATAGAGGCTCCACCTGGCGGTTCATCAAGGATTTAGTTCCTTCTCGGAGTGTTCATCGAGATTCTTTTCAGAGGAGCTCAAGTATTCTTCATCTTGCATTCCGTAGTGCAATTCTTTCTACCTTATCTTTTGAGATGGTGTTATGTCATTTTGACAATTTCTGTGTGTTTCATGATTCACAAGTTCAGGAATGAGATATTTAAACCCATCACTTTATTCCTTGGAGTTTTCTTGATATAGATTTCACCTAAAGCCTTCCATTGGAAATGTTGCTCCTTGTGGTGATTACCTATGATCCAAGTTTTCTTATCACCTCGATGGAAGAAGCGCTTTGTATCTTGTCTAGCTCTCAATCCAATCTATTATTTCCCTTAATGGCAGAATTTCACCTCATAATTTTGAGATGTCTTCCATAAGCCCACATCAAGCTTATCCTTTTCGTTGTTGATAATCCAACAACTCCGTTCTAGCATTTGTTGTAAGCGTGCTCTCTCAAGATTGGTTTCCCTCCGTTCATTCCATTCCATTCTTTCTTTCTTCTGGAGGCATTGTGATGTTACTCTCTTCATCCATCATCTCGAATTGTGAGATCGTGTTCTTTTCGTGCTTATCCATTTAACCTGAGTGTTGTCCGAATTTGTTCTTCCTTGTTCCTCTTTTCCAACGGAGTGTTTTCAACCTCGATCATCTTCGTTGTATTATTTTCTCAAAATGGGTTAACCTCTCAAGGTTCATTGGTTTCACTCGTTTGTAGTAGAAGCAACTTTGTTTTACCTCTTCATCTTCCATTTTCCTCTCCGGTGCCATCCTAGATCTCGAGACGAGATCCTCTCGTAGTGGTGGAGTGTTGTAACGCCCCAGATGTAACTTGCCATATTTGTAACTCCGACTCTTGATTTTTCCGGAGATACGATATGAGATTCCCTTCATGGTTGGGTTTTTGTCTTTCGTTTTGCATTTTGTTCATGTCATGCACTTCATATCATGGCATCATGTGCATCACATTTGCATTCGTGTTCGTCTCATGCATCCTAGAATTTTCCCCGTTGTCCGTTTCGCAATCCGACACTCCCACATGCACCCGGCGCACCCATCTTGTCTCTTTTCGTGAGCGGGTGTTAAACGTTCTCGGGATGGACCGAGATTTGCCAAGTAGCCTTGGTACACTAACAGTAGACCGCCTGTCAAATTTCGTTCCATTTGGAGGCCATTTGATGCCCCAACAGTTAAACGGGTGACCGCAAAAGCCTCTTTGTGTTGCAGCCCAACACCCCTCCAAAACAGCCAAATAACCCATCTAAACAACTTCCATGTCCTCCGTCGTCGGATCACGATCGTGTGGGCGAAAACGGCACCTCATTTGGACACTCCCACCTCCTTCTACCTATATATAGGTGCATCTCCCCCGAATTTCAGGTCCAAACCCTAGTCTCCTTCGACCTCGCGCCGCCGGACAAGTCCATCCGCGCCGGACGTGTCTGCCGGACGCGTCACCCTGGCCAATCAAAGGGCGATACCTCAGCCTCCGCCGCCCCGCGCCCAATCCCCCGCCGCCACGTCAACGCTCCGCCACCCTCTCTCTCCCCCACGCCCGTTGCGGCCCGCCAGGCCCGCGTTTGGCCCCCGCGGGCCCCGCACCGCCCCCCACCGCCTGGGATCTCCGCCTCCCCACGCCGCCGAACTCCCTCGCTGCGCCGCCCGGCTCCGCCTACCCGCGCCGCCGCTCTTCCTCGCTGCCCGCCGGCTCCACGCTCCGCCACCGACGCCTCCGGCCAGATCCGGTCGAGGAGCGACCGGATCCTGCGACCACAAGCTCCGGCGAGCCCCCTTCGAGTTTGGTCTGCCGTCCCCGTCTTCTCCGGTGAACCTCAGAATCCGTGCTGCGGTCGAACCCTAGTCCGCGAGGTGAAACTCCACCAAGTCCCAAAACCCCCTAATGTTTTTATGCCATGTTCATCATGTCGCATCTCGGTGTTCAGTGCTCCAAATCAGGCATATGTTTTGTCAAATTTTTCGTCTCGTTGAGCTCTTCATGTTAGAAGCATTTCCATGCCTGTTACTATTCATTATGATGCCATTTTAATTGATGCAAGAGTGCTATAAAATGTTATGAGCTGGTACTTATCTGATCATGGTGTTCTGTCGTTTTTGTCACATTTGATGTGTGCATCATATGAGCATGAGCTCTACATGTGTTTTGAACTATGTCATGCCATCTTTACAGAGGTGCTTGCCATGTATTTTTGTGATCTATGTGGTGACTAGCATAAGCATGCAAACTAGGCTTCGTGATGTTGCTGATTTCAGTGACAGTATTTTGCTACTTATCCTGCTGTTATTTTGATGACACGTAAACTTGATGCTACAATGATATCCATGCTTGTTTTGAGTATATTAAGTAAGGGTTTTGTGAACATATGGTTATGATCAATCCATCCATGCCCCTGTTTGGAATTATGGAGTGACCTAGCATGTCTTGTTCTTGCTCTACTTTTGCTATAAAATGTTCCTCGCAAATTGTTTACATGTTAATCAACTTTGCCACGGTTGTTGCTAGTGATCCATGCATGCTATGGACTTTCTCTTGCCATGCTTAGCTTCCTGAACATGTCATATTGCTGTTAGTATTCTTTTTTCGTCATGCAAGGCCTTGTGATGAGTGGTTTGAGCTCGCAAAGTTGCCTTCGTGATGCTGTTTATGCCATGCTCTGTTTTCTGCCAAGTCTAAAACTGTTAATAAAACTTGCTATGTTGATATGGGTGCCATCGTATCTTCTGTGCCTTTTTGGATCATGATCAGTAACGGAATTTTGTTCTATGCATTTAGTAGATTGTTGCCATGCCTTTGTTTGCTATGATATGTTCATATAGAGTGTAGTTTGCTTGCTCTAAACATGGCTTCCTAATGTTATTTCTGGCATGTTAGTATTTTCCACCAAGTCTGTGATGCTGATATCTTTTGCACTTTTGTCATGCTTGTTTGAACATGCTCTTGTGTGATTTAGCCGTAGCTCAGTGTTAATGTTTTGTCAAGAATGTTGAGTACAGGACTGCCATATGCTTTGTTTCTATGTTGGAGAGCAGTAGCTTAGTTTCTTATTGCATGCTAAGTAGCATCATGCTGTTAATCGCAGAATAGCATCAACCATGTTTTGCTTGCCATTTGCAAACCGTGCATTCGTTTCCGGTGATCTTTATATCGATTTCAAACAAAATCATCTCATCTTTCCAGCGGCATACTTGGTTTGCCAAGATGATGCCTTGATAATTCTTTTCCTTCCAGAGCACGCTTATGCATTGCATATCACATCTCGCATATCATGCCATATTTTGCATCATGTTTGTCGTGGTTTTGTCACGGCAGATGTCCTCTTGAAAGGACTTAGTCGTGGAGCCATCGCTACGGGTTAGCTTGAAGGGGTTAAAGCGGACAAAGGGACGCAAGAGAGTTTTATACTAGTTCGGCCCCTTCGATGAAGGTAAAAGACTACGTCTAGTTGTGATGGAATTGATGGGGTTTCAATGACCAGGGAGCGAATAAACTTCGCATAAGTCTCGAGTTGTTATCTGTTGTCCTGAACCGCCGCCGGGTCGTCCCCTTATATACATGGGTTGACGCCCGCCGGTTCACAGAGTCCCGAGGCCGGTTCATAAACGTGTCCGGCTCGGTCTCTTTTCTTTCTACCTTACATCACAAGTTACATATTAATGTCGGTTTACAGCTACAGGCCTTAAACCGGTTCTGGGCCTTGGGCCTCTACATAGCGTCACTGTCTGTCTCCTTGGGCTTCAAATATAACAGCTACTGATGTAGTTAACCCGGCCTCTCATGGCCGGTTTACGCCCCGTAGTAATATCCCCAACATTAGGCCCAAGATTGATTTGAACGGGTTCATGTCAATCCTTAGTAAAAAACTTCATCTTCAGCTTCTTCTCATAATTTGATAAACCACCGTGACGTCATCTTCTCAGATCGTGGTGAACCGGTGTGACGTCATCTGTTAAAAGAAATTGTGTATGACACATCTTCATTAACGGGTCTCCAACAATCGAGGCGACAGCTACACATCACTTCCAAATTCGCGGCCCCTTGATTTTCGTGCCTGACACTTATCTCCTGCCTTTATAAACAGGACCGAAGGGTCATTTTCTTTTTTCCCCTCATGCCTCTTCGCATCGTCCTCCTTGCGCTGCTCAGCTTCTGGAGCTCTGCCACCACCGTCGACCGTCGACCGTCATCTCTCTCCAACCTTGGCTGTTGCATCGCCCTGAACGCACCAGAACACTGCGGCGCTCATCCGCTTCTTCCTCATCTCTGGTAAGTGCTCTGCCCTTTCTGCCATAGATCTGTTCTAGGTTCCCAGGTTCTTCATTGTTCATCATTCGTTCTTTGTTCATATGATGATTCTGATAAACTTCTGAGCATCTGCTCTCTATAGTGGTAGCTTTTAACCTCTGTTTCCACTTATGCATCACAAACAATAAATCTTATCTGAACCTTCCCTCATTGATTCGGTCCTGCTTTTTAGGCTTTGAATATACTTTCCTTTTCTGACATGCCTCAGATCCAAAACTACAACATAATCTCGTGAAACCTGTGTTTTGTTTACTTACTCATCTGTAGTCTTGACTCTTCAATGTTTAAACTAGGCGGTTTAACTTTGTAGAAAAAATGATAATCCGGTACATACCATTAGTCCCCTTGTTGAACCGCCAAACCTTTTACTAGGGCACTGTTGCATTGTTGAACTCCGGTTTATAGATAGCTGACCCCGGTTTAACAAATATGCATCATTATGTAACTGTCCAACATATTCTTGAACCGGCAATTCTATATTGTAGATCTTTCCATGGCCAAACAAGTTTATGAATGCAACTGGGTCCCTTCTCGAGTGATTGAAGGTCAACTGAACAATCTGGTCAAAACGGGCGCTTTAAGTAAGAAACACGCCATTCACTGGAGGGTCCCTGGCCCGGAATGTCCTCCTACGCCCAAAGACGGAGAAGTTATTGTTTTTGCTGATCATTTAAGCCAGGGCTTCAACCCTCCCGGTTCAAAAAAATTCTGGGACATCCTAGCCAATTTCCAACTGTGTCCACAAGATATCGGTCCCAATTCCATAACTAATATCTATCACTTTCAAGTGTTCTGTGAGGCGTACCTTCAGGAAGAACCTACAGTAGAGTTATTCCGGGATTGCTTTCATCTGAACCGTCGTACTGAATTCACAGACGGACCCAACACAGAACTGGGTGGTATGGCGATTCAAAAAAGGAAAGAGGTCACCTTTCCTCATGCCAAACTGCACAGCCACCCCAAAGAATGGAATCAGACAAGGTTTTACTTCAAGGACACCTCTCCTCCTGAAGAAAATCCATTGTCGGGTTACCGTCCGGAACGTCTGAGCAACACACACCCTTTTCCTCAAAGGCTAACTGCGAAAGAGAGAATCAAATATTCTCCTCAACTATCCAAGCTTAGGGCCTTCATGGCAAACGGGTTGACAGGGGTTGACTTCGCCCATTGCTGGATATCTTGGAGCGTATTGCCCTTAAGCCAACGCCCCGGTTTGATGTGCGAGTATACAGGAGATGTAAAACATGCTCAGCGGCACATTGACATCCAGCTTACAGACGATGAGGTCACTGAAGCTGTGAAAAAGATATTGAATGAACCGGAGAACGTCTGTGCTCAAACCGGCCTACTCCCCTTTTGCGCCATGAACATACCGTCTGCATAGCTGAAATTGCTTCTGTCTAAATACTATCTAAAAATGTTATAATTTTTTACAGGGCGATGATCCGTTCTGGAGCAAGAAACCTCCACAAGACAAACCGACGAAGCCAACCGGACAAAAGACCAAAGCTGTGAAGAAGCCTGCTAATAGGAAGGGAACTACTGCATCCTCCGGTCCACCAACAGCCAATGATGTGGGTAACCCGGATCTTGAGGTAGAACTTGACTCACTTGGTTTATTTTTCATACGCCTTATTGATGATAATTATTACCAGGATGACGCTGAAGTCAGTCATGCCGATGTTGTAGAGGTAATTGTCCTTTCCTCCGATTCAAACCCTTTGCCTTCACTAAAAATCCGTCGGGCAAACCGGAGAGTTAAATTTTCTCATCCTCTTGCTTATTTGGACCCAAACTTTCCTGTGAAGACACAACATCATGAAGTCTCCGCACAACTCGGCACAGCAGCCAGGTAGTTACCTCCGCCGGTTTACCGAACAGTCCGGTTCCGAAACGCCGTTTAGAGGTCTCTAACTCTCTTGTCACTACATGCCCTAAAGCGGGTTGTTTTCATCAACCTCTTAATCCGTCTGATTCCAATTATCAGGGCACTTCTCATTCATCCTCTGGCGAGTCATCAGCCACAAAGCTTCCACCGCTTAATACGGTGCTTGGGTAAGTTGTTCACTTGCCTTATCTTTGACATATTACTTTAACATATGATGTACTGATCCTTCTTAATTTTTCTCAGAGCCAAGCCCAGACCAAGCAAGAAAGCTCGCCTGAACAAAACAGCAGAGGAAAATGCAGTTGCTGAACCGGAGGGAATACCAAACCCTGAAGAGGCCAACCTTGATGACGTGCTGAATGACCCACCGCCACAGGACCATGACCCTGTTGCTGAACAGGCAGAAGTTGATACCACAGTTCGTATTGATCACCCGATCAGCTCTATAGCGACTGATAAACCGGCAAGCCCAGCAAAAAATACTGACAAACCGGCGACCGCAATACGCGCCGCGGAAGAAAAAGATGATGATGTGCTTATTACTGGCTTTGGTCGTATTGAACCGAGCAACCCTGTTTCCTTGTCAAAACATACTGCAAAACAGGAATTCTCTACGGTTGGCAAAGGCAAATGGAGTGCCGATTTATCAACATACACCGCTCTAAATGTTGAAGATCTTCATTCTGGCTATCTGAACCGGCTGTACACCAGCCGCGACTATGAAGCCGGTCTAGTCAATATGATGAAGGAGAAATATGAGGTAACCTCCTATATGCTTCCCTTCTTGTATTATTTGGTAGCTTTATCAACTCCAATAGCCCCCAAGTGACGGTTTAAGATATCAACTTAAGCCGGGACTTCAGTAAGTATTCAATGTGAACCTCAATTCATCTGAACTTTGCTGATGTAGCCCCCAAGGGCCAGTTCAACTTTACGAAGTTAAACCGGGACTTTAGAGAATAAAAAATTCCTGTATCAGTAGTCTTTGAACAAATAGCCATTAGCCCCCAAGTGCCAAGTTGAATACTTGTATTGAGCTTGGGACTTTGTAGAAACTGTACGAGGAAGAGCAAATATGCATTAGCCCCCAAGTACCAAGGGCATAACTTGTTATGTGGTTGGTACTTTAACTTTGTACAATCATCTCATCATGTAACTATCTCTGTACAGGCTGAGCTGAGCAAGAGAGAAAGTCAAACCGCCGATCTGCAGGAGAATCTTAAGTTGCAACAAGCAGAAACCTCCAAGGCAAAGGAAGAACTGACTAGCTCTTTGAATGCCATGGAAAAACTTAAACAAGGCTTCAAGAAAGAGCGGGCGGATTGGGCGTCGGAAAAATCAGCTTTAACTCAAAGGGCTGAAAAAGTAGAAGCCGCTTTAAAGCCAGTGGTTGATGAATTGACCAGCGTGAAGCGACAAGTCCATGCCATGACTGCAGCTGTATTTGGTAAGTATTCTTGTTTTCTGAATTGTGCAGACTTTGTCATGTAACTGTCGGTTTACTAACCCTTGCAATGATATAGGAACTCGCATTGGCCACTTGGGATCAGATGTGCGGAAAAAGTTAAAGGCTGCCTACACTTTGATAGAGCAACTGTACTCTGGTGCACAATCGATAATCTACACCGCTTCCCACAACAATACGCCGCCCACCTTGATTAAAGATACCCTTGAAAGGTTATCTATGCTCCCTGCCCGGGTTGAAGAGCTGAAGAAATCTGCTGCTAGAATGGGTGCTTTGAACTCCCTAAGCCGGGCAAAAGCGTGGGCGCCTGACTTTGATCCTGTTGAAGCGGCCCAAGGCTATCCTAGTTTGAAGGAAGATGGGACAGAGTTTGATGAAGAAGATCTCCAAGCCATAAACCGGGAAGTGCACCCTCTAGCTTGTCAACTGGCTGAAGAGGCGGATCTGTCCCACTATCAAGCGATGACCGAAACAGGCGGGTTGCTGCACCAATTCCTGAAGCAGAGAATCTTATCCCGCCAATCCGTAACCATACCTACGCTCCTCACATTGAACCGTCCCTGCTGATAAGTGATGAAGCTGTATTTCAAGCCTTAACTGGGATCGACTGTGCGACTGTTGATTTCCAGCCGCTGGGTAGGGAGGAAGAGGCTGAACTGGCGCGAAATGATCCGCAACTGTCAGGTCAAGCCGGCGACCAAGCGTGAACCGGAGGCCGGTTTAAACTATTGCATGCTGTGACATTTATTTGATAAAAACAATCATCTTTTTGGGCACTGTAACACCTTGTAATAGGCTAGTTCATATACTTGGTCTGGTATGCCTTCCTGCATATTTATCTTCAATTGATGCTTGTTCGATTCATGTTTATCCAAACTGTTTATGCAGCCAAGAAGCTTAAAACGCCCTGGCGGTTTACCACCGGGCGGGTCACGACACCCATGTATATAAAACCAAAGATGATAACTTAGGTTAGAATATATAACGAAATATGGAAATATGCAATACCTGCCACCGTTGGGCATGATGTCGGCTGACCAACCTTGTATTTGGGCTAACAACACAAACTTTGGAGGAGAAAACAGCTCCTGGTAATATAAGGCCGGTTTACAATGCAAACCGCTCCGGCTTATAATAAACACCAGTTTGTTCCATAATAAGATAAGAGCAGAAAATCGGACCGGGCATATAGCCTCCGGTTTAAGATTGGACTGTGTTCCGTCAATTTATAATTGACAGTTGAACCGGATTAACAATGTTGGTTGGAAAACACAACAAAAGAAATGTTTATCAAAAAATAAAACAGAATTCAAGCAAAGGCAGAGATAAAACCATTGCAAATGAGGCTTTGATCCGATCAAGAGGCATTACCATGGTCGGACACGACCAAGCCCCCAAAAGGCGTAGCTATGGTTCGAGTCCGCCAGGTCCCCAAATGATGCTTTGGCATTACGCCGATCAAGAGGTGTGGCTATGGTTCGGGTTCGACCAAGCCCCCAGGTGATGATGTGGCACGAGGCCGATCAAGAGGCATGACTATGGTTCAGACGTGACCAAGTCCCCAAGTGATGTTGTGGCTTTGCGCCTATCAAAAGGTGTTGCTATGGTTCGGACACGACCAAGCCCCCAAGTGATATAATATAAAGCTTTTGAGAAGCTAACTCAAGGGGTAAACCGGGCGCCATTTTAAAGATAGAAGCTCCGTGTAACCACACATGATGTAAAAATAACAGAGACCCCGCTTTAGCCGAGGTTCTGGTTTATTGCATTGATCATAATATATACATTGTCATAATATGTACATAAGCAGAGCCTATGCCTCAGGTATAGTAAGGCCGAAGATGAGCAATGTTCCACGGCCGCTTGGTCTCCTCCTCCGACGTACGTGAGTCTTTGGGCTCTCGAACATCTATTAGGTAGTATGATCCGTTGTGCAGATTCTTGCTGACCACAAAAGGTCCCTCCCAAGGTGGGGATAACTTGTGCATATCCGTCTGATCTTGGATGAGCTGAAGCACCAAATCTCATTCTTGAAAGGTTCTGGTTCTAACCCGGCGGCTGTGATAGCGACGTAGATCTTGCTGATAAATCGCCGAACGTGCAGCCGCTATGTCACGCTCCTCATCCAACAGGTCAAGAGCTTCTTGTCTTGCTATCTCATTGTCCGCTTCGACATATGCCGCTACACGAGGTGAGTCATGACGGATATCACTAGGGAGAACCGCCTCCGCTCCATAAACCATGAAGAACGATGTGTATCCTGTCGATCTGCTGGGTGTGGTGTTGATGCTCAATAACACAGAAGGTAGCTCCTCAACCCAACAACCCGGCGTCCGCTACAAAAGAACCATAAGCCGGGGTTTGATGCCTCGCAAGATCTCTTGATTGGCCCTCTCTGCATGACCATTGGACTGTGGGTGAGCCACTTACGATACATCAAGACGGATGTGCTCATGTTGACAGAACTCCTTCATGGCACCCTTGGACAGATTGGTACCATTGTCAGTGATAATGCTATGTGGAAAACCAAACCGGAAAATCACCTTTTTGATGAATTGAACCGTCGTGGCCGCGTCACACTTGCTAATGGGCTCTGCCTCTACCCACTTTGTAAACTTGTCAACCGCCACCAAGAGGTGGGTCTTCTTGTCCTTGGACCTCTTGAAAGGACCAACCATATCCAGCCCCCAAGTCGCAAACGGCCAAGTAATTGGAATCATCCTCAATTCTTGAGCCGGTACATGAGCGCGCCTTGAGAACTTCTGACAGCCATCACATCGTCTAACCAAATCCTCCGCATCAGCATGAGTAGTGAGCCAATAAAAACCGTGACGAAACGCCTTGGCCACCAAAGACTTTGAACTGGCATGGTGAACACAATCTCCTTCGTGGATTTGACGCAAAATTTCACATCCTTCCTCAGGAGACACACAACGTTGAAACGCCCCTGTCACACTTCAATGATGCAACTCTCCATTGATGATAGTCATGGATTTGGACCGCAGGATTATCTGCCTAGCCAGAGTCTCATCCTCTGGTAACTCGCCCCGGTTCATGTACGCCAGGTAAGGAACTATCCAATCCGGGATAATATGAAGAGCTGCCACCAATTGAGCTTCCGGATCAGGAATAGCCAAATCCTCTTCACCAGGGAGCTTGACGGACGGATTATGCAGAACATCCAAGAAGACATTAGGCGGGACCGGTTTACGTTGAGAACCCAATCGACTCAAAGCGTCCACCGCTTCGTTCTTCCGTCGGTCCACGTGATCCACCTGATAACCTTTAAAGTGACCTGCAACAATATCCACCTCACGACGATAAGCTGCCATGAGCGGATCCTTGGAGTCCCAAGTGCCAGATACTTGTTGAGCCACTAGGTCCGAGTCATCGAAGCATTTAACTCGGCTTAGATTCATCTCCTTAGCCATCTTAAGACCATGGAGTAAGGCTTCGTACTCAGCTACATTGTTAGTACAAGGGAACATTAAGCGGAGAACATAACAAAACTTGTCACCTCGTGGGGAAGTTAAGACGACTCCAGCCCCCGAGCCCTCCAATTTCCTGAACCCATCAAAATGAATAGTCCAATAAGTGTGATCCGGCTTCTCTTCCGGTGCTTGCAGTTCTGTCCAATCATTGATGAAATCCACAAGTGACTGAGATTTGATCGCCGTTTGAGGTATGTACTTGAACCCACGAGGCCCAAGCTCTATAGCCCATTTGGCAATCCAGCCAGTTGCTTCCCTTTTCTGGATTATATCTCCCAAAGGAGCAGAGCTGACCACTGTAATGGGATGACCTTGGAAGTACTGCTTAAGTTTCCGGCTTGCCATGAAAAATCCATACACCAACTTCTGCCAATGCGGGTACCTTTGCTTGGACTCAATAAGTACCTCACTAATATAGTAAACCGTACGTTGAACCGGATATTCCTTGCCTGCCTCCTTGCGCTCCACCACAATAGCTATGTTGACTGCTCGAGCATTAGCTGCCACGTATAACAGCAATGGTTCCTTGTCAACCGGAGCAGCAAGAACGGGCGGATTAGCTAACTGCCGCTTTAAGTCCTCAAATGCTTCATCAGCGGCAGAACTTCAGACGAAGTTATCCGTCTACTTCAGCATCTGATACAAAGGAATCGCCTTCTCCCCGAGGCGGCTGATAAACTGGCTCAACGCGACAATCTGGCCTGCCAAGCGTTGAATATCATTGATACACTTCGGTTTAGCCAAGGAGGTGATAGCTGCGATCTTTTCCGGATTAGCCTCAATGCCCTTGTTAGATACCAAAAAGCCCAATAACTTGCCTGCCGGTACACCAAAAACGCACTTGGCCGGATTGAGCATCATCTTGTAAGTCCCTAGGTTATCAAAGGTTTCCTTCAAATCGTCAACCAGAGTCTCCTTCTTCCTTGACTTGACCACAATATCATCTACATAGGCATGAACATTATGGCCGATTTGCTTATGAAGACAATTCTGCACACACCGTTGATAAGTCGCCTGGGCACTCTTGAGCCCAAAAGGCATAGACACATAGCAGAAGGCTCCAAAGAGAGTTATGAAGGCTGTCTTCTCCTGGTCCTTAACTGCCGAGCGAGTCCTGGATTAGGGGGTGTCCGGATGGCCGGACTATACCTTCAGCCGGACTCCTGGACTATGAAGATACAAGATTGAAGACTTCGTCCCGTGTCCGGAAGGGACTTTCCTTGGCGTGGAAGGCAAGCTTGGCGATGTGGATATTTAGATCTCCCACCATTGTAACCGACTTTGTGTAACGCTAATCCTCTCCGGTGTCTATATAAACCGGAGGGCTTTAGTCCGTAGGACAACATACAACAATCATACCATAGGCTAGCTTCTAGGGTTTAGCCTCCTTGATCTCGTGGTAGATCTACTCTTGTACTACCCATATCATCAATATTAATCAAGCAGGACGTAGGGTTTTACCTCCATCGAGAGGGCCCGAACCTGGGTAAAACTTCGTGTCCCCTGTCTCCTGTTACCATCCGCCTAGACGCACAGTTCGTGACCCCCTACCCGAGATCCGCCGGTTTTGACACCGACATTGGTGCTTTCATTGAGAGTTGCTCTGTGTCGTCGCTTTTAGGCCCGATGGCTCCTCCAATCATCAATAATGATGCAGTCCAGGGTGAGACTTTTCTCCCCGGACAGATCTTCATCTTCGGCAGCTTCGCACTGCGGGCCAATTCGCTTGGCCATCTGGAGCAGATCGAAAGCTACGACCCTGGCCATCAGGTCAGATTCGGAAGTTTAAACTACACGGCTGACGTCCGCGGGGACTTGATCTTCGACGGATTCAAGCCACAGCCGAGCGTGCCGCACTGTCGCGATGGGCATGAGCTAGCTCTGCCGCCGAACAGTGCCCTGGAGGCCGCGCACGCATCGGTTCCGACCCTGGATTCGAAACCAACTGCGCCGATCGAGGACGAGTGGTTGGACGCTGCCTCGAGGGCTGCGATCCCAACGGCAATCAAGCCGAACACCAGCCCCTCACTCCGCAAGGCCCGTGACTCTGAGTGGTCGGACTCCTATCCGGACTCCGAGCCCTCCACGCCTCTACCAATCGAATCTGATTGGGCGCCGATCATGGAGTTTACCGCCGCGGACATCTTTCAGCACTCGCCCTTTGGCGATATTATGAAGTCATTAAAGTCTCTCTCCTTATCAGGAGAGCCGTAGCCGGACTGCGGTCAGCAAGGTTGGGATACGGACGATGAAGAAATTCAAAGCCCACCCACCACCCACCTGGTAGCCACTGTCGATAATTTAAACGACGTGCTCAATTTCGACACCGAAGACATCGTCGGTATGGACGACGATGCAGGAGACGCACATGAACCAACGCCTATAGGGCATTGGACAGCAACCTCATCTCATGATGTGTACATGGTGGATAAATCTAAATAAGGCGACAACGAGGAACACGGGGATGCAACGAGGGATCGATCTCTCAAAAAAAATCAAAGCGGCGGCGTAAACGCCGCTCCAAGCCCCGCCTCGATAAAGACGACAAACATGAAGACCCAGCCATACAGCAGGATGAGCCAGCGGACGATGAGCATGCCTTAGAGCAACCGTCCGAACAGGGCAACTCAGATAAAGAAACCGAACAAACCACCACCGGCATAAATGGCATTCCGGATGACCTTACACCGGATAAGCTCATGGAGCAGAAGAACCTCCACAAAAGGCTCATTGTTGCTGCACGCAGCCTGAAAAAACAGAAGCGGAAGCTCAAAAGCACAGAAGACGCACTCAGAATCAAATGGAGCAAAATACTCAACACCGCAGACAAATACGGCGGAAGTCGCCGCACAAAAAGTTATCCGAAGAGAAAGCTACTACCGGAATTCGACGAGGAGGCCCTAGAGCCCCCACAGTCAAAAAGTAACAAAGTCACCCGGTCGGATAGACGACCCCACGGCCAGCATGGAGCGGCAAGCGGCGCCGCACACAAGCCAGCACGCGCACTCAAGGATTCGCATCAAAAAGATGGCCCAGCCAGATCTATTTATGGGCCAAGAAAGCAAGCTCTCGTAAGCAATGCAACAAAACCAGTATCCGAACATCACGGCACATCCAAATACAGGGGTGCCGCACACCCCCTATGTTTTACCGATGAGATCCTGGATTATGAATTTCCAGCGGGATTTAAGCCCGTAAACATAGAGGCGTACGATGGAACAACAGACCCCAGAGTCTGGATTGAGGATTATATCCTCCACATGCATATGGCCAGAGGAGATGACCTCCACGCCATAAAATACTTACCCCTCAAGCTTAAATGGCCAGCCCGGCATTGGCTCAAAAGCCTTCCTGAAAACACAATTGGAAGTCAGGAAGAGCTCGAGGACGCTTTCCGAGCAAATTTTCAAGGGACCTATGTCCGCCCTCCGGATGCAGACGATCTCAGTCACATAACTCAACAGCCCGGAGAGTCAGCTCGGCAATTCTGGAATAGATTTCTTACTAAAAAGAATCAGGTAGTCGACTGTCCGGACGGCGAAGCCTTAGCAGTTTTTAAGCATAATGTCCGAGACGAATGGCTCGCCAGACACCTCGGCCAAGAAAAGCCAAGAACAATGGCCGCATTAACAAGCCTCATGACCCGCTTTTGCGCAGGAGAGGACAGCTGGTTGGCAAGATGTAGCACCAGCGACCCAAGTACATCCGAAACTAGGGATGGAAACAGAAAACCGCGACACAACAAGGACCGGCGCCGGACTAAGGCAAACAGTCCTAAGAGCACGACTGTCAATGCCGGATTCAAAAGCTCGCGGCAGAATAAGAAAAAGCAGCCCCTCAAAGATAATAGGGACGAGTTGTCCAACTTAAACACAATCTTAGACAAGATATGTCAGATACACAGTACTCCTGGGAAGCCTACAAATCATACCCACAGAGATTGCTGGGTTTTTAAGCAATCCGGCAGACTCAACGCCGAACACAAGGGACTCGACACACCAAGCGAAGACGATGACGAACCCCAAAAGCAGAGCACCAGGAAACAAAAGAATTTTCCACAAGAAGTAAAAACAGTAAACTTACTTCACATAACAAAACGTGTGGCGCCCATAAAGGTACACGCCATACGGCCTATCCCAAAGGAGTCCCGCCACTGGTTGTCAAAACCAATCATCTTCGATCATCGGGATTACTCTAGAAGTATCAGGAGCGCAAGCTGGACTGCCTTGGTACTCGATCCAATAATTGGCGGACTCCAGTTTACAAATGTCCTGATGGACGGCGGCAGCGGTCTAAACCTGATATATCAGGACACAATCCACCACATGGGGATAGACCCAACAAGAATTCGCCACAGCAAAACCTCCTTTCAAGGGGTAACGCCAGGTTCGGATACCCATTGCATGGGTTTTCTCCATCTTGAAGTCATATTCGGCTTCCCCGATAACTTCCGCCGCGAAAAGCTAACTTTCCACATCGTCCCATTCTCAAGTTGCTATCAAGCACTGCTGGGATGCGAAGCTTTCGCCCGCTTTAACGCAATACCGCATTACGCATCTCTTACGCTCAAGATGCCCGGTCCACGAGGCATCATCTCACTAACGGGAAACATCAAACGCGCCCCCCATGCGGAGGATCATGCGGCTGCCTTAACAGCCCCACAATAATACGGCTTCATCAGCCAAAAACATCCAAACAGGTCGTTAAGACCACGGACACGGCTGGACGAGTCCGGCGTAAACATATCATTAATAAAGGCTTAATAACCGTATACCCCTGCGCCAGGGGCTCCGCGCATGTACAATATGAGACAATCAAGCTCAGTTTTACCCATTTCAATCTATACTTTGCTTATTTAGTATAACTTCTGTTCGGCACGACCTTTTTTTTTCAACTAAGTTCCTCTCTTTTACAGATGAACCTCGTGATGGGCCCGTCCAGGATACGGCATAACGGAGACACAGGCGCAGACGTGCAGCAGGGACCCGTTGCAAGGATTCTTTTCAGATTAAGACCCTGCGTAAACCTTTTTTACTGTCTCTTATTGATACATATCCTCTGGTTTTTCGTTATAATCAAGGAGGGGACTGGCGTCTTGGCATGTGGCCACGTCAGGAATTTTGCGCATACCTGGACACTAGGGGCTTATAACCAAGGGCGTTGTCCCGCCCGCACTCATAAAGACCGAATACCTTAGGGAGTGTTCGGCGTCGCGAGTTTGGCCTTATATGCATCAGCTCCGAATCATGTCTTTGGTCAAATGTTGGGTTGCCCGGCTCCTGTGTTTTGTTGCCTTACGTTCCGCACTATTGGCTAAGGCAGCAACAGGAGAACTACTGCGATTGTGCCCCGGTTCGGCTAGGCGAGCACCTCAGTAGAGAAAGCCGAAAACTGACTGTCATGATATAGCGTGACACTGGTCAACCACTCGATGACTCTCCGGAATCTATAGGATTCCTCCGCATTAACGAAGGGCCGTTTCCCGGCCAGGCACATATGCGCCCCGACTTCGGGTGAGCGCAGGCGCCACCAGGGGCTATCTAAGTAGCCTCACTGTCAAGCTCCTATGGCTATGTGAAAGTGATAAAGCATTATAGTCCGGTTGCCTAGCTCGCTGCGCTATCACCTCCTTTGTAGGACCAAGACGTTGGATCAAGTGTGAAAATGTGCCTTCTGCGAGCACCCCCGCACTATGTGCGTGGGGGCTGAAGCCAACGACTGCCATCTTTCAGATTATATATATATATATATATATATATATATATATATATATATATATATATATATATATATATATATATATATATATATATATATATATATATATATATATATATCTTAAAACGGCCGCACAGGAGGTGTTTCAAATACTTGAAGGCACAAGTATAAAAGGCTTCTACAATTTATCAAAATATTGCTTTACAATTAAATATGCTATTAGAACATAGCATCTTTTGAGCACTGCGTCTCTATTACACGAGCGCCTTGAAGGACTTCCTGAAAATAGTGCTCGGAGGGTACTCAGCTTTTGTCCGAATCTCGGGATGCAACAACGGTGGTCTCCATCTCCGCCCAGTATGTCTTGACACGGGCAAGAGCCATCTGTGCGCCCTCTATGCATGCTGACCTCTTCATTGCATTGATACGCGTCACCGCACCAAGGAATTGCTGCACCAAGCTGAAATAACTCTTCGGCTCCGATCTCTCCGGCCACAGATGACTCATGACGCACTTCATGGCGAGTCCGGACAACCTATTCAGCTCGGCCCATTCGGCCAGACGATCGGCCACTGACAGTGGACGCTCTGGATTGTGGAACTATGACTAGAAGAGTTTCTACACTTCGCGATCTTCTTGATCTCAAAAGTGTTTGGTCGCATCAGCAGCACTTGCCGCCAAATCCAGATAGGTGTCCGTCGCACACCATAGCCGGTCCAACGGAGCATGCTTAGGATCACAAAACTTCCTCCGCAGCATAAAGGGCTTTCCAGCCGCGATCTCTGCGGCTTCACGAAGCTCCTCCCTCGCAGCTCTCATCCCAGAGCGAGCATCCTTGGCATCGGCAACGGCCTTCTTCAAGTCCGTCTATTCCGCCCGATCTTCTTTTTCCAGAAGCTTGCAACGGTCAGCAGCACTCTTCAGCTTCACGGCCATCTCTTTCCTGCTTCGGCAGTGAGCAGCCTGTTCGGCTCTCAGCTCTTCAAGGGCCTTCTTGGCAGCCGCATCACTTTTTCTGGCTTGTTTCTTGGCTCGGGCAAGTTCTGCCCGAAGACTCTCCATGGCAGCCACACCATCTGCATCAAGCACACTCAGGGTAAGATACTGGCATAGGCTCCTCTTACCAGGTGCCACTGGAGGGGTTACATACCTTGCGCCTCGTCAAGCCGCTTGTTAACAAGCACGATGTCGGCTTCTGCCACGTCAAGTTGCCGCTTTAGCTCGGCAAACCCATTAGTCCGGCTGGACGCCGGACAATTCGTCACCTGCACACGAAGACAGCGTTTTAGACCTGGGGTTATGATCCTCTGCGCGCCGTCAATTTTGACAACGCACAGAGTCTCAGGGGCTACTATGTGCACAGGGCGCATTTTGTTTATGCGCCACTGTTAAAAAAGGGCGCGTTATTCCGCGTACCTCAAAACCTGTCAGTAAACTTCTGACGGCCTCGTGCAATCCACTTTCCGCGGACGAAACCCTTTCAATCACCGTGCCCATCAATGCACGATGCTCCTCTGAGATAGATGCTCGCCCTAGCAGATTCTTCAACTCCTCCGACCGAGCACCGGACAGTGCCGGATTAGTCTTGTTACCTTTCCCGAAGGACGGACGCGGAGAGCCTTGGGGGCCATATGGCAGCCTTCCGGCCCCGCCGAATTCAGAGAAACCCTCTGCGACGATACCTCAGGGTCGCCCGCCTCTCTAGGCGGTTCGGTAGGGGGAGGCGTTCCGCTCTCCATCATCTCCGGAAGAAGATCCCCCGAAGACGAGCTCTGCTGAGAAGGGCTGAGGTCTGAACTACAAGGTAAATTTTTGGTTACTCTTCTCAGACATAAAACAAGGATTCTTCTCAAAGGAAAAACCTCTCACTACTTACGGCTCGATGGAGGGCAGGCCCCCTTGAGGGCATAGTTCGGCCGAGGTATCCCCCGGCGCAGGACCCTCTAACGAAGATATCTTCCCCCGTTTTGAGGCCACGGCCTCCGGGTCTCCAGAGGCGGTCCTCTTCTTTCCTTGAGGAGTGGAATTTTCGATTCCTTCCCTCCGAACAGCCTCCTTCGAGGAGGCCGTAGTTTCCTTGTCCCCTCCCTTGCTTTCCTCCAAAGGCACAATCTTCAACATCTTGACCAGCATGGGATCCGGCGTGGTCTCGGGGAGGGGAGCCGGACACCTGATAAGCTTTGCTTTTGCTATCCACTCCTGTTTAAAGAACAGTTCTTTAGAAGCAAGTTTCATAACAAATATACGGATAGCAAGTCTAGGCACAAGGCTACTTACTTTAGTATCCGGGCGATTGCAGCTCAATCCTGCGTCCTCGGTCAAGTACGGACACATCACTTGTGATCCGAAGAACAATTTATACATCTCCATGGGCGTTGCGCCCATGAAATGCTGGAGAGCTCGCGGTCCCTCCGGATTAAACTCCCACAGGCGGAGGGAGCGACATTTCTCGGGCAGGGTTCAGTGGATCAGCATGACCTGCTTCACTTTGACCAGGCTGAAGTCACTTTCTAAGAGATCCCTGATGCGGCCCTGCAACAAGGGCACGTCCTTGGATGACCCCCAGTCAAGTCCTTTATTGACCCATGACGCTAGCTGTGGTGGGGGACCCGAACGAAAGGCAGATGGCGCCACCCACTTGGTGCCCCTTGGAGCGGTGATATAGAACCACTCTTGTTGCCATAAGCTGAACTCCTCTTGGAAAGAGCCCTCGGGCCATGGAGCATCAGCATTCTTGCTTATAACAGTGCCTCCGCACTCTGCGTGCCGCCCCTCGATCATCTTCGGCATTACTTTAAAGGTCTTGAGCCATAGTCCGAAGTGGGGATTAATATAGGGAAGGCTTCGCACACAACGATGAAAGAGGAAATGTGGAGGATGGACTCCGGAGCTAAGTCGTGAAATTCCAACCCGTAACAGAACATGAGCCCCCTCACGAAGGGGTCCATTGGGAAGCCTAGCCCCCGAAGGAAGTGAGACATGAACACCATGCTCTCACCAGGCCTGGGAGTGGGAATGACCTGCCCTTGAGCGGGTAACCTATGCAAGATTTCGCCGGTCAAGAACCTGGTCTCTCTCAGCTTTAGCACGTCCTCCTCTGTAACAGAAGAGGGCGCCCATCAGCCTCGAAGGTCAGAACCGGACATTGTCGAAGATCTGAAGCGCCTGAAATCTGGAACCTTGGGTGTTGGAACTCGAGGCGAAGGGCGAACTCGTTTGAGATTGAAAAGAAGGAGCAAGGCCTTGGTCTCTTTATAAGAGGTGGAATACCAAGGGCCCTCCCCGTAACCGTTTGGGACTCGCCTTTAATCGAGAAAACATGCCAACGGGCACGATTGGGTTACCCACGTCCGTATTGATGAGAATCTCGTAAATAAGGGGACACGATCTCTGATTTGACAAGACGTGCCAAGAAAACCGCCTCGCGAAACGCCCTGAGGTGGGGGAGTAAAAACGATTTGAATAAAGACTTGGCCGTGGTGTGATGTCACGCTACGGAATACGTCAGCAGATTAGATTTGTGTAAATATTATTCTCTCTATGGCAATATGTGGAAACTTATTTTGTAGGGTCGGACACTGTCTTTTGTGTTCAAAATCTTCTATGAAGTACTTGGAGGAGGAACCTGCCTTGCAATGCCGAAGACAATCTGCGCGCTGGACTCGTCGTCATTGAAGCCTGGCTCAGGGGCTACTGAGGGAGTCCTGGATTAGGGGGTGTCCGGATGGCCGGACTATACCTTCAGCCGGACTCCTGGACTATGAAGATACAAGATTGAAGACTTCGTCCCATGTCCAGAAGGGACTTTCCTTGGCGTGGAAGGCAAGCTTGGCGATGCGGATATTTAGATCTCCCACCATTGTAACCGACTTTGTGTAACCCTAATCCTCTCCGGTGTCTATATAAACCGGAGGGCTTTAGTCCGTAAGACAACATACAACAATCATACCATAGGATAGCTTCTAGGGTTTAGCTTCCTTGATCTCGTGGTAGATCTACTCTTGTGCTACCCATATCATCAATATTAATCAAACAGGACGTAGGGTTTTACCTCCATCGAGAGGGTCCGAACCTGGGTAAAACTTCGTGTCCCTTGCCTCCTGTTACCATCCGCCTAGACGCACAGTTCGGGACCCCCTACCCGAGATCCGCCGGTTTTGACACCGACAACTGCCATTTTGATCTGATGATAACCAGAATATGCATCCAAAAAACTCAAACGCTCACAACCCGTCGTAGCATCAATAATTTGATCAATACGGGGGAGGGCAAAAGGATCTGCTGGACAAGCTTTGTTGAGATCTGTGTAATCCACACACATACACCATGTGTCGTTCTTCTTAAGGACCAGCACCAGATTAGCTAACCATTCAGGATGGAAAACTTCAACCATAAATCCGGCCGCTAAGAGTCTGGCTACTTCCTCTCCAATAGCTTTACGTCTTTCTTCGTTGAACCGGTGGAGAAACTGCTTCACCAGTTTATACTTGGGATCAACATTAAGAGTGTGCTTAGCGAGTTCTCCTGGTACACCTGGCATGTCAGAAGGCTTCCACGCAAAGATATCCCGATTCTCACGGATGAACTTGATGAGCACGCCTTCCTATTTTGGATCCAAGTTTGCACTGATGCTGAACTGCTTGGATGAATCGCCAGGTACGAAGTCAACAAGCTTAGTCTCAGCAGCCGATTTAAACTTCAGGGCCGGATCATGCTCCGTAGTTGGCTTTTTCAACGGAGTCATGTCTGCCGGATCAACATTATCCTTGTAAAATTTTAATTCCTCCGTGGCATAAACCGACTCAGCATAGGCCGCATCACCTTCTTCACATTCCAAAGCAATCTTGCGGCTTCCGTGGACAGTATTGTTCCTTTGTGACCCGGCATCTTGAGCTACAAATAGACATAGCAGGGTCGTGCCATAAATTTGGCATAAGCCGGCCGTCCAAATAGGGCGTGATATGGACTCTGAATTTTCACCACCTCAAAGGTCAATATTTCTGATCTGGAGTCACGATCATCTCCAAAGGCCACCTCCAGAGCTAGTTTGCCAACAGGATATGCTGACTTACCATGTACCACGCCGTGGAACACCGTATTGGACGGTTTAAGATTTTTATCTGTTAATCTCATACGACGGAAGGTTTCATAATAGAGGATGTTAATATTGCGTCCTCCATCCATGAGTACCTTGGTGAATTTATAACCTCCCACCTGAGGTGCCACCACCAATGCCAGTTGACCCGGATTATCAACCCGGGGAGGATGATCCTCTTTGCTCCACACGATTGGCTGCTTAGACCAGCGTAAGTAACAGGGCACTGCCGGTTCAATAGAGTTTACTGCCCGCTTATGAACCTTTCGGTCACGCCTGTCCAAACTAGTGGTAAAGACATGATATTGCCCACTATTTAACTGCTTCGGGTTGCTCCGATAACCCGATTGCTGCTGCTGTTGCCGATTGTAGCCACCCTGGCTGCTCTGATTACCTTGATTGTTGTGTCCACCCTGACTACCATTGAAGCCTGAACCGGAATTTCCTCCGCCATAACCCGGCCCATGAGATCCGGATCCTGAACCGCCACCTGATCCGTGATCATACCAGAAAGCATTAGAATTTTTGAACTCTTGCATGATGTAGCAGTCCTTCCAAAGGTGGTTGGCCGGCATCTCCTTCGTCCCATGTTTTGGACAGGGCTGGTTCAACAGGTAAGATAGGCGGTCTGGGTTAGGATTAGGTGCTCCGTTGCGCTGGGACGATTTACCCCTACCTCGCTGGCCCTTATCCTGCGCGCTGGTGTTAGCCAGAAAGTCCAAGCCGTGATCCACCTTACGTTTGCTGTCGTTCCCCTGACCCGCCAGGTTGTGGTGCTGCCCCTTGGCGTTGTTGCTCTTCTTTCCCTTTCCTGCCTTGTCATCGTCAGACTCGAGATCCTTGGTACTATCAGAGTCAGCATACTTTACTAAAGCGGCCATGAGGGTCCCCATGTCATTGCAATGGCGTTTCAGCCGTCCCAACTTCAGCTTCAGCGGCTCAAACCGGCAATTGCCCTCCAAGGTCAGAACTGCCGTATCTGCATTGATGCGGTCTGATGAATGCAAAATTTTCGAGACCCAACGCACCCAATGGGTTGTCGATTCTCCTTCCTCCTGGACACAGGTAGCTAAGTCTACTATTGACATTGGCTGCTTGCATGTATCCTTAAAATTCTGGATAAACCAGGCTCTCAACTCGGCCCATGAACTGATAGAATTAGCCAGTAGACTCTTTAACCAGGTACGGGTCGTTCCTTCTAGCATCATGGTGAAATACTTTGCACATGCCGCATCATCCACATCAAGCATCTCCATGGCCATCTCATAGCTTTCCATCCATATTTCAGGGGATAAATCGGCAGTGTAATTCGGCACCTTACACGGACCCTTGAAATCCTCGGGCAGACGCACATTGCGTAATGCTGGGACAAGGCACGTCACCCCTAAAGAACTAGAGGTAACTCCTGGCTCAACTGATGTGGTCGGACGAACCAGAGTGAGCTGACGAGCTTCATACTACGCTGCTAACTCGGCCTCCCTGCGCGCTCGGGCCCGATCTACCACTTCTTGGGCGTCACCAGCGCCTCCCACCGGGTTGTTGCCACGGGGTGGTTCACAGATCCTCGCATTGCTTGAGACGGCCGGTTCATCCATGCGCCTGATGTAACTCCGGCTTGGACGGGGAGTGGAATGAATCCGGTCTCGACTATACGAATAAGCCTCCTGTTGCACCAAGGCCGTCTGAAGAAGCTCCTTAACCCGGCGCATCTCGACAGCCGCCGGAGAATCGCCTTCAACTGGGATAGCCTCCAGCCGTGATGCAGCAGCAACAAGATTGTCCATCGGTGTAGAGTAATGACGCGGAGGTGTTGGAACAGGCTGAGTCACAATGTTGTTCTGACGTGGCAGGTCCACCAAACGTGGTTGAACCGAAACCCCTGATCCAGGGGCCTCCGCCCGGTTTACCACCGGCGGGTTACTGGTCCCTGCTCCTGGGGTGTTAAAGAGGTTTCTGGCCTCATAAACCGGAGGCGGGCGAGACCATTGCCTTCTCTTTAGGACTTCGTGCGATGCGTTCTGATCCAGCATAAGTCGATAAGCCTGCGCGTCCAAAGCGGCCCGTTCTGCGGTCATCCTGGCATCCTCAGCCGCCAAATCGTCCTTGGCCTGAGTAATCTGATCCTTTACTTTTGCGATTTCTGCATTGTGGGCATCCTGATCCGCCGGGTTAGCCTCTGCCATGAGCGTAGCCAACGCATCGAATAGATCAGATAAAACTTGAGCCGGCGGGTGCACAGGGCCTCCTGCCCCGGCTGTCGTCGCCGCTACTGATCCGGAGATCATTGCTGCTGCGGTTGAAGAGTGGACCGCCGCTTTGTGTACCGGCCATGAATATTCCAACCCGGTTCGGCAGATCAGAGGGGTCCGGAATACTGTCGCTATCGGAACAGCCCCCAATCCGGCCATCTTGTAATTGATATAACGACTCAGTCTCTCCGATCGATGACTCGTCGCCGGAATAAACGACGGTCTCACCACCTGACTGCGATCTATCCTCGTATTCCCCTCCATGGATGACTCCTACGAAGGCACGCTTCACGGCCGGTTTGACCCGGGCAGATCGTGCACGCTGAGCCGTTTCGACGAGATCGGTGCGGATGTCCGGCTCAGGTCCCGGTTCGCCGATCATGCCGATGAAAACGTGTATGCCACCAAAGGGGACCCGGTACCCGTACTCGACTGAGCCGGCCTCGGGGCCCCATCCTGCATCGTCGATGTAGAGCTTGCCGCGACGACTCTTGGTCATCCGGCCCACAGCATTACCCTTAAGTCCTTCGAAGTTGCCCTCCAAGAACTTGAAACCATCGTGCAATAGCCCCACAGGCATCTCTGCTCAGAATGTTGCTTGTGCATTGCACTGTGATTGATTGTTGGTCCTTTGCTTGTGTTCTTGCTTTGGGTAGAGCCGGGAGACGAGTACGTGAACGAGGAACCTATTGAGAACGCTTACGAGGATCAAGCTTTCGACAACTCTGAGAACTTTGCAGGCAAGATGACCATACCCTCGAAATCACTTCTATCTTTGCTTGCGAGTTGTTCGCTCTATTGCTATGTCGCGCTACCTACCACTTGCTATATCATGCCTCCCATATTTCCATGTCAAGCCTCTAACCCACCTTTCCTAGCAAACCGTTGTTTGGCTATGTTACCGCTTTTGCTCGGCCCCTCTTATAGCGTTGCTAGTTGCAGGTGAAGATGGAGTTTGTTCCATGTTGGAACACGGATGTTGTTGAGATATCACAATATCTCTTATTTTAATTAGTGCACCTATATACTTGGTAAAGGGTGGAAGGCTCGGCCTTATGCCTGGTGTTTTGTTCCACTCTTGCTGCCCTAGTTTCCATCATACCGGTGTTATGTTCCCTGATTTTGCGTTCCTTACGCGGTTGGGTGATAATGGGAACCCCTTGACAGTTCGCCTTGAATAAAGCTCCTCCAGCAAGGCCCAACCTTGGTTTTACCATTTGCCACCTAAGCCTTTTTCCCTTGGGTTCCGCGGACTCAAGGGTCATCTTTATTTTAAACCCCCGGGCCAGTGCTCCTCCGAGTGTTGGTCCAAACTAGAGCACCGTGCGGGGCCGTCCCTTGGCAACTTGGGTTATGTTGGTACTTGTATGCTTAGCGTATCCGGTGTGCCCTGAGAACGAGATATGTGCAGCTCCTATCGAGATTTGTCGGCACAGTCAGGTGATCTTGCTGGTCTTGTTTTACCATTGTCGAAATGTCTTGTAACCGGGATTCCGAGACTCATCGGGTCTTCCCGAGAGAAGGAATATCCTTCATTGATCGTGAGAGCTTGTGATGGGCTAAGTTGGGACACCCCTGCAGGGTATAAACTTTCGAGAGTCGTGCCCGTGGTTATGTGGCAGATTGGAATTTGTTAATGTCCGGTTGTAGATAACTTGACACTTGACTTAATTAAAATACATCAACCGCGTGTGTACCTGTGATGGTCTCCTTTGGGCGGAGTCTGGGAAGTGAACACGGTTTGGGTTATGTATGAACGTAAGTAGTTTCAGGATCACTTCTTGATCACTTCTAGCTTCTCGACCGTTGCGTTGCTTCTTTTCTTGCTCTTATTTGCGTATGTTAGCCACCATATTTGCTTAGTGCTTGCTGCACCTCCACCTCATTACCCCTTTCCTACCCATAGGCTTAAATAGTCTTGATCTCGCGGGTGTGAGATTGTTGAGTCCTCGTGACTCACAGATTCTACCAAAACAGTTGCAAGTGCCGAGGATACCAGTGCAGGTGACGCAACCGAGCTCAAGTGGGAGTTTGAAGAGGACCTTGGTCGTTACTATGTTTCGTTTCCTGATGATCAGTAGTGGAGCCCAGTTGGGACGATCGCGGATCTAGCATTTGGGGTTGTCTTCTTTTATTTTTGGTTCCATACTCGGACCTTGATTGTACTCTGAATGATGTATGTTTAATTTATGTATTGTGTGAAGTGGCGATTGTAAGCCAACTCTTTATCCCATTCTTGTTCATTACATGGGATTATGTGAAGATGACCCTTCTTGAGACAAAACCACCATGCGATTATGCCTCCAAGTCGTGCCTCGACACATGGGAGATATATCCGCATCGTGGGTGAGGGAGTCCTGGATTAGGGGGTGTTCGGATAGCCGGACTATACCTTCGGCCGGACTCCTGGACTGTGAAGATACAAGATTGAAGACTTCGTCCCGTGTCCGGAAGGGACTTCCCTTGGCGTGGAAGAAAAGCTTGCCGATACGATATGTAGATCTCCTACCATTGTAACCGACTCGGTGTAACCCTAGCCCTCTCCGGTGTCTATATAAACCGGAGGATTTTAGTCCGTAGGGGAGAACAACAATCATACCATAGGCTAGCTTCTAGGGTTTAGCCTCTCTGATCTCGTGGTAGATCTACTCTTGTACTACCCATATCATCAATATTAATCAAGAAGGAGTAGGGTTTTACCTCCATCGAGAGGGCCTGAACCTGGGTAAAAACATCGTGTCCCTTGTCTCCTGTTACCATACGCCTAGACGCACAGTTCGGGACACTGTCGGTGTACAAAAAGGGGGTACACTTTTTGTACCCCTATAACTGTGCACGGGTAGTCCGAGCCACGGGCACCGCCGCACCAAGCACGGCAAGGTAGGTAAGCCAAGGTAAGGCCGGAGCTCAAGAGAAGCAGAACGACGCCAAGACCAATGCAGCTGCCGACCCAACCAGTTGGGCAGGCACCTGCGTGGCGGCGAACAGATCTTCGTGGAGACCCACCACTGCGCCACCTCAGCTGCGTGCCTGCCTACGTGGCACCACAAGCACCGCTGGCCAGGGCGCTTGTCGACGCAAGAGGGAGCGGCGACGGACGAGACGAGGCTCTCCCCAGTCCCCGATAAAGCAAGGACACCTAGGCGAGGCGCATTAAATGCGCCTTGTCATGTAATGCGAGGGATAGCCTCGCATTACTGTACCCTTTCCACCACCTTTGTGCCACTGTGGCAACCCCTTTCCTATAAAAGGAGGCCCGAGGCGACCAGGAGGAGGATTCAGCTTTTTGGAGCTCTTGACGCCCATTGCTAGCTCAAGAACACAGATAAACAATCCACCAAAGTAGGAGTAGGGTTTTACGCATCCTCGCGGCCCGAACCTGGATAAAGGAACTGTGTGCTATCTGTTTGATCCGCTCTTCTCGCGACCCCGCGCCCCGCAACCGTAGTAGGGATTCTTGTGATCCCATAGGTGTCGTTTCCACCGACATCTTTGGCGCGCCAGGTAGGGGGCAGCGCAGTTGTGAGAATCGGCTTTAGCAGTTAGTTCGACGCTCCTTCATCGTCACAGCGCCCAAGAAGAAGACGGCGGTGGCGGTTGGCCCGTCGGAAGCCGGACATCCCGTCTCGACGCGGGCGAGCAGCAGACCGGTCGCGGAAAGGACCCGGGGCGCCGTTCGCGAACACCAACACCGTCCCAGCAGCCGGAGTTTGGGAGGCGGCGATGTTCGTGTGCCTGGTAACGGGCTGCACGCCGCCAAATCCAAAGACGGAGCCAGGCCCTCCGCGGGTGGCGCGGGGCCTTCCAAGATCGCTGCCACCCAGCCTGAAGGCGACGCGAGGGCTTCCCAGACTCCCACGCCGGCGCCGACAGCGCGCTCCTCTCAAGCGGCGCTGTCGGCGTTCTGGGAACGGGGGTCCCCAGACTTGCGTGCCTGCGGCCTGCGGCATGGCTCAAGGGGGCCCAGCACGGCCCATCTTCATCAACACAAACCCAAGACCCTCGCGAGGGGCCAAGCCTCGCGGGGCGGGCGACACGGAGCTTCCTCAAGCACGGCCTCATCAGGCTGGCTCGTGAGGAGGCGGAGAGATCAAGGCGGGGTACCCCACGAGGTGCCCATGACGCAAGCCATGACGACCAAGGGCGCCAGGCGGGTGCCAGCCGCGTAGTGTCCTCCCTTTCATCTTTGGTGCAAAGCGAGCAAGCGCAGGCGGGAGGATCAAGCAAAGGCACCCGTTTCGGTGCAACGAGACTGAGACCAGCTCCGCGACAAGGAGGACGTCACTGTGGAGCCCAAGCCAGCGTCATCACCAGAGCCTTTGGCAGGCGAGGACCAACTTTAGTCAGGATAAGTGTACCGGATGTTCCCCTTCAAAATGGCCGATTGTTGGCGCCCTTCCCGCTCAATATTTGGGAAGAGGCCCAGGGCCTTTGCCTATAAATAGGACTAGCCACCCCCAAGGTAGAGACAGCTAGCAACCCGGCAATCAGTTAGATAGGCATAGGCAGCAGAGAGAGGAAGAGAGAATAGGGCGATTGAACTCCTCCTAGCAGTTCATCCCCCCAGGCAAGTACAGACCCTCGCGAGGCTGTTCTTCCTTGTATTATTCATCATCATCAGCCCAAGGGGCAATCCACCACACCACACTGGATTAGGGTATTACACCACAACGGTGGCCCAAACCAGTATAAACTCTGTGTCTCTTGTGTTGTTCTTTTGGTAGCTTAGATCTTTGCGAGGCGGACGGGTACGAGTAGGTAGGATGCGTAATCTCCGCGCGCACCCCAGAGTTCGAACCTTAAGGGTCTGCCGGAACCCGAAATCCGACATTTGGCGCGCCAGGTAGGGGTGCGCCGGAATTCGTCTTCCGCCGCTCCATTCTCCTCCGACCATCGCGTCCATGTCTGATGCCCGTCGGGCCCGCGCCAAGCGCCGAGCCGCTCTCGCTTCCCGCATCGCCCAGACGGCCCCTGTCGGCGGGCGTCCCCGCTATTCCCCGTCGCCTGCCATCAACGCCGCCACTAGCCCGGCGGGGAACAAGTAGCAAGTGTCGTCTCAGCATCCGTCCGCGTGGCAAGACGGCCGCACCGCTACACCAACACCCCCGGTCGTCGCGGCCCTCCTGGGCGGCTCGCAGGCGCCGCCTACAAGTCACTGCGTCAAGTCGTTCGTCCACCGGGTCAGCGCCGCTTCCGCGCGGCAGGGGGCTCTCCCGGACCAGTCGGCGCCCAAGGCCGGCCTGACCTTCAGCTCGGAGGACCACCCCTCCAACTCGGCCTGCTCGGGCGCGCTCCCCATGCTGTGCACCCCCACCATCTGCCAGGTGGCCGTCACCAGAACTCTCATCGATGGCGGTGCGGGCGTCAACGTGCTCTTGGTCGATGCCTTCAACCTCCTCCGCATACCCCTGGAACGACTGCAACCCAGTCGGCCCTTCTCGGGCGTTGGGGGCGGATCATCCAGCTCCTTGGGACAGATCCGGCTCCCAGTAACCTTTGGCACCTACGACAACTTCCGCACGGAGATGGTCGACTTCGACATGGCCCCCATCGACCTCCCCTACAACGCCATCCTCGGCTACCCAGCGCTGACCCGGTTCATGGCCGCGACACACCTGGCGTACAACCTCATGAAGATGCCCGGGAGCAGCGGTGTCCTCACCGTGCACGGGGACACCGGTGACGCGCTGCGAGTGCTCAAGCTCGCCTTCAAGACGGCGGCGTCAGCACAGCCCGCCGACTCGGAGGCCCCCGAGCCCAAGGGGGCTGCACCCGCCAAGAAGAAGCAGTTGTTCACCCAAGACAAGGCAGAAACCAAGCAGATACCCGTCGATGAGGACGGGTCCACCAATGCCACTTTTACCATAGGCGCCAACCTCGAGCCCGAGCAGGAGGAAGCCCTGGTCAGGTTCCTGCGCGCAAACAAGAAGGTATTCGCTTGGGAGCCTGACCAGTTGGCGCGGATCCCTAGGAGTGTAATCGAGCACCACCTCAACGTGTGCCCCAACGTGCGCCCCGTGAAGCAGAAGGCGAGGCGGCAATCCATAGAGAAGCAGGACTTCATTGTCCAAGAGACCCGGAAACTAGAAGCCGCTGGGGTCATTCGCGAGGTCCGATACCCGGATTGGTTGGCCAACCCTGTCGTTGTGCCAAAGAAGGGAGGTAAGGAGCGCATGTGTGTCGACTTCACGAACCTCAACAAGGCACGTCCGCAAGATCCATTCCCGCTCCCCCGCATCGATCAGATCGTCGATTCCACCGCGGAATGCGACCTGCTATGCTTCCTGGATGCCTTCTCTGGGTATCACCAGATCAAGATGGCGGCAGAAGACGTCGAGAAGACAGCCTTCCTGAACCCGTGTGGGGTGTACTGCTACACATGCATGCCATTCGGGCTGCGAAACGCAGGGGCGACCTTTCAGCGGCTGATGCACATCACCTTGGGCCGGCAGCTCGGGAAGAATGTCGAGGCTTACGTCGATGACATTGTGGTGAAGTCTTGGGAGGCCAAGACCCTGATACAAGACTTGGAGGAAACCTTCGCGAGCCTCGACGCGGTGAACCTGCGGCTCAACCCAGAGAAGTGTGTGTTCGGGGTCCCCTCAGGCAAGCTCTTGGGTTTCCTCGTGTCCCACCGGGGCATCAAGGCCAACCCGGAAAGGTCAAGGCGGTCGAGGACATGAGCCTGCCAAAGACCCTCAGAGAAATACAGAAGCTCACTGGACGCGTGACCGCGCTAGGGCGCTTCATCTCCAGGCTGGGGGAGCGAGCGCTGCCTTTCTTCCAGCTAATGAAGAAAAAGGGGCCCTTTGAATGGACTAAAGAGGCCGACAAGGCATTCCAAGATCTCAAGAGATACCTGACCAACCCTCCGGTCATGGTGGCCCCGTGCCCTCAGGAGCCCCTGGTACTCCACCAGTGCAGGCCTAGTGGCGGTTAGGGAGGAGCGTCGAAACAAAACCGCAGCCGCAGCCCGGGACAAGGCGAAACGGGAACAAAGAAGGCCCACAGAAACCGCCACGGCAGTAGAGGGGGGTCAGCCGCTGCAGAGGAGCGCACCGGAGGTGGAAGGGGCTCCTCACTCAGATGGTCGGCCTCCGGAGGCCTTATCGCCTCCAGAGGCGCAATCATCTCCGAAGGGCGCCACAAGCATTGACACACCCAGCCTCGTTGAGCACCCCGTGTACTTCGTCAGCACGGTATTGCGGGACGCAAGGGCACGGTACCCCATGCCTCAGAAGCTCCTCCTCGCACTACTAGTGGCCTCACGCAAGTTGCGGCACTACTTTCAGGGTCACCCCATCAAGGTCGTCTCGTCATACCCCTTGGAGAGGGTGCGCAGGAGCCCTAACTCGGCCGAAAGGGTCGCCGAGTGGAACATAGAACTACAAGCATTCCAGCTCGAATTCAGCACGACCAGGGTCATCAAGGGAGCAGCATTAGCGGATTTTGTGGCAGAATGGACGGAGGCACCAGGCCTCAGGGCCGACGAGGATCGGTCCCTCTCCCCGGGGAGCGAGGCGCCGGAAGGCTGGGTCATGTACTTCGATGGGGCGTTCTCCAGGCATGGTGCTGGGGCTGGGGCGGTGCTTATATCGCCCACTCAGGACAAGCTCTACTACGCAGTACAGCTCTGTTTCCAGCAAGGCGAAAAGGTCTCCAACAACATAGCGGAGTATGAAGGTCTAATAGCGGCTACCTCAGGAGCCTGGCATCTTCGAGGAGCAGCTCTTCAAGCCCTCAGCACTGCCGTCATTATCAAACATGGCTCAGCCTCGAGAAGAGCTCCCCCAGCCACCTGCCTCGGGAGCCCCGGTCTGTGGCCCGGCCTCAGGGGCGCGCCTGCTCCTGACGATGGAACCTCAGGAGGGGTGCTGGATCACAGAGCTCCGGAGTTATTTAACACAGGGGATCCTGCCGGAGAAGGAGGAGGAAGCGGAGCGTGTGGCACGGCAGGCCACGGCATACTGCATCAAGGATGGAGAGCTCTACCGGAAGCGACCAAACGATGTATCCCTGCGCTGCATCTCCAGGGAGCAGGGAAAGGAACTGCTGGAGGACATACACGGCGGAGACTGTGGACATCATTCGTCATCACGGACCCTCGTCGGCAAGGCGTTTCGCAATGGGTTTTATTGGCCCACCGCACTCAATGACGCTGTCGAACTGGTGAAGGCTTGTGAGGCCTGCCAGTTCCACGCCAAGCAGATCCATCAGCCGGCGGGAGGCCTGCAGACTATACCCCTTTCATGGCCTTTTGCAGTCTGGGGGCTGGACATCCTGGGCCCGTTTCCTCGGGCACCGGGGGGCTACCGCTACCTCTACGTCGCCGTGGACAAGTTCACCAAGTGGGCTGAAGTAGAGGCCGTCCGCACCATCCCCGCGGGTTCCGCGGTCAAGTTCATCAGGGGCATCGTGAGCCGGTTCGGGGTGCCAAACCACATCATCACAGACAATGGTTCGCAGTTCACCAGTAACCTCTTTAAAACATACTGTGCTAACCTAGGGACGCACCGCCTGTGAAGATTACCCTTTTTTGGAAAAGGCCCAGAGCCTGTGAAGAAGGCGAACGCCTGTGAAGATTATCCTTTTTGGAAAAGGCCCAGAGCCTGTGAAGAAGGCGACTGCCTATGAAGCTGTCGCCTTTTGGAAAAGGCCCAGAGCCTGTGAAGAGGGCAAATGCCCGTGAATCTCGTTCCTCCTAAGAAAGGCCCGGAGCCTGTGAAGAAGGCCAACGCCTGTGAAGCTCGCCACCCGTGACACTCTCACGTAATAATGAGTGGGGTTGTACACGCCCCGGAGTCTCAGGAGCGCCGGCCTCAGGCCCTGGGGCTCCCTCCCACGCCCAGTGGCAGCACTTAGCTCCGCGCTGGTGAGAAGACGTCGAAGACTAGATTAGGTGCCGGACGCGGCTTTTTCATTTGCTTTCCGCAGTTGGCTTGTTCATTCTCATTCGAAGTTTTATTGGAGTTATTGCCGCCTTTGACTTATGGTTCTTTGACTTTTTCACTCTCCTGCCTTGATTTCTCTTATGCAAGGCCTCGCGAGGCGAAAGGGCAGCCGAGCGCCCTCGCGAGTATTTCTGTCCTAGCCGTTCAAAGGTTTCGCGACCTGGGTCCATTGCAGGAGCACCCCTCCAGTCCGTGCCCCACGGGCACCGCGACATGAACACAGGGCCTGGGTCGGTCGCCCCCCTCACGGCTGGGGTTGGAAACTATCTACACATGGGCACGAAGCCAGAAGCCACGATAGCAAAAGCAAAGCGATAATTAACAGCGATAACCCAAACACGCCCCCGCGGGGCCCCACGCTACTGTCTTCTTATGCAGGACAAAGGAAAAGAAAGAACAAACTGGGCGCAGCTCACCTCACACCGGCCTGCAGGGAATACTCAAGCCGCCTCCAGGACTCAGGCAGACTCCCTCTCACGCTTCACCGAAGCGCGACGGCGGGCAGACGCACCACCACCTCCCAGGCAGGTACGGCGGCGTGGAGGCTGGCTGCGGCCACCGCTGGAAGAGTCGCCGCCTGAGGAAGAGCCGGTGAAGCTTGGGGAACCCTGAGCACCGCCGATCACACGAGCGCTGCCCTCTCCATCGTCGCCGGGGCTGGGTTCCCGGCCGCAGTCGTCATCCTCAGGTCAGCACCCTGCGCGGCGACCATCTTCCCCAAACACCCTCACGAAGAGGGTGGCATCGCCGTCAAACTTGAAGTGCAGGGTGCACCGACGGCTCAGGCCCCGCGCGCGGGCAAACGTCTGCCAACCACGGGCCAAGGCCAGGCTCCCGGCTGCGGAGACCTCCAGTGAAGCCCATGAGGCCCGGTTGCAGCAGCCATCTGCTTGGAGCCAGAGGCCGCCCGGGGCACCGGCCGGGAGCTCACCGAGGAGGAAGCGAGGAAGATGAAGTCGGGTGCTAGTCGGCTCCGCCGACCACACAACGAACTCCGGCAGCACCTCTGCTGCACGAGAACGCGGCCTGGGGGACCCGCGACTGAGGCGTGCCCCCCGGTCGCCGTTGCCCGCCCGTCACCAAGCTGGAAATCGCCCCCACGGCCGTGAAGGGTTGTCGTGGTGGCCGCGGGATGTTTGCGAGGGCGCCCCCGGCCGCGCTTGGGCGGAGGAGAGGCAGGCTCAACCTGGCGAGCCTTCCCTTTCTCCGCGGCTGAGAACCTCCTCGATGGCGCCATGAAGAAGAAGGAGAAGCAAGGGGGATGGACTGGAAAGTGACTTTTCCAATCCTTGCAGATGCCGAGGCGTCATGGGGAAGCGGAGACGCCCACGACCCATCAACCGCCACGCGGCACCCAAGGCCGCGGGCTGTTAGGGCCCGCGGCGCTTCGCCCTTGCCCTTTCGCCTCCCTGCACGGCCAAGTCCGGGCGCGCCTTGGGCCCGGGAGCTACTGTCGGTGTTCTGGGAATGGGGGTCCCCAGACTTGCCTGCCTGCGGCCTGTGGCGTGGCTCAAGGGGGCCCAGCACGGCCCATGTTCATCAACACAAACCCAAGACCCTCGCGAGGGGCCAAGCCTCGCGGGCGGGCGACACGGAGCTTCCTCAAGCACGGCGTCATCAGGCTGGCTCGCGAGGAGGCGGAGAGATCAAGGCGGGGTACCCCACGAGGTGCCCATGACGCAAGCCATGACGACCAAGGGCGCCAGGCGGGTGCCAGCCGCGTAGTGTCCTCCCTTTCCTTTTTGGTGCAAAGGGAGCAAGCGCAGGCGGGAGGATCAAGCAAAGGCACCCGTTTCGGTGCAACGAGACCGAGACCAGCTCCGCGACAAGGAGGAAGTCACTGTGGAGCCCAAGCCAGCGTCATCACCAGAGCCTTTGGCAGGCGAGGACCAACTTCAGTCAGGATAAGTGTACCGGATGTTCCCCTTCAAAATGGCCGATTGTTGGCGCCCTTCCCGCTCAATATTTGGGAAGAGGCCCAGGGCCTTTGCCTATAAATAGGACTAGCCACCCCCAAGGTAGAGACAGCTAGCAACCCGGCAATCAGTTAGATAGGCATAGGCAGCAGACAGAGGAAGAGAGAAAAGGGCGATTGAACTCCTCCTAGCAGTTCATCCCCCCAGCCAAGAACAGACCCTCGCGAGGTTGTTCTTCCTTGTATTGTTCATCATCATCAGCCCAAGAGGCAATCCACCACACCACACTGGAGTAGGGTATTACACCACAACGGTGGCCCGAACCAGTATAAACTCTTTGTCTCTTGTGTTGTTCTTTTGGTAGCTTAGATCTTTGCGAGGCGGACGGGTACGAGTAGGTAGGAAGCATAATCTCCGCGCGCACCCCAGAGTTCGAACCATAAGGGTCTGCCGGAACCCGAAATCCGACAGGCGTGCGACGAACGGCATGATCACACCGAAGACCCCGGGCATCGCCGCGGGAAGAGCCCCGAGCGCCCCTCCCGGGATGTAGAAGACCTGCCCGCTCGCCGAGGCGCTGGCGAAGATGGCATGCGACCGCGGGGTCGTGATAGAGCTCCTTCTGACATGGTCAGAAGTCGAAGCGCGTCGCAATCTGTGCAGGTTTCGCTGCCACCAATGCCAGCAGAAGCCCTGGCGCGCGCGCAGTTGCTCCTCGATTTCCCTCCCACTACGGGGAAACTCGACAAATGGAGAGCCACTATCCGAAGCCTTGTTGCGGTGGCCAACAAAGACGAACCGAGTACGGTGGAGCCCCCGGGTCGACACTCTGACGGAGTCCCACGCACCAGTGGCAGGAGAGCCGGCGGCGCCGCGACCACGGTGCACTCGCCCCCTCCTCGCCCGGCGCCGCGGACGCCAGCCCGTCGTGATGTCATGGGCGACGAAATCTCCATAGCGTTGTCCCACCCGCGGACCCACTGTGACCAGCGCCAAGTCCTTCGGGAACGAGAACATGAAGACGCTCGAACCACTATCGAGCGCCGGCGCGGAGCACGCCAACAATCAGACAGGCGAGCAGGGCCTGCTGTGAACCACCCGGCACCGGAGAGCCCTGGAGGCCTACCTTACGAGGTAGGCTGTCCGGCTTTTACCCGTGAGCTGCGGCAGTTCTAGTGGCCCACTCACCGCACTTTCAAACCTGACGTGGGCGAAAAGTACAGCGGCAAGACCCACCCGTCCGAGTTCCTCAGCATTTACACCATCACAATTCAAGCTGCCGGAGCCCGCGACGATAAGGTGCTTGCGAATTACTTTCCGTTGGCTCTTAAACCCAACGCCATGTCATGGTTGATGCACTTGCCGGTAGACTCCATTTCCTCCTGGTCAGATTTGTGCCATGAGTTCATGGGCGCCTTTACTGGAGGCCACCAAGCCCATGGCCAGGCGAGCGACCTGCACGTCATTCCCCAGATGGGAGGCGAGAGTCTCCGCAAGTATATACAGAGGTTCAGCCGGATACAGTACAATATCCTTGATGTTCACCCTGCCACCATCATCAGCGCGTTCCATCAGAACATGCGTAACCGCAAGATGCGCGAAGAGCTGGCGATGAACAAGGTGAAAGATGTAGCAGAACTCTATGTTCTTGCTGACAGATGTGCCCGGGCTGAAGAGGGAAGGAAGTACCCCGGCAAAGATGACGGCATGGAAACCGACTCCTCAGATGAGGATACTGCCGCCCCGGCGAAGAAAGGCCGGCGCCGCAACAGAAAGCGCAAAGGGAAAGCCGTGCTTGCCGTCGAGGGATCTGATGACACCGGCTCCACCAAGAAAACCAAGGCAGATGACCCCGGCAAGGAAATTGTTGGATGTGTCGCCTGCCGGGCCTTGGCGGCTGCCGAGAAGTCAGGAAACTCTGACAAGCGGTACTGCAAGATCCATCGCACCAAAGGCCATGCTCTCCAAGACTGCCGACAGGTTGAGCTCCTCGCTGAGAAGCAGAGGGCTGAGTATGAGAGGCGGGTCAAGGAGAAGGGCCAAGACGGTGCTGAGGGGTCCGGCAAGAAGCGTGACGGCCAGGCGGGCCGTCGCGGCAAGGAAAAACAACAGGAGAGGCCCGCCCGGGGACGTGACAGAAAGCCATAAGAAGATGATCACAAAGAGGACGACGAGTCCGGCGACCAAGAGTTTCAGAAAGCTACAAAGGCCATGTGCGTCGACGGCGGCGCCTCGTTGCATACTTCTCACCACCGGCTTAAACAGTGGGCGCGAGAGATTACAGCGGCAGAGCCGTCATTTGATGCCCAAAGGCCGCTGAAGTGGTCCAGCACACTTATCATTTTTGCCACTAAGGATCACCCTAATCGCACTACTGCGGTCGGGTGCTTGCCGTTGTTGGTTTCACCAACAGTACGCAACCTCAAGGTGACAAAGATGCTAGTCGATGGCGGGGCCGGTCTGAACTTGATCTCGCCTGCCGTGATCGAGAAACTGCAGATTCCTGACGGAGACCTCGAAGAGACGGGCACGTTTCAAGGGGTCAACCTGGGAAGAAGCCAACCCAAGGGAAAGGTCACGCTGCCCGTGACTTTTGGAAGCGACCTGAACTACAGGACGGAGAGGATCGTGTTTGATGTTGCCGAGATCCCCTTACCCTACAACGGGATCCTTGGCCGCCCAGCGCTGGCCAAGTTCATGGCGGCGTCACACTACGCATACAACACCCTGAAGATGCCAGGGCCCGTGACGATCATCACCATCCCCTCCGACAAGAAAGATGCGCTGATTTGCGCCAACCAATTATACCAGCAAGCGGATGCAGCAGCTGCCGCCACTAAGGCACTTGCTCCTGCCGCTGGGACCCCGGGAGGGAAGAAGAAGAAGAAGAAGAAGAAGAAGAAGAAGAAGACCGGTGAGACCTCGGACACCCACTCCGGCAAGCACACCTCTTCGGAGTGTAGCGCTGCCGTCGAGGACGTGCCAGAGAGCTCCACCGGCGGGAACAAGAAGTCCAGGGCCATACCGTCGGGAACCAAGAAGGTTTCCGTCAATGAGGACGGCGTGGGAGGAGCTTTCACCATAAGCTCCACCCTTGACGACAAATAGAAGACGCGCTCGTCACCTTCCTGTGGGCGAATGTCGATGTGTTTGCATGGCAAGCTTCCGACATCCCCGGCGTTCCCAGGGAGGTGATTGAGCACCACCATGTTGTCTGTCCTCATGCGCGGCCCGTCAAGCATAAGGTCAGAAAGCAAGCTTTGGAACGACAAGAATTCATCACAGAAGAGATCCGAAAACTGGAAGCAGCGGGTTTGGTAAGAGGAGTGCTCCATCCAACGTGGTTGGCCAATCCGGCCGTAGTGCGCAAGGCAAGTGGGAAGTGGAAGCTGTGTATTGATTACACAGATATCAGTAAGGCTTGTCCTAAAGACCCCTTCCTGTTGCCGCGCATCGACCAGATTGTTGACTCCACGGCTGGGTGTGATCTGTTGTCATTCCTCGACGCCTACTCCGGCTACCACCAGATCTTCATGACAAGAGAAGACGAAGAGAAAACAGCATTCATCACCCCATGTGGTACGTATTGTTTCATGCGGATGCCTTTCGGGTTGAAGAGTGCTGGTTCGACGTTTGCAAGGGCGGTCCAGATTGGTTTTGAACCCCAGCTCCATAGAAATATGGAAGCCTATATGGATGACATAGTGGTCAAAACCAAGGACAGGGCAACCCTCATACCAGATTTGCAAGAAACATTTGCAAACCTACGCAAGATCAATCTCAAGATGAACCCTGAGAAGTGCGTCTTTGGCGTCCCGTCCGGCAAGCTTCTCGGGTTCTTTGTGTCACAGCGCGGGATAGAGGCCAATCCGGACAAGATCAAAGCTATAGAGCAGATTGAGGCACCCAAGCGAATCAAGGATGTGCGTCGGCTTGCTGGTTGCGTTGCCGCCAAGGTTGTCAGAATCGCGATTCTGCTATACGATTCTATGACTTTACGATCCAAACTAACCCCTATGATTCTGCGATTTTGGTTCTTAGAATCTACGTTTTTACGATTCTGGTAGTGAAGATTCTACGATTTGCGATCCTACCATTGAAGCTCCGATCCGATTCAAGATCGCGATTCTGACAACCTTGGTTGCCGCCATGGGCAGATTCATTTCCAAGTCTGCCGAGCGCGCCCTTCCCTTTTTCAAGATCCTGAAAAAGGTGGGCCTGATGGAG
Source organism: Aegilops umbellulata (assembly GCA_032464435.1). NCBI lineage: Eukaryota > Viridiplantae > Streptophyta > Magnoliopsida > Poales > Poaceae > Aegilops > Aegilops umbellulata. Next base: position 353,204,672 of record CP136055.1, read on the forward strand.
TGGACGCCAGAAGCCGAGGCAGCATTGCAAGATTTGAGGAAGTACCTCTCCTCCGCGCCGATACTAGTTGCGCCCAAGCCGCAGGAGCCGTTGCTGCTATACCTAGCGGCAACGAACCAGGTGGTCAGCGCCGCACTAGTAGCGCAGAGAGAGGTTGACGACGAGGTGATGGCAGCGACAGAGCCCGACACCACCAATGCGGAGACGACACAGCCAGTCGAAGTGCCGCCGAAGAAGAAAATGATGCAGCACCCGGTCTACTTTGTTAGCTCCCTCCTGCAGGGGGCTAGATCAAGGTATTCCGGCGTGCAGAAGCTGCTCTTCGGCCTCCTTATGGCCTCGAGGAAGCTGCATCACTAATTGCAGGCACACGAGATCACTGTCGTCACTCGCCTCCCTCTGCAACGGATATTGCACAATCCAGATGCAACGGGGAGGATTGTGGATTGGGCACTGGAGCTGTCCAGCTTTGGCCTCAAGTTTGAAAGTACTTCAACGATCCAGAGCCGAGTCCTGGCAGAGTTCATTGCAGAGTGGACCGCAACACCTGACGAAGAAGCCCAAGGGACTGCTCTCCCCGGCAAGGAGGCAAGTTGCAATTGGATCATGTACTTTGATGGAGCTTTCTCCCTACAAGGTGTTGGGGCTGGCGTACTGCTTGTCGCCCCCACCGGAGAGCACCTCAAGTACGTGATCCAGATGCACTTCCCCAGGGAGGTGTCAACAAACAATACAGCAGAGTACGAAGGGCTGCTTGCCGGTCTTAGGATCGCGGCGGATCTCGGAATCAAGAAGATCATCATCAGGGGCGACTCGCAGCTTGTCGTCAAGCAAGTCAACAAGGATTACCAGAGCCCGTTGATGAAGGCCTACGTTGATGAAGTGAGAAAGCTGGAAGAGCGTTTCGACGGTATACAGGCTGAATACGTTCCCCGAGCGGAGAACGATATCGCCGATTACCTGTCAAAACACGCTGCCCTCAAGCTACTTGTGGAACCAGGTACCTTTGTGCTTCAGCTAACTCAGCCATCCGTTGATCCATCAACAGAGCAGAACAAGAGGAGGAAATCAGGGCCCGGCAAGTACTTTCCCGCCGAGCTCCTCGGAGCCGCCGGCAAGGATCTTGCCAGGGACACTGAGCCCACCATGGGACGGCTAGCTCCGGCGGAGCGTCAAGCTCTTGCCGTCGAGACAGCCGCTCCTATAGCGGAGGAAATGCCTTTAGTCCTCGCCGTCGAGCCCCAGGCTCCAGCGTGGGCACAGCATACCGTCCTATTCCTCCAAACAGGGGTACTTCCTGAGGAGCAGGAAGAAGCGGAAAAAGTAGCCCGTCGCTCTACCATGTACCAGTTCGTCGATGACGTCCTGTACAGGAAGAGGTCGAACGGTCTGAAATTGAAGTGTATCCCTCGAGAAGAAGGACTGGAGCTGTTGGCGGAGATACACTGTGGCATATGTGGATCCCACATCGGGTCAAGGGCCCGTGCCGGCAAGGCATTCCGGCAAGGTTTCTTCTGGCCCACCGCCCTCCAGGATGCGACGACACTAGTCACCAGGTGTGAAGCGTGTTAGTTCCATTCAAAGAAGCTTCATCAGCCAGCTCAAGCCCTTCAAACGATTCCTCTCTCCTGGCCCTTCTCGGTCTGGGGGCTGGACATACTGGGCCCTTTCCCCCGCGTTGTCGGGGGCTTTGAGTACTTGTACGTTGCAATCGACAAGTTCACAAAGTGGCCGGAGGTGGAAGCAGTGAGGAAGGTCACGGCTCAGTCAACCGTCAAGTTCTTCAAGGGGCTAGTGTGCCATTTCGGTGTACCCAACAGGGTCATCACCGACAACGGCACACAGTTCACAAGCCGCACCTTCATGCAATATACTCAAGACCTCAGCAGCAAAATCTGTTTCGCTTCCGTTGCTCACCCGCGAAGCAACGGTCAAGCTGAGAGGGCAAACGCTTAAGTGCTGCGAGGCTTAAGGACCAAGACCTTTGACAGGCTGCACAAGAGCGGAAGGCGCTGGATTGATGAGTTACCGACGGTTCTTTGGTCGATCAGGACGACGCCAAATCGATCCACCGGCTAGACACCCTTTGCCCTGGTGTACAGGGCAGAAGCAGTTATCCCCACTGAACTCATATACGGGTCACCTCGAGTGCTCGCTTATGATGAACTTGAGCAAGAGCAACTGCGGCAAGATGACGCACTGCTCCTTGAGGAAGATCGTCTTCGGGCGGCTGTGAGAGCAGCACGCTACCAGCAAGCCTTGCGCCGCTACCATAGCCGCAAGGTTCATGCCCGAAGCCTTGAGGAAGGCGACCTTGTCCTTCGGTGCGTTCAATCGGCCAAGAATTCCAACAAGTTGACGCCAAAGTGGGAAGGCCCTTATCGGGTAATACGAGTCACCAGGCCCGGCGCAGTCCGCCTGGAGACCGAAGATGCCGTTCCGGTGAGTAATTCCTGGAACACTGAGCATCTTTGCAAGTTTTACCCGTGAGGCACGGCTTGCCGGGCCCCTCGGCAAGCCTCCTTTTGTACAAGCATTGCCGATGATGCATGTAACCCTTTGTACAAAGCCAGGTGCAGACCCTGAGCATAAATAAATTAAGCGATGGCGCCCTAAGTTATAGCATGCATGCTAGGTCGAGTCTCGTCCTTGGTTAGAGTTGATAGTGCTTAGCGGCGACTAACCCCTAGCTTAGAGGTCGAGTGTGCGTCCGTTTGTCGTTCCTTTGTCTTCTTTGGTTTGCAGGACTCACTGATATCCTTGCCGGAACACTTGAGGATGAAGAAGAGAAGAGGGACGGGCCAGCATCTAAACCCTGGCAAGCCAGTATTACCGGGGGCTGCAAGCGCAAAGATTCACCCACGGCAAACCAGAGTTGCCGGGGGCTACAGCTTCAGATAAGTTCGTCATCCCTTATCATGCATTCCCTTATGGACTGAGGTATGTGAAACCTCGTTTTTCCTAAAAGCTACCGTGCTCCCCTAAACTCTAGGCCCTAGGGCTCGTTCCTGGGGCCAGGTTTGGTCGTAGTCGCGGCAGCGAAAGGATGAAACGAGGAGCCTGAACCCGCCTCATCCCTGCCTCCGCCAAAGGCGTGAGAAAGGTCGAGTGAAGTGGGGAGACGGCAAGGCCTGTTGCCGGGCAAGGAAATGTTTATCTTAAAGATATCAAGGATTTACTCATTATCGTGGGTTCTACCCGCAAACAAATGACCCGGCAAGCATCCCTTTTTCATTAAAGACATTCCACTCAGGTACAGTCCATAGGGAATGAAAAACATGAATGATGGGATTACAAGTTTTAAATTCAGCTAAGGCCCGAAGGCTTACAAACTAAAAAGAGATAAGGTGCCCGTAATCCCTTTCTTGTCTCTCTCCTCAGGAGGCAGGTCAAGGAGGAGAAAAGGGCAAAAGGGGCGCCTAGGCGAGCTACGGGTGGCAGAAGACACCAAGAGAACATCTCGGTGGCCGTCCGGAGGCTGGATGGTGATGGCGGCACCGGAAGCAGAGCTCGAAGACGAGGCGGCAGGACGTCAGCACACGTCGAAGGCGTCGGTGCCCGCGTACTCTGAGTTGATGGCCTTGCCGCCCGCCCTCTTCCTCTTCCGCAGCCTCCCAACGCCAGCCGCCCAAGGAGACGACCCCGAGAAGTTTAGGGAGCCGGCGACACGGATGATGGGGTCGCCGGTGCCGCACGGGGCGGCGCCCGACACCTAGTCGGACCCGTCATCCTGCCGCCTGCTACCCTCGTCATCGCTGCCGCTGTCCTCCTCATCACTCCCGCCCGAGGAGAGGTCTTCGCTATCAGAAGAGCTCTCCACGCAGCACCTTGCCCGGGTCCCGAAGCACCCGAAGACCTTGACGGAGAGGAGGCCGCCCTCCATCAGCTTAAAATGGAGAGTGAGCCCCTCCGTCAAGCAGTGGATATGAGCAAACATCTTCCATCCCCGACGAATATACATCACGTGAGGGGCTGGGAAGTCGACGCGAACCCGCGTACCGCTGATCCCACAGCCCCTCATGTGCAGCCGCAATGATTCCGGCGGATCCAACTCCATCTCCCGCGCGAATGGGGTCGGGAGACGAAGGCAACGGCGAGGCGGCCGACGCAGCCTGAGGAAGAACTCGCAAGGGTCATCCCCAACGTGGCCCTCCATGGGGGGAGGAACTGCTGGCGGAGGTGAGGCTGGCGCGCCGCCCCGTCCTCCTCTTCCCCGAGCGCCTCGTCCTCGCCCCCTCCCCCTTCCCCTTGCGGCTGGCTCTGCCACCGCGGGTGCAGGAGAAGGAGGGACGCGTTGTCGAGCAGCGACCCGCGCCGCCACCGTTGAAGGACCAGGGTTCCCTCTCTCCATGGAAAATGGAAGGGAGGGGAGCAGAAGCTGAAGGAGGAAGGAGATGAAGGAATGCGAGACGCCATCCCCCCCTCCCGCTCTTTATAAAGGAACGGGGTGGGGGCTCGGCCGCCCCACTCCGCCAATCAAGACGCGGAAGGCGCAGGGAACTGGGACCGACCCGCTGCCCCAGCCCGCGACGGCCCGGTTTCCTGCCTCCACCGATCGCCACCCCAAGCGCATGGGAGCCACATGGCAGGCGTGCGGGACCGAGGCGACGGGTGAGGCGACCTATCCCCACCCCGTGATCGCAGGGAGTGGACGCCTTGAAGACCACGCCTCGGCCCCGTTCAGTAAATGGGTCGCGCCTCCACGCCTCCCTCCGTTTATGGGGAAGGCGCGAACCGCCCCCTTTACTACGACGTGACGCATGCGTGCAGAGCTCAGCCCCACGCATGCCGCCCATGTCACGCATGCCTCCCCATGCCGCGCCACGCGCGGGATGCGTGGGAAGCGCAGCGCGTGAAGGAACTTACCGCAGTAAAAACCGCCCCGCCTACCCGCGCACCGTTTTTGGGCCTAGCCCAACAACGCGTTGCGCTTATGTGTGGCCCAGGCCCGGGGGCTCCTGTCGGTGTACAAAAAGGGGGGTACACTTTTTGTACCCCTATAACTATGCACGGGCAGTCCGAGCCACGGGCACCGCCGCACCAAGCACGACAAGGGAGGTAAGCCAAGGTAAGGCCGGAGCTCAAGAGGAGCAGAACGACACCAAGACCAATGCAACTGCCGACCCAGCCAGTTGGGCAGGCACCTGCGTGGCGGCGAACAGATCTTCGTGGAGACCCACCACTGCGCCACCTCAGCTGCCTGCCTGCCTACGTGGCACCACAAACACCGCTGGCCAGGGCGCTTGTCGACGCAAGAGGGAGTGGCGATGGACGGGACGAGGCTCTCCCCCGTCCCCGATAAAGCAAGGACACCTAGGCGAGGCGCATTAAATGCGCCTTGTCATGTAATGCGAGGGATAGTCTCACATTACTGTACCCTTTCCACCTCCTGTGTGCTACTGTGGCAACCCCTTTCCTATAAAAGGAGGCCTGAGGCGACCAGGAGGAGGATTCGGCTTTTTGGAGCTCTTGACGCCCATTGCTAGCTCAAGAACACAGATAAACAATCCACCAAAGCAGGAGTAGGGTTTTACGCATCCTCGCGGCCCGAACCTGGATAAAGGAACCGTGTGCTATCTGTTTGATCCGCTCTTCTCGCGATCCCGCGCCCCGCAACCGTAGTAGGGATTCTTGTGATCCCATAGGTGTCGTTTCCCACCGATAGACCCCCTACCCGAGATCCGCCGGTTTTGACACCAACATTGGTGCTTTCATTGAGAGTTCCTCTGTGTCGTCGCTTTTAGGCCCGATGGCTCCTCCGATCATCAACGGCGATGCGGTCCAGGGTGAGACTTTTCTCCCCGGACAGATCTTTGTATTCGGCGGCTTTTCACTGCGGGCCAATTTCCTTGGCCATCTGTAGTAGATCGAAAGCTATGCCCCTGGCCATCAGGTCAGGTTTGGAAGTTTGAACTACACTGCCGACATCCACGGAGACTTGTTCTTCGATGGATACAAGCCACAGCCGAGCGCGCCGTACTGTCACGATGGGCATGATCTAGCTCTGCCACCGAACAGTGCCCTGGAGAACGCACCTGTGTCCGCTGCGACCCTTAGCTCGGAGCCGACCACACCAATCGAGGATGAGTGGTTAGACACCGCCTCGGGGGCTGCAATCTCTATGGCGATCAAGCCGAACACCAGCCTTGTCCTCTGCGAAGCCCGTGACTCCAAGGTGCCAGACTCCCCTCCGGACTCCGAGCCCTCCGCGCCCCTACCAATCGAATCCGATTGGGCGCCGATCATGGAATTCCCCGCCGCAGACATCTTTCAGCACTCGCCCTTCGGCGACATTCTGAATTCACTCAGGTCTCTCTCTTTGTCAGGAGAGTCCTGGCCGGACCATGACCGGCAGGATTGGGATGAGGACGACGAAGAAATTCGATGCCCAACCACCACCCACTTTGTAGCCACTTTCGATAATTTAAACGACGTGCTCGACTTCGACTCCGAAGATATCGACGGTATGGACGACGATATAGGAGATGAACATGAACCAACGCCTATAAGGCACTGGACTGCCACCTCATCTCATGATGTATACATGGTGGACACACCCAAAGGAAGCGACGACGAGGAACACAGGGATGCAACGAGGGATCATTCACTCAAAAAGCAATCAAAGCGGCGACGTAAGTGCCGCTCCAAGCCCCGCCTCGACAAAGACAGCAGCCATACAGACCCAGCCATAGAGCAGGACGAGCCGACGGACGACCAACATGCCTTCGAGCAACCGTCCGAACAGGGCAACTTGGACAAACAAACCGAACAACCCGTCCTCGGCGAAAACAACTGTCCGGACGACTTTACGCCGGATAAGCTCATGGAGCAGAAGAACCTCCACAAAAGGCTCGTCGCCACTGAAAAAGTAGAAGCAGAAGCTCAAAACTGCGGAAAATGCACTCAGAAACAGATGGAGCAAAGTACTCAACACCACAGACAAACATGGCGGCAGTCGCCGCACAAAAAGCTATCCGAAGCGAAAGCTATTGCCTGAATTTGATGAGGAGGCCTAAGAGCCCCCGTAGTCAATAAATAAGAAAGCCAACCGGTCAGATAGACGACCCCATGGCCAGCATGGAGCGGCAAGCGGCGTCGCACACAAGCCGGCACGCGATCCACTCAAGGATTCACATCAAAAAGATGGCCCAGCCAGATCTATCTATGGGCCAAGAAAGAAAGCTCTAATAAGAAATGCAACACAACAAATATCCGAACATCACGGCACACCCAAATACAGGGGTTCCGCACACCCCCTATGTTTCACCGATGAGGTTCTGGACCATGAATTTCCAGCGGGATTCATGCCCGTAAACATAGAGGCGTACAACGGAACAACAGACCCTAGAGTCTGGATTGAGGATTATATCCTCCACATACACATGGCCAGAGGAGATGACCTCCACGCCATAAAATACTTACCCCTCAAGCTTAAAGGGCCAGCCCGGCATTGGCTCAAAAGCCTTCCCGAAAACACAATTGGAAATTGGGAAGAGCTAGAGGATGCTTTCCGGGAAAATTTTCAAGGGACCTATGTCCGCCCTCTGGATGCAGATGATCTAAGTCATATAACTCAACAGCCCGGAGAGTCAGCCCGAAAATTCTAGAACAGATTTCTCACTAAAAAGAATCAGATAGTCGACTGTCCGGACGCCGAAGCCCTAGCAGCTTTTAAGCATAACATAAGAGACGAATGGCTCGCGAGACACCTCGGCCAAGAAAAGCCTAGAACAATGGCCGCATTAACAAGCCTCATGATCCGCTTTTGCGTAGGAGAGGACAGCTGGTTGGCAAGATGTAGCACCAGCGACCCAAGTACATCCGAAGTTAGAGATGGAAACGGAAAACCCCGACGCAACAAGGACCAGCGCCGGAATAAGGGAAACAGCCCAAAGAGCACGGCAGTCAACGCCAGATTCAAAAGCTCGTGGCAGATTCACAGAAAGCCACCCTTCAAGGACAACAAGGACGAGCTGTCTAACCTAAACAAAATCTTGGACAAGATATATCAAATCCACAATCCCCCCAGGAGGCCTGCAAACCATACCCACAGAGATTGTTGGGTCTTCAAGCAATCCGACAAACTCAACGCCGAACACAAGGGGCTCGACACACCAAGTGAGGACGATGACAAACCCCACAAGCAGAGCACCAGGAAACAAAAGAATTTCCCACAAGAAGTCAAAACAGTAAACTTACTTCACGTGACAAAACAAGTGGCGCCCATAGAGATACGCGCCATACGGCCTATCCCAAAAGAGTCTCACCGATGGTTGCTAAAACCGATCACCTTGTACCATCAGGATTACTCTAGAAGTATCCGGAACGCAGGCTGGACTACCTTGGTATTAGATCCAACGGCGGACTCCACTTTACAAATGTCCTGATGGACGGCGGCAGTGGTCTAAACCTGTTATACCAGGACACAATCCGCAGCATGGGGATAGACCCAACAAAAATTTGCCATAGCACAACGTCCTTTCAAGGGGTAATGCCAGGCCCGGATGCCCATTGCAGGGGTTCTCTCCGGCTAGAAGTTATGTTCGGCTCCCCCGACAACTTCCTCGCGAAAAGCTAACCTTCCATGTCGCCCCATTTTCAAGTAGCTATCAAGCACTATTGGGACGCGAAGCTTTCGCCCGCTTTAACGCAATACCGCATTATGCATCTCTTACGCTTAATGAGGGAGTCCTGGATTAGGGGGTGTTTGGATAGCCAGACTATACCTTCGGCCGGACTCCTGGACTATGAAGATACAAGATTGAAGACTTCGTCCTGTCTCCGGAAGCGACTTTCCTTGGCGTAGAAGGCAAGCTTAGCGATACGGATATGTAGACCTCTTACCATTGTAACCGACTCTGCGTAACCCTAGCCCTCTCTGGAGTCTATATAAACCGGAGGGTTTTAGTCCGTATGACACAACAAGAACAACAATCATACCATAGGCTAGCTTCTAGGGTTTAGCCTCCTTGATCTCGTGGTAGATCTACTCTTGTACTACCCATATCATCAATATTAATCAAGCAGGAGTAGGGTTTTAGATCCATCGAGAGGGCCCGAACCTGGGTAAAAACATCGTGTCCCTTGTCTCCTGTTACCATCCGCCTAGACGCACAGTTCGAGACCCCCTACCCGAGATCCGCCGGTTTTGACACCGACATTGGTGCTTTCATTGAGAGTTCCTCTGTGTCGCCGCTTTTAGGCCCGATGGCTCCTTCGATCATCAGTAGCGATGCGGTCGAGGGTGAGGCTTTTCTCCCCGGATAGATCTTTGTATTCGGCGTCTTTGCACTGCGGGCCAATTCGCTTGGCCATCTGGAGCAGATTGAAAGCTACGCCCCTGGCCATCAGGTCAGATTCGGAAGTCTGAACTACACGGCTGACATCCGCGGGGATTTGATCTTCGACAGATTCGAGCCACAGCCGAGCGCGCCGCACTGTCACGAAGGGCATGATTTAGCTCTACCGCCGAACAATGTCCTGGAGGTCGCGCCCACATCAGCTCCGACCCTTAGTTCGGAGCCGATTACGCCGATCGAGGATGGGTGGTTGGACGCCGCCTCGGAGGCTGAAATCTCTACGGCGATCGAGCCGAACACCAGCTTTGTCCCTTGTGAAGCCCGTGACTCCAAGGTGCTGGACTCCTCTCCAGACTCCGAGCCCCCCGCGCCCCTGCCGATCGAATCCGATTGCGCGCCGATTAAGGAGTTCACCGCCGTGGACATCTTTCAGCACTCGCCCTTCGGCGATATTCTAAATTCACTAAAGTCTCTCTCTTTATCAAGAGAGCCCTGGCCAGACTACGGTCAGCAAGGTTGGGATGTGGATGATGAAGAAATTCAAAGACCACCCACCACCCACTTTGTAGCCACTGTCGATGATTTAACCGACATGCTCGACTACGACTCCGAAGACATCGACGGTATGGACGCCGATGCAGGAGACGATCAGGAACCAGCGCCTATAGGGCACTGCAAATCCACCTCGTCATATGACATATACATGGTGGACACCCCAAAAGAAAGCGATGGCGATGGAACAGCGGAGGATGACCCCTCCAAGAAACAGCCTTAGCACCGGCGTCAGCGGCGCCGCTCTAAATCCCGCCCAATCAAAAAACGGTGATTCCGGCACGGGAGATAATAACACTCCGGACAGTGCCAAAGAAAACCCCCTCCAGCAAAACTCATCACAGGAGGATGGAGAAGCCAGTCCTCATGAGAGAGCGGCAGACAGAGAGGTCGAGGACGATAATTACATGCCTCCCTCCAAAGACGAGGCAAGCCTCGATGACGACGAATTTGTCGTGCCTGAGGATCCCGTCGAACAAGAGCGCTTCAAACGCAGGCTTATGGCCACGGCGAGCAGCCTCAAGGAAAAACAGCTGCAGCTTAGAGCTGATCAAGACTTGCTAGCCGACAAATGGACGAAAGTCCTTGCAGCCGAAGAGTATGAACTCGAACGCCCCTCCAAAAGCTACCCAAAGCGCTGGTTGCTACCCCGATTAAAGGAGGAAGCACCCACATCACCAGCGCATGATGCGGCCGACCAGCCACCTCGTGGCCGCGACAGAGAGGCCTCTCGGCCCTCCACTCAAGCCGCACCCCAGCGCTGCTTTAAAAATACCAAGGCACGGGGAAATGCGCCAGACCTGCGAGAAATATTGGAGGACAAGGCAAAGCAAACAAGGTCGATCTACGGATCGTGTGGGCGCCCCACGGCATGAGACTGTCACAGCCCCAGTTTAGGCCTTGCCTACCTTTGTTTGCATCCATGCATCATGTTTAAAATTCCAAAGAAATTTGAAATGGGGATTGTTGAAACCCTAGCACTAAATGAAATTCACTAGGTTCAACTAAAATATTTTCATTGATTCCAAATGGCTTTTAAAATGTTCATCAAATGCTTTGAACCATAACCAGAGGTGTTGCACATTTTTCATGACATATTTGGTCACTGGATTAAATCTTTAGTTATTTGAGTTTGGGCATTTAAATTATATAAAATATTTCAAATGCTCAAATAACCCCAAACTAAAATGTTCCATGCTGGATATATTCCAAGTAGTGGCCATGTGAAGTTTGGTGATTTTTGGAGATGCCCAGGTATTTTTAGAAATGCAACAAACCTACAGAAATAAAATAAAGCAGAAACAAAAGGGAAAGGGTTTTACCTGGGCCAATGCTGGCCTGGCACTGTGCCGGCCCAGCCGGCTGGCCAGCGCCAGTCACCCCCTACCTCGCGCCAGAAGGCAGGGGCGCGTGCTCGCCGCCTGCTGGCCACGCGCAGGCCACCTCCACCCTGCCTGCTTCACTCCCCCGACGGCCTGGACGACCCTGGAGGTGCCACGCACACCCCTGGCCCCTCTCTCACTCTCCCTGGACCTTTCCCCCTCCTCTGCTCTCTCTCCCGTGCAGCCCGAGCGGAGCTCATCGCCACCGCTCGCCGTTGCCCCACCCTGAGCCTCCCCCTCGACCCCTCGGCGTGCCTAGTAGCTTGGCTACCTCGCCCTCATCCTCCTCGCCGAGAAGCGCAACGCCGGGAGCCCTGCATCGCCGCCCACGCCGTCTTCCCCATATCCAGCCACCCGAGATCGCCGGCTTCACTACGTCGCCGTCCGACCTCCCCCAAGCTCGCCGTCTGCTCCAATCGACTCCTCGTGAGATCCTCTTCTCTTCACCTCACTCCGTGAACTCGTTTTCGTCCCCTAGCTAGCTGCCCTGCCGAACCCGAGCTCCGGCCGCCGCCATGGATGGTGAGCTTCGTGCTCCTGAGCTACCCCACCCACGCTCGTTGCCTCCGCGTGTTCCTGGTGATCCCAGCAACCCGTAGAGCCCATCGGCCGTGCCTGCCGTGCCCCGTAACGCCTAAAGCTTGGATTCCCGAACTCCGGCGGCCGCCCGGCTCGCCGTCGCCGCTGCTACACACACCCCCATCACACCACGCGGCCACCCCTGGATGCGCGCGAAGCCCAGCAACCCATAGCTGCAAACCACGCTCAAAACCATCACCTGTAGCTCAATCCCGAGCAGACTCCGCCACGGTTTTGGTCGCCGCCGGCGAGACTCCGGCGAGTGCCGACGTGGCCACCTAGTTAGCACTAATCACCCACTAATTAACTTCCTGACTCACTTACATGTGGGCCCCTATGCCTGTTTAGGTTAGCTTAATTTCTGTTTAAATTAGTACTAATGTTGCGGACCCCACGTGTCAGCGTTGACTTTGACCAAGTCAGCGTTGACCGGTCCCACCTGTCATCCACCCAACCCAGCTCTGAGTCACTGACCAATGGGTCCCGCAGGTCAGGTTTGACCTAGACCGGGTCTGTTGACCTGCTGAGGTCAGCATGACGCAGTGCTGACGCAATAAATCATTTTCTGGTTTTAAAATAAATCAGGAAATTCAGAAAATGATCTAAACTTCTAAAATTCATGGAAATTCAACCGTAACTCCAAATCAAACAAATTATATATGAAAAATGATCAGAAAAATCCAATCTATCCATCTGTACCTTTTTCATGCATGTTAGAACACTTTAACCTTGTTGTTTAGGTGAAACAAGATAATGCACCATTATGACTATATACATGAGCTTATATTTGAATCTTTGATTCAAATGGGTTCAAATCAACCTGTCCTAGTATGCATTAGTCAAAACACATCATATTGCCATGTCATGATCATGCATCATAATTGTTGCATTGCATTGATTGTGTTCCTCTTTGTTTGCTGGTATTTGTCCCCTCTCGATAGACGTGGTTTCGACGATGAGATCGATGACACCGATGAAGAACTATATTATCTTCAGAAGTGCCAGGCAAGCAAAACCCCCTTGTTCATTCCGATAAAATCCCACTCTCTCGCCCCTGCTCTCTTTTATTGCATTAGGACAACAACGATTCATGTGTTACTTGCTGCGGTAGCTGAACCCCTTTATCCTTTGCATGACCTGTCATCCCACAGTAGATAGATGAAACCCACTAGCATGAGTAGGAGTTGTTTGAGCCCATGTTGTGCCTACTCATTCATGCTTGTTTGTCATGCCTGCTACTGCTTAGAGTTGAGTCGGGTCTGATTCATCGGGAATGAATTGGAATGGTGATGAACATGTCCTATTGTGTGTGAGCTAAGTGTGTGAACACGATTTGGTAAAGGTATTGGTGAGAGGCCATGTAGGAGTACATGGTGGGTTGTCTCATTGAAGCCGTCCTCAGGAACTGAGTTCTGTGTTTGTGATCCATGAAACAGTTACTACCACACATTGGGATCCTTAATTGACTCTCTCGGCTTCTTGATCACCCTTGTCCTCTGTCCAGGAGTTGCAAAGTAGTTTCTGGTGTTTGTAGTATGCTGGGGGCCGCACGCAGCGCTGACCGTAGGGGTGGGATGTGTTGCGGTAGGCACGTGGCCGGGCCAGCCGGGCGCCCGTTTGGTGTCTCGGACCCTGTACACATCGTTCGGGGCCGTTAGTGGAAACCTCGGCCGGACTCCCTGCGGATGGAACCCGAATAGGCGATAAACCTGGACTAGAGACTTGAGTGTTTAGGTAGGCCGTGGCCGACACCCTCGCTGGGCTTCCGCTTGAAGGTTGTCGAGTACATGTCGTGTAAACGGCGGTAAGTGGTGAGAGCGTGTGTGAAGAAGTACACCCCTGCAGGGTTAACATCATCTATTCGAATAGCCGTGTCCGCGGTAATGGACTTCTGGGTTGCCTATAACAGTTCATAGACAAGTGAAAGTGGATACTCTAAAATACGCAAGATAAGCGTGAGTGCTATGGATGGCCTTCTCGTAGGGAGACGGGAGCGGATCCATAGTGGTGTATTGATATGGTGAATATGTGGACTCGTGTGCGCCACCTCAAAAGAGTTACTTGTAGTCGTAGTTCAGGATAGCCACCGAGTCAAAGCTGGCTTGCTGCAGTCAAACTCCACCACCCCCTTTATTGAAACTGATGCATATGTAGTTAGTTCTGATGTAAGTCTTGCTGAGTACGTTTGTACTCACGTTTGCCTATTTTATGTTTTTGCAGAGAGACGTCAGTCTCGCTAGTAGTACCACTTGGACTTCGACGTTTAGCTTGATACCTCAGCTACGATCTTGTGCCTTGGCAGGATCTGGTAGATAGTCAGGCTTCTCAGCCTTTTTCATTTGTAGATGTCTGTACTCAGACATGTTAAGCTTCCGCATGTGTTTGACTTGTATGCTCTGAATGTTGGGTCATGAGACCCATGTTTGTAATATCTCGCTCCTCGGAGCCTAATGAATAAATACTTTGAGTCGTAGAGTTATGTTGTGATGCCATGTTGTATTTACTCATATCGGGCATATTGTGTGTATGATTGAAATGCTTGGTATGAGTGGGATCCGACTATCTAGTTGTTTATCCTTGGCAGCCTATCATATGGGGAAATGTAGTCTAGTGCTTCTGAGCGATAGTAGTCCGCTACAGCCCGGTTCACCAGAGTCCTGCTAGCCCAGCACTACTACTCGGAACACTTGACTGGCCGGCATGTGATTCACTTCGTTCCTGTGTCTGTCCCTTCGGGGAAATGTCACGCGGTGACATCCGGAGTCCTGCCTAGCCTGCTACAGCCCGGGTTACCGGAGTCCTGTTAGCCCAGTGCTACAACCCGGATTCACACGTTGATGACCGACATGCTCGATGTGATTCATGTATGCCTGTCCTCATAGGTTAGCGTCGCTTTGGGTTCACGACTAGCCATGTCGGCCCGGGTTCCCTGTCATATGGATGCTAGCGACACTATCATATACGTGAGCCAAAAGGCGCAAACGGTCCCGGGCCAGGTAAGGTGGCACCCGTGGGAATACCGTGCGTGAGGCCGCAAAGTGATATGATGTGTTACATGCTAGATCGATGTGGCTTAGGATCGGGGTCCTGACAGCGTTGGTATCAGAGCCTGACTGCCTGTAGGATTACCAAGCCAAACTGGTCGAAGTTGTGTCTAGAAATGCTTTAGTTATGTAAGGGAATTGATTGTGGAAGGGAACGTAAGGCTCTTTTTACTCCTTATACCTCATGGCCTTCTGATCTGAGTCATCCTCTTCTCTTCTACGGGGTTTAAGAACTAGGCCTTCTCATCTATCTCCCAGGATGACGTGTTACTAAACCGTAGTTGCCTAAGATTGTTGGATTTAAGCCCCAGTTCAGTTTCTACTACTTCTATGTGTTCATAGTTGGCCTCAGAACATTGATATTGTGATGTTGAGTGGCTATGCCACCACTTTTTGCAGGATGTCTCAAATATTTTTGAGCATTTACAGCCGTTATGCTGTCCGAGTCACCCCAGGTTTCTAAACAGTCAGATGCATTTGCAAATCCTTTCTTTTCGTTCCCGGTGTCCCTTTGGTCAGAATAAGCACACTAATTGGTGAGTTGAGGTACTCTATTACCTCGACATATATGTTGGAGTTATTATTATGACCCTAGGTGTTTTAGGGAGTCACCTAGTAATCTAGCATGTTTTGTGTTCCCAGTGTGATGAATCTGGCCACCATTCTCGAAAGCATCCCGTGATGCCGTTTAGTAGTAGGTATTCTTCTCCTGGGTTCTCGAACCCGAGATTCACTCTACTCACTTCTTGTTGATAGTGTTTGCTAGTTCCATTAGGATAGTAGTAACCTTTGCATTAGTCCTCGAGGTCCATGGTAAATCCTTCTTCCAATACCATGAACTACTTATGGCGGAAGTTCATTGTTGAACCAAAAATCACAACTAGAGTGCTCTTGATGAGTTCTTCATTCTATATTGTGATTCTGCCAGCTCTACCTTTCTGCATGGGTTATCTGGAAGAAATATGTTGAACTTGGTTCGACATACTAATCCATGCATCCACAACTCAGAAAGTTATATGTTCCTTTGAGTTGTCCCTCTTTAGCTATTTCCTGGCCCTCGTCTGTTAATTGATAGTCAGGAGTAGTCGTGCATTCGTTTATCTATGCCTATTACTCTTGTGGTCCGTCAAGCCATTCTATCCGGGAATGACTAGGAGAAACAAACTCCAGTACCTTGTCCATTTCGAGGATTGGGTCAAAGTAATTGTATTCCACAGATCAAAATGCCAATCCAGCTCTTGTTCTGTTCTACCTTGGAGTGTTACCATCTTTATGTCAAGAATGTCATGAGAATTGCACCACCTCTTATGAATTCTTGACGCAGTAATACTTCTTGCCATCATTGTTCATTCCTCGGTTTCGTGTTGTTGCAACCGGAATGCCGACAAGTGATTCGTGATGTGTGAAATCAATACTCCGAGCAACTCGTTGCTTGGTAGTAAATGGACAATATTCTCATTCTTAGCTTGTTGGTTGTTAAATCATCATCCTAAGATTGATTGTGCTATCTAGTCCTTATTTCTGGTGCACTCTTCGATCAATGAGTAAGGATTGTTCAATCCCTTGTTTATTTGATCATATCATCTTGCCCTGAAAAGCAAGATTGTTCTCGAGCTTAGTAACATATCGGTGGTTCGTGATGTTCTGAATATCTTCTCGGAAGTATTACCAGGTTGTCACCTGACCGCTATGTTGAGCTCGTGATCAAGTTGGTTTCTTGTAAACCACCCTTTCTCCAAGAATCTGTGTTGGATACCCCCTGAGCTAGTTGGTTAAGCTAAACAACAACCTGGAGAGTTGGAAGATGGAAGCTTGTCCGACTTAGTTCATCATTAAGGGATACTCTTTTGTGGTGTGTGTTGAAGAAAGATGATATCTTCACCAATTGGTCCTCGTGATCAGTTGTTGGATGTATTGTCTTGTCAAAACTTTGACTTGAGTATGGGCTATCATCAAGTCAAACCAGAACCAACGATGATCGTAATGTTGTCTTACTCGTGGTTGATTCCTCGAGCATACACCATTATATCTATTGGTCTGACCAATGCTATCACCGTGTTCACATGATGGTGGAAGTCCAGTGATATGGAAATACCAATGAGTTGTTGTTGAGCCCATCAGCAGCATTTTGTCTCCCCCACGATTCATGTTGGATGGTACACTAGTATTGGAAGCTTTGTAAGCAATGCCTTCGTGTTTAGTTCATGAGGCTTATGCTTAGATGGAAGAAGTGACTTCCTCGAATTCATGTGCTTTAGGTGTAAGTTGCCGCCATGAATTTGAGAAAGGTTTGTTTTGTTTCCCTTGGAATCATCCCAAGTCAGGCATGCATACGTGCGAAGTATTCTATGGTTTGGTAGATTAATTACCTCCACTCCGTGGTAATCCCTAGCACACCAAGCCACTGACTGATTTGTTCTAGGAAAAGGAGTTGTTGTGCAAATCCTAGGTCATGCACAAGACTTCGTTACCCTAGATGATGGTTCCCCCACTTGAACTCGGTAGTGTTTTGTTGTAAGACTACCATGTGGTCATGCTTGTCTGGGACAGCGTGTTCACATGTGTTTAGCAGAACCAGCTCATGTTTTGGAGCTCGCTATCGTAGTTCATCTCCCGAGATTCTCGCAACGTTATCTCGTCGACTTGTGTTGCAACCTTTTCTTTTCTGGACATGTTGTCTGAAAAATCCTGTTACCAGCCAGATCTGAATCTCAGGCAGATATGATGGCTAGAACTTTTCCAAGATCTACTATGTAGGTCCCGACAAGGTTGATGGTCTGATCGACACACCTAGCCGGAAGATCTATCATTGTAGCATCTTGACTGGTCAATTTCACCATCTTCTCCGTGAGGATCTTGTGCGACTTATTTTAGAAGTTGTTCCTTAGGGACTCTTGTGCTATTAGTATTCCTCGATTATGCTATAACCATTCAAACAGTGGAATTGCTCTCGACTGTTGAGTTATCTCCCAGTTACCAGAATCATTCCCAACATTTGCATTTTGTTCCCAGCTTGCACCGCTGTTGTGCCATTCTACCTTGGGTCCCATCCATTTCCGGTGATAACCAAATCATTCATTGCGTTGTCTTCAACAAGGTAGTCCACATCATACAACCTAGTCCGAGTATGTCACCTTTCCGAACTCCTTCAAACGATCGTTTGTGATTGCCTTAGGCTGGAATAAAGAGTTCCGATGATCTCAGTATCAAAAGTAATTCTTTTTGCCACTTAAGGGAATATTTCTGTGAGTCACCTTCCCTGAGGTGCCCCGTTATGGAATCATGGCAATTTTCCTCGCTACCGTGACACCCTCCACCATCTTTCTAAGTGTGGAATTTTTGCCCATCAAATCAAACCCCGTTGTTGTTCTTCCGTCCCTCACGATGCGTTTTGTGCCTCAACTCGAGATGTTCCAACATCTCATTCCACGAGTTAATCATGAATGCTCCATCTTCGAGGAGATCGTTTCCTATAGAGTTTCTTTCTGTCACCATCGTGTTGGATGAAGATCTCAAAAGCAAGGACGTCAAGATCAATATGATGCAATGAAGCTACTTCTTCGAGAAGGGCAGTTGGATCGAGGAGACCGTGATAGTTGTGACCTCCTTTCTTCTAACCTCACGACTTGAATCTCGGGACAAGATTCTTGTTTAGTGGGGGTGAGCTGTCACAGCCCCAGTTTAGGCCTTGCCTACCTTTGTTTGCATCCATGCATCATGTTTAAAATTCCAAAGAAATTTGAAATGGGGATTGTTGAAACCCTAGCACTAAATGAAATTCACTAGGTTCAACTAAAATATTTTCATTGATTCCAAATGGCTTTTAAAATGTTCATCATTTCTGGAAAAATGCTTTGAACCATAACCAGAGGTGTTGCACATTTTTCATGACATATTTGGTCACTGTATTAAATCTTTAGTTATTTGAGTTTGGGCATTTAAATTATATAAAATATTTCAAATGCTCAAATAACCCCAAACTAAAATGTTCCATGCTGGATATATTCCAAGTAGTGGCCATGTGAAGTTTGGTGATTTTTGGAGATGCCCAGGTATTTTTAGAAATGCAACAAACCTACAGAAATAAAATAAAGCAGAAACAAAAGGGAAAGGGTTTTACCTGGGCCACTGCTGGCCTGGCACTGTGCCGGCCCAGCCGGCTGGCCAGCGCCAATCACCCCCTACCTCGCGCCAGAAGGCAGGGGCGCGTGCTCGCCGCCTGCTGGCCACGCGCAGGCCACCTCCACCCGGCCTGCTTCACTCCCCCGACGGCCTGGACAACCCTGGAGGTGCCACGCACACCCCTGGCCCCTCTCTCACTCTCCCTGGACCTTTCCCCCTCCTCTGCTCTCTCTCCCGTGCAGCCCGAGCGGAGCTCATCGCCACCGCTCGCCGTTGCCGCACCCTGAGCCTCCCCCTCGACCCCTCGGCGTGCCTAGTAGCTTGGCTACCTCGCCCTCATCCTCCTCGCCGAGAAGCGCAACGCCGGGAGCCCTGCATCGCCGCCCACGCCGTCTTCCCCATCTCCAGCCACCCGAGATAGCTGGCTTCACTACGTCGCCGTCCGACCTCCCCCGAGCTCGCCGTCTGCTCCAATCGACTCCTCGTGAGATCCTCTTCTCTTCACCTCACTCCGTGAACTCGTTTTCGTCCCCTAGCTAGCTGCCCTGCCGAACCCGAGCTCCGGCCGCCGCCATGGATGGTGAGCTTCGTGCTCCTGAGCTCCCCCACCCACGCTCGTTGCCTCCGCGTGTTCTTGGTGATCCCAGCAACCCGTAGAGCCCATCGGCCGTGCCTGCCGTGCCCCGTAACGCCTAAAGCTTGGATTCCCGAACTCCGGCGGCCGCCCGGCTCGCCGCCGCCGCTGCTACACACACCCCCATCACACCACGCGGCCACCCCTGGATGCGCGCGAAGCCCAGCAACCCATAGCTGCAAACCACGCTCAAAACCATCACCTGTAGCTCAATCCCGAGCAGACTCCGCCACGGTTTTGGTCGCCGCCGGCGAGACTCCGGCGAGTGCCGACGTGGCCACCTAGTTAGCACTAATCACCCACTAATTAACTTCCTGACTCACTTACATGTGGGCCCCTGTGCCTGTTTAGGTTAGCTTAATTTCTGTTTAAATTAGTGCTAATGTTGCGGACCCCACGTGTCAGCGTTGACTTTGACCAAGTCAGCGTTGACCGGTCCCACCTGTCATCCACCCAACCCAGCTCTGAGTCACTGACCAATGGGTCCCGCGGGTCAGGTTTGACCTAGACCGGGTCTGTTGACCTGCTGAGGTCAGCATGACGCAGTGCTGAGGCAATAAATCATTTTCTGGTTTTAAAATAAATCAGGAAATTCAGAAAATGATCTAAACTTCTAAAATTCATGGAAATTCAACCGTAACTCCAAATCAAACAAATTATATATGAAAAATGATCAGAAAAATTCAATCTATCCATCTGTACCTTTTTCATGCATGTTAGAACACTTTAACCTTGTTGTTTAGGTGAAACAAGATAATGCACCATTATGACTATATACATGAGCTTATATTTGAATCTTTGATTCAAATGGGTTCAAATCAACCTGTCCTAGTATGCATTAGTCAAAACACATCATATTGCCATGTCATGATCATGCATCGTAATTGTTGCATTGCATTGATTGTGTTCCTCTTTGTTTGCTGGTATTTGTCCCCTCTCGATAGACGTGGTTTCGACGATGAGATCGATGACACCGATGAAGAACTATATTATCTTCAGAAGTGCCAGGCAAGCAAAACCCCCTTGTTCATTCCGATAAAATCCCACTCTCTCGCCCCTGCTCTCTTTTATTGCATTAGGACAACAACGATTCATGTGTTACTTGTTGCGGTAGCTGAACCCCTTTATCCTTTGCATGACCTGTCATCCCACAGTAAATAGATGAAACCCACTAGCATGAGTAGGAGTTGTTTGAGCCCATGTTGTGCCTACTCATTCATGCTTGTTTGTCATGCCTGCTACTGCTTAGAGTTGAGTCGGGTCTGATTCATCGGGAATGAATTGGAATGGTGATGAACATGTCCTATTGTGTGTGAGCTAAGTGTGTGAACACGATTTGGTAAAGGTATTGGTGAGAGGCCATGTAGGAGTACATGGTGGGTTGTCTCATTGAAGCCGTCCTCAGGAACTGAGTTCTGTGTTTGTGATCCATGAAACAGTTACTACCACACATTGGGATCCTTAATTGACTCTCTCGGCTTCTTGATCACCCTTGTCCTCTGTCCAGGAGTTGCAAAGTAGTTTCTGGTGTTTGTAGTATGCTGGGGGCCGCACGCAGCGCTGACCGTAGGGGTGGGCTGTGTTGCGGTAGGCACGTGGCCGGGCCAGCCGGGCGCCCGTTTGGTGTCTCGGACCCTGTACACATCGTTCGGGGCCGTTAGTGGAAACCTCGGCCGGACTCCCTGCGGATGGAACCCGAATAGGCGATAAACCTGGACTAGAGACTTGAGTGTTTAGGTAGGCCGTGGCCGACACCCTCGCTGGGCTTCCGCTTGAAGGTTGTCGAGTACATGTCGTGTAAACGGCGGTAAGTGGTGAGAGCGTGTGTGAAGAAGTACACCCCTGCAGGGTTAACATCATCTATTCGAATAGCCGTGTCCGCGGTAATGGACTTCTGGGTTGCCTATAACAGTTCATAGACAAGTGAAAGTGGATACTCTAAAATACGCAAGATAAGCGTGAGTGCTATGGATGGCCTTCTCGTAGGGAGACGGGAGCGGATCCATAGTGGTGTATTGATATGGTGAATATGTGGACTCGTGTGCGCCACCTCAAAAGAGTTACTTGTAGTCGTAGTTCAGGATAGCCACCGAGTCAAAGCTGGCTTGCTGCAGTCAAACTCCACCACCCCCTTTATTGAAACTGATGCATATGTAGTTAGTTCTGATGTAAGTCTTGCTGAGTACGTTTGTACTCACGTTTGCCTATTTTATGTTTTTGCAGAGAGACGTCAGTCTCGCTAGTAGTACCACTTGGACTTCGACGTTTAGCTTGATACCTCAGCTACGATCTTGTGCCTTGGCAGGATCTGGTAGATAGTCAGGCTTCTCAGCCTTTTTCATTTGTAGATGTCTGTACTCAGACATGTTAAGCTTCCGCATGTGTTTGACTTGTATGCTCTGAATGTTGGGTCATGAGACCCATGTTTGTAATATCTCGCTCCTCGGAGCCTAATGAATAAATACTTTGAGTCGTAGAGTTATGTTGTGATGCCATGTTGTATTTACTCATATCGGGCATATTGTGTGTATGATTGAAATGCTTGGTATGAGTGGGATCCGACTATCTAGTTGTTTATCCTTGGCAGCCTATCATATGGGGAAATGTAGTCTGGTGCTTCTGAGCGATAGTAGTCCGCTACAGCCCGGTTCACCGGAGTCCTGCTAGCCCAGCACTACTGCTCGGAACACTTGACTGGCCGGCATGTGATTCACTTCGTTCCTGTGTCTGTCGCTTCGGGGAAATGTCACGTGGTGACATCCGGAGTCCTGCCTAGCCTGCTACAGCCCGGGTTACCGGAGTCCTGTTAGCCCAGTGCTACAGCCCGGATTCACACGTTGATGACCGACATGCTCGATGTGATTCATGTATGCCTGTCCTCATAGGTTAGCGTCGCTTTGGGTTCACGACTAGCCATGTCGGCCCGGGTTCCCTGTCATATGGATGCTAGCGACACTATCATATACGTGAGCCAAAAGGCGCAAACGGTCCCGGGCCAGGTAAGGTGGCACCCGTGGGAATACCGTGCGTGAGGCCGCAAAGTGATATGATGTGTTACATGCTAGATCGATGTGGCTTAGGATCGGGGTCCTGACAGAGACGGTAATCATCACGCCAAATACAGTAAATCCGGCCGGGCCGAACACAGTAGACAAAGCTTGTTTGAGCTACGTCGTGATATCGCTCAATACAGAGGTGCCGCACACCCACTATGCTTCACAGATGAAGTAATGGATCGTCAAATCCCCGAGGGTTTCAAACCCGTGAACATCGAATCATACGATGGCACAACAGATCCTGCGGTATGGATCGAGGACTATCTCCTTCATACCCACATGGCCCGCGGTGATGACCTACACGCCATCAAATACCTCCCACTCAAGCTTAAAGGACCAGCTCGGCATTGGCTTAACAGCTTGCCAGCAGAATCAATTGGTTGTTGGGAGGACCTGGAAGCCGCATTCCTCGACAATTTCCAGGGCACTTATGTGCGACCACCAGACACCGATGACCTAAGCCACATAATTCAGCAGCCAGAGGAATCGGCCAAGCAATTCTAGACACGGTTCCTAACCAAGAAAAATCAAATCGTCGACTGTTCGGACACAGAGGCCCTAGCGGCCTTCAAGCATAATATTCGCGACGAGTGGCTTGCCCGGCACCTTGGACAGGAAAAGCCGAAGTCTATGGCAGCCCTCACGACACTCATGACCCGCTTTTGCGCGGGAGAAGACAGCTGGCTGGCTCGTAGCAATAACATAACAGAGAGCCCTGGTAATTCGGATACCAAGGACAACAGTGCCAGGTCGCGTCGCAACAAGCACAAGCGCCGCATTAACAGCGACAATGCTGAGGATACGGCAGTTAATGCCGAATTCAGAGGCTCTAAACCCGGTCAGCGGAAAAAGCCATTCAAGAGAAATAGTCCGGGCCCGTCCAGTTTGGACCGAATACTCGACCGCTCGTGCCAGATACATGGCACCCCCGAAAAGCCAGCCAATCACACCAACAGGGATTGTTGGGTGTTCAAGCAGGCCGACAAATTAAATGCCAAAAACAGAGACCAGGGGTTACATAGCGACGAGGAGGAGGAGCCCCGGCCGCCGAACAGTAGTGGACAGAAGGGATTCCCCCCACAAGTGCGGACAGTGAACATGATATACGCAACCCACATCCCCAAGAGGGAGCGGAAGAGTGCGTTAAGGGACGTATACGCGATGGAGCCAGTCGCCCCGAAGTTCAACCCATGGTCCTCCTGCCCGATCACTTTTGATCGAAGGGACCACCCCACTAGCATCCGTCATGGCGGATTCGCCGCATTGGTTCAAGACCCAATTGTTGACGGATTTCACCTCACTATAGTCCTTATGGACGGCGGCAGCAGCCTGAACCTGCTTTATCAGGACACAGTGCAGAAAATGGGCATCGATCCCTCGAGGATTAAACCCACTAAAATGACCTTTAAAGGCGTCATACCAGGTGTAGAGGCCAACTGTACAGGCTCAGTCACACTTGAAGTGGTCTTCGGATCTCCGGATAATTTCCGAAGCGAGGAGTTAATCTTCGACATAGTCCCGTTCCGCAGTGGCTATCACGCACTGCTCGGGCGAACCGCATTTGCCAAGTTCAATGCGGTACCGCATTACGCATACCTCAAGCTCAAGATGTCAGGCCCTCGAGGAGTCATTACGGTCAATGGAAACACCGAACGCTCTCTCCGTACGGAGGAGCATACGGCGGCTCTCGCAGCGGAAGTACAAAGCAGCCTCTCAAGGCAATTCTCCAGTCCGGCCATTAAACGTCCGGACACCGTCAAACGTGCCCGGAGTAACCTACAGCAAGACCGTCGGGCACGTTCCGAGCAGGCGTAGGGATGCGGCCCCGACCCCAGCCCTCGCGAAATTGCGAAACCAGTGCTGCGCGTACATAACTACGCTCTGGAAATACCATGGGCACAGGGGGAGGGGCACCATCACGACACGCCCAAAACACGGCTTAAACCGCACTAGGGGCTGCCGATTTCTTACTTTTATCTTACTTTCAGGACTCCATTCTTCGGAAGGCCTAACCGGCAGTACAATTGCCGCACAAACGATGCAAGAACCAGGGAAGCAGAAAGCCACGCCGCACTATGGAACTCTCAGGTGGCCTCTATAATGATCAATATACCTGTTTTGCATATCATTCCGCAGCCCGCCCCTAGAAAGGACATGTTAAATAGTCCCACCTTTTGCTTATCGCACTATTTGTATCGTTCTGCTTTGATCGCGGCTTTTTTCAAAAAAACAATGCATAGCTTTTGTCTATTATTATATTACTCTTTTTTAAGAATATATGTTCATTAATGACATGTTGCACCCGTACACTTTGGTACGGCCAATACGCCAGGGGCTTAAGTAACCCACAACACGGTGTGAGAAGTCCGAACACTTTCACAAGTGCGGCACCCCGAACTTATAGCATTATATGCATCGGCTCCGAATCATGTCTTGGGTCAATAGTTGGGTTTGCCTGGCTCCTATGTTTTGGTACCTTACGTTCCGTTATATCGGCTAAGGTAGCGCTAGGAGAACTACTGCGATTGTGCCCCAGTTGAGCTGGGCTAAGCACCTCAGTAGACAAAGCTAAAACTGACTATCATGATGAGGCGAGAGTAGGTCGCTGTTCGAGAGGTTTCGAGTCCCTAAAGACTTATGCCGCTTAGAGCGAGGAGTCGGCTTTGTCTGGCCTAGGCGTGGATAGCGCCCCAAACTCGGTCTTCCGAACACTAGGGGCTTCGCCGAAATTTAAAATTATAGAATTCTATGGCTAAGCAAGAGTGTTCAAGCATTACAGTCTGATTGCCTTGTTCGTTGTGTTGAGCGCCTCCCTCGAAGGACCCAAGAATGGGAAAAAGAGCACTCAAGTTTATCCCGAACACCCCAGCACTCGTGGCATGGGGGCAAAACCCGACGACTCGCCATCTCTCAAATTTGATAAACGGCCGCGTAGAAGGTAATATTTTAAATTCATAAAGCATTGCTTAGAGAACATGAACAATTTTTCAGCGCACAGGAAAAAATAAACAAGTTTTACTCAAAAACTACATCTTTCGAGCATTCGTCCGCCATAAGGCGGGCGCCCTTCAAGACGCCCTCATAGTACATCTCGGGGTGGCGATGCTCCTTGCCCGGCGGCGGCCCGTCCTTCACAAGCTTCTCCGCATCCAACTTGCCCCAGTGCACCTTAGCACGGGCAAGCGCCCTACAGGCACCTTCGATGCAGATGGAGCGCTTGATGACTTCGAGCCTTGGACAGGCCTCCACCAGCTGCCTCACCAGCCCGAAGTAGCTCCCAAGCAGAGCCTCTATAGGTCACAGCCGAACTATGAGGCCCTTCATGGCCTGTTCAGCCACCTTGTGGAGCTCGACCAGTTACTTCAACTGGTCGCTCAAAGGCATCGGGAGTCCGGCCTCAGCATACTGAGACCAGAACACCTTCTCCGTCGAGCTGCCTTCCTCGGCTCGGTAGAATGCGGTGGCATCGGACACGCTGCGAGGCAAATCTGCGAATGCTCCTGGAGAGCTCCGGATTCGGGTAAGTAACAAGTAATTTACTTTCACATGCTTGCTTTGCATAAAGAAAGCCTTACCTGCCGCTATCTTTTTCATCGCCTCAACCTCTTGGAGGGCCTTCTGGGCTTCGGCCTTGGCAGACTTGGCATTCTCAATGGCCGCCGCAAGCTCGAACTCTCGCGTCTTTGAGTCAAGCTCCAAACTCTCATGTTTTTTCATAAGAGCCTGGAGCTCTTGCCGCACCTCGCCAACATGCGCCTCATACTTCTCCCGCTCGGTGCGCTCCGTGGCCGCCCTCTTCTCGGCCTCAGACAGCGCTTGCTTAAGGGTCGCCACCTCCGTTGTGGCCCCTACAATAGCCACGTTAATCCTGTCACTTTTTGCAATTGCACCTTTTATATATTTAAATAAGGTATTTCTTACCTTCCTTATCCTCGAGCTGCTTCTTGGCAAGCCCGAGCTCTTGCTCGGACTGCTCGAGGTTCTGCTTCAGCGCGTCCACCTCCGGAGTTAGTGCGGCGAACGCCAGCAACAAAGCCTGCATACGCATATTGACTTACTTTTGTTAGACTCCTGCAAATGTTATTAGATCCTCTATTCGGCTTTTCTTTCCGAACGCCAAACAGAGCATCAGGGGCTACTATCTATGCAGTAATATTTTTACATATATTTTACTTACCTCAAAGCCTGTTAGAAGGCTGACACAGGCTTCAGTCAGTCCGCTCTTAGCGGACTGAACCTTCTGGATCACCGTACTCATCACAGTACGGTGCTCCTCGTCGATGGAGGCGCCATTAAGCACCTCCAGCAGATCGTCCGGCGCCTCCGGTTGGACGGGGGCCACCGGCTTAGTAGGCTTGCTCCTCTTGGAAGGAGTTCGACTGCCGCAGTCCGGAACCGTTGAAGATTCCGGCGCGGTGTACGGCTCAAGGCCGGATTTTTGATGTGGGCAGAGGATCTAAATCGGAGGAAAGAATGATTACCTCTACATCATCAGCTTGACTGCCTTCAGCGTCGTCCTGATAATAGTCATTGTCAATGAGGTGTATGAACAATGAACCAAGAGAGTCAAGTTCTACCTCTGAGTCTGGATTAGCTACGTCGGCATCAGCATTTGGTACGGAAGATGCAGTGGTCCTTTTCTTGGCAGGTTTTTTAACAACCTTGGTCTTTGGGCGAAGTGGCTTTGCCGGTTTGTCTCGCGGTTTTGCCGGTTTATCTTGTGGTTTTTTATTCCAGAATGGATCATCACCCTGTCAAAATTACACAAACTTTTAGAGAATATTTTGAAAGAAGCAACTTACGACAAAGAGGTTATATAATTCTTACAGCTGGCGGTTTGTTGGAGGTGCAGAAAGGACTTAGTCCGGTCTGGCCGTAGACGGCCTCCGGTTCATTCAACATTTTCTTGACAGCCTCAGTAACTTCAACCTCTGTCAGTTGAATATTAATATGTCGTTGAGGGTCGGTCAAACTCCCTGTGTATTCACACATCAAACCAAGGCGCCGGCTTAAGGGTAGAACGCTCCAGCCGATCCAGCAACAAGCAAAATCAACACCTGTTAAACCGCTTTCCATAAAGGCTCTAAGCTTCGATAGTTGTGGGGCATAGATGGCCCTTTCCTTTGCAGTTAACCTCTAAGGAAAAGGATGTGTATTGCTAAGGCGGTGAGGGCGGTAACCCGGCAAGGGGTTTTCATCCATTGGAGATGTATCTTTGCAATAAAACCAAGTCTGGTTCCATTCTTTGGGGTGACTGTGAAGCTTGGCATGAGGGAAAGTGACTTCCTTCCTTTTCTGAACCGCCATTCCGCCAAATTCAGTATTGGGTCCATCTGTGAACTCTGTGCGACGGTTTAAGTGAAATAAATCTCTAAACAATTCAACTGTAGATCACAGAGTTTGGACGGATGTCCTGAGGGTGAAGCTGAAAACTAGCCAGCACATCTTGGAAGAATTTTGTATCGGGAGGGCTAAAACCTCGACCCAGATGGTCAACAAAAAAGACTACCTCTCCGTCCTTAGGTGTGGGAGGATTTTCCGGGCCAGGGGCCCTCCAGTGGATGACATCTTTCTTGGCTAAAGCGCCCGTTGTGACGCATCTGTTTAACTGATCTTCCGTGAGAACCCAGTTGCATTCATAGACTTGTTTGGCCATTTCAACGGAGGCTGAAACATAATTATTACCGGTTTAAGATTCATAATGGACAACAATAAAGCGATGCAAGGATATATGCACGTTGGTAAGCCGGAGTTTGTTATTGGTAAACCGGAATCTGACAATGGAGAAAGTGCAAAAGACAATGCATTGGTGGTTTAATAGGGGACTAATGGTACCTATGGGATCATCATTTTTTATAAGGTTAAACCGCCTAATCTGGTATTGAAGATACAGATCTACGATGCATAAGTGAAGGAGAAACAAGTTTCGCAGTTTGGCTTGATAGTTTCAGATCTGCAGTATGACAGAAACCTAGAAAATTCTGACCTAGTTTCAAGTGCTTGAACAGTTCAGCAAAGTTCAGATGAGTTTTGTGTAAAGGAGCAGATCTAATAAGGGAAAAGGGGGGCTATGGCTATGGTCGCATAAGAAATATCGGATCCAGCTAGTCGTTTGTGCTAATGAAAAGAACAGGGAACAACGGCGGCGGAGCTTCGATAGACTTCGATGAACATTGAAACCCTAGTGGTGGATCTAGAGCGAGGAAAAGAAGAACTCACTGATGATAAGGGAACAACAGAGGAGCGCCACGCTTCTCTGGTCCGGTCAGGTTGATGCAGCGGCCTTTGTTGAGGCGGAAACGAAGGTCGACGACGACGGCAGAGTTCCAAAGGTCGGGCGGCGCAAGGAAGGAGATGATGCGAAGAGGCACGGGGGGAAATGGAAAGACCCCTAAGCCCTATTTATAAAGGCAAAAGGATAAGTGTTAGGCGCGAAAATCAAGGAGCCCAAAATTTGGATATGAGGCGGAGCTGTCGCCTCGATTGTCGCAGGCTCATTAATAAAAGTGAGCTTTATGCAATTTTTAATAACAGATGACATCATGGCGGTTTATCATGATCCTAGAAGATGACGTCATGGCAGTTTACAAGACTTATGCGAAGACGTTGAAGAAGAAATTTTCTTAAGTATTGAAGATTGACATGAACCAGTTCAAATCAATTTGGGGCCTAATGTTGGGGATATTACTACTAGGCGTAAACCGGCCAGGAAAGGCCGGGTTATCCCTATGAAGAGTTACTTCACTTGAAGCCCATGAAGATCGAAGTGATGGCGCTTTATGAAGGCCCAGGGCCCAAAGGTGGATTAAGGCATGTAATCATAAACCGACCTTGATATGTAGCTTGTATTACAAGGTAGAAATAAGTAGAGACCGGGCCGGCCTCGGAACCCTGTAAACTGGCGGGCGTCAACCCATGTATATAAAGGAACGACCAGGCGGCGGTATAAGGACAACACACAACAACTCAAGACCCAGGCAAAGCGTATTCGCTCCCTGGTCATCGAAACCCAAGCAATCCCACAACAACTGGATCGTAGGATTTTACCTTCACCGTAAGGGGCCGAACCAGTATAAATACTCTGTGTCCCTTGTCCGCTTTAACCCCTTTAAGCTAACCCGTCGCGATGGCTCCATGACTAAGTCCTTCCTCTAGGACATCTGTTGTGACAAAACCACGACATAAGGCAAGATCTTTGTTGCTAAGAATGGATCTTTTCTAGAGAAGGAGTTTCTCTCGAAAGAAGTGAGTGGGAGGAAATTAGAACTTGATGAGGTAATTGTACCTTCTCTCGAATTGGAAAGTAGCTCATCACAGAAAACCGTTCCTGTGATGCTTACACCAAATATAGAGGAAGCTAATGATAATGATCATGAAATTTCAGATCAAGTTACTACCGAACCTCGTAGGTCAACAAGAGCACGTTCCGCACCAGAGTGGTACGGTAATCCTGTTTTGGAAGTCATGTTACTGGACCATGATGAACCTACGAACTATGAGGAAGCGATGATGAGCCCAGATTCTGGCTTGAGGCCATGAAATCTGAGATGGGATCCATGTATGAGAACAAAGTATGGACTTTGGTTGACTTGCCTAATGATCGGCAAGCCATATAGAATAAATGGATCTTCAAGAAGAAGACTGACGCTGATGGTAATGTTACTGTCTACAAAGCTCAACTTGTTGGGAAAGGTTTTCAACAAGTTCAAAGGTGTTGACTACGATGAGATTTTCTCACTTGTAGCGATGCTTAAGTCTGACAAAACATGTTAGCGATTGCCGCATTTTATGAAATCTGGCAAATGGACGTCAAAACTGCATTCTTTAATGGATTTCTTACAAAAGATTTGTATATGATGCAACCAGGAAGTTTTTGTCGATCCTAAAGGTGCTAACAAAGTGTGCAAGCTCCGGCGATCCATCTATGGACTGGTGCAAGCATCTCGGAGTTAGAATATACGCTTTGATGAGGTGGTCAAAGCATATGGTTTTATACAGACTTTCGGAGAAGTCTGTATTTACAAGAAAATGAGTGGGAGCACTACAACCTTTCTGATAAGTATATGTAAATGACATATTGTTGATCGGAAATGATGTAGAATTTTCTGGAAAGCATAAAGGAGTGTTTGAAAGGAGTTTTTCAAAGAAATACCTCAGTGAAGTTGCTTACATGTTGGGCATCAAGATCTATAGAGATAGATCAAGGCGTTTGATAAAACTTTCAATGAGTACATACCTTGATAAGATTTTGAAGGAGGAGTTCTTGCCTGAGTTGTAAGGTATGAAGTTGAGTAAGACTCAAAACCCGACTAAGGCAGAAGATAGAGAGGGAATGAAAGTCATTCCCTATGCCTCAGCCATAGGTTCTATAAAGTATGCTATGTTGTGTACCAGACCTATTGTGTACCTTGCCATGAGTTTGGCAAGGGGGTACGATAGTGATCCAGGAGTGGATCACTGGACAACGGTCAAAGTTATCCTTAGTTACCTAATAGGACTAAGGAAATATTTCTCGGTTATGGAGGTCATAAAGAGTTCGTCGTAAAGAGTTACGTCGATGCAAGCTTTTACACTGATCTGGATGACTCTGAGTCTCAATGTGGATACATATTGAAAGTGGGAGCAATCAGCTAAAGTGGCTCCGTGCAGAGCATTGTAGACATAGAAATTTGCAAAATACATACGGATCTGAATGTGGCAGACCCGTTGACTACACTTTTCTCACAAGCAAAACATGATCACACATTAGTACTCTTTGGGTATTAATCACATGGCGATGTGAACTATGGGTACTAATGACATAAGGATGTGTTATATTCGTGTTAAATCACATGGCGATGTGAACTAGATTATTGACTCTAGTGCAAGTGGGAGACTGAAGGAAATATGCCCTAGAGGCAATAATAATTTTTTTTATTTTTTATTTCCTTATATCATGATAAATGTTTATTATTCATGCTATAACTGTATTGACCGGAAACTTGATACATGTGTGGATACATAGACAAAACACCGTCTCCCTAGTAAGCCTCTACTAAACTAGCTCGTTAATCAAAGATGGTTAAGTTTCCTAACCATATAGACATGTGTTGTCATTTGATGAACGGGGTCACATCATTAGGAGAATGATGTGATGGACAAGACCCATCAGTTAGCTTAGCATATTGATTGTTCAGTTTTATTGATATTGCTTTCTTCATGTCAAATACATATTCCTTCGACTATGAGATTATGCAACTCCCGGATACCGGAGGAGTACCTTGTGTGCTATGAAACGTCACAACGTAACTGGGTGATTATAAAGATGCTCTACAGGTATCTCCGAAGGTGTTTGTTGGGTTGGCATAGATCGAGATTAGGTTTTGTCACTCCGAGTATTGGAGAGGTATCTCTATGCCCTCTCGGTAATGCACATCATAATAAGCCTTGCAAGCATGGTGACTAATGAGTTAGTTGCAGGACGATGCAATATGGAACGAGTAAAGGGACTTGCCGATAACGAGATTGAACTAGGTATGAAGATACCGACGATCGAATCTCGAGCAAGTAACATAGCGATGACAAAGGGAATAATGTATGTTGTCATTGCGGTTCGACCGATAAAGATCTTTGTAGAATATGTGGGAGCCAATATGAGCATCCAGGTTCCGCTATTGGTTATTGACCAGAGAGGTGTCTCGGTCATGTGTGGCACCCCGGCTTAGAGAAACCGGAACGCCCCGTATTCCAGCCCAGAGATCAAGGAGAAGTCTCTGGAATACGGCACTGCTTGACATGGAACAAATCAGCTCTTATTACAAGAATAATAATTACACGGGTCTGATGTTACAATGATCACATCAGCATGGCGACACTACGCCTGCGATACTAGACTTTCTCTATGATAGCAGCGGAACATCTCGTAGCAACGGAAAACTTCTAGCAGCGGAACAATGACGAAGGTGGTGATCTCCACTCTGCAGGGACTCTGTCTGGGACACGATCTAGCTCGCACGAACGGAAACCACGACAAGCAATCAAGCAATCACGGCATCACCTGCAATCTGGCATGACACGCCAGGTCAGTACATTGAATGTACTTGCAAGCTCACAACAACTAGAAGCATCAAGGCAAAACAACAACATAGCATTAAGCAGGTTAATTAAATTAACATCTACCATGATACGACAACAACTACTAAGCATGATATGAAACTACTAAAATACTAATAAATCACCATCTCAGATATCCATAACCATATCTCTCTTGGCTAACCGGCCAAGCAATATACCATCTCGATCACCTCGTGATCAAAACCAAACGATGATCTTCCCGGCGATCACTACCATGACCAACACTTGGTCTCAAACTGTGAGCTTTCCGGCGATCACTACCTTGACCAACACTTGGTCTCAAATATCATCATCAACATCCTGCCAATCTGAACTGCTCAACATATCAACATATCAACAAATAAATCACCTATAAGTCATTCCGTCATGTGAGTGTTGATCGAACGGTGGGACCTAATACGGATGCGACTATCGGTAGATTAAATACACTCTGCAGAGGTAGCACACTGTACCCACACCACGGAACCCATGGCCTCACACTCCCATTCGGGTGGGCCAACGGCGTTCCGACAAAATCGATCTACTGCCTTGACACTCTCCCGGCCACTCCGACCCATTCCCAACTAGGCTAGTCCTGGGTGGCCCCGCGTCTACCAAAGACACCCCGACCACCGTCATGGTCAAACGTAAACTCTCCCACATAGGGACACGCGCGCAAAATCCAACTTCGGGCACACAAGGTTATGTCCGCCTACCTGATCAGGGTAAGTAAGCCCATAACCTTCCCTCATGGGAGGCACCGGCGAGATGCACGACAATAGACCCAGTTAGGACCTTCCCACAAAGGTAAGCGTGGTTGCACAGGAAAAAGCCCGGTTCGGCGGCACCTGACCAACTTAATCATGGAATTTATCCCCAAATATATAGTTGTGGTAACTGATACTCCAATATCAACTATCAAACTATAATCCAAGTCATAGCAATATCCAACAAATAATCCAAGCATAACATCATCATCTCAAAATACTCCAAGGGTAGCACTACACTACTGTCATGATAAATCCGAAAATCATAATCCTACTACTCCCATAACAAGAATAAAACTATTCGGCTAAGATCCACATGTAAACATCATCTCCGAAAATAATACTCCAAGCAACAGAACATCAACTAGCATCATGAAAATAATCATACTAACCACTAATAATCCAAAGGCAGCATGATATCCAAAGTAATACTCCAAAAATAGCATATCCAACACCACCATGAAAATAATCATAACATAAGCCACTAATAATCCAATGGCAACATGTCAACCACATAAGTTGCAAAATATAAGTCCTAGAACTCCAAGCAACATCATGGCAATAACAAGATCAAAATACAACTCCGAGAAATTGCCATGCACAAAGTCATGTAGGTAAAGCAATATTTTAAACAAGTTCAAATAATTTAAACCATGGCACTGCATCACAATCATGCGAATGGAGGGTGTGGCTTGCCTGGGGTGGAATAAATCAACGGAAGAAAGTGCGTGATTCGCGGAACGAATCGCTGGAAAGCGTACTCTCTCGGAGGGGGCTGAATAAGGGCGGGGGCAAAATGGTCATTTTTAGAATGTCAAAACATGGTGAAAATGGTTCCATCAGAACGGGCTCGATGAAACGAAGAAGTGGGCTTTGGATTCACCTCATTTGGAGTTGGGAGCAAAAAGTTATGAATGTTTTTCTGCCAGGGACCTATCTGTAAAGAAATCATATCAAACAGGCCCTCGGCTGGAAAAACAGAAAGCGCACTCCAGGGAATACGTCTTCTCCGGAGGAAAACGAATTAGCCGCTGTAACAGCGCGGAAATACGTCTTCATGGGAGGAAAGCGTATAATCGCTGAAGTAGAAACAGAATACACTTTCGGGAGGGGAAGGGGTCAGCGCCTTCGTCCCCTTCCTCTCGCCCGCGCCTGGCCGCGGCAGAGAAGGGTGCCGACGGGGCCCGTCGGCGATTTTGGCCGCCTCCCGCGGCGCTCGGCACACCAACGTGCTCGGGGGATCGAGCCGCATCGCCTGGTCGGCCTCCCGGTTGCTGAAGACGACGGGAACGGGAGCAGCCTCGACCGCAGCGGACGGCCACATCGGGCGGCGACGGGCATGGCTCCCTGGTGCGCCGGAGGGTGAGGTAAACGGCAGGGGAGGGTCGCCGGATGGTGGGTGAAGCTCTAGTGGTGGAACGGAGGAGGGAGGGACCTCGGCTTGACCGAATTTAGCCGGAGGGCCGAGGCGACCACGGCGGCAATGGAGGGGCACGAGGGGCTCCAGGGCTCGGGGAAGTGGATGGGAAGGGGGATAGGAGTGAGGCGAGGCGGATGCTGTGCTCGAAGGGCTCGGGCAGGGCCATTTATAGGCAGGAGCGGGAGGTGCCGCGCTGGCGTCGCCGCGGACGCGTGTCCGGCGCCGTGGACGCGTGCCCACACTCGCGAGCTCGGAGGTAGGAGACGAGAGAGGTGCAGTAGAGGTATGACGGGGCATAGGAGGCCAAGGGAGCGCAGGGAGGAAGAAGACTGCGAGCTCCTAGACAAAACCGCCATTGTTCGTCCGTGGGCGCGCGGCGGCTTGCGTCGGTGAGCAAGCTTCCGTAGGGGGAGCGGGGTCCACGTAATCGGTGATGACGCGGGCCAGCTTCTGGACACGCTCACGCGCTCGAAGCCGACGAGGGGGAGTGGTGCCAAAGCACAAACGGTGCTGTGGACACGCCACGGTGCACAGAGCGCGTAAATGTGCATGCCAGCTGCGCGGTCACCACACAACATGGCACAGGGAGGTCACGAGAGGCAGGGAAATGGAGTCTAGCGTTATGTCCCTTCAAGATAGAGAATTAATGTGCCATTGCCTCGATCTGACGTGCCGTGGTTAAATGGTAAGAAGTCTCTAAAGTTTACTGCAGTAAACTTGGACGAGCACTGCTGATCCACAGAGACTTGATTGGGTTCAAAGGAGTTGTCTGGGAGGTTGAGGTAAAGAATGTCTTTCATCCTGATAATTTCGAGAAGATTAGGACCAAGATAATTTATAGTTGCTTTGCAACTACCAACTCTGGTCGAGAAGTGAGATTTGGATGATGCACTCAAATGGTGTGGCCAATTGAGCTAAAATTTGGCAAGGCTTCATGATTTCATCATATAAAGAATATGTATAATTTTCATACCAATTGGATAAACCAAAATGGTACTTCCTTCACAAATATTTCCACTGACCAGAAACTTGCAAAACTTCTAGATGAAAAATGGCTTGATGAACCAGCCCAAAATGGGTGGAGGTAGGTTATATGGATAATAGAAGGCCTAGAAAAATTGGCAGCCATAATGGAGCAATATAAAATATACTTGCTTCACAATCTGAAATTTGGGACAGAATCAAAGAATTGAAGGTGAGCTCACATGGAGGCATTACATGAGCTCTACTTTGGTGGAGGGCTAATATATAATGATATGAGAAACCATGAAAAATGGCAACTCATATGGATATGCCTAGCTTGTACTTCCTTCACAACCAGTTCCCTTAGACATGAACTTTGGAAAATCATAATTAAATAATTACTTGGCAAATGAGGTTGAAATTTGGCATGTGGCAATGATATGGACAGGAAAAGGTGTCCAAGGAGTTTGAGGTCAATTGGGAAAAGTAAAATATCACTTGCTTCACATTCTGCCATTCAGGACAGAACAGGAAATGCAGTAATTGAGCATGATGAGGAACATGGCAAATGAAATATTTTGCCATATTTGAGAAAGATATGACCCAAAAAATTTATTAGAATTATTTCGGAATTTTAGCAGTGATGCAAATAAAGGTTGCTTCACAACCAAGGGCAGACAGGGTTATTCCTTTAATAGAAAAAGGAATATTCCTGAGAAAAAGAAATTAGGGTTTGGTCAAGCAGTGGAGTGGCATGATCTTGGCAAGGTTTTTAGAATGATGAGCCACTTGGGAGGGAAAAAGAGGATGATTTCCCAGGTGGCCAGGCCACAGAACCACTCCAAAAAGAAAAACAGAGCAAAAACCAATTAAATTAAAAGAAAAAGAAAAGGGCCAAAATCCAGGCTGTTACAACTCTTACCCCCTTAAAGAAATCTCATCCTTGAGATTTAGTTGCTCTGGGAACAAGTATGACTTGAGGAGACCGTTTCCAACTCGGGCATCCTTTTTCCTTTATATATATGTTTCCCCCAAGAATTTCAGATGATCAACTTACCTTGCTCTAGGATGGCTTTTCCCAAATTTTGATGGGTCTTTGCTCATATACCAAATCCTGTTGTTGATGTTGATCTTCTCATATCTGCAGTGATGTCTGGCGGATCTGATCATAAATTCCCCTTTGGTCATGAAAACCTTTTAATTTCTGTCATGGGGTTGCTGCAAATAAATGCAAGCCTTCTGGGTTTAATAAATGCTTCGAATTAATCATGGCCATCTTCTGACGGGATCTGACTGCTCATAGGTGCACCGATTTATCTTGATTTATTTCCTTTGGCTCGATCATGTGGCATACACCAGAGATTTGACTGCCTTCTGTCGTGAGCAATACAACGGTGTATGGAGTTATAGCTATGTCATACCTCGGATATTTATATCTTGAGACTTTGCCCGACAGGGGCTGACAGACAAATGTTTTTCCTGACAGACTGACCGTGTACTTGATTCTGTCGGCGAGTATGCCGGGTCTGAGCTGATTATTCGGCTTTTGACTTCCTCATTTTGTCGGTATACCCATTGTTGGGAATACGCATATCAAGCGGGTCAGCGAGATATAAAAATCCTTGTAAATAGAGTAGGCCGCTGAAGATGTATGTCTTTATGGATTCATATGGAATTATGGCCTCCAACTGACTTGGGGTATCCGGACCCTGATGGTCGTGCAAAATCATCATACCTTTGTTGTCAGTCTCACCCTTTAACGGTCATGATTTTCTTTGTCAGGATACCTTTCTGAAATAACTTGGCCACACATGTCCTCGATTCTTTGTATGACCATGACTGTGGCTTGTGCAATATTGTTGGCATTATTCCTTCTACTTATTTTCTGACCTGTGTCCGCACATATATGACATATACTCGGGGTTTGTAGCTGTACAGAGCTCATTGCTGAGGCCAATCGTATAAGAAGGTGACAAGAGTTCATGAGATCCCCCTTGTAGGTGCGGAATATTGTCCTTGGTGGCCATTGTCAAGACTGTTACTTCTTTCTTAGGTATATCTGCTGATCAGTGCCGTATCCCGTATGAGTGATCGATCTGACCCGGGATACATGCGTACCAATCATATGCAACTGAATAACATATTATTGCGGCAGGCATATGTTTTGACTGAATTGTTCCTCTGACAAAATTATTGCAAATCTGATCCTTGAGATGTACTGCCATATACTACCAACTCATCATATAATTTCTGAGGGTGGTGCATAGTATGGTACTAATGCGGACTGGGTGGCTTACGAGGGAAGCCATCTGAGTAGCTTGCTGAGGGAGACTCTTAGATTCTGCTCGAGGCTTTTGTCTGGGTAGCGTGCAGAAGAAATCTCGATAGCTTACACCGAAGCTTGGTCGGATTATTGTGCTGGAGAAACTTGAGTTTCGTACTTGAGAAGCTTCTCCTCGGGTTTGCTTGTTGAGAAAAATTCATTTCCGTCTGTCAGAAGCTTTTACCGAGGTATCTTGTTGAGAAAGACCAAGTACCGTGGGCCAGAAATTTTCACATATCATGCTGAGGAAAATTTTGAGGAGCCTTGCCTCATAAATTTCTTCCGATAGCGTGTGGAATAATGATGGGTTTCTTATGTCCAAACTTCATACTGATATGCAGACTGAAATCCATGCACACTTCCATAATATTTTGCGACTGATTATTTGTATGAGAAAGTTTGTTTGACTATCTTCCTTGAGCATATCACATCCTGACTTTCTCTTGGAGTATAACATATTTCAAGTATCATTTATTGCTGAGCCAAAACTTTGCCTATGATCCATACCTTTGACTGAAAAATATACCGTTGGTCTTGCATCTGACTTGTCTTTCTGCTGGCGGGATCATTACTGTTGTAGAATTGATGCGGATAATCAATCCAAGACACAGTTGGTATTCTGAGCAGATATTCCTTGTATTATGCGGTTGACTGAGAAGGCCATAATGTTTAGCTGAGCTTCTTCCAAATATTTGAAATACTTATTACTTCTTCGAGTCAGGTGTCAGTTGATGAGAAACTCTTTATAGGGGGAGAATAATGTAACACCGGGGCCCAAAAAGAAAGAAGCAAAAGAAAACTCAACTAAACAAAAACACACAACAACAATCAATTCACACACAATCAATATCACATACTACTGCTAGTCACGCAATATGCATGCCTACTTAAGCACACAAATTTCATGGGATCTCCGGTTCTACGATCTAGCATGATGTGACGGTGTGCACGAGGACGAACAAATGTGTGGAAAAATTGGTGTAAACAACGCTACATCAAGTGCTAGCTTAGCCAGGTAGCAACCTGGACTAGCTCGGAGGTGAGGACGCACTCGGTAATCATGTAGCAGGACACAAAGGTCGCAACCACATTATTATCAAGCGGACGGAAAAAGATCCATACTTGTCCAAGAAATAAGGATAGCGGGGAAAAACTGAGCCTGCTGGCATTGCCCTTTCGTGATAACTAAGATCATTAAGGGTTGCCAACATGACAAGAAGAAAGGGCGATCCGTGATAGAAGCATGTCTACCACCGAAACAAAAGGTGGGGCTGAAGGAAATAATTCGGTGCGATACTTGAGCACCACTTTTGCAAACAGTGTCAGGATCACTTGGCATCACTCTGCTGGGACAGAAATGACGCCAAACACCGAAGAATGAGCAAGAAAAGAAAACTGGAGAAATGCAAAGGTTGAGCTGTAGTGGACCCGGACCGATGCCATCTACACTCACCATATTAAACCGCTAGTAACAAAATAATAAGGCTATATGCATGCTATGCAACAAACAAATGCAGCAACCAAATGCAATAAACAAGCCGGACTTTAAACTACCGATTTCTACCGGTTTCTACCGTTCGCGCTGACTAGGGCATCCTACAGCCAGACTTGCTCTGATACCAAGCTGTGGCACCCCGGCTCAGAGAAATCGTAACGCCCCGTATTCCAGCCCGGAGATCAAGGAGAAGTCTCTAGAATACGGCACTGCTTGACATAGAACAAATCAGCTCTTATTACAAGAATAATAATTACACGGGTCAGATGTTACAATGACCACATCAGCATGGCGACACTACGCCTGCGATACTACACTTGCTCTATGATAGCAGCGGAACATCTCGTAGCAGCGGAAAACTTCTAGCAGCGGAACAATGACGAAGGTGGTGACCTCCACTCCGCAAGGACTCTGGCTGGGACACGATCTAGCTCGCACGAACGGAAACCACGACAAGCAATCAAGCAATCACGGCATCACCTGCAATATGGCATGACACGCCAGGTCAGTACATTGAATGTACTTGCAAGCTCACAACAACTAGAAGCATCAAGGCAAAACAACAACATAGCATTAAGCAGGTTAATTAAATTAACATCTACCATGATACAACATCAACTACTAAGCATGATATGAAACTACTACAATACTAATAAATCACCATCTCAGATCTCCATAACCATATCTCTCTTGGCTAACCGGCCAAGCAATATACCATCTCGATCACCTCATGATCAAAACCAAACGGTGATCTTTCCGGTGATCACTACCATGGCCAACACTTGGTCTCAAAGTGTGATCTTTCCGGCGATCACTACCTTGACCAACACTTGGTCTCAAACATCGTCATCAACATCCTGTCAATCTAAACTGCTCAATATATCAACATATCAACATATAAATCACCTATAAGTCATTCCGTCATGTGAGTGTTGATCGAACGGTGGGACCTAATACGGACGCGACTATCGATAGATTAAATACACTCTGCAGAGGTAGCACATTGTACCCACACCACGGAACCCATGGCCTCGCACTCCCATTCGGGTGGACCAACGGCATTCCGACAAAACCAATCTACTGCCGTGACACTCTCCCGGCCACTCCTACCCATCCCCAATTGGGCTAGTCCTGGGTGGCCCCGTGTCTACCAAAGACACCCCGACCATCGTCATGGTCAAACGTAAACTCTCCCACACAGGGACACGCGCGCAAAATCTAACTTCGGGCACACAAGGTTATGCCCGCCTACCTGATCAGGGTAAGCACGCCCATAACCTTCCCTCGTGGGAGGCACCGGCGAGATGCACGACAATAGACCCAGTTAGGACCTTCTCACACAGGTAAGCGTGGTTGCACTGGAAAAAGCCTGGTTCGGCGGCACCTGGCCAACTTAATCACGGAATTTATCCCCAAAATATAGCTGTGGGAACTAATACACCAATATCAACTATCAAACTATAATCCAAGTCATAGCAATATCCAACAGATAATCCAAGCATAACATCATCATCTCAAAATACTCCAAGGGTAGCACTACACTACTGTCATGATAAATCCGAAAATCATAATCCTACTACTCCCATAACAAGAATAAAACTGTTTGGCTAAGATCCACATGTAGACATCATCTTCGAAAATAATACCCCAAGCAACAGAACATCAACTAGCATCATGAAAATAATCATACTAACCACTAATAATCCAAAGGCACCATGATATCCAAAGTAATACTCCAAAAATATCATATACAACACCACCATGAAAATAATCATAACATAAGCCACTAATAATCCAATGACAACATGTCAACCACATAAGTTGCAAAATATAAGTCCTGAAACTCCAAGCAACATCATGGCAATAACAAGATCAAAATACAACTCCGAGAAATTGTCATGCAGAAAGTCATGTAGCTAAAGCAATATTTTAAACAAGTTCAAATAATTTAAACCATGGCACTGCATCGTAATCATGCAAATGGAGGGTGTGGCTTCCCTGGGGTGGATGAGATCAACGGAAGAAAGTGCGAGAAGTTCACGGAACAAATCGCCGAAAAGCGTACTCTCTCGGAGGGGGCTGAATAAGGGCATGGGCAAAATGGTCATTTTCAGAATGTCAAAACATGGTAAAAATGGTTCCATCAGAACGGGCTCGATGAAACGAAGAAATGGGCTTTGTATTCACCTCATTTGGAGTTGGGAGCAAAATGTTATGAATGTTTTTCTGCTAGGGACCTATCTGTAAAGAAATCATCTCAAACAGGCCCTCGGCTGGAAAAACAGAAAGCGCACTCCAGGGAATACGTCTTCTCCTGCGGAAACGTATTCCCCACTGTAACAGAGAGAAATACGTCTTCAGAGGAGGAAAGCGTACTTTCGCTGAAGTAGAAGCTGAATACGCTTTCAGAAGAAGGAAACGGATTGCTTGGGAATTCGTCTCCACTTAACTGACGTGGAGGAGCGGAGTCAACGGGCGAGGGGCTGACGCGCGGGGCCCGCGGCCAACTGGAGGGGAGGGGGTCAGCGCCTTCGTCCCCTTCCTCTCGCCCGCGCCTGGCCGCGGCAGAGAAGGGTCCCGACAGGGCCCGTCGGCGATTCTGGCCGCCTCCCGCGGTGCTCGGCACACTGACGTGCTCGGGGAATCGAGCCGCATCGCCTGGTCGGCCTCCCGGTTGCTCAAGACGACGGGAGCGGGAGCAGCCTCGACCGCGGTGGACGGCCACGTCGGGCGGCGACGGGCATGGCTCCCTGGTGCGCCGGAGGGTGAGGGAAACAGCAGGGGAGGGTCGCTGGATGCTGGGTGAAGCTCTGGTGGTGGAACAGAGGAGGGAGGGAGCTCGGCTTGACCGAATTTAGCCGGAGGGCCGAGGCAACCACGGCGGCAATGGAGGGGCAAGAGGGGCTCCAGGGCTCGGGGAAGTGGATGGGAAGGGGGAGAGGAGTGAGGCGAGGCGGATGCTGTGCTCGAAGGGCTCGGGGAGGGCCATTTATAGGCAGGAGCGGGAGGTGCCGCGCTGGCGTCGTCGCGGACACGTGTCCGGTGTTGTGGACACGTGCCCACACTCGCGAGCTCGGAGGTAGGAGACGAGGGAGGTGCAGCGGAGTTCTCACGGGGCAGTGGAGGCCAAGGGAGCGCAGGAAGGAAGAAGACGACAAGCTCCTAGCCAAAACCGTCACTGTTCGTCTGTGGGCGCGCGTCGGTGAGCTAGCTTCCGGAGGCGGAGCGGGGTCCAGGTGATCGGTAATGACGCGGGCCAGCTGCTGGACACGCTCACACACTCGAAGCCGACGAGGGGGAGCGGTGCCAAAGAACAAACGGTGCTCTGGACACGCCACAGTGCACAGAGCGCGTAAATGTGCATGCCAGCTGAGCGGTCACCACACGACATGGCACTGGGAAGTCATGAGAGGCAGGGAAATGGTGTCTAGAGTTATGTCCCTCCAATATAGAGCATTAATGTGCCATTGTCACGATCTGAGGTGTTGTGGTTAAATGGTAACAAGTCTCTGAAATTTACTGCAGTAAACTTGGACGAGCACTGCTGATCCATAGAGACTTTATTGGGTTCAAAGGAGTTGTCTGGGAGGTTGAGGTAAAGAAGTACTTTCATCCTGGTAATTTGGAGAAGATTAGGACCAAGATAATTTATAGTTGCTTTGCAACTACCAACTCTGGTCCAGAAGTGAGATTTGGATGATGCACTCAAATGGTGTGGCCACTTGAGCTAAAATTTGGCAAGGCTTCATGATTTGATCATATGAAGACTCTGTATAATTTTCATACCAATTGGATAAACCAAAATGGTACTTCCTTCACAAACATTTCCACTTTCCAGAAACTTGCAGAAATTCTAGAGGAAAAATGACTAGATGAAACATTCCCAAAATGGGTGGAGGTAAGTTATATGTATAATAGAAGGCCTAGAAAAATTGGCAGCCATAATGGAGCAAGATAAAATATACTTGCTTCACAATCTGAAATTTGGGATAGAATCAAAGAATTGAAGGTGAGATCACATGGAGGCATTACATGAGCTCTACGTTGATGGAGGGCTATTATATGATGATATGAGAGACCATGCAAAATGGCAACTCATTTGTATATGCCTAGCCTTTACTTCCTTCACAACCAGTTCCCTTAGACAGGAACTTTGGAAAATCATAATTAAATAATTACTAGGCAAATGAGGTTGCAATTTGGCATGTGGCAATTATATGGATGGGAAAAGGTTTACAAGGAGTTTGAGGTCAATTGGGAAAAGGAAAATA
Source organism: Aegilops umbellulata (assembly GCA_032464435.1). Classification (NCBI taxonomy): domain Eukaryota; kingdom Viridiplantae; phylum Streptophyta; class Magnoliopsida; order Poales; family Poaceae; genus Aegilops; species Aegilops umbellulata. The sequence continues at coordinate 353,248,671 of CP136055.1, forward strand.
GAACTTGCTTCACATTCTGCCATTCAGGACATAATAGGAAATGCAGTAATTGAACATGATGAGGAACATGGCAAATGAAATATTTTGCCATATTTGAGAAAGATATGACCCAAAAAATTTATGAGAATTATTTGGGAATTTTAGGAGTGATGGAAATAAAGGTTGCTTCACAACCTAGGGCAGGCAGGGTTATTCCTTTAAAGAAAAAGGAATAATCCTGAGAAAAAGAAATTAGGGTTTGGTCAAGCAGTGGAGTGACATGATCTTGGCAAGGTTTTGAGAATGATGAGCCACTTGGGAGGGAAAAAGAGGATGATTTCCCAGGTGGCCAGGCCACAGAACAACTCCAAAAAGAAAAACAGAGCAAAAATCAATTAAATTAAAAGAAAAAGAAAAGGGCCAAAATCCAGGCTGTTACATCATGTCTACATAGTTCTCGAACCTATAGGGTCCGCACGCTTAACGTTCGATGACGATTTTGTATTATATGAGTTATGTGATTTGGTGAACGAATGTTGTTCGGAGTCCCAGATGAGATCACGGACATGAGAGGAGTCTCGAAATGGTCGAGAGGTAAAGACTCATATATAGGACGATAGTATTTGGACACCGGAAGTGTTCCGGTGGTACCGGGTATGTATCGGGTCAACAGAAGGAGTTTCAGGCTACCCCCGGCAAAGATATGGGCCGATTGGGCCAAGAGGGGAAACGCAGCAACCAACATGGGCTGTTGCGCCCCCTTGCTGGCCGAATAGGAGGAGGAAGGGAAAAGGGGAAGAGAGAAGGAAGGGGAGGCAATTCGGCCTCCCGCTTACATCCCTCCTCTCTCCCCTTTCCTTCCCTCTCCGAAAAACATGGTAAGGGGGGGCGAATTGGACAAGGCCCCCAAGTAGGATTCCTCCTACTTGGGACTCCCCATAGTTGTCCCCTCCCCCTCCCACCTATATATATGTGGGGAGGGGGTGCCTAGAACACACAACAAACATCGTTAGCCATGTGCGGCGCCCCCGCTCCATAGTTTACGCCTCCGGTCATATTCACGTAGTGCTTAGGCGAAGCCCTGCGCAGATCACTTCACCATCACCATCACCATGCTGTCATGCTGATGAAACTCTCCCTCGACACTTTGCTGGATCAAGAGTTCGAGGGACGTCATCGAGCTGAACATGTGCAGAACTCGGAGGTGTCGTACGTTTGGTACTTGATCGGTCGAAACGAGAAGAAGTTAGACTACATCAACCGCGTTGTCAAACGCTTCCGCTTTCATCTTCGAGGGTACGTGGACACACTCTCCCCTTCTCGTAGCTATGCATCTCCTAGATAGATCTTGCGTGAGCGTAGGATTTTTTTTGAAATTTCATGCTACGTTCTCCAACACCCCGAGGGTATGTTATTGTTTTTATGTTTATGTTGCACAAAGTCCCTTTAACAAGAACAAGCTCACCCAAGCATCTTTTTGCAATCCGCCGAAGGTGCGCCCTAGTGACTCCTCAAGCGGTTTACCATCCGCCAGCGGGACGTCGGATCCTGCCACTCCTCCCCCAGCTCAAGACGGGATGGGGGAGGCAACGTCTACTCTAGTCCGCCACGTTGATGTGACGGGGGCCGAACAGCCGGCGGTCATGCCCGACGTTGAGACCTCGGCCCACAAGGCCAACGAGATGGTGTCACTGAGGGAGTCCTGGATTAAGGGGTCCTCGGACAGCCGGACTATATACTTTAGCCGGACTGTTGGACTATGAAGATATAAGATTGAAGACTTCGTCCCGTGTCCGGATGGGACTCTCCTTGGCGTGGAAGGCAAGCTTGGCAATACGGATATGTAGATCTCCTCCCTTGTAACCGACTCTGTGTAACCCTAGCCCCCTCCGGTGTCTATATAAACTGGAGGGTTTAGTCCGTAGGACAACAACAATCATACCATACGCTAGCTTCTAGGGTTTAGCCTCTATGGTCTCGTGGTAGATCAACTCTTGTAATACTCATATCATCAAGATCAATCAAGCAGGAAGCAGGGTATTACCTCCATCGGGAGGGCCAAAACCTGGGTAAACATCGTGTCCCCCGCCTCCTGTTACCATCCGCCTTAGACGCACAGTTCGGGACCCCCTACCCGAGATCCGCCGGTTTTGACACCGACATTGGTGCTTTCATTGAGAGTTCCACTGTGCCATCACCGTAAGGCTTGATGGCTCCTTCGATCATCGGCAACGATGCGATCCAGGGTGAGGTTTTCCTCCCCGGACGGATCTTCATATTCGGCGGCTTTGTACTACGGGCCAACTCGCTTGGCCATCTGGAGTAGATCGAGAGCTACGCCCCTGGCCATCAGGTCAGGTTTGGAAACTTGAACTATACTGCCGACATTCGCGGAGACTTGATATCTGACGGATTCGAGCCCATGTCAGGTGCGCCGCACAGTCACGACGAGCATGATTTAGCTCTGCCGTCGGACAGTGCTCGGGAGATCACACCTGTGACTACTTCGGCCCTTAAACCAGAGTAGATTGCGTCATCCGAGGACGGGTGGATGGACCCGCCTCGGAGGCCGCGCACTCAGCGGCGATAGAGCCAAATGCTGACATCACTTCCTATGAGACCCGTGTTGCCGGACACTTGGATTCGTCCCCGGGCACGGACTCCGAGCCGCCTGCGTCCGTGCCCATCGAATTCGATTGGGCACCGATCATGGAGTTTACCTCCGCGGATATCTTTCAGCACTCGCCCTTTGGCGATGTGCTAAACTCGTTGAGGACTCTCTCCCTGTCAGGAGACCCTTGGCCGAACTATGTCCAGCTAGAATGGGATGCGGACGACGAAGAAATTCGCTCCCCACCCACCACCCACTTAGTAGCCACTGTCGACGATTTAACCGACATGCTCGATTCCGGCTCCGAAGACATCGACGGTATGGACGACGATGCATGAGACGAACAGGAGCCATCGCCCACAGGTCACTGGACAGCCACTTCATCACATGATATATACATGGTGGATACACCCAAAGAAGACAACGATGAGGAACAGGAGGATGCAGCGAAGGATAACCCCCTCGAGAAGCAACCAAAGCGACAACGCAGACGTCGCTCCAAATCCCGCCTCGGCAAAAACAGCGATAACAGCACAAGAAAGAATGAGACCCCGGTCGACTCCAAAGCAATAGAGCAGGACGAGCCAGCGGACGGCGACCATAGTATGGAGCCACTATCCGACCACGGCGACACCGAGGGTAGAAATCATCAACCTGTCTCCGGAGAGGAAAATAGTCCGAATGACGATGTACACATCATCCCGGAAAGGAACTTGGAATAAGAGAACCTCCACAGAAGGCTTATTGCCACCGCGAGGAGTCTTAAGAAGCAGAAACAAAGGCTTAAGGCCGCGAAAAATACACTCATCAGTAGATGGAACAAAGTGCTGGACACTGCTGAAAAGTACGATGGCAGTCACCACACAAAGAGTTACCCAAAGCGCAAGCTGCTGCCTGAATTCGATGACGAGGCTTTAGAGCCTATGCAGCCGAAAAATAAAACCGCCAATCAGCCGGATCGACCACCCCGTGGCCGCGATGGGGCGGCTAACGATGTCGGATATAAGCCAGCACATGACTTATGTGAAGACTTGCTCGAAAAAGCAGGTATAACCAGGTCCATCTACGGATCTAGGAAGCGCGCCCCGGCACAGAATCAAAACCGAACACTACAACCGCCAGAACACCACGATACATCCAAATACAGGGGTGCCGCACACCCCCTATGCTTCACCAATGAGGTACTGGATCATGAATTTCTAGAGGGATTCAAACCCGTGAACATAGAGGCGTACGACGGAATAAGAGACCCTGGGGTCTGGATTGAGGACTTCATCCTCCATATCCATATGGCTCGCGGAGACGATCTCCACGCCATCAAATACTTGCCCCTCAAGTTGAAAGGACCAACTTGGCACTGGCTGAAGAGCCTCCCCGAAAACTCAATTATAAGTTGGGAGGAGCTTGAGGATGCTTTTAGGGCTAACTTTCAAGGGACCTATGTCCGACCTCCAGACGTAGACGATTTAAGCCATATAATTCAACAGCCTGGAGAGTCAGCCCGAAAGCTTTGGAACAGATTTCTTACTAAGAAGAATCAAGTCGACTGCCCGGACGCCGAAGCCTTAGCAGCTTTCAAACACAGCGTTCGAGACGAATGGCTCGCCAGACACCTCGGACAAGAAAAACCAAGGACAATGGCAGCCCTAACAAGCCTCATGACCCGCTTTTGCGCGGGCGAAGACAGCTGGCTGGCCCATAGCAGCACCAGCGACCCAGGCACATCTGAAGTCAGGGATGGTAATGGAAAACCACGACGCAGTAAAAGCAAGCGTCGAAGTAACGAAGACAGCACAGACAAAATGGCGGTAAACGCCGGATTTAGGGGCTCTCGACCCGGTCAGCGGAAAAAGCCTTTCAAAGGCAACAGAGATGGATCGTCCAGCCTAAACAAAATTCTAGACAAATTATGTCAGATTCATGGCACCTCCGATAAACCTGCAAATCACACCCACAGAGAATACTGGGTCTTCAAGCAGGCTGGAAAGCTAAACGCCAAACACAAGGGGAGGGAGACACCAAGTGAAGATGAGGACGAGCCTTGCCAGCAAAACACCGGGGGATAAAAAAATCCCACCAGAGGTCAAAGCAGTGATCATGATTCACGTAACAAAAAGAAGGAGCAACCATGCACTCCGAGACATATGCGCTGTAGAGCCCGTCACCCCTAAGTTCAACCCTTGGTCGGCCTGTACGATCACTTTTGATCGCAGGGATTACCCGACTAATATCCGGCACGGAGGATCGGCTGCCTTGGTACTAGACCCAATAATCGACGGATACCATCTCACCCAAGTCCTTGTGGACAGCGGTAGCAGTCTTAATCTGATATATCACGACACAATCCGCAGAATGGGGATAGACCCGACAAGAATCGGCCAAAGCAATACTACCTTTAAAGGAGTAATACCAGGCCCAGAGGCCCGCTGTACGGGCTCTCTAGTACTAGAGGTTGTATTCGGTTCTCCCGACAACTTCCGAAGTGAAAAGTTAACCTTCGACATCGCTCCATTCCGAAGCGGCTATCAAACACTACTCGGAAGAACAGCCTTCGCTCGTTTTAATGCAGTATTGCATTACGCTTTTCTTAAACTTAAGATCCCGGTCCACGTGGCATCATCACAGTTAGCGGAAATATTGAGTGTTCCTTACGTGCGGAAGAACGTGTGGCGGCTTTAGAAGCCGAAAACTAAAACGGCCTCTCCAACCAGAATAAATGATCGGTCGTCAAACCGCGGACACTGCTAGACGAGTCCGGCGCACCACTAGCCGTAACAACTTAGATAAACCTGAGATTGGTTTGATGGATATACCCCCATAGGCGGTACCAGGGGCTTCGCGCATGTAAAAAGGACTACAGTTCGGCTCGACCTTACTTATATTGAATTTTAATGGTTTATTGAGAATAACCAATTCTTCGCACGACAACTTTCACCTAAGTTCTTCTCTTTTACAGATGATAATTGTGCTACACCCTTCCAGGATACGGCACAACAGAGACACATGCGCAGACGTGCAACAGGGCCTCGCTGAAAGGTTTCCTTTTAGATTAAGACCATGTGTAAACCTTTTTTACTGTCTCTTATTGCTTCACACCCTCCGGATACTCAGCATAACCGAGAGGGATGCTGACGTTATTGGCATTTCGCCACGTCAGAATGATGCACGTACCTGGACACTCAGGGTTTATTATCAAGGGCGTTACTCAGCCCGGTATATGTTGTAAAGACCGAATACCTTAGGGAGTGTTCGGCATCGCGAGTTTGGAGTTTGGCCTTATATGCATCAGCTCTGAATCATGTCTTTGGTCAAATGTTGGGTTTGCCCGGCTCCCGCATTTTGCTACGTTACGTTCCGCTCTATCGGCTAAGGTGGCACTGTTGGGGAACGTTGCAGAAAACAAAAATTTTCCTACGGTTTCACCAAGATCCATCTATGAGTTCATCTAGCAACGAGTCATGGGAGAGAGAGATTGCATCTACATACCACTTTGTAGATCGCGAGCGGAAGCGTTCAATGAACGGGGATGAAGTAGTCGTACACGATGTGATCCAAATCACCGGAGATCCTAGCACCGAAAGCACGGCACCTCCGCGTTCAACACACGTACGGTCAGCGTAACGTCTCCTTCTTCTTGATCCAGTAAGGCAAAGGAGAGGTTGGGGAAGAAGGCTCCAGCAGCAGCACGACGGCGTGGTGATGGTGGAACTACAGTACTCCGGCAGGGCTTCGCCGTGCTCAACGGAGGAGGAGGAGGTGTTGGAGAGGGAGAGGGAGGCGCCAATGACCAGGGGTGCGGCTGCCCCCTCCCCCCCTTTATATAGGAGTGCCAAGGGGGGGCGCCGGCCCTAGGAGATCCAATCTCCTTGGGGCGGCGGCCAAGGGGAGGTTTCCCTCCCCCCCAAGGCACCTAGGAGGTGCCTTCCCCTTGTGGGACTCCTTCCCTTTGTAACCCTAGGCGCATGGGCCTCTTGGGGCTGGTTCCCCTTGGCCCATGTAGGCCAAGGCGCACCCCCTAGAGCCCATGTGGCCCCCGAGGCAGGTGGCCCCACCCGGTGGACCCCCCGGGACCCTCCGGTGGTCCCGGTACAATACCGATAACCCCGAAACTTGTCCCGATGGCCAAAACAGCACTTCCTATATATAATTCTTTACCTCCGGACCATTCTGAAACTCCTCGTGACGTCCGGGATCTCATCCGGGACTCCGAACAACATTCGGGTTACTGCATATACATATCTTCACAACCCTAGCGTCACCGAACCTTAAGTGTGTAGACCCTACGGGTTCGGAAGACATGCAGACATGACCGAGACGGCTCTCGGGCAATAACCAACAGAGGGATCTAGATACCCATGTTGGCTCCCACATGCTCCACGATGATCTCATCGGATGAACCACGATGTCGAGGATTCAATTAATCCCGTATACGATTCCCTTTGTTAATCGGTATTTTACTTGCCCGAGATTCGATCGTCGGTATCCCAATACCTCGTTCAATCTCGTTACCGGCAAGTCACTTTTCTCGTACCGTAATGCATGATCCCGTGATCAAACACTTTGATCACATTGAGCTCATTATGATGATGCATTACCGAGAGGGCCCGGTGATACCTCTCCGTCAAGCGGAGTGACAAATCCCAGTCTCGATCCATGTCAACCCAACAGACACTTTCAGAGATACCCGTAGTATACCTTTATAGTCACCCAGTTACGTTGTGACGTTTGGCACACCCAAAGCACTCCTACGGTATCCGGGAGTTACACGATCTCATGGTCTAAGGAAAGGATACTTGACATTGGAAAACTCTAGCAAACGAACTATGCGATCTTATGCTATGTTTAGGATTGGGTCTTGTCCATCACATCATTCTCCTAATGATGTGATCTCATTATCAATGACATCCAATGTCCATAGTCAGGAAACCATGACTATCTATCGATCAACGAGCTAGTCAACTAGAGGCTTACTAGGGACATGTTGTTGTCTGTTATTCACACATGTATTACGATTTCCGGATAACACAATTATAGCACGAATAAAGACAATTATCATGAATAAGGAAATATAATAATAATGCTTTTATTATTGCCTCTAGGGCATATTTCCAACAGTCTCCCACTTGCACTAGAGTCAATAATCTAGTTACATTGTAATGAATCGAACACCCATAGAGTTTTGGTGCTGATCATGTTTTGCCTTAGGGAGAGGTTTAGTCAACGGATCTGCGACATTCAGATCTGTGTGCACTTTACAAATTTCTATGTCTCCGTCTTGAACATTTTCACGAATGGAGTTGAAGCGACGCTTGATGTGCCTGGTCTTCTTGTGAAACCTGGGCTCCTTTGCAAGTGCAATAGCTCCAGTGTTGTCACAGAAGAGTTTGATTGGCCCCGACGCATTGGGTATGACTCCGAGGTCGGTGATGAACTCCTTCACCCAAATTGCTTCATGTGCCGCCTCCGAGGCTGCCATGTACTCCGCTTCACATGTAGATCCCGCCACGACGCTTTGCTTGCAACTGCACCAGCTTACTGCCCCACCATTCAAAATATACACGTATCCGGTTTGTGACTTAGAGTCATCCAGATCTGTGTCGAAGCTAGCGTCGACGTAACCTTTTACGACGAGCTCTTCGTCACCTCCATAAACGAGAAACATTTCCTTAGTCCTTTTCAGGTACTTCAGGATATTCTTGACCGCTGTCCAGTGTTCCTTGCCGGGATTACTTTGGTACCTTCCTACCAAACTTACGGCAAGGTTTACATCAGGTCTGGTACACAGCATGGCATACATAATAGAACCTATGGCTGAGGCATAGGGGATGACACTCATCTATTCTATATCTTCTGCCGTGGTCGGACATTGAGCTGAGCTCAATTTCACACCTTGTAACACAGGTAAGAACCCTTTCTTAGATTGATCCATATTGAACTTCTTCAATATTTTATCAAGGTATGTGCTTTGTGAAAGACCTATGAGGCGTCTCTATCTATCTCTATAGATCTTGATGCCTAGTATATAAGCAGCTTCTCCAAGGTCCTTCATTGAAAAACTTTTATTCAAGTAGGCCTTAATGCTGTCCAAGAGTTCTATATCATTTCCCATCAAAAGTATGTCGTCTACATATAATATGAGAAATGCTACAGAGCTCCCACTCACTTTCTTGTAAACACAGGCTTCTCCATAAGTCTGTGTAAACCCAAACGCTTTGATCATCTCATCAAAGCGAATGTTCCAACTCCGAGATGCTTGCACCAGCCCATAAATCGAGCGTTGGAGCTTGCACACCTTGTCAGCATTCTTAGGATCGACAAAACCTTCCGGCTGCATCATATACAATTCTTCCTTAAGGAAACCATTAAGGAATGCCGTTTTGACGTCCATTTGCCATATTTCATAATTGTAGAATGCGGCAATTGCTAACATGATTCGGACGGACTTCAGCTTCGCTACCGGTGAGAAAGTCTCATCGTAGTCAATTCCTTGAACTTGTCGATAACCCTTAGCGACAAGCCGAGCTTTATAGATGGTCACATTACCATCCGCGTCTGTCTTCTTCTTAAAGATCCATTTATTTTCTATCGCTCGCCGATCATCGGGCAAGTCTGTCAAAGTCCATACTTTGTTTTCATACATGGATCCTCTCTCGGATTTCATGGCTTCTAGCCATTTGTCGGAATCCGGGCCCGCCATTGCTTCCTCATAGTTCGAAGGTTCACCGTTGTCTAACAACATGATTTCCAAGACAGGGTTGCCGTACCACTCTGGTGCGGAACGTATCCTTGTGGACCTTCGAATTTCAGTAGGAGCTTGATTAGAAGTATCTTGATCATCATCATTAGTTTCCTCTCTAGTCGGTGCAGGCACCTCAGAAACGTTTTCTTGAGTTTCGCCATTTTCCGGTTCAAGAGGTAACACTTCATCAAGTTCTACTTTCCTCCCACTTACTTCTTTCGAGAGAAACTCTTTCTCTAGAAAGGATCCATTCTTGGCAACAAAGATCTTGCCTTCGGATCTGAGGTAGAAGGTATACCCAACAGTTTCTTTAGGGTATCCTATGAAGACGCATTTTTCCGACTTGGGTTCGAGCTTTTCAGGTTGAAGTTTCTTGACATAAGCATCGCATCCCCAAACTTTTAGAAATGACAGCTTAGGTTTCTTCCCAAACCATAATTCATACGGTGTCATCTCAACAGATTTCGACGGAGCCCTATTTAAAGTGAATGCGGCAGTCTCTAAAGCATAGCCCCAAAAAGATAGCGGTAAATCGGTAAGAGACATCATAGATCGCACCATATCTAATAGAGTGCGATTACGACGTTCGAACACACCATTACGCTGAGGTGTTCCAGGCGGCGTAAGTTGTGAAACTATTCCACATTTTCTTAAGTGTGTGCCAAATTCATGACTCAAGTATTCTCCTCCACGATCTGATCATAGAAACTTGATCTTTTTATCACGTTGATTTTCAACCTCACTCTGAAATTCCTTGAACTTTTCAAAGGTTTCATACTTGTGTTTCATTAAGTAGATATACCCATATCTACTCAAGTCATCAGTGAGGGTGAGAACATAACGATAGCCACCGCGATCCTCAACACTCATTGGACCGCACACATCGGTATGTATGATTTCCAATAAGTTGGTTGCTCGCTCCATTGTTCCTGAGAATGGAGTCTTGGTCATTTTACCCATGAGGCATGGTTCGCACGTGTCAAATGATTCATAATCAAGAGACTCTAAAAGTCCATCTGCATGGAGTTTCTTCATGCGTTTGACCAAGACGGCAGTGCCACAAATATGTGGGACTATTATTATCAACTTTAACTCTTTTGGTATTCACACTATGAATATGTGTATCATCACGTACGAGATTCATTAAGAATAAACCATTAACCATCGGAGCATGACCATAAAACATAACTCTCATATAAATAGAACAACCATTATTCTCGGATTTAAATGAGTAGCCATCTCGAATTAAACGAGATCCAGATACAATGTTCATGCTCAAACTTGGCACTAAATAACAATTATTGAGGTTTAAAACTAATCCCGTAGGTAAATGTAGAGGTAAGGTGCCGACGGCGATCACATCGACCTTGGAACCATTCCCGACGCGCATCGTCACCTCGTCCTTCGCCAGTCTCCGTTTATTCCGCAGCTCCTGTTTTGAGTTACAAATGTGAGCAACTGCACCGGTATCAAATACCCAAGAGCTACTACGAGTACTGGTAAGGTACACATCAATTACATGTATATCACATATACCTTTTGTTTTGCCGGCCTTCTTGTCCGCTAAGTATTTGGGGCAGTTCCGCTTCCAGTGACCACTTCCCTTGCAATAAAAACACTCAGTCTCGGGCTTGGGTCCATTCTTTGGCTTCTTCCCGGCAACTTGCTTACCGGGTGCAGCAACTTCCTTGCCGTATTTCTTGAAGTTCTTTTTACCCTTGCCCTTCTTGAACTTAGTGGTTTTATTCACCATCAACACTTGATGCTCCTTCTTGATTTCTACCTCTGCTGATTTCAGCATAGCATATACCTCAGGAATGGTCTTTACCATCCCCTGCATATTGTAGTTCATCACAAAGCTCTTGTAGCTAGGTGGAAGTGACTGGAGGATTCTGTCAATGACCGCTTCATCCGGGAGATTAACTTCCAGTTGAGTCAAGCGGTTGTGCAACCTAGACATTTTGAGTATGTGTTCACTGACAGGGCTATTTTCCTCCATCTTACAGCTAAAGAATTTGTCGGAGACTTCATATCTCTCGACCCGGGCATGAGCTTGGAAAACCATTTTCAGCTCTTCGAACATCTCATATGCTCCATGTCTCTCAAAACGCTTTTGGAGCCCCGGCTCTAAGCTGTAAATCATGCCGCACTGAACGAGGGAGTAATCATCACAGCGTGACTGCCAAGCGTTCATAATGTCTTGTTCTGCAGGGAGAATAGGTGCGTCACCCAGCGGTGCTCGTAGGACATAATCTTTCTTGGCAGCTATGAGGATGATCCTCAGGTTCCGGACCCAGTCCGTATAGTTGCTGCCATCGTCTTTCAGCTTGGTTTTCTCTAGGAACGCGTTGAAGTTGAGGACTACGTTGGCCATTTGATCTACAAGACATATTGTAAATATTTTAGACTAAGTTCATGATAATAAAGTTCATTTAATCAAATTATTTAATGAACTCCCACTTAGATAGACATCCCTCTTCTAGTCATCTAAGTATTACATGATCCGAGTCAACTAGGCCATGTCCGATCATCACGTGAGACGAACTAGTCAACATCGGTGAACATCTTCATGTTGATCGTATCTTCTATACGACTCATGCTCGACCTTTCGGTCTTCTGTGTTCCGAGGCCATGTCTGTACATGCTAGGCTCGTCAAGTCAACCTAAGTGTTTTGCGTGTGTAAATCTGTCTTACACCCGTTGTATGTGAACGTTAGAATCTATCACACCCGATCATCACGTGGTGCTCCGAAACAACGAACTGTCGCAACGGTGCACAGTTAGGGGGAACACTTTTTTGAAATTAGTATGAGGATCATCTTATTTACTACCGTCGTTCTAAGTAAACAAGATGCAAAACATGATAAACATCACATGCAATCCAATAATAAACGTGACATGATATGGCCAATATCACATAGCTCCTTTGATCTCCATCTTGGGGCTCCATGATCATCTTGTCATCGGCTTGGCACCATGATCTCCATCATCATGATCTCCATCATCGTGTCTCCATGAAGTTGCTCGCCAACTATTACTTCTACTACTATGGCTAACGCGTTTAGCAATAAAGTAAAGTAATTTACATGGCGTTTCTCAATGACACGCAGGTCATACAAAAATAAAGACAACTCCTATGGCTCCTGCCGGTTGTCATACTCATCGACATGCAAGTCGTGATTCCTATTACAATAGCATGAACATCTCATACATCACATATAGATCATTCATCATTCATCACAACTTTGGCCATATCATATCACAAAGCACTTGCTGCAAAAACAAGTTAGACGTCCTCTAATTGTTGTTGCAAGTTTTACGTGGCTGAATTAGGGTTCTAGCAAGAACGTTTTCTTACCTACGTGAAAGCCACAACGTGATTTTTCAACTTCTATTTACCCTTCATAAGGACCCTTTTCATCGAATCCGCTCCAACTAAAGTGGGAGAGACAGACACCCGCCAGCCACCTTATGCAACTAGTGCATGTTAGTCGGTGGAACCGGTCTCACGTAAGAGTACGTGTAAGGTTGGTCCGGGCCGCTTCATCCCACAATACCGTCGAAGCAAGATAAGACTAGTAGCGGCAAGAAAGTTGACAACATCTACGCCCACAACAAATTGTGTTCTACTCGTGCAATAGAGAACTACGCATAGACCTAGCTCATGACGCCACTGTTGGGGAACGTTGCAGAAAACAAAAAATTTCCTACGGTTTCACCAAGATCCATCTATGAGTTCATCTAGCAACGAGTCATGGGAGAGAGAGATTGCATCTACATACCACTTTGTAGATCGCGAGCGGAAGCGTTCAACGAACGGGGATGAAGTAGTCGTACACGACGTGATCCAAATCACCGGAGATCCTAGCACCGAAAGCACGGCACCTCCGCGTTCAACACACGTACGGTCAGCGTAACGTCTCCTTCTTCTTGATCCAGCAAGTCAAAGGAGAGGTTGGGGAAGAAGGCTCCAGCAGCAGCACGACGGCGTGGTGATGGTGGAACTACAGTACTCCGGCATGGCTTCACCGTGCTCAACGGAGGAGGAGGAGGTGTTGCAGAGGGAGAGGGAGGCGCCAATGACCAGGGGTGCGGCTGCCCCCTCCCCCCTTTATATAGGAGTGCCAAGGGAGGCGCCGGCCCTAGGAGATCCAATCTCCTTGGGGCGGTGGCCAAGGGGAGGTTTCCCTCCCCCCCAAGGCACCTAGGAGGTGCCTTCCCCTTGTGGGACTCCTTCCCTTTGTAACCCTAGGCGCATGGGCCTCTTGGGGCTGGTTCCCCTTGGCCCATGTAGGCCAAGGAGCACCCCCTAGAGCCCATGTGGCCCCCGAGGCAGGTGGCCCCACCCGGTGGACCCCCTGGGACCCTCCGGTGGTCCCGGTACAATACCGATAACCCCGAAACTTGTCCCGATGGCCAAAACAGCACTTCCTATATATAATTCTTTACCTCCGGACCATTCCGAAACTCCTCGTGACGTCCGGGATCTCATCCGGGACTCCGAACAACATTCGGGTTACTGCATATACATATCTTCACAACCCTAGCGTCACCGAACCTTAAGTGTGTAGACCCTACGGGTTCGGGAGACATGCAGACATGACCGAGACGACTCTCGGGCAATAACCAACAGCGGGATCTGGATACCCATGTTGGCTCCCACATGCTCCATGATGATCTCATCGGATGAACCACGATGTCGAGGATTCAATTAATCCCGTATACGATTCCCTTTGTCAATCGGTATTTTACTTGCTCGAGATTCGATCGTCGGTATCCCAATACCTCGTTCAATCTCGTTACCGGCAAGTCACTTTTATCGTACCGTAATGCATGATCCCGTGATCAAACACTTTGATCACATTGAGCTCATTATGATGATGCATTACCGAGAGGGCCCGGTGATACCTCTCCGTCAAGCGGAGTGACAAATCCCAGTCTCGATCCATGTCAACCCAACAGACACTTTCAGAGATACCCGTAGTATACCTTTATAGTCACCCAGTTACGTTGTGACGTTTGGCACACCCAAAGCACTCCTACGGTATCCGGGAGTTACACGATCTCATGGTCTAAGGAAAGGATACTTGACATTGGAAAACTCTAGCAAACGAACTATGCGATCTTATGCTATGTTTAGGATTGGGTCTTGTCCATCACATCATTCTCCTAATGATGTGATCTCGTTATCAATGACATCCAATGTCCATAGTCAGGAAACCATGACTATCTATCGATCAACGAGCTAGTCAACTAGAGGCTTACTAGGGACATGTTGTTGTCTGTTATTCACACATGTATTATGATTTCCGGATAACACAATTATAGCACGAATAAAGACAATTATCATGAATAAGGAAATATAATAATAATGCTTTTATTATTGCCTCAGAGGCGGTCCTATTCCTCCCTTGGGGAGAGGGGATTTTAGATTCTTCTCCCCGATTATCCTCCTTCGCAGAGGCACTAATTCCCCCGGTTTGGATGAATAATGAGTGAGGACCGCTTCCGGCTTCTTTATTCCCCCCTTTATCTTCCCCTGATGGCGCTTGATAAGGTGCGAGCTCAAGCATTCTGGCCAGTACTGGATCAGTTGAGCCTTCGGGAAGGGGGGCCGAACACCTGATCATCTTCGCCTTTTTAACCCAGTCCTGGTCAAAGAGCGACTTTTCAGAACAATGTTGTGATAAATAAATAGACAGCATGTTCGGCCGAAGGACTACTTACTTGGGTGTCTGGACGATTGCAGTTTAGACCCGCATCCTCGGTGGTGTCCGGACACTTTATTCGTGATCCAAAGAACAATCTGTACATCTCTTCGAGCGTCACGCCGAAGAAGTGCTGAATAGTTCGCGGTCCATCCGAGTTGAACTCCCACATACGGAGAGGTCGACGTTTGCAAGGCAGGGCTCGACGAACTAGCATGACTTGCATTACCTTGACAAGGTTGACATCTCTCTCGAGGAGATCTCAGATGCGACTCTGCAATGTCGGCACATCATTTACTGGTCCCCAGTCTAGCCCCTTGTTGACCCATGATGCCAGTTGTGGCGGGGGGGCCGAGCGGAAGGCAGGGGCGGCTACCCGCTTGGTACCTCGGGGAGATGTGATGTAAAACCACTCATGTTGCCATAAGCTGGACACCTCCGGGAAGGAACCCTTTGGACATGTAGCATCGGCGCCTTTGCTTATTATGGCACCTCCGCATTCTGCGTGTCACCCATTAATCATCTTCGGCTTCACGTTAAAGGTCTTGAGCCATAAGCCGAAGTGTGGGGTGACATGGAGGAAGGCCTCACACACGACGATGAACGACGAGATGTGAAGGATAGAATCCGGGGCCAGATCATGGAAATTGAGCCCGTAATAAAACATGAGCCCTCTAACATAGGGATCTAGACTAAAGCCTAGCCCTCGGAAGAAGTGAGAGACGAACACGACACTCTCGCTGGGTTCGGGAGTGGGAATGACCTGCCCTCGGGCAGGCAGCCTGTGCGAGACTTTGGCGGTCAGATACCTGGCTTCTCTTTGCTTCTTGATGTCCTCCTCTGTGACAGAGGAGGGCATCCACCGACCTTGAAGGTTGGATCCGGGCATGATTGTAGGTCCGATGCGCCTAGCCTGAGCTTGGGTGTTGGAACTCAAGGTGGGGGAAGGATGCGATTGAGCGCGAGAAGAAAAGGACAGGCTTTGGCCCCTTTATAAAGAGGGTGAATATCAAGCGTCCTCCGTGTGGCCGTTTGGAACTTGCCTAAAATCGAGGAGTCATACCAACAGGCACGATTGGGTTACCCATACCCGTATTGATGAGAATCCCGTGATAATGGGAGCACGATCTCTGCTTCGACAAGACGTGCCAATAAAACTTCCTCGCAAAATGTCTAGTGGCAGGCTGGGAGAAACTGTTCGAATAATGACCAGGCTGTGGTGTGATGTCACGCTATGAAAAGTTGTCAGCAGATTAGATTTTGTTGGAGTTGTGTCGAATATTATTGTACAAGGTAGGTTACAGTTGGACTTGGTTTTGGACTGTGTGTAGACAGGGTAGGAGTTGTGTCCTAATAGGACACTTGTATCCTAGGCATCTCATATATATCGGGGGTAGACACACGATGTAACCTATGCCAACATAATAGCACGGGCACGCGGGGAAGCCGATAGCGTGTGTTGGCGCCCAGGCGGCCGGAGTGCGGTATTATAGTGGTGTCATGAGGAGGAGCGCCCGTAGTCATGCCCCGGGGATGTAGCCATATCGGTGAACCTCATTAACAAATCTCGGTGTCGTGCCTCGTGTGATTGCTTGGTCCTCGGTAGATCGACAGAGCGCCTCGGATTTATTCTAACAAGTGGTATCAGAGCAAGGTTCGATCGAAGGTCGCGGTTGTTGATCTAAAGGAGCTGCGGCGGAGATCGGAAGTTGATCGGTGTGTGGCTGAGAGATCGAAAGTTGTGGCCACGACGGCTAGCGAATGGTTTGATCGGGATCGGCAGCAAGATCAACGATCTACATGGACAGACAGCAAACGAAGAAGCGATCGGACAGAATTCTTGGCGGATCGCAAGTGAGCGTACAAGCAAGGCGTGTGCGTCAGGCGAGACGTGCGGCAGTCGATCACGTGATCGATCGGGCGAGCGTCAGTGGTGCGTGTATGTGATGTGACTGCTGGGGACGGCGGCTGCGTAGCCCTAGCGCACGATGCGTGCGGTAACGGCGGCTGGTGCGTGCAGTAGTGTAGGCCCATGGCGATGCGGCTCATGTGTCTGCAGCAGGGCAAGGCCGAAGCTGGCCAGAATCGAGTATTGCGCACAGGTGCTGCCCAATAGTATGCGCGCAGGAGGACTCTTGGCATGAGCAAGTGGCCCACGGCGCTGGTGCAGCCATGAGCTGTGACTCAGGGTCAAGTACGTATGGGGTGCAGCCGAAGGATGCAAGTGCATGTGAGATTTGTTAAAAGGATAAAACAAAGGCGTCAGATATCTGTGTGTGTATATTTTCCATCGGATGCAAAGAAAAAGCAGGGACGGAGAAGCTTTGGGGCTGCATGTGAGCAAGGATGAACGGGAATTTTTTGATCTTGTCCACATGGGAAGGCTACTAGAGGGATTCTTCAATTGGCTCTATTTGCTTGGTACACTTACATGTATGTACGGGATGGTAGAAGTGCACGGTACAGAAAATAAAGGCGTGGTCGCAGGTCCATGGAAGATGGCGTGTGTGGCAAGGGCGACGTGCGTATAAGGCTTGTGGAGCCTGGAGCGCGTCGTGAGGGATCATGCAGACACAGGGCGTCAAGCAATGCACTGAGACATGCGGGCGGACAAGAGGCGGGGTGGAGCATGATTGCAGTCGGATAACTTCGGCTGGGTCGGACTGGACTGTCTAACGGATCGGCGAGGATGTCGGTCAAAGCAGAAGATGGCGGTGATTTCAACGACGACGACATAGGAGCTTGATGCTGATGGTGGCTGACTTCTGGGGCGTGGAAACACGTGGTGCAGGTCTAAGGGCTTGTGCGGCTTCGACAAGACTATGGCGCAGGGTTGATTCAAGGCGGTGTACACATGAGAGAGCTTGAAGTCGACAGGGCGCAGGGTAGCGTGGCCAGCTACATAGAGTCATGTTGAAGGTGGAGCTGGAGTCTGATGGATGACTTCACTCTGTGCTAATGGAGGGGCTACGGCGTAAATGCATGGAGAGTCGAAGCCTATTTCAGCGGGATAGCGAGAGACACGTGGATCGGACTGGGTACCAGTGGTCTGAAGGAGACGTGATACTCGGCATCGGTCGGTGACGATCGATGGTTCTCTACAGTGAGGGTTGAGGCAGTGGGGGCTAGCTACCCGGGAGACTCGACCAGGACAGCAGAGGCTCGACGCAGTGATAGCGGCGAGGCGTGCGGTATGCACGGGACACAGCGACAGGCCAGGGCACCGGTGGTCTGATATGTTGTTAGACAAAGTGTGCAGGGGGTGCTGAAGCAGTGTTGACGAGTACCGGATTCAAGTTGGTGACTGGGTCTATCAGTACCGGAAGATGGACAGGAGTTGACCATGGAGAATCTGAGAAAGTGACGGAGAGTCTGGAATTGTCAAAAGCTGAGAGTACATGGCCGTATATTCTATGGTGTTCAGTGCACATGGCAAAGTGCGTATGACAAATACAGAAGGAGGCGGAGTGCTATAGCGGTGGGACATGTCAGAGACTATCCGGAAGAAGGGTGAGACAACTGCGAATTTGACACAGGGTGACACAGGGCGACGGTGCAATTCCTTCAAGTTTCATACAAGCGGTCAAGAAAGAGCGGTGATGTTGAGTTCACGTAACTCTTATGTGTGGCGTCCAATATGTGAATTGTTCACTTTCACGCAGGTTACTGATCGGTGTGTGATGGCGTTGAACGGATTCTCCGAAAGTTGGGAGTACAACGTAGAGTAATGAGGAACTTAATTTTGCTCAAGTATTGACTGTGAAGAAGACGAGAAGGGACTACAGTTGCAGGTGGAGTCACATGGAGTCTGGGAGTAGCAGCGGTGCTCATGGTGTATCTCAAGTCCAATGTACATGGAAGTTTGACGCATTGACAAATCCAAGATGGTGGAGAATATTCGCCAAGGTGGAGTTTGTTAGAGTTGTGTCGAATATTATTGTACAAGGTAGGTTACAGTTGGACTTGGTTTTGGACTGTGTGTAGACAGGGTAGGAGCTATGTCCTAATAGGACACTTGTATCCTAGGCCTCTCATATATATCGGGGGTAGACACACAATGTAACCTATGCCAACATAATAGCACGGGCACGCGGGGGAGCCGGCGGCGTGTGCTGGCGCCCGGGCGGCCGGAGTGCGGTATTGTAGCGGTGTCATGGGGAGGAGCGCCCGTAGTCATGCCCCGGGGATGTAGCCATATCGTTGAACCTCGTTAACAAATCTCGGTGCCGTGCCTCGTGTGATTGCTTGGTCCTCAGTAGATCGACGGAGCGCCTCGGATTTATTCTAACAGATTTGTGGAAATATTATTCTCTCTACAGTGGTATGCGGAATTTGTTTTGCAGAGCCGGACACTATCCTTGTGTTCAAAATCTTCTATGGAATATTCGGAGGAGGAACCCGCCTTGCAGTGCCGAAGACAATCTGCGCGCCGGACTCATCGTCATTGAAGCCTGGTTCAGGGGCTACTGAGGGAGTCCTGGATTAGGGGGTCCTCGGACAGCCGGACTATATACTTGAGCCGGACTGTTGGACTATGAAGATACAAGATTGAAGACTTTGTCCCGTGTCCGGATGGGACTCTCCTTGGCGTGGAAGGCAAGCTTGGCAATACGGATATGTAGATCTCCTCCCTTGTAACCGACTCTGTGTAACCCTAGCCCCTCCAGTGTCTATATAAACTGGAGGGTTTAGTCTGTAGGACAACAACAATCATACCATAGGCTAGCTTCTACGGTTTAGCCTCTATGATCTCGTGGTAGATCAACTCTTGTAATACTCATATCATCAAGATCAATCAAGCAGGAAGTAGGGTATTACCTCCATCGAGAGGGCCCGAACCTGGGTAAACATCGTGTCCCCCACCTCCTGTTACCATCCGCCTTAGGCGCACAGTTCAGGACCCCCTACCCGAGATCCGCCGGTTTTGACACCGACAGTCACCGAGGTCATCAAGGAGGGGTGGTGTCGGTGTCAAAACCGACGGATCTCGGGTAGGGGGTCCCAAGCTATGGATCTTGGATCAATGGGGAACAAGGGACGACAGTCACAATGTTTAGCCAGGTTCGGGCCCTCTCAAAGAGGTAAAACCCTATGTCCTGCTTGATTATATTGATGTGTATAGGATGACTATAGAGTCGATCTACCACGAGATCAGTTGAACTAAACCCTAGGCGAGTAGGATGATGGTCATTGTTCTAGCCTCTACATACTAAACCCTCTGGTTTGTATAGACACCAGGGGTATTAGGGTTACACATGGTCGGTTACAAGGAAGGAATAAACATGCCGATTCTTCTTATCGTGACTTGGAGTGCACACCAAGGCATCAAGGATCTTTTGTTCGAGCATGAAGTCTCCTCATAATTCTATCTTCTAACAGTTCATAGTGTGGCCTGTTGGGAAACGTAGCATGCAAATTCAAAAAAAATCCTACGCTCACGCAAGATCTATCTAGGAGATGCATAGCAACGAGAGGGTCTTGTCCACGTACCCTCGTAGACCGAAAGCAGAGGCATTTGACAAAGCGGTTGATGTAGTCGAACTTCTTCTTGTTCCAACCGATCAAGCACCGAACGTACATCACCTCCAAGTGCTACATACGTTCAGCTCGATGATGTCCCTCAAACTCTTGATCCAGCAAAGTGTCGAGGGAGAGTTCCTTCAGCATGATGGTGTGGTGACGGTGATGGTGGAGTGATCCGTGCAGGGCTTCGCCTAAGCAATACGTGAATATGACCGGAGGTGTAAACTGTGCAGGGGGGCACCGCACACGGCTAGGAATCAATGTTGTATATTCTACCGGTGCCCCCCTCATATATATAGGTTGGAGGGGAGGAGAGGCAGCCAAGGGGGCGCCCCAAGTAGAAGGAATCCTACTTGGGCGCCTCCCAATTCAGCCTCCCCCCTTCCATAGTCATCCGGAGGGGGAAGGAAGGATGGGGGAGGCCGAATCCCTCCCCTTCCTTTCCCTATTCTCCCCTTTCCTTCCCCCCTATTTCAGCCTACATGGGGTGCACCAGCCACCTAGGGGTTGGTCTGTCCCGCCCATGTAGTTGTCGGGGGGATGCCTGGAACCCCTTCCGGTGACCCGATATGTACCCGGTACCTCGGAACACTTCTGGTGTCCAAATACTATCATCCTATGTATGAATCCTTACTTCTCAACCATTTCGAGACTCCTCGTCGTGTCCGTGATCTCATCCAGGACTCCGAACAACACTTGGTCACCAAATCACACAACTCATATAATACAAAATCGTCATCGAACATTAAGCGTGCGGACCCTACGGGTTCGAGAATTATGTAGACACGACCGAGACACCTCTCCAGTCAATAACCAATAGCGGAACCTGGATGCTCATATTGGTTCCCACATATTCTACAAAGATCTTTATCGGTCGTACCGTAATGACAACATACAGTATTCCCTTTGTCATCGGTATTTACTTGCCCGATATTCGATCATCGGTATCTTCATACCTAGTTCAATCTCGTTACCGACAAGTCTCTTTACTCGTTCTGTAATACATCATCCTGCAACTAACTCATTAGTCACATTGCTTGCAAGGCTTCTTATGATGTGTATTACCGAGAGGGCCCAGAGATACCTCTCCGATACTCAGAGTGACAAATCCTAATCTCGATCTATGCCAACCCAACAAACACCTTCGGAGATACCTGTAGAGCATCTTTATAATCACCCAGTTACGTTGTGACGTTTGATAGCACACAAGGTATTCCTCCGGTATCCGGGAGTTGCATAATCGCATAGTCAAAGGAATATGTATATGACCTGAAGAAAGCTATAGCAATAAAACTGAACGATCAATATGCTAAGCTAACGGATGGGTCATGTCCATCACATCATTCTCCTAATGATGTGATCCCGTTCATCAAATGACAACACATGTATATGGTTAGGAAACTTAACCATATTTGATTAACGAGCTAGTCTAGTAGCGGCTTACTAGGGACATGGTGTTTTGTCTATGTATTCACACATGTATAAAGTTTCCAGCTAATACAATTCCAGCATGAATAATAAACATTTATCATGATATAAGGAAATATAAATAACAACTTTATTATTGCCTCTAGGGCATATTTCCTTCAGTCTCCCACTTGCACTAGAGTCAATAATCTAGTTCACAACGCCATGTGATTTAACACCGATAGTTCACATCTTTATGTGATTAACACCCATAGTTCACATCGCCATGTGACCAACACTCAAAGGGTTTACTAGAGTCAATAAACTAGTTCACATTGCTATGTGGTTAACACCCAAAGAGTACTAAGGTCTGATCATGTTTTGCTTGTGAGAGAAGTTTAGTCAATGGGTCTGTCACATTCAGATCCGTATATATTTTGCAAATTTCTATGTCTACAATGTTGTGCATGAGCTACTCTAGCAAATTGATCCCACTTTCAATATGTATCCAGATTGAGACTCAGAGTCATCCGGATCAGTGTCAAAGCTTGCATCGACGTTACCCTTTACGACGAACTCTTTGTCACCTCCATAACCGAGAAATATTTCCTTAGTCCTCTTTAGGTACTTAAGGATAATTTTGACCGTTGTCAAGTGATCTACTCCTGGATCACTATTGTACCCCTTTGCCAAACTCATGCCAAGGTACATAATAGGTTTGGTATACAGCATGGCATACTTTTTAGAACCTATGGTTGAGGCATAGGGAATAACTTTCATTATCTCTCTATCTTCTGCCGTGGTCGGGTTTTGAGTCTTACTCAACTCCATACCTTACAACTCAGGCAAGAACTCCTTCTTTCACTGATCCATTTTGAACTCCTTCAAAATCTTATCAAGGTATGTACTCATCGAATGTCTTATCAAGCATCATGATCTATCTCTATAGATCTTGATGCCCAATATGTAAGCAGCTTCACCAAGGTCTTTCTTTGAAAAACTCCTTTCAAACACTCCTTTATGCTTTCCAAAAAATTCTACATCATTTCCGATCAACAATATGTCATTCACATATACTTATAAGAAAGGTTGTAGTGCTCCCACTCACCTTCTTGTAAATACAGGCTTCACCGCAAGTCTGTATAAAAATATATGCTTTGACCAACTCATCAAAGCATATATTCCAACTCCGAGATGCTTGCACCAGTCCATAGATGGATCGCTTGAGCTTGCACACTTTGTTAGCACTTTTAGGATTGACAAAACCTTATGGTTGCATCATATACAACTTTTCTTTAATAAATCCATTAAGGAATGCAGTTTTAGCATCCATTTGCCAGATTTCATAAAATGCGGCAATTGCTAACATGATTCAGACAGACTTGAAGCATCGATACGAGTGAGAAAGTATCATCATAGTCAACACCTTGAACTTCTCAAAAACGTTTTTTGACAAGTTGAGCTTTGTAGATAGTAACACTACTATCAGCGTCCGTCTTCCTCTTGAACATCCATTCATTCTCAATGGCTTGCCGATCATTGGGCAAGTCCACCAAAGTCCACACTTTGTTCTGATACATGGATCATGTCTCAGATTTCATGGCCTCAAGCCATTTATCAGAATCTGGGCTCATCGTCGCATCTTCATAGTTCGTAGGTTCGTCATGGTCTAGTAACATGACTTACAGAACAGGATTACCGTACCACTCTGGTGCGGAACATGCTCTAGTTGACCTACGAGGTTCGGTAGTAACTTGATCTGAAGTTTCATGATCATTATCATTAGCTTCCTCTCTAGTTGGTGTAGGCATCACAGGAACGGTTTTCTGTGATGAGCTACTTTCCAATTCGAGATAAGGTACAGTTACCTCATCAAGTTCTACTTTCCTCCCACTCACTTCTTTCGAGAGAAACTCCATCTCTAGAAAGGATCCATTCTTAGCAACAAAGATCTTGCCTTTGGATCTGTGATAGAAGGTGTACCCAACATTTTCTTTTGGGTATCCTATGAAGACGCACTTCTCCGATTTGGATTCGAGCTTATCATAAGCATTGCAACCCCAAACTTTAAGAAATGACAGCTTAGGTTTCTTTCCAAACCACAGTTCATACGGTGTCGTCTCAACGGATTTAGACGGTGCCCTATTTAACGTGAATGCAGCTGTCTCTAATGCATAACCCCAAAACGATAGTGGTAAATCGGTAAGAGACATCACAAATCGCACCATATCTAATAAAGTATGGTTACAACGTTCGGACACACCATTACGTTGTGGTGTTCTAGGTGGTATGAGTTGTGAAACTATTCCACATTGTTTTAAATGAAGGCCAAACTCGTAACCCGAATATTCGCCTCCGCGATCTGATCATAGAAACTTTATTTTCTTGTTACGATGATTCTCCACTTCACTCTGAAATTCTTTGAACTTTTCAAATGTTTCAGACTTGTGTTTCATCAAGTAGATATACCCATATTTGCTCAAATCATCTGTGAAGGTCAGAAAATAATGATACCCGCCGCGAGCTTCAACACTCATTGGACCGCATACATCGGTATGTATTATTTCCAATATGTCATTACCTTGCTCCATTGTTCCGGAGAACGGAGTTTTTAGTCATCTTGCCCATGAGGCATGCTTTGCAAGTATCAAACGATTCATAATCAAGTGATTCCAAAAATCCATCTGTATGGAGTTTCTTCATGCGATGTACACCAATATGACTTAAACGGCAATGCCACAAATATGTTGCACTATCATTATCAACTTTGCATCTTTTGCCACAAATATGTTGCACTATCACTATCAAATATGTTGCACTATCATTATCTTCCCTCATCACGATCGAGATTCAATAAACCATTCACATTGGGTGTATGACCATCGAAGGTTTTATTCATGTAAACAGAACAACAATTATTCTCTGACTTAAATGAATAATTGTATTGCAATAAACATGATCCAATCATATTCATGCTCAACGCAAACACCAAATAACATTTATTTAGGTTGTCCAACACTAATCCGGAAGGTAGAGGGAGTGGGCGATGTTGATCTTATCAACCTTTGAATCACTTCCAACACACATCATCACCTCGCCCTTAACTAGTCTCTGTTCATTTTGCAACTCCTGTTTCGAGTTACTAATCTTAGCAACTGAACCGGTATCAAATACCCTGGGTTACTATGAACACTAGTAAATTACACACCAATAACATGTATATCAACTATACCTTTGTTCACTTATTCGTCCTTCTTATCCGCCAAGTATTTGGGGTAGTTCCGCTTCTAGTGATCATTCCCTTTGCAGTAGAAGCACTTAGTTTCAGGCTTAGGTCTAGCTTTGGGCTTCTTCACTGGACTGGCAACTTGCTTTTCATTCTTCTGGAAGTTCCCTTTCTTTTCCTTTGCCCTTTTTCTTGAAATTAGTGGTCTTGTTAACCATCAACACTTTGATGCTCTTTCTTGATTTCTACCTCCGCCGATTTCAGCATCGGTAAGAGCTTGGCAATCGTTTTCGTCATCCCTTTCATATTATAGTTCATCACAAAGTTCTAGTAACTTGGTGATAGTGACTAGAGAAATCTGTCAATCACTATCTTATCTGGAAGATTAACTCCCATTTGATTGTAGTACCCAGACATTCTGAGCATATGCTCACTAGCTGAGCTATTCTCCTCCATCTTGTAGGCAAAGTATTTGTCAGAGGTCTCATACCTCTTAACACGGACATGAGTCTGAAATATCATTTTCATCTTCTTGGAACATCTCATATGCTCCATGGCATTCAAAACATTTTTGAAGTCCCGGTTCTAAGCCGTAAAACATGGTGCAGTAAACTATCAAGTAGTCATCATACCGAGCTTGCAAAATGTTCATAATGTCTCCATCTACTCCTGCAACAGGTTCGTCACCTAGTGGTGCATCAAGGACATAATTCTTCTGTGCAGCAATGAGGATAATCCTCAGATCACGGACCCATTCCGCATCGTTGCTACTATCATCTTTCAACTTAGTTTTCTCTAGGAACATATCAAAAAACCTAGGGGAGCTACAACGTGAGCTATTGATCTACAACATAGATATGCAAATACTATCATTACTAAGTTCATGATAAATTAAAGTTTAATTAATCAAATTACTTAAGAACTCCCACTTAGATAGACATCCCTCGAGTCATCTAAATGATCACGTGATCCAAATCAACTAAACCATGTCCGATCATCACATGAGATGGAGTAGTCTTCAATGGTGAACATCTCTATGTTGATCATATCTACTATATGATTCACGTTTGACCTTTTGGTCTCCAGTGTTCTGAGGCCATGTTTGTACATGCTAGGCTCCTCAATTTTAACCCGAGTATTCTGCATTGCAAAACTATCTTGCACCCGTTGTATGTAAACATAGAGCTTATCACACCCGATCATCACGTGGTGTTTCGGCACGACGAATTATAGCAATGGTGCATACTCAGGGAGAACACTTATACCTTGAAATTTTAGTAAGGGATCATCTTATAATGCTACCGCCGTACTAAGCAAAATAAACATCCAATTACATAAGTGACTATACAGATCATTCACACACAACTCAATAAACAATTGCATGCATTATAAAGTAGGAGAAACGATCGTCTAGTCATCTACTTCTTGTGACGCTCCCGCCATAGCTATGTGGCTCGATCCTTCATATGGGTCAGGAAGAAGACAATTCCTCATGTCAACGATCCTCCTGTACATCTCGTAGCTTGTGTATGCGTCCATGGCCGCGTACTTGACATGTCCATCCAGTCTCTCATGCCACACACTGTGCCAGGCGTTCTTGTCCTTATTGCTCTCTTCCTTCATCTTCGCGTAGTAGGGGTCGATGATGGCTGAGGCGAGGTCAAACAGGGAGTTTAGTTTGTTTTTGTCGCTGCCCCAGACCTTGTAGGGGTGCTGTATGTTGACAAGATTCGGGCATTTCAAGTCCGAAACCTTGAGCGCTTTTAGATCGTTGGTGGTGTCCACCATAATGAAACTATAGTCGGAGCTGTTGATAAACCTGGAGAAACACTCGCAAGGCCTTGTGGCAAGGTGGTAGGGTAGACGAGGACGTCATGTCGCATGCACAACTGGGCGACGGCAACCTTCTGATCATCCCCGGCATGACCGATGGTGTACTCGAGGTCGAAGCCGACCACTCGGTACTTGTCCTCGGCAAGGAACTGCTCCATAGTTTGGATGGAGCTCTCCACCGAGACCGGATCGTTCGTGTACACCATCGAGAGGGCCTTCCCCTCATGTGGGTGTCCACTATGTGATGCATGGTGAACTGCCCGCCGTTGTCGTCGTCGGCCGCTGGGAGCGCCATTGGAGCCACGGCGAGCGCCATTGGAACCGCTGGATGTCCTCTCTGTATGTGTCCTCGTGGGTGTGCTTATTGTGTCGTGTGAGATGAGAGATGAATGTAAATGGCCGCAGGAATAAAAGGTGGCCGGGCAGCATGGATTCTCGGCACGTCCGCATGACAGTTTTTGCAGCGGGTAACTGCATCATCGTGCCGCGCCCGCCGCAACCACTTGCACATGAACGTGCCTGGTCGTGCGCCAGCCATAAACACTGGCAGCGCACGTGGAGGGACAAGGGCAGAGCACCCAGATGGATGCGAGAGCAGAGCGCGCGCGGCAGGACGCGAGAGCAGAATGGCGCCGTGGCCGCCTGAACCGCAAGCAACCACACGCACAGAGCAGTTGAACACGCAGGAAATGGTCGCTTACAAGCTGGCCGACAGTTGCGCCGCTGCGTAGAGAGCGACCGTGTGCTACCACCTCTGTCTAGTCTATAGTCTCCTTTATATTCTTTGCCATACTTTGCCCTCAAATTTAACCAACAAAATGTTAATGCATGTTTTAAAAATATATAATTGGAAACTATGTTCAAATACAAATCCAACTATATAATCTTTGGCGACAAGCATTCGTATTTTATTAGTTAAATCATACTTATAAACCAGGACAGTGGTATAGTAGGTAATTAAATCGCAAACATTTTTTTATTAACCGTATGTGTACGTGGCCTATTGTCATCCTTTCGCACGTCTTGTCACCCCGCTGCCGTAGACGGCTTACAGCGCAAGCTTGCAAAGCGCGCGTGGGCATTCTTTTGGCCTAACGGTGGCGCCAATGAACCATCGGTGAGCCCATTCCTGCGCAACCTCGCAGGTTTCCGTGCAAGCATCCCACCCGACTCGGTGAAATCCCCAAAAATCGCAATGCTTATCGGCCTGCTATAAAAACCCTCACGGCCGGCTAGTCCCGCGTCGCATTTTCCCCTCCCTCCCTGTAGCTTATGTCATCTGCTTCTCCCACAATCACCAATGGCACCGGTCCGTCGTCGTCGCTCAGCCACTCCGCCATCATCAGAGGACAGCTCCAGCTGGGAGGCTACACCGTGGCGGCGGCGCAGTACCCGACGTAGTATAGTGCGCGTGGCGTCCCTGTTGGGTGTGCGTGGAACACCCACCACACGCTCCACCGCCGGTGTCCGTCGGCAGCTGTTGCCGGCCTCCGTTGCCGCCACACCACCGTCAAAAGCCAGGGCCATCGCCCGCTCCGCCGCCGCGGCCCGAAGGCGGGAGGTGGCCGTCGTGGCCGCCACCCCACTGCCGGCCACTGTGGCCATCACTCGCTCCGCCACCGATGCCCGAAGGCGGGAGGTGGTGGTCGTGGCCGCCACCCCGTCGTCGGCCACCGTGGCCGCCAGCCCACCGTCGACCGCCTGGGTCATCACCCGCTCCGCCACCGCCGCCTGAAGGCGGGAGGCGGAGGTGGATGCTCGCACGTGCATCAGCGACCATGCGCGCTACACCGAGTTCCTGCGGGAGGAGGAGGAGCACCTCGTCAAGCACGCAAAGAGCCTTACCGCCGTCGTGGCTGCGGCACACGCTGCCTCAGAGGCAAGGAATCAGGAGATCTACGAGGAGAACCACCGCTTCGAGAGGGGTCGTCTGGAGTGGCGGGCGTTCCAGGTGAGCGTCCCTGAAGCTGCAACAGCGGCAGGCACCATATTGCGGTTGCCCAGCTCGTCGGTAGGGTCCTCCGTAGAGGATAGGAAGCCGGAAGTAGTACAAAGCCCCTCCGCAGTAGTAATAGTATTTAGGGGCTACTTTGTTCAGTTCATCTGACTATAGATGTGGTGGAACTATACAACGTACTTAAAATTAGCTAGTATATATAGTTGAAGTAGCTATTTCAGTACGTGGTTGGCAACAATTGGGAAAAGTTTGGTCGGTTCAGCTGTCGAGTTGAACTGTTTGTAGAAATTAAGAACGACTGCTTAATCTATGAATGAAATCTATGCTTAATTACTGAATTTTAGTTGCAAAAATTAGATACTGCTAGTGATATTTTGACAAATCGCAGTGTTACAAGGATTGACAAATCTTACCAAATTGTTTGTACGTAGTTGCACACGGGTCATCAAAAACAACCATTTGCGTTGAAGGGATGCACAAATCCTGCGTTGCTCTCACTTTTCATACGGGTGTTCTATCTAAAACGTTCGCGATCAAGAGCTGCAGAAATCCTGCTCGGCACATTTTCTCTTGGCTTCCTGGGGAAGCTGTCGGTTTGCATATGGGTGTTCTAACTAAAACGTTTGCGATGGGTGTATTATATTTAAAAAGAAAATTAAATTGCGGCTTGGGCGCCATTAATGGAGAGGATGCGAGCAATGCGGGCAGCCATGGAAGTCAAAGGGCTCGCTTCCCAGTGAGCCTGCGCAGCGTATAGGTCGCACGCTTCTCAGTGAGCCTGCGCATTCGAGGGCAGCTTGCACGCCTCTCGGTCGGCCTGCGCACTGAACGGCGCTCGCACGCCTCTTGTTCAGTCAAGGTCAAGCAGCTGTCCACACGGCACCTCCTACAGCCATTAAAACCAAGGCGCGTGGCATCACGTGAATGGTTAACAGAACGCACACAGTTTGAATTATACAAACGTTTGAGATATTAAAGTGGCAGCTATTTTTCCAACATGCCTTTGTTGGCTATCATTATTCGTGTGTGCCTTCTCTCAAAATGGACACGAAAAATACCACAGCATGTCGGATGCCATTCCATGATAGCATGCCAAGTTTCCTGAATTTCAGACGAGTTTTGGATTTACTAGAATTTAAAAACCAGGCATCTCAATGTTTTGTCGGCAATCAACGGTGCCCTGATGTTTGAAATTCATTCCCATTTCTTGCATGGGACCTAAGCATGCACCCAAGGACACAGATTTGATTTTTCAACCAATTTATATACACTGGAGCATGTGCATGTAGTTCAAATTTGAATTATGCACATAAATGCATTGAAAACTCAGTTAATGCATAAAAATGTCCAAACAAACCCCGAAAAATCACAAAAAATTCACACAACACTCCTGTTGTTCTATGTTGACACGAGAAAAAATTTGAAAGCAATAAGACGCAATGGATATCATTTCGTCCCCAAAGGTGGGACGTTCCCTACCGAAAACCATCATGCTTGTTGTGAGAAGCTCCGGTTTGTGAGAAGCATATACCCAAACCTGCCCCAAATGGGACAAAAAATTAACACGGCATGTTGATGACACTCCATGATAGCATGCCAAGTTTCATGAATTTCATTCGAGCTTTGGATTTACTAGAATTTAAAAACCAGGCATCTCAATGTTTTGCCGGCAATCAACGGTGCCCTGGTGTTTGAAATTCATTCCCATTTCTTGCATGGGACCTAAGAATGCACCCAAGGACAGAGATTTGATTTTTCAACCAATTTATAAGCACTGGAGCATGTGCATGTAGTTCAAATTTGAATTATGCACATGAATTCACTGAAAACTCAGTTAATGCATAAAAAATGTCCAAACGAACCCCGAAAAATCACAAAAATTCACACAACACTCCTGTTGTTCTATGTTGACACGAGAAAAAATTTGAAAGCAATAAGAGGCAATGGATTTCGTTTCGTCCCCAAAGGTGGGTTCCCTACCAAAAACCATCATGCTTGTTGTGAGAATCTCCGGTTTGTGAGAAGCATATACCCAAGCCTGCCCCAAATGGGACAAAAAATTTACCACGACATGTTGTTGCCGCTCCATGATAGCATGGCAAGTTTCATGAATTTTAGACGAGTTTTGGATTTACTAGAATTTAAAAACCAGGCATCTCAATGTTTTGCCGGCAATCAATGGTGCCCTGGTGTTTGAAATTAATTCCCATTTCTTGCATGGGACCTAAGCATGCACCCGAGGACACAGATTTGATTTTTCAACCAATTTATATGCACTAGAGCATGTGCATGTAGTTCAAATTTGAATTATGCACATAAATACACTGAACACTCAGTTAATGCATAAAAATGTCCAAACGAACCCCGAAAAATCATAAAAATTCACACAACACTCCTATTGTTCTATGTTGACACGAGAAAAAATTTGAAAGAAATAAGAGGCAATGGATATCGTTCCCTCCCCAAAGGTGGGACGTTCCCTACCGAAAACCATCATGCTTGTTGTGAGACGCTCCGGTTTGTGAGAAGCATATACCCAAACCTGCCCCAGATGGGACAAAAAATTTACCACAACATGTTGATGCCGCTCCATGATAGCATGCCAAGTTTCATGAATTTCAAACAAGTTTTGGATTTACTAGAATTTAAAAACCAGGCATCTCAATGTTTTGCCGGCAATCAACGGTGCCCTGGTGTTTGAAATTCATTCCCATTTCTTGCATGGGACCTAAGCATGCATCCAAGGACACAGATTTGATTTTTCAACCAATTTATATGCACTAGAGCATGTGCATGTAGTTTAATTTTGAATTGTTGATACATCTCCAATGTATCTATAATTTTTTATTGCTCCATGCTATATTATCTACTGTTTTGGACTATATTGACCTTTATTTTCCACTTTTATATTATTTTTGGGACTAACCTATTAACCGGAGGCCCGGCCCAGAATTGCTGTTTTTGGCCTATTTCAGAGTTTCGGAGAAACAGAATATCAAACGGAGACCAAACGGAATGTAACCTTCAGGAACGTGATTTTCTCATCAGATAAGACCCAGGAGACTTGGAACCTCCGTCAAGAAAGCCACAAGGCGGACACGAGGGTGGAGGGTGCCCCCCTAGGGCGCGCCCCTGTCTCGTGGGCCCCTGGAAGCTCCACCGACGTACTCCTTCCTCCTATATATACCTACGTACCCCCAAATGATCAGAACAGGAGCCAAAAACATATTTCCACCGCCGCAACCTTCTGTACCCACGAGATCCCATCTTGGGGCCTGTTCCGGAGCTCCGCCGGAGGGGGCCATCATCACGGATGGCTTCTACATCATCATAGCCCCTCCGATGAAGTGTGAGTAGTTTACCTCAGACCTTCGGGCCCATAGTTAGTAGTTAGATGGCTTCTTCTCTCTTTTTGGATCTCAATACAATGTTCTCCCCCTCTCTCGTGGAGATCTATTCGATGTAATCTTCTTTTTGCGGTGTGTTTGTTGAGATCGATGAATTGTGGGTTTATGATCAAGTCTATCTATGAATAATATTTGAATCTTCTCTGAATTCTTTTATGTATGATTGGTTATCTTTGCAAGTCTCTTCGAATTATCAGTTTGGTTTGGCCTACTAGATTGGTCTTTCTTGCAATGGGAGAAGTGCTTAGCTTTGGGCTCAATCTTGCGGTGTCCTTTCCCAGTGACAGTAGGGGCAGCAAGGCACGTATTGTATTGTTGCCATCGAGGATAACAAGATGGGTTTTTTAACATATTGCATGAAACTATCCCTCTACACCATGTCATCTTGCTTAAGGTGTTACTCTGTTTTTAACTTAATACTCTAGATGCATGTTGGATAGCGGTCGATGAGTGGAGTAATAGTAGTAGATGCACGCAGGAGTCGGTCTACTTGTCTCGGACGTGATGCCTATAAACATGATCATGCCTAGATATTCTCATAACTATGCACAATTCTGTCAATTGCTCAACAGTAAGTTGTTCACCCACCGTAGAATACTTATGCTCTTGAGAGAAGCCACTAGTGAAACCTATGGCCCCCGGGTCTATTCTCATCATATCAATCTCCATCACTTTATTATTGCTTTGTTTTTTAGTTTGTCGTTTACTTTTACCTTGCATCTCTATATCAAAAATACCAAAAATATTATCTATCATCTCTATCAGATCTCACTCCCGTAAGTGACCGTGAAGGGATTGACAACCCCTAATCGCGTTGGTTGTGTTGAGCTATTTGTTTTGTGTAGGTACGAGGGACTCGCGCGTAGCCTCCTACTGGATTGATACCTTGGTTCGCAAAAACTGAGGGAAATACTTATGCTACTTTGCTGCATCATCCTCTCCTCTTCGGGGAAATCCAACGCAGTGCTCAAGAGGTAGCAAGAAGAATTTCTGGGCCGTTGCCGGGGAGTCTATGCAAAAGTCAACATACCAAGTACCCATCACAATTCCTTATCTCTCGCACTACATTATTTGCCAATTGCCTCTCGTTTTCCTCTCCCCCACTTCACCCTTGCCGTTTTATTCGCCCTTCCTCCGTTCAGTCTTGTGTTACCATGTGCCTTCTTTTTGCTTGCATCTTTGCTTGCTAAAAGTTTATGGATCCTCATTCACTTGCTAATCTCTTTAAGAGATCCAATTATGATGAACCTATTGCTATTGAATTGAGTGCACTAGATTATCTTTATGAGGTTTTGCCTAAAATTCGTGAATCTAAAAATTGGGATGAAGTACTTTATGAAGCGGTTCACGATAGATCTTTGAATAAAAATCATGATTGAAATGATTTTACTATAAATTCTATTGATGTTAATTGTGCTAAAAATATGCAAAACCCTAAGCTTGGGGATGCTAGTTTTGCTATGTCCTCCACTTGTTGCAATGGTCATGATTGGGGTGATAGTTCTTCTTATGATCTTGAAAATTTATTTAAGCCCCATGATGAATATGAGATTGATAATAGTGTTTGCAATATTATTGAAAGTGGGTTTGGAGAGGTCATGACTTTAGTTAATGATAATCCCACTATTTTGGAAGAGTGTCAACTTCGCATGCATGTGGATCATGTTGAGAATAGGTTATGTGATAGCTATATTGTTGAATTTTCTTATGATCCTACATGTAATTATTATGAGAGAGGAAAATATGGTTATAGAAATTTTCATGTTACTAAATTACCTCTCATTATGTTGAGATTGCTATCGTCTCTTTGTTCTTCCTTGCATATGCTAATTTTTGCTTGCTATGATAATTTGTTTGTTTATAAAATGCCTATGCATAGGAAGTATGTTAGACTCAGATGTGTTTGTCATGTGTTTTATGATGCTCTTTTTGCGCTTCAATTCTTCTCTTTCTTGTGAGCATCGTTAAAATTATCATTGCCTAGCTAAAAAGGCTATAAAGAAAAGCGCTTGTTGGGAGACAACCCAATATTTTTCCTTGCTGCTTAGTAATAAATAATCCATCTACCTTCTGTTTAGATGTGGTTTTATGTTTTAATTAGTGTTTGTGCCAAGTTAAACCTATAGGATTTCTTGGATGATAGTTATTTGATCTTGCTGTAATTTCCAGAATCTTACTGTTCACGAAAACAATTGTCAAAAATCACCAGAACATGATAAAATACTGATCGACAATGCTATTTTCTTGTCGACTGGTGGTTTGCAACAGGTGCATACGATTATGTTCGATCGAGTTCCCCTTCCCTCGACTCCCGGTCCCTCCGATTTTCTTTCCCTCCCGCGTCGCTGAACCGTTATTTCTCTTTGCATGACGCGCCCGTACAGGCTATGCTATTTTCCTGTCGACTGGTGGTTTGCAACAGGCGCGTACGATTCTATTCGATCGAGTTCCCCTTCCCTCGACTCCCGGTCCCTCCGATTTTCTTTCCCTCCCGCGTTGTTGAACCGTTTTTTCTCTTTGCATGAAGCGCCCGTACAGGCTTGCGGGCTTGCATCACAAAAAATTAATAGCCTTGGTTGGGAGTCGATCCCTGGCCGTCTACAGAAGAGGCTAATGCTTCAGCGCAGCTAACCAACTGTCCTTTCCTTTGTAGCTGACTGATGAAATGACCTTCAGCTCTTTAAAATATTCAAGCTAAAGAGTCAACGTGCTCCTCCATACAACAAATTGTGGATCCTAATTACGAGCCTTTTGTATGTTTGAACTCAAGTTAGCTGGTTTGTTACATGGCCCAATAACCTATCTCTTGCGTTTGTTAAATCATGTGTTTGGTGACTTCTATTTTTGATTTTGGTGAACACCCAATGCATTTTTCTGGTTCACGTAAAATTTTCATCGGTAACTTATGCGTAAATAGCATCATAATTTACGCACAACAGAGATGATAACTTACGCACAAACACCATGCTAACTTTTTGACATGTAAAAAATAGTGTTGTAACATACACCCGGTTACATTTTGTGTAAATACAGTGGTAATATACGCACCACCAACTCAATAACTTACGCACGAAGGATGAGATAACTTTTGTGACAGAAAAAAATTGTGGTAAAATATATCATGTTAAATTCTGTGTAAATTTTGCGGTAACTCCGTTCTGCGAAGCACGAGCCGGCATCTCCGCTCCGTCCTGTGATGGAGGAGCCGGCCTCACCACGGCACAACCGCGGCGTCCAGATCGGACGCCACATGAAGGAGGAGCCGGCCTCTCCCCCGTACCACCGTGGCGTCTAGATTGGTGCCGGGTCAAGGAGGAGCCGGTACAGTCGCATGCACGTGCCACCATCATCGTCTTGCCGCCACCGTCTCACGTCAAGGAGGAGTTGCTGCCCGAGACCTCTCCCTCCACTATCTCGAATGAGGCAGGGGGTTGATGAAATATACTCCCGGTAACTTTCTTGTGAATAGCATGGTAGCTTACACATCATAGACCTGATATCTTATGTACCCCGGTCCTGATTACTTTGGGGGGGGAGGGGGAGGGGGGATGGCTGGTTGATGAAATATCCCCTGGTAACTTTTATGTGAATAGCATGGTAACTCACATAGTGCAAACCTGATAACCTATGTACCTCGGTCTTGATAACTTTGGCATGGGGAGGAGGGGTTGATGAAATACCCCCAGGTAACTTTTGCGTGAATAGCATGGTAACTCACACATCATAGACATGATAACCTATGTGTCTCGGTGCTGATAACTTTGCGGATGGAGTGATAAAATGTACCCTCGGTAACTCACTCATCGCAAACCTGATAACTTATGTACCTTGGTCCTGGTAACTTTGCCGCCGGTGGGGGGGGGCAGGGGTGGTTGATGAAATTTCCCTTGGTAACTTTTATGCGAATAGCATGCTAACTCACACACCGCAGACATGATAACTTATGTGCCACGGTCCTGATAACTTTGTCGAGTGGGGGGAGGGTTGCTGAAATATCCCCTGATAGCTTTTGTGTGAATAACATGGTAACTCACACGTCGCAGACCTGATAAAATTATGTGCCTCGGTCTTGATAACTTTTGGCGAGGGGGTTGTTTGAAAACATACCCCGATAGCATATGTGTAAATAATTTAGTACTGCAGACATTGTATACGTGATAAATCACACAACAAACACCGCGGTAACTTTAACCTGAGCTGATAAGGAGGTTAGAGAAACCAGGTTTATGCCCCGGTAATATCGTGTAAGCAACATGGTAACATATGTAGCACATGCGTGATAAATTACTTAGCCCATTAATGGTAACTTTTGACCCAAAAAAGTCATCATAACATACCAACGTGAGATCTAGTTTCTAAGCTCTCGTCATGATGGATTTTTTATGTCAAAACATTTTTTGAATCAGAGCGACGGTTTGAGCTACAAAATATTTTGAATTTTCGCATTGATAAGAATCTTTGATGACATCATCATTTCGGTTTTCTACACATGCATGCATGAGGGAGAATGGCCTTCACGTGGGTTGTGGCCTTTGCAAGTTTGCATGCATGCAAAGTAGCACCGTTCGGATATGTTACTACTGTCCGATCAGTCGAAAGTTAGTCCTTTTTACAGTTTTGAAATAGCGAGAATCTACAATGACATCTGCTTTCGTGTGCTCTAGTGCATTTGCATCATGGAAAGAATGTTGGAGGAGTCATTTTTTATGTCTCGGTAATTTCTATGTAAACAGGATGGCAACTGACGTACCATAGAGGTGATAACTTATTTAGCCTAGGGCTGGTAACTTTTGACCCCCCAAAAAAGTCATCGAAACATACCAACATGGGATCTTGTTTTGAAGGTCTCGTCATGACGAATATTTTATGTGAAAACAATTTTTCAATCAGAGCGACGGTTTAAGCTACAAAACATTTTGAATTCAAAGATTGAAGAGAATATTTGGTGATGTCATCAATTATGTTCTATATGCATGGTTGCATGGTTGCATGGGATTGACTATTGCAAATACACATGAGCAGCTCAATGTGATTATAGAGAGCGCTGGTGGGCATTGCATGCATGCAGTGTATTCGTTACTATCGGAAGAAGTGAATTGTACAGGGATAGACTCGTGCGGATCTGTTGTTAACGAACAGTTGACTGTTCGTTAGCACAGTCCAATACTGATTCCAATTGCTGCTGATCAATAAACAAATTTTCTAGTTCTTCCTATTTTGGTAGATATTTTGGAGTTCCAGAAGTTTGCGTTAGTTACAGATTACTACAGACTGTTCTGTTTTTGACAGATTCTGTTTTTTGTATGTTGTTTGCTTATTTTGATGAATCTATGGCTAGTAAAATAGTTTATAATCCATAGAGAAGTTGGAATACAGTAGGTTTAACACCAATATAAATAAATAATGAGTTCATTACAGTACCTTGAAGTGGTCTTTTGTTTTGTTTCGCTAACGGAGCTCACGAGATTTCTATTGAGTTTTGTGTTGTGAAGTTTTCAAGTTTTGGGTGAAATCTTTTGATGGATTATGGAACAAGGACTGGCAAGAGCCTAAGCTTGGGGATGCCCATGGCACCCCCAAGATGATCCAAGGACACCAAAAAGTCAAAGCTTGGGCATCCCCTCTTTCGTCTACTTCCATCGGTAATTTTACTTGGAGCTATATTTTTATTCACCACATGATATGTGTTTTGCTTGGAGCGTCTTGTATTATTTGTGTCTTTGTTTGTTAGTGTGCCACAATCATCCTTGATGTACACACCTTTTTATAGAGCCAAACATGAATTGGAATTTGATAGAATACTCTATGTGCTTCACTTATATCTTTTGAGCTTTATAGTTTTGCTCTAGTGCTTCACTTACATCTTTTAGAGCACGGTGGTGGATTTGTTTTATCGAAACTATTGATCTCTCATGCTTCACTTAGATTATTTTGAGAGTCTTAAATAGCATGGTAATTTGCTTAATAATAATAATAAGCTTGGTATTCAAGATTTTTAAAACTTTCTTTTGAGTGCGTTGAATACTAAGAAAAGTTTGATGCTTGATAATTATTTTGAGATATGGAGGTGATAATATCAAAGTCATGCTAGTTGAGTAGTTGTGAATTTGAGAAATGCTTGAGTTGAAGTTTGCAAGTCCCGTAGCATGCACGTATGGTAAACGTTATGTAACAAATTTCAAACATGAGGTGTTATTTGATTGTCCTCCTTATGAGTGGCGGTCGGAGACGAGCGATGGTCTTTTCCTACCAATCTATCCCCCTAGGAGCATGCGCGTAATGCTTTGGTTTTTGATGACTTATAGATTTTTGCAATAAGTATATGAGTTCTTTATGACTAAATTTGAGTCCATGGATTATACGCACTCTCACCCTTCCATCATTGCTAGCCTCTTCGGTACCGTGCATTGCCCTTTCTCACATTGAGAGTTGGTGCAAACTTTGCCGGTGCATCCAAACCCCGTGATATGATACGCTCTTTCACACATAAACCTCCTTATATCTTCCTCAAAACAGCCACCATACCTACCTATTATGGCATTTCCATAGCCATTCCGAGATATATTGCCATGCAACTTTCCACCATTCCGTTCGTCATGACACATCCATCATTGTCATATTGCTTAGCATGATCATGTAGTTGACATAGTATTCGTGGCAAAGCCACCGTTCATAATTCTTTCATACATGTCACTCTTGATTCATTGCATATCCCGGTACACCGCCGGAGGCATTCATATAGAGTCATACTTTGTTCCAGTATCGAGTTGTAATCGTCGAGTTTTAAATAAATAGAAGTGTGATGATCATCATTTAATAGAGTATTATCCCAAAAAAAGAGAAAGGCCAGAGAAAAAAAAGAAGGCCCAAAAAAAGGAAATAAAAGAAAATAAAAAGGGGCAATACTACTATCATTTTTTCCACACTTGCGCTTCAAAGTAGCACCATAATCTTCATAATAGAGAGTCTCTTGTTTTGTCATTTTCATATACTAGTGGGAACTTTTCACTATAGAACTTGGCTTGTATATTCCAACGATGGGCTTCCTCAAATGCCCTAGGTCTTCGTGAGCAAGCAAGCTGGATGCACACCCACTTAGTTTCTTTTGTTGAGCTTTCATACATTTATAGCTCTAGTGCATCCGTTGCATGGCAATCCCTACTCCTTGCATTAACATCAATCGGTGGGCATCTCCATAGCCCGTTGATTATCCTCGTTGAGGTGAGATTTTCTCCTTTTCTGTCTTCTCCACATAACCCCCATCATCATATTCTATTCCACCCATAGTGTTATATCCATGGCTCACGCTCATGTATTGCGTGAAGGTTTATAAGTTTGAGATTATTAAAGTATGAAACAATTGCTTGGCTTGTCATCAGGGTTGTGCATGATGAGAGCATTCTTGTGTGACGAAAATGGAGCATGACTAAACTATATGATTTTGTAGGGATGAACTTTCTTTGGCCATGTTATTTTGAGAAGACATAATTGCTTAGTTACTATGATTGAAGTATTATTATTTTTATGTCAATATGAACTTTTGTCTTGAATCTTTCAGATCTGAATATTCATACCACAATTGAGAACATTTACATTGAAATTATGCCAAGTAGCACTCCGCATCAAAAATTCTCTTTTTATCATTTACCTACTCGAGGACGATCAGGAATTAAGCTTGGGGATGCCTGATACGTCTCCAACGTATCTATAATTTTTTATTGCTCCATGCTATATTATCTACTGTTTTCGACTATATTGGGCTTTATTTTCCACTTTTATATTATTTTTGGGACTAACCTATTAACCGGAGGCCCAACCCAGAATTGCTGTTTTTTTGCCTATTTCAGAGTTTCGGAGAAACAGAATATCAAACAGAGTCCAAACGGAATGAAACCTTCGGGAACGTGATTTTCTCATCAGATAAGACCCAGGAGACTCGGACCCTCCGTCAAGAAAGCCACGAGGTGGTCATGAGGGTGGAGGACGCCCCCCTAGGGCACGCCCCTGCCTCATGGGCCCCTCGAATCTCCACCGACGTACTCCTTCCTCCTATATATACCTACGTACCCCCAAACGATCAGAACAGGAGCCAAAAACATAATTCCACCGCCGCAACCTTCTGTACCCACGAGATCCCATCTTGGGGCCTGTTCCGGAGCTCCGTCGGAGGGGGCCATCATCACGGAGGGCTTCTACATCATCATAGCCTATCCGATGAAGTGTGAGTAGTTTACCTCAGACCTTCGGGTCCATAGTTAGTAGCTAGATGGCTTCTTCTCTCTTTTTGGATCTCAATACAATGTTCTCCCCCTCTCTCGTGGAGATCTATTCGATGTAATCTTCTTTTTGCGGTGTGTTTGTTGAGACCGATGAATTGTGGTTTTATGATCAAGTATATCTATGAATAATATTTGAATCTTCTCTGAATTCTTTTATGTATGATTGGTTTTTTTTAAGGAAAGTTTTATGTATGATTGGTTATCTTTGCAAGTCTCTTTGAATTATCAGTTTGGTTTGGCCTACTAGATTGGTCTTTCTTGTAATGGGAGAAGTACTTAGCTTTGGGTTCAATCTTGTGGTGTCATTTCCCAGTGACAGTAGGGGCAGCAAGGCACGTATTGTATTGTTGCCATCGAGGATAACAAGATTGGTTTTTTATCATATTGCATGAAACTATCCCTCTACATCATGTCATCTTGCTTAAGGCGTTACTCTGTTTTTAACTTAATACTCTAGATGCATGTTGGATAGCGGTCGATGAGTGGAGTAATAGTAGTAGATGCACACAGGAGTCGGTCTACTTGTCTCGGACGTGATGCCTATATACATGATCATGCCTAGATATTCTCATAACTATGCACAATTCTGTCAATTGCTCAACAATAATTTTTTCACCCACCGTAGAATACTTACGCTCTTGAGAGAAGCCACTAGTGAAACCTATGGCCCCCGGGTCTATTCTCATCATATCAATCTCCATCACTTTATTATTGCTTTGCTTTTTTACTTTGTCGTTTACTACCTTGCATCTCTATATCAAAAATACCAAAAATATTATCTATCATCTCTATCAGATCTCACTCCCGTAAGTGACCATGAAGGGATTGACACCCCCTAATCGCGTTGGTTGCGTTGAGCTATTTGTTTTGTGTAGGTACGAGGGACTCGCGCGTAGCCTCCTACTGAATTGATACCTTGGTTCTCAAAAACTGAGGGAAATACTTACGCTACTTTGCTGCATCATCCTCTCCTCTTCAGGGAAATCAAACGTAGTGCTCAATAGGTAGCAATTGTGCACCTGAAATGGCTAGAAAACCAATTTAATATATAAAATGTTCAAACGAACCCTGAATAATTCCAATTCTTTTATGACACACATATAGTTGCATGTTCACTCTAGACAAAACGTCTAGCAATTCAAACACCGTCCATTGCCGCTGTGACCCCATTATATAATTCAAATCAAGATGAAAAATCAAGTAGATCGCACATGGTTTATTATCAGCAACCGTGTGAGATGCAGCACAAAATATCTTGGAGTACCGTCGGTGTATAGTATGCCTATGGCTTATGCGAGAAGGTGTGTCGGCTACAGTCCACAGCCAGCGTCTCAAGCACACTAGTTCGCTCCCCAAATATCATTTCACTGTTCAATCATCGCCAGTGAAAGATGGCCACGTGGACCCGTGTCGTGAGGGAAACTTCGGTGGCCCACTCCGACGAGAGCACGGCCGCAGCCGCCATGCGCGTGCTAATAAGGTGCATGAGCACAGCCACAATCTGCGACCGGGCGGCAAAGGCAGCCCAAACGGCCGTTGTTACTGCTCGAGTGGCGGCATCAACATCTGCCTCGGGGATAGCAACTAGCGAGAGCGGCACAGCAGCTGCCCATTCCGCAGTGGCAGCCTTAGCCCTGATGGAGGCCGCCAACAACCATGTCGAGGCCGCCCACGCCCAGCTCCTGGTGGTCACAGCACAAATCGAATGAAACTTCTCTGACAACGGTCGGCAACCCACGGTCGAAGAGCTGGCAATCGCCAAGAGCGTTCAAGCAGCCGTCCATTCCTCCGCTGCATACCTTGCGACGGTGGAGCCCGTCCAAGCCTAGATCGCGTCCGCCCACGCCCAGCTCGTGGCGGCCTTTTCCAAAGATATGACGAACGCGGAGGGGGAGATGCTTGTTGAGTATGGTGCGATGGATGCCATGGAGCCCCTTCCCCAGGAGACCGTCGGGCGCGAGCTGGACATGGAGGCGGCGGCGGAGATCGACGAGCACGAGCCATAGTAGTAGTCTTTGTTTTGTTTAATTAAGAGCGCCGGTCTTTAATTTGTTAGAGTAATGTTTAGGTCAGCTAGCTCTGTTTAATTGCTGAACTTGCTCGATTAAGAAGTGTGGGTGTGATGTAGTCTCCTTTGTGTACCCAAATTATGCAATGACGTGGATGACCACTATAGCCATGGAAATTCGAACCAAAACTTTTGACGTTCAAACTCATCACACACGGGTTAAGCTATCTGAATCATTTGTGATGTCCACATATCATACACAGTTCTGAATAAGGGGCCGTGTTTGATGACACTTTGCACGCCAGTTTTTTGGCTGAAGCGATTCCAAATTGTTGGCTTCCGCGGAAATATCTACCTCCCCGCCCCCTCCCCCTTACCAAAAGCCACATTTCCACTCTTTCTGCCTTCCTTTCCAAGTTGAAACCATCACTCCTTGCTTGCAGTGCCACCGCCTCCTCGCCGGCGACCCTCCTTCACGCTGCTCGGCCTCGTCTATCCAGGCAGGTAATCCACACCCGACCCCCATCCTCCTCCACCTTCCACATCCCACATGCCCCAACCGCCGGCGCGAGCACGACACCTTCCACCTAAATCACCGACCCCTCCACCAAATAAGCGCCGCCCTAAGCCATGGTGCACGCAGTATAGCCAGGATCTCAAGGAGCATTTGGCAACGGAGAAGCAAATCACGACCGCACGCGCGGATGAGGTCGCGATGGCTGCCATTCGTGCCAACCCCTAGATCTTGGAGGAGCACCTTGCCATTTGCTAGCTACGCCTGTTAAGCATGCTCAGTTTACCCGTTGCGTGTTCTGCTCCTGCCTTTCCTTCACAAATTCTAGTGAATTGTGCTATCTCATTTTACCATGTAATCTGTTGCTCTAGTGTATATGTTCTATATGTCGTGCAGTGTGGTGCTCACTTATTAACTATTTTGTTAATTAGTTCTCATCTTCAGTTGACTGTTTGGTTCAATTCTGCAAATGTGATGTTCAATTCCTCAAGCTGCAATTTTGTATTGTCTTCCATGTGAGAAATAAATCGAATTTATGTTTACAAAATACATGAGAAACGAATACAATTGCTATATTTCCAAGTTGTCAAGCATGCTTGGTTTGGTTATACATTGTGCAATGTGGTGCTCAGTTAACGTTTGGTTCATTTGTATTGTGGTGTTTAGTTAACTATTTGGTTCAATTCTGCAATGTGATGTTCAATAGTTGTGGGTTCATTCTGTTATTGTATACCATGTGAGGAATAAATTGAATTTGGTTGTAGTAAATACATGAGAAACAAATATAATTGCTACAATTGGCTGTAGTTAACTGTTTGGTTAACAGTCTGATCTTCTATTAGGAGTATGTTATATTGGGCAATGTGGTGCTCAGTTAATGTTTTGTTCATTTGTTGTGGTGTTTAGTTAACTGCTTGGTTCAATTCTGCAATGCGATGTCCAATTGTCGTGGGTAGAATTTTGTATTTTTGTGCATGTGAGGAATAAATTGAATTTGGCTACACTTAATACATGAGAAACATATACAAGTGATATATTTCCTAGTTCTTAATCATGCTTGGTTTGGGTAAATGGGTTTTTCGTGTGGCTTGAATTAATCTGATGAATCTGCAATGTGCTTATTTTTCATCAACATATTTGCTGATAGCATGCGGACCCTTACTTAACTTGATGACTAACTACCTTATATGTGTTGCAGGGAAACAATGGGAAGCACTGAGGTTTACAGTCGAGGTTAGCACGTGCATGGTCCGTTCTCTAATAGCACATTATTGTGCAATTGCAGGAACCATTCTAATATTTTGGTTTTTGACAATTTGGTCTTGCACATGTAGGTCCTGCTGTTAG
This sequence comes from Aegilops umbellulata, assembly GCA_032464435.1. Classification (NCBI taxonomy): domain Eukaryota; kingdom Viridiplantae; phylum Streptophyta; class Magnoliopsida; order Poales; family Poaceae; genus Aegilops; species Aegilops umbellulata. Next base: position 353,293,209 of record CP136055.1, read on the forward strand.
AGGTTTTGACCCACTATTCGACCCTTTTTGCATATGGGGAAATGAGTTGTCCATGAATATCAATCAAATCAAGACACTCAGAAAGATTGTTAGGATAAAGAAATTAGCGACAAAAAACAACAACATCTTTGTCTGCACAATGAAGAAGACATCAGTTCACTACAAGATGGTACTAACTATTATTCCTTGCCTTTTTTTATTCCTTTGCCCCATTTCCAATATAGAGAAGATATTTATGCGCATCCTTGTTTTCAGGCCTTTCTAAAGCAGTTCACTGATGATTACCTCTCAAACCACCTCTATGGTCAGGAGGCGAGGAAGGTTTTCATACAACACCCACAGTTCAATATTGAAGTGTTCCTGAAGAGGACGAAGGATGGACGGTCAATCATCCACAGGCCTTGGCCTAAAGTTGCAAAGACCTTCAACATGAATGAAGGCTCAATATTCGCCTTCCGCTTCAGCAGTTTTCCAGATGAGATGCATCTGTCTATATACCGTCTATGATGCTAATTTCGAAAGGTTCTACATGTTGCTTGTGGAACTTTCTGCTCGTGCAGTTGTGTAATGGGGTAGCTGAGTGCTAAAGCTATATCATGTTGTACTCTGATGTATTTCAATTATGAAATTATACTTCCTTAATATGGAAATGAAATATATTGTGTGCTTAATATGAAATGTCAATTATATTAATAAATGGATTATGAATAATCAAATAATTAGCCTGCTAATTGGGTTTTGCTATTGCAAACGGTTGTTGAAAAAATACTGCGGGCGATGACCTCAGGCAACGCACACAGTTTCTAGGAATAAACCGTGTTGGATCAATGAACAATCACACATGACTTTCTCTTGAAAATTGTTTGCGTTAGGCCACCTTGCGCAAACGTTTACCACATAAAACTTGTGTGTGATGGACAGCCTTTGCCACATAGTTTCTTCTATGGACCGTGTGTGATACATTCAATAACGCAAACGATTTAACGGGAAAAATTGTGTGTGATATACCTATGAACGGAAACATTTTCCTTGGAGCGACTGTGTGGGATGTACATACGAACGGAAACGTTTAGCGGGCACTGACTATGTGGGATGTACTTGCGACCAGAAACAATTTCGCCGTATAATTGTATTTTTTAGCTCTACTATACGTGTTTCCGAATTTGAGCGCTCGCCGGTCGCACACGACCTCATTTTGTCGAGCGTGTGTGCCAAGAGGGCATATCCCCGATGGTTTCTGGCTCATGTGAGAAGGACCCCCCTATCGCCGACACTCACTTGGCGACGGTTCCAAATGCCGTCGCGGAAAGGGGTTAAAAACCGTTTGTTTAGCACCGATGCGCACGAGTGAAAGCAATTACATGGCGTTTGAATTTCATATAATAAAGCGACAACCATAAGGCTCCTTCCAGTTGCCGATAACTTTTACAAAACATGATCATCTCATACAATAACGTATATCACATCATGTCATGACCATATCACACCACAACATGCCCTGTAAAAACAAGTTAGACGTCCTCTACTTTGTTGTTGTAAGTTTTACGTGGCTGCTACGGGCTTATAGTAAGAACCGTTCTTACCTACGCATCAAAACCACAACGGTGATTTATCAAGTTTGCTGTTTTAACCTTCAACAAGGACCGGCCGCGGTCAAATTTGATTCAACTAAAGTTGGAGAAATAGACACGCGCCAGCCACCTTCATGCAAAACTAGCTGCATGTCTAACGGTGGAACCGATCTCATGAACGTGGTCATGTAAGGTTGGTCCAGGTCGCTTCATCCAACAATACCGTTGAATCAAAATAAGACATTAGTGGTAAGCAGTATGACGATCACCGCCCACAGCACTTTGTGTTCTACTCGTGCATATCCTCTATGCATAGACCTGGCTCTGATGCCACTATTGGGAAACGTAGCATGCAATTTCAAAAAAATCCTACGCTCACGCAAGATCTATCTAGGAGATGCATATCAACGAGAGGAGGAGAGTGTGTCCACGTACCCTCATAGACCGAAAGCGGAAGCGTTTGACAACGCGGTTGATGTAGTCGAACTTCTTCTCGTTCCGACCGATCAAGCACCAAACGTACGGCACCTCCGAGTTCTGCACACATTCAGCTCGATGACATCCCTCGTACTATTGATCCAGCAAAGTGTCGAGGGAGAGTTCCGTCAGCACGACGGCGTGGTGACGGTGATGGTGAAGTGATCCGCACAGGGCTTCGCATAAGCACTACGTGAATATGACCGGAGGCGTAAACTGTGGAGGGGGCGCCGGACACGGCTAGGAATCAATGTTGTATATTCTAGCGGTGCCCCCCCTCATATATATAGGTTGGAGGGGAGGAGAGGCAGCCAAGGGGGTGCCCCGAGTAGGAGGAATCCTACTTGGGCGCCTCCCAATTCGGCCTCCCCCCTTCCATATTCATCCGGAGGGGGAAGGAAGGAGGAGGGAGGAGAGAAGGAAGGGGGAGGCCGAATCCCTCTCCTTCCTTTCCCTCTTCTCCCCTTTCCTTCCCCCCTATTTCAGCCTACATGGGACGCAGGGGGCTGGTCTGTCCCCTTCTTGGCCCATTAGGCCCATGTAGTTGCCGGGGGGATGCCCGGAACTCCTTCCGGTGACCCTATATGTACCCGGTACCCCCGGAACACTTCAGGTGTCCGAATACTATCGTCCTATATATGAATATTTACCTCTCGACCATTTCGAGACTCCTCGTCATGTCCGTGATCTCATCCGGGACTCCGAACAACATTCCGTCACCAAATCACATAACTCATATAATACAAAATTGTCATCGAACATTAAGCATGCTGACCCTACGGGTTCGAGAACTATGCAGACATGACCGAGACACCTCTCCGGTCAATAACCAATAGCGGAACCTGGATGCTCATATTGGTTCCCACATATTCTACAAAGATCTTTATCGGTTGTACCATAATGACAACATGCGTTATTCCCTTTGTCACCGATATGCTACTTGCCCAAGATTCGATCGTTGGTATCTTCATACCTAGTTCAATCTCGTTATTGGAAAGTCTCTTTACTTGTTCTGTAATACATCATCCAGCAACTAACTCACTATGATGTGTATTACCAAGAGGGCCCAGAGATACCTCTCCGATACTCAGAGTGACAAATCCTAAGCTCGATTTATGCCAACCCAACAAACACCTTCGGAGATACCTGTAGAGCATCTTTGTAATCACCCAATTACGTTGTGACGTTTGATAGCACACAAGGTATTCCTCCGGTATCCAGGAGTTGCATAATCTCATACTCAAAGGAATATGTATATGACCTAAAGAAAGCTATAGCAATAAAACTGAAAGATCAATATGCTAAGCTAACGGATGGGTCATGTCCATCACATCATTCTCCTAATGATGTAATCCCGTTCATCAAATGACAACACATGTCTATGGTTAGGAAACTGAACCATCTTTGATTAACGAGCTAGTCTAGTAGAGGCTTACTAGGGACACGGTGTTTTGTCTATGTATTCACACATGTATCAAGTTTCCAGTTAATGTAATTCTAGCACGAATAATAAACATTTACCATGATATAAGGAAATATAAATAACAACTTTATTATTGCCTCTAAGGCATATTTCCTTCACGGCCCTCATGTCCGGCCCATGAGAGATAGGCTGGCAGCCCGAGGACCCCCCAGTCCAGGACTCCCTCAGTAGCCCCCGAACTAGCCTCCAACACCGGGGTTTGTGATTGCTAGCCGCCTGTACGCCCCAAAGTCTTCGGCTTGCGAGGCGAGTTCTTCACCCCTTCCTTGTCCGGCTGTTTTAACAGTTTGGCCATCGATGACCTCTTAATCCGTCAAGTCATTGTGGGACCCTCAGTGTTAATTTTCATCAATGATTAAAGACAACCCTCCACTTTCGTGTGCCAGTCGGGAGGCGAACAGTCTAGCATTCTTTTACAGAAATGCCCCTATGGAACAAGAAAGTGCGCCTATCTAATAGGTCAAGAGCGCGACGCGCGGTTAATCTATCCCAAAGTAAGAAGCCACAACCAAACCAAAGAAATCTCGAGACAAATGGCTAGCGCCCCAGGTTCATCTTCATGCCCTCACAGCCCTCTCCCGGGCGACTGGGCCAGCTGCTCGATTTCACGTCTCCAGTTAAACAACCTTCAATCGCAAGGATATCTTCCTGCCGCAGGTCCCGTATCTGTCCGCGCCGGATTAACTTTCGTGAACGACGAGGCCTTCGCGGAAAATTTCCCTGCCCCAAGTAAGGAGGAGAGGGTATGTTTCATGCCCTTTCTTCTATGAGGTCTAGGCTTCACCATTCACCCCTTCCTGAGGGGCTTGCTAGAATTTTATGGGATCCAGCTTCATCACCTCACCCCCGAATCCATATTGCACATCTCCAGCTTCGTTGCCCTTTGCGAGATGTTCTTGGGTTGTGAGGCTCATTTCGAGTTATGGAGGAAGTATTTTTGGCTCGCCCCTCGTACCCGTGGGGGGTCAATTTTTTAAGTAGGCGGAGCCGAGGTATGGCGTATAGCGGGGATGGGGTATCCTATTGGGACTCCGAAGAAGGATTTCAAAGAGTGGACCTTGGAACGGTTTTATATTGAAGATGTTCCCCTATCCGATCCAGTTCAGAGAGGTGTGCCCAAATATTTGAATGCTCCCTTAAAGAAGCGATTCAACTGGCGGCCAAAAAGCCCTTCCCAAGAAGAAAAACACCGAGGTGCTGCGCTTGGCCGCCAAGGTGACCCACAGCAAGTTAACCACTATTGACATGATGGCCTCCGCCATTGCTCGATGCGTAAAGCCTCTTCAACAAAGGATGCACCCCTTGTGGTGCTACAACGGGACAAGTGAGGCGACCCGTTACAAGCGGCAGGGGCCGGATAATCAGGCGGCAATGGCTGCCATATTAGTCGGTCTCTGTCGGTGTCAAAACCGGCGGATCTCGGGTAGGGGGTCACGAACTGTGCGTCTAGGCGGATGGTAACAGGAGGCAGGGGACATGATGTTTTACCCAGGTTCGGGCCCTCTTGATGGAGGTAAAACCCTACGTCCTGCTTGATTAATATTGATGATATGGGTTGTACAAGAGTAGATCTACCACGAGATCAAGGAGGCTAAACCCTAGAAGCTAGCCTATGGTATGATTGTTCTTCTGTCCTACGGACTAAAACCCTCCGGTTTATATAGACACCGGAGAGGGTTAGGGTTACATAGAGTCGGTTACAATGGTAGGAGATCTACATATCCGTATCACCAAGCTTGCCTTCCACGCCAAGGAAAGTCCCTTCCGGACACGGGACAAAGTCTTCAATCTTGTACCTTCATAGTCCAGGAGTCCGGCTGAAGGTATAGTCCGGCTATCCGGACACCCCCTAATCCAGGACTCCCTCAGTAGCCCCTGAACCAGGCTTCAATGACGACGAGTCCGGCGCGCAGGTTGTCTTCGGCATTGCAAGGAGGGTTCCTCCTCCAAGTACTTCATAGAAGATTTTGAACACAAAAGATAGTGTCCGGCTCTGCAAAATAAGTTTCCACATATTGCCATAGAGAGAATAATATTTACACAAATCTAATCTGCTGACGTATTCCGTAGCGTGACATCACACTACGGCCAAGCCTTTATTCGAATCGTTTTTACTCCCCCACCTCAGCGCGTTTCGCAAGGCGGTTTCCTTGGCACGTCCTGTCAAAGCAGAGATCGTGTCCCCTTTATTTACGGGATTCTCATCAATACGGGCGTGGGTAACCCAACCGCGCCATTGATTATGGCGCTTGGGAGATAAGCGATTTTTATCAGGCCGGTGGGGACGCATAGCCGCATCCGCCCATATAAGGGGATAAGGATCCACCTTTTTACCTACGCCTTCTTCCTCCTTTGCATATCCATCTTCCGTGCACTCGAGCTCTAGCGCCCAAGCCCGCATTCCCCACCTCGACCTTCTCCTGTCATGTCCGGAGCGGGAGGCAAGTGGATGGTCTCCTCCGTCACGGAGGGGCACATCAAAAAACTGAGGAAGGTCGGATACTTGTCTAATGACATCGCGCACCGGCTTCCCGAAGAGGGGCAGCTCCTCCCCACCCCAAGGCCCCATGAGAGGGTAGTGTTCCTTCCCCACTTCCTCCGTGGACTGGGCTTTCCTCTCCACCCATTCGTCCGGGGACACATGTTCTACTATGGCCTGGATTTCCATGATCTGGCCCTGAACTTCATCCTCAACATCTCGGTGTTTATCGTCGTGTGCGAGGCTTTCCTCTGCATCCGCCCCCATTTCGGCCTATGGCTCAAGACTTTCAATGTCAAGCCGAAGGTGGTGCACGGCAACCAGGCGGAGTGCGGAGGCGCCATGGCGGGCAAGATGCCCAACGTTCTATGGCTCGAGGGCTCCTTCGTGGAGACCCTGAAGGGATGGCAATCGGGGTGGTTTTACATCACCGAGTCGCGCGACCCTGAGTGGGTCGCAGCCCCCGAGTTTCGGTCCGGACCCCCTACGCGGCTCACGTCCTGGAAAGAGACGGGCCTGTCGTGGGGCAGCAAAGAAGAGGTGACTGGACTGCAGAAATGCATCCAAACCCTGGTGAACAAGCGGCTCAAGCTTGTCAACGTAGTCCAGGTTATGCTCATCCACCGGATCCTCCCGTGTCAACAACGGGCCTTCAATCTGTGGGAATTCGACTCGGCGCAGCACCGAACTCTGAACAGGCTCTTCGACACGACGTACGAAGATGCCTGGAAGGTGCTTTTCAAGAGCGCCGAGGCTCCCGCATCCGCTTCCGAGGATCACGGATTCAGCGCGCCGCGTCATGCTAGTGCGGTAAGCCATTTGTACCTTTTACAGGATATTAGTTTTTCATAGTTTGACTCTATGCGGGATCTAAGCTCCCTTACCTTTGACAGGATTGGCAGGCGAAGTCCGGACAGATCGACTGTCCGGCCCCTTTGCCTGAAGACCCAGCCGATGCTCGCTTAGCGAAGCTGCTAGTTCCGGCACCCTATGTGGTGTCGGAGAAGAAGGCCAAGAAGAAGGCCACAGGGACTCGAAAGAGTGCCTGGCGCATGGAGGTGTCGGATTCATCATCCGACGACTCCGAGACGCACTCCTCCTGTGAAAACGAGGAGGAGGAAGAAGAAACCTCTCCTCCCCCAGCGGAGGGGGGAAAGAAGAGGAAGGCCGCCCCGACCGGGGAGGCCGAAGGGTCCAAGAAAGGGAAGACCCTTCCTTCGGACTACTCCACCGACGCCGACGACGGCAAAGAGGAGTGGCCGCACAGGGCCTGGCACCCGGCAGGATCGTAAGTGCTCGGACACCAGAGTAACTCGTAGTGTTTCTTTATTGCACAGCTTTCCCTTATGTCGAATATATCTATGCAGTCCGCCCAAGGCCGGGCTCGACGAGTCGTCGAGCGGCTCCCTGGATTCGTCGGACATGAATTCACTTCCGCCCGCTACCTCCCCCCGCCCTGCGGACGATGCCGAGGTGGCGTCCCAACAAGTTCCAAGCCAGGAGAGGGTGGTCCTGGAGGAGCCGCAAGGCGACCTCCCGGACTCCAGGAGTAAAGGAGATATATCCCCCCAGGGCTCCAAGTCCGGCCCTAGGCCAGACACCGCTCCGGAACCTTCAGAGGTTCGAGAGTCCGGCGGGCGACCTCCTTCCAAGAGGAGCAAGCTCACCAAGCCGGTGACCACCGTCCAACCGGAGGCGCCGGACAATCTGTTGGAGGTGCTTAAGGGCGCATCCATCGACGAGGGGCACCGCACCATTATGAGTGCGGTGGTCCAGAAGGTTCAGTTCGCCAAGAGCGGACTGACTGAAGCTTGTGCCAGCCTTTTAACAGGCTTTGAGGTAAGTAAAGAACGTGTAAAAATATTACCGCATAGACAGTAGCCCCTGATGCTCTATTTAGCGTTCGGGAAGAAAAGCCGAATAGAGGATCAAATAAAATTCGCAGGAGTCTAACAGAAAGGAGTCAATATGTGTATGCAGGCTTCTCTGCTCGCGTCCGCCGCACTGACTGCGGAAGTGGATGCGCTAAAGCAGAACCTCGAGTAGTCCGAACAAGAGCTCGGGCTTGCCAAGAAGCAGCTCGAGGACAAGGAAGGTAAGAAATAGCTTGTTTAAATATATAAAAAAGTTCAATTGCAAAAAATGACAGGATTAACGTGGCTATTGTAGGGGCCATGTCTGTGGTGGCGACCCTTAAGCAAGCGCTGTCCGAGGCCGAGGAAAGGGCGGCCACGGAGCGCACCGAGCGGGAGAAGTGTGAGGCCCAGATTGGCGAGGTGCGGCAAGAGCTCCAGGCTCTCATGAAAAAAATGAGAGTTTGGAGCTTGACTCGAAGACGCGAGCGTCCGAGCTTGCGACGGCAATTGAAACTGCCAAGTCTGCCAAGGCCGAATCCCAGAAGGCCCTCCAGGAGTTGGATGCGGTGAAAAAGATAGAGGCAGGTAAGGCATTCTTTATGCAAAGCAAACATATAAGAGTGAGTTATTTGTTACTTATCCGAATCCGGAGCTCTCCAGGAGCATTCGCAGATCTTCCCTGTAGCGTGTCTGATGCCACCGCATTCTGCCGAGCCGAGGAGGGCAGCTCGACGAAGAAGGTGTTCTGGTCTCAGTATGCTGAGGCCGGACACCCTGTGCCCCTGAGCGACCAGCTGAAGCAACTGGTCGAGCTCCACAAGGCGGCCGAATAGGCCATGAAGGGCCTCATAGTTCGGCTATGGCCTGGAGAGGCCCTGCCTGGGAGCTACTTCGGGCTTGTGCGGCGGCTAGTGGAGGCCTGTCCAAGGCTCGAAGTCATCAAGCGCTCCGTCTGCATCGAAGGTGCCCATAGGGCCCTTGCCCGCGCTAAGGTGCACTGGGGCAAGCTGGATGCTGAGAAGCTTGTGAAGGACGGGCCACCGTCGGGGAAAGAGCATCGCAAGCCCGAGAATTATTATAAGGATGTTCTGAAGGGTGCCCGCCTTATGGCGAATGAATGTTCCAGGGATGTAATTTTTGAGTAAAACTCGCTCGTTTTGTCCTGTGCGCTGGAAACTTGTTCATATGCGCTAAGCAATGCTTTTTGAATTTAAAATATTACCTTATGTGCGGCCGTTTATCAAATTTGAGAGATGGCGAGTCGTCGGCTTCTGCCCCTGTGCCACTAGTGCTAGGGTGTTTGGGATAAACCTGAGCGCTCTTTTTCCCATATTTGGGTCCTTCGAGGGAGGCGCTCAGCACAACGAACATGGCAATCGGACTATAATGCTTGAACACTCTCACTTAGCCATAGAATTCTATAATTTTAAATTTCGGCGAAGCCCCTGGTATTCGAAAGATCGAGTTCGGGGCGCTATCCATGCCTTGGCCGGACAGAGCCGACTCCTCGCTCTAAGCGGCATAAGTCTTTAGGGACTCGAAAAACCTCTCGAACAGCGACCAGCTCTGGCTTCATCATGACAGTCAGTTTTAGCTTTCTCTACTGAGGTGCTTAGCCTAGCTCAACTGGGGCACAATCGTAGTAGTTCTCCTAGTGCTACCTTAGCCGATATAGCGGAACGTAAGGCACCAAAACATAGGAGGCGGGCAAACCCGACTATTGACCCAAGACATGATTCGGAGCCGATGCATATAATGCTATAAGTTTGGGGTGCCGCACTTGTTAAAGTGTTCGGGCTTCTCACACCATATTGAGGGGTACTAAAGCCCCTGGCGTATTTGGCCGTACCAAAGCGTACGGGTGCAGCATGTCGTTAATGAACATATATTTGTAAAAAAGAGTAATGCAAAAATAGACAAAAGCTATGCATTGTTTATTAAAAAGGGCTGCGGTCAAGGCAGAACGATACAAATAACGGGATAAGAAAAAGGTTGGACTATTTAACATGTCCGTTCCAGGGGCAGGCTGCGGAATGGTATGCGAAACAGGTATAGTGCTCGTGATAGAGACCACCTGGGAGTTCCGTTAATGCGGCGTGGCTTGTCTGCTTCCCTGGTTCTTGCATCATTTGTGCGGCAATTGTACTGCCGGACAGGCCTTCCGAAGAATGGAGTCCTGAAAGTAAGAGAAATTAAAAAATCGGCAGCCCCTAGTGTGGTTTAAGCCGTGTTTCGGGCGTGCCGTGATGGTGCCCCTCCCCCTGTGCCCATGGTATTTCTAGAGCGTAGTTATGTACGCGAAGCACTGGTGTCGCGTTTTCGCGAGGGCTGGGGTTGGGGACGCGTTGCTACGCCTGCTCGGAACGTGCCAGGAGGTCTTGTTGTAGGTTACTCCGGGCGCGCTTGATGGTGTCCGGAAGTTTGATGGCCGGACTGGAGAACTGCCTGGAGAGGCTGCTTTGTACTTCCGCTACAAGTGCCGCCGTGTGCTCCTCCGTTCGGAGGGAGCGTTCGGTGTTTCCATTGACCGTAATTACTCCTCGAGGGCCTGGCATCTTGAGCTTAAGGTATGCGTAGTGCGGTACCTCATTGAACTTGGCGAATGCGGTTCGCCCGAGCAGTGCGTGATAGCCACTGCGGAACGGGACTATGTCGAAGATTAACTCCTCGCTTCGGAAATTGTCCGGAGATCTGAAGACCACTTCAAGTGTAATTGAGCCTGTACAGTTGGCCTCTACACCTGGTATGACGCCTTTAAAGGTCGTTTTGATGGGCTTAATCCTCAAGGGATCTATGCCCATTTTCCGCACTGTATCCTGGTAAAGCAGGTTCAGGCTACTGTCGTCGTCCATAAGAACTCTAGTGAGATGAAATCCGTCAATGATTGGGTCTAGATCCAATGCGGTGAATCCGCCATGACGGATGCTAGTGGGGTGGTCCCTTCGGTCAAAGGTGATCGGACAGGAGGACCATGGGTTGAACTTTGGGGCGACTGGCTCCATCGCGTATACGTCCCTTAATGCGCGCTTCCGCTCCCTCTTGGGGATGTGGGTTGCGTATATCATGTTCACCGTCCGCACTTGTGGGGGGAAACCCTTCTGTCCACTGTTGTTCGGCGGCCGGGGCTCTTCATCGTCATCGCTATGCAGCCCCTTATCTTTATTTTCGGCATTTAACTTGCCTGCCTGCTTGAACACCCAACAATCCCTGTTGGTGTGATTGGCTGGCCTTTCGGGGGTGCCATGTATCTGGCACAAGTGGTCGAGTATTCGGTCCAGACTGGACGGGCCCTGAGTATTTCTTTTGAATGGCTTTTTCCGCTGACCGGATTTATAGCCTTTGAATCTGGCATTAACTGCTGTATCCTCAGCATTGTCGCCATTAATGCGCCACTTCTGCTTGTTGCGACGCGACCTGCCACTATTGTCTCTGATATCTGAATTACCAGGCTTCTTGGTCATATTGTTGCTACGAGCCATCCAGCTGTACTCTCCCGCGCAAAAGCGGGTCATGAGTGTCATGAGTGCTGCCATAGATTTCGGCTTTTCCTGTCCAAGGTGCCGGGCAAGCCACTCATCACGGATATTGTGCTTGAAGGCTGCTAGGGCCTCTGCGTCCGGACAGTCGACTATTTGATTTTTCTTTGTTAGGAACCATGTCCAGAATTGCCTGGCCGATTCCTCTGGCTGCTGAATTATGTGGCTTAGGTCATCGGCGTCTGGTGGTCGCACATAAGTGCCCTGGAAATTGTCGAGGAATGCGGCTTCCAGGTCCTGCCAACAACTGATTGATTCTGCTGGCAAGCTGTTAAGACAATGCCGAGCTGGTCCTTTAAGCTTGAGTGGGAGGTATTTGATGGCGTGTAGATCGTCGCCACGGGCCATGTGGATATGAAGGAGATAGTCCTCGATCCATACCGCAGGATCTGTTGTGCCATCATATGATTCGATGTTTACGGGTTTGAAACCCTCGGGGATTTGATGATCCATTACTTCATCTGTGAAGCATAGTGGGTGTGCGGCGCCTCTGTACTGGGCTATATCACGACGTAGCTCAAATGAGCTTTGTCTGTTGTGTTCGGCCCTACCGGATTTGCTGTATCCGGCGTGACGGTTATCGTCTCGAGTCGTGGGGCGCCCACGCGATCCATAGATCGATCTTGTTTGCCTTGCCTTGTCCTCCAATATATTGCGCAGGTCTGGCGCATTTTCCCGTGCCTTGGTATGTTTTGAGCGGCGCCGGGGTGCGGCTTGAGTGGAGGGCCGAGAGGCCTCTTTGTCGCGGCCACGAGGTGGCCGGATGGCCGTATCATGTGCTGGTGATGCAGCTTTAGGTGCTTCCTCCTCTGATCGGGGTAGCAACCTGCGCTTGGTGTAGCTCTTGGAGGGGCGTTCGAGTTCATACTCTTCGGCCGCAAGGACTTCAGTCCATCTGTCGGCTAACAAATCTTGATCAGCTCTAAGCTGTTGCTGTGTTTTCTTGAGGCTGCTTGCCGTGGCCATAAGCCTGTGTTGAAAACGCTCTTGCTCGACGGGATCCTCTGGCACGACGAATTCGTCGTCGTCGAGGCTTGCCTCGTCTTCGGAGGGAGGCATATAATTATCGTCCTCGACCTCTCTGTCTGCCGCTCTCTCATGAGGGCTGGCTTCTCCATCCTCCTGTGCTGAATCTTGCTGGATGGGGTTTTCTTCGGCACTCTCCGGGGTATTATTATCTCCCATGCCGGAATCACCGTTTTTGCTTTGGCGGGATTTTGAGCGGCGCCGCTGATGCCGGCGCTTGGGTTGTTTCTTGGAGGGGTCATCCTCCGCTGTTCCATCGCCATCTCCTTCTTTTGGGGTGTCCACCATATATATGTCATATGACGAGGTGGCTTTCCAGTGCCCCATAGGCGCTGGTTCTTGATCGTCTCCTGCATCGGCGTCCATACCGTCGATGTCTTCGGAGTCGAAGTCAAGCATGTCGGTTAGATCATCGACAGTGGCTACAAAGTGGGTGGTGGGTGGGATTTGAATTTCTTCATCGTCCGTATCCCAATCTTGCTGACCGTAGTCCGGCCAGGGCTCTCCTGATAAAGAGAGAGACTTTAGTGACTTCAGGATATCGCCGAAGCGCGAGTGCTGAAAGATGTCCGCGGCGGTAAACTCCATGATCGGCGCCCAATCGGATTCGATCGGCAGGGGCGCGGAGGGCTCGGAGTCCGAAAAGAAGTCCGGCTCCTTGGAGTCACGAACCTCGCGAAGCGCGGGGCTGGTGTTTGGCTCGATCGCCGTTGGGATCGCAGCCCCCGAGGCGGCGTCCAACCACCCATCCTCGATCGGCGATGTTGGCTTCGAATTAAGGGTTGAAGCCGATGCGGGTGCGGCCTCCAGGGCACTATTCGGCGGCGCGCTTGGTAGTGGCTCGAATCCGTCGAAGATCAAGTCCCCGCGGATGTCAGCCGTATAGTTTAAGCTTCCAAATCTGACCTGATGGCCAGGGGCATAGCTTTCGATCTGCTCCAGATGGCCAAGCGAATTGGCCCGCAGTGCGAAGGCGTCGAAGACGAAGATCTGTCCGGGGAGAAAAGTCTCACCCTGGACTGCGTCGCTATTGATGATCGGAGGAGCCATCGGGCCTAAAAGTGACGACACAGAGGAACTCTCAATGAAAGCACCAATGTCGGTGTCAAAACCGGCGGATCTCGGGTAGGGGTTCCCGAACTGTGCGTCTAGGCGGATGGTAACAGGAGGCAGGGGACATGATGTTTTACCCAGGTTCGGGCCCTCTTGATGGAGGTAAAACCCTACATCCTGCTTGATTAATATTGATGATATGGGTAGTACAAGAGTAGATCTACCACGAGATCAAGGAGGCTAAACCCTAGAAGCTAGCCTATGGTATGATTGTTCTTCTGTCCTACGGACTAAAACCCTCCGGTTTATATAGACGCCGGAGAGGGTTAGGGTTACATAGAGTCGGTTACAATGGTAGGAGATCTACATATCCGTATCGCCAAGCTTGCCTTCCACGCCAAGGAAAGTCCCTTCCGGACACGGGACAAAGTCTTCAATCTTGTATCTTCATAATCCAAGAGTCCGGCTGAAGGTATAGTCCGGCTATCCGGACACCCCCTAATCCAGGACTCCCTCAGTCTCTTCAAAGGGTTCGCGGGGTGGTTGCGCACTAAAATATCCTCCTCTCTGCCTCCATCACCTCTGTGTGTGTGTGTGTGTGTGTGTGTGTGTGTGTGAGAGAGAGAGAGAGAGAGATAGGGGTTGAGACATAACTGATGGTGCATAAAAACGTCAGCGCCCTTTGTGACATGTTTGCGTCATTAAAAAAGGATCATACTATTAAAAAAATGTTTGGTGAAATTTGAAAAAAAAGGTGTTCACGTGTTTCAGAATATGTTCATAACATTTTTTTAATGTTTAAGCAATGTAAAAAATCACATAACATAAAAATATGTTTCTTACCATTCAAAAAAATATTGTGGCATTCTAAAAAGAAAACACTAAAAATCAGACGTTAGATCTTTAGGCATGGCAAATCTGATATTTATCATTGCAATTTGCATTGACACGATGATGGAAAATTTAGTTGGCAAGCACGGCAATTTTCTGGAAAAAAATGAACTGGGCGGATTTGCCATGCTCGCCAACTAAGAGCATCTACGACTACAATCAGCTAAGTCGGGTCCCTGTATGTCTGCGACGCTCTCGCGGACAGTGACCTGGCGGGCCTCTAATCTTGGCATTTGCAACCACAATCCCTATTTTCAAGACACCAGATCCATCCAAACGCATGCATGCCAATTATTTTGGAGAAACATAGTTCAATGCACACAAATACAAAAAATTTGTACTTAATAATACATAATCCAAACATAGTTCAAACATGAATATTGTTCATGGTGCATAATTGATAAATTAAAAGCAAAGTTTACTGATTTCAATGTGGGCCCATATATGCTCCACCAGATCATCCAGAAGTTGCATATGAAGCTATCAATCTTGCAGTTGTGGATGCATCTCCAGAAAGTTGGGAATACTCTCTGCCTCTTGTTCTGGGAGGCAGACCTGAAAACCGGGCTTCTCAAAATCATGCAAGATTACACAACATGATGAGCTGCCAAAGTGTCTCCAGTTCCCCCCATCATCATAGCTCCACGAACAATACTTCAACGATCTTGGAGCACTCCAAATGCCCTCTCCACGTTCTTCCTAACTGCCTCTTGCATTGTTGCAAAGCGGGTTTTTTTGTTGTCCTGGGAATCAATTATGGTCTTCATAAACGCTGCCCATTGAGGATAGACACCATCGGCAAGGTAGTATCCCATGGTGTAGTTGTTTGCATTGACGGTATAGTTGCACGGTGGAGCTTCCACATCACAGAGTCTCTTGAACAAAGGAGATCGTTAGAGCACATTGATGTCATTGCATGAACCTGGCGTGCCAAACAAAGCATGCCAAATACACAAGTCGGAGATGTCATTGCTTTGAGTATGATTGTGGCTTCTTTGACGTGACCTTGGTATTGCCCACACAGACCTTTTGGGCAGTTCTTTCATTGCCAGTGCCTACAATCAACTAAACCTAACATACCTGGGAATCCTATTGCTGATCTAATTGCCAACAATATTTTTCTATCCTCCACAGTTGGATCTCTCAAGTACTCTAGTTCGAACACTGTCACCAGAGTGCGTGCAAGTTGCACCGTGGTGTTCAGGACTGTGGTCTCCTCCATTCGGATTTCTACATCAATTGCATCTATTGCTTTACCATAAGCAAGCATCTTTAGAGCAGCCGTGCATTTCTGTAGAGGAGATAAGGAATTTTTTCGCACCAATCCTTCCTCGGCTTGAAGTTATCATCAGCCTTCTCAACACGGTCCACTGCCCACAAGTAAACATTTTTGCCCATCTGGTAGCGACGGCGGAAGAAAGTTTTATGGAATGTTGGGACCGCTGTGAAGTAGTCCATGTATAGAATTCGTGAACCGACAATCCAATCACGGGGAATAACTCTCTGGCCCTTGATGGATCCCTCGAAGTTTATGACGTGCTCCTCTGCCTTCTCTAACTCCTCTTGGATGCTCATCATCATCATCATTTCAGCATCCTCATCATCTGAATCTGATGACGCGGTGAACTTGTTGAATATGAATTCGTCAAGATCATCGTTTACATAGCCATCATTCCATGGCCAATCCATTGGTGGCCTAGAAGTAATGACTGAAAGGATAAAAAAAATGCTCGGGCATTTCATCGAACACGTGGAGCGCGAGATGAAGATATGGGGGAGTTTGACGTACCGGGGGAGCGTTTGGTAGCGGCAGGCTTGTTCGGTTGCGGCCTGGTCGGCGCCAGTGTGGGTTGGAGCGTCCGGTGGAGAAGTGGGTAGAGGATGGCGGCGGAACTCCGGTGGCGGCTGGAGGAGGGCCAACAAAGAAGAGGCCTCGTCGGGCAAGGGGGCAGATATGGGTGAATTGGCGCGGGCCCTAGCGATTAGTGTGACGTGGCACCCGGATGTCCCCATATCCGCCCCAGATATGCCTCGGGTACGGGGAGTGTCGTTCAGACTTGGCGTTAGGGCCAGATATGTGGCGCCTTATTGGGTGGCATTTTTTTGTCCGGACACTGATCGGGCAGCCCGCCCAGGCGTTTGGGGCGGGTCCGATCATAGATGCTCTAAACTTGCCATGATTAGAGAACATAATTTGCCATATTTGACATCAGATTGTAGTGGAGTCCTTAAAATAATTCACGTGTTTCAAAAAAATATTCGTGACATTTTAAAGAAATGTTTATACAATGTCAAAAAATATTCAAAAAAAATTTAGACCATTCAAAAAATGTTCTTAACATTTAAAAAATCTAGCACTTAACAAATGTTCTGCACGTTAAAAACAAAGTTCATAACATTTATGAAATAATTAATGTGTGTTAAAAAAATCTTCACCGTGTATTAATAAGATGTTCAATGTGCATTTGACAAAGTGTTCAACGTGTACTTTGAAAAAATGTCGAACATGTATCTGATTAATGTTCAACCTATGTACCAAAAGTGTTCAAACTGTATTTGGAAAAGTCAGTATGTGTTTTTAAAATGAAGAAAAAAATAGAAAGAAAATAAAAAGATGAACAGGAAGAAATAAAAATGAAAAATGATGAAAACTTATATAGAAAATACACAAGGTAAAATGGGGGAAAACACACATAAGCTTCTAAAACCGGTCAGAATCCGTTTATAGAATTTTGCAAAAAAAAAGAATCCGTTTATAGAAGCTTTCTAGGCTCACAGAAATGCACATGGGCTGGCCCTCTAGCACTCGTGCCAAATGCGAGACGAGCTACCTTCTCGCAAAGAGCGAGATATAGCTGTCGCACATTTTATCTGCTAACCCAAAGAAAGGTCCGTGTGTTTGAACTGGGCTTAATCCGATTACCAAAGGACGGGCTTGTTCGGTTACACTATCTTCGCCAAACACTCGTATAGGCACGGCCTACCTGAGACACGCCGACTCGAACTATTTTGCCCTCGGCGACCGTGGCGGCGGCACCGGATTGCTCACGGGAATCATCGACGTGCATATAGGGAGTCGGCGGTGGCTGGACGTCGCCGGATTCTTGGTAACCACCGCCCCCCCCCCCCCCCAATCTTGTATCTACATGCTGAAAGTGAAGATCACCTTCTTGAATCTTGGTGGATATGTTTGTCAGCCGTCCTGTAGCTGGCCGCTCGTTAAATGTTTCATCTCCTCAAGTGCGGCAAATCATGGATGCTGCTAGTTCTTGGTTAATTTTCACACGAGTTCGTGGCTTAACTGGTTTCTCTCTTCAAATCTTCGGTTATCACATAACGGCAGAATTCTATAAACACTGCTGGGAGTTTGTGAAAAAAGATATTATGAATCTGTTCGATGCTTTTCACAATAACACATTGGATGTGGCCCGGCTAAATTATGGGGTGATTACCCTTATTCCTAAAATGAATGGAGAAAAAACCCAACAATATAGGCCTATTTGTCTGCTACGATGCCCTTACAAGCTTATCACTAAAGTGTTAGACAATAGACCTTCCATGTTTGCAGATATTCTTATCAGCAAACATCAGAATGCGTTCATAAAACACAAGAACATTATGGATGGCATCTTAACCCTTCATGAAATCCTTCATCACACGCATAGAAAAAAGAAAGTTGGTGTGGTGTTGAAACTCGATTTCGAAAAAGCTTATGATAAGATCAATTGGGATTTCCTCCTCGAATGCCACAGCAACAGGGGTTTTGGCCTAGTGTGGTGTGGATGGATCCAGAATATCCTTAAAAATGGAACCATTAATATCAAATTGAACAATGAAAAAGGCCCTTACTTCCAAAGCTGCAAGGGAGTGCGACAAGGGGACCCGCATTCACCTTTCTTATTCAATATGGCTGTGGAAGCCCTATCCAAAATGATCCTGAAAGCCCAAAGAGAGAAATTAATAACAGGTCTGGCTCCGGACCTGATTGATGGGGGGGTAGCTATCCTCCAATATGCAGACGATACGGTTGTGTGTTTTGAGCATGATAAAGAGGCTGCGGTTAATCTGAAACTCTTACTTTATTTGTTTGAGCTTATGTCAGGGCTTAAGATTAATTTTCTGAAAAGTGAAATTTTGTGTGTTGGAGGGGATGATGAGGTTCTTGCGTTTCATTCAGAACTCTTCAATTGCCAAATTGGCCACTTCCCTATGAAGTATTTAGGGGTGCCTGTGAGCTATTCTACCCTCCGTGCGATTGACTGAGATTTTGTTGATGACAAATTCCTCAAGTGCTGTGAATCCTGGATTGGTAATGCGGCCTCCTCAGGAGGAAGATTGACACTTCTCAACTCGTCCCTTACGAGCATTGTTTTCTTTTACATGTCTATGTTTATGCTTTCTAAGAAGAATATTGAGAAGCTAGATAAACATAGAAAAAAGTTCTTTTGGCAAGAGACTGACGGTCAGAGAAGATATCACTTGATTAGATGGTCCAGGATCTACAGATCCAAGAATAAAGGGGGTTTGGGGGTTAAAGACTTACACAGACAAAACATCAGTCTCCTCACCAAATGGTGGTGGAAGCTGGAAACCCAACAAGGCCTTTGGCAGGAGATTATCCGTGCTAAATACTTCAGAAATGACACGGTTCCCTCGGTGAAGAGTAAATTTGGGGATTCCCCTATTTGGAAAGCTATTATGAAAGTAAAGGAAATTTATTTGGCAGATAGAGAGGTGATTTTAAACTCTGGGAATATAGCCAGAGTCTGGAATGACCCCATTAGGGGTGCTGCTCCCTTGCGTGTTAAATTTCCGATCCTGTTCAGTATATGTAATTATCAAGAGATTACTGTTGCTGAATTCAAAAAGTTTGAGGGTGGTGATCTTTTTAGAAGGAACCTACATCCACCTCTTGTGGATCAATGGAATAATCTAGTTAAAGTGGTGAACTCTTGGCAATTGTCCGACGAGACGGACTATGTTAGCTGGAGATTGGGAAAAAAGAAAGGTAAATTCTCGACCAAATCGGTCTATGCCTATTTGGAAAGAACCCTGGCGGGGTGTGATTTCAGATGGATATGGAAAGCAAAAATCCCTCTTAAGATTCAAATCTTTCTCTGGCAATTGTTCCAAGATGCGGTTTTGACTCGAGAAGTCATGAAAAAGAGAAAATGGGCAGGAAATCCCAAATGCTCGTTCTGCAATGAGGTGGAAACCTCACGGCATCTTTTCTTTACTTGTCATGTTGCTCTGGTGGTTTGGAGGATGGTTGGGTGTGTGTTTGGCACATCGTTGTGTCCAAATAACCTTTGGCAATTTTTCTCATGGTGTTACATTTTCCTTCCCGATGGGGCCAAGTTTTATACGTTTGGTTTGGCAGCTATTTGCTGGGCAATTTGGATCAGTCGCAATCAGGCTACCTTTGAACATAAATCTCTTAAGAGCCCTTTTAATGTGGTTTATGCTGCTTGTGGCTTTTTGACATACTGGGCAGGTTTGATGGCTGGTGAGGATCGAGAGTCCATGGAGCGCAGAGCCAAGATGCTAAGATCGAATGCCTCGACGATGACGAGGATTTGTGCACCTCCATCGACGATGAACTGACTCTACTCCACCAAGGCAAAAAAGCTTCGAGACTGTGTTTAGCCGTTTGGTCGATCGCACTCCTGCGCGAGTGTCTTTTGCTCTCCTGTGTTTTGCCTGCGAGCAGGGCGTTGTAGTACTGTTATGTTCCCTGTTGGAGTTTGGCTTGATCTGGTTAGGTCTAGCGGTTTGCGTGATGCTAGGTGTCACTGGGTTTTCGCCCCGCGATGGGCTGCTCGATGACGAGTGCTCATAGTGGGTTTCCAAGTGATGCTTTGATCTCGCCTTACCCCTTTCTTGCTTCCTTATGATGTAGTCGTTTATGTTGGGTCTGTGTTCGTTGAACTTTGAACTTTGTATTTCCGTTATGCAATTAATGGAAAGGGGTTATGGCCCGGGTCAAAAAAAATCTTCGGTTATCAGAACTTTGGCTAAGCTTTCCATCTACTTGAACTAGATTTATGATAAAGGGTGAATTTACGAAAAAGGGTTTCCCCCGCTTTGTATTACAGAGCAACCACCGATACATCCAACGATAGGTGTTGAGGCCGCGGCACAAACAAGCCCAAAGAAAAACAGAGAAAAAAGAAAGAGAAACAAATGCCAACAACGGCATATCAACGAAACAAAGATGACCGGCGACCGTTGCACCATCCAGAGAAGTACCATCACTTTCCCAACACTCCGAAGCGCCGCGCACGAAGCAACACCTTCAAGAAGGAGGCGATGACGACGCCGCTGTTGCCCGGACTAGTCCTAGGGTTTCCCCCGGTACGCGGGGGGCAGTGGGGGGAGGGGTGTACCCGACGCCCTTCAGGAAGGTCGGGCGGCACCCACAGGCGTCGCCGCGTCGGGGCCGGACGAGCCGCCAGAGATTTCTCCCAACCCAAACCCCCACCACCACCCCAGACGAATCATAGTGCACCGTCCATCACGCCGCCCACCAACATGTGCCACAACGGTTACCTAATCAACTTCGTCGTCTCCCTGAGGTCACCGACACGAGACCTGGAGGACGGGAGAAGAGATAGTGGCCTCGGGGGCATCCGCAACATCGCCGACGTGAGGGAACAACCACCACTGCCGCCGCGGAGCCGAACGGACGCACGGACAAGGGGCCTGCCAGGCGCCGAGGCCCGGCCGGAACCAAAAGGGTCCAGACAGCCCCTGCTGTCACGCTGCAGCTCGCCGGCCGAAGAAGCCGCCATCGCCCGCAGACCACCGCCTCCTTGCCACCAATAAGGGAGCAGTGTCGCCGCGCACCGAGTCGTCGGCCCGCCCTAGCCCAGATGGAGCCCGCCGGCCACCAGCACCGCCACGCCTCCCCGCGGCCAACGGCCGCGCCGCAGCACCAAGGGCCTTGAAACCCGCCGAAATCCCGCCGCCGAGCCACACCGCAGCCCGCCGAGCTGCACTGCCGCCATCCGGAGCCCCCCCCCCCCCCCGATGAGCGTGCGGGGAAGGGACGGCCCGCCGCCGCCAGCGCCACGCGGGCAAGGCCCGACGGATCCAGCCGGCGGCTGCGGGGAAGGAGAGGGACGGGGAGGGGGCCGGAGAAGAGGAAGCGGTAGGGGCCCGCCCGTCGCCCGCGGGAGGGAGCGAGCAGACGGGAACGCGGGGGAGGGGAAGAGGGAGGCGGGGCGCGCGCGGCCGGCGGCCGGGGCGGCGGGAGAAGGGCCGGCCGGCGGCGGCGCGGAAGGGGGCGAGGGGAGGAACCCTAGCCTAGCGCGGGCTCCTTGCGAGGACTCTCCCCTTTTTACAGTCTTCATAAAGGGTGAATTTCATTATATTAAAATGAAGCACACCAAGCAGATACAAACACAATGAGCACAAACCTGGCATCTGCATAATTAAGATACACACAGTCAACATCAGCACACACAAATAAAATCACACCGGCAACTAATAAAACCATACAAGATCGAAGTTATACCTTGGTAAAGTAAAAAATAAATAGTGTTTAAAACAATGATTAAAAAAATCTACATCAACAACCATGTATGCACCGACTATCTTTTAACATCACTAGTACAACGAGAAGGATACTTCAACGACAAAGCTTTTAGAAAGGAAACTATGTTGAAGCGCCATTGTCGTCGGATCTAACCACCAAAGGTCATATCATGAATTTTCGCCCTGAAGAACAAGTCCAAGAAAAATTGAACAGTGTCTTCAATAGGAAAACGACATAAAAACATCATCATTGCGAAAATATAACCAAAATGGGCCAGACCTCGTGTTTTCACCCTGAAGCACCACCAAATCCAAGTCTTCATGTGATTCACAATAACTTTGCACGGTCCAGCGACTATATCTATAGCACGGTATTAGAGGTGAGATGCCACGCAAGTGAAAATCATACTCGCACAAGCATGTAGTTGAGCCGCAACAAGGCTGGTCATCATCAAGGGGTTCGAGCAGCGAAGGTCGTCGTCACACATGCAACGGAGGTTGAAGCCTTAAAGAAAGGACACCGCACCGCCAAATCCCAAGTCAGGAGTCGGGACGCTCCGGCAGTCCCGCACCCTCATGCTTTGGCTTTCTCGTTCATGGCAGTAGAATCACTCAGCAAAACATACTCATCATTGCCACTGGAGGCAAAATTTCGTGTTTTGACCCTTTTGCCGTATAAAATCGGGATCTAACCCTGGTCTGGACTTTATTTGAGATTTGACCCTTTCGCTGCCGCCATAGATCATGGCGGTAGGCTTGTATAGGCTACCGCCACAGGGAGAGGCGGTAGGTCAAAGGCGGCCGCTGTCAGCCCCGTTGTGTGAGGCCACGTGGCGTAACGGTCGTACCGCCACCGGACGTGGCAGTAGTCTAGCTAAGGCTACCGCCAGAAGGCTCAGCGGTAGTGCCGTAGGTTGTGCCTCCGGTACTGTGATGAAGAAGGCGTTTCCGCTAACGGTAGGGTACCCCAACCTACCGCCACGTTCCTTGGCGGCAAGGTCGCGCACACATGCCTTATGTTCTGTGACGAAGAAACCGTGACTCATTGGCGGTAGGGTACCACAACCTACCGCCAAAAGTCCTGGCGGTAGGCTGTCTACACCTACCTCCGTGCCATCCGGCGGTAGGGTATGTGCTAGTTAACTTCTAAACTGGTTCTTGGTCTTATCAATCAAAAAAAGTAAACATCACAACAAATATTGTTTGTAATTCAAAATAGGATGATCGCACACATTGTAGATAGCAAATTAACATTTCAAATAGTTTGAACATAGTTTGAAAGTAGTAATTCGACATCACCAACAAAGCTTGAAAGTACCAAATAGACATCACTAGTATAGCATACAAGTTCTTGCTCACAACTAGTTGCACTAAACGACATCACCAACACGAGTGGTCACTTGCTCCTGCTCCTCTTAGCGGTACGGTCCTCGTTTCTCTTCGAGCGGGTTTCGTCCGGCTTCTTCGTGCGACGACGAGGAACCGGTTTCTGAAACGGGGATGGGCTCAATGTATCCTGGTGTGGATGAGATATCCTCTTCCCCTGGCTTGGCTGCGTCGGTTGAGGCCCGTCATTGTCGTCGTACTCCTCTCCGTCCTCCTCCTCTGCGTCCTCCTCCTCCTCCTCTTCGTCCTCTGTTTCTTCTTCCTCTTGCTGCTCAACAACCCGGGATGACGAGGCAACATGAGTAGAGGAAGCTCCGCCGGCGTGGCTCGATGAAGCAATGGCACGCATGGACCCTCCATGAGCAGGATCATGGACGTTGGCCGCGTGAGCGCACCCAAGCATACCCACTATCTTACGACAACGGGTGATGAACTTCTGCAATAGTGAACAACCAAAAACATAATAAGGATCAACTCAAGCTTCTGCAATAGTATAACATGGCTAAGGAGCTCAATGTTACCTTCATTATATCCCTCATTTTGGTGTTGGATTCCACGGTTCCGACTTCATACGAAAGCGCGTTCGAGCCATCAATAATGCTTCTGTTGAGCTCTGAAGCCTGCACATGTAACCAATATGTTAAAGCCTCAAAACCGCTCATGGCTCAAAACAAATGAGAACGCCACTTACCACTCTGTTCATCAGGGGTGCATACTCCCTGAAATCACCTTCGAGATCTCTGACCCGGCCACTGTAAGCTTCGTCCTTGCTGTCATCCTCCTCCAACTCGGCGATATCATCTTCCGTCCACTGCGGCCTTAGGTGTACACGGTACTTGACACCATCGTCATACCACTTCAGGTGGCGTTCACGGTAGGTGTCCCAGTGAACCACTCTCCTCTCGATGTCTTTGCGATACCTTCTCTCGTCCCACTTTTTCACGTACTCCTGGTGCTCATGCCCCAAGTCTGTGATGGACTAACAATTCTTTCTACTCTTCCTGCAAGGCATAGGAAGCAACGGACGTCATGACAACGTCAAACATAAACGAAAACACATCAAGTAGAGAACAATGTCCTCATCAGTGAAGGTCGGAGCCGACGGTGTCTGTGGGTTTACCGATGGGGTATGTTGCAAGATCCCAAACTGTGTGGCCACACGCTGTGGTAAGTGCCACTCGACGGCATACACACATATCAAGGGCACAATGCACCGCCAGGCAAGCCAATCCTCCTCGCACATCAAGTTGAGCTTGAACCCCCATTCTCGGGCACGGTACGGAAACCAGTTCACCTACAGAAGGATCGTTAAGAAGAATGAAAGTTGCGGAACGATTGATAAGCTACTTGGTATACCTGGAAATCTGATAGGCTGTCCAGCTCGTTGCTGAAGAGCTTACACAGGGTAGTGGCCTTGCCCGTGTAGACCTTCACCTTGTCCCAGACGTAAGCGACGGTCGGGTACCGAGCACTGTCTCCTTCTTCACCATAATCCGTCCATGCACGCGAGCGAACTCTCTCTGGACGGCCGACCGGTAACCGCTCCCACATCCAAATTGAAAGGGCCCAAACAAATCCACACACGTCGGAGGTCTCTTCGGTCCTCTGCGTCGCGTCATCCAGCTGCAAACATGAAGTGATCATGATCATATAGCACAACCTCAAACAGCATACGTAGATCGAAAAACGAGTATTGAGATATTTATCTTACCGAGCGGTATAGGTAAGCTAGGCCGGTGGACCCCCAGCTATACCCCGCATCCCAGTCCTCCAGGAAGCCTAGATACATCCATAGGGCGCAATCCCCTGAGCAGTCTGGAAAGACGACCTCCGTCAGAAGGTACCACAAATAGGCCCTCACGTACTGCTCCATGGTGCGCTGATCAGCATCTTGCGGGCAAACGGACCGATTCTCCAGGAGCCACTTGAGCCGCACACCGGATGTGTTGTTCCCCTTCATGGGAGGGCAGTCGCCGATCATGGCGATCACCCTCTCCTGCCAGTTGGCCCTCTCCACTCGCCCAGTCAGAGCATGGCCCTCGATGGGCAGGGCCGTGATCGTGCCGAAGTCCTCGAGAGTCACTGTCATCTCACCACAGGTGAGATGGAAACTGCGCGTCTCGGGGCGCCACCGGTCGATCAATGCTGTAAGAGCCGAGTGCACGAGCGTCGGTGGCTGTCTTTTGAACTGAAGAACGAAACCCAACATCCGTGCTCTCCTGAAGTACGGAGTGTAGCGCTCATCGTACTGCATCTGCACGGCCTTCGTGTGGCCCCTCATCCGTAATGTGGGGAGCATGTGTCAAAATGTAAACGAAATTGTTAGTAACTAATTTTTTTCATAATAAACAATACATCAAATTAACGATAGACATTACCACTCCGTTCTCCATAAAACGGGCGCGGTGACCGTTGTCGAAAGCATGATCAAGCATCGTGTGCTTCACGCCGATTTCTGACGCAAGGGGTGGCCGCCTATAACAATTAAACAATTAGAAATAATGTCATTTTCAACCAACTTGTATCATTTTGAACAAACATGAACATATCAAGTCCAAATATAAATGAATCATATTCAACCAGCATTCATCATTTATCATATATTCAACCAATATAAACGATCAATGTAAATACATTATTCACCAACATTCATCATTTATCGTATATTGAAACAATTAGAAAACTGCATATACATAATTCAATCACATGTAAGCAACTACTTACAATCCCTCCAACATCAATCACATCACCACTTGTTCAACAATAATGTTAATCTTCAACTACCTTTGTGATGAACTAGGGTTCATATCAAAACTACACATAATCTCCACAACTAGTTATTAGAGTTCATATTCAACCATATACATCATATAGAATCAACCTAAGCAATCCGAGGATAAAAACAAAGTAAGAAGATAGGTTTATTTGCACCAAATAATGCATCAAATCAAAAGTGTTTCGAGTAGGACTAATTGGAGGGATTGAGAGAGCTTACTTTTCCCGTTTCGGAGCCATCTCGATCCGCAAAAATGGTGGCCAAACGAAGAAGATCGGAGGGGGGAGTGGAGGGGATGAGAGAGAGCTTGTGCTTTCTGCTCTTGCGGCGCCCCGCAGCTGGGGAGAAGAAGATGGGGGCTTGTTGGTGGGTGGCCCCACGAGCCGCCCGCGCGGGCTTACCGCCGTGGGCTCTGGCGGTAGGGTGGACGGCAGGAGACGGTTCCGTTTACTTGGGGCTGACGTGGATGAGTGGGCTGCCGCTGATCCCTTTGGCGGTAGCTTGCACAGGCCTACCGCCGTGGTGTCCGGCGGTAGGTAAAAGGGTCAAATCTCAAAAAAAAAATCCGAACCAGGGTTAGATTCCGATTTTACACGGCAAAAGGGTCAAAACACGAAATTTTGCCGCCACTGGATATGAAGATCCAAGATCCCCGACTGGGCACTCAACTAGCAGAGCAGGAACACGCCTTCAACTGCACGTCCTGAGCAGAAAACCGCCATATCAGGACGCAGCAGGCCAACGATGCCGCGCGCCTACCTTTAGATAGGATCGTGGCCATCGGCGTCCGACTGCCGACCCGATCAGAAAATCCACCACCGCCATCGCGCATCCATACCCTCTGTCTCAAGCTGTCGTCCATAGATTACACCTCCAGACCAACGTCACCAAGTAGACAACGAGGAGAAGAGTACAACAATTCTGTTGTGGAAAAGAAATTCTGCCGAAGCCGGAAATAAGTGCAAGTTGGAACAAAATGTAACATGGCCTTCATCATAATCCTGGTCGGTTACAGAGAAAAGAGAACACTAGTTCCGGCTAACACCTATTACCATTTGAGCCGCCGCCGCACTACAGCAAATCTCTGTTGCTCATCGGAGTGTCGATCAAAGCTCGCCTCGGTCTACACTGTATCTACACCCGCCACGCCGGAGCAGGACGCCAAATCCATCCATCGTCACCCATGGTGCAGCTGCAGCTGCAGCAGCCTCGAGTAGGCGCCGTCCGGCCGCGCCACGAGATCGCCGTGGCTGCCCTGCTCCACGACGCGCCCGTCCTGCACCACGGCGATGGAGTCCACGCAGCGGATGGTGGACAGCCGGTGCGCGACCAGCACGGTCGTCCGGCCCTTCATGATGCGCCCCAGCGCCTCCTGGAGCACGCACTCGGACTCCGCGTCCAGGGCGCTCGTCGCCTCGTCCAGCAGCAGGATGGCCGGGTCCTTGAGCACCGCGCGGGCGATGGCGATGCGCTGCTTCTGGCCGCCGGAGAGCTGCACGCCGCGCTCGCCCACGGGCGTCCTGTAGCCGTCGGGGAGCGCGCTGACGAAGCCGTGCACGTTGGCCACCTTGGCCGCCTCGACGACCTCCTCCTCCGTCACGCCGTCCTTGCCGTAGGCGATGTTCTCCAGGATGCTGGTGGCGAACAGGACGGGCTCCTGCTGCACCAGCCCGATCTTGAGACGGAGAGACTTCAAGTTGAGCCGACGGATGTCCTTGCCGTCGATCATGACCTTCCCGGCCATGGGATCGTAGAAACGCTCGATGAGAGCGATGACGGTGCTCTTCCCCGACCCGCTGGCTCCCACGAGCGCCTGGCTCTGGCCAGCTCGGATCCTCAGGCTGAACTCCTTGAAGACCATCACGTCCGGGCGCGACGGGTAGGCGAAGTCGACGTGGCGGAGCTCGATCTCGCCGCGAACCTTCTCCACCTGCTCGGCCTCAGGCTCATCGGGGTCGATGCGGGTCCTGCTGTTGAGGACGGCGAAGACGGAGCGGACGGACTCGCCGCCGCGGATGATCTCGGGCGCGAGGCTGACGGTCTCGGCGACGGAGTTGGCGGTGATGACGAGGACGACGAAGACCTTGATGACCCTGGAGAAGGTGGAGACGTGGTGGCGGACGAGGTGGGCGCCGTACCAGAGGATGAGCGCCTCGGAGGCGTAGAGGGAGAGCTGCGAGAGGCCGTAGAGCACGCCGGAGACCTGGCTCCGGCGCAGGCTGTGCATCTGGGGCACGCGCAGCTCGCTGCAGAAGAGGGACAGGATCTTGTCCTGCGCGTTGAAGGCCGCCACGGTGCGGATGTTGCTCACGCCCTCCCCGGCGATCATGCTCGTCTTGGCGTGCGCCTTGGCCGTGTCGCCGGCGAACCCCTTCATGGACAGTTGCTGCCAAGTGCCAACACACACATCATCGTCATTGAATTGAACAGTACGTACGTAGCAAATCACAACAGCAATGAATAATAATATTATTACTACTACGTACTACTAGTGATGAGCAATGAGTGATGATGCGTGGCGATATCCGTTTCAGCATGCAAGAGCTGCGGCTGGGCACATGGTGGCTGGCAGGCTTCATGCACGCGCCGCGCAGGCACGCACCAGCATGGCATCATGCAATCTTTACGAATCGCAGTACGAAATTATTGCGAGCAATGCAGTTCCGCAGCGGCGCGAAAACAAAAAGGTGCCGCACGGCGCTCTGGTTCTGGGGCGGCACAGTCCTTGCGGCACCAGAGCACGGCGTCAGGGCCTGCACTGCATGATCGCCATGTGCGCCACTGCGAGCAAAGGCCCCAGATTCCCGTGCACGAGGCGGCCGTGCAAGCTCGCAACCGACAGTGTCGCGAGCACCCACCGGGACCATGGCGCCCAACGAGCAGCAACAGGGCCATGCCCAGACACGACCATCTCATCGCATCCACAATTGAAGAAGCAGCAGCAGCTGGTGCGACAAAGCATCGCGGGGCCTAGAGCCTAACGTAACGTAAGCGTGGCCCGGAGGTTTCTGGGAGTTGTTTACGGCGAGTGCTGTAGTTGTCTGTAGATGACACGGGCCAGAGAGTGGGAAGCATCTGGCCGGAATTAAACAAGGGATCAGAGAGTGGAGAGCGAGCTCCGGCACATGCCTTGGGCAGTGGCCACTGCCGGCATGGGCCACGAATCCTAGCTACCATCGCATACCATGCTGGTGAGTGGTGAATTCAATTGTACCCTCGTCTCCAACGAACTGAGCTGCCGGGCCTGCAACGGCTGCCTGTGCCCAAAACGGCGTGACACCGTGCAGGCCGAGGTTATTGTGCAAAGGAACTTGGCTTAGTGTGAAGAACTACTCGGCTACCTAGGTGTTCTCTCCTCATCCAGCAAACATCTCCAAAAAATTACTCCCTCAGTTCGGAAATAACTGACATGGTTTTAGTTCGAACCGAACTCTCGAACTAAAAACATATCAGTTATTTCCGAACGAAGGTAATATATGTCAATTGGGTTTTTACCTGAGCAAAGTTGGCGAGGACAAGGAGAGGGAAGGTGGCGAGGATGAGGATGGCGACGCGCCATTCGATGATGAAGCCGACGATGAAGGACACCAGGAGCGATGTCATGTTCTGCAAGATGACCGATATCCGCTCCGCTATCGCCGACTTCACGTCTGCAGCCTCCGTGTTGAGCCGTGCCGCGACCAGGCTCGAGTTGTTCTCCTCCTCGTCGAACCACCCCACATCGTTCCTCAAGATAACTGCATACAATGGTTGTTGGTGATGCCTCAGATCAAACAATGCAAGTTCTCCCTCTGCAAGGACAGTGCTAGGAACAAGGCTGTGAATTCACCATACCTGCAAGCATCATCCTCCGCACCCTGGTGGTCAGGTTCTCGCCCATGATGCTGAAGAAGTAATGCTGGATCAGGTACGCGACAACCGCGTAGAACCCGGTTCCGATGTAGATGAACACATACTCCCTAGTCTTGCGCTCCATCGCGTTGGGGTCCCGGAAATAGAACACTTCGATCATGTTGCTCATCACGATGGCAAATGTCGGGCCAATGAAGCCAGACATGATGGATCCGATCGCCCCCAGTACAGTATAGGGCCATTCCGGAGCATTTAGCTTGAGGAGCTTGAAAAAGTATCCTTTTGGCGCCGGGTACTTCCGGTCATTGTCGGCGTTCGAGACCATCTCAATGCGGCCATCCGCACCGGTGCTGTATGAGTAGCTCAGGTTCCTCAAGCTTCCTGACCTGAGGCTCAGTGACCGAGTGGACAGTGAATTACTCAAGCGAGATGACCGGTTCTTGCGGGTGGATGCCCCACGGAAGTCGCGGTTTCTTGCCATCTCCTGGAATCTGATGAGAGCTGCATAAGCACCAGAGCTGCCTTTGGCAAGGAGCTCGTCATGAGTACCGGTCTCAACAACCTGCCCTTGCTGGATCACGGCGATCATGTCAACACTCCGTATGGTTGAGAGCCTGTGCGCAACCACCACAGTTGTCCTACCGATCATTATGCGGTCAAGTGCTTCTTGAACTATACTCTCAGAACCAGCATCAAGAGCACTAGTTGCCTCGTCAAGGAGAAGGATCTTTGGGTTCTTCAGCATTGCACGGGCAATGGCAATTCGTTGCTTCTGGCCACCGGACAGTTGAAGTCCACGTTCTCCCACCTGTTAATAAAGTTGATATAGCATTGGATTCGACAAGTTTTTGGAAGTAAAAAGACCATAGACACGATAAAATTCGTATGTACATGATTCAAAACTCAATTAGCATGGTCAGAAGTATGGACTAAGCTTTCATTCTAGTCATGCCAAATTACAAAATATAGGCTGTAAACAATAAGACTGCAATTGAGCCAGAGGTACAACCCACCTGAGTGTTATAACCATTAGGAAGAAGAGCAATGAAGCTATGTGCATTGGCAGCCGACGCCGCTGCCTCAACCTCAGCCATTGTGGCGTCAGGCTTGCCATAAAGTATATTATCAATGATGGTGGTCGCGAAGAGGGCGGGTTCTTGATTCACCAAACCAATCTGATCCCTCAGCCATTTCAATTGCAGCGACTTGATGTCCGCATTATCGAGCAGAACTTGTCCTGCAACAACAATCACAACCTCCAGTTAAATAAAGCCGACTTACATAGTCATTTAGGCGTGCAATTCATGTGCTTACCCTGATTAGGATCGTAAAACCGTTCTATCAGAGACACGACCGTGCTCTTCCCAGAGCCACTGCTTCCGACGACAGCTGCCGTTTTCCCCGCGGGAAAGAAGAGCGAGAAGTCACGGAACACCATGACGTCCGGGCGGGATGGATAGCTGAAGGACACCTCCTTGAACTCAATGTTGCCATGGACTTCATCCAGGCACCTCCCATCAGTTGAGTCTTGAACTATTGTCGGCCTCTGCCTTATCACCTCCAACAGCTTGTAACCGGCAATCTTCCCTTTGCTGAATGCACCAAGGTTGGAGAACGACTGCCCAAGGCTCCTGCAATTCACGAATTTGGGTGAGTTTTCTCACCGAAAGTAAGCTGCAGAACTGTGAAAATTGTCCAATGTAATGACTTACAGGCCTCCGACGATTGCGGAGAAGATGGCGGTGAACGCCTTTCCACCGTCTGTCTGGCCACTCCGGATGAACACGCCGGCGTACCAGAACACCAGTGCCCATGACATGCAGGCAATCCCATAAGTACACCCAATGCCAAGCCCCTTGGCCATCCCGGCCTTGTACCCCAGCTTCAGGGTGCTCTGAATCGCCTCCGAGTAGGAATTCAAGGCCTTGGACTCCCCCACGTAGGAGTAGACCGTCCTCACTTGGGCAATCGCCTGCACAGCAGATGAACACCTCGTCGTCAGAATTACACTCGCTTATTTACATCAATCGAAATCGGGTAAAAAAGAAGTACAGCATGATTGACATTTGACAGCAGATGTCTCAAGAAAAGGGCAAAAAAAGGACATGAAACAAGAAATCATCCATCGGAAAAAAGGCCGATTGGATCTACCAAGACACCGGCAGAAATCCAAAATGAAATCATTCTCAGGGCATGTGCATCCACATTTGACTCTTTGACCAAGCGGTCCGAGCTAGAGCCCACAGCTTTCTTCTTCCCCACCCGGCCAGCTTTGGTATCCATGTGAGATGATACAGGCGCTCCAGAAATAGTACCTGCTCGGCTATGATTCCGGCGTTGGCGTACGAGTCCCGGCTCTTGGAGGTGAGCCCGGTGAGGGTGTACGCGTACAGCCCGCCGGCGAACGCGATGCCCGGGATGACGGCGATGCTGAGCAGCGCCAGCCGCCAGGCGGAGACGAACCCGACGACGAGCCCTGCCAGGAACGTCGCCAGGTAGTGGATGAAGTTGCCGACCTGCGTAGACATGTGTCCGCCGTCAGTCACACGAGCAGGAGGAGGCCAGAGCTATATGCCGGCGGTGCGCTAGAGACCTTCTCGCCTATGGCGTCCTGGACGAGGAGCGTGTCCGTGGAGACGCTGAAGACGACGTCGCCGGTGCGCGCGTCGGTGTCGAAGAAGCCCACGTCCTGCCGCAGCACGGCCTCCAGGTACCGCCGCCGGAGCGCGCCCACCTGCCGCTCGCCCGTGTACATCCAGCACGCGATCTCTGCACGGACACACAGAGCAGACATGCGCGCGCGCGCAGTTAGCACCACGATGCAGCAACACCGGCAAGAATGCGCGCAGAGGCGTGAGTGGAGCAGGGCATGAACTCACCCAGGTACGAGGATGCGCAGACGACGAGGCCGAGGTAGACGAAGTAGAGCGAGTACTGCAGCGCGCAGAGTGAGGCAGTCAGATTGAGCGTCAGTAACTAGAGCGAGCATAGATAGAGATGGCAACCGCAGAGAGGAAGGATGAGAGATTTTCCGGATATACGTGCCTTGGACACCTCGTCGGTCATGCGGCGGAGGTGGTGCTGGTTCTTGCCGAAGCCGTTGACCAGCTCGCCGAATAGGAGGAAGAACACCGGCATGGCGGCGCCGTGCACGACGGCGCCGGCGCTCCCCGCCGCCATGAGCAACCAGTCGAGCGGGTCGGCGAAGCTGAACAGCTCATGGAACGCCACGCTCTGCTCCGCCCTCTTCTTCACCGCCTCGCACCCGCCGCCGCCGCCGCCGCCGCCGCCGCCGCCGCAGCTCCCAGCCCCGGCCGACGCCTCCGCCTTCCCTGTCTCCTCCGCCATTATCACTCCTCTATCTCTCTCCGCCGCGAGCTCCGCAACCAGAAGAGCACCTCACTGCCCTGGCATGGGTTCCCCCGGCATTGGATCTAAACCCACCGAAATGTTAGCACCAGAGCCCCTCCCTCCCCCCTGCTCCTGCTCCCGGCGGTCCTCGCTCTGTTCTCTTATACTGCAAAGCGAGCAGGCCTGTTGCAGTGTGCTAATTTCTTGGGGGTTGGGTACTTTTTTTTTTGAGGGATGGGGGTTGGGTACTTGGTATGCTTGAAAAAAATCGCGCTTTCCGGCGAGGGGGAAACCAAATGTGAGCAATAGTACTGGCGATGACACCGTAGGACAGGGATACAAGTACGGGGCATTTGGAGAGAATTAAGGATGTAGGAACAATTTATGAAAATCATATTCTTATATTTTGAATATAATTTCGAAACACGGCTAAAATACCCTCTTTCCTAAATGTAAAGTTCCCTTGACTTTTTACTATCTTCAGTGATGATGGGTTAGGAGCATTTATAAGCGGACCACTCTAACCCTCCTCAAACGTTTGGGCGAACAATCCGGTCATAAAACCGTCATCCAACCAAACTCCCCAATGCCAGCCCAAACGGCATGTATCCAATGCAAAATGAGAGCTTAAAAAGACGGCGACAATGTATGAATTGAGCGGACGTGAGAGAGAGAGAGAGAGAGAGAGAGAGAGAGAGAGAGAGGGGTTGATGCCAGATGCGAAGGGTGCTTCGTAAATTATGACGATTATGCGACTCTGCTAGAGTGACTTTTATTTTGCCAAAATCGCCATTATAAGGACCAATGTGGGGACTTGTTAGAGTTGCTCTTAGTTGTGTTTATCTATGTTTTTTTGTATGAACACTGTAAATTTTCCACCTCTGGAAAGTGTCCACACTCTACACCAACCATAACATAATTAGCATATCCAAGATGTACTAGTGGAAGTGAATGGTGTACTTTCTTAAGCTTCCAAGTTGTGAATTTGTGCTGCTGTAAAGTGCATGAGGGTTTGGAGTTTGCCCTAAGAACTACCACTAATGAAGGGTGGGTGTGCATTGGTTGGTCGAGGCACTCAAAGACCTAAGTAAGACATTCCTGTTCGTCGAGGGGATTGTTGTCCTCCACCTCGCCAAAAGGAGATTACCACTCTCAAGTAGTGAACTTCAGCATACATCTTCGTCTCCAACACTTGTGGTTATTGCCACCTTAAGCCTCATATTGTGATTACTTGTTGGTGCAATTGAGTGTCCCTAGAGTTTTGGAGATTTTGGACAGAAACAATGAGGGATTAATGTGTTTGCTAGTGCACATAGAGAGAATAGGTCCCTGGAGTTCAGAGGAGTTTTTCTCTAAACCCGGGATATTGTTATCGGCGAAGCAGAGAAGGCAAACATCGCGCACTAAAAAGAGAAGGTACCAAAGGCTAGAGGTCTGACATTCATAAGCCATGAACATGTGTTGTTGTGTGAAGCTTGGTTGGCCACAAGCATGGATCTAATGCAAAATGGTAGCTTGAAAAGACAGCAACAATGCACGAAATTGAGAGTGAGAGAGAGAGAGAGAGAGAAATTGATGACATATATGGAGTGTGCTCCCTAAATTATGGTGATTATGTGATTCCTAGGGTGCCTTTTATTTTTGCCAAAATCGCCATAATAAGACCAATATGGTGATTCTAATAGAGTTGCTCTTAGTTGTGTTTATCTATGTTTTGTATGTGTGAACACTGTGTAAATTTTCCACCTCTGGAAAACGTATACACTCTACACCAACCATAACATAATTAGCATATCCAAGATGTACTCCCGCAAGTGAATGGTGAACTTTCTAAAGCTTCCATGTTGTGGATTTTGTGCTTGTGTAAAGTGTGTGCGGGTTTGGAGTTTACCCTAAGAACCCCGGTAGTCAAGGGTGGCGGGCATCGGTTGGCAGGGGCACTAAACACCTAAGTAAGACATTCAAGTTCGTTGAGGGTATTGTTGGCCTCTACCTTCCTAAAGAAGATTAGCATCCCCCAGGTAGTGAACTTAGGAATATATCTTCATCTCCAACACTTGTGGTTATTGCCTCCTTAAGCTTCATATTGTTATTACTTGTTGGTGCAATTGTGTGACCCGAGAGTTTTGGAAATTGTTGATCAAAAACAGATCGGGAGTAATGTGTTTGCTAGCGCACACACAGAGAATAGGTCCCTGGATTTCAAAGGAGTTTGTTATAAACTCAGAAAGATTGTTAAACTTTGAAGAGTTTGCTACCGACAAGATTGCTATAATCTTTGGAGAAGTTTGTCATAAACTTCTGTGAGAGTAATCCGTGAAGCAGAGAAGATTACTAAAGTTCAAAGAGTTTGCTACCGAGAAGATTGTTATAATCATTGGAGAAGTTTGTTGTAAACTTCTGTGAGAGTTATCTATGAAGCATAGAAGATTGCTAAACTTGAAAGAGTTTACTACCGAGAAGATTGTGTGTCGGAGACGAACCCTAAAAATATTCCCGAGTCGAAGCAATTGCTACGCGTGGCATCCGAGAGAAATTGACTGCAATAGAGAAGAATGAAGACGAATAATAGTTGTACTTGATATGTCTCCAATGTATCTACTTTTCCAAACACTTTTTCTCTTGTTTTGGACTCTAATTTGCTTGATTTGAATGAAACTAACTCGGACTCACGCTGTTTTCAGCAGAACTACTATGGTGTTGGTTTTTGTGCAGAAATAAAAGGTCTGGATTGCGCTGAAAATTTTACGGAGAAAATACTGGAATATATAAAAATTATTAGCGAAAAGACCTGCTGGAGGGGGCCACCACTGAGCCACAAGCTCAGGTTGCACCCCTCCTCGCTAGGGCGTGCCACCTGAGCTCGTGGGTCTCACAAGGCTCCGTTTGCCCTATCTCCAACTCCATAAATACCGTCTCATAGAGAAAAAATTCAGAGAGAAGGAACCATCGTGTTTTACTATACAGAGCCGCCGCCACCTCCTGTTCTTCGTTGGGAGGGTTGATCCGGGGTCTGTTCGGGGCTCTGGAGAGGGAGATCCGTCTTTGTCATCGTCATCAACCCTTCTTCATCAACAATTCCATGATGCTCACCACCAGGAGTGAGTAATTCCTTCATAGACTTGTTGGACAGTGATGGAGTTGGATGATATTTATCATGTAATCGAGTCAATTTGTTAGGGCTTGATCCCTAGTATCCACTATGTTTTGAGATTGATGTTGCTATGACTTTGCTATGCTTAATGCTTGTCACTAGGGCCCGAGTGTCATGATTTCATATCTGAACCTATTATGTTTTGACGAATATAAGTGTGTTTTGGATCCTATCTTGCAAGTTGTGCACACCTATTATGTGTTATGATCTGTAGACCCCCAAGGCGACAACAATTGGGATTTACTCCAATGATGACCGTAGTATGAGGATTTCATGTATTCACTATGTGGTAATGCTTTGTTCCGGTACTATATTAAAAGGATGCCTTAAGATCTGTTAGTTTCCTTATGGACCCTGCTGTCGGTGTCAAGACCGGCTGATCTCAGGTAGGGGGTCCCTAACTGGGCCTCTGAGGATCGATAGTAACAAGGGACGATGGGGACACGATGTTTACCCTGGTTCGTGTTGGAAATATGCCCTAGAGGCAATAATAAAAGGATTATTATATTTACTTGTTCATGATAATCGTCTATTGTTCATGCTATAATTGTATTGTTCGGAAATCATAATACATGTGTGAATACATAGACCACAATGTGTCCCTAGTAAGCCTCTAGTTGACTAGCTCGTTGATCAATAGATAGTCATGGTTTCCTGACTATGGACATGGGGATGTCATTGATAACGGGATCACATCATTAGGAGAATGATGTGATGGACAAGACCCAAACCTAAGCATAGCACAAAAGATCGTATAGTTCGTTTGCTAGAGCTTTTCTGAATGTCAAGTATCATTCCTTAGACCATGAGATTATGCAACTCCCGGATACCGTAGGAGTGCTTTGGGTGTATCAAACGTCACAACGTAACTGGGTGACTATAAAGGTGCACTACAGGTATCTCCGAAAGTGTTTGTTGGGTTGGCATGAATCGAGACTGGGATTTGTCACTCCGTATGACGGAGAGGTATCTCTGGGCCCACTCGGTAAGACATCATCATAATGAGCTCAATGTGATCAAGGTGTTGTTCACGGGATGATGTGTTACGGGAACGAGTAAAGAGACTTGCCGGTAACGAGATTGAACAAGGTATCGGTATACCGACGATCGAATCTCGGGCAAGTATCGTACCGATAGACAAAGGGAATTGAGTACGGGATTGATTGAGTCCTCGACATCGTGGTTCATCCGATGAGATCATCGAGGAGCATGTGGGAGCCAACATGGGTATCCAGATCCCGCTGTTGGTTATTGACCGGAGATCGTCTCGGTCATGTCTGCATGTCTCCCGAACCCGTAGGGTCTACACACTTAAGGTTCG
This sequence comes from Aegilops umbellulata, assembly GCA_032464435.1. NCBI lineage: Eukaryota > Viridiplantae > Streptophyta > Magnoliopsida > Poales > Poaceae > Aegilops > Aegilops umbellulata. Next base: position 353,330,957 of record CP136055.1, read on the forward strand.
GTGACGCTAGGGTTGTAAAGATATTAGTATGCAGCAAACCGAAGGTTGTTCGGAGTCCCGGATGAGATCCCGAACGTCACGAGAGGTTCCGAATTGGTCCGGAGGTAAATAATTATATATAGGAAGTGTCGTTTCGGCCATCGGGAATGATCTGGGGGTCACCGGTATTGTACCGGGACCACCAGATAGGTCCCGGGGGTCCACCGGGTGGGGCCACCCATCCCAGAGGGCCCCGTGGGCTGAAGTGGGGAGGGAACCAGCCCATAGTGGGCTGGTGCGCCCCCCATGGGCCTCCCCCTGCGCCTAGGGTTGGAAACCCTAGGGCAGGGGGCGCCCCACATGGCTTGGGGGGCAAGCCTCCCCCCTGGCCGCCCCCCCCCGGAGATGGATCTCCAGGGCCGGCGGCCCCCCCTAGGGGGCCTATATAAAGGGGGAGGGAGGGCAGCCGCACCCTGCAGCCTTGGCGCCTCCCTCTCCCCTGTTACACCTCTCCCTCTCTCCGTAGACGCTTGGCGAAGCCCTGCTGGAATTCTGCTGCATCCACCACCACGCCGTCGTGCTGCTGGATCTTCATCAACCTCTCCTTCCCCCTTGCTGGATCAAGAAGGAGGAGACGTCATCCCGACCGTACGTGTGTTGAACGCGAAGGTGTCGTCCGTTCGGCGCTGGTCATCGGTGATTTGGATCACGAAGAGTACGACTCCATCATCCACGTTCTTCTTGAACGCTTCCGTTGCGATCTACAAGTGGTATGTAGATGCTCTCCTATCCCCTCGTTGCTACAATACTCCATGGATAGATCTTGGTGATGCGTAGGAAATTTTTTAATTTCTGCTACGATCCCCAACAGTGGCATCATGAGCTAGGTCTATGCGTAGTTGCTATGCACGAGTAGAACACAAAGTAGTTGTGGGCGTCGAATTGTCAATTCTTCTTGCCGTTACTAGTCCTAACTTGGTTCAGCGGTATTGTGGGATGAAGCAGCCCGGACCAACCTTACACGTACGCTTACGTGAGACCGGTTCCACCGACTGACATGCACTAGTTGCATAAGGTGGGTGGCGGGTGTCTGTCTCTCCCACTTTAGTTGGATCGGATTCGATGAACAGGGTCCTTATGAAGGGTAAATAGAGATTGACAATTCACGTTGTGGTTTTAACGTAGGTAAGAAACGTTCTTGCTAGCAACCTATAACAGCCACGTAAAAACTTGCAACAACAATTAGAGGACGTCTAACTTGTTTTTGCAGCAAGTGCTTTGTGATGTGATATGGCCAGAAGTTGTGATGAATCATGTATGTGATGTATGAGATGATCTTGTTATTGTAATAGGAATCACGACTTGCATGTCGATGAGTATGACAACCGGCAGGAGCCATAGGAGTTGTCTTTATTTATTTATGACCTGCGTGTCAACTTAAATCGTCATGTAATTATTTTACTTTATTGCTAAAGCGTTAGCCATAGTAGTAGAAGTAATAGTTGACGTGACAACTTCACGAAGACACGATGATGGAGATCATGATGATGGAGATCATGGTGTCATGCCGGTGACGATGATGAACATGGCGCCCCGAAGATGGAGATCAAAGGAGCGAAATGATGTTGGCCATATCATGTCACTATTTGATTGCATGTGATGTTTATCATGTTTTTACATCTTATTTGCTTAGAACGACGGTAGCATAAATAAGATGATCCCTCATTAAAATATCAAAAATGTGTTCTCCCTAACTGTGCACCGTTGCTAAGGTTCGTCGTTCTGAAGCACCACGTGATGATCGGGTGTGATAGGTTCTTACGTTCGCATACAACGGGTGTAAGCCAGATTTACACACGCAATACACTTAGGTTGGATTGACGAGCCTAGCATGTACAGACATGGCCTCGGAACACGGAGGACCGAAAGGTCGAACATGAGTCGTATATAAGATACGATCAACATAGAGATGTTCACCGATGATGACTAGTCCGTCTCACGTGATGATCGGACACGGCCTAGTTGACTCGGATCATGTATCACTTAGATGACTAGAGGGATGTCAAATCTGAGTGGGAGTTCATTCATTAATTTGATTAGATGAACTTAATTATCATGAACTTAGTCTAAATCTTTACAATATGTCTTGTAGATCAAATGGCCCACGCTAATGTCACCCTCAACTTTAACGCGTTCCTAGAGAAAACCAAGCTGAAAGATGATGGCAGCAATTATTCGGACTGGGTCCAGAACCTGAGGATCATCCTCATAGCAGCCAAGAAGGATTATGTCCTAGAAGCACCGCTAGGTGAACCACCATTCCCAGAAAACCAGGACGTTATGAATGCCCATCAGTCACGTACTGATGATTACTCCCTCGTTCAGTGCGGCATGCTTTACAGCTTAGAACCGGGGCTCCAAAAGCGTTTTGTGCAACACAGAGCATATGAGATGTTCGAGGAGCTGAAATTGATTTTCCAAGCTCATGCCCGGGTCGAGAGATATGATGTCTCCGACAAGTTCTTTAGCTGTAAGATGGAGGAAAATAGCTCTGTCAGTGAACACATACTCAAGATGTCTGGGTTGCACAACCGCTTGACTCAGCTGGAAGTTAATCTCCCGGATGAGGCGGTCATTGACAGAATCCTTCAGTCGCTCCCACCTAGCTACAAGAGCTTCGTGATGAACTACAATATGCAGGGGATGGAAAAGACCATTCCCGAGTTGTATTCAATGCTGAAATCGGCGGAGGTGGAGATCAAAAAGGAACATCAAGTGTTGATGGTGAATAAAACCACTAAGTTCAAGAAAGGCAAGGGTAAGAAGAACTTCAAGAAGGACGGCAAGGAGGTTGCCGCGCCTGGTAAATCAGTTGCCAGGAAGAAGTCAAAGAATGGACCCAAACCTGAAACTGAGTGCTTTTATTGCAAGGGAAATGGTCACTGGAAGTGGAATTGCCCCAAGTACTTAGCGGATAAGAAGGCCGGCAACACTAAAGGTATATGTGATATACATGTAATTGTTGTGTACCTTACCAGTGCTCGTAGTAGCTCCTGGGTATTTGATACCGGTGCCGTTGCTCATATTTGTAACTCAAAACAGGAGCTGCGGAATAAAAGGAGACTGGCGAAGGACGAGGTGACGATGCGCGTCAGGAATGGTTCCAGGGTCGATGTGAACGTCGTCGGCACGCTGCCTTTACATTTACCTACGGGATTAGTTTTGAACCTCAATAATTGTTATTTAGTACCAAGTTTGAGCATGAACATTGTATCTGGATCTCGTTTAATGCGAGATGGCTACTCATTTAAATCCGAGAATAATGGTTGTTCTATTTATATGAGTGATATGTTTTATGGTCATGCTCCGATGGTCAATGGTTTATTCTTAATGAATCTCGTGCGTGATAATACACATATTCATAGTGTGAATACCAAAAGGTGTAAAGTTGATAACGATAGTCCCACATACTTGTGGCACTGCCGCATTGGTCACATTGGTGTCAAGCGCATGAAGAAGCTCCATGTTGATGGACTTTTAGAGTCTCTCGATTATGAATCATTTGACACGTGCGAACCATGCCTCATGGGCAAAATGACCAAGACTCCATTCTCAGGGACAATGGAGCGAGCAACCAACCTGTTGGAAATCATACATACAGATGTGTGTGGTCCAATGAGCGTTGAGGCTCGCAGAGGCTATCGTTATGTTCTCACTCTCACTGATGATTTGAGTAGATATGGGTATGTCTACTTAATGAAACACAAGTCTGAGACCTTTGAAAAGTTCAAGGAGTTTCAGAGTGAGGTTGAGAATCAACGTGACAGAAAAATAAAATTCTTACGATCAGATCGTGGGGGAGAATATTTAAGTCATGAATTTGGCACACACTTAAGAAAATGTGGAATCGTTTCACAACTCACGCCGCCTGGAACACCTCAGCGTAATGGTGTGTCCGAACGTCGTAATCGCACTCTATTGGATATGGTGCGGTCTATGATGTCTCTTACAGATTTACCGCTATCATTTTGGGGATACGCTCTAGAGACAGCCGCATTCACTTTAAATAGGGCACCGTCTAAATCCGTTGAGACGACACCGTACGAATTATGGTTTGGAAAGAAACCTAAGATGTCGTTTCTGAAAGTTTGGGGTTGCGATGCTTATGTCAAGAAACTTCAACCTAAAAGCTCGAACCCAAATCGGAAAATGCGTCTTCATAGGATATCCCAAAGAAACAGTTGGGTATACCTTTTACCTCAGATCCGAAGGCAAGATCTTTGTTGCCAAGAACGGGTCCTTTCTAGAGAAAGAGTTTCTCGCGAAAGAAGTAAGTGGGAGGAAAGTAGAGCTTGATGAAGTACTACCTCTTGAAAATCAGAGTAGCGCAGATCAGGAAAGTGTTCCTGTGGTGCCTGCACCGATTAGAGAGGAGGTTAATGATGATGATCAAGATACTTCTGATCAAGCTCCTACTGAAGTTCGTAGGTCCACAAGGACATGTTCCGCACCAGAGTGGTACGGCAACCCTGTCCTGGAAATCATGTTGTTGGACAACGGTGAACCATCGAACTATGAAGAAGAGATGGCGGGCCCAGATTCCGACAAATGGCTAGAAGCCATGAAATCCGAGATAGAATCCATGTATGAAAACAAAGTATGGACTTTGAATGACTTGCCCGATGATCGGTGAGCCATAGAAAATAAATGGATCTTTAAGAAGAAGACAGACGCGGATGGTAATGTGACCATCTATAAAGCTCGACTTGTCGCTAAGGGTTATCGGCAAGTTCAAGGGGTTGACTACGATGAGACTTTCTCTCCCGTAGCGAAGCTGAAGTCCGTCCGAACCATGTTAGCAATTGTCGCATACTATGATTATGAGATATGGCAAATGGACGTCAAAACGGCATTCCTTAACGGCTTTCTTAAGGAAGAATTGTATATGATGCAGCTAGAAGGTTTTGTCGATCCTAAGAATGCTAACAAAGTATGCAAGCTCCAGCGCTCTATCTATGGGCTGGTGCAAGCATCTCGGAGTTGGAACATTCGCTTTGATGAGATGATCAAAGCGTTTGGGTTTATGCAGACTTATGGAGAAGCCTGCGTTTACAAGAAAGTGAGTGGGAGCTCCGTAGCATTTCTCATATTATATGTGGATGACATACTGTTGACGGGAAATGATATAGAATTCTTGGAGAGCATAAAGGCCTATTTGAACAAGTGTTTTTCAATGAAGGACCTTGGAGAAGCTGCTTATATATTAGGCATCAAGATCTATAGAGATAGATCGAGACGCCTCATCGGTCTTTCACAAAGTACGTACCTTGACAAGATTTTGAAGAAGTTCAAAATGGATCAGTCCAAGAAGGGGTTCTTGCCTGTATTGCAAGGTGTGCGATTGAGCACGGCTCAATGCCCGACCACGGCAAAAGATATAGAAGAGATGAGTGTCATCCCCTATGCCTCAGCCATAGGGTCTATTATGTATGCCATGCCGTGTACCAGACCTGATGTAAACCTTGCCGTAAGTTTGGTAGGTAGGTACCAAAGTAATCCCGGCAAGGAACACTGGACAACGGTCAAAAACATCCTGAAGTACCTGAAAAGGACTAAGGATATGTTTCTCGTTTATCGATGTGCCGAAGAGCTCGTCTAAAGGGTTACGTCGACGCTAGCTTTGACACAGATCTGGATGACTCCAAGTCACAAACCGGATACATGTATATTTTGAATGGAGGGGCAGTAAGCTGGTGCAGTTGCAAGCAAAGCGTCGTGGCGGGATCTACATGTGAAGCAGAGTATATGGCAGCCTCGGAGGCAGCACAAGAAGCAGTCTGGGTGAAGGAGTTCATTACCGACCTAGGAGTCATACCCAATGCGTCGGACCCGATGACTCTCTTCTGTGACAACACTGGAGCAATTGCCCTTGCGAAGGAGCCCAGGTTTCACAGGAAGACCAGGCATATCAAGCGCCGCTTCAACGCCATTCGTGAAAGTGTTCAAAATGGAGACATAGAGATTTGTAAAGTACATACAGACCTGAATGTGGCAGATCCGTTGACTAAACCTCTCCCTAGAGCAAAACATGATCAACACCAAAATTCCATGGGTGTGCGATTCATCACAATGTAACTAGACTATTGTCTCTAGTGCAAGTGGGAGACTGTTAGAAATATGCCCTAGAGGCAATAATAAAAGGATTATTATATTTCCTTGTTCATGATAATCGTCTATTGTTCATGCTATAATTGTATTGTTCGAAAATCATAATACATGTGTGAATACATAGACCACAATGTGTCCCTAGTAAGCCTCTAGTTGACTAGCTCGTTGATCAATAGATAGTCATGGTTTCCTGACTATGGACATGGGGATGTCATTGATAACAGTATCACATCATTAGGAGAATGATGTGATGGACAAGACCCAAACCTAAGCATAGCACAAAAGATCGTATAGTTCGTTTGCTAGAGCTTTTCTGAATGTCAAGTATCATTCCTTAGACCATGAGATTATGCAACTCCCGGATATCGTAGGAGTGCTTTGGGTGTATCAAACGTCACAACGTAACTGGGTGACTATAAAGGTGCACTACAGGTATCTCTGAAAGTGTTTGTTGGGTTGGCATGAATCGAGACTGGGATTTGTCACTCTGTATGACGGAGAGGTATCTCTGGGCCCACTCGGTAAGACATCATCATAATGAGCTCAATGTGATCAAGGTGTTGTTCACGGGATGATGTGTTACGGGAACGAGTAAAGAGACTTGCCGGTAACGAGATTGAACAAGGTATCGGTATACCGACGATCGAATCTCGGGCAAGTATCGTACCGATAGACAAAGGGAATTGAGTACGGGATTGATTGAGTCCTCGACATCGTGGTTCATCCGATGAGATCATCGAGGAGCATGTGGGAGCCAACATGGGTATCCAGATCCCGCTGTTGGTTATTGACCGGAGATCGTCTCGGTCATGTCTGCATGTCTCCCGAATCCGTAGGGTCTACACACTTAAGGTTCGGTGACGTTAGGGTTGTAAAGATATTAGTATGCAGCAAACCGAAGGTTGTTCGGAGTCCCGGATGAGATCCCGGACGTCACGAGAGGTTCCGGATTGGTCCGGAGGTAAAGAATTATATATAGGAAGTGTCGTTTCGGCCATCGGGAATGATGTGGGGGTCACCGGTATTGTACCGGGACCACCAGATAGGTCCCGGGGGTCCACCGGGTGGGGCCACCCATCCCGGAGGGCCCCGTGGGCTGAAGTGGGGAGGGAACCAGCCCATAGTGGGCTGGTGCGCCCCCCATGGGCCTCCCCCTGCGCCTAGGGTTGGAAACCGTAGGGCAGGGGGACCCATATGGCTTGGGGGGCAAGCCTCCCCCCTGGCCACCGCCCCCCCCCCGGAGATGGATCTCCAGGGCCGGCGCCCCCCCTAGGGGGCCTATATAAAGGGGGGGAGGGAGGGCAGCCGCACCCTGCAGCCTTGGCACCTCCCTCTCCCCTGTTACACCTCTCCCTCTCTCCGTAGAAGCTTGGCGAAGCCCTGCTGGAATTCTGCTGCATCCACCACCACGCCGTCGTGCTGCTGGATCTTCATCAACCTCTCCTTCCCCCTTGCTGGATCAAGAAGGAGGAGAGATCATCCCGACCGTACGTGTGTTGAACGCGGAGGTGCCGTCCGTTCGGCGCTGGTCATCGGTGATTTGGATCACGACGAGTACGACTCCATCATCCACGTTCTTCTTGAACGCTTCCGTTGCGATCTACAAGTGGTATGTAGATGCTCTCCTATCCCCTCGTTGCTAGAATACTCCATGGATAGATCTTGGTGATGCGTAGGAAAATTTTAATTTCTGCTACGATCCCCAACAGTTCGGGCCCTCTTAAAGGAGGTAAAACCTTACGTCCTACTTGATTGTATTCAATGAGTATAGGGATTACAAGAGTTGATCTACCTCGAGATCGTAATGGCTAAGCCCTAGCTGTCTAGCCTACGAGAGTTCTAATGATCCCTACGGACCAACCCCTCCGGTTTATATACATACCAGAGGGGCCTAGGGTTGTACAGAGTCGGTTTGTAAGGGAAGGAAATAAAATATCCGGACACCAAACTTGCATTCCACGCATATAGGAGTCCTACCCGGACATGGGGAAAAGTCTTCTGCTTTTATCTTCACGACCCATTAGTCTGGCCCATATCAAATAGTCAGGACACCCGAGGACCCCCTAATCCAGGACTCCCTCTGTAGCCCCTGAACTAGTCTTCGATGATGATGTGTTCGGCACGCGGATTGTCTTCGGCATCGCAAGGCGGGTTCCTTCTCTTAATAATTTTAAGATAACTCCTTGCACAAAGGATCTGTATCCGGCTCTGTATAACTAATACAACGCTTAGCCACGAAGGCAAGATATCGAAATAAAAATTGTGTCTTTTACTGACAACTTTTTCGGCGAAGCGTCACATTTGGGTCTTTAACATTTCGAACCATTTTCACGCCTCCCGTTTCGCGTTTCGAGGCATAGCCTCCATTGGCACGTCCTGTCAAAACATAGATCGTGCCCGCCCATTGCGGATTCTCATCAATGCGGTTTTGGGTAATCCAACCGTGCCATTCGCACGATCTCTATGGGAATAGGCGAGAAGTAAGTCTTGAGAGGGGGGGTGTTTGGTATTTCACTGCCTATAAGAGGGTAAAGATTCTTCCTTTTTTTCCCACGCCTTCTTCTAGCTCCTGCCTTCCCACCTCTGAGCTCTAGTGCCAAAAACTTCAATCTTTCCCACCGCCACCAACCTCCCCAGCCATGTCTGGATCCGGTTCCAAGGGCAAGTGGGAGGCCTCCTCCGTCATCGAAAAGGACATCAAGGAGCTCCGGGGCGCGAGCTATCTATCAACGGATATCGCGCATAGGCTCCCTGCCAAAGATCAGGTCATCCCCACTCCGGAGCCCGGCAAGAGGGTCATATTCACCCCTCATTTCCTCTGAGGGCTAGGGTTTCCCCTACATCCCTTCGTCTGAGGTCTCATGTTCTATTACGGGCTAGATTTCCATGATCTAGCCATGAATTCCTTCCTCCACATATCGACGTTTATCGTCGCATGTGAGGCTCTGCTCCGAATCCCCCCAAACTTCGGCTTATGGCTCAAGGTTTTCAATCTGAAGCCGAAGGTAGTCGATGGGCGACATGCGGATTGTGGTGGAGCCATGGTGACCAAGCTCCCAACGCCGTCTGGCCCAAGGGGGCATTTGTGGAGACTGTCAAGGTGTGGCAGCAGGAGGGGTTCTACATCACCAAACCCCGTGACGCTAACTGGGCGGACACACCCGACTTCAGATCCGGGGCCCCCCATGAGACTCACTTCATGGACAGCCAAGGGCCTGGATTGGGGGTCCACAGCGGAGGGCAGATGCTGCAAAAAAGCATCACCAACATGATAGGCAAAAACACCGGTCTCACAAATGTGATTCAGGTGATGCTTTTCCGTCGCACTCTCCCTTGCCAACTCCGAGCCTCTCACATGTGGGAGTTCAATCCGGAGGAGCCACAGACCCTGAAACACTTCTTCGGCACAACGCACGAAGACATATGGAAGCAGCTCTTCAAGGACAAAAAAACGTGGCCGAAGAAGACCGAGGACATCGGACTCGACATCGATACTACGGCCTCAGCGGTAAGCATAACCTTTCTGAAGACGTGTCCGGTTAGTATTTCGAATATAATGTAAGTCAAATTGCCTGTCTTTCCTACATGGCTGGAGGGCGAAGGCGGAGCGGATCAAATGTCCAGCACCGCTGCCTGAAGACCCAGCCACACCCTGGCTAACAGAGATGCTGGTCTCGGCGCCGTATTAGGTGCCGGAGAAGAAGGCCAAGAAGAATAAGGGAAAGGAGGGCAAGGGAGCCCCCCCGCCATAGGGGTCCTTTGGACGCAGTGTCCACAAAGATCGACGCCCTATCCTTCCACGAGGGAGACGAGGAGGAAGAAGAAGAGGAGGAGGAGGTGGAAAGCGATTCCCCTCGTAGGGGGAGGAAGAAGAAGAGGGCGACCTCCGAAGAACCTAAGGGAGAGGCGCCCAAGAGGGGGGAAGATGATCCTCCAGGACAGTTCAGACTCAGTTGCCGAACTGTTCCCCAAAAAGCCTCCCATGGTGAAGCCCCTGGCCGAATCGTAAGTATCTAGATACTCACTGTTTATCTTCAGTTCTCCCTTTCTATTATATAAGTCATTTTGTTGTGTGCCTTTCAGCGCTCCATGCGAGCTTCCGAACACTCCATGTCTCTTCCTCCCCGGTGATCGTGGGCGGCCCACCTGTGTAGCTGCCCAAGACTCCAGGACGTACCATCTAGGTTCGCGACCGAGCTGAAGACCCGTGACATGGACTTGTTCGAGAAGATGCAGCCTGACGGCCGCACGCACCAGGTGTTCTTCCTCCACCCGGACGATGAGAGATTTGTTCGACGCTTTTGTTCGTTGGGTTCCAATTTTGTCAACATTAGTTCCAGAGTCTTGAGTATTCCCCCTTTAACATTAGGTAGTGTTAGAGATGCGCGTGAAAGTCTATTAAAATTTGGAGTTTGCTTCATTAGTTCTTGAAGCACACTTAGAAGTTAGCTAATAGCTAAGCATGCTTAGGACAGTGAGAGAGTAAGGAGGCACATTAGAAATTGCATAAAATGTTGTCGGCCTACTACCATACAGTCCAGGTAGTTTGCATTATGTAAGTTTCTAGCTAGTTTGCTCTTGTGGCAAGTGATGTTCAGTTTATTTTGATTTCTATCTAGAGAATATGAGGCTGATCTCTTAGCAGCTCACGTTGTTACACATGATGCTATTTTCATGTGTTTGTGTGCTTGCCTATATTGTTAAATGATACGTCTCCAACGTATCTACTTTTTCTCACGCTTTTCCTCTTGTTTTGGACTCTAATTTGCATGATTTGAATGAAACTAACCCCGGACTGACGCTGTTTTCAGCAGAACAACCATGTTGTTGTTTTTGTGTAGACATAAAAGTTCTCGGAATGGAACGAAACTTTGCGAGGATTTTTTATATCAATAATAAGAATTTCTGGAGCCAAGACCTGCTGGAGAGGGGCACCTGGGTAGGCACAACCCACCAGGGCGCGCCCCCCTCTCCTGGCGCGCCCAGGTGGGTTGCACCCACCTGGTGGCCCCGCTGACGACCCCCCTAATACTATAAAATCACATTATTCCAGAAAAAAATTAAGGAGAAAGAATTATCGCGGTTCATGAGATGGAGCCGCCGCCAAGCCCTGTTCTTCCTCGGGAGGGCAGATCTGGAGTCTGTTTGGGGCTCCGGAGAGGGGGATCTTCATTCTTCATCATCGCCATCCAATCTCCATCAGCAATTCGATGATGCTCCCCATCGGGAGTGAGTAATTCCTTCGTAGGCTCGCTGGTTGGTGAGGAGTTGGATGAGATTCATCATGTAATCGAGTTAGTTTTGTTAGGGCTTGATCCCTAGTATCCACTATGTTCTTAGATTGATGTTGCTATGACTTTGCTATGCTTAATGCTTGTCACTTTGGGCCCGAGTGCCATGAACTCAGATCTGAACCGTTTATGAATTCATCATTATATCCATGTTTTAGATCCGATCTTGCAAGTTATAGTGACCTACTATGTGTTATGATCCGGCAACCCCGGAGTGACAACAACTGGGCCCACTCCCGATGATGATCGTAGTTTGAGGAGTTCATGTATTCACTATGTGTTAATGCTTTGTTTCGGTTCTCTATTAAAAGGAGGCCTTAATATCCCTTAGTTTCCAATATGGACCCCGCTGCCACGGGAGGGTAGGACAAAAGATGCCGTGCAAGTTCTTTTAATAAAGCATGTATGACTATTTATGGAATACATGCCTACATTATATCGATGAACTGGAGCTAGTGCCGTATCGCCCTAGGTTATAACTATTACATGATGAATATCATCCAACAAGTCACCGATCCAATGCCTAGGAATTTATTTATATTGATCTTGCTGCCTTACTATTGCTATTATCACTGCTACACTTGCTAAAAATTACTGCTATCACTGTTACTGTTACCATTGCTGCTGTCACTACTATCAAAACTATCAAACTACTTTGCTACTGATCACTTTGCTGCAGATAGTTAATCTCCAGGTGTGGTTGAATTGACAACTCAGCTGCTAATACCTTCAAATATTCTTTGGCTCCCCTTGTGTCGAATCTATAAATTTGGATTGAATACTCTACCATCGAAAACTGTTGCGATCCCCTATACTTGTGGATTATCAAGACCTTTTTCTAGCGCCGTTGAAAGTGCAACTATCCCTGGGTGGTTTTGGTAATTCCTAACAACATATAGCTCATTGAGCTAACATTATTCCAAGATTAATATTTCAGGAAAAGCTCAATGGATGGCATGGCATGGATGAGGAAAGTGGATCCCTCAAAATTATAAGGACAAAAGATTGGCTCAAGCTTCAAGATCAAGACTCTACATTTTATATTTTAGTGATCCCAGATCACATTGAGTCCATAGGAAAAGCCAATACTATCAAGGAGGGATGAGGTGTTGTTTAATGAGCCTCTTGCTTCATGTGCTTAGTGATATGCTCCAAAATCCTCAACTACCTTCCCACATCCACATATGACCTAAACCAAAAGTCAAACTCGGCCTCACGAATTCTTTCTATCCGGCGCCACCGAGTTTAAAATGTCATAGACACTGCCACAAACCCTAGCATTTCAGTTTCACCGATAGGGATCTCGGTCTCACCGAGATGGGATTGCAATTTCTCTGTTTCCCTTCGTAGCGTTTCGGTCTAACCGAAGTGAGCGATCGGTCCCACCGAGATTGCAATGTAAACTCTCTGTTTGCCTTTCATAACATTTTGGTCTCACCGAAAAGAGCGAACCGGTCCCACCGAATTTACCTGACCAACTCTCTGGCTAGCTTATTACCAAAATCGGCCCCACCGAGTTTGTGTAATCGGTCACACCGAGATTACGTTATGCCCGAACCCTAACCATATCGGTCCTACCGAGTTGCATCTCAGTCCCACCGAAAATCCTAACGGTCACTAGGTTTGCTGAATCGGTCTGACCGAGTTTAACCATTCGGTCCCACCGAGTTTGGCAGATTGTGTGTAACGGTTGGATTTTGTGTGGAGGCTATATATACCCATCCACCCACTCTTCATTCATGAAGAAAGCCATCAGAACACATCTACACTTCCAATACACATGTTCTGAGAGAGAACCACCTACACTTGTGTTGAGGTCAAGATATTCCATTCCTACCATATGAATCTTGATCTCTAGCCTTCCCCAAGTTGCTTTCCACTCAAATCTTCTTTCCACCAAATCCAAATCCTGTGAGAGAGAGTTGAGTGTCGGGGAGACTATCATTTGAAGCACAAGAGCAAGGAGTTCATCATCAACACACCATTTGTTACTTCTTGGAGAGTGGTGTCTCCTAGATTGGCTAGGTGTCACTTGGGAGCCTCCGACAAGATTGTGGAGTTGAACCAAGGAGTTTGTAAGGGCAAGGAGACCGCCTACTTCGTGAAGATCTACCGCTAGTGAGGCAAGTCCTTCGTGGGTGACGGCCGTGATGGAATAGACAAGGTTGCTTCTTCGTGGACCCTTCGTGGGTGGAGCCCTCCGTGGACTCGCGCAACCGTTCCCCTCCGTGGGTTGAAGTCTCCATCAACGTGGATGTACGATAGCACCACCTATCGGAACCACGCCAAAACATCCGTGTCTCCAATTGCGTTTGAATTCTCCAAACCCTTCCCTTTACATTCTTGCAAGTTGCATGCTTTACTTTCTGCTGCTCATATACTCTTTTGCATGCTTGCTTGAATTGTGTGGAGATTGCTTGACTTGTGCTAAGATAGCTAAAATCTGCCAAGAACTAAAATTGGGAAAAGGCTAGATTTTTATTTGGTCAAGTAGTCTAATCACCCCCCTCTAGACATACTTCCAATCCTACAAGTGGTATCAGAGCTTTGGTCTCCACTTGCTTTGATTTCCATAGCTTCTGGTGGTCAAAGCCTTGGTTTCACAACCTAGGAGAGTATGGCGTCTAGCGAAGGAAATTATCACCGTAGAGGTGCTTACTTTGATGGAACTAATTTTGCTAGTTGGAAGCATAAGATGAAAATGCATATTCTTGGACATAACCCCGCTGTTTGGGCTATCGTGTGTGTTGGCTTGCAAGGTGACTTCTTTGATGGGAAAGAACCAAACCGTGAAGCTACCGCAGAAGAGTTGAAGATGCTGCAATACAATGCTCAAGCTTGTGATATCCTCTTCAACGGATTGTGCCCCAAAGAATTCAACAAAATCAGCAGTCTTGAGAATGCAAAGGAAATTTGGGATACTTTGATTGATATGCACGAAGGTACCGACTCCGTCAAGGAATCCAAATTGGATGTGCTTCAAAGTCAACTTGACAAGTTCAAAATGAAGGATGGTGAAGGTGTCGCTGAAATGTACTCTAGGCTTGCTCTTATCACAAATGAGATTGCCGGCTTAGGGAGTGAAGAGATGACCGATAGATTCATCATCAAGAAGATCCTAAGGGCCTTGGATGGCAAATATGATATTGTGTGCACATTGATCCAAATGATGCCCAATTACAAAGATCTCAAGCCAATAGAAGTCATTGGAAGAATTGTCTCATGAGATGTCACTCAAGGATAAAGAGGAACTTCACAACAAATCAAGTGGTGCTTACAAAACATCATGTGAAGCCCCCACATCATCAAGTGAGAAACAAACCTTCAATGAAGAATTGAGCTTAATGGTGAAGAACTTAAACAAGTTCTACAAGAGTAGAAGCAAAGATAGAAGCTCCAAGTCAAGGTCCTACAACTACAAAAGATCTTCTAGTCGAGAGTGAAACTGCTACAATTGTGGAAGGCTCGGACACTATTCCAATGAGTGTACGACTCCCTACAAGAGAAAAGAAGATTCTCCCAAGAGAAGAAGTAGAAGAGAAGAATCACCATCTAGAGAAAGAAGGAGTAGAGATGATCGTTATGAACGAAGACACTCACGGAGAAGCAAGGATTCCGAAAGAAAGGACAAGTCATGAAGGAGCTACACAAAACGAAGACATCAAGCTCATGTTGGTTAATGGGTATCCGGCTCCGACTCCGACAACCACTCCGAGAGAAGCTATCACTCCGATTCTGAATATACTCAAGATGAAGGTGTTGCCGATCTAGCACTTGTGTCAACCAACTCCTACGACATATTTGACTCACCAAATGAAGGAGTTGGAACATGTTTCATGGCTAAAGTCCCAAAGGTATCACATCCCGAGTATGTTGATTTCAATAGTGATGAAGATGACTTGTTAGGTGATGATGATTTACTTGTTGACAACTCTAGTGATGAATACTATGATGAAACGTCAATTAATCATGCTAATCAAGATAAAACGAATGACAATGATAAGAAGAAGATTGAGTCTCTAACTAAAGAACTAAACACTCTTAAGTTAGCTCATGAAACTATCTTAGGAGATCATCGAGAACTTTTAAGGGCGCATGAGAAATTACGCTTTGAAAAGCTCAACCTTGAGCAAGAGCATGAGTTCTTAAAAGCAATCAATGATGATCTTCGTAAGAAAAGTTCTTCTTAAATTGCCAAGCGTTTACTTTTATCCACTTACATGCCTCAAGTCAAGTCTAGTAACAAGAACAAGAAAGATTCTTCCTCTAGTAGTAACAATGATCATGCTAAATCTAATATTGTTGCTTCTAGTAGTTCTCTTGATTCCACTAATGATTCTTAGCCAAGTTACACTTGAGCAAGAAAATAGCTTATTGAAGGGAATTATAGAGAAAGGAGTTTACAAGAGCCTTGCCGGAAGTAAGCAATTCGAGGAAATTGTATGCAAGCAAGGAAGGCACCGGAAGAATCAAGGTGTTGGTTTTGAATGAAAGTTCAATGCCAATGGAGTTGAGTGGGAAGAAGATCAATACCCCAAGACGAAGTTTGTTCCTCAACAAGAGAAGTATGATCCCACTTCTTTCAAAGGGACACAAGCTCAAGATGATCTTCCACCACAAGACTACAAGTGAAAAGGCAAGGACAAGCTTCCAGAGGAAATTGATGCATTTGAAGAAGCTCCTAAGACCTTAGTCAAGTGGATTCCCAAGACTACTTCAAGTTACACTTCATCAAGTACAACTACAACACCAAGGATTCCCATCAAGATGGTGTGGATCCAAAAGAAGAAGAACTAGAGAGTTCTTGAGGGTGACTCCGCCAACAAACTTCACTCTCATCATCTTGGCAAGAACAAGTGCAATCAACTTCCACATCTTGCACTAGTTCAAGGAGTCACAAACCCTCTTGTTGGTAAGACAAGGGACAAGGTAATCTAAAAGCTTTCATTGACATCATCTTGTGTGTGCATCACTCTATGTCTATGGATATCCTTGTTTGTTCCTTGTGGGACTAACCCATGTAGGTATTGAAAGTGCAACTCACTCCAATGGATAGCTCCAAATGATCTACATCGACATTGAGCATCCACATCTTCAACATCTACATGAAGTCATCATCGACAAAAGGTTAGTTCATCCCTCTTAGGGGGGATATCACATCTAGGGGGAGCTTCACTCTAAGAATTGAGCTAAAGACACTCTAATGGTGTGAACACAACAATGCTTTATGTAAAAGTAGTAACCCCACTTGTGCTTAAAACGATGAGTATGACCAATGATCAAATGTTCTCATTTGGCTCCTAAGTCAATATACTCATATATAGATGACCTAGTCATCGCCAATTGCTTGATAGATGCTAGAATTGGTTGTGCATGCTTTGCCACATATTTCAATTGCCATTTTATTGTGTGAGCATGTTGATTGCATATTTTACTCATTCGAGGAGATCCACTTGTTGTTTTGATTGATTGGTTTTCTTTTCTTTTGCCAAGTGGATGGACAAGAATGCCTAAGAACCCTCTCTAGCTATCTATGCTTTTCTCGTCTCAAACTCTATTCATGCTACATCACAAAATTTGATCAAGTCAGATTCAAACCACTCTGTGTGGGAGCACTCGGAGTTCCCGATTTTTCATAGACTTAAACTTCCAAAACTTCTTTGTGCTTTTCGGTCTGACGATTCCTCCATTTCGGTCATACCGAGATCACTAAGTCGATCTAGGTTTTCACCTCGGTGCAACCGACTTGAACTTTTCGGTCACACCGAGTTGCTATAACTGTCAACAGTTATGCATCTCGGTGCCACCGAGTTGTTCCACTCGGTCACACCGACAGGGTCGGGCTATATATACTCACGGGCAAAATTTTGGAAATTTCTCCAAAACCTCTTCGCCCGCGCATAGCTCGCTCTGCCTACTGGGTCTCCGGATCGTCCTTCTCGTCGCGAGCCGCCTCCTGTCGCTGGTCTCCGCCGCCGTCAACGGATTTCGTCTCCGCCATTGCCGCCGCAGCGAGTTCACCGCTGAACTAGGGTATGGACTCGATCACAGTGCTATCCCCGTCTGATTCCTAGCACATTGTGTTCATTATGATTCTTGCTACAATTGAAACACTTCTATCCAGTCAAAACAATCCTTAGAATAGATGCGATTTGAAAATTTAGGTTTAGGTTTCCGCCGAAACCATCTCGGACCCACCGGGTTACGGAACTCGGTTCCACCGATTCAGCCACGGCCATTGCACATGTGGTTCTCGGTCTGACCGAGAATTGCAAATCGGTGTGACCGGGTTTAGGACTTTGTGAAACCCTAGCAGTCTCGGTGCCACCGAATTGTGACTCGGTCTGACCGAGTTCACTAGTTTTGGTTCCAAAAGCTGCTTCGGTATCACCGAGTTTGCAAATCGGTTGATCCGAAATGCTTTCTGTGGAAAACTAAAACTAAGTTTTTGACTCATTCTTTTGCAAAAATCTCTGCATTTTGTGATGCTCATCCACTCTATCTCATCTACAATCTATTCATAGGGTCTGCAGTCAGAGTTTGCAACATGTCTGATCAGAGTGACAGCCAGAACAAATCAGAGAAGCAGGTTCACATGAGTGAGGGCACTAGTCCCTCTAGTAGCTCTGATGAGGGTAGCAGAAGCACCCCAAGCAACTTGCCCAAGGCTGCCACTAGAGCAAGCAAGAAGAGAACTTCTGAATCTGAGGATGAAGATTATGTGGCAGAAGAGAAAGCCACTTCTAAGAAGAAAGTGCTCAAGAAAGAATATGGCTCAGCTGCAGCCACAAAACCAGGTATGCATAAGAAGGCACCTGCAAGGAGAGTTCCTACTTCCAAGCCTAGGAAGGTTGCCACTGGAGAAACCTTGAAATTTACCATGGAGTCTGAAGAAGAAGATGGATCACAATTCCATGTCAAACATGTACAAGGAGATCCCAGACAAAGCTCTTGAAACTTTCAAGTTTGGGTCAGTTCACTTCCTTCTGTCAGGGCTGCCTACAATCAACTGGATTCTAAGGCACACTCTCTTGCCCAAGTCAGGTGATCACAAAATGATCAGAGGCCATGCAATAAACTTGCTTCACATATTTGATGTGCCACAGAAGTTCAAGGTAATGAGCCTCATAGTTGAGACCATCAAGAGGACAGCAGCTGATCAGAAGAGGAGCTATGGATATGCCCCACATATTCAGGAGTTGATTAACTCGAAGATGGGCACAGGCACATATCTGTTGGATAAGGAACACCTGCCCATCCATCCAGATTTTGAGGACAATCAAGTTGTGATGAATGAGAATGAACCATCGTCAGCACAAGCTCAAGTAAAGAAGGAGAAGGCAAAGATGGAGAAAGCTGCCAGGATGCCAACTAAAGAGGAGGCATCTGAGTACTTTTTGAAGAACAAGCAGGAGCAGCTCGGTTACCTGATAGCATCAACTCTGAGGATTGAGAAAGGACTGGCCACCCTGACTCGAAACCAAGAGAGCTTGGAAATAATCATGGAACAAAAGTTCTAT
Source organism: Aegilops umbellulata (assembly GCA_032464435.1). Lineage (NCBI taxonomy): Eukaryota > Viridiplantae > Streptophyta > Magnoliopsida > Poales > Poaceae > Aegilops > Aegilops umbellulata. The sequence goes on from CP136055.1 coordinate 353,349,915, forward strand.
GACCTAGATGTAAAAGTAATTGAGATTCAGTCTGCTGTGGAGCAACTACAGGATGATATGCAGGAGAGGAAGGGCAAGACCACAACTGATGCATTTGCCAGAGTGCCTAGAGCTCAGAGATCATCTGTAGTGCCAGTTCCTGACACCAGAGCTACTACTTCTGCACCAGCTACAGCCTCAGTTCCACCAGCTCCAGCTCCTACCCCAGCAGCTCCAACTACTTCTACTGAAGCCTTCGTCCTTGGCGTCATCCGGACTCCACCACCTGAAGACCAAGCGAGAGAGTCATTTTAGTGCTATGCATTTTCTATGAACTTTTTGGTAACTTGTTGCCAAAGGGGGAGAAAATTGTATAGATCATAGGCTTCAAGAGAGAGAGTTTGCATTTGTTCTCTCTTGTCTTCTTGGTTGAACTTTATTTGTTTTTGAGTGCTTGAGATACTATGTTATTATCTGTGAGAGATGATCATGTGTTTGATCATAAGCTACACTTATGCTTGTTGGATGTTACTATCAGTTTATCCTTATTTTGATCATTCACTTTGCTTGGTGATGAGTGCATCTTTTTAATTCTTATCATTTTGAGCGCTCCACCAAGATGTATGTGACATGGAAGAGTAACCCATGATCCTAACTCATTGTGCATTTGCAGTCCAAAGCAAATCTTAAAATATGCACAAATTTAGGGGGAGCTCTTGCTTATCACATACTTCTCAAAGCGATGATATCTTTCACTCTTATTATCATTTGTCGAAGCTTTGATCTATATGTTGTCATCAATTACCAAAAAGGGGGAGATTGAAAGTGCAACTATCCCTGGGTGGTTTTGGTAATTCCTAACAACATATAGCTCATTGAGCTAACATTATTCCAAGATTAATATTTCAGGAAAAGCTCAATGGATGGCATGGCATGGATGAGGAAAGTGGATCCCTCAAAATTATACGGACAAAAGATTGGCTCAAGCTTCAAGATCAAGACTCTACATTTTATATTTTAGTGATCCAAGATCACATTGAGTCCATAGGAAAAGCCAATACTATCAAGGAGGGACGAGGTGTTGTTTAATGAGCCTTTTGCTTCATGTGCTTAGTGATATGCTCCAAAATCCTCAACTACCTTCCCACATCCACATATGACCTAAACCAAAAGTCAAACTCGGCCTCACCGATTCTTTCTATCCGGCGCCACCGAGTTTCAAATGTCATAGCCACTGCCACAAACCCTAGCAATTCGGTTTCACCGATAGGGATCTCGGTCTCACCGAGATGGGATTGCAATTTCTCTGTTTCCCTTCGTAACGTTTCGGTCTAACCAAAGTGAGCAATCGGTCCCACCGAGATTGCAATGTAAACTCTCTGTTTCCCTTTCGTAACATTTCGGTCTCACCGAAAAGAGCGAACCGGTCCCATCGAGTTTACCTGACCAACTCTCTGGTTAGCTTATTACCAAAATCGGTCCCACTGAGATTACGTTATGCCCGAACCCTAACCATATCGGTCCTACCGAGTTGCATCTCAGTCCCACCGAAAATCCTAACGGTCACTAGGTTTGCTGAATCGGTCCGGCCGAGTTTAACCATTCGGTCCCACCGAGTTTGGCAGATTGTGTGTAATGGTTGGATTTTCTGTGGAGGCTATATATACCCATCCACCCACTCTTCATTCATGGAGAAAGCCATCAGAACACATCTACACTTCCAATGCACATGTTCTGAGAGAGAACCACCTACACTTGTGTTGAGGTCAAAATATTCCATTCCTACCATATGAATCTTGATCTCTAGCCTTCCCCAAGTTGCTTTCCACTCAAATATTCTTTCCACCAAATCCAAATCCTGTGAGAGAGAGTTGAGTGTTGGGGAGACTATCATTTGAAGCACAAGAGCAAGGAGTTCATCATCAACACACCATTTGTTACTTCTTGGAGAGTGGTGTCTCCTAGATTGGCTAGGTGTCACTTGGGAGCCTCCGACAAGATTGTGGAGTTGAACCAAGGAGTTTGTAAGGGCAAGGAGATCGCCTACTTCGTGAAGATCTACCGCTAGTGAGGCAAGTCCTTCGTGGGCGACGACCGTGATGGAATAGACAAGGTTGCTTCTTCGTGGAACCTTCGTGGGTGGAGCCCTCCCTGGACTCGCGCAACCGTTACCCTCCATGGGTTGAAGTCTCCATCAAAGTGGATGTACGATAGCACCACCTATCGGAACCACGCCAAAACATCCATGTCTCCAATTGCGTTTGAATTCTCCAAACCCTTCCCTTTACATTCTTGCAAGTTGCATGCTTTACTTTCCGCTGCTCATATACTCTTTTGCATGCTTGCTTGAATTGTGTGGAGATTGCTTGACTTGTGCTAAGATAGCTAAAATCTGCCAAGAACTAAAATTGGGAAAAGGCTAGATTTTTATTTGGTCAAGTAGTCTAATCACCCCCCTCTAGAAATACTTCCGATCCTACAGCCGTTGCCGGGGAGCATAGCAATATTTGTTGAGTCATTTGGAATTATTATCAATTTTATCACTATGAAGAATTTGAAGGATCCAAAGACTAAGATATTTCCCTCAAAGACGAGGGGAGGTAAGGAACCGCCATCCAGTTCTGCTTTAGATTCACCTTCGGATATGAGTAAACTTGCAACACCACCACATGCTATGAGTTCTACTATGTCACCAGTTATTGATGATGCTACTTCTACTTTGAATGATGCTTATGATGATGCTAGTACCTTGCTTGATAATGATGATGTGCCACTTGGTGCTTTTCTTGATGAACAAATTGCTAAAGTTATACAACATGATGTTGTTGGATCTGATGATGAGCTTGAAACTGAAACTCCTGAAACACCTGCTAGAACTAGCCTTCCTAGATATGAATTGCCTAATGTACCGGAAGGTTATGTTATGAGTGAGGAGGCAACTACAGATATTCTTGCTTGTAAGGATAGAGATGATCTAGAGAAATTATTATGCAAGTATAAAGAAAGGTCTCTGAATGCTAGAATGAAATGTGATCCTAAGTTTGCTACTTCACCTATCTGTATTGCTGATAAGGATTATGAATTCTTTGTCGACCCAGAGTTGATTACTTTGGTTGAATCTGATCCTTTCCATGGTTATGAAACTGAAACTGTTATGGCATATCTTACTAAGTTAAATGATATAGCTACCCTTTTTACTCATGATGAGGAAACTCGCTATTACTTTATTCTCAAATTATTTCCTTTCTCATTAAAGGGTGATGCTAAAGCTTGGTACAATACTCTTGCTCCTGGTTGTGTGCGTAGTCCCCAGGATATGATTTATTACTTCTCTGAAAAATATTTTCCTGCTCATAAGAAACAAGCTTCCTTGCAGGAAATATTTAACTTTGTTCAAACTAAAGAAGAGAGTCTCCCACAAGCTTGGGGGAAGCTTTGCCAGTTACTTATGCTTTGCCTGACCATCCTCTTAAGAAAAATGAAATACTTGATATCCTCTATAATGGACTAACCGATGCTTCTAGGGACTTCCTAGATAGTTGTGTTGGTTGTGTTTTCAGGGAACAAACTATTGCTCAAGCTGAAGAATTATTGAATAACATATTGAAAAATTATGATGATTGGACTATTCCTTAACCACCGGCTAAACCCACTCCGAAGAACAAGGGTATATTATATCTCAGTCCTGAAGATATGCAAGAGGCAAAGAAATCTATGAACGAAAAAGGTATTAAAGCTGAGGATGTTAAAATTTTACCTCCTATTGAAGAAATACATGGGCTTAATACACCACCACTGCCTAAGGTGGTAGAGGTAAACACTCTTATGAAGTTCAATGATAATGATAATCCTCACATTATGCACCCTAGTCAATGCATTTATGAGTTTGAAAAATACATTAGAAAACAAGATCACTTCAATGCAAATGTTATGACACAATTGAAATATAATTCTGATATGATTGATCATTTGAGTGACTTGTTATTTAGAATCTCAAATGATGTTAGAGGTGTTGGAAAACATGCTTCTATGGTTCAATCTCAACTAGAACAAGTTGCTAAATCACAAAGAGAATTACTTAATGAAATGAATAATAATATGCATGACTTTGCTGTTAGAGTTGCAACTAGAGGAGGTAAAATGACTCAGGAACCACTTTATCCTGAGGGACACCCAAAAAGAATTCTACAAGATTCACAAAGAAACAGCACCACTGCACCTAGTCCTTCTAAAAAGAAAAAGAAGAAGAAAAATGATAGGACTTTGCATGCTTCTGGTGAACCTGAAATAGAAAAATCTCCTGATAATGAAAATGAAACTTCTATCTCTGATGCTGAAACTCAATCTGGTAATGTACATCCACCTAGTGAAAATGAAAAAGATAATGATGATGTTCATAAAGACACTCAACCAAACAATGAAAAGGAACCAGACAATGATATTGAGATAGAACCACCAGTTGATCTTGATAACCCACAACCCAAAAATAAAAGATATGATAAAAGAGACTTTGTGACTAGGAAACATGGTAAAGAAAGAGAACCGTGGGGTCAAAAACCTATGCCTTTTCCACCCAAGTAAAGTAAAAAGAATGATGGTGAAGAATTTGAACGCTTTGCTGAAATGCTGAGGCCAGTCTTTTTGCGTACTCGCTTGACCGATATCCTTAAAATGCCTCCTTATGCAAAGTATATGAAAGACATCATCACTAATAAGAGAAAAATACCGAAAGCTGAAATCTCCATTATGCTTGCTAATTACACTTACAAAGATGGAGTGCCTAAAAAACTTGGAGATCCGGGTATACCAACTATACCTTGCTCTATCAAAAAGAATTATGTGAAAACTGCTTTGTGTGATTTAGGAGCTGGTGTTAGTGTTATGCCTTTCTCTTTATATAAAATACTTGACTTGAATAAACTCACACCTACTGAAATATCTTTGCAAATGGCTGACAAGTCAACTACCATACCTATCGGTATTTTTGAGGATGTGCCCGTTGTTGTTGCTAATGTTACTATTTTGACTGACTTTGTTATACTTGAGATGCCCGAGGACGACAACATGTCGATTATCCTTGGTAGACCCTTCTTGAATACTGCAAGGGCTGTTATTGATTGCAATAAAAGCAAGGTCACTTTTCATATTAATGGTAATGAGCATACGGTGCACTTTTCGAAGAAACAATTCCAAGTGAATGGTATTAATGTTATTGAAAAATCTCCGACAATCACTATTGGAAGTTTTCAAATACCTCTACCTACTGTCAAAAAGAAATATGAAATGCTTATTGTTGGGGAGATGCATATCCCCGTTGAGGTAACTTAGTGATTTACGGAAGTTCTTCGGTTTCATGCTAATCGAAAGTGGTTGTTAATATGACCTGATCAACCTTATTAACGAATCGTTTTTTGAACGGTATGAGGGAGATGAATTTAGTAAGCACTACTATCTGTCCCTACTTTTTATTCTCTGTTTTTATTAGTAAAATAAAATAAAATGCCATGCTTTGTTTGTTTTGTGAATTTCCCGTGCAACAAAAAAATGACCCAAAAATAAAAGTTCTCAGAATGCCCTGAAAATTTTATATGATTTTTTTTCTGAATATTTAAGAATTTTTGGTGCAAATAATACCAGAGGGGGGTGCACCTGGTGGGCACAACCCACCAGGGCGCGCCAGCACCCCTTGGCGCGCCGTGGGGGTTGTGGTCCCCACGTGATCCCCCTCACTTATCTCTTCATCCCACATCATAACCTACCTCCAAAAAAATCCCTCATACTCTCTTTTCCGTGTTCTTGAACTCAAACCCGCAGATTTCAATCTCTTTGCTCGAAGCTCCGTTTTCAAAACTGTTTTGGGGATTTGTTGCTTGGTATGTCACTCCTTCATTTGTCCAATTAGTTTTTGTTTTAGTGGTTTGAATAAATAGCTACTCTTGGTGCTGCTGTAGATGTGCTTGCGTGTTGAATTCTTAGTGTTCTAAGTAGTTTGAATGCTTGCTATGACCTCTATGTATCCCTATGAGTAGTTGCTATTAGTTTTGTGAAGTTTTGTTGGTAAAATTTTGTGGACTAAAAATTCAGATTTTTGTTCATAGGAAAAATTGTAGGCCGACATGATGAACCTGTTTGGAAGGAGTTCTTCGAGGAGACGATCCTCGGGGGTCATCCTCTAGTGACAACACTACTCGCCGGTCCTATGTTGAACCAAGCGAAAGTTCCACGTGAGATGCTGCCACCAAAACTTGCTTATGGCCTTGCGATGAGTATATGATCCAAGTGGGCATCAAAGAGGAATTCGGGCAATATGTTCACAATGCCGGTCTCGGTCCCTACCTCTAAGATAAGTGTGAACAGCACCATCTTCTCACTGAATCATTTGTCAAAAGTTTTGAATATATTCCACATGAGTCTAGGGTGTCGTTCATGTTTTATGATAATCCATTTACTATTCCACTAGAGAACTTTGCTTACCATTGCAAACTTCCATTTTGGGGTTCCCTTGATGAGCCAGCAAAGGCTGAGTATGAGTCTTTCTTGACTAGCCTTTGTTACGGTGAAAATAGGGTAGTGAGACAAGGAAGAATAAAGAGCATTCACTTTCCCGCAATTCAGTACCTTGCATTATTTAACGGGAAATGCAGAGTAGGCAAAAAAGACTGTAGCATACTTACTTGAGCCTCATTCACACCTCTCTCACTGGTGAAAGGAATTATAACCTTGGAGCGATTGTTGCACATAGACTTTAGCATAACTGAGGGAGTCCTGGACTAAGGGGTCCTCGTGCGTCCGGTCTGTTATCCATGGGCCAGATTAATGGGCTGTGAAGGCATGAAGACCGAAGACCATACTCGTGTCCGAATTGGACTCTCCTTGGCGTGGAAGGCAAGCTAGGCGACCGACTGTGAAGATTCCTTCTTATGTAACCGACCCCATGTAACCCTAGATCTCTCCGGTGTCTATATAAACCGGAGAGCATAGTCCGGATATGACACATTCATTACCATATACACATAGGCTAGGCTTCTAGGGTTTAGCCATTACGGTCTCGTGGTAGATCAACTCTTGTAATACTCATATTCATCAAGATTAATCAAGTAGGAAGTAGGATATTACCTCCATAGAGAGGGCCCGAACCTGGGTAAACATCGTGTCCCTCATCTCCTGTTACCATTGATCCTAGACGCACAGTTCGGGACCCACTACCCGGGATCCGCCGATTTTGACACCGACTCATCGAGAGTTCCACTGTGCCATCGGCAAAAGGCTCAATGGCCCTTTAGGTCGTCAGTAATGACGTTGTCCAGGGAGAAACCTTCCTCCCCGGACAGATCTTCGTATTCGGCAGCTCCGCACTGCGGGCCAGCTCGCTTGGCCATCTGGAGCAGATCGACAGCTACGCCCCTGGCCGTCAGGTCAGATCTAGAAGCTTTAAATGCGCCGCGGATACCCGTGGAGACTTGATCTTCGATGGATTCGAGAATGCGCCAGTCACTCCCCCTCTCTCCTATAAACATGACTTAAATCTGTCATTAGATCACCTCCAGGAGATGGATCATGTTGCTGCAATGACCTCAGAACCGAAGCAGATCGTGCCCTTTGAGGCCACAAAGTCCACGACGTTGGAGCCGCACACGGACTCGACACCCTACAATATTTGCGTCAACGGAACTCCGGACTCGTTTTCGGCTACACGTTCCAGATCAGATGCGCCTGCGGACTCCGAGCTGGATCGGTTATCGAATTTCGAATTTGGCGCCACAGACTTCTTCCAGCACTCGCCTTTTGGCGACATACTAAATTCTTTAAAGAACTTATCCTTGGAGGAGGACTCACACCCGAACTATGTTCGGGTCGAGCTAGAGACGGATGACGAGGAATTTTGCTTCCCACCCACCACCCACTTCATAGCCACTATTGATGACTTAACCGACGTGCTAGACTATGGCTCCGAAGACATCGACGGTATGGTCGACGATGCCGATATGGAGCAAGGCCAAGACCCGCCATTCACCGGACGTTGGACGGCTACCTCTTCATACGACGTATACATGGTTGATACACCCAAAGGATCTGGCGACGACAACGAAGAGCCAGATGCGCATAAAACCTCTGAGACGCAGTCCAAGCGCCGACGCCCCAAGCGCCATTCTAAGCCTCATTGCTCAAAGGACGGCAACGCCGACACCGGAGAGAATAGTACTCCAGGCGACACCAAAAACAATGAAGACCCTGCCGGATCTATGATACATCTCCAACGTATCTATAATTTTTGATTGCTTCATGCTATATTATATTCTGTTTTGGATGATTAATGGGCTTTATTAAACACTTTTATATTATTTTTGGGACTAATCTATTGACCCACAGCCCAGTGCCAGTTCCTGTTTTTTCCCTTGTTTCAGTGTTTCGCAGAAAAGGAATATCAAACGGAGTCCAAACAGAATGAAACCTTCGAAAAAGTTATTTTTGGAAAGGAAGCAATACGGGAGACTTGGAGTGCACATTAGGGGATCAACGAGGAGAGCACGAGGCAGGGGGCGCGCCCTCCACCCTCGTGGGCCCCTCATGGCTCCCCTTGCCGATTTCTTTCGCCTATATATTCCCATATACCCTAAAACCTTCGAAGAACAGAATAGATCGGGAGTTCCGCCACCGCAAGCCTCTGTAGCCACCAAAAACCTATCGGGACCCTGTTACGGCACCTTGACGGAGGGGGGAACCCTCACCGGTGGCCATCTTCATCATCCCGGCGCTCTCCATGACGAGGAGGGAGTAGTTCACCCTCGGGGCTGAGGGTATGTACCAGTAGCTATGTGTTTGATCTCTCTCTCTCTCTCTCTCTCTCTCTCTCTCTCTCTCTCTCGTGTTCTTGAGATGATACGATCTTGATGTATCGCGAGCTTTGCTATTATAGTTGGATCTTATGATGTTTCTCCCCCTCTACTCTCTTGTAATGGACTGAGTTTTCCCCTTGAATTTATCTTATTGGATTGAGTCTTTAATGATTTGAGAACACTTGATGTATGTCTTGTCGTGCGTATCTATGGTGACAATGGGATATCACGTGATCCACTTGATGTATGTTTTGGTGATCAACTTGCGGGTTCCACCCATGAACCTATGCATAGGGGTTGGCACACATTTTCGTCTTGACTCTCCGTTAGAAACTTTGGGGCACTCTTTGAAGTACTTTGTGTTGGTTTGAATAGATGAATCTGAGATTGTGTGATGCATATCGTATAATCATACCCACGGATACTTGAGGTGACATTGGAGTATCTAGGTGACATTAGGGTTTTGGTTGATTTGTGTCTTAAGGTGTTATTCTAGTACGAACTTTATGATATATCGAACGGAAAGAATAGCTTCATGTTATTTTACTACGGACTCTTGAATAGATAGATCAGAAAGGATAACTTTGAGGTGGTTTCGTACCCTACCATAATCTCTTTGTTTGTTCTCCGCTATTAGTGACTTTGGAGTGACTCTTTGTTGCATTTTTAGGTATAGTTATATGATCCAAGTATGTTATTATTGTTGAGAGAACTTGCACTAGTTAAAGTATGAACCCTAGGCCTTGTTTCAATGCATTGCAATACCGTTTGTGCTCACTTTTATCTTTAGTTACCTTGCTGTTTATATATTTTCAGATTACAAAAACCTATATCTACCATCCATATTGCACTTGTATCAACATCTCTTCGCCGAACTAGTGCACCTATACAAATTACCATCGTATTGGGTGTGTTGGGGACACAAGAGACTCTTTGTTATTTGGTTGCAGGGTTGCTTGAGAGAGACCATCTTCATCCTACGTCTCCCACGGATTGATAAACCTTAGGTCATCCACTTGAGGGAAATTTGCTAGTGTCCTACAAACCTCAGCACTTGGAGGCCCAACAACGTCTACAAGAAGAAGGTTGCAGAGTAGACATCAAGCTCTTTTCTGGTGCCGTTGCCGGGGAGGCTAGGTAAGCGGCACTCACACCCCGTCAACTAAGCTCTTTTCTGGCGCCGTTGCGAGGGAAGTGAGTGCTTGAAGGTATATCTTTATATCTTGCAATCGAATCTTTTAGTTTCTTGTTTTTTCACTAGTTTAGTTTATAAAATAAAACTATAAAAATGGAATTAAGGGTGCCTCATATGCTTCATCTTTTTAATATCTTTCGTGAGTATGATGGAAAGGAAAATTGTGCTCAAGTGCTAGAAGAATAATGCATTAGAATGTTTGGCACTAAATATTTATATGATGAGCATGATTGCAATGTTGTTAGTATGAATTCCTTGAATACCCATGATGCTAATGATATGCAAAGCCATAAGCTTGGGGAAGCTATGTTTGATGAAGATGATATTTTTTGTCCCCCAAGTTTTGATGAGCAAATTTATTATGATGAAAGCATGCCTCATATGCATGATGATTATTGTAATGACACGTATGCTATAAAGAATAATTATAACCATGAAACTTGTCATCTTGATCTTAATTTTCAATCACAGATAATTATTTTGTTGAGTTTGCTCCCACTACTATTGATGAGAATAAATTTGCTTATGTGGAGAGTAATAAAGTTTATATGCTTGTAGATCATGAAAAGAATGCTTTAGGTGCTGGTTATATGGTTGAATTCATTCATGATGCTACTGAAAATTATTATGAGGGAGGAATATATGCTTGTAGGAATTGCAATAATATCAAGTTTCCTCTCTATATGCTTAAAGTTTTGAAGTTATGCTTGTTTTGCCTTCCTATGCTAGTTGATTATTGTTCCCATAAGTTGTTTGCTCACAAAAACCCCATGCATAGGAAGTGGGTTAGACTTAAATTTTCTAGTCATATTCTTCATGATGCTCTCTTTATGTTTCGATTCTTATCTTTTATGTGAGCATCATTGAAATCATCATGCCTAGCTAGGGGCATTAAACGTTAGCGCTTGTTGGGAGGCAACCCAATTTTATTTTAGTTTCTTGCTTTTTAGTTTTGTTTAGTAATAAATAATCCATCTAGCCTCTGGTTATATGTTGCTTTATGTTTTAATTAGTGTTTGTGCCAAGTAAGACCTATAGGATCTTCTTGGATGATAGTTATTTGATCTTGCTGAAAATTCCAGAAACTTTCTGTTCACGAAAACAATTGTTAAAAATCACCAGAACGTGACAAAATACTGATTCCAATTGCAGCAGATCAATAAACAAATTATATAGGTCTTCCTATTTTGTAGAATTTTTTGGAGTTCCAGAAGTATACGATTGATACAGATTACTATTGTTCTGTTTTTGACAGATTCTGTTTTCTATGTGTTGTTTGCTTATTTTGATGAATCTATGGCTAGTAAAATAGTTTATAAACCATAGAGAAGTTGGAATACAGTAGGTTTCACACCAATATAAATAAAGAATGAGTTCATTACATTACCTAAGTGGTGATTTATTTTCTTATACTAACGGAGCTTACGAGTTTTCTGTTAAGTTTTGTGTTGTGAAGTTTTCAAGTTTTGGGTAAAGATTCGATGGACTGCGGAATAAGGAGTGGCAAGAGCCTAATCTTGCGGATGCCCAAGTCACCCCAAGGTAATATTCAAGGACAACCAAAATCCTAAGCTTGGGGATGCCCTGGATGGCATCCCCTCTTTCGTCTTCATTCATCGGTAACTTTACTTGGAGCTATATTTTTATTCACCACATGATATGTGTTTTGCTTGGAGCGTCATTTTATTTTCTTTAGCTTTGCTTGCTGTTTGAATAAAATACCAAGATCTGAAATTCTTAAATGTTAGAGAGTCTTCACATAGTTGCATAATTATACAACTACGCATTGATCTTCACTCAAATCTTTTGGAGTAGTTTGTTGTTTTCTCTAGTGCTTCACTTATATCTTCTAGAGCACGATGGTAGTTTTATTTTGAAGAAATATATGAACTCTCATGCTTCACTTATATTATTTTGAGAGTCTTAAACAGCATGGTAATTTGCTTAAATTGGGAAATTAATCCTAATATGTTAGGTATTCAAGACTAGTAAAAACTTTATTAAGAGTGTGTTGAATACTAAGAGAAGTTTGATGCTTGATGATTGTTTTGAGATATGGAGGTAGTGATATTAAAGTTGTGCTAGTTGAGTAGTTGTGAAATTGAGAAATACTTGTGTTGAAATTTGCAAGTCTCGTAGTATGCACGTATGGTAAATGTTATGTAACAAATTTGAAACATGAGGTGTTCTTTGATTGTCTTCCTTATGAGTGGCGGTCGGGGATGAGTGATGGTCTTTTCCTACCAATCTATCCCCCTAGGAGCATGCGCGTAGTGCTTGGTTTTTGATGACTTGTAGATTTTTGCAATAAGTATGTGAGTTCTTTATGACTAATGTTGAGTCCATGGATTATACGCACTCTTACCCTTCCATCATTGCTAGCCTCTTCGGTACCGTGCATTGCACTTTATCACATTGAGAGTTGGTGCAAACTTCGCCGGTGCATCCAAACCCCGTGATATGATACGCTTTATCACACATAAACCTCCTTATATCTTCCTCAAAACAGCCACCATACCTACCTATTATGGCATTTCCATAGCCATTCCGAGATATATTGCCATGCAACTTTCCACCGTTCCATTTATCATGACACGTTCATCATTGTCATGTTGCTTTGCATGATCATGTAGTTGACATCGTATTTGTGGCAAAGCCACCGTTCATAATTTTTCATACATGTCACTCTTGATTCATTGCCTATCCCGGTATACCGCCGGAGGCATTCATATAGAGTCATACTTTGTTCTAGTATCGAGTTGGAATCATTGAGTTGTAAATAAATAGAAGTGTGATGAAAAAAAGGCCAAAAAAAAGAGAAGGCCCAAAAAAAGGGACAATGCTACTATCCTTTTTCCACACTTGTGCTTCAAATTAGCACCATGATCTTCATGATAGAGAGTCTCTTGTTTTGTCACTTTCATATACTAGTGGGAATTTTTCATTATAGAACTTGGCTTGTATATTCCAACAATGGGCTTCCTCGAATGCCCTAGGTCTTCGTGAGCAAGCAAGTTGGATGCACACCCACTTAGTTTCTTTTGTTGAGCTTTCATGCATTTATAGCTCTAGTGCATCCGTTGCATTGCAATCCCTACTCCTTGCATTAACATCAATCGATGGGCATCTCCATAGCTCATTGATTAGCCGCGTTGATGTGAGACTTTCTCCTTTTTTGTCTTCTCCACATAACCCCCATCATTATATTCTATTCCACCCATAGTGCTATATTCATGGCTCATGCTCATGTATTGCATGAAGGTTGAAAAGTTTGAGATTACCAAAGTATGAAACAATTGCTTGGCTTGTCATAGGGGTTGTGCATGATGAGAGCATTCTTGTGTGACGAAAATGGAGCATGACTAAACTATATGATTTTGTAGGGACGAGCTTTCTTTGGCCATGTTATTTTGAGAAGACATAATTGCTTAGTTAGTATTCTTGAAGTATTGTTACTTTTATGTCAATATCAAACTTTTATCTTGAATCTTTCAGATCTGAATATTCATACCACAATTAAGAGGGTTACATAAAAAAATGCCAAGTAGCATTCCGCATCAAAAATTCTGTTTTTATCATTTACCTACTCAAGGACGAGCAGGAATTAAGCTTGGTGATGCTTGATACGTCTCCAATGTATCTATAATTTTTTATTGCTTCATGCTATATTATATTCTGTTTTGGATGATTAATGGTCTTTATTAAACACTTTTATATTATTTTTGGGACTAACCTATTGACCCACAGCCCAGTGCCAGTTCCTGCTTTTCCCTTGTTTCAGTGTTTCGAGGAAAAGGAATATCAAACGAAGTCCAAACGGAATGAAACCTTCGGAAAAGTTATTTTTGGAAAGGAAGCAATACAGGAGACTTGGAGTGCACGTTAGGGGATCAACGAGGAGAGCACGAGGCAGGGGGGCGCGCCCACCCCCTCGGGCGCGCCCTCCACCCTCGTGGGCCCCTCGTTGCTCCCCTTGCCGACTTCTTTTGCCTATATATTCCCATATACCCTAAAACCTTCGAAGAACAGAATAGATCGGGAGTTCCGCCTCCGCAAGCCTCTGTAGCCACCAAAAACCAATCGGGAACTTGTTCCGACACCCTGCCGGAGGGGGAACCCTCACCGGTGGCCATCTTCATCATCCCGGCGATCTCCCTGACGAGGAGGGAGTAGTTCACCCTCGGGGCTGAGGGTATGTACCAGTAGCTATGTGTTTGATCTCTCTCTCTCTCTCTCTCTCTCTCTCTCTCTCTCTCTCTCTCGTGTTCTTGAGATGATACGATCTTGATGTATCGTGAGCTTTGCTATTATAGTTGGATCTTATGATGTTTCTCCACCTCTACTCTCTTGTAATGGATCGAGTTTTCCCATTGAATTTATCTTATCGGATTGAGTCTTTAATGATTTGAGAACACTTGATGTATGTCTTGTTGTGCGTATCTGTGGTGACAATGGGATATCACATGAGAACACTTGATGTATGTTTTGGTGATCAACTTGCGGGTTCCGCCCATGAACCTATGCATAGGGGTTGGCACAGGTTTTTGTCTTGACTCTCCGGTAGAAACTTTGGGGCACTCTTTGAAGTACTTTGTGTTGGTTTGAATAGATGAATCTGAGATGGTGTGATGCATATCGTATAATCATACCCACGGATACTTGAGGTGACATTGGAGTATCTAGGTGACATTAGGGTTTTGGTTGATTTGTGTCTTAAGGTGTTATTCTAGTACAAACTCTATGATAGATCGAACGGAAAGAATAGCTTCGTGTTATTTTACTACGGACTCTTGAATAGATAGATCAGAAAGGATAACTTTGAGGTGGTTTCGTACCCTACCATAATCTCTTTGTTTGTTCTCCGCTATTAGTGACTTTGGAGTGACTCTTTGTTGCATGTTGAGGGATAGTTATATGATCCTAGTATGTTATTATTGTTGAGATAACTCGCACTAGTGAAAGTATGAACCCTAGGCCTTGTTTCAATGCATTGCAATACCGTTTGTGCTCACTTTTATCTTTAGTTACCTTGCTGTTTTTATATTTTCATATTACAAAAACCTATATCTACCATCCATATTGTACTTGAATCACCATCTCTTCGCCGAACTAGTGCACCTATACAATTTACCATTGTATTGGATGTGTTGGGGACACAAGAGACTCTTTGTTATTTGGTTGCAAGGTTGCTTGAGAGAGACCATCTTCATCCTACACCTCCCACGGATTGATAAACCTTAGGTCATCCACTTGAGGGAAATTTGCTACTGTCCTACAAACCTCTGCACTTGGAGGCCCTACAACGTCTACAAGAAGAAGGTTGGATAGTAGACATCAAGCTAAATGCGAACAGGAGGAACATGACAGCACGCAAGACAACCATAATGAACAGGCCATAGAAGACAACTCGGAGGACGATAGTTACCGTCCACCTTCAGAGGAGGAGACAAGCCTCGTCAACAAAGACTTCATCGTGCCTGAGGATCCTCTAGAGCAGGAGCTTTTCAAGCTTCAGCTCATAGCCACTGCACGAAGCCTGAAAAAGAAACAACAGCAGATCCAAGCTGAACAAGATCTGCTCGTCGACAGGTGGACTGATGTCCCGACAGCCAAAGAATATGGCCTCAGGCGCCCAACAAAGAGCTACCTGAAATACAGACTGCTACCTCAATTCGACGAGGAAGCACCGGAGCATACATCTCCCTTGCGTAATGCGGAACAACCACCACGTGGTCGGGACAGGGCGGCCAACCAGCCACCCCGCGGCCGAGATAAAGCGGCAACTCAAGCCGAACAACAGCCTACCCCACCGCCTTGTAAAAATAGAGACGGAAAAGTTCGGGGTCACACGTACGACCTTCGGCAAATCCTGGACGATAGAGCAGGACATACAAGATCGATCTACAGGTCGCGAGGGAGTGCCTCGAGGCACGATGACGGCTACCTATTCGGACATGATAAATCTAATCACGCCCGAGCCGAATACCGCAGACGGATTCCGTCAGAGCTACGCCACGACGCGGCCCGATATAGAGGCGCCGCACACCCTCTCTCCTTCATAGATGAAGTACTGGATCACGAATTCCTCGAGGGGTTCAAGCCTGTCAACATTGAATCATATGATGGCACAACCGATCCAGCGGTATGGATCAAGGATTTCATTCTCCATATCCATATGGCTCGAGGAGATGACCTCCATGCCATCAAATACCTCCCACTAAAGCTCAAAGGGCCAGCTCGGCACTGGCTTAACAACCTGCCTGAAAATTCTATGGGCAGCTGGCAGGACTTGGAGCAAGCCTTTATGGACAACTTCCAGGGAATGTATGTCCGACCACCAGACGCCGATGACTTAAGCCACATAGTTCAACAACCCGGAGAATCAGCCAGAAAATTCTGGACTAGGTTTCTAACCAAAAAGAACCAGATCGTTGACTGTCTGGATGCCGAGGCCTTAGCAGCCTTCAAACACAGCATCCGTGACGAATGGCTAGCACACCACCTCGGCCAAGAAAAGCCGAGGTCCATGGCAGCCCTCACGACACTTATGACCCACTTCTGCGCAGGAGAAGATAGTTGGCTGGCTCGCAGTACAGGCACAACCAACGAAACAGGCCCCTCCGAGGCCAAAAGCAGCACCGGCAAGCTCCGGCGCAACAGAAACAAATGCCGAAGCAATGGCGATAACACCGATGACACTACAATTCATGCCGGATTCAATGGCTCCAAGTCCAGCTAACGAAAGAAGCCCTATGAAAGGAGCGGCGGAGGACCATCCAGCTTGGACCGTATACTCGATCGTCCTTGCCAGATACACGGCACCCCTAACAAACCGGCCAGCCACACTAACAGAGATTGCCGGGTATTCAAACAAGCTAGCAAGATAAACGGTGGAAATAAGGAAGGGGAATCGCAGAGCGAGGACGATGACGAAGAGCCCCGGCAGCCAAACACCAGAGGGCAGAAGAAATTGCCCCCTCAAGTCAAAACAGTGAACATGATATACGCTACGCACATCCCCAAAAGGGAGAGTAAGCGGGCACTTAGGGACGTCTACGCGGTAGAGCCAGTCGCCCCAAAATTCAATCCGTGGTCATCATTCCCTATCACCTTCGATCGTCGAGGTCACCCAACCAGTAGCCGACATGGAGGTTCAGCCGCACTGGTCCTTGACCCAATTATTGACGGGTTTCACCTAACACGAGTCCTGATGGACGGTGGCAGCAGCCTCGACCTGCTCTATCAAGACACAGTGCGGAAAATGGGCATTGACCCCTCACGAATCAAACCAACAAAGGCTACCTTTAAAGGAGTCATACCAGGCGTAGAGGCCCGTTGTACAGGCTCAATCACGCTGGAGGTGGTCTTCGGTTCCCCGAACAATTTCCAAAGCGAAGAGTTGATCTTCGATATCGTCCCCTTCCACAGCGGCTATCACGCGCTGCTCGGACAAACGGCGTTTGCTAGATTCAACGCAGTGCCACACTACGCTTATATCAAGCTTAAGATGCCTGGTCCATGCGGCGTCATAACAGTCAATGGCAATACGGAATGCTCCCTCCGAACAGAGGAGCACACCGCCGCCCAAGCAGCAGAAGCACAGAATGGCCTTCTCAAGCAGCACCATAGTACGGCTGTCGAGCCCTCGGACATCATTAAGAGGTTCCGGACTACGCTGCAACAGGATGGCGCGGCTCGTCAAGAGCTCGACTAGCAATTCGGCCTCCGTCCCAATCTCAACGAGGTAGTGGCATTCGCACCATGCGTAATCACGCACTCGAAACCCCATGGGTACCGACAGCGGCATACCCCACTCGCAATCCACAGTACGGCTTGACTGACCCTGGGATCACATGCTTTTACTTTTCCTTTTTACGGTTTTTCTTCTCTTTTCGAGGATTGCACGGACAACCCACTTGCAGAACACACCAAGGAGGCAAGGAGCTCTGGCTCACGAGGGAATCCCCAGGTGGTCTCTACTCATTACCATACCCGCTTTTCATACCCGCTTGTAGCCCGCCCTTGGTTTCGGCATGTCAAATAGCCTTAATTGCTTATCGCATTACTTGTGCAAGGTACGCCTCGATGCACTAGTAACATCACAATGGTGAATACACGGTAGCGTCAGCTAGTTATTTAAATTTCCTGTTTCCTCACCTTTGTATTTCTCACTCTTTGCACGCGTACACAATGGTACACATTACCACGCTAGGGGCTCCATCATGCCCCATATTACGGCAATAAAGTCCGAACACTTCTACAATACAGTTCGGCACCCCGAACTTATAGCATTATATGCATCGGCTCCGAATCATGACTTTGGTCAATAGTTGGGTTGCCCGGCTCCTGTGCTTACTACCTTACATTCCGTTGTATCAGCTAGGTTAGTAAAGGGAGAACTAGTGCGATTGTGTCCCGGTTCTTCCGGACGAGCACCTCAGTAGAGAAAGTCGAAAACTGACTGTCATGATGTGGCGAGAGCTGGTCAGCTGTTCGAGAGGTTCTAAATCGTTGGAGATTTTTCCCGCTTCTTGTGAAGAATCGGTTCTTCCGATTAGGCGTCTATAGCGCCCCCAGTTAGGTCTTCTGAATACTAGGGGCTTCGCCGATTTTCTCAATTGTCAAACTCCTATGGCTAAGTGAGGGCGGTAAAGGTCGCATAGTCTGATTTCCTTGTCCGTTGCGCTAAACACCTCCTTCAAGGACCAGAACGTGGAGTAAAGAGTGTTTAGATTTATCCTGAACACCCCCGTATTATATATGAGGGGGCAGAAGCCGACGACTGGTCAACCCTCAGATTTCATAAACAGCCGCACAGGAGGTGGAAGTTTAAAATAAACAAACATTTCTATTACATATCACAGGGCAAGATAATACACATGTTCTCATGGGAATATGATATCCTTCGAACATTGCTCCGCCACAAGGTGAGACCCCTCCAGGACACCTTCAAAATAGTGATCGGGTCGACGATGCTACTTGCCCTCCGACGGTCCCTCGGTCATTAGCTTCTTGGCATCCAGCTTTGCCCAATGCGTCTTGACACGGGCAAAGGCCATACGCGCACCTTCAACGCAGACCGACCGCTTCATGGCTTCGAGCCGCGGACAGGCACTCACAAGCCGCTGCACAAGTCCGAACTAGCTGCCAGGTACAGGATCGGCAGGCCATAGCCGGACTGTCAAGTCCTTCATGGCTAGCTCTGCCAACCTGTGCAGCTCGACCAACTGCTTCAGCTGGTCGCTGAAGGGCACCGGATGTTCGGATCCCAGATATTGGGCCCAGAACAGCTTCTCCGTAGACATCCCCTCTTCGGTTATATAATGCTAAGCCGCATCCGACGCACTACACGGCAGATCTTTAAACACCGCTGGAAAGACCCACATTCAGGATAAGTAGAAGGAATGTCTCTTCCACACACTCGCTCTGCATAGGTGAAGAACTTACCCGTCGTAATCTTCTCGGCCACCTGAAGTTCCCGAAGGGCACCTTGGGCCTCGGCTCGTGCGTCCTGGGCACTCTGGCGAGCCCTCGCCAACTCGGACTCTTGCGCCTTACAATCATGCTCCAAGGACTCAAATTTATCTATCGCGTCCTGTAGTTGTTGCTGCGCCTCGCCAACCTGGGTGTCGGTGTCAAAACCGACGGATCTCGGGTAGGGGGTCCCGAACTGTGCGTCTAGGCGGATGGTAACAGGAGACGAGGGACACAATGTTTTACCCAGGTTCGGTCCCTCTTGATGGAGGTAAAACCCTACGTCCTGGTTGATTAATATTGATGATATGGGTAGTACAAGAGTAGATCTACCACAAGATCAAGGAGGCTAAACCCTAGAAGCTAGCCTATGGTATGATTGTTGTATGTTGGATTCTGTCCTATGGACTAAAACCCTCTGGTTTATATAGACACCGGATAGGGTTAGGGTTGCACAAAGTCAGTTACAATGGTAGGAGATCTGAATATCCGCATCGCCAAGCTTGCCTTCCACGCCAAGGAAAGTCCCCTCCGGACACGGGACGAAGTCTTCAATCTTGTATCTTCATAGTCCAGGAGTCTGGCCAATGGTATAGTCCGGCCATCCGGACACCCCCTAATCCAGGACTCCCTCAGTAGCCCCTGAACCAGGCTTCAATGACGACGAGTCCGGCGCGTAGATTGTCTTCGGCATTGCAAGGCGGGTTCCTCCTCCAAGTTCATAAAAGTTTGTAAACACCAAGGGTAGTGTCCGACTCTGCAAAATAAGTTTCCACATATTGCCATAGAGAGAATAATATTAACACAAATCTAATCTGTTGACGTATCCCGTAGCGTGACATCACGCTACGGCCAGGCCTTTGTTTGAATCGTTTTTACCCCCACCTCAGCGTATTTTGCGAGGCGGTTTCCTTGGCACGTCTTGTCAAAGCAGAGATCGTGTCCCCCATTTACGGGATTCTCATCAATACGGACGTGGGTAACCTAACCGCGCCATTTATCACGGCGCTTGGGAGATAAGCGAGTTTTATCAGGCTGGTGGGGACGCATAGCCGCATCCGCCCATGTAAGGGGATAAGGATCCACCTTTTTACCTATGCCTTCTTCCTCCTCTGCCTATCCATCTTCTGCGCACCCGAGCTCCAGCGCCCAAGTCCGCACTTCCCACCTCAACCTTCTCCGGCCATGTCCGGAGCGGGAGGCAAGTAGATGGTCTCCTCCGTTACGGAGGGCCATGTCAAAAAGCTAAGGAAGGCCGGATACTTGTCAAATGACATCGCGCACCGGCTTCCGAAAAGGGGCAGCTTCTCCCCACCCCAAGGCCCCATGAGAGGGTTGTATTCCTTCCCCATTTCCTCCGCGGACTGGGCTTTCCTCTCCACCCATTTGTTCGGGGCTCATGTTCTACTATGGCCTAGATTTCCACGATTTGGCCCCGAACTTCGTCCTCAACATCTCGGTGTTTATCGTCGTGTGTGAGGCCTTCCTCCGTATCCGCCCCCATTTCGGCCTTTGGCTCAAGACTTTAAACGTCAAGCCAAAGGTGGTGCGCGGCAGCCAGGCGGAGTGCGGAGGCGCCATGGTGGGCAAGATGGCCAACGTCCTTTGGCTCGAAGGCTCCTTTGTGGAGACCCTGAAGGGGTGGCAATCGGGGTGGTTTTACATCACCGAGCCGCGCGACCCTGAATGGGTCGCAGCCCCCGAGTTCCGATCCGGACCCCCTACGCGGCTCACGTCCTGAAAAGAGACGGTCCTGTCGTGGGGCAACGAGGAAGAGGTTACCGGACTGCAAACATGCATCCAATCCCTGGTGAACAAGCGGCTCAAGCTTGTCAATATAGTCCAGGTCATGCTCGTCCGCCGGATCCTCCCGTGTCAACAACGGGCTTTCACTCTGTGGGAGTTCGATCCGACGCAGCACCAAACCTTGAGCAGGCTCTTCGACACGATGTACGAAGATGCCTGGAAGGTGCTATTCAAGGGCGCCGAGGCTCCCGCATCCGCATCCGAGGACCGCGGATTCAACACGCAGCGTCTAGCTAGTGCAGTGAGTTATCTTTACCTTTTACAAGAAATCTGTTTCTCATACTTTGACTCTATGCGGGATCTAAACTCCCTTTCCTTTAACAGGAGTGGCAGGCGAAGTCCGGACAGGTCAACTTTCCGGCCCCTTTGCCCGAAGACCCAACAGATGCTCGTCTATTGAAGCTGCTGTTTCCGACACCTTACGTGGTGCCGGAGAAGAAGGCCAAGAAGAAGTCCACGGGGACTCGAAAGAGTTCCCGGCGCCAGGAGGTGTCGGATTCTCCATCCGACGAATCCGAGACGCGCTCCTCCCGTGAAAATGAGGAGGAGGAAGAAGAAACCTCTCCCCCTCCAGCGGGGGGGGGGGGAAGAAGAGGAAGGCCGCCTCAACAGGGGAGGCCGATGGGTCCAAGAAGGGGAAGACCCTTCCTCCGGACTACTCCTCCAACGCCGACGAGGGCGAAGAGAAGTGGCCGCAAAGGGCCAGGCGCCCGGCGGGATCGTAAGTATTCGGATACCAGAGTAACTCATATATTTCCTTGTTGCACAGCTTTTCCTTATGTCGAATATAATTATGCAGCCCGCCCTAGGCCGGGCTCGACGAGTCATCCAGCGGCTCCCTGGGTTCACCAGACGTGCAGTTCCGCCCGCTGCCTCCCCCCGCACTGCGGACGACGACGAAGTGGCGTCGCGACAAGCTCCGGGGCAAGAGGAGGTGGTCTTGGAGGAGCCGCGAAGCGACCTCCCGGACTCCAGGAGTAAAGGGGACAAGACCCCCCAGGGCTCCAAGTCCGGCTTTGAGCCGGACACCGCGCCGAAATCTTCAACGATTCCGGACCGCGGTAGGCGAAATCC
Organism: Aegilops umbellulata; assembly: GCA_032464435.1. NCBI lineage: Eukaryota > Viridiplantae > Streptophyta > Magnoliopsida > Poales > Poaceae > Aegilops > Aegilops umbellulata. The sequence goes on from CP136055.1 coordinate 353,372,280, forward strand.
TTCTAAGAGGAGCAAGCATTCTGAGCCGGCGGCCTCCGTCCAACCGGAGGTGCCGGACAATCTGCTGGAGGTGCTTAACGGCGCCTCCATCGACGAGAAGCACCGTACTATTATGAGTACGGTGATCCAGAAGGTTCAGTCCGCCAAGAGCGGACTGACTGAAGCTTGTGCCAGCCTTCTAACAGGCTTCGAGGTAAGTAAAAATATGTAAAAATATTACCGCATAGACAGTAGCCCCTGATGCTCTGTTTGGCGCTCGGAAAGAAAAGCCGAATAGAGGATCAAATAAATTTCACAGGAGTCCAACAAGAAAAGAGTCAATATGTGTATGCAGGCTTCGCTGCTTGCGACCGCCGCACTAACTGCGGAGGTAGGCACCCTGAAGCAGGGTCTCGAGCGGTCCGAGCAAGAGCTCTGCCTGGCCAAGCAGCAGCTCGAGGAGAAAGAAGGTAAGAGATACCTTATAAAAATATAAAAAGATGCAATTGCAAAAAATGACAGGATTATGCTACTTATTGCAGGGGCCACAACTGAGGTGGCGACCCTCAAGCAGGCGTTGTCCGAGGCCGAGAAGAGAGCGGCCTCAGAGCGCACCGAGCGGGAGAAATTTGAGGCGCAGGTCGGCGAGGCGTAGCAAGAGCTTCAGGCTCTCGTGAAAAAACATGAGAGTTTGGAGCTTGACTCGAAGACGCGAGCGTCTGAGCTCGCCGTGGCCATCGAGACTGCCAAGTCTGCCAAGGCCGAAGCCCAGAAGGCCCTCCAGGAATTGGATGCGGTGAAAAAGATAGCGGCGGGTAAGGCATTCTTTATGCAAAGCAGACATAAAAAAGTAAGCTACTTGTTACTTACCCGGATCCGGAGCTCTCCAGGTGCGTTCGCAGATCTTCCCCGTAGCGTATCCGATGCCGCCGCGTTCTATCGAGCCGAAGAAGGCAGCTCGACGGAGAAGGTGTTCTGGTCTTAGTATGTTGAGGCCGGACACCCTGTGCCCTTGAGCGACCAACTGAAGCAGTTGGTCGAGCTCCACAAGGCGGCCGAACAGGCCATGAAAGGCTTCATAGTTCGGCTGTGGCCTGGAGAGACCCTACCTGGGAGCTACTTCGGACTGGTGCGGCGGCTGATGGAGGCCTGTCCAAGGCTCGAGGTCATCAAGCGCTCCGTCTGCATCGAAGGAGCCCAGAGGGCCCTTGCCCGCGCTAAGGTGCACTGGGGCAAGCTAGACGGCGAGAAGCTTGTGAAGGACGGGCCTCCGCCGGGGAAAGAGCATCGCAAACCCGAGAACTATTATAAGGATGTTCTGAAGGGTGCCCGCCTTGTGGCGGATGAATGTACCAAGGATGTAATTTTTGAATGAACTCGCTCGTATTATCCTGTGCGCTGAAAACTTGTTCATTTGCGCTAAGCAATGCTTGTTGAATTTAAAATATTACTTTCTGTGCGGCCGTTTATCGAAAATTGAGAGATGGCCAGTCGCCGGCTTCTGCCCCCATGCCACTAGTGCTGGGGTGTTCGAGATAAACCTGAGTGCTCTTTTTCCCATGTTTGGGTCCTTCGAGGAAGGCGCTCAGCACAACGAACAAGGCAATCGGACTATAATGCTTGAACACTCTCACTTAGCCATAGAACTCTATAATTTTAAATTTCGGCGAAGCCCCTAGTATTCGGAAGACCGAGTTCGGGGCGCTATCCACGCCTTGGCCGGACAGAATCCGGTTCCTCGCTCTAAGCGGCATAAGTCTTTAAGGACCCGAAAAACCTCTCGAACAGCGACCGGTCTCTCGCCTTATCATGACAGTCAGTTTTAGCTTTCTCTACTGAGGTGCTCAGTCCAGCTCAACTGGGGCACAATCGCAGTAGTTCTCCTAGTGCTACCTTAGCCGATATTGCGGAACATAAGGCACCAAAACATAGGAGCCGGGCAAACCCAACTATTGACCCAAATCATGATTCGGAGCCGATGCATATAATGCTATAAGTTCGGGGTGCCGCACTTGTGAAAGTGTTCGGACTTCTCACACCATATTAAGGGGTACTGAAGCCCCTGGCGTATTTGCCGTACCACAGTGTACGGGTGTAACATGTCATTAATGAACATATACATAAAGAGAGAGTAATGCAAAAAAATAGACAAGAAGCTATGCATTGTTTATAAGAAGGCTGCTATCCAAGCAGAACGATACAAATAGTGCGATAAGCAAAAGAAATTGGACTATTTAACATGTCCTGTCCAGGGGCAGGCCGCGGGATTGTAATGAAAATAGGTATACTGCTCGTAATAGAGACCACCTGGGAGTTCCATAATGCGGCATGCCTTGTCTGCTTTCCTGGTTCTTGCATCGTTTGTGCGGCAGTTGAATTGCCGAACAGGTCGTCTGAAGTATGGAGTCCTGAAAGTAAGAGAAAATAAAGAAAGAATTCGGCAGCCCCTAGTATGGTTTAAGCCATGTTCTGGGCGTGCCGTGATGGTGCCCCTTCCCCTGCGCTCATGGTACTTTGAGAGCGTAGTTATGTACGCGAAGCATTGGTTTTGCTATTTTGCGAGGGCTGGGGTTGGGGCCGCATTGCTACGCCTGCTCAGAACATGCCATGCAGTCTTGTTGTAGGTTACTCCGGGCGCGCTTGACAGTGTCCGGCTTTTTAAAGGCCGGACTGGAGAATTGCCTGGAGAGGCTGCTTTGTACTTCTGCTGCGAGCGCTGCCATATGCTCCTCCGTTCGGAGAGAGCGTTCGGTGTTTCCGTTGACCGTGATTACTCCTCGAGGGCCTGGCATCTTGAGCTTGAGGTATGCATAATCCGGTACCGCATTGAACTTTGCGAATGCGATTCGTCCGAGCAGTGCGTGATAGCCGCTGCGGAACAGGACTATGTCGAAGATTAATTCCTCGCTTCGGAAGTTATCCGGAGATCCGAAGACCACTTCAAGTGTGACTGAGCCTGTACAGTTGGCCTCTACACCTGGTATGACGCCTTTAAAGGTCGTTTTGGTGGGCTTAATCCTTGAGGGATCTATGCTCATTTTCCGCACTGTGTCCTGGTAAAGCAGGTTCAGGCTGCTGCCGCCGTCCAGAAGGACTCTTGTGAGATGAAATCCGTCGATAATTGGGTCTAGAACAAATGCGGCGAACCCACCATGACGGATGCTAGTGGGGTGGTCCCTTCGATCAAAAGTGATCGGGCAGGAGGACCATGGGTTGAACTTTGGGGCGACCGGCTCCAGCGCGTATACGTCCCGTAACGCACGCTTCCGTTCCCTCTTGGGGATGTGGGTTGCGTATATCATGTTCACCGTCCGCACTTGTGGGGGAAAACCCTTCTGTCCACTGTTATTCGGTGGCCTGGGATCCTCCTCGTCGTCGCTACACAGCCCCTTGTCTCTATTTTCGGCATTTAACTTGCCTGCCTGCTTGAACACCCAACAACCCCTGTTGGTGTGATTGGCTGGCCTTTCGGGGGTGCCATGTATCTAGCACAAGCGGTCGAGTATTCGGTCCAAACTGGACGGGCCCTGAGTATTTCTTTTGAATGGCATTTTCCGTTGACCGGATTTGTAGCCTCGGAATCCGGCATTAACTGTCGTATCCTCGTTGCTGTCGCTGTTGACGCGGCGTTTTTGCTTGTTCCGGCCCGACCTGCCACTTTTGTCCTTGGTATCCGAATTACCAGGGTTCTTGGTTAAGTTGTTGCTGCGAGCTAGCCAGCTGTCTTCTCCTGCGCAAAAGCGGGTCATGAGTGTTGTGAGGGCTGCCATAGATTTCGGCTTTTCCTGTCCCAGGTGCCGGGCAAGCCACTCGTCGCGGATATTATGCTTGAAGGCTGCTAGGGCCTCTGCGTCCGGACAGTCAACTATTTGGTTTTTCTTTGTTAGGAACCGTGTCCAGAATTGCCTGGCCAGTTCCTCTGGCTGCTGAATTATGTGGCTTAGGTCATCAACCTCCGGTGGTCGCACATAGGTACCCTGGAAATTGTCGAGGAATGCAGCTTCCAGGTCCTCCCAAGAACCGATTGAATCTGCTGACAAGCTGTTAAGCCAATGTCGGGCTGGTCCCTTTAATTTGACTGGGAGGTATTTGATGGCGTGTAGATCATCGCCGCGGGCCATGTGGATATGAAGGAGATAATCCTCGATCCATACTGCAGGATCTGTTGTGCCATCATATGATTCGATGTTCACGGGTTTGAAACCCTCATGGATTTTATGATCCATTACTTCATCTGTGAAGCATAGTGGGTGTGCGGCGCCTCTGTATTGGGCTATATCACGACGCAACTCGAATGAGCTTTGTCTACTGTGTTCGGCCCGGCCGGATTTATTATGTCCGGAGTGATGATCCCCATCACGTGTCGTAGGGCGCCCATGCGATCCGTAGATTGATCTTGTTTGTCTTGCCTTGTCCTCCAGTATCTCTCGCAGGTCTGGCACGTTTTCCTGTGCCTTAGCATGTTTTGAGCGGCGCCGGGGCACGGCTTGAGTGGAGGGCCGAGAGGCCTCTCTGTCACGGCCACGAGGTGGCCGGTCGGCCATGTCATGCGCTGGTGATGTAGGTGCTTCCTCCTCTAATCATGGTAGTAGCCTGCGCTTTGGGTAACTCTTGGAGGGGCGTTCGAGTTCATACTCTTCGGCCGCAAGGACTTCAGTCCATTGTCAGCTATCACATCTTGATCAGCTCTAAGTTGTTGCTGCTTTTTCTTGAGGCTGCTTGCCGTGGCTATAAGCCTGCGTTTAAAACGCTCTTGTTCGGCGGGCACGACGAATTCGTCGTCGTCGAGGCTTGCCTCGTCTTCGGAGGGAGGCATGTAATTATCATCCTCAACCTCTGTGTCTGCTGCTCTCTCGTGAGGGCTGGCTTCTCCATCCTCTTGCTGGAGGGGGTGTTCTTCGGCGCTATCCGGAGTATTATTATCTCCCGTGCTGGAATCACCGTTTTTGCTTTGGCGGGATTTGGAGCGGCGCCGCTAACGCCGACGCTTGGGTTGTTTCTTAGATGTATCATCCCCCACTGTTCCATCGCCATCTCTGTCGGATTTCGTGTTCCGGCAGACCCTTGAGGTTCGAACACTGGGGTGCGCGTGGAGATTTCGCCTTCTACCTACCTGCACCCCACCACCTCGCTAAGATCTAAGCTATGGAAAGAACAGCACAAGGGACACAGGGTTTATACTAGTTCGGGCCACCATTGTGGTGTAATACCCTACTCTAGTTTGTGGTGTGGTGGATTGCCTCTTGGGCTGATGATGATGAGCAATACAAGGAAGAACAGCCTCGCGAGGGTCTGTTCTTGGCTGGGGCGATGAACTGCTAGGAGGAGTTCAGTCACCTTTATCTCTCTCTCTCTCTCTCTGTGATGCTACTCGATCCGATCCCAGCTTGTTTCTGGATTGGCCGATTCTCTGATCCTCTCTCTCCCATTCTCCCATCCCTGGGGGTGGCTAGTCCTATTTATAGGCAAAGGCCCTGGGCCTCTTCCCAAATATTAAGCGGGAAGGGCGCCAACAATTGGCCATTTTGAAGGGGAACACCTGGTATACTTATCCTGACTAAAGTTGGTCCTCGCCTGCCAAAGGCTCTGGTGGTGACGCTGGCTTGGGCTCCACAATGACTTCCTCCCTGCCGTTGGGCTGGTCTTGGTCTCGTTGCACCGAAACGGGTGCCTTTGCTTGATGCTCTCGCCTGCGCTTGCTCCCTTTGCACCAAAGAGGAAAGGAGGACACTGCGCGGGCTGGCGCCCGCCTGGCGCCCTTGGTCGTCATGGCTTGCGTCACGGGCACCTCGTGAGGTACCCCGCCTTGATCTCTCCGCCTCCTCGCGAGCCAGCCTGATGAGGCCGTGCCTGAGGAAGCTCCGTGTCGTCCGCCCCGCGAGGCTTGGCCCCTCGCGAGGGTCTTGGGTCTGTGTTGATGAAGATGGGCCGTGCTGGGCCCCCCTTTGAGCCACGCCGCAGGCCGCAGGCAGGCAAGTCTGGGGACCCCCGTTCCCAGAACGCCGACAGTAGCCCCCGGGCCCAAGGCGCGCCCGGACTTGGCCGTGCAGGGAGGCGAAAGAGCAAGGGCGAAGCGACGCGGGCCCTAACAGCTTGCGGCCTTGGGCGCCGCGTGGCGGTTGATTGGACGTGAGCGTCTCCGCTTCCCCACGACGCCTCGGCAACTGCACAGATTGGACAAGTCCCTACATGCAAAGCGGGTCATGATTACCTGTGATCGTGGAGGTCGGCGGTTGGCCTTCGCCAACCATAAGTACGGAACGGCACGCGCCCTTCCAGTCCATCTCTTCTTGCTTCTCCTTCTTCCCGGTCCTTGCTCCGTCTTGCTGCGATGGCTTCGACCCGCCGGTTCTCGGCGGCAGAGAAGGGAAAGGCTCCCCGATAGGAACCAGACCCGCTCCCGCCAAAGAAACGGCTCACCCTCTGCCGCCGGGACGAGGGGGCCCATCAGGTGGTGTCGGGGCCCTGGTGCGAGCGGCCACCGCCGGGGTTCCCGCTTCCGTTGTACGCCCACATCGAGGGCTCTGAAGGAGTCGATGCTGGTCGCCACGGGCGGCGCCGCCGTTGGCACCGACGGGTCACGAAGATGTGGGTCGTCCCCCCTGGGGTCCACACCGAGGGCTCCTCCCGAGAGTTCGTGCTCCACGCCGCCATGCCTCCTCAGTCTTGGATTCGCCTTCCTCCCTTCTTCGCCTCCATCATCCCGCAGGGAGAACTCCTGGAGCTTTGGCTGCAGCACGCCAGCTGCAGCACCCTCGTGACCGAGGCAGAGGTCGCGGTCGTTGCCCCGGGCGAGGTCTTCATGACTCGAGGCTGGGGCGAAATTGCCCGGGTTTGCAGGACAAGAGGCGCCTTCGCGGTCCACTTGGAGTACGACGGTGCTTCGGTGATGTTCTTCAAGGTCTTCGATGCGAACGCGCGCCGGCTGGAGTGCTGCCCCGGGAGAGGTGGTTGGGGCCCTGCTACGGCGAGGACTGGGCCCGCCGACCGCTCCCTTGGCGGCTCCTCAGGCGGCGGAGGCGTCGGAGGATCCAGCGGCTCCGGCAAGCTCTTCGCGACTCCGAAGACGAGCGACGACAGCTACGAGCCCCCGAGCCGGCGCCGCTCCTGGAGCAGGGCGGGCTCGTCAGGCCGTCGCTGACTCTGATCTATATGGGGTTGGCGCCGGTGCTTGACGACCCACTGTTGATGATGGCGTCTTTTGTAGGGGTGCGTGTAGTTAGCGTCCTTTTAGGATCTGTTTGCTGCGAGGAATCAGAGACGCGTCCCGTGGGGGCTTGTAAGGTGCCTATGATCCTGTTTGTTAATATAACCCTTGTCGTAGAATTGTGCGAGTTGCTCATTCCGTCTTAGCTCAGTTCTCCCTTTCGAACCTCGCGAGGGCTTAGTGCTCTGCGCCGACAGGTCCCAGTCCCAAGGCGGCTTCAGCCGTCGCTGGTATGCCAGGTCGCGATGCCGTGGTCAAGGCCAGGAGGTGAGCGACCCGGGGTCCGGTAAGAGCCCCTGAGTCGCGATGCTCAGGAGGTCCCCTTTGGCGCTCAAGCAGCCATCGTTCGGTGAGAAAGGAGAGCGGCGTCGCTAACACGGGATTGCATTAGGTGCGGGGATGGTGCCACGGTAGCTGGTGCTTCCGGGTGGTGACTTATCTCGAGAATCAGGGACCGCCCCTAGTGTGTCGCCGGGTCCGTGCATCGGCAGGCGTGAGGTTGCTCGGCGAGGGCCTCGCGTGTCCCTCCCCTGTCGCCTTTGCTCCTCTTTCTGCTCTACGTCCTCGGGTCCCGGCCCTCGAGCGAGTCTCAGCCATCGCTGGTATGCCAGGTCGCGATGTCGTGGACAAGGCCAGAGGGTGAGGGCTGGAGAGCTAGTAGGAGCCCTGAGTCACGCTGCTCAGGCACCCCCCTTTAACATGCAAGCGGTTCGCGCGGATGAGAGTGAAGGAGACACCGCAAGGGCCTCGCCTGACGCGGCTCCTTTAGGAGATCCTGTAGACTCATCAGAGAAAGAACGAGGGGTTGCCATGACAATTGACAGTCAGCCGTTGGTTGCTTCCGAGGGGCGATGAGGCACTGAAGGCTTGACGAGGTGGCGCCATGCGGGGCTGCCGCGGCCAGAGCTCAGCCATTCAGGTTTGTCGGCGTTGCAGGGACGGACCCATGCGCAAGCGTCGTGCCGTTTTGGGAGCAGCTCCGTCAGTTGGCGTCAGTTGAGCGGGCAACTAGGTCAAACACATTAGCCGCGAAGGAGTGGATTCATTCAAATAGATGTTGGGAAGGCGTACATCACTGGGTCAGGCCCGAGCGACTTGGGGATGATGCAGCCCGAGGGGTGCCCCCAACAAAGTAAGCTAACAACATGACATAAAAGGGATACATGCCGCAGGGACGGATCCACGCGGCCTGGGAGTAATGCAGGCCTAGGGGGCGCTCCCAGCTGGAAATGAAACTTGAAAGATGTCACCTGATGATGTTGAGGACGAATGAGCGTTGGTGTAGTAGACTCGGTGGGCTGCGGAAGCCGATCCTCACGAGCCCCCAGGCCCAGGGGCCTCGGGAGGCTCCGGAGGCGCTGGTGGCTCGTCGCGGACCATCTCCATCTCCGCCAAGGTTGCGGAACGCCTGGCCTCTTGAGCCTCCGTGATGCCCCTCATGAGGCGCTGGTACGTGGCAGCCGCGTTCGGCAAGCCATAAGGCATGCGAACGTAGCTGTGGGGTGGACCTTCGCAGCGCCCCACTCGCGAGGGCCAGAGGCGCTCTAGAGAGGCGACTCGATTGAGCCCTGGTATGTCGATGCAGACGCGCAGCCCACCATCCTCGCCTGGATGGGGAGCCATAGCTGGTAGGCGGTGGCCGCCTCTCATGACTCTTGACTCCTGTAGCTCCTGAATGGCCTTGCTGACGAACTCCTGAGGGTCTGGTCCTTCTTGCCTTAGTCCTTCTTGAGGGAAACGTGCTTCGAAACACGCCTCCATGTGGTGCCCAAGCGCCTCCCTCGTGACCTTAGCCAGGTCGGTGGCCCTCTAGGGGAGAGCCGCCGAGCCCTACCTGAGGAGGGCGCCGGGCGCGCTTGCCTATGCGATGGAAGGAGGTTCCCCCTGGGCAGGCGCGGGCCCTGAGGGGCCTCCCTCCTGAGGGGCCGGGACGGACGATGTCTTCTTCTTCTTGGGGGTGGTCTCAGGAAGCCTCCTGCTTCTGCGATCCGGGTCTTCCAGTGATGCGGCCTGAAAGGCTCGTTCTAGGGAACACACCGCGTTGTTCTCTTCACAGGGCACCGTGATGACTCTGCCACTTCCTGGCATCTTGAGGACGTTGTAGCCGTGGTGAGTTACGGCCATGAACTTGGCCAGCGCTGGGTACCCAAGGATGGTGTTGTACGGCATGCGAATGTGAGCGACGTCGAAGTCGACGAGCTCGGTGTGGTAGTTGTCGCGTGCCCCAAAGGTGACAGGGAGGCGGACCTGCCTAATCGGGACCGTGGAGCCGTCGATGACTCCGGAGAAAGGCTTGGTTGGCTGAAGCTGGTTGTAGGGCACTTGGAGATTGTTGAATGTTTCCACGGATAGGACGTTGAGCCCTGCCCCGCCATCGATGAGGGTCCTGGTGACCAGCACGTTGCTGATGATTGGGGAACAAAGCATCGGGAGGACTCCGGCTGTGGCCGCACACTTGAGCTGATCCGCTGAGATGAACGTGATGGCGCATGCCGACCACCTGAGAGGGCGCGCGGCTTCGAGCTTGGGGAGGACTGCATTTACTTCGCGGGCGAACTGCTTGAAGATGCGCTGAGAGGCTGGGGCTTGAGCCCCTCCCAGGATGCAGGCGATCACGCGCGGCTCCTGGAAGCCCCCAGCCCCCTCGTCCTGATGGCGGTCCTCGTTTCTCCTTGGCTGCGGCGGCAGCGGAGGGAGGCCTGCGTTGCCTTGCGGGCGATCCTCGTGAGGCTGATCCCTCCAGTCTCCCTCGCGAGGCGGGTCTTGCCAGCGGTCCTCGCGAGGTCGATCGCGCCACCCTTGGCGCGGGCCGCGGTCTTCCCAGCGTCCTGCGTTCCTTCCTCCTCCTTGACCGTAGCCCCGGTCACCGCGGTCGGGACGACGGCCGATCCTTCCTTCTCGCACAGCTCGGAGCTCTTAACATTCGTTGGTGTTGTGGGTGTGGAGGTCGTGGTACACACAGTACCGACTGCCCTTGGAAGACTCGGGCTGATCTCTGCCCCGCTTGGTGTCTGGTTCTGCTGCGAGCACGGCAGCCCCCTTGCGCTTCACATCCTTGGCCTTGGGCTTCTTCTCTTCTGGGTCTGCGGCAGGCAGCTCGAGTAGGGAGAGACGCCCTTCCTCAGCCCTGGCGCACTTGGTCGCCAAGTTGAACAGCTCCAAGGAAGTGCACAGGTCTTCATGCACCGCCAGCTCCTCCTTCATCTTGATGTCGTGCACGCCGTCTGTCAGGACCCCAATCCTAAGTCACACCGATATAGCATGTAACACATCATATCACTTTGCGGCCTCACGCACGGTATTCCCACGGGTGCCACCTTACCTGGCCCGGGACCGTTTGCGCCTTTTGGCTCACGTATATGATAGTGTCGCTGGCATCCATATGACAAAGAACCCGGGCCGACATGGCTAGTCGTGAACCCAAAGCGGCACTAACCCATGGGGACAGGCATACATGAATCAACTTCGAGCCTGTCGGTCAACACCGTGTGAATCCGGGCTGTAGCACTGGGCTAACAGGACTCCGGTAACCCGGGCTGTTGCAGGCTAGGCAGGACTCCGGATGTCACCGCGTGACAGTTCCCCGAAGGGACAGACACAAGAACGAAGTGAAACACATGCTGGCCAGTCAAGTGTCCAAAGCAGTAGTGCTGGGCTAGCAGGACTCCGGTGAACCGGGATGTAGCGGACTACTATCACTCAGGAAGCACTAGACTACATTTCCCCATATCGCGGGGACCCAGCGCGTGCCGGACTACAGCGGCAAAGTTTAAAATATGTCAATACTACTAACCAGGAAGGCCAGACGTTTACAGATCCTGATACTTACGAAGCAGCCCAAGGCTTGGACCGGCGAGGTCGCTCCGGACTCCTATCAACATCCCACACAGAGTTAACCGCGAGGGAGCCCCTCCCCCTCTTGGGCGCCTCCGCCTCCAAACTCGTGGAGGCCTCCCTTTTCTTTCTTCCTCCCACAGGGGGGGAGTCGCTTTCCTCCTCGTCGCCATCGTCGGTGGCTGAGGGGTCTGTCTCGTCATCAGACGAGATGACCGAGGTGCTCGTTCGGCGAAGGCCACTCCTGGTCCCCTTGGCCATGGTTTTGACCTTCTTTTCCGGCACGTCATAAGGCGCCAGAAATAGCATCTCCGCAAGAAGTGGGGTCTCTTCGTCTTCGGGCAGTGGAGCCGGACTGTTAATCCGTCCCGCTAGATCGACCCAGGCCTGAAAAAGAAATTGATAAGAAGGCTTAGTATCCTTCCTCGAAGCGTGTCCTTAAAGGCTATACCTTGATGGCTTACCGAATTAGCCTGACGCTTAAAGTTGAGCCCGCGATCTTTTGTCGAGGGTGGCGGTATCTCACTGCCCTTGAAGAGCACCTTCCAGATATCTTCGTGCGTTGTGCCGAAGAGCCTCTGCAGCATCTGGTGCTTTGCCAGATCGAACTCCCATAAATAACAGGCTCGGCGCTGACACGGAAGGATCCGGTCTATAAGCATGACATGAATCACATCAACGAGCTTGATCTTCCGGGTTATCATATTCTGGAGGCACGTTTGGAGCCCCGTGATATCTTCCAAAGATCCCCAGGTCAGGCCCTTCTCCTGCCAGGAGGTAAGCCGCATCGGGACTCCGGATCGGAATTCGGGAGCCGCCGCCCATTTGGCGTCGCGCGGCTCGGTGATATAGAACCACCCCGATTTCCATCCCTTCACCGTCACTACGAAGGAACCTTCGAGCCAGGTGATAGTGGGAATCTTGCCCACCATGGCACCTCCGCACTCGGCCTGTTGGCCACGCACTACCTTTGGCTTTACATTGAAAGTCTTCAGCCAAAGGCCAAAGTAAGGTGGAATGCAGAGAAAGTCTTCACATACAACTATGAATGCGGAGATATTAAGGATGAAGTTGGGGGCAAGGTCATGGAAGTCCAGTCCATAGTAAAACATCAATCCACGAACAAATGGGTGGAGAGGGAATCCTAACCCACGGACGAAATGCGCAAGGAACACTACCCTCTCTTGAGGTTCGGGGGTAGGCACGATCTATCCCTCAGCGGGGAGTCGATGGATGATTCCCTCGGCCAGGTATCCGGCCTCTCGGAGCCCCTTGATGTCTTCCGGCTTCACGGAGGAGGTCATTCACTTGCCTCCCGCTCCAGATCGAGACATGACTAAATGCTTTTTGGAAATAGAGGAAGGTGGGAGCTTCTGAGCTAGAGCTCGAGGACGGAAGGATGGAGAAGGAGGGGCGTGGTTGAAGGGCACGAATCTTTATCCCCTTATAAAGGCTACGAATATCACCCCCCCCCCCCCCCCGTTGGTCATAAAACATGCTTGTTCCAAATAGGTAGTGTAAACAGCGCAGTTGGATTACCCGCGCTTGTATTAATGGAAATCCCGCAATAAGGGGACACGAACTCCGCTTTGACAAGACGTGCCAATAGAACCGCTTCTCAAGACGTGGGAAGGTGGGTTGGCCAAACGGTTCGAAAAAAGGACCAGGCAGGTGTGGCGTCATATTACTCGAAAACTGTCGGCGGATAGAGCTCGTATGAAATATATACTGTTTATGCGGTTGTGAAGGCTACATAGCAGGTCTAGATACTATCGTCGCACCCTAAGACTATTTTGGTGTTCGGAAGAAGGAGAACCCGCCTTGCAATGCCGAAGACAATCTACGCGTTGGACTCCTCGTCATTGAAGCCAGGTTCAGGGGCTACTGAGGGAGTCCTGGACTAAGGGGTCGTCGGGCGTCCGAACTGTTATCCATGGGCCGGATTGATGGGCTGTGAAGGCATGAAGACCGAAGACCATACTCGTGTCCGGATTGGACTCTCCTTGGTGTGGAAGGCAAGCTAGGCGACGAGCTGTGAAGATTCCTTCTTATGCAACCGACCCCATGTAACCCTAGATCTCTTCGGTGTCTATATAAACCGGAGAGCATAGTCCGGATAGGACACATTCATTACCATATACACATAGGCTAGGCTTCTAGGGTTTAGGCATTACGATCTCGTGGTAGATCAACTCTTGTAATGCTCATATTCATCAAGATCAATCAAGCAGGAAGTAGGGTATTACCTCCATAGAGAGGGCCCGAACCTGGGTAAACATCGTGTCCCCCGTCTCCTGTTACCATCGATCCTAGACGCACAGTTCGGGACCCCCTACCCGAGATCCGCCGGTTTTGACACCGACAATAACGCCAAAAGTGGCTGGTTCTACGATGGAATATATGCTACGCACTTAGCACGAGGGCTGAGTGTTTCACCTTTGCATTTTGATCCTATCCTACCTACTCGGTAATTAGATTTTGATGCTCTAAAAGAGCATAAGATTCTCTCGGGAAGGGCTGATAACTTCACTTATAATTTGTTGTTTAACCAATCACATGTTGTGGACACATATTTGCCTGCTCCTGCTCTTTTTGACTATAACAGCAAGGAAAGATATTTTGTTCTTGAAAGCGAGGCCCGAGCTCACAATGCAACAGTGTTGGCGGCACGGCGTGCTGAGGCATCCGCACCGAGAGCCTCTGTGAGCTACCACACCGACAACTACCCTCCAGGCTACTGATCGATTAACCAACTAAGGCCAAAAGCCTAAGCTTGGGGGAGTACGTGTTTCTTACCGACATGACATTCATGTTCACTCATATTATTCTATCTGTCGGTGTTCACACTTTTTCATTGTATCATCCATGCTTAGATTTATTTTTCTCGCTTTCTTCTTGTGTGTTTGAAAAACTTTAGAAAAACCAAAAAAAATAGTTGTAGTAATTTACTTTCCATGCATGCTTAGTAGTAGAACTAAAAAGAAAATCCAAAAAGATTTCCTTGTTCTTCTTTTTTCTTGTTGGGAGCTTTCCCGTGTAAATAGTTTTTCTCATTTTTGCCTTTTCCTTTTTATTTGCTTGTTGAAGAAAACCAAAAACTCCAAAAATATTTCAGTGTGTTTCTCTGAATTTCTTTTTGTTTTATTTGAGTCTTACCGAGCAGAAGATCACGATGAAAATGTTCAGTGGCTCTCATATGAATAATTGTTGAACTAATGGAGAGCCCATTTTACCTTGTCTTCTCTTGTTGAATAAAATGTTTTGCAGATTCCAGCTTAGTCCATGGCACTCTTGCACTATTATTATTTTCATATCATTCGGTCGTGCAAGTGAAAGACAATAATGACGATATTCGATGAGCTGGCCGTGGCAAAGAGAAACTGGTATGAACTCGACTTGTTCTTGTTGTGTAAATATGTTTAACCTAGTGCCCATGCTTCAGCCCATTATGATTAAACATGTTTGCAATGACAATTAGAGATTATAGTTTCTCATGCCATGCATAAGTAGCTAGGAGTTGATAAAGATTTATCTTGGACATCAACATAGTGTTAAAATGATTGTGATGTAGTATGTTGATATGGCATCCTCCTCTGAATGTTCGAGTGGCTTGACTTGGTATTTTCATGCATGTAGTTGAATCAAAACCAACATAGCTGTAAGGGCATATTTATCCCTGAGTGGTTTTGGTGATTGATGACAATGCATTTGTGGACTAATCGTGTGCTTTGAGCATTTCAGATATTTAGGCACAAGGCGATTCATTGCCCCTCGGAGTCTAGTGAAGACGGTGTTTTCCCTATGTTTCTTTCCGGTGGATTTGAGTTGTAGGAAAGCCGTACAATTAAGAGGGGTCCGCTTTGGAAAGGTTTGGGTGGAATCATCACATCCACGTCTGTTCCTTTTGCACCACCTTTCCTTTGGCTCTTTGGAGCATCCTCCGGTTTTCCGTGTCTCTGCAAAATGAAGGACTCCTAGTGTTGTTGTGCTCGGGCATGCGGTAGTACTGCTCATGGGAGCGGTAGTACCGCAGGCCCTTGCGGTAGTGCCGGCCAGGGACGCGGTAGTACCGCAGGCCCTTGCGGTAGTACTGCTCCACGGGCACGGTAGTACCGTGGCCTCAGGCTGGGCACAGCAGCACGAGCGGAAGAGGCGGATGTAATTTTTTACATCCGTGCCCTACGCGGTAGTACCGCTCCAAGTTTGTGGTAGTATCGCGTCGGATTTTTGCATAGATCGAAACTCAGCGGAAGTTTCCACGGATGTAATTTTTTATGTCCGTGCCTTCCCAGCCTAGACAAAGCCTACCTTGCAGTAGTACCGCTCCGACGGTTCTATCGCTCTTTGTTTCAATGCATCAGGGATGGTCTATCCCCTGCCGCACATACGGTAGTACCGCAGTGCCCCGCGGTAGTACCGCATGTCTGGTGCGGTAGTGCCGCAAGCCGCGGGCTGAGTGAGTGGATAACGGTTGTATTTGTCCTATCACTATAAAAGGGGAGTCTTCTCTCCGAGTTGACCACCTCTTCCATCCCCAAGCTCCATTGTTACCCTAAGCTCCATTTTCGCCCGATCTCTCTCCCTAGCCAATCTAACTTGTTGATTCTCTAGGGATTGGTTGAGAAGGCCCCGATCTACACTTCCACCAAGAGAAATTTGATTCCCCCCACTAATCCCTTGAGGATCTTGTTACTCTTGGGTGTTTGAGCACCCTAGACGGCTGAGGTCACCGCGGAGCCATATTCCATTGTGGTGGAGCTTCGTGGTGTCATTGGGAGCGTCCAAATTAAGTTGTGGAGATTGCCCCAACCTTGTTTTTAAAGGTCCGGTCGCCGCCTCCAAGGGCACCAATAGTGGAATCACGGCATCTTGCATTGTGTGAGGGCGTGAGGAGAATACGGTGGCCCTAGTGGCTTCTTGGGGAGCATTGTGCCTCCACACCGCTTTAGCAGAGACGTACTTCCTCTCAAAGGGAAGGAACTTCGGTAACACATCCTCGTCTTCACCGGCTCCACTCTTGGTTATCTCGTACCTTTACTTGTGCAAGCTTATATTGTGTTGCATCCCTTGCTTGCTTGTGTACTTGTTGTTGTCGCATCATATAGGTTGCTCACCTAGTTGCATATCTAGACAACCTACTTTGATGCAAAGTTTAAATTGGTAAGGAAAAACTAAAAATTGTTAGTTGCCTATTCACCCCCCCCTCTAGTCAACTATGTCGATTCTTTCAATTGGTACCAGGGCCTCGTCTCTTTATTAAGGACTTTTCCATCCGAAGAGTATGGTTGACACCATAGACGGCGAGGAGGAGCACCCTGGTGTGATTCCGTCCTCGTCTACGACCGATGGGGGAACCTCGGTCTCACGTGAGGAGTTCAATGTGGCTCTGTACACATTTAAAACCTCCATGACGGTCGAGGTCAAAGGCATGCTTAAGAACTTTCTTGATGGTCTTAAATTATTCACCGCACCGTTGGAAGTGGTCGATCCCACTAACAAGGTGACGGATGCTAACTCCGACAAGGGGGAAGTGATAATCCCCAAGTGCAGGGAATCATCGTAGCAATTTCCAAAGGTGGAAGTGATAAGTATGGAGTGTCGAACCCACAAGGAGCTAAAGGTAAGATCAATATTCTCTCTAGACCTATCTGCCACTGATACGACTCTACGTGCACTGAACGTTTACTTCCAACTAGAAACGAGAAATAAAACTATGTTGTGGGTATGAAGAAGATAACTTTGTATGATATCGGAGAGCTAAAATATAAAAGTAGGTGATGTTATCATAAAGTTAGAATATATTACTAAATATTATAAATAGCGAGTGTGGAATAATGATGGATCAGGGTGCAGAATTGTCCTAGGCAATTGTTAACAAGACCGGTAATCACTATTGCAGTTTCACATGAGGGAGAGGCATAAGCTAACATACTTTCTCTACTTGGATCATATGCACTTATGATTGGAACTCTAGCAAGCATCCGCAACTACTAAAGATCATTAAGGTAAAACCCAACCATAGCATTAAAGCATCAAGTCCTCTTTATTCCCATACGCAACAATCCCTCTTACTCGGGTTTGTGTTTCAGTCATTCACCAACCCACTATAAGCGAATCATGAACGTATTGCAACACCCTACAACGGGAATCCCTCACGCTTGCACGACACGGAGGGCACCATAGGACAGCACCAAAGTAAAACATACAACTCATACCAATCTAGATCATCAATCAACCCAAAGACAAAAGATATCTACTCAAAACATCATAGGATGGCAACACATCATTGGATCATAATATGTGGCATAAAGCACCATGTTCAAGTAGGGATTACAACGGGGTGCAAGAGAGTGGAGCGCGTAAAAGAGATGAGGATGGTGATGATGATGGTGATGTTGATGAAGACGACCACCGTGGCGATGATTCCCCTCCCGATGGCACTTCGGCGCCATCGTAAGAGAGGAGGAGAGGTTCTCCCCCTTGTGCTTCCTCTTCCATGGCCTCCACCCTCTGGTCCTTGGCCCTCATGGTGATGATGGCCCCTCCGGGATACTCCATGGCCACCGGTGATGATGGCCCCCTCCGGCACCACCATGTTCAAGTAGGGATTACAGCGGGGTGCAGGAGAGTGGACCGCATAAAAGAGATGAGGATGGTGATGATGATGGTGATGTTGATGAAGACGACCACCGTGGCGATGATTCCCCTCCCGATGGCACTTCGGCGCCACCGGAAGAGAGGAGGAGAGGTTCTCCCCCTTGTGCTTCCTCTTCCATGGCCTCCACCCTCTGGTCCTTGGCCCTCATGGTGATGATGGCCCATCCGGGATACTCCATGGCCACCGGTGATGATGGCCCCCTCCGGCAGGGTGCCGGAGAGGGCCTAGATTGACTTCTCGTGGCTACAGAGGCTTGCGGCGGCGGAACTTCCGATCTAGGTTTCTTTCTGGAAGTTTGGGTATATATAGAAGAGTTTGGCGTTGATTTCACGTCATGGGGGTCTCCGAGCTGTCCACGAGGTAGGGGGCGTGCCCCCCACCCTCGTGGGCAGCCCGGGACTCTTCTGGCCTGCTTCTGGTACTCCGTGGGCTTCTTCTGGTCCAAAAATGATCTCCGTCAAGTGGCAATTGGACTCCGTTTAGTTTTCCTTTTCTGTGATACTCTAAAACAAGGAGAAAACAGAAACTGGCACTGGGCTCTAGGTTAATAGGTTAGTCCCAAAAATCATATAAAATATCATATAAATGCATATAAAACATCCTAGAAGGATAGTATAATAGCATGAATACTTCATCAATTATAGATACATTGGAGACGTATGAGGAAGCTACTAGTGACAAAGTTCCTTTATCTAGTGGTAGAAATGGTAGTGGCATCTTTGCCCGTGTGGAACCTCCACTTACTTATGGAGGACCAATTCCCTCCACTCATTTAAATCATGCCGGTTCTCCTCCTAAGATTGTGAAAAATGAGGATTTTGATGCTTGGGTTTGTCGCTTTAAACGTCATTTAAATCATGTTAATACTAATCTTTGGAGAATCATTGAGCAAGGTTTCTATCCGCATGACCCAAGCAACTTCACCCCTAGAGAAGCTGCGGATCATCAATTCAACGAGAATGCTCTCTTCATCATCCAAGATGCAATTCCGTCCGAAGTTATTGCACATCTCCGATCCTTCACTGTGGCCAAGGAAGCATGGCACCATGTTGTTTCCCTTTACAAGGGAAGCGCAAGCATTCAACTCTCCAACTATGGAGTGGTGCAAGATGAAGCCGGTGAGTTTGCAATGAATGAAGATGAAGAACCTCATGAGCTTTACCGGAGATTAACCACTCTCGCGGTCTCACTCCGAGATCATGGGAGCAAGGATACTGATGACAACTGGATCAAGCGCAAGTTCCTCAAGGCCATGATGCCTTACCACAAGACCATGTCCTCCGTCATCCGTCAAAGGCCGGACTTCCACACCTTGTCCTCAAGTGAAGTGTTGGATGAGTTTGTGGCAATGAGGATCTTGGACAAGACCGCCGACAATGCGGTGTTTCGTTCTCACAGAGCAAAGAAGCCCAACCTTGCCTTGAAGGCCAAGGTTAGTGTGGAAGAAGAGGATGAAGAGGAAGAAGAGGAGAGCAATCCCGAAGATACAAAATATGCTTATCATGAGCACATGGCTCTCGCTTCAAGGCAATTTTGGAGCAAGAAGAACACGAGGCCCAACTTCAACAAGAACAACACAAGTGGCGCGAAGGCAAGCAACGAGTGAGGACTTGCTATAATTGTGGCAATGTGAGCCACTTTGTTGGGGAGTGCCCATATGAGAAGAGGGAAGACAATGGTGGCAAGCTCATCCAAAAAGACAAGGCCAAGTCCTTGCCCAACAAGAGCAACTTCACCAAGAAGACTCCTCCCAAGGGGTTGGTGGCACAAGAAGAGTACAATGAGGATGATGATGATGATGAAGACGGTGAGTCGGTTGCCATGGCCTCTGTTGCCATTGCAACAACTCCATGGGTATCTCTCTTCGACTCACCCAATGAGAAAATCACCGCCAAGTGCCTCATGGCTAAAGCCACCAACAAGGTAACCCCCGACATCAAAACCACAATCATTACTAATCCTTCTTTGGCAGATTGCATTGATGAAAATGAGGGGTCTAATGAGGAGGAAAATGAATTTGAGTCTTTTATGAGTAAGCTCAAGGGTAAATCCAAGAAGCACTTCGTTGCTCTCTTGGAACAACTTGGTGAAGCCAATGACATGATTGAGGCTCACAAAGAAACCATATCTAAGATGGAGGGGCATAGTCATGACTATGCCGATGAGATATCGGATCTCTCTAATGCGCTTGAGGAAGAGCACGGTCATCGTTTGGCTCTTGAGGAGTCACACAATGACGACCATGCTAAATTGAAGAAATATCTTGATCATGCTCTTGTTGTATCTCGTGTGCTAAATTCTGAGAAGGCCAAACTTGAGGTTGATCTTGCTAGACTCAAGGAGGAGTTTTATATACTTGACAAGGCTCACAAGTCCTTGAAGGGTACTCATGCTTGCCTTAAAGAGTCTCATGATCAACTCCAAGTGAAGCTAACCAAGGAGAAATCCACTTTTCCTCATATGGTTTTAATTGATAATGCAAATGCTACTAACCCTTGTTGTGAGCATGTGCATCTTGTTGAGGAGAATGAAAAGTTGATGGAGCGACTTGAGAAAGGCCTTGTGTCATGCATACAAGGTGAGAACCTCAATGATCTTTTGAGCAATCAAACGGAAGTTGTGGCCAAGGAGGGAATTGGGTTCGCACCCAAGTCCAAGAACAAGAAGAAGAATGACAAGGCCAAACGACCTCCTCCTCTCAAGCAAACTTTTGTGAAAGAGGTAGAGGGTGCTTCTAAGGAGAAGAAGAACAATGTGAAGGGTGGTGGTGTCAAGAAGGGCAATGCCACCCCTTCTAACAAAGACGGTGACTTTAACCCCTCTTATGTGTTATGTCGTGCTAGTGATGGGCATGTTTATGCTAAATTTGTTGGTTCACCTTATGAGTACATTGAATTATCTATTTGGTTTCCTAATACCCTTGTTACTAACATCAAAGGACCCATTACAAAATGGGTACCTAAAACCAAGCATTGATCTCTTGTAGGTGTTTGCTTCCGGTGGGGGATCATGGTTGCTCGATAGTGGAGCCACTAATCATATGGCCGGAAGCAAGACTTGGTGGTGGGCGTGCACAAGATTCCATCTATGCCCACCAATGTCGAGTGGGGTGATGCCTCGTCTTCTAAGGTATTGGGACTTGGCAAGGTTGTCATTTCTCATGATCGAGAAGGTCCTGCTTGTTGAGTCCCTTGCATACAATTTACTTTCCGTTCGTCAACTTGCACTCATGGGCTTTGCCACTTTCTTTGATATTGAAACCATGGCCCTCTTGTGGAGCAAGACTCCTAAAGTAGCCTTTGTTGGGCATGTCGAGAACAGCCTCTATGTGATTAACTTTTCGGAGCGACCCACTAAGACCGCGACATGCCTAATGGCTAAAGTTGACGTGGGATGGCTTTGGCCTCGCCGTTTAGCCCATGTCAATATGAGACCTTTGCAAAGTCTTCTCAAGGGGGACCATGTCCGTGGACTAACAAATGTTAGTTTTACTAAAGATCGTGCTTGCAGTGCTTGTATCGAAGGAAAGCTACACAAGAAGGCTCACCCTCCCACGACTATCATTTACTCGAAGAGGCCTTTGGAGCTCCTTCACTTGGATCTCTTTGGGCCTCCATCCTTTGATAGTCTTTGGGGTAGAAAGTATTGCTTGGTGATTGTGGATGATTATTCAAGATACACTTGGGTGTACTTCTTCAAGAGGAAGAGTGAGACCCAACAAACCGTCATTGATTTTGCAAATGAAGCTCAACGCAAACATAATGCAAAGATCTTGACGATAAGAAGTGACAACGGCACCTAGTTCAAGAACTACACCATGGATGAGTTCCTTAGTGATGAGGGGATCAAGCATCAATATTCCGCACCTTACACCCCTCAACAAAATGGTGTAGCAGAGAAGAAGAACCGAACATTCATGGATGCGGCAAGGACCATGATGGCGGAGTTCAAGTCTCCATACAACTTTTGGGCCGAAGCCATCAACACCGCGTGTCATGCATCCAATCGGCTCTATCTCCGCAAAGGCTTGAATAAAACTCCATATGAGATACTCACCGGTAACAAGCCCAACCTCAAGTACTTTTGGGTGTTTGGGTGTAAGTATTTCATTCTCAAGAAAGGTGTTCGTTTTTCTAAATTTGAGGCTAGAGCTCATGAGGGCATATTTGTTGGTTATGCTACAAACTCTCATGCTTACCGTGTCCTCAATAAGTCCACGGGACTTATTGAGGAGACATGTAACATGGAGTTTGATGAGAATAATGGCTCCCAAGTGGAGCAAAGTGGTACTTGTGATGTAGGTGATGAAATTCCTCCCCAAGCCATAAGAAGAATGGGTGTTGGTTTTATCCTACCCATTGAGGAACCCCTTGTGGCCGATGAAGAAGGACAATGTTCCACTCAAGTGGAACCATCACCAACCCAAGACCCACACGCTCACGAAGAACAAAGTGAAGGCCCTCAACCTCATGAACAAGATCAAGGGCAAGATCAACCTCAAGATGGTATTGAACCACCAAGTGATGCCCAAGGTCAAGTTCTCTCCTCCGAGCAAGTTCAAGATCAAGAGCACCCTCAAGATCAAGAACAAGCTCAAGACGACGCTCAAGATGATCAAGTTACCGCTCCTCAACTCACTCCTGAGGAGGAATTGGAGCGTCGTGCCACCAAGATTGCATCCAAGCTCACAACCGAGGGTCATCTCTTGACGAATGTTCTTGGAAGCATCCAAAGGGGGGTAAGCACTCGTAGACAATTAGCAAACTATTTGAACATCACGCGTTTGTCTCTTGTGTTGAACCCCAAAAGGTCTATGAGGCGCTCGAGGATCCGGATTGGCTTAATGCCATGCATGAATAACTCAACAACTTCGAGCACAACAAGGTGTGGAGATTGGTGCCAAGGCCAACAGGGAATCATAATGTCATAGGAACCAAGTGGATATTCAAGAACAAGCAAGATGCTCATGGAATTATCGATCGCAACAAGGCTCGGTTGGTAGCACAAGGCTACTCCCAAGTAGAGGATATTGACTACGGTGAAACCTTTGCTCCCGTTGCTCGCCTTGAATTCATCTGTTTGTTGATTGCTTATGCTTCTCATCATAACTTTAAGTTGAAACAAATGGATGTGAAGAGTGCTTTTCTTAATGGTCCTATTAATGAGTTGGCGTATGTCAAACAACCCCCCCAGGTTCGAGGATCCCTATTTCCTCGATCATGTGTACCAACTCGATAAGGCACTCTATGGCCTTAAACAAGCCCCACATGCGTGGTATGACCACCTTACCGAGTTGTTGCAAGATCGTGGGTTTGAAATTGGGAAAATCGACCCACTCTTTTTACTAAGAAGGTCAAAGGGGAGTTGTTTGTGTGCCAACTATATGTTGATGATATTACCTTTGGTTCCCCTAACAAAGCTTTCAATGAGGAATTTGCCGCTCTCATGACCTCAAAGTTCAAGATGTCCATGATGGGAGAGTTGAAGTGTTGGGGAACGTAGTAATTTCAAAAAAATTCCAACGCACACGCAAGATCATGGTGATGCATAGCAACGAGAGGGGAGAGTGTTGTCTACGTACCCTTGTAGACCGAAAGCGGAGGCGTTATATCAACGCGGTTGATGTAGTCGTACGTCTTCATGATTCGACCGATCCAAGCACCGTTACTCCAGCACCTCCGAGTTCTTGGCACACGTTCAGCTCGATGACGATCCCCGGGCTCCGATCCAGCAAAGCGTCGGGGAGGAGTTCCGTCAGCACGACGACGTGGTGACGATCTTGATGTCCTACTGTCGCAGGGCTTCGCCTAAGCACCGCTACAATATGACCGAGGTGGAATATGGTGGAGGGGGGCACCGCACACGGCTAAGGAACGATCACGAAGATCAACTTGTGTGTCTATGGGGTGCCCCCTGCCCCCGTATATAAAGGAGTGGAGGAGGGGAGGGCCGGCCCTCTCTATGGCGCGCCCTAGGGGAGTCCTACTCCCACCGGGAGTAGGATTCCCCTTTTCCTAGTCCAACTAGGAGTCCTTCCAAGTATTAGGAGTAGGAGACAAGGAAGGGGAAGAGGGAAGAGAAGGAAGGAGGGGGCGCCGCCCCTCCCCCTAGTCCAATTCGGACTAGTCAATGGGGGGCGCGCAGCCTGCCTCTCCCCCTCCCCTAAGGCCCAATAAGGCCCATATACTTCTTCCCCCGTATTCCCGTAACTCCCCGGTACTCCCGAAAATACCCGAAACACTCAGAACCTTTCCGATGTCCGAATATAGTCGTCCAATATATCGATCTTTACGTCTCGACCATTTTGAGACTCCTCGTCATGTCCCCGGTCTCATATGGGACTCCGAACTCCTTCGGTACATCAAAACTCATAAACTCATAATATAACTGTTATCGAAACCTTAAGCATGCGGACCCTACGGTTCGAGAACAATGTAGACATGACCGAGACATGTCTCCGGTCAATAACCAATAGCAGAACCTGGATGCTCATATTGGCTCCTACATATTCTACGAAGATCTTTATCGGTCAGACCGCATAACAACATATGTTGTTCCCTTTGTCATCGGTATGTTACTTGCCCGAGATTCGATCGTCCGTATCTCAATATCTAGTTCAATCTCATTACCGGCAAGTCTCTTTACTCGTTCCGTAATACATCATCTCACAACTAACTCATTAGTTGCAATGCTTGCAAGGCTTATGTGATGTGCATTACCGAGAGGGCCCAGAGATACCTCTCCGACAATCGGAGTGACAAATTATAATCTCGAAATACGCCAACCCAACATCTACCTTTGGAGACACCTGTAGAGCTCCTTTATAATCACCCAGTTACGTTGTGACGTTTGGTAGCACACAAAGTGTTCCTCCGGTAAACGGGAGTTGCATAATCTCATAGTCATAGGAACATGTATAAGTCATGAAGAAAGCACTAGCAACACACTAAACGATCGAGTGCTAAGCTAACGAAATGGGTCATGTCAATCACATCATTGTCCTAATGATGTGATCCTGTTAATCAAATGACAACTCATGTCTATGGCTAGGAAACTTAACCATCTTTGATTAACGAGCTAGTCAAGTAGAGGCATACTAGTGACACTCTGTTTGTCTATGTATTCACACATGTATTATGTTTCCGGTTAATACAATTCTAGCATGAATAATAAACATTTATCATGATATAAGGAAATAAATAATAACTTTCTTATTGCCTCTAGGGCATATTTCCTTCATGAAGTTCTTTCTCGGGTTCGAAGTCAAGCAAAGAAGAGAAGGAACCTTCATCAACCAAGCCAAATACACTCAAGACATGCTCAAGAGACTCAAGCTAAGTGATGTCAAGCCGGCTTCCACTCCAATGCCAGTCAAATGCCAACTTGACATTGATCCCAATGGTAAAGTGGTGGATCAAAAGGTATATCGCTCCATGATTGGCCCCTTGCTTTACCTTGTGCATCTAGACCGGATATAATGTTGAGTGTGGGAATTTGTGCACGATTTCAAGCCGCACCTAAGGAAAGCCACTTTGTGGCGGTCAAGCGAATCTTTCGATATTTGGCTCATACCCCAAACTTTGGCTTATGGTACCCAAGAGGAGCAAACTGCAACCTTGTAGGCTATTCAGACTCTTATTAGGCGGGAGACAAAGTGGATAGGAAGTCCACTTCCGAAGGGTGCCAATTTCTTGGTTGCTCTTTGGTGAGTTGGTCTTCTAAGAAGCAAAGTTGTGTGTCTCTCTCGTCCACCGAAGCGGAGTATGTGACTGCCGGTAGTTGTTGTGCACAACTTCTTTGGATGAGGCGAACTTTAAAGGATTACGGTGTCATTTGTGATAAAGTGCCTCTTTGGTGTGACAATGAAAGTGCCATCAAGATTTCTCCTAACCCGGTGCAACACTTCAAGACGAAGCATATTGAGATTCGGTACCACTTCATCCGGGATCATATTAGGCGAGGGGAGATCGAGCTCAACTATGTCAACACTCATGATAACCTTGCAGATATCTTCACGAAGCCCTTGGATGAAGCAAGATTTCGCGAGTTAAGGCATGAGCTAAATATCATTGATTCGAGCAATGTGGCTTGAACCCTTGCACACCCCACCATACTCATATTGATGTCTTGTTTAGGTGTAGGCATGAACATAGGGGGAGTGTTGTTCTCTCAATGAACTCTCCCTCCCCCATTATGCACAAATTGATCAACTCTTTCACATTAGCCATATTTGATGGTACTTGTGCTTCAAAGACGAGTTTTGGTCATGGGCCCAAGGATAATTCTTCGTGGTGCCATACCAATTGACTCAAACATAGGTGGCTCCGGCCACTGCCCTCTCTTTGGAGAGGGTGTGTCTCGTGGTTGGTCCTTGTTGTGATTTTGCCTTTCTTTTTCCGAGTCGAGTTTGTGTTTGAGTTGCCTCTTGTGTTCGGTTCTTTTGTGTGTTTGGTTGCTTGAAGGTTGCATTGCAAAGGCCGTTTCCCTCTCTTTTTGCGAAACTTGCACTTTCTTGGGGGTACGGTACTACTGCATGAGGTGGGATGCTCTGTGCATGCACAGATGCATCCTAGGCACGGTACTACAGCTTCCATCGCGATAGTAACTTTTTACTACCGCTGGAAGAGCGGTACTACCGCCCAGCGAGCGGTACTTCCGCCCGGGTGGTACTACCGCTCCGTCACGAGCGAGTGGAGGTTAAGAGCGGGGCAGGGGGAGTTCCAAATCCCCCATACCCATTCATCTCTTTTCCCCACCCGTCCCTCTCTCTCTCTCTCTCTCTCTCTCTCTCCTGCCTAAGAACGGCGCCGGAGGACCTCGCCGGATCTTCGTCTCCGGCCACTCTCCTCGCATTCCGACCAGTGGGATCGTTCCCCACCTCGACCTCTTGCCATGGACCTAGGTATTTCCCCAAGTCCTTTCCTTTTTGTTCTGTTCTTGTGCTTCTAGGTCTTGGGGAGATGCATGTGTAGTTCATGTGATTTTTGGCTAAATATTTGCAAGAGGGGATTGTAGGAGATTGCTAGTGCAGTAGACATGCGTTTTGGAGTGATACAACAACATAGTTTGATCAATGGTAGTACCGATCTAGAGTCACGGTTGTTTGTGTTCCAGATACGCATCCAAATCTGTTGTTCATGTGGCTATTGAATCCGTGCGGTACTACCGCTCCTCCTGGAGCGGTACTACCGCACCTCACCCATGAACTGACCTTGACGCGGTACTACCGCTTCCTGGAGCGGTACTACCGCCCGGGGCGCGGAAGTAAAAAATTACTTCCGCTCTAGGCGCGGTACTACTGTGCCATCCCGGCACAGTACTACCGTGGCTGGAGCGGCTGTAATTTTTTAGTTTCGTAAGCATGTCAGGTACTACCGTAGAATTGCAAACTTTGCTGTTTTGTCCTTCCGAATCTCGTGTTTGCTTGTTTCATTTGGTTTTGGCCCTCGTCTTTGCAATAATCCTTCTCGGTTTCTCTCGTGTTTGTGTTCTGTGTCCTAGGTGGTGGCTCCGGTTCTAATGTCCGTCGTTCGAATCCCAGTCATGACACGGGCTCGAAGCGCCTGCACAACCAAGAGGAGGCTCCAGAGGGCTCCAATGCCCCCAACGTCGTACCAAGACCACCGCTACCAAGACCAAGGAGACATCAATGGGGGATGAGATGCCACTAGTTGAGTTTGTCGCTCGCAGGAAGCTCAAACCCTATGTGAAGCCCTGTGAGAATTTCAGAGGGAATGATTTGTTCTGGACCAAGCAGCAGAATCTCATCTTTCTGGATGTGATCAAGGCCAAGCAGAACATCTACGTGGATGTGCACTGGATTAACATGGATCATATGCGGAAGGATAGACACCGGGCCTATTTTGGCGAGTCTCTGGACCTGGTGGAGCAATTTGGCATTGCGGACTTGATAACCTTCCACCTGGACTTTGACCCTGAGATTGTGGCTCAATTATTTGCTTCGGTCCACTTCCATACTGATGAGGAACGAACCATGACATGGATGACCAATGGACAGAAGATGACTGCTAAGTGGAAGGAGTTCATGGATCTGCCACATGTTCGTGATGAGGGGCTCAACAAGCCCGTTGGTGTTCGCCCTCATGCCAACCCCGAGTCAGCCAGCAAGAACAAGCTTCAGCAATAATATGTTGAGAAGAAGCTTCCCAGTGGCAAGAAGGCATGGGTGCTGAACCCATTCCTTGACATCATCACTGGATCTTCCGCTACTCCCTCTTTCCGCTTATCTTGTGGATATGATGCTCATCTGTGAGGAGGCGCATCTCGCTCAGACGCAACCACTTGATGTCTCACATATCATGTGCTGTGAGCTGCAGTTCGTGGTGTTCAACCGCAAGGTTCCGATCTATGGAGCTTACCTATTTCACTTGATCTCGAAGACTTGGGAGAAGCTCTATCCCCATGAATAGTTTGTTGCCCCCAACTAGATTCGCCATGACCCCATCAAGCTACACATCAAGAGTCAGTGGGCTCACACCACTACCCGTGTTGAGGCAGAGGCTGCTAAGATGGACGTGGATGAGGACGAGATTGAGGAGGAGGATGCGGATGAGGACAACTCTGCTGGGTATGCTCCTCCCTCTACTGAGCCCTCATGGGCTAAGAAACTGAAGGAAAAGATGAAGGCCTTGTTCTGTATGCAAGCCAAGGGGCAGTACATGACCCATGTTAATTCCAAGGAGAGTCATCGGCGCGACAAGAGGATCTTGAGGATGTTCGGCGGGCAGTACCCAGCGGGTCCGAGAAGCACATCAACCCAGAGGCTGAATGGATGGTGAAGCAGGGCTACAAGTGGAATAAATCTCAGGAGGAGACCATCCCCGCTGCCGAGACCGATGAGGAGCGTGACGATTGATCGCTTCAGCCTGAGCAACCACCTGTGTCGTAGGTGTCCTCTCTGCCTTTGTAGCGACCCGACCTCAGATGGTCAAGTCTTTGTGCTTAAGGCCCTGTTTGGTTCGGCTATGGATTTCTAAAAGCAGTTGTGAAAAATCCGCTGTGGAAAAACAGCTGTGAAAAATCTAATGTGAAAAAGATGTAGGTCATTTGGCAAACCAGCTGATACAGCTTTTTCAGATTTTGGCCCGCAGCGGAATCAGATTTTGGAAAGCACGTCCTGGGCTGCTTCCGCTTTTGATTCAGATTTTGGTAGCGGATTTCTGGAATTGAATTCTGCTGGTTTTGCCCTTTGGTTCAGATTCTGCTGCGGGCAGTGGAATCCGTCGATAAAAGCTGAACCAAACAGGGCCTAAGTGTCATCCCTGGATCAGTAATGCTGACACACACAGTACTCAAGGATTTATAACAGAGTTCAATCACACACTTATTACATCGAATGTCTTAAAAGAGAACTTATTGCAATAATAAGGCTTAAGGCCATCTAAATAAGATAACAGCGGAAACTTCGAAGGTAAATGAGTCCATCAACTCCAACGGCATAGCTAAGTGCACGACAATGACCTAGCGCACCTTACTCTTCGTCTGAAAACTCTGCAACATAATACGTTGCAGCCTGTGTAGGTCAGCACATGTAATATGCTGGCAAAATAACACTATAGAGCAATGAACATGAAACTGCTATAACTATATGCATATATGGCTGGTGGAGGCTCTATGGTTATCATTTTTGCAGAAATCTAGTTTTTCCCTACAACAAAAGAATATATTTTATTTAACTACAAAGTTTGTTGAAAACATTGAGAATGGTAACCCCATCTCAATCCCAAATTAATAATCAATAACCCAACAAATTAATGAAGTAAAGTGATGAGATCAACATAATAATTCAAGCACCAGATACTCAAGATGTCCATAACTGGGGACACGGCTAACCATGATTAGTTTGTACACTTTGCAGAGGTTTGTGCACTTTTCCCCACAAGACTCGATCTCCTCCGTTGGTTTCTCGCACTATAGGGTGTTTGAGAAACGGATGACCGAGACACAGTCTTTTAGAAGCATTAACTCTTTTGATGGGTAGACCGTACCACCTACATCCCCTACATCTGCTAGTCTACCACTGAAAGAGGTCACACAACATACTCAACTATGTCAGAGCCCATAATGGCTTGTGGCTGCACATGGAATTTTCCAGCATGAATAATTTTATGATCCCTTTGATCCTGGGTGGCAAACCATAGGATGATCACACGTGTACCCCGGGATCTCCTTGGACAACACTGGATTCCCCATGTGCCCACAAACAATCCACCTAGATGTGTGTTAAAGTAGCCACCTTAAGTTAAACCTTAATTAACAATAATCTCTCACATCCGTCATGAATCACTCAAACCAAACCACGTCTACGAGCATAGCATAGCGGTATAAGCATCACGTAGCAACTCCCAAGGTTTGAATAAAAGACAATAGGTGCTACCTCATCAACCACTTCCCAATACCCACGTGTTATCAAACCTACTCATGCAATGTTTGAGGGTTGAAACTAATGCATAAAAACTGGGTAATAAAGGGAGTATGATCAAAGTGTGAACTTGCCTTGCTGACGATCTGGAAACCCTAATGACTCGTAGTAGCACGCTTCGCACTCCGGAAACTCTACCGTAAACAAATAATAGCATACATAAGCACTCAAGCATAATATGAAAGGGTAAAACTCAAGGGAAAAGATCCAAACTGAAATTTCAACTAAAGAGCTTCGATTTGCAAAAACAATCAATCGAATCGGAGCTACGAAACTCAAACTACGATCAAAAGAAGTTCAAAATCAAATATGCTTGAAACCAAATTTTAAATTGTCAAAATCATGTTCAAGTTTGTTATCTGGAAAGACGGGAACAAGACGAAGATTTTGGCGTTGGTTTCACTGGATTTGGACAAACGAGCAAAAATTAACGAGGGTTTGAAGATCAGGGACTAATTTGTGATAAAAGTATTCACGGATAGGTCCCTAGCCGAAAAACAAACAAAAAAAGAAAAAAATCTAATGAACGAACGCTCGCTAAATAACCTAATAAATAAAAAAACCGATCTAATCTAAACCGAAAGGAAAAAAACCGAAGAAAAAACGAACGGTTTTATACCAGTCAAAACGGGTGGCAGGTCAACGACGGCGTTGAGCGAGGCGGGCGGTGGCTCCAGCGAGGTCCGGCGTCGGCAGCGGCGGCAGCGGGGCGTGGCAGCAGCGGCGGGGGGGGGGGGGGCGCGGAGGATGCGGCGGCGGCGGGTGCGGTGGGAGGTGACGTTTGCGGCACGGGGTGAGGAGGCGAGGGGGCAGTGGCGGCGACATTTATAGGAGGAGGGGAGCGAGGCCAGCTTGCGAGAGGGGCAAGCGGGGCGGC
Organism: Aegilops umbellulata; assembly: GCA_032464435.1. Taxonomy (NCBI): domain Eukaryota; kingdom Viridiplantae; phylum Streptophyta; class Magnoliopsida; order Poales; family Poaceae; genus Aegilops; species Aegilops umbellulata. Next base: position 353,403,277 of record CP136055.1, read on the forward strand.
AGCGCAGCGGCTCCGACCCGGACTCCGTCAGGAGTCCGGCGCGAGCACGGGGACGAGGCGGCCGCACGGACTGGGCCTGCTGGGCCTTCGGCCCAGTCGGTCCGATTTTTTTAAAAATAAACTACGCCCGAAAGAAAAATCCTAGTAAAAAAATTCTAAAAATACCATAAACAATTTTCGCCGTCCAAAGCTAATATTTAGGACAAGATGAACATTTTTCTGACCCTAAATGCAATTTTCAAAAATACATATTTTTCTAATTCAAATAAAATAGCAAATAAAATGTAAATAAAATATTAATTCGATTTTTAAAATTTCTTCTCCAATATTCCTCTCTTTTGAAGAAGTCATTTTATCTTCTCTCATTTATTTTTATTATTGGAAATAATTGGAGAGAAAAATATTTAAAATCAAATTGATCTTCTTTTCAAATTTGAGAAAAATTCAAATATGAAAATGAATGAAACCTCCAACTCTCTCCTTGGGTCTTTGAGTTGCGTAAGATTTCTAGGATCACAACCAAAATGCAAATAAAATATAATATGCATATGATGACCTATGTATAACATCCAAATTGAAAATTGGGATGTTATAGCCTTTTTGGTGTCTCGATGCCAAAGGGGGAGAGAGTGTAGGATTTGCGTGTCTTGTGTCGTGTTGTTTTGCTTTGTCGCTTTGCTTTCGTTTTGTTGAACCTCGTTTGCTTTGGTTTGGTTTGTGCTCGTGAGACCAGGTTCTCTATCATATGGTGTAAGACATATGCACTCTAGCTTATTTTATTGTCTTTCATGCTTAGTAGCACGTGAGCCTATGCTATCTTCTGCCCTTTACTTTATGCTCATATTTATTATCTTGCCTCCTTGCTTAGTGTTAATTATGTTATTGCAAGATATGCCTTGTCTATAACATACATGGGGAGTGTTGATCCTAGTATGTGTGTCGTGCAGTCCAAAGCATTTCTCTAGAGAGCACACATCTAGGGGGAGCCCGTCTATATTTTATAGATGTTGGGATTGACTATGTTTTAGTTTATTTCCCTATGAGCAAATCTCGTATTGTCATCAGTCCACCAAAAAGGGGGATATTGTAAGGGCATATTTATCCCTAAGTGGTTTTGGTGATTGATGACAATGCATTTGGGGACTAATCGTGTGCTTTGAGCATTTCAGATATCTCATCTTTAGGCACAAGACGATTCGTTGCCCCTCGGAGTCTAGTGAAGACGGCGTTTTTCCTACGTTTCTTTTCGGTGGATTTGAGTCGTAGTGAAGCCGTACTATTACGAGGGGATCCACTTTGGAAAGGTTTGGGTGGAATCATCACGTACACGTCTGTTCCTTTTGCACCACCTTTCCTTTGGCTCTTTGGATCATCCTCCGGTTTCCCGTGTCTCTGCAAAATGAAGGACTCCTAGTGTTGTTGTGCTGGGGCATGCATTAGTACTGCTCACGGGAGCGGTAGTACCGTAGGCCCTTGCGGTAGTACCGGCCAGGGACACGGTAGTACCGCAGGACCTTGCGGTACTACCGCTCCACGGGCACGGTAGTAACTTGGCCTCAGGCCAGGCACAGCAGCACGAGCGGAAGTAGGGGCACATGTAATTTTTTACATCCGCGCCCTACGCGGTAGTACGGCTCCAGGTTTGCAGTAGTACCGCGTCGGATTTTTGCACAGATCGAAACTCAACGGAAGTAGCCACGAATGTAAATTTTTATGTATGTGCCTTCCCAGCCTAGACAAAGCCTGCCTTGCGGTAGTACCACAAGGGGGAGCGATAGTACCGCTCTGGCGGTTCTACCGCTCTTTGCTTCAACACATCAGGGATGGTCTAGCCCCTGCCGCACATACGATAGTACCGCAGTGCCCTGCGGTAGTACTGCAGGCCCTTGCGGTAGTACCGCATGTCTGGTGCGGTAGTACCGCAAGTCGCGGGCTGAGTGAGTGGATAATGGCTGGATTTGTCCTATCACTATAAAAGGGGAGTCTTCTTCTCCGAGTTGACCACCTCTACCATCCCCAAGATCCATTGTTGCTCTAAGCTCCATTTTTGCCTGATCTCTCTCCTTAGCCAATCAAACTTGTTAATTCTCTAGGGATTGGTTGATAAGGCCCCGATCTACACTTCCACCAAGAGAAATTTGATTCCCCCCACTTATCCCTTGCGGATCTTGTTACTCTTGTGTGTTTGAGCACCCTAGACGGTTGAGGTCACCGCGGAACCATATTCCATTATGGTGGAGCTTCGTGGTGTCGTTGGGAGCCTCCAAATTAAGTTGTGGAGATTGCCCCAACCTTGTTTGTAAAGGTCCGATCGCCGCCTCCAAGGGAACCAATAGTGGAATCACGACATCTCGCATTGTGTGAGGGCGTGAGGAGAATACGGTGGCCCTAGTGGCTTCTTGGGGAGCATTGTGCCTCCACACCGCTCCAACGGAGATGTACTTCCTCTCAAAGGGAAGGAACTTCGGTAACACATCCTCGTCTTCACCGACTCCACTCTTGGTTATCTCGTACCTTTACTTGTGCAAGTTTATATTGTGTTGCATCCCTTGCTTGCTTGTGTACTTGTTGTTGTTGCATCATATAGGTTGCTCACCGAGTTGCATATCTAGACAACCTACTTTGATGCAAAGTTTAAATTGGTAAAGAAAAGCTCAAAAATTGTTACTTGCCTATTCACCCCCCCCCCCTCTAGTCAACTATATCGATCCTTTCAATAGACTCTATAATATTTATGTTCATGGTGTTCATATCCTACTCATGCTAGTGTCCAATGTTACTTATGCATAATGCCTGGTTATGATCGTTGTTGCTCTCTCGCTGGCCGCTTCTCAATCTTAATTGCTAGCCTTCGCCTATACTAAGTGGGAACTCTCTTTGTACATCAAAAACTTGAACCCAAAGTTATTCCAGATGAGTCCACCATACCTACCTATATACGGTATTACCCTGCCGTCCTGAGTAAATCTGCATGTGCCACCTCTAAAAACATCTAAAAATTATCCGTTTTGTGTGCCTAGATCATTCATGGAACGACAGGAGGTGGTTGATATCTTCCATGATAAGCGGGTTATCCTCAGGTCAAGTGTTTATTCACTCGCCATCGCACGAGGAAATGGGCGGTAATAGGGATGCCCAGTCCCATACTGCAAACATGAAAAAGAGTTCATCTCTTGAATAATCGAACAAAAACTCCCAATGGAGTCAAAACATTTACTTTCCGCTCGGGAACCATCACTAGCGTGCTTAGCATGGAAGATGTTGATAACTGATGGTCGTGAAGTAAATGAGAAGGGGGCATGTCTCAAAGTTATCATTTATCTCTGTTTTAAAAATTCAGCTCTCGCACCTCTACAAATCACTGCTTCCCTTTGCGTAGGGACTTTCTATTTACTTTTATGTTGTGTCACCACCTTCTAAAAACAAGCGCCAGAAACTGAGTAGAGCACAGCTGTCATGATTTATGCATTGTGTATAGCTAATGTTGGGTGCATCATGACTGGATATTTTCTACCATGAATTACAATGTTCAGTTGCTGCTTCAACTTTGGAGGAGCTTGATGCGTCTCCAACGTATCTATAATTTTTTATTGTTCCATGCTATTATATTATCTGTTTTGGATGTTTAATGAGATTTATTATGCACTTTTATATTATTTTTGGGACTAACCTACTAACCAAAGGCCCAGTGCAAATTGCTATTTTTTTCCTATTTCAGTGTTCCGCAGAAAAGGAATATCAAACGGAATGAAACCTTCGGGAGAGTTATTTTTGGAACAAACGCAATCCAGGAGACTTGGAGTGGACGTCAAGGAAGCAACGAGGCAGTCACGAGGCAGGGAGGCGCGCCCCCACCCTCGCGGGCCCCTCGTGGCTCCACTGACCTCCTTCCTTCTCCTATATATACTCATATACCCCAAAAACATCCGAGAGCACCACGAAACCCTATTTCCACCGCCACAACCTTCTGTACCTGTGATATCCCATCTTGGGGCCTTTTTCGGCGCTCCGCCGGAGGGGGAATCGATCACGGAGGGCTTATACATCAACACCATAGCCTCTCCAATGATGTGTGAGTAGTTTACCACAGACCTTCGGGTCCATAGTTATTAGCTAGATGGCTTCTTCTCTCTCTTTGGATCTCAATACAAAGTTCTCCTCGATTCTCTTGGAGATATTTTTGATGTAATTCTTTTTGCGGTGTGTTTGTCGAGATCCGATGAATTGTGGGTTTGTGATCAAGATTATCTATGAACAATATTTGGTTCTTCTCTGAATTATTATATGTATGATTTGATATATTTGCAAGTCTCTTCGAATTATCAGTTTGGTTTGGCCTCCTAGATTGATCTTTCTTGCAATGGGAGAAGTGCTTAGCTTTGGGTTCAATCTTGCGGTGTCCTTTCCCGGTGACAGCAGGGGCAGCAAGGCACGTATTGTATTGTTGCCATCAAGGATAAAAAAGATGGGGTTTATATCATATTGCTTGAGTTTATCCCTCTACATCATGTCATCTTGCCTAATGCTTGAGTTTATCTCTTAGAAACGATATTATGAATTTTAAGCAACTTGATCATGAGCATGTTGCACAAGCTTGGGAGAGGATGAAATTAGCGATACGTAATTGCCCTACTCATGGATTGAATTTGTGGATGATCATACAAATTTTTTATGCTGGATTGAATTTTGCTTCTAGAAATCTTTTAGATTCGGCCGCGGGAGGCACTTTTATGGTGTTAATTATTCTCAATGGCACACCAAAAGATCTACTAGTAAAAAGGTTCATGCGATAGAAGAGATTAATGTTTTGAGTGGAAAGATGGATGAACTTATGAAGTTGCTTGCTAATAAGAGTGTTTCTTTTGATCCTAATGATATGCCTTTATCTACTTTGATTGAGAATAATAATGAATCTATGGATGTGAATTTTGTTGGTAGCAACAATTTTGGTAACAATGCATATAGAGGAAAATTTAATCCTAGGCCGTTTCCTAGTAATTCCTCTAATAATCATAGTAATTCCTACAACAACTCTTATGGAAATTTTAATAAGATGCCCTCTGATTTTGAGACTAGTGTTAAAGAATTTATGATTTGCTTGAAGAAAAATAGCCTAAGATTGATGAGTTGGCCAGGAACGTAGATAGAATTTCTCTTGATGTTGATTCGTTGAAACTTAGATCTATTCCACCTAAGCATGATATCAATGAGTCTCTCAAATCCATGAGAATTTCCATAGATGAGTGCAAAGAAAGAACCGCTAGGATGCGTGCAAAAAAGGATTGATTTATGAAAGTGTGTTCTTCTAGTTTTCATGATAATAAGGATGAAGATCTAAAAGTGATTGATGTGTCTCCTATTAATTCTTTGTTTTGCAATATGAATCTTAATAATGATGGGACTAGAGAAGTGTCAACTTTAGTTAAAAGGCGTCCCAATGATTTGGAGTTTTTAGATCTTGATGCAAAAATTGGTGAAAGTGGGATTGAAGAGGTCAAAAGTTTACATAGCAATGAACCCACTATTTTGGATTTCAAGGAATTTAATTATGATAATTGTTCTTTGATAGATTGTATTTCCTTGTTGCAATCCGTGTTAAATTCTCCTCATGCTTATGATCAAAATAAAGCTTTTATTAAACATATCGTTGATGCTTTAATGCAATCTTATGAAGAAAAGCTTGAATTAGAAGTCTCTATCCCTAGAAAACTTTATGATGAGTGGGAACCTACTATTAAAATTAAGATTAAAGATCATGAATGCTATGCTTTGTATGATTTGGGTGCTAGTGTTTCCACGATTCCAAAAACTTTGTGTGATGTGTTAGGTTTCCGTGAATTTGATGATTGTTCTTCAAACTTGCATCTTGCGGATTCCACCATTAAGAAACCTATGGGAAGGATTAATGATGTTCTTATTGTTGCAAATAGAAATTATGTGCCCGTAGATTTTATTGTTCTTGATATAGATTGCAATCCTACATGTCCTATTATTCTTGGTAGACCTTTCCGCAATTATTGATATGAAAGAAGGAAATATTAGATTCCAATTTCCGTTAAGGAAAGGCATGGAACACTTTCCTAGGAAGAAAATTAAATTACCTTATGAATCTATTATGAGAGACACTTATGGATTGCATACCAAAGATGATAATACCTAGATTTATTCTTGCTTTTATGCCTAGCTAGGGGCGTTAAACGATAGCGCTTGTTGGGAGGCAACCCAATTTTATTTTTGTTCCTTGATTTTTGTTTCTGTTTAGTAATAAATAATTCATATAGCCTATGGTTAGATGTGGTTTTATGTTTTAAATTAGTTTTTGTGCCAAGTAGAACCTTTGGGAAGACTTGGGTGAAGTCTTTATGATCTTGGGGTAAAAAACAGAAACTTTAGCGCTCACGAGATTAGCTGCCATTTTTTACTGGAGAGTGACTTTAGGTTGATTATTTTTGCAGATGATTAATAGACAAATTCCTCACATCCACAATTTTATTTCAGAATTTTTTGAGTTACATAAGTATACGTTTGATACAGATTACTACAGACTTTTCTGTTTTTCACAGATTCTGTTTTTTGTGTGTTGTTTGCTAATTTTGATGAATCTATGGCTAGTATCGGGGGATATGAACCATATATAAGTTGTAATACAGTAGGTTTAACACCAATATAAATAAATAATGAGTTCAGTACAGTACTTTAAAGTGGTGATTTGTTTTCTTATACTAACGGAGCTCATGAGATTTTCTGTTGAGTTTTGTGTTGTGAAGTTTTCAAGTTTTTGGTTAAAGATTTGATGGATTTTGGAATAAGAAGTGGAAAGAGCCTAATCTTGGGGATGCCCAAGGCACCCCAAGGTAAAATTCAAGGACAACCAAAAGCCTAAGCTTGGGGATGCCCCGGAAGGCATCCCCTCTTTCGTCTTCGTCCATCGGTAACTTTACATGAGGCTATATTTTTATTCACCACATTATATGTGTTTTGCTTGGAGCGTCTTGTATGATTTGAGTCTTTGCTTTTTAGTTTACCACATTCATCCTTGCTGTACACACCTTTTTGAGAGACACACATGAATCGGAATTTATTAGAATACTCTATGTGCTTCACTTATATCTTTTGAGCTAGATAATTTTTCTCTAGTGCTTCACTTATATCTTTTAGAGCACGGTAGTGGTTTTATTTCATAGAAATTATTGATCTCTCATGCTTCACTTATATTATTTTGAGAGTCCTTTAGAGCATCATGGTAATTTGCTTTGGCTATAAAATTAGTCCTAATATGATAGGCATCCAAGACGGGTATAATAAAAACTTTCATAAAAAGTGCATTGAATACTATGAGAAGTTTGATACTTGATGATTGTTTTGAGATATGAAGATGGTAATATTAGAGTCATGCTAGTTGATTAGTTGTGAATTTGAGAAATACTTGTGTTGAAGTTTGCATGTCCCGTAGCATGCACGTATGGTAACCGTTGTGTGACAAATTTGAAACATGAGGTGTTCTTTGATTGACATCCTTATGAGTGGCGGTCGGGGACGAGCGATGGTCTTTTCCTACCAATCTATCCCCCTAGGAGCATGCGCGTAGTGCTTGGTTTTTGATGACTTGTAGATTTTTTGCAATAAGTATGTGAGTTCTTTATGACTAATGTTGAGTCCATGGATTATATGCACTCTCACCTTTTCATCATTGCTAGCCTCTTCGGTACCGTGCATTGCCCTTTCTCACCTTGAGTGTTGGTGCAAACTTCACCGGTGCATCCAAACCCCGTGATATGATATGCTCTATCACACATAAACCTCCTTATATCTTCCTCAAAACAGCCACCATACCTACCTATTATGGCATTTCCATAGCCATTCTGAGATATATTGCCATGCAACTTTCCACCATTTCATTTATTATGACACACTTCATCATTGTTATATTGCTTTGCATGATCATGTAATTGACATCGTATTTGTGGCAAAGCCACCATGCATAATTTGTCATACATGTCACTCTTGATTCATTGCTCATCCCGGTACACCGCCGGAGGCACTCATATAGAGTCATATTTTTTTCTAGTATCGAGTTGTAATCATTGAGTTGTAAATAAATAGAAGTGTGATGATCATCATTAATATAGCATTGTCCCAAAAAAAGAGAAAGGCAAAAAAAAGAAATAAAATGGACAATGCTACTATCCTTTTTTCTACACTTGTGCTTCGAAGTAGCACCACGATCTTTATGATAGAGAGTCTCTTATTTTGTCACTTTTGTATACTAGTGGGAATTTTTCATTCTAGAACTTGGCTTGTATATTCCAACAATGGGCTTCCTCAAATGCCCTAGGTCTTCGTGAGCACGCAAGTTGGATGCACACCCACTTAGTTTCTTTTGTTGAGCTTTCATACATTTATAGCTCTAGTGCATCCATTGCATGGCAATCCCTACTCCTTGCATTGACATCAATTGATGGGCATCTGCCTAGCCCGTTGATTAGCCGCGTCAATGTGAGACTTTCTCCTTTTTTGTCTTCTCCACACAAGCCCCATCATTATACTCTATTCCACCCATAGTGCTATGTCCATGGCTCACGCTCATTTATTGCGTGAAAGTTGAAAAACGTTTGAGATTACTAAAGTATGAAACAATTGCTTGGCTTGTCATCGGGGTTGTGCATGATGAGAACATTTTTGTGTGACGAAAATGAAGCATAGCCAAACTATATGATTTTGTAGGGATAAGCTTTCTTTGGCCATGTTATTTTGAGAAGACATAATTGCTTAGTTAGTATGCTTGAAGTATTATTATTTTTATGTCAATATTAAACTTTTATCTTGAATCTTTCGGATCTGAAAATTCATGCCATACTTAAGAATTACTTAGAAAATTATGCTAGGTAGCATTCCACATCAAAAATTCTGTTTTTATCATTTACCTACTCGAGGACGAGCAGGAATTAAGCTTGGGGATGCTTGATACGTCTCCAACGTATCTATAATTTTTGATTGTTCCATGCTATTATATTATCTGTTTTGGATGTTTAATGGGCTTTATTATGCACTTCTATATTATTTTTGGGACTAACCTACTAACCAAAGGCCGAGTGCAAATTGCTGTTTTTTTTCCTATTTCAGTGTTTCGTAGAAAAGGAATATCAACCGGATTCCAAACGGAATGAAACCTTCAGAAGAGTTATTTTTGGAACAAACGCAATCCACGAGACTTGGAGTGGACGTCAAGGAAGCAACAAGGCGGCCACGAGGCAGGGAGGCGCGCCCCCACCCTCGTGGCTCCACCGACCTCCTTCCTTCGCCTATATATACTCATATACCCCGAAAACATCCGAGAGCACCACGAAACCCTATTTCCACCGCCGCAACCTTTTGTACCCATGAGATCCCATCTTGGGGCCTTTTCCAGCGCTCCACCGGAGGGGGGGATCGATCACGGAGGGCTTCTACATCAACACCATAGCCTCTACGATGATGTGTGAGTAGTTTACCACAGACCTTTGGGTCCATAGTTATTAGCTAGATGGCTTCTTCTCTCTCTTTGGATCTCAATACAAAGTTCTCCTAGATTCTCTTGGAGATCTATTCGATGTAATTCTTTTTGCGGTGTGTTTGTCGAGATCCGATGAATTGTGGGTTTATGATCAAGATTATCTATGAACAATATTTGGTTCTTCTCTGAATTCTTATATGTATGATTTGATATCTTTGCAAGTCTCTTCGAATTATCAGTTTGGTTTGGCCTACTAGATTGATCTTTCTTGCAATGGGAGAAGTGCTTAGCTTTGGGTTCAATCTTGCGGTGTCCTTTCCCAGTGACAGCAGGGGCAGCAAGGCACATATTGTATTGTTGCCATCGAGGATAAAAAGATGGGGTTTATATCATATTGATTGAGTTTATCCCTCTACATAATGTCATCTTGCCTAATGCGTTACTCTGTTCTTATGAACTTAATACTCTAGATGCATGCTGGATAGTGGTCGATGTGTGGAGTAATAGTAGTAGATGCAGAATCGTTTCGATCTACTTGTCGCGGACGCGATGCCTATATACATGATCATGCCTAGATATTCTCATAACTATGCGCTTTTCTTTCGATTGCTCGACAGTAATTTGTTCACCCACCGTAGAATTTTCTATCTTGAGAGAAACCACTAGTGAAACCTATGGCCCCCGGGTCTATCTTCTATCATATTATTTTCCTATCAATTTACTATTTCTACTGTCGTTTATTTTGCAATCTTTACTTTCCAATCTATATCATAAAAATACCAAAAAATTATATCTTAGTATCTCTATCAGATCTCACTTTTGCAAGTGGCCGTGAAGTATTGACAACCCCTTTATCGCGTTGGTTGCAAGGTTCTTATTTGTTTGTGCAGGTACAAGGCGACTTGCGTGTAACCTCCTACTGGATTGATAACTTGGTTCTCAAAAACTGAGGGAAATACTTGCACTACTTTGCTGCATCACCCTTTCCTCTTTAAGGAAAAACCAACGCATGCTCAAGAGGTAGCAGTGCTCTGCATTTATGTTTTGCGGTCTCAAAAAGGGCTAGCGAGATACCACTATTGTCATATTATATCATGGTTGTTTTGACAACGTGTTGCTGTTTGAGATATCTTATTATTGCTCGCTAGCTGATTATGTCATTGATATGAGTAATTATAATCTTTAAATGTTATTGTTGACATGGTTAGTTATAATGTTGGTTGAAAACCTGGGTGTTGTTTTAGCTTATTTATAGAAACAAGAGCAAAAGAGTTAATAAAAGTTTTTCTTTGTCACTTTCAATTTATCAACTGAATTGCTTGAGGACAAGCAAAGGTTTAAGCTTAGGGGAGTTGATATGTCTCCAACGCATCTACTTTTTCGCATGTTTTTCTCTTGTTTTGGACTCTCATTTGCATGATTTGAACGAAACTAACCCCGGACTGACGCTGTTTTCAGCAGAACTACCATGGTGTTGTTTTTGTGCAGAAATAAAAGTTCTCGGAATGGAACGAAACTTTGCGAGGATTTTTAATATCAATAATAAGAAATTCTGTAGCCAAGACCTGCTGGAGAGGGGCACCTTGGTGGCCACAACCCAACAGGGCGCGCCCCACCTCTCCTGGTGCGCCCAGGTGGGTTGTACCCACCTGGTGGCCCCGCTGACGCCCCCCTGATACTATAAAATTACGTTATTCCAGAAAAAAATCAGGGAGAAAGAATTATCGCGTTTCATGAGACGGAGCCGCCGCCAAGCCCTGTTCTTCCTCGGGAGGGCATATCTAGAGTCCGTTTGGTGCTCCGGAGAGGGGGATCTTCGTTCTTCGTCATCACCAACCAGTCTCCATCGCCAATTCCATGATGCTCCTCACCGGGAGTGAGTAATTCCTTCGAAGGCTCACTGGTCGGTGAGGAGTTGGATGAGATTCATCATGTAATCAAGTTAGTTTTGTTAGGGCTTGATCCCTAGTATCCACTATGTTCTTAGATTGATGTTGCTATGACTTTGCTATGCTTAATGCTTGTCACTTTGGGCCCGGGTGCCATCAACACAGATCTGAACCGTTTATGAATTCATCATTATATCCATGTTTTAGATTCGATCTTGCAAGTTATAGTCACCTACTACGTGTTATGATCCGGCAACCCCGGAGTGACAAAAACCGGGCCCACTCCCGGTGATGACCGTAGTTTGAGGAGTTCATGTATTCACTATGTGTTAATGCTTTGTTCCGGTTCTCTATTAAAAGGAGGCCTTAATATCCCTTAGTTTCCAATATGGACCCCGCTGCCATGGGAGGGTAGGACAAAAGATGGCATGCAAGTTCTTTTAATAAAGCACGTATGACTATTTACGGAATACATGCCTACATTATATTGATGAACTGGAGCTAGTGTCGTATCGCCCTAGGTTATAACTGTTACATGATGAATATCATCCAACAAGTCACTGATCCAATGCCTAGGAATTTATTTATATTGATCTTGCTGCGTTACTATTGCTATCATCACTGCTATACTTGCTACAAATTACTGCTATCACTGTTACTATTACCGTTGATGCTGTCACTACTATCAAACTACTTTGCTACTGATCACTTTGTTGCAGATAGTTAATCTCCAGGTGTGGTTGAATTGACAACTCAGCTGCTAATACCTTCAAATATTCTTTGGCTTCCCTTGTGTCGAATCTATAAATTTGGGTTGAATACTCTACCCTCGAAAACTGTTGTGATCCCCTATACTTGTGGGTTATCAGTAAACCTGTAAACTATTACCTTTTTCTTGAAATTGACAACTGGTCAAAGTCCATTTATCTGAATTTTTGTCGTCAATATTAGCTTGTAATTGATGGTTTGTTTTAGATTTTATTGGCTTGGAAAGACAACAAAAACTTTTAACTGTCGTATAGTTGGTTTGTTACTCATTCATGTATACAGTTCTGCCAAGCATATTCATGAGCAGCACCTGTTATTTGGAACAATAGATGCCAAATTTGGCAGGATTCTCTGGAGAGCATGCTTCTGTTGCTTTGTCGATTAATAGTTTTTTAGTAAACCCATAGCAGCTCATGTATCAATTGCTAAGAGATGTGTCCCTTACAACAGAAGTTGTGCAATACAAAGAAGATGAAATAAATTTACACCTTTTAATTATAGTTTAATGCAAGGAATGAAAAGAGGCAACAACTAATTAGAATATTAGGTTCCCTACAATTAGGGAGTAGGGGAACTCAAATATTTTTTCACATACAACTTTCCCAATACATTCCATGTCCATTGGAAGAAGTTTATCACCGAAGATATACCCACCTCCAGAGGACCGGGTGTCCGAAACCCTTTTTGCCTGGGTGCCCGGTGGCACGAGAGAGATTGCACATGGCCTCAAGACTGTCTGGGTGCCCGGAGTCGCCGGAGTACAGGTGCACGGTGTCTCGGGTATGTGTCTGGTCGGTACGGGTGCCACGGATCTTGAACCTCCGAGTGCCTGGCTACCCTTGCCCGACTGACACATGATCTGTCTGGGTGTTCGCGGACTTTGTCCCCCAGGTTCCTGGATTAGGGTGTATTTTCTCTAGTAGGTCCGGGTACCCGGAACTTTTAGTCCGGGTGCAGGAGTTGTGGTTGTGCAACAACTATTTCTTCTGTGGGGTTATAAATACCCCTCTTGTTCTTCCTTCCAACCCTAATCTTCCTCAAGGTTGCCCCCTCGCCAAACCAGGAAAAGCTTGAGATCTCCTTCCCCATCCACCCAAACTCTCACATACTCTGGGGATAGGGGGAGATTCACCCGTTCTACATTCCTACCAAACTGATTTGTGTTCCCCCCTCAACTCTTTTTTCTTAATCAACTTGTTAATCTTGGTTGTTTGGGCACACTAGACGAAAGAGGTCACTACGGAGCCACATTCCATTGTGGTGAAGTTTCGTGGTGGTGTGAGGAGCCTCCAATTTAGTTGTGGAGATTGCCCTAACCTTGTTTGTAAAGGTCCCAGTTGTCCCCTTCAAGGACCGCTAGTGGATTCACCACATCTTGCATTATGCGAGGGTGTGAGAAGAATATGATGAGTCCTTGGGATGCTTGGAGAGCATTGTGCCTCCGCACCCCTCCAAGGGAGACATACCTCCCCCAAAGGGAGGGAACTTTAGAAACACATAATTTGCTCCATCGACTCCACTTGCGGTTATTTTGGTCCTTTACTTTGTGCAAGCTATTACTATTTGTTTACTCTTGCTTGCTTGTATTGCTTGTTGTGCTTGTCATATAAGTTGTCCACCTAGTTGCTTATCTAGACAACCTACTTTATTGTTGAGCCTAAAATTTGCAAAAGAGATTAAAAAAAATTAGTCACCTAATCACCCACCTCTAGTCGACCATGTCGATCTTTTCAAAAGGGTACTCCATGCAGATGTGCCTAGCAGTTCCAGGTCCTTGTAAGCATGAAATACATCTCGGATCATGGGGCCACCCACGGATATCCCGCGTGTAAGTCGTGAAGATTCTTCCATGGAGCACCAACCAAGAAAAGACTTTGCACTTGGGCTCCACATGCACCAACCAAATCTTTACCGCGTGAACCTAGGGAAGGATCCCTAGAATTGGACGACATGGGAAGAGGTAGACGAGTAGTTGTCGTTTTCTGTCCAGTTCCACTTGACGACGTCATCTTTGTTTGAAGCGAGGTTGATCGTTGCGACGAGTCTCAACGTGCTCACAGTCATAAAACTAAGCGGATGAATGTTGGCGTGCCGCGGACCTAATACAACACTCATAGCGAAGCTCCTTCATGACAATCATGTTCTTCCTGGTGGCGATTTTGAAGTGCTCACGGGCGTAATATTACAAGGGGTCCTTGCCAGACAAGTTATCGTGTCAAAAAAGCGTCTTGCCCCGTTTCCGATGGTGATAGTTGTCGCTGCATTGTCAATTTGGGGGGAATTCAAGTTGTTGTTTTACATGTGTCTTCTCTTTTACAGACGCATGCAAAAAGAAAAAAGAAAATTAGAAAACAGCTTTTTTCTATCATTGAACAATACCCTTGTAATTTTTGGATTTGGGGTATTCGGCACATACTTGAGTAAGTTATTCGGTACAATCACAAAATGTTTTTATCTATGAAAACTACTATCCATAACATCCATTACAAATGGAAGGGCCGTTTGTGACATTTTTTCCCTCTACAATACGATGACATGAATCCAATTAAATTCCTTGAAAAGAACGAAGAGCGCAGTTGGTCGCAATGCCATGACGCAATATCAGAAGCAATAGTCAGTGGTTGATACAACTATCTCCAATGCTTATGTAGTACGTGAACACAAGTTGAAGTTGGATAGAAAATTCTAGTCAACCACCAACATGTACTGCTCACGATCAGATTCAGATGCAACGATCCATGGATAGAATAACCAGGGTAAAAACGAGTCGTCTCCCTCCCCGCAAGAAACAAAAATAAAACGAGTCGTCTCCCTCCCGCATCCGGCCGCATGTGAGCCATCCATATGAAAGTGGCATAGCTCGGAAAAAAGTTCACCAATTCAAACTGTTATCCGGTTGTTAGATCTAATCGCGTCGGCTAAGCGCCTCGCCGGGGGTAAGATAACATAAAGTGCCATGTGAATACGGGATTAGCGGGGCAGAAAAGGAGATTAACCAGGCTCGGGAGAAGACCGAAGGGGCGCCTGCCGGTGGGTGGCGTCGCATGGAGTTTTTTTATCTGGTCAAAGGATCCTAGGGAAACGCTGGCTGCCAGAGGGAATCGAGGCTGGCCGCCGGATTGGTCAGAGCTGCGTGCTCCGACGGCCGCGATCGACGCCCAGGCAGGCTTGTGGCATCACGGGAGTCCTGTGCCTGTGGCCTGCGGCGTGGTGGGGGGCTGCTCTGAGCGCGCCCGATCGCCGGGCAGTTCCATAACTCGGTACGCGCCAAGGCCTGTGATCCCTGAATGAATGGATGCTTCAATGCTTCACGCCGATCTCTCATCCTACCTCTCCCTCGGCGTCAGGTAGAGTATATGGCTTTGCCATCGCCGGTTGCCAGCTCGTACAAGGTTTCAGTATATGGGAAAAATGGATGCAAAGCAAATGCAGCATACGGTGCTGTGCATATATTGCACCCGTAATTAGCTCTAGGACGAACGATCAGAGAAAAAGGTGGTAGTACTAGTATTGTATTGCGATACGTACGAGCTGTCTAGCTGCCTTTCAACACAGTGTGTGTACAAGAGCGCTGTAGAAGTGATAAATGTACAGGAACCACTGACCGAGTGAGGAGGGAGGGAGCATCTATCTAGTTAAGCCAACCAGCCGTACGTACGACCCATCTTTGCTCTGTGCAGCAGCGCAAGAAGATGCCAGCCACTGCAACGCAATGTGCCCTCGAAATAAAGAAAGGGATCAAGCGGTAGCAGCGCATTGAACGACAGGCATCGCGGGACGCTCGTACTCCCTTCCTTTCTTTTTACTTCGCATATAAAATTTGATCAAAGTCAAACTATATAAAGTTTAACCAAATTTATATAAAAAAATATGAATATCTACAATAATAAAACTATATAGTATGAAAATACATTCCATGATGCATCCGATAATATTGATTTCATATTGTGAATGTTTATATTTTTTATTATAAAATTAGTCAAATTCTATAAAGCTTGACTTTGACCAAACCTCATATGAGAACTAAAAATAAACGGAGGGAGTACGCGCGTCGCCTGCGACCGAGCGAATGCCAAGTAGACTATAGTAGACAACCTTGCAGAGACACCGGAATACCATAGCTGAATACATCAGATTTGTTTCGCCACGAAATGGGGAACTGGAGTATATCGCGGTATGCAAGAAGTACTTTTTGTGTACAAGAGGGTACAAGAGATACTTTTTGTGTAGAAGTACTTTGTTCGCATACATTGCCATTAGCGGGGCCGTCCTGAAGGATCGGTCTACTCGTCGCTTATTATGAAGATTAGGCACCTTATGTCTCTTCATGATTCTTGTATTACTCATGTTGATCGTAGCCAAAATAAAGTTAGTGATAGCATAGTCAAATTTGCTCGTGTAGGAGGCAGAACCATGAGTTGGATTGGTTCGGGTCCTTCGAATGCTATGGAGCTAGCTACGATTGATTGTATGAACTGCCTCAGTTGAGTAATACATTATTTCACTCGCAAAAAAAAAGGAGCTATGCAGAAAAAAATAGCTAGGCGCTCCTTTGGATGCACGACGCGGCCGCCTGCCGAAACAAACATCGCCGTTGCGGAGCACTGCGTCTGCGTGTATGTATATATGGACCATTGCGGCGGGTGCATGATCCGGCCAAGTGAAACAGTACGCGTAGAAAGGAAACCCGCATGGTGCCAAGCCGTAGTGTGAAACAGTACGCTCGTGCTCCCCTCTGCCTTGTTTACCGTAGTATCACGCATTCTCCTGTAATTTGCGTGCTTCCCCGGTATCTTAAGCGTGGTCCGCTTCTTGTCTTTTCTGCAGCTAGCCCGCTCCGCATTTTGACGCCCGGTACATGTACTCCACCGCGCACAAAAGTGTACACCAGATACGCAAGAGAGCGGCCACATCACCACCTTGGCCACCGTACAGAACTCGCGTAGTAACCACTTGGCATGCTCTACGAGCTCTATCTACTCTCTAGGTACGGATGCACTTAATTAATTTGGCTCTAGTTCTCCACAGGCTTGTTTCGTGTCACAAGTCACAGCTCACAAGTCTTGTCCCGGTGAACAAGATTACAGTGGGTTGGATGGGACGGACGGAGGCCCAATGTGGGCACGGATGATTAGGGCATTTCCAGGGAACAAGATGGCGAGAACGGGGAAGAGGACGCACGCACTGATTCCTGGTTTCTCACCTTTGCCGCCGCATGGATCTGCGCGCGCCATTTCTTTTCTCCTTTTCGAGGCTGACGCGCCAAGTAAACAACACGGGTAGCCCTGTAGCACTGTCTGTAGCCATCCTTTTCCTACGCGAGGGCCGCCTCGAAGGACCCGAAGTTCAAGATGAGCAGAAACAGTAAACGCCAGACGTGAATCTCTATGCAGCGCCAGCCATATGCTCTTCGTTTTGCACCGAGCTAATTACACTATTAGTACACAAACTTGCACGGTGCGTACAAATTCATACATAAAGTTGAAAAATGACACAAATTAGTCCTATAACTTGTGTTTGAGGTACATTTACATACATTTCCGCCAGTGACCGTTAACTCTCTGCTAACTTTGCCTACGTGACACGCCAGCGAGGCCGGGCCCACACTCTCATGTTTGTGGGTCCCATTTATAAGTGAGAAAGAGAAATAAAAAATAATGTAGCATTGCTGCCTGAACTCAAACTCAAGAGCTCCCGGTTCGAAGGTGTTGCACTAGCCAGTGCGCCACTTTCTGTTGCTTAGTTGATTGGGATACACATGTTTATATATCTTAGGAAAGGAGAATTGATCTGGAACAAAACATTTTCACATTCTATTACTTGAACCGGCAGAATTGTTTTATTTACGTTGAAGAATTCGTTTCTTTGAATTCTGCTATCAAACAAGTTTGAACTGCCTGAATAGACTTTTTTTTGTAAACCGGGGTAAAAACCAGGCTGTCGAATAAGCCATACGCACGTAGATAAATTATAATAAAAATTAGTCCGCTTGGATTTTGATTCGATTCTAGGCCGTTACAGTAATCGCCTTTAGGTTTGGCCCAATAACTATCACACCCAAGATATCATATTATTGTCTAAAAATATCTGTTTATAGAATTTGTTAAAAAAATCAATTATAGAAACTGGTGGTATTTGATCTCTTTTTATTTAGTATCTAAAAACAAGTCGATTGACCAGTAGACCGGCAGTCTGATCGGTAAAAATATGAACCGAAAGGCTAGTTGGCTCGGTTTTCAAAATTATGGGAGAAGGAACGAAAAGCTTTGGAAGTGATATAGACAAGTAGAAGTAGGTAGGTACCTGCTTCTACTTCTCACGTCAGCTGCAGTTGCTGCGCAGTTTCATTTTTCTACTTATTCTTCTTTTGCCACTTACAAGTAGGACCCACAAATAAGAGAGTGTGGGCCAAGCCTCGCTGGCATGCAACGTAGGCAAAGTTAACTGAGAGTTAACAAATGGAAATGTATGTAAATGTACCCCAAACACAAGTTATAGGGCTAATTTGTGTCATTTTACAAGTTTATGTATGAATTTGTATGTACCATGCAAGTTTATGTACTAATAGTGTAATTAACTCTTTTGCACCACACGGTTTACATGCCACGGTGGTGAACTCCTTCTACCCGGCACCAATCTCCCGTTTTCATACTGTATGGAGTACTCGATTTCAGTGGCGGAGCTACGTTGAAACAAAACAAGGCTATGGCCCGCCCAGGTTTGTACCAAAACAATGAGCCAAATGCTAAAACTGGGCCATGCGGATTGAATACTTATGCTTGAACCTCAATTTGGCCTGCCCAATTTATGCGTTGTAGCTCCGCCACTGCTCGATTTGTAGCAGCCTTGTAATTTATTTTGGCCCACGTAATAAATACTCCCGCTAGATCAGAAGAGGATGTAGTACATACCTCAAGAGAGTTAATTTGAATGATTTGAAGATTGCTCACACTGCAGCACGGTTACCTCAAGAGAGTTGACCCGTAAAGCGTTGTAAATTTCTCGTGTAAACATATGATAGGGCTCTCTGATCCATATTCATTATCGCTGCTTTAGTACAATTTTTTAGGAAGTAACATTTTTTTATCTTCTTGCTCTTTGTTTGTTTGAGAAATGCTTCTCAGTCGCCTTATCAAAAGAAAAAGACGAGGTGAGGAAGCAAGCTTGCCGTCACACGCGCGGTCAGGACTGTGACCGGCAAGGGAATAGGAGGCCTTGGGCCCAAATGGTTAGACCAATTGCTAGTCCAAGTGGCCCAACTCACCACGACGAGTTAAATCAAGCAGTTACGTGTGTGATTGGACACGACTGTGACACGACGGCCCATCCGACATTTACGAACCTGTTTTTCTTTTCTTTTTTTCGAAAAAACTTTCAATCTATTCATCTTCAATTATGACAGTATAACGAACAACAGAAATAAAAATTATATCCAGATCCATAGACCACCTAGCGACGACCACAAGCACTGAAGCGAGCTGAAGACGCGTCACCGTCATCACCCCTCCATCGCCGGAGTCGGGCACAACTTGTTGTAGTAGACAGTCGGGAAGTCGTCGTGCTAAGACCCCATAGGACCAGCGCACCAGAACAACAACCGCCGCCGATGAAGAATAACGTAGGTTGGAAGGATTCAACCCGAAGACACACGAACGTAGACGAACAACCAGTTTCCCTCATGTCATTTTTTTGAGACAAATCCCCCCCCCCCCTCCCTTTACGAGAAAAGATTATGTATTCTATCTCTGGCATATAGGAGTAAATTGCAAGAAGACACCACATTTGTGGACCCTAAATAAAAAAAACACCATCATTCGATTTTTCTGCAAAAAAACCACTGCTATTGTACAGACAGTTTGCAAAAAACACTGATCAGCCGATTAGCAGCGTTTGATCTTAAATCTTAATGGTGGGTCCCATTGTTGGGCCAACGTGGCACGGAGAAAATAGACACACGTTAAGCGACTGGTCGACCCATCCTTTGCCTCCTTGACATTTCGCCGAACACCTAGCAGGCGCACGAGACTAGCAACCCCGTGCTCTTGCCGGCCGTCCTGCTCGCCTGTGCTCATCCCGCCGGTCGCCCTGTCCGGGGCCGAGCTCGCCCGAGCGCACGCCGGCAGTATGCGGTGCGTGACGGAGGCACAACCGTTGTCCTTCTCATGCCGGTGCCACGCCGCCCAGACATGGAGGATCCGCATAGTCGGCGTGACGATCGGTGCTCGCGGTCTTCGTGGCGTCAGGTGCTGCTGCCTTGAGACGCAATAGGTAGCAGGCCAGACGGCGACGAGGCCCGGGCCCCTGTCAGGACCAAAGAGATTTGCTAACATGACAGGAGAATTATGAACGGAAAATAGGCAGAGTAATTTGGGATCTCAGATGTATATTGAACTATGAGAGGAGCGATAGTGTTTAGGGTTCAAGCCCGTCATATCAAATGGGAATTCATAGTCATCTCCAGCCACAGCCCGGCTGGTTATAAGCAGGGTTTTAACCACTAGCGGTAAAGTAACCGGAATAGCGGTAAAGTAACTGAAACGCTACAGTAACAGTAACGGTCATCGGACGGTGGAGATGCGAAGTAAACTACGGAGCCATCGTAGCCGTCCGTTGCTGTCGAAACGGTATTGTCTGAATTGCTACAACTCGATAACTGAAGACTGAAGGTGTTTACTGAATCTTCGACAGTCAGTCCTGACAGTGCCCCCTTGTAAGCTTCGACGTGTCCTCACGGCGTGCGAGCTGCATTGCGCCAAGTCTCTGTTGTGACCTTGAAGAATTCTGGGAAGGTGTACTTAATGAAGTATGCATCCTCCCAGGTAGCTTCATTCTCCGAGAGATTTTGCCATTGTATTAACCATTGCACCACATGCACATTATGCCGAGGAACCTGTCGGACTTGTAAAACCACTGCTGGACCCGTTTTGATAGTTCCATCTTGATTGACCATTGGAAGGTTTTCACTAGGTATGGAGGTTGGGCCAATGTGCTTTTTTAATTGGCTCACATGAAAAACTGGGTGAATTTTCACATGCTCTCGGAACTGTAGTTTGTAAGCAGGGTTGCCTATCTTTTGCATAATCACAAATGGACCATAATACTTGTGTTGTAGTTTCAGAGCACCCCTGAATCCAAAAGCTGCTAGTCGATATGGTGCCATCTTCAGATACACCATATCTCCCACCTCAAATACTCTTTCCTTTCTTTTGAGATCTGCATATTTCTTCATTCTATTTTGGGCTTGCTGCAAGTTCACTTTAAGTTGCTCCAGCATTTGTTGTTTGGCAGCTAGGAAATTATGAGCTTCTTCTTCTTCTGGGCCAGGTACAGCCAAATCAGAAATCACGGGAGGAACAAATCCATAGAGAGCTTGAAATGGAGACATCTTAATAGTAGTGTGGTATGTGGTGTTATACCAATATTCAGCTAAAGATAACCAGGAACACCATTTTTTTGGTTCTGTGCTGGCCATGCATCTCAGATAAGTTTCAACACATTGATTTACTCTTTCTGTCTGACCATCTGTTTGTGGATGGTGAGTTGTGTTGTATCTCAATTCACTTTTCCAAGCTGAGAAAATATCCTTCCAAAGTTTACTAGTGAATATCCTGTCTCTATCTGAGATGATCAGCTTAGGAGGGCCATGTAGTTTCAACACATTATCCACAAAAGCATGTGCCACACTCAGGACGGTGTAGGGGTGTGAGAGAGGAATAAAGTGAGCATACTTTGTAAACCTGTCTACTACCACCAATATCACTTCCTTTCCATTAGAATTTGGTAAGCCCTCAATGAAGTCCATGGAAATATGTTGCCAGGCCATGTCAGCAATGGGAATGGGGTCTAATAACCCAGGCTGCAAACAGTTTTCATGCTTTGCTCTCTGGCATATTGGGCAGGCAACAATAAATGTTTCTACTACTGTTTTTAATCCTGGCCAATAAAAGATTGTCTTAACCCTATGATAAGTTGCTCTTGTGCCATAATGGCCTCCCACAGGAGAACTGTGCAAAGCGGTTAGTAATCTTGTTCTGAGGGCAGGATCATTTCCAACTAAAATCCTTCCTTTGTACCTGATGACCCCAGCTGTTACTTGATGGTCTGCAATTGTGTGGTTTGGATGCAACAATAGTTTCTCCAATAATTTCTTGACTTCTGGGTCTTGTTGGAAACTATGTACCAATTCTTCTGCCCTCACAGGTGTGACAGTTGACAATGTCATGCAAGCTGGAAGGGCTCTTGAGAGGGCATCAGCTACTTTATTCAGAGCACCCTTTTTATACTGAATTTGGAAGTTGAACTCTAATAATTTCATCATCAACTTATGTTGCACTCCCTCAGTAATTTTCTGATCTGTGATGAATTTTAGTGACTGTTGATCTGTTTTGATTACTAATTCTCTGCCCAGTAAATAATGCCTCCATCTTTTAAGAGCTTCTAGAATAGCAAGTGCTTCTTTCTCATAGGTTGACGTAGCAGCATTTTTAGGGCAGAGGGCAGAGCTATAAAAAACTATTGGCCTGCCTTGTTGAATTAAAACTACTCCAATTCCTTTGCCTGATGCATCAGTTTCCAGGACAAACGGTAGGGAGAAATTGGGGAGTGCTAGCACTAGTGCAATAATTAATGCTTGTTGTAGCTGGGCAAATGCTTTGTCATGAGTTGGTGTCTAGGAGAACTGCCCTTTCTTTAAAAGATCATGCAATGGTCTACAAATGATCCCATATCCTTTTGTAAACCTTCTGTAATATCCTGCCAAACCAAGAAAACTTCTCAGTTTGGTCACATTATCTGGAGTGGGCCAATCAACAATAGCTTTTATCTTTTTGGGATATGTTGCCACTCCTTCTACAGATATGACATGGCCAAGATATTCCACTTGTTGAACAGCAAAGACACACTTAGATTGTTTGGCACACAATTGATTTTATCTCAAAATTTGCAATACTGTGTGGATATGTTCCAAGTGCTCCTTGAGTGTTTTGCTGTAAATCAAGATATCATCAAAGAAAACTAGCACAAATTTCCTGAGATGAGGTCCAAAGATCTTATTCATCACTGCTTGAAATGTGCCTGGAGCATTAGAGAGACCAAAAGGTATAACCAGATATTCAAAATGGCCCAAAAATGTTCTGAAAGCAGTTTTGTGCACATCATCAGGGCGTATTCTGATCTGATGGTACCCAGCCCTCAAATAAATTTTGGAAAAATATTTGGCTCCATGTAATTCATCTAGCAAATCCTCTATAACTGGTATAGGAAATCTGTTTTTAATAGTTGCAGCATTAAGCTTCCTGAAATTAGTGCAAAGTCTCATGGATCCATCTTTTTTCTTCACCAAAATGACAGGAGCTGCATAATGGCTCTGGCTGTGCCTGATGAAGTGAGCAGCCAATAACTTCTTAATTTGTTCTTCCATTTCCTGTTTTTGGTGTTGAGTAACTCTATAGGGCCTAGCATGAGGTGGTTCTGTTCCAGGTTTTAATGGAATAGTGTGATCACTTTCTCTATGAGGAGGCAGAGTTGAGGGCTCTTCAAATAGATCAACATATTCCATTAGTAGTTTCTGGAGTTGTTGTGGGGTTTTAAATCCTTCAGGAGCTTCTAGTACAATATTGTGCATTTGCAAGAGAAACCCTTCTGCTCCTTTGTTCAATAACTTAGATGATGTCTCTGCTAGCACTTCCTGTGCACTTTCTGTGTTACTGAAAATGGCAGTCGACACTGTTTGCTTGCCCTGTACAGTGAAGCTGAAGGTTTTTGCTGGCACATCAAATGATACTGGGCTGACTAATGAGAACCAGTCATAACCCAGTATTAGATCATGGCTGGGTAGAGGTAAAACTCTGAAGTTATGAGATAGCTTGAGCTTTGCCATAAAAAATTCACAATGAGGTGCTACAGCAGAAGAGATAAGTTTCCCACCACCAGCTACTGCAATAGCTCTAGGTTTGATAGGTAGCAACTGACACCCACACTTCACAGCAAACTCTTGGCTCATAAAAGAAGTGGTACTGCCAGAATCGAATAGAGCTACAACTCTTTTCCCATTAATATACACAATGACTGTTGGAGTTGGAACAGCTAGCTGTTGCTCTAATGCATAAGCAGAAATGAACATTGCTTGTTCTTCCTCTTCAACTATTTCATCCTGTTCTGGAGTTGGTTGTTCCTCAGCACTGTCAGTTTGCTCTATTGTTTCTTGTTGCATTAAATGCCCATTTGAAATTAATTTACATTTGTGCCCATGGATCCATTTATCACCACATCTCCAGCATTCTCCAGGTTTTCTGAATTTCTGATTACTGGCAGCAGTTGTCTCAGGTGGTTTAAAAGGAACTGCTTGTTGTTGTGCAGGAGTAGGAGTTGTTTTGCTAGGCCCAGTATACTGTTGTTTTTGGTAGTAGTTGTTATAAGGAACACCTTGTTTCATTGCTGTAGTTTGCACTGGGGGATGACATGGTTCTACTTCTTTGGCCAAACAGTAAGCATCAATAAGTGTTTGTGGTTTGTGTGGTCTGAGCTGAAATTTAATTCCTTCCCTGAGCCCATTGACATAACACCTCACAAACCATAATTCACTTAACTCTGGATTTTCCTCCTGAACCTCTGCCATCAAGCTCTCAAATGTTTTTGTATACACAGACACTGAATTGTTGTTTTGCTTCAAACTGTTGAACTTTTCAGTTAGATCATAAGATCCTTGCTCTGAAAATCTTTTTACTATTTCAGCTCCAAACTCTTTCCAGGACAATCTCTTCTTTAGCAGACCAGATCTTCTCAGCCAAACATCAGCTTCATCAATGATGTACATCTGGGCTAGGGAAACTTTATATTCTTCAGGTGCACCTGGCATTTGAAAATATTTGTTACATTGCCTTATCCAGCCCACTAGATCCTCACCATTGAACTTTGGGAAATCCAATTTAGGTCCCTTAGTAATAGATTTCATGAACTGTGCCTGCATGTCTTGCTCATATGTTCTATAATATCCTTGCCAGAGTTGTCTCTTTCTGTTTTGCTGAAAGTGCTAATTGAAAACTGGTGTTTGTTCTCTCTGTCTGGCAGTTGTTGGTGTTCCAATAGCACTAAGAGGCTCTTGTCTGCCCTGATTTGCATAACCTGGAGGAACAGTAGGTCTAGTAGTTCTGATGGGTGGCAGGTTATGGGACTGCAACTCTTCTAGCTGCTTGGATTTCTCTTTTTCTGTTGTTAACTGCTTTCTTAATTGTTCGATTCTGTTGTCTTGATCGAGTTGTTGTTCCTGATGCAGAGTAGGGGATTTGACCGCCTGACTGGAACTGGGATGTTGTGTGTCAACTTGAGTATACGCCCCTGGTTGAACTATGCTCTTAAGAACTGTACTGATCACTGACAACTGCTTGCCCAGGTCGATTACAGCCTTCTCTACACTTCCCACTTGCAGAGATATTTCGCCTTGCTTGTTGCTCATGGATTGGACATCACTCTGAAGTTTTGCCACTTCCGCATGTATCAGAGAATTGTCTTTCTCGAGAACACCAAAATCATCGCGCATGGAGAGTACTTCTTACAGATCTACATCATCGATCGCCTTGTTGCGTCCCATCGCCTTGATCTGAGGTAGGGTAAGGAATTTTACTACTGGTTCTCCAGCAAGCCGTCCCTGACCACAGATCCTTCCGCCGCCGCGATCCACGCCTCCCTGGCACACGGATCGGTGCTCGAGTGCGGAATTTTATAGATCAAGCAAGGCGCTCGAACAACCGCCTCTGCTCTACCGATCCGTGCCCAAATAAGCACCGCCGCCAGTGCCGCCTCACCGGCGCCAACTACTACATCCCCGCCGCCAACGTCGCACCGCCGGAGAAGGAAGGGAAAGGGTGGGAATCACTGATCTGAGATTTGAGAAAAAAATTTGCTCCGAGGAACGATGGCTCTGTATACCAATTTGTCAGGACCAAAGAGATTTCCTAACACGACAGGAGAATTATGAACGGAAAATAGGTAGAGTAATTTGGGATCTCAGATGTATATTGAACTATGAGAGGAGTGATAGTGTTTAGGGTTCAAGCCCGTCATAACAAATGGGAATTCATAGTCATCTCCAACCACAACCCGGCTGGTTATAAGCAGGGTTTTAACCACTAGCGGCAAAGTAACTGGAATAGCGGTAAAGTAACTGAAACGCTATAGTAACAGTAACGGTCATCGGACGGTGGAGATGCGAAGTAAACTACGAAGCCATCATAGCCGTCCGTTGCTGCCGAACCGGTATTGTCTGAATTGCTACAACTCGCTAACTGAAGACTGAAGGTGTTTACTGAATCTTTGACAGTCAGTCCTGACAGCCCCGGACGTCACGCTCCGAGGAGGCAGGAGGCGGACTCCTGGAGCTCCTCCACCATGCTGCCATGGAGGCCATCTGCTACCTCTTGAGCTTGCGTTGGTTTTCCCCGAAGAGGAGAGGATGATGCAGCAGAGTAGCGTCAGTATTTCCCTCAGTTTTTGAGAACCAAGGTATCAATCCAGTAGGAGGCCACGCTCAAGTCCCTCGTACCTGCACAAAAAAAATAGCAACTCGCAACTAACGCGATTAGGGGTTGTCAATCCCTTCACGGTCACTTAGAGAGTGAGAACTGATAGATAATGTTTTTGGTATTTTTGGTATAGATATGCAAAGTAAAAAGCAAAAGGCAAAGTAAAAAAGCAAAGCAAGATTAAAGTGATGGAGATTGATATGATGAGAATAGACCCGGGGCCATAGGTTTCACTAGTGGCTTCTGTCAAGAGCATAAGTATTCTACGGTGGGTGAACAAATTACTGTTGAGCAATTGACAGAATTGAGCATAATTATGAGAATATCTAAGGTATGATCATGTATATAGGCATCACGTCCGTGACAAGTAGACTGACTCCTGCCTGCATCTACTACTATTACTCCACTCATCGACCGCTGTCCAGCATGCATCTAGAGTATTAATTTAGAAACAGAGTAACGCTTTAAGCAAGATGACATGATGTAGAGAGATAAATTCATGCAATATGAAATAAACCCCATCTTGTTATCCTCGATGGCAACGATGCATTACGTGCCTTGCTGCCCCTTCTATTACTGGGAAAGGACACCGCAAGATCGAACCCAAAGCTAAGCACTTCTCCCATGGCAAGAAAAACCAATCTAGTAGGCCAAACCAAACTGATAATTCGAAGAGACTTGCAAAGATAACCAATCATACATAAAAGAATTTGAAGAGACGAACAAACACACCGCAGATTACATCGAATAGATCTCCACAAGAGAGGGGGAGAACTTTGTATTGAGATCCAAAAAGAGAGAAGAAGCCATCTAGCTACTAACTATGGACCCGAAGGTCTGAGATAAACTACTCACACTTGATCGGAGAGGCTATGATGATGTAGAAGCCCTCCGTGATGACGGCCCTCTCCGGCGGAGCTCCGGAACAGGCCCCAAGATGGGATCTCGTGGATACAGAAAGTTGCGGCGGTGGAATTAGGTTTTTGGCTCCTGTTCTGATCGTTTCGCGGTACGTAGGTATATATAGGAGGAAGGAGTACGTCGGTGGAGCTTCGAGGGGCCCACGAGGTAGGGGCGCGCCCTAGGGGGGGCGCGCCCCACCCTCGTGACCACCTCTTCGATGCCTTGGCGTAGGGTCCAAGTCCTCTGGATCACGTTCG
This sequence comes from Aegilops umbellulata, assembly GCA_032464435.1. Taxonomy (NCBI): domain Eukaryota; kingdom Viridiplantae; phylum Streptophyta; class Magnoliopsida; order Poales; family Poaceae; genus Aegilops; species Aegilops umbellulata. The sequence goes on from CP136055.1 coordinate 353,431,106, forward strand.
GTGAGAAAATCACGTTCCCTAAGATCTTATTCTCCATTTGATATTTTGTTTCTCTGAAACACTAAAATAGGCAAAAACATCAATTCTGGGCTGGGCCTCCGATTAATAGGTTAGTCCCAAAATAATATAAAAGTGGAAAATAAAGCCCAATATAGTCCAAAACAGTAGATAATATAGCATGGAGCAATCAAAATTTATAGATACGTTGGAGACGTATCAGGCATCCCCAAGGTTAATTCCTACTCGTCCTCGAGTAGGTAAATGATAAAAAGAGAATTTTTTATGCGGAGTGCTACTTGGCATAATTTCAATGTAAAACTTCTTAACTGTGGTATGAATATTCAGATTCGAAAGATTCAAGACAAAAGTTCATATTGACATAAAAATAATAATACTTCAAGCATAGTAATAAAGCAATTGTGTCTTCTCAAAATAACATGGCCAAAGAAAGTTATCCCTACAAATTCATATAGTCTGGCTATGCTCCATCTTCACCACACAAAGTATTTACATCATGCACAACCCCGATGACAAGCCAAGCAATTGTTTCATACTTTAATATTTTCAAAACTTTTTCAACCTTCACGCAATACATGAGCGTGAACCATGGATATAGCACTATATGTGGAAAAAAAACGGTGGTTGTGGAGAAGACAAAAAGAGGGGAAGATAGTCTCACATCAACTAGGCATATCAACGGGCTATGGAGATGCCCATTAATAGATATCAATGTGAGTGAGTAGGGATTGCCATGCAACGGATGCACTAGAGCTATAAGTATATGAAAGCTCAACAAAAGAAACTAAGTGGGTGTGCATCCAACTCGCTTGCTCACGAAGACCTAGGGCATTTTGAGGAAGCCCGTCATTGGAATATACAAGCCAAGTTCTATAATAAAAAATTCCCACTAGTATATGAAAGTGACAACATAGGAGACTCTCTATCATGAAGATCTTGGTGCTACTTTGAAGCACAAGTGTGGTAAAAGGATAGTAGCATTGTCCCTTCTCTCTTTTTCTCTCATTTTTTTTATCTATCGTCCGGAATCTCATCCCGACTTGTGGGGGAATCATAGTCTCCATCATTCTTTCCTCACTTGGGACAATGCTCTAAAAATGATGATCATCACATTTTTATTTTTCTTACAACTCAACAATTACAACTCGATACTTAGAACAATATATGACTCTATATGAATGCCTCCGGCGGGGTACCGGGATATGCAATGAATCAAGAGTGACATGTATGAAAGAATTATGAATGGTGGCTTTGCCACAAATACGATGTCAACTACATGATCATGCTAGCAATATGACAATGATGGAGCGTGTCATAATAAACGGAACGGTGGAAAAGTTTCATGGCAATATATCTTGGAATGGCTATGGAAATGCCATGATAGCCATGATAGGTAGGTATGGTGGCTGTTTTGAGGAAGATATATGGTGGGTGTATGATACCGGCGAAAAGTGCGTGGTATTAGAGAGGCTAGCAATGGTGGAAGGATGGGAAAAAGTGCGTATAATCCATGGACTCAACATTAGTCATAAAGAACTCATATACTTATTGCAAAAATCTAAAAGTTATCAAAGCAAAGTATTACGCGCATGCTCCTAGGGGGATAGATTGGTAGGAAAAGACCATCGCTCGTCCCCGACCGCCACTCATAAGGAGAACAATCAATAAACACCTCATGCTCCAACTTCGTTACATAACGGTTCATCATACGTGCATGCTACGGGAATCACAGACTTCAACGCAAGTATTCTTTAAATTCACAACTACTTCCACTAGCATGACTCTAATATTATCACCTCCATATCTCAAAACAATTATCATGCTTCAATCTTTTTTTAGTATTCAACGCACTCAAAAGAAAATTTCACAAATCATGAATACCAAGCATATTAATATTAAGCAATTTACCATGCTATTAAGACTCACAAAATGATCTAAGTGAAGCATGAGAGAACAATAGTTTCTTTAAAACAAGTCCACCACCGTGCTCTAAAAAAATCTAAGTGAAGCGCATGGAGCAAAATTATCACGCTCGAAAGATATAAGTGAAGCACATAGAGCAAAACTGCCTAGCTCAAAAGATATAAGTGAAGCACATAGAGCAAAACTACCTAGCTCAAAAGATATAAGTGAAGCACAAAGAGTATTCTAACAAATTTTAATTCATAGATGGCTCTCTCAAAGGTGTGTACAGCAAGGATGATTGTGGCACACTAACAAACAAAGACAAAAATAATACAAGACGCTCCAAGCAAAAGACATATCATGATGGTGAATAGAAATATAGCTCCAAGTAAAATACCGATGGAAGTAGACGAAGGAGGGGATGCCTTCCGGGGCATCCCCAAGCTTTGACATTTTGGTGTCCTTGGATTATCTTGGGGGTGCCATGAGAATACCCAAGCTTAGGCTCTTTCCACTCCTTGTTCCATAATCCATCAAAAGATTTCACCAAAAACTTGAAAACTTCACAACACAAAACTCAATAGAAATCTCGTGAGCTCCGTTAGAGAAAGAAAACATAAAACCACTTCAAGGTATTGTAATGAACTCATTCTTTATTTATATTGGTGTTAAACCTACTGTATTACAAGTTCTCTATGGTTCATACCCTCCAATACTAGCCATAGATTCATCAAAATAAGCAAACAACACGCGAAAAACAGAATCTGTCAAAAACAGAACAGTCTGTAGTAATCTGTAACTAACGCAAACTTATGGAACTCCAAAAAATCTACCAAAATTAGACGACCTAGAAAATTTGTTTATTGATCATCAGAAATTGGAATAAGAATTTTATCGCGTTCTGGTGATTTTTAATAATTCGGGCACTAAACGCAAAGTTTATGGAAATTACAGCAAGATCAAATAACTATCATCCAAGAAGATCCAATAGGTCTAGCTTGGCACAAACACTAATTAAAACACAAAACCACATCTAAGTAGAAGGTAGATGGATTATTTATTCCTAAACAGAAGAAAAAACAAAAAACTCAAAAAAATTGGGCTGCCTCCCAACAAGCGCTATCGTTTAACGCCCCTAGCTAGGCATAAAAGCGAGGATAGATTTAGGTATTGCCATCTTTGGTAGGCAATCCATAGGTAGCTCTCATGATAGTTTCTTATGGCAATCTTATTTTCTTTCTATGAAAGTGTTTCATGCCCTTCTTTAATGGAAATTGAAATCTAATATTCCCTTCCTTCATATCAATAATCGCACCAATCGTTCTAAGGAAGGGTCTACCAAGAATAATAGGGCAAGAAGGATTGCAATCTATACCAAGAACGATAAAATCTACGGGCACATAATTCCTATTTGCAATAATAAGAACATCATTAATTCTACCCATAGGTTTTTTTATAGTGGAATCCGCAAGATGCAAATTTAGAGAGCAATCGTCAAAATCATGGAAATCTAGCAAATCACACAAAGTTTTGGGGATAGTGGAGACACTACCACCCAAATCACACAAAGCATAAAACTCATGATCTTTAATTTTAATTTTAATAGTTGGTTCCCACTCATCATAGAGTTTTCTAGGGATACAAAATTTCAACTCAAGTTTTTCTTCATAGGATTGCATCAAGGCATCAACAATGTGTTCGGTAAAGGCTTTCTTTTGACTATAAGCATGAGGAGAATTTAGCACGGATTGCAACAAGGAAATACAATCAATTAGAGAGCAACTTTCATAATTAAATTCCTTGAAATACAATATAGTGGGTTTAGCAACATCTAGGGTTTTATTTCTTTCAATCCCACTTTCATCAATTTCATCATAAAGGTCTAAATACTCCGAATTTTTAGAACGCCTTCTAGGTAAAGGAAGATCATATCCAGTTTCATCAAGATTCATATTGCAAAACAAGGATTTGATAGGGGACACATCAATAACTTTTAGACCTTCATCTTGATTTTCATAGGAATTGGAAGAACACGCTTTAATAAAGGCATCTTTCGTAGCACGCATCCTAGCGGTTCTTTCCTTGCACCCATCAATGGAAATTCTCATGGCTTTGAGAGACTCATTGATATCATGCTTAGGAGGAATAGATCTAAGCTTTAAAGAATCAACCTCAAGAGAAATCCTATCAACGTTCCTAGCCAAATCATCAACTTTAAGCAATTTCTCTTCAAGCAAAGCATTAAAATTCTTTTGTGAGTTCATAAACTCTTTGACACTATTCTCAAGTTCAGAGGGCATATTATTAAAATTTCCATAAGAGTTGTTTTAGGAATTTCCATAATTATTATAAGGATTACTAGGATAAGGCCTAGGATTAAAATTCCCTCTATACGCGTTGTTGCCAAAATTATTCCTACCAACAAAATTCACATCCATAGATTCATTATTGTTCTCAATCAAAGTAGACAAAGGCATATCATTAGGATCAGAAGAAACACTTTTAGTAGCAAATAATTTCATAAGTTCATCCATCTTTCCACTCAAAACATTCATTTCTTCTATCGCATGCACTTTTTTATTAGTAGATCTTTCAGTGTGTCATTGAGAATAATTAACCATAATATTATCTAGGAGTTTAGTAGCATCTCCTAAAGTGATTTCCATAAAAGTGCCTCACGCGGCCGAATCTAAAAGATTTCTAGAAGCAAAATTCAATCCGGCATAAAAAATTTGTATAATCATCCATAAATTCAAACCATGAGTAGGACAATTACGTAGCATTAATTTCATTCTCTCCCAAGCTTGTGCAACATGTTCATGATCAAGTTGCTTAAAATTCATAATATTGTTTCTAAGAGCGATAATCTTAGCGGGAGGAAAGTACTTAGAGATAAAAGCATCTTTGCACTTGTTCCAAGAATCAATACTATTTTTAGGCAAAGATGAAAACCAAGCTTTAGCACGATCTCTAAGCGAAAAAGGAAATAGCTTCAATTTAACGACATCATTATCGACATCTTTTTTCTTTTGCATATCACATAAATCAACGAAGCTATTAAGATGAGTAGCGGCATCTTCACTAGGAAGGCCGGCGAATTGATCTTTCATAACAAGATTCAACAAAGCAGTATTGATTTCACAAGATTCAGTATTGGCAAGAGGAGCAATCGGAGTGCTAAGGAAATCATTATTATTGGTATTGGTGAAGTCACACAATTTGATAGTATCTTGAGCCATCGCGACAAACAAGTAATCCAACACACGAGCAAACAAAAGGCAAGCGAGAAAAAAGGCAAACGGAAAAAAGAGAAGGAGAAGGAGAAGGAGAAGGAGAGGTCAAATAAAACGGCAAGGGTGAAGTGGGGGAGAGGAAAACGAGAGGCAAATGACAACTAATGTAATGCGATAGATAGGGATTGTGATGGGTACTTGGTATGTTGACTTTTTTGCGTAGACTCCCCAATAATGGCGCCAGAAATGGCTCGTTGTCGGGAGTCCAAATCTTGACTTGACCTTGCGTAAGCCTCCCCCGCAACGGCGCCAGAAATTCCTCTTGCTACCTCTTGAGCTTGCGTTGGTTTTCCCCGAAGAGGAGAGGATGATGCAGCAGAGTAGCGTAAGTATTTCCCTCAGTTTTTGAGAACCAAGGTATCAATCCAATAGGAGGCCACGCTCAAATCCCTCATACCTGCACAAAACGGTAGCAACTCGCAACCAACACGATTAGGGGTTGTCAATCCCTTCACGGTCACTTACGAGAGTGAGAACTGATAGATAATGTTTTTGGTATTTTTGGTATAGAGATGCAAAGTAAATAGTAAAAGGCAAAGTAAAAAAGCAAAGCAAGATTAAAGTGATGGAGATTGATATGATGAGAATAGACCCGGGGGCCATAGGTTTCACTAGTGGCTTCTCTCAAGAGTTTAAGTATTCTACGGTGGGTGAACAAATTACTGTTGAGCAATTGACAGAATTGAGCATAATTATGAGAATATCTAAGGTATGATCATGTATATAGGCATCACGTCCGTGACAAGTAGACCGACTCCTGCCTGCATCTACTACTATTACTCCACTCATCGACCGCTATCCAATATGCATCTAGAGTATTAAGTTAGAAACAGAGTAATGCTTTAAGCAAGATGACATGATGTAGAGAGATAAATTCATGCAATATGAAATAAACCCCATCTTGTTATCCTTGATGGCAATGATGCAATACGTGCCTTGCTGCCCCTTCTGTCACTGGGAAAGGACACCGCAAGATCGAACCCAAAGCTAAGCACTTCTCCCATGGCAAGAAAAACCAATCTAGTAGGCCAAACCAAACTGATAATTCGAAAAGACTCGCAAAGATAACCAATCATACATAAAAGAATTCAGAGAAGATTCAAATATTATTCAAAGATAGACTTGATCATAAACCCACAATTCTTCGGTCTCAACAAACACACCGCAAAAAGAAGATTACATCGAATAGATATCCACAAGAGAGGGGGAGAACTTTGTATTGAGATCCAAAAAGAGAGAAGAAGCCATCTAGCTACTAACTATGGACCTGAAGGTCTGAGATAAACTAATCACACTTCATCGGAGAGGCTATGATGATGTAGAAGCCCTCCGTGATGACGGCCCTCTCCGGCGGAGCTCCGGAACAGGCCCCAAGATGGGATCTCGTGGATACAGAAAGTTGCGGCGGTTGAATTAGGTTTTTGGCTCCTGTTCTGATCGTTTGGGGGTACGTAGGTATATATAGGAGGAAGGAGTACGTCGGTGGAGCTTAGAGGGGCCCATGAGGCAGGGGGCGCGCCCTAGGGGGGGTGCCCCCCACCCTCGTGACCGCCCCTTTGATGCCTTGGCGTAGGGTCCAAGTCCTCTGGATCACGTTCGGTGAGAAAATCACGTTCTCGAAGATTTTATTCCGTTTGGACTCCGTTTGATATTCTGTTTCTCCGAAACACTGAAATAGGCAAAAAACAACAATTCTGGGCTGGGCCTCCGGTTAATAGGTTAGTCCCAAAATAATATAAAAATGGAAAATAAAGCCCAATATAGTCCAAAACAGTAGATAATATAGCATGGAGCAATCAAAAATTATAGATACGTTGGAGACGTATCACCATCCCGAGTACATCCACACCAATCAACCGTGGCGGCGGCGGCGCGCGCCTGTGCGCGCTATGCGAGGTGAGTAGGCGTCTCACCTGGTGCACTTCATCGGCTTGTATGCCCCAACGGTGTGCTCTGCGCGAGCGACCTCGTCCCAACCTGGGCTGACCAAGGACTCGAGCTCGGAGGGTGCATGGACGACTTGGGATCCATGGCAGGATGCGCTGAATCCGCTCGAGGGAGGACCGATGGCTGGGACGACGCTGACGAGGACATGGGTGTGGCCGTGTGGGTCAGCCTCGACGCATTGCGTGCATTCTGTGTTGACCAAAGGAGGAAGATGGGTGGGATAGAGAATGACGGGTGGGCCCTACAGCGTCCTAATATTTTAGTCAAACGGTGTGAGTTGTTTTCATGCCAAGTCATCAATTATGGTGGGACCGAGTGGTCAGTTCTTGCGTCAAACGACTTTAATCACGCAATCAGTGTTTTTTTGCAAATTGTTAGTACAATAGTGGTGGGTTTTTGCAAAAAAATCAAATGGTGGTAGTTTTTTTATTTAGGGTCCACAAATGTGGTGGTTTTTTACAATTTACTCGGCATATTGGAATAAAGAAATACATCATGTTGTTAAATGATACTAGTAGAATGGCCCGCGCATAAATGCCAGCTATATTTTCAACTATCTGACCATTATTTGAAACACTAAATTTGTCGTTTCACAAGATCATGCAATAGCACGTTCTATGTTTATGAAATGCATTCAAACTAGTATTAACCAAAACCATTGGTCACATTTGTCCATACTTTGAATGTTATAACTTATAACTAAGAATTACAATAGAATTAAATATAGTTTGAAGAAACTAACTTTTGTACTTATTTCCTCCCAATAATGTGCGGATTTCATAGTCGATAATTATCTCTACTACTATTAAACAATCGAGTTGTGGCAGAAAGATTATATCTCAGCCATACATCCGCCATCTCCCAATGGACCGGATTGCCTCAATGTTGTATCACATCATTTGCCATAATCAATTATCAACAATTACCATATGATCTACGCCATCATAATTACGCAATAATTACCACGATCTCGCTCCAACCTGGGCCTATTTTAATCATATCAATTAGCAAGAATTACTATAATCTACGCTATCATAAATTTGTTTTCCTGAAACTCGGCCTTGTGTGTTGCGTACATAGAAGGAAAATATTAATTAACAATAATTACCATGATCTACGCCATCATGTTTTTTTTAAACTCAGCCTTGTGTACTGCGTACATAGAAGGAAATAAGAAAAAGGCATGGCCCATGTTCGCATGTAGGCAAAGAATTATGTGGAAACCAAATCGCTCGTTTCTTGTTTGTTCGGATCACATGATCGATCAGACCCTGACCTTGATTTCGATCATTCCTTGAGTTCCGTCACTTCCTTCTTTTCGTTCACCTGTTTGAGTGTTCGTCGTCTTCGACGGCTCGACTCTTGGTTTGACTCTCCTGATTTTCTCGTCCCGAGGAACGACAATGACGTGGGCCTGCAGCGCTACACGACGACGACAGGTACGAGCATGTCTCCTTACGCAGTCGCGTCCAGTGCCCTATGCCTTCGCATGTACTGTTAATTACTCAAACTTGATGATAATCCTAATTAAATTACTCGTACATGCTGATTTCCTATAGCATATGCCACGGCCTTACTGTTTAAAGCCCGCAGTTCGTACTTACTACGGTGTAGTAGTAGAGATGCTTGTTTCCTGTAGCAATGTTGTCACTTTCCTAACTTGCTATTAATATTAATCAATTTATATTCCAAAAATAATTTGTGGGTTCAGGTATGTCTTTCACTCCTAAATAATATCAATGTTTACCTAAGAAATAAATATGGATTCTATAGTGGAAGCAATCCAATCGCTTGTTCAGGTGTCAAATAAGAAGATGTGCATGTTTCCAACACTTATCTTCAGGAGTGGAACTGTTTTGCCACTGAAAAGGAGCATGTGTCATTTGTCTTCCCTATCATGTAAAAACATGTTTATTTCCCTTAAATTAGAGTGAAAACAGGGTAGACTGTTGGTTAATGTGATATTCTATTTTTGTCAGATGGCTTTGAAATTTCTTTAACATTACTTTTAATGTTAATGTCATGTACCATCATATTTATGTCCAAACTGTGGCGTGAGGTTATATTGCCAGTTTATGTCATGTTCGGTTCACAAATATATATTGCCAGTCCGTGCCTTTAAGCTTTGTTGGTAGATTCTGGTAGATTCTGTCATTTACAGTGCATAAAATCTATTTCTACTTTTAGTGTAAACTTGACTTGTACACAACTTGACATTTTCATACATTGTGCTTACAAGTGCTTGCTTTCGCTATATTTATTATAGATAGTGTTCTGACAGATTTTATAAAGTATGTCGATAGTTGGATCATGTATCCTTGACTTGATAGACAAGTTCAAAGGTTTACATTCTTCAGAGTGCATAACTGGCACGCTAGGTCCTAACTTCGACTGCTTGCATAACCAACATTCAGTTCAAGGAAGCTTCAGGTCTTACCTTGGAAATTTCTTTTACCTCTTCCATCGAGCACGGACATGTTTTCCAATTATTGATTACTGATTTTACACACACAAAAAGTTCCCAATAATCTTTTCTACAATAGTCCAACATAATCAAAGGAGCCACTAAAATTAGCTTGGAAATACCAAGGAAACCTGCAGGCATGGCCGTAGCAATAATTGATCCTCCTCCCTCGACACTTATACCACTGCTTCCCTTCCTGTGATCCAATTTTCTCTCTATTTCATAACTCTATGATACGTGTGTTGCACGTGCATACTTACTAGTTATAAGTAACAAGAGAGTCCTTTTTGCGAGGTGAAAAAACCGAAAGTGATTGCAAGCCTAAATGCAATAGCACGTCATTGTCCTCAATTATCACACCCCAGATTTTTCCCAAGTCTAACTGTTAAAAAAATCAAAGAAAAAAACTTTTCAAAATGGATTGTGATTTCTTGTTATTGGTTAGAATTTAAACGGGAGTTTTTTTATTGGACTGAAATGTGGCTCTAAGAAAACTTTTGTAATTATTAACAACCCTAAATTTTCATTTCGGGACTATTTATAAAAACTAGAAATTTTGATCACATAATGCTTGTGACCTTTGTTAGAAATTTTGGGTTGGAAATAATATCCGTAAACCCCTTGGATTTATTTGCAACCCCAAAGGAATTTGGAAATTGAATTGAACCCTAAAGGAATTTAGGGAATAAATTGATGTTTTTCAAAATAGGGTGACAAATTAAATATTTAATTTGGGCATAAAATTATTTTATTAAACCCCAGTTTGGGCTTGTGATAAAATGCCCCAAAATATCTGTAATGAATTTGATTTTTGAACAATTCAAAAATCAAATGGGTATATTTTAGATAAGCCTATATTTTTTATTTGGCATGAAATAAATCCCCATAGATCCTAGTTAAATGGTTAATCTTCTGTTAGTATTCTTAGTTGGTTTAGAGCAAGTTTGATTTTGAAATAAGTTTGAAATTCAAAATAGAAATCAAAACAAAAAAGAGAAAAAAAGGAGAGAAAAATAATTAAGAGGAAAATGAAAGTAGTCTAGCCTATACCAGCCTAGCTAGCGTGACCCAGCAAAACCTAGTGTGCAGCACAGCAGCAACAGCAACGACCCAGCCCACCTAAGCCGACTAGTCGTACCGGGCGTGGTAAAGTCCACCCCCCATCTTTGTTGTGGAGACGTGTGAGGGTTATTCGGAGCGTTGTGCCCGCCGTGCGAGGTTTGAGGCAAGCGCGTGGGAGGCAGAGCCCGCCTCGCTGCCGACGTGACGGAGGCGGTGGCATACGCCTTGGAAGAGGAAGTCATTCGTGCCCGCATCCTTCAGAAGCAGCAAAGGAGGAACACATGCGCCCTCGCCCAAGAGCAAAACCGAGGTGGTCCAAACCGAGGTGGTCCATGCCATGGTCGGACTGCCTCCAAAAGAGGAGGAGGACTATGACAGCTCGGACAAATGGGACGATGAGCAGATCCCACTCGATCCATTTTACGTCTTCGAGTGCTACTTCCGCGACAAAGACGCCAAGAGGGCCGACAAGGGCAATGATAGTCGTGGATGATCTTTCTTCATAGCTTAGTATGTAGCAGACATGTCAATTTTTGTAGTCCGATGACATGTAATGATGAAGTAGCCGGACGCTATGTGTGAAATTATGTAAAGGTAGTTTACGAATTACGATGCATGTGGTTGTTTGGTTTTGCGGATTTACTAGTGAGGTACCTGGTCGTGGAATCAGACATTTAAGGGATGACCCGTCATTGTCCGCAGACATGTCTGGACATGTCTGTGAACGTTTAGGAATCATGAGTAATGCAATTCTTTGACCGGAAAAAAAAGTTAGACTGTTGATTTATTTTATTTTTAGAGAAAAGAGTTCGGCCGTAGATGCTCTAAACCTAGACCAGCTCATTCAAACTTGAATCGTTTGCAGTCCTACTTACCTACGGCGTAGGCTCACCCGGGCTGGGCTTAGTTAAGAGTGTGGTGCTATTTACACCAGGAAGTGATGGAGGAATCCACTCAGTGGTCAATGTTATCGTTCGTCCAAAGATGGCAGGATGCTGCCTGTTCCTGCCAACCGTGGAGCCAGACAAAACCAAAACCACAAGAAAAAGGGTGAGCAGTGAGTAGAATGGATCGGCGTCGGTGACAAGAAAGAGCAATCCTGTGCATGCACGCAGGAACCATATGGCTGGCACGAGGGCCCGCCCGCAGAACCTGTCCGGCGCTGGCCAGTCCGACTCCGACCCAGGCCCAGCCCAGACCGCACGTTTTTTCCTTTCGAAAAATGGTGACCGCACTTTGTTCTGCTCGGCGGCACGTGGAGCGCAAATGTCTCACGCAGCGTCCCCTGCGGCGCATCCCATATTCCGGCAGCGGCGCATGGCACATTGGCACGGCACGCGGCCAGGCGTGCTCCGAGTCCACTCCAGTAATAACATGGCAATGGCGTGCGTCTGTTCTGTCAGCAGGCGTGAGCTTGGGCGCGGCCGCCGCAAACGCGCCCGGGCCTCGACAGTCAACATCCGCGCTTTCACACCCCGCCCCGGTCCCGGTGGATGGGCTGTCTGGCGCGAGAGTAGAGGGAAAACTTTTGGCTATGTCCCATGCAGGCGCAGTTTCGCTCAGTTCTCGGCCGGTCACCATTCGAATTAAGAACTTCATGGGCATATGGAATAGCGGGGCACCCTGCTTTATATATGTTTTGCCTTTTGTTTAAAAATCCAAATTTTTAAAAATGTTCAAAAAGGCATAAAATATTCGTGAATTAAAAAAATCATGATACCTAAAAAGGTCAGGGAAATCATAAAATGTTCGTGATTGTGAAAAGATGTTTGCATATTAAAAAAAGAACATGATTTTGAAAAAAACATTGGATATTCAAAAAATGTTCATGCCTTTTTTAAAATTTGTTCACAAAATTAAAAAATGTTCACGAAGTTCAAAAAATGTTCCCAAATTTGAAAACAAATCATCACATTAGAAAGTTTCACTTGTTCATAAAATATTCACGCTTTTCAAAAAATGTTTGTGAAAACAAACAAAAATGTTCCTGAATCTCTATAAGTGTTCGCCGATTCGACAAAAACTTCACAATTTCAAAAAAAATGTTTGTGAATTTGTAAAAAGGTTACATATTCAAGAAAATGTTTAGATTTCAAAAATGTTTGCGGATTTAAAAATATTTCGATTCGCAAAAATAATAATGAATTTGATAAATTTTCATGATTTGAAAAAATGTTCTTGAATTTCTAATGAATGTCCATGTATTTCGAAGAAATTTACGAATAAAAAAATTGGATTTCAGAAAAAATTTATGAATTTCAAAGATGTTTGGAAAATGTAAAAGTAAAAGTAAAAAGAAAGAAAATAATAATAAAAGAAATGAAACTGAGTATGAAAAATAAAGAGAAAACAGACAATAAAAATGGAATATAAAAGGATAAAAAGAAAAAATAAATAAAAATAAATAAATAAATAAAGAGGCAAAAATTCAAAAGAAAAAGAAGAAAACGAGTTCAAGGAGGGTTCTAGAACCTTCCTAACGCAGGTGAAAAGGTCAAAATGGGATGGCCCATACACATAACATATATGCGGGTGGGCTGCGCGCTAGGTCACTCATAGCGACCTACGCCCCAATAGGAGAAGCCACACTAGACACCTCATGGGGATGGACCTTCTCCGACATCTATTAGGCCGGTTCTTGCTACCTCACCATGCTATGTCCCTCCACTTTGGCGGGATCTCCTATTTAGCGCAATATGCGCTAGGGAACCCGCCAATGGCCTGTCCTATTCGGCTCGTAGGTCTCCAAAGAGCGATGTAGCGCGTAGCCCCCGCCCCGCAATCTACTCTCTGGTTTTGGCACGGTTCTAGAACCTACCTAGGCCATGTTCTTTTTCTTTAGGGTTTTCTGGATATTTTCATTAATTTTCTTTCCTTTCTTTTGTCTTTTTTTCATGTTTCATTTTATTGTCTTGTTATTTTTATTCATTTTTTCTTTTTATTTTTTACATTCTTTTTATTTTTACTCATTTTCTCTTTTTATTTTTTATTTTCCTTTTCATTTCGTGGACATCTTTTCAACTTCTTAAGCATTTTTTGAAATCCTGAACATTTCCTGAATTCACAAAGTTTTTTAGGAAATCGTGAACATTTTCAATTTTTTAACAAATTATTGAACATTTTTTAGAATCACGAGCATTTGTTGAATTTTAAGAACATTTTATGAAATTGTGATTATGTTTTGGTACTTGTGAACTTTTTTTTTAAATCGCCAAATAGTTTCTGAATCCATGAACATTTCTTTAAATTCATAAGATTTTTTTATTGTGATAAAAAAAATTGAAATGCATGAAATTTTTTCTAATTCATCTTTTTTGAACCATTGAACTTTCTTATATTTTTTTAATTTCGTGAACATTTTTTCATAAAATCATGTACATTTTATGAGTGCACAAATATTTGGTTAGATTCACGAGTATTTTTTGAATACTTGAATATTTAGATTTCCTGATTTTATTTTTCAAAATCATGAACTATTTTTCGATTCATGAATATTTTTTGAGTACCTGAAAATATTTGGATTTCTTGAATATTTTTGTTTTCAAAATCGTGCAAATTTTTTGATATGCGAACATTTCTTTTGAATCTACAGACATTCTATTATTTCTTGAACGTTTTTTCAATATTCACAATCTTTTTGAAAGTCCAAATTATTTAGAAAAGAAAAAAAGAACATTTATGATTTTGGGTTTTTTCGGCTTTTCAGTTTTTGCCTGATTTTCCCTAGGTTTTGGAGCTATTTTTTTTGGCAAAGCACATTTATGCTTCTCGGAAAGGGAAAAATATGTCCTTTCATAAGAAGCATAAATTTGCTTTCATGAGAAGCATAATTGTGCTTCTCGAAAAAGGAAAAAATTGTGCTTCCACGAGAAACATACTCCCTCCTTCCATCTATATAGGGTCTAATGTGTTTTTAAGACCGCCTTTGACTATTGATAAGATTAATAGTACATGACATGCACAATGTGAAAATTATATCATTGAAATCTCCTTTCACACACGAATTTAACAGTGTGCTTTGTGTAAGTTGCATGTCATATATTATTGCTCTAATATTTGGTCAAAGTTAGCCTCGAAAAACGCATGAGGCCCTATATAGATGAAAGGAGGGAGTATGTTTGCTTCCGCGAGAAGCACAACTGTGCTTCTACGAAATATTGGTAGTTGAGATGGTTGAAGAAAAAAATGTTTGGGGTGGGTAGGGATTCTGATAAAAAAACTAAACCTGGGCTGGTCATTTATTACAAAATTGGGTTGGGCGTGTTGTGGCAAAAACAAAACTTGGGTTGGGTGGGCCACATCAGAGTTGTTACCTGCTCTAAAAGAGTCGATACCTTTCTCGGTCCCATATGTCAGTTTAGGCCCGATGGTTCCTACTCATGGGGGATTATCTAGGACTCGTAAATAAAAACACGAAATATGTTAAGAACTTGGGTAATCGAGGACTCGAACGAGAAGAACATGCGGGGGGTGGTGGGGGTGGTGTTAGAGTAACAATGGCATGGGACGCGCTTCACAGGAAGGTGGGTGGAGAAGGGTGCTCGGCAGTACCGCCATCCACAGGGGATGAGAGCAGTCGGTCTAGCCGAAGCTGGTTTGGGTGCCTGGAGGAAGAAGATGAGAGATTGAAGGAGCACGTCAGCCGTTGAATGTCAATCCAATGGCTGGAATAATCGACTAACACGAAGAAGATGAGGGCACTTGCTTGCGTATGACCATGTGGAACATGCTTGGTGATAACCCACAAGTGTAGAGAATCGCAACTGTCTTCGAGAAAAGTAATACAACCCAAATTTATTGATCCGACATAAGAGACCAAAGAATACTTTTGAGCTTTAGTACTCGAGTTGTCAATTCAACCACACCTGATGCAAGTACTTGCTTGCAAAAACTATTAGAGTTACTGATAATATTATGAACGACATGGTGTATGTGACAAAGCAATTTAACGGTCGTGGACAACATCGCCATGCTCCGGCGGCAGACATGCTCATGGACTGTTTGACGACATGTATTAACGAGCCCCGCAAGTTAATTTCTGTCCCATAAGTATTTATCTGCCCAATTTTAGGATGGTAGTTTCATTGTGGTGCATGTTCAGGACTCCTTCATGATAGAGTAAGATAAAATGACAGCCAAGATCCTCCAAATTTTGAGATTGGGTGATCAAAATTCTCCCTTGTTTGATTTGATATTAGGTAATCATCGGGTACTCAAAAAAGAAGGCAGAGACATCATGAAATGCATACTCATCCCATGAAGATATGTTGTTGTGTCAAGCTTGGTTGACCACAAGCATGGATACTATATATATAACTGAGCAAAAGGGCTCAAAGTATTGGTGAAAGTACATGTAGTCCCCATGTGTGGTTTTGGTAATTAATGACAATCCTAATGGACTAATGTTTGCATTGAGTTATACATTTGAAGGAAAGTTCCATTCCAATGCATGAAGAATATTGGATGAACTGAAGGATGTTTATTACATGGTGATGCAAGAAGGAGATAGAATGGATTCGAAATGAATGCCATATACATATTGTTGTGCATGCATCAAGGTTGAGCTCGGTGATTGAATCAAATACGATCAAGATGAATTCCATGTGATGAATAAGATGTGATCTATATGGAGTTCATTAAGGATCTCAGACGTTATAGTGCTCAGGCTTATGGGTTGAACCATGATGGATCAAGATCTTGAGAGAATGATTAAAGAGAAGAATTCTACATATGCTTGAAGATAGGATCATTATGAGCTCATATGTTGAGTCATGGATTAGTATGTCTTGAAGCAAGTAATTCAAGTGAAGAATTCATTTTGCCTCTCAAGATACTATGTTGGAGCATGAGAACGAGCAAATGATGTCCAATATGATATTCAAGGAGAAACTTGATATGGTCATGGTGAATTAAGATATTAGTTATTATGTCTTGAAGAAATGAAGCATAGTGAAGATATCAATAGGGCCTTCAAGACATCAATATTAATCATGCAGCAAAGATAAATGTTGACCAAGATGAAGATCAAAGATTGACCTCTAAGATGGTCAACACACAAGCATATATCATGTGCCACATGAGATCTTGTGGTATGGTAATTCTCATGAGCTTGGTGCTCATAAAAGGATGTCATCAAGTAATTAATGATGATGTACAGGTGAAGATGAATGCAAAGCAAAGCTTCCCACATTGTGTATGGGGACCTAGTTGAAGACTTATCCAATGTCTTGCCTTCAACTTGAGCCATGAAGAAACATCAATATAAAGCTCAAGTGAAAGGCTCTAGTCAAAGGTATTAGTTCCTTTGGCTTTAGATGTGAGGATCGATGACCATCGAAAATGATATATGCTCAAGAATGAGTTTCCAGAAGCTATCTAGTATAGTTCTTTTATGATTCTTGAGTTATAGGGATCCCGCACTATTAAGAGGGGATCAAAGGGGTTAGTGATGGATTTTCTCAAGTCAACATCATCTATTTCTATTCTTCTCACGTCATATTACAACATAGGCATATTTCAGTCCTATCCAGTGCAAATACAAAATGCCTACACATCTACCAAAGAAAATATATAGCCAACTAGGTTCCCCAAAGTATATGATCTTTTCCATACATTGCACCCTCCATTTTGGTTTATCTTGGGTGGTTCTCTATGTGAGGACCTGGAGCTTTTCCATATCTTCAAAACGAGCCCAAGATCATCAAAATCGGAGTCCCGATGTGAAATTTATGCATGTTTTACTTTTGGGGCGGCTGCAGTTTTGTGTTGGCCGGATGTCCGGGCTTTTCCCCGGATGTCCGGCCACTGCTATCCAGAGGGCATCTGGTTTGTGTGGAATCGTCGGATGTCCGGCCCCTGGCCCGGATGTCCGGCCCCTGGCCCGGATGTCCGGCCATAGATGTCCAGAAACCTTACCAAAATGTTGTTTGTGTACGCCGAATGTCCGGTAGTTGGCCGGATGTCTGCGGCCCAAGTTTGGCCAGATGTCCGGGCTTCGGCCAGATGTCCGGGCCCTGTAACCTGTTTTTCTGTGTACATGTGTGCACACTTCACAGCGTCCGGATGTCTAGCCCGGCACAACCATTTACACTCTGACGACCATATTTGCACTACCACTATATATATCCCTCTGCCCATCCGGTAAAGGGTTGACCACTTCATCCCAAATCGCCCCAAGAACACAAGTGGCTCCCTTTGACTTCTCCTACATCAAATCTTAGATCCCAGAGAGATTCGTGAGAGTTCTTGAGAGTTTTTCCATTCAAGTGATAGATCCACTCCCTGTCCCTCTCTTGACCATAGAAATTCGTGATTTGAGCAAGTCTTGAGCATTTCCCCGGTGTTCTTGTTACTTTTAGAGGTTAAAGACTCCTAGGCGGTAGGAGTGCTCCGGTGAGGAATCAACTTGGTTAAAGACTCCTAGGCGGTAGGAGGCCGCCTCAAGGTCTATCACTAGTGATTGAGAATTGCCTTCGTGGTGATATCTCAAGGAGAATAGGGTGTGCCTTCATGGTAACATCCACCTCTCTAACGGTGACTAGCTTCCCTCCAAGGAAGTGAACATCGGGATACATCCTTGTCTTCGTGACTTTGGTTATCCCTAACCCTAACTCCTTACTTGTGGTTTACTTTGGTCACGTGACCGTGCATTCACTATATCTTATTGTCCTCATTATATTGTGTTGGCCATTCCCTTGAAGATATTATTTAGGCCTGCACTTTATATTCGCAATTCATACTTTCTACTATTGTTCTATCTTATGCTTAGTGTGAACTTATAGCTTGTAACATTCATTTCCATATCTTGTGACATAACTTGTGTAAGCTTGTAGTGCTTACTTGAGTTTGCTTGTATCATTCAGTTCCATATATTGTGATACAATTTGTGTAGGCTTGTATTGCTTACTTGTGGTTGTGTGTATTATTTATTTCCATATCTCGTGATATACATTGAGTAAGTTTGTGTGACTTACTTGTGCTTACTCATATGCTCGTTGTTCTCATCTTATTTATCTAAGTTGTTGGTGCACTTAGTGAGCCTTGTATATTTAGGATGTGTGCTTGAAAAGTATACGCTTAGTTTATTTATGCATTAGGATATATCCAAATACGTAAAAGATTTTAAAACGCCTATTCACCCCCCCCTCCAGGCGACATCGTGGTCCTTTCAATTGGTATCAGAGCTCGGTCTCTTCTTATTAGGCTTCACCGCCTAGAGAGTAACGATGTCGACTAGTGAACTAGTGCACGATGACACATTTTGTTTTAATGGCACAAATTATGTTATGTCGAGATTACACATGCTTTGTCACTTTCGGGCCATGGGTCCAAATGCTTTGCGGATTGTTGTTGTAGGGAATTCAAATCTAAAGGATGGACAATCTCCATCACTTGAGGATATGCATCTTGATAGTCAAGTTTTGAGTGCCATTCACCAAGCTATGTCCTTCGAAGTGTTTAAGGAAATCTTGACTTGCAAGTCGGCTCATGAGGCTTGGACCAAACTTGAAGATATATATGGTGGGTCCAATCTTGATGAAGACAATATTCTTTTCGGGGAGTTAATTGAGGAGTTCTCCACATTTTTAAATCATGAAGAACTCTTTATTGCTTCCACCTCCAATTACTTGGACACTTCAATATCTTCCACTTAACCAACATGTGGCGTGCCACAAGGTCATGACATGGCGAGTGAAGAAATATCTTGTGATGATGGTGTTAAGCTCATTTGTGATGATATGCTTGATCTCCCATGTTGCCATGATATAAATGCTTTGGTTTCCTCTAGTTATTCTATGACTAACCATGTAGAGGAAATCAAGAAAGATGAGGCATGCTTGATTGATGAAGAACCCTCTTCCCCAAAAGAATCATCATCAAGCCCCTTTGTTCACATGTGCCTCATGGCAAGAGGTAATGACGAGGTATCATATTCTCTTAGTGATAATGATGATAGTTGTAATGAGGATGATGATGATGACTTGACTCAAAATCTCTACGGGATTGGGAAAAATCTTCATGGAGCTAAAAATAACACTTATAAAAGGTTCCAAGATGTTCTTGCTTGCTTTCAAAAATGTAATGACTTATTTCTTAACAAGCAAGCTAAAAGTGAACAACTTGAACATGAACTTGCTAAGGCTCGTCAATGTCTTAGTGACTTGAGGTCTTTAAAATAAGATATTGAAGTTACTCATTGTAAACTTAAAGAGGATTTTGAGCACCTTGATCTTGGCTACAAGAATGTCAAAGGAGAGCTCACCAAACTCTCTAAGTCTCATGAGGAACTTCAAGCTACTCATGTAGAGTCTCTAGTTTCTACGTGCTCCTTTCATATTGATAATTATGCTTGTGCTACTAACTCTATCTTGTGTGAAGCACCGATGTTGAAAGAAAATGTTGAGCTAAGGACTCAACTTGATTTGCTAACTACCAATTATGGGAAATTGGAAGAAAGTTATGAAAAGCTCTCAGGCACTCATGAGGATCTTCTAATCTCTCATGATGGACTAAAGTTAGCTCATGAGGCTATTTTCACGAAGGTAAAATCGTGTGATTCTCATGTGGATATTAGCACATCTTCTACTCAAAATGCCTTATTTCCATGTGCTAGTCCTTGCAATTCCTCTCTACATGATATTGATACACCTCATAATGAATTGCTTACCTTGTCTTGTTGCTCTAACCATGAAGTTTCTACTTCCACTAGTCCTCTTGTTTCTGGTCTTGAAACTAACCATGTAGAGGAAATTAATGAGCTCAAGGCCCAAGTCACTAGTTTGAAGAAAGACTTGGAAAAGTGCGATGATGGACATAGTTTTCACTCCAACAAGAAGAAATCCATGAACAATAAAAGGGGGCAATACCAAGCCAAGAACGAGTCCAACATTTTCTTGCTTTAAGTGCAAAAAGGTTGGACATCACATGAGATCTTGTCCATTGAAGAAAAGGGCTTATAAAGGGAAGCTACATGGGAAGCGGCCTCAATCTCAATCTCAAGTTGAACCTCAAGTTGAAGAACGGCCACTATCCATGATGAACCATGTTATTACTTCCCAAGTTGAGAAAGTAAAGAAGAAGAGAAGGAGGAGTACATGTTGCTATATTTGCCATAAGAAGGGACACATAGCTTCATCATGTCCCAGCGGTAACATCTCTAAGCCTCCAATTATCAATGATCATTATTCACTTAGGAAGGATATTGATGGTAATATGTTTGCCAAGTATGTTGGTGCCCAAAGTGGTTTGAAAGTGGATAAGACCATTTGGGTTGCCAAGCCTATTGTTACTAACTTCTTAGGACCCAACGTGGTTGGGGACCATCGAGCTCAAACTTGATCAATAGGTGTGTGGAGGGCATTGGAGACTTGGCTAGTTCATGAAGAAAAATGATTCTCACCAGTCATTATGGTTCAAACCAAGTCAAGTGAATTATCATCATATTTGTCATTCCAATGCTCCTCGTGGTGGTAACTTGTATTTATATTGCCTACATTGGAACTTACTATCCCTATGCATGTTTAGGTTGTGTACCTAGCATGTGTTTGTATATGTTTTATCTCCTAATATTCTTGATTTGTGTTATCTAGCATGTGTAGGTTGCAATGCACGTCATATATTTGTGTGTGTAGTCTCGAGCCTTCATTGCATTTTAGTTGCATCTTATTGGGCTCTTTTGAGATATTAATGGATCACCACATTATGGGGGAGTGGTATGCTTTGTGCATATCACAATCCTTGTTAAATTTGAACAATTATGGGACGCCACCTAGAATATATTTGAGATTATCTTATATCTATGTGGCATGCAATGCCTTGTTTACATATGGCATTCTTGTGTGGTTTTTCCCATGGTTATCTTCAAAATCATATTCGGAAAATCGTTTGATTAAAGATATTCATTGTGTTTATTTCTAAACTCTCATGTTATGCTTGTGTTAGTATAGATGATCATGTACTTATGTGGATTCTACGCCGAATGATAACTCGAAATGCCATTTGTTCGAGTTCATCTTATTGGTTTGTATGGAGTTATGGGAGTTTTTCGTCTCATTGTCTATAGTATCCTATATCTACTTGAGTGAGATATTCCTATGAGTATGTGTGCAATGCATATCTTATATGCTCATTGGTTTTCCTTAGGTCATAAGTTAAACTTTTTGTGCTATCATATGTTGATTTGTCGCTTTGATTTATTTTGGACAACATGAATGACTAGTGATGTTATTGGAAGTATTAATGGTTATGTGTTCATTTTTTCCATTTTGTATCTCCCTGGATTTTGGTAGGCATGTGCATGCATAGTTACTATGTGTAAATTCACACGCCTTGTTTGCTTTATTTGATCCCATATATATATATATATATATGGTAAATCCATCAAATTCTTAATAGCTAAGATGTGCATGAAATTCAAAATCATATCGATATGCACATACTTAAGTGGTTTTACCCTATGTGTTGTAGTTATGCTAACTACTTCGGACCCAATAAGTTTGGGGACCATATTGTACTTAAAATGTTTTAGGTACATTTGAGAAGCATTGGGTGATTGTCTTATCCATGAAGGTGGTGGCACTATGAGGAAATTAGAGCCAACCTTGGACATTTTATTGATCTATGACTTCATACCAATGCTATCTCGGTAACAAGTATTTACTTCATGCATATATATGGAAATGGGGTCAACCTCGTGTAGGTGCATCATGGCATGAATTTCTTGACTCATTCTTGTGATACTTGTTTCCTTTCTCAAAGCATCCCAACAATGATCTCTTGTTGCTAGTTGTGATGTCTTTGATGGTTGTGTGTTTGGAGTTCATTAATATACAATAAGATAATATTAAGCCATGTGTTATGCTTTCAAGCAAAGATCTCATTGGTATATTTTATGACTCCCGTTTGGATATCTTATTCTTTCCTTTTGTAGCTATTTCATGTGTACATCCTTCTTTGTGGATATATATATCACCATGATTGTCATCTACCTAGAATCTTATACACGTGAGAGAAGTTACATCTCTAGTTGATATCCCTATTCTTTCATGTCCACCATTTCATTATCTTTTTATATCTTTGGTGACTCCATGGTAGCATTCGTTGTATGAGTACGTGTCTTACCTCTTTGCATCTTAGTGCACTCATGTTTGGTGAAGTTTGTTGTCCTCGTACTTGTCTTGACAAGCCTATTATTTCCTATCTTCACCATGGGTTGTCACAAGCTTTGATTTTTAGTTTGCTATTGGTGAGCTTGTGAACCCATTTGCTTGATGTGTGTGTGACCTGCTTAACTTCGTGTGTGTGGGAAGGAGATGTCTGGCACCTTGTATCTCATTTACTCAAGACTATGTTGATGCTTAATTCTCATCCTTATATTAGTCTTCTCAAGTGCTTTGACTTGACTCACGCACATCATTTTGGTTGTGCCTATTATTAGGTTGCATCATTTACATGTTGCTCAACCATATGTTTGTTGCAATTGCTAGGCTTCTTTTCCTATCTATGATTGCTTGCAAATTGTTTTGTGTTCCTTTTGATTTTGGGGGAGTGATGATCCTATTTTGTGCACTTATATCCAAATAAAAAAATCTAAATAGTGCACAAATCATGGGGAGCTTCTCTATTTTCCTTAGAACACTCCTTTGCTCAAATCATAATATTCTTTTATCCTTATGGATCGTCGGATCTTTTGATTACTTGCGTCACTTTGTGCTATGCAAATGAGATCAATTTGTGCCATGTGCTTTGTGCCATGTGCCTTGCTCTTATGCTAGGCTCAAAGTTGTATAATAGTGGATTCACCTGTGGATATCATGTTCTTATCAATTACAACCTTTTTTGTGTATACGGGTTTCTTTGTGGATACATATCATGATTATTATTGGCCACTTAGAAATTTTTATACACAAGAAAGTTCATATCTTTCCTTGATATCATTTATTCCTTGCCGGCCACTTTGTGTGTTCCTTTTATTTGTATAGTGGCTTTGGTAAGAGGTTGTGTCGTGAGTGCTTGTATGCATTGCATATATCCTTGCGCACTCACGTGTTTCGGTTGTATTTTGGACCCATACTTGACATGATGATCACATTGGATATTCCTATTTTATCTTGTCCAAAATATGTTCTTTGGATCTTTTGAATGTTTTCCTCCCATGTTTAATCTTATTTTCATATCATACTATCTTGTTGCACTCTAGGTCCTAAATATGGGTTGAGCTCCTCAAATTTTTCATCATTGAATATGTGCATTTGATTTCACTCACATTTTCGTGATATGCACACATTAAGGAGGAACTCATACTATATTAGTCTTCTAGATTTTTTTTCATCCATTTTGGCATTTGTTGCCAATGGGGGAGAAGTTTAGAGGGTTTAAGATAAGTATTTTTGTAAGAACTTGTTGTCACTCATGCTTATCTACCCTGGTTATATATGTTTGTTGCATGAATGAATATATAGAGAAAACTCCACCTAATGTACGTCAACCAATATATACAAGGAAATTCAAAGTTCATTCACACATGCATATATTGTGGGGGAGCTTGCTCTATATATTGTGGTTCCACTAACATCAAATACTTGTGTAGTGTTTCAATGTTACTACACTGAGTGTGATAAACTCAAGTATCTTTGTGACACTTGATGCTGTCAATACTATCCCAAGTATACAATTTATCCTCGGGTAAATTGCATACTTGTGTTAAAATTCATTATATAAACCCTCCTGTTGAGATTGTCATCAATTATCAAAATGGGGGAGATTGAAAGTACATGTAGTCCCCATGTGTGATTTTGGTAATTAATGACAATCCTAATGGACTAATGTTTGCATTGAGCTATACATTTGAAGGAAAGTTCCATTTCCAATGCATGAAGAATATTGGATGAACTAAAGGATGTTTATTCCATGGTGATGCAAGAAGGAGATAGAATGGATTCGAAATGAATGCCATATACATATTGTTGTGCATGCATCAAGGTTGAGCTCGGTGATTGAATCAAATACAAGCAAGATGAATTCCATGTGATGAACAATATGTGATCTATATGGAGTTCATTAAGGATCTCAGACGTTATCATGCTAGGCTTATGGGTTCAACCATGATGGATCAAGATCTTGAGAGAATGATTAAAGAGAAGAATTCTACATATGCTTGAAGATAGGATCATTATGAGCTCATATGTTGAGTCATGGATTAGTATGTCTTGAAGCAAGTAATTCAAGTGAAGAATTCATTTTGCCTCTCAAGACACTATGTTGGAGCATGAGAATCAGCAAATGATGTACAATATGATATTCAAGGAGAAACTTGATATGGTCATGGTGAATTAAGATATTAGTTATTATGTCTTGAAGAAATGAAGCATAGTGAAGATATCAATAGGGCCTTCAAGACATCAATATTAATCATGGAGCAAAGATAAATGTTGACCAAGATGAAGATCAAAGATTGACCTTGTGGTATGGTAATTATCATGAGCTTGGTGCTCATCAAAGGATGTCATCAAGTAATTAATGATGATGTACAAGTGAAGATGAATGCAAAGCAAAGCTTCCCACATTGTGTATGGGGAGCTACTTGAACACTTCTCCAATGTCTTGCCTTCAACTTGAGCCATGAAGAAACATCAATATAAATCTCAAGTGAAAGGCTCTAGTCAAAGGTATTAGTTCCTTTGGCTTTAGATGCGAGGATCGATGACCATCCAAAAGGATATATGCTCAAGAATGAGTTTCCGGAAGCTATTTAGTTTCCGGAAGCTCAAGTGAAAGGCTCTAGGCAAAGGTATTCTTGAGTTATAGGGATACCGCACTATTAAGACGGGATCAAAGGGGTTGGTGATGGATTTTCTCAAGTCAACATCATATATTTCTATTTTTCTCACATCATATTCCAACATAGGCATATTTCACTCCTATCTAATGCAAATACAAAATGCCTACACATCTACCAAAGAAAATCTATAGCCAACTAGGTTCCCCAAAGTATATGATCTTACCTTTCCATACTTTGCACCCTCCATTTTGGTTTATATTGGGTGGTTCTCTATGTGAGGACCTGGAGCTTTTCCATAGCTTCAAAACAAGCCCAAGATCATCAAAATCGGAGTCCGGATGTGAAATTTATGTATGTTTTGCTTTTGGGGCGGCTGCAGTTTTTGTGTTGGCCGGATGTCCGGGCTTTTCCCCGGATGTCCGGCCACTGCTATCCAGAGGGCATCTGGTTTGTGTGAAATCGCCGGATGTCCGGCCCCTGGCCCGGAGTAGATGTCCAGAAACCTTACCGAAATGTTGTTTGTGTACGCCGGATGTCCGGCACTTGGCCGGATGTCCGGGGCCCCAAGTTCGGCCAGATGTCCGGGCCCTGTAACCTGTTTTTCTGCATACGTGTGTGCACACTTCGCAGCGTCCGGATGTCAGGCCCGGCACAACAATTTACACTCCAACGGCCATATTTGCACTACCACTATATATATCCCTCTACCCATCTGGTAGAGGGTTGACCACTTCATCCCAAATCGCCCCAAGAACACAAGTGGCTCCCTCTCACGTCTCATGCACCAAATCTTAGATCCCGGAGAGATTCGTGAGAGTTCTTGAGAGTTTTTCCAATCAAGTGATAGATCCACTCCCTGTCCCTCTCTTGACCAAAGGAATTCGTGATTTGAGCAAGTCTTGAGCATTTCCCCTTTGTTCTTGTTACTCTTGGAGGTTAAAGACTCCTAGGCGGTAGGAGTGCTCATGTAAGGAATCAACTTGTGATTTGTCCCCCGGAAAGTTTGTGAAGGTTTGGAGGCCGCCTCAAGGTCTACCACTACTGGTTGAGAATTGCCTTGGTGGTGATATCTCAAGGAGGATAGGGTGAGCCTTCGTGGCGTTGGTGTGCCTTCGTGGTAACATCCACCTCTCTAACGGCGACTAGCTTCCCTCCAAGGAAGTGAACATCGGGATACATCCTCGTCTTCGTGACTTTGGTTATCCCTAACCCTAACTCCTTTACTTGTGGTTTACTTTGGTCACTTGACCGTGCATTCACTATATCTTGTTGTCCTCATTATATTGTGTTGGCCATTCCCTTGAAGAGATTATTTAGGCCTACACTTTATATTCGCAATTCATACTTTCTACTATTCTTCTATCTTATGCTTAGTGTGAATTTATAGCTTGTAACATTCATTTTCATATCTTGTGACATAACTTGTGTAAGCTTGTAGTGCTTACTTGAGTTTGCTTGTATCATTCAATTCCATATATTGTGATACAATTTGTGTAAGCTTGTATTGCTTACTTGTGGTTGTGTGTATTATTCATTTCCATATCTCGTGATATACATTGAGTAAGTTTGTGTGACTTACTTGTGCTTACTCATATCCTCGTTGTTCTCATCTTGTTTATCCTAAGTTGTTGGTGCACTTAGTGAGCCTAGTATATTTAGGATTTGTGCTTGAAAAGTATCTGCTTAGTTTACTTCCGCATTAGGATATATCCAAATCCGTAAAGGATTTTAAAACGCATATTCACCCCCCCCCCCCCCCCCTCTAGGCGAAAAAATCATGCTGGTACTACACGGAACTGCATCAATCCATACTGACCGCAATATGAGAGCTCTCTACAAAATAGACGGCCACCATCCAAGAGTATGTGAACAAGTGGTGAATAGGCACCAGATGGCATTAGAGCCCAAAACCATGTAAGTTTTGTTTGCTCTTTTTCTTGCTTGCTTCATTTCTTGCATCATGTTGACGTGTGATGTTTGGTTGCTAGATGAGGTTGGCCGCGGCATTGTATCATCAATGTGAGTAGAAGCCATTCACTTTGCCACATTGTTTCTTAGAGTTGAATCGAAGACCCAAGTGGGAAACCATCTTTGAAGATCTCAAGAACAATGATGGGACAGGCTCCCACCAATCTGTTGGATTGGATGACAACGATGACCAAGGTGGAGGGGCGGCTGGACTTGGGACCATGATACAGACAATCTACAAATTTATTTGGTAGATTGATTCTTTATATAACTTTTTGCATTATACATTTCTCGCCTACATCTTGAGAACAACTACTTCGAACAATTCATTGTGTCGATCGTCTTGCCTGAATGCATACTGGGTGGCCAGCTAAATTTGTAGATTGTCTATATCGTGGCTTCGATTTTCTATTACCTTTAAAAGTCTGCCCCAGGTAACTTCAAATCCTGGATGAGAGAGAGTTTTGGATGGATACGATGCTGAGATAAATACATGCTGCCCCAACGTTAAAGAAAAGTGCATCACGTTTGAGCACTATCCCATAGAGGTAATTTTGTCTATCGCGTCTTCTTTTGCCATGGGCTCATGAACTAGTTAGGACAGATGAACCGAGGATGCCCTTGAGGCCATTTCCCCCTTGCTTGTCAATGATGCAACAATGATGGCGAATGAAAAAAAATGGGCTTTGAGATGTAAAAAGAAAGTGCATGCTGCCCCTACGGAAAGAAGTGTATGATGTGGTTCCCTTAGAAAAATGTGTGTGTCGTGGTTTATGAAATACAACACGGCCATTTTGTAGTTTAGATGTGAAGTGTTTAAGCAGCTTCATACAGCTAGCGCATCACGATTAAAAAATGATATAGCTAGGAGATATGTGGTCTCTTATTCACAGTTTCAAGACATAGCTAAACAAGTTTTTTTTTCATTTGTGAAGCGCAAGCCTGTGAATGAACTTGTTCTGGATATGGAGAAAGGGGATGGTGGTGTTTGCTCGTTGGGAACCCGTATTGTACACGTCAAACATGAGAGCGTGCGAGTGCAGCTATGCAGAAGAACCACCTGAACAAACAAACAAACCATTAGAAAAGAGACAATGTATCTGATGTTGTACTTTTTTTGTCCTTACAAGGGCCGAGGAGAAATGATTCCATCCTAACATGCGTGCGCTGGCTGCTTATTTGTTCTTAGCGCAAGGTGAAGGGAGTCAGATGCAGGCCTCTGGATAAAAAGAACCTGGCAGGGTCCAATGAAGGGTCTAATGAAGTTATGTGCACATTGCAATTTGCAAAACAACTGCAGTGCAAATGGGCAATACCATAGTCTTTAAGTTTCTTGTCTTAGATTTATTGATACGGATATATCTAAACACGATACATCCGTATCTAAACAAATCCAAGACAAATAATTTGAGACAGAGGTACTAATATTTATTTATTTTCTTTTGTTGTACAGCAAGACAGTAGAGCAGAGAAGGATGACAGATGTTTGTTGAATGCGCTAATTTTCTCCCGTAGCAATATCTGACCGTTCTCTTGTTTTGCAATGATTTCTAACAGTGATGCGCAACATCAGAGATGGTCAACGTGAGCCATAGACCAGTCCTTGTCTCGATGACCAACTCAAGGTGGTCAATTCAATTGGCACCCATAAGAGCACCGATTCCATCAAGAAATGATATTCTAAGATTTTGCTTTAAGTGATTTGCATTGAGGAGCACGAGACTGTCAGCATAGAGTAAACAAGAATCAGAATTACAAATATAACAAGATGCGACTTGAATCGGTGAAATCTCGATGTGGGATAGGGGGGTGATGAAGGATTTAATCCGGCAATTGAAAGAAAAGACAGCAGACTAACTCCATGTCCTGAACCTGAATCAGTGCACTACAACCTGAACCTGCTCTGAGATCGAGTCATCAATAGTCAAGAATCGGCGACATGCGTCAGGACGCCGTCGGACTCGGCGCATCCGGGGCCGGCGGTGGCGGCACCACCGCGACCGGAGGCGGCTGTGACGCGGATGCCGGCGGCGGCACCAACGCAGCCGGAGGCGGCTGTGACGCAATTTCCGGCGCCGGTGGCGCAATTGTTGGCGGCGGCGGCACCAGCGCAGTCGGAGGCGGCTGTGACGCCAATTCCGGCGCCGGTGGCGCGATTGCTGGTGGCGGCGGCACCAGCACGTCCGGAGGCGGCGGGGACGCAAATGTGGCCGGCGAGGGCGACGCAATAGGTGCTGGCGGGGGCTGCAGAGGGGGCACCAGCGGCTGCGGCGGCGGGAAGGCGGTTCCCGGGGCAGGAAAGGTGGGATTTGGCGGCGGCGGCGGAGCGGTGACCGCGGTGGAAGGCATGGACGGCTGTTGGCTAACGGTCCCGGGCGGGACAGGCTGACACCCGCCGGCGGTGGTGGCGCAGGCGGCGCCGGAGTTGCGATGGGACTTGGCGCGGTGGATGACGGCGCCGACGGCAACGATGAGACCGACGACGGCGAGCGCGGCCACGACGGCGAAGAAGATCTTGGTCGCCTTCCCCACGTAGCACCACCGCATGGCTGCTTCTCCCCCTCAGCTCTCTCCCTCTCGGGTGGCTGGCACTGTAGTCTGTACTCTGTAGTGGAATGTGTGCTGGTGTGTGTGCTGGCAGTAGTAAACAGCAGCAGCTGAGGTCCTCTGCTCTATGTATTAGAGAGCTCGTTTAGCTCAGACAAGGGACACCGCCCGATCGAACGAGAGAACGGTCCAGATTTTACCCAGGGTGAAACAGTGGAGCTGCCCAGGCATATCGGTCGCAGGTGGTGCCTTGGCAATCGTTGACACCTGCAGGCTGCAGTGCAGGGTGGGTGCTCCTTTCAAGGAACCACCCCCATCCATGATCGGGCGTCCATCCATCCGTCTCCTTTGGAACAAGCACGGCAGTAAATGGGGTGAAAATTTGGGGTTCACGGTAGTGCCATTCTCTCGCTACGTAATTCCACTTTCTCCTACTGCCATGAAGTACTCAACTACCCTTTTTCCTTTTTCAGAGTACATGAATTTATTTTATTTAAAAAAAACCCATGGAGAAAATGGGTGTGCTTCTTTCTGAGAAAAAAACAAGAAAAAATGTTGTATTTCCTTCATAAGAGTAGAAAGGAAAGAATGGCCGAGTGTGGAGTAAGCACATCGGCACAATTTGGCATGGTCCGCTGCAGCGCGTCCAACACAAATCAACCAAAAACGCAAAATATAATGCAAAGCAATTTCATCAGTTTCACAAAAAGGAAAAGATAATAATTTCATAGCTCTTTCTCACACCAGTCATCTTCCATCTGCCGCCAGCGCTATCCAGTCCCACGGCGCACATGGCAAGCACCTACCTCTCAAGCTTCCAGGCCATCGCCCGTAGCGGCGGCGCGTCACCGAGGCTGAGGCCAAGAGTGGTGACATGCCACGCCTCCGAGCCGCCGGGCCGGCGATCAGCTTGCCTCAGCCTAGGCCTCGGCCTTGCCACCGCCGCTGTGCTCCACACAGCGCCGCCCCGCGCCACCGCTGAGGCCGACGAGGACCCGGAGCCGGCCAACAACGGCTGGTGGCTCACCGAGTTCCCTCTGCCAGTGCCCAAGATCCGCAACAGTACTACCGCCACTCTACCCATACATACTATATCACCTCATCCTCATGATGCATTTCATTCCTAGAGAGGCTTCAACTGCTGAACTGAAACCGGCGCTGATGAATGTGGTGCAGAGGAGATCAACAATGGCGAGACAGGGACGCGATCATTTGTGAAGAACGGCGTCTACATGGCGGACATCGGGCCAAGCTTCGCGGCGCACGCCTACCGGGTGCGCAGCTCCGCCTTCGACCTGCTGGCGCTGGAGGACCTGCTCGGCAAGGAGGCCTCCAACTATGTCAACAAGTACCTCCGCCTCAAGGCCACCTTCATATACTACAACTTCGACAAGCTCATCACCGTCGCAGACCCCGACGCCAAGCCGCCGCTTCTCGGCCTAGCCAACCGCCTCTTCGACAGCTTCGAGAAGCTGCAGGCGGCCGTCACCACCAAGGATGACGCTGACATAGGATCCTGCTATGCTGACACAAAGCTCATCCTGCAGGAAGTCATGACAAGAATGGCCTAGCCAGTAGCCAGGACAAACAGTTCTTTCGTGAACTGAAAAGTCTGCCTCAAAGTCTATCCAAGGATAGCCTCAGTGCGTGATGTAATGTGCATTTGGTGATACTGAGAAATGCCATGATTCTAGTCTTGAATGAACAATTGGTAGAGATACCACACAAGCAGGTCAATGGAATGATTCCTCCCAGTAATTAGTCAGGGTTGATACAAGCCAAGCCATGACAACACCAAACAAAGCTGAATGCTCGCTTTTAGAATAAACTAAAAGGCTGAATGCCAATACACCTACAGAGCTCAACTACTAGTAGTACCATCACTCTACGCTACAGTAGAGTATCATAACTGAAATGGATAGGTCAGCACGCCACACCTGACTGTTAATATAATCATCAAGAACAAACAACAACGCAAATGAGAATATACAACCTCTAAATGCGGTGCAAATGATGGATTGCATCCCTCAATTATCAACAAACAAACAACACACGTACATTAATGAATTGACTACATAGACTCATCCTTGTGACAAGCTGCGCATTTGAGTCTGCCGACGAGGGACGCCGATCTCACAAGAGTTCACCCGAGCAGCAAAACGAAGCGAGCAAATAGATTCACTTGTAGAAGACACTTCCGGGGACAGATTCACAAACATTAGCGTCTTAGAGTCTCCACCCAAGCATGGCTGTGTACAAGGAAAAGAGGTGGTAGGTTGTAAAATGGCACTACATCATATTGAGACTGCACACCCTAGTTTTGGTACTATGAAGTTACCTGGAGTAGATACGTCAGTTTGGAGTTCCTGAATGGAATGTGTTCCTCTTTCTTAGCAATGGAGAAGATAACATCACTCAAGCATGACAAGCTCTTGTTAATAGCCTAAAGAGTTGAAGTTAATACCATACATGTGCTATTGATGTTACAAATGTACACTTCACAAAACAAAGGGTTAGCAAACTACCTGGGTTTCCTTGAGTCTATCCCCAGTGGCACCACTTTTGTTAAGCCGTTCACTGCCTGCAAGATCAATTAAATTGAGAACACCTTGCACTTGTTGATCTGTTCCCTGCACAGAATATAATAACACAAACATTGAGAAAAGGTAATGCATGAATTGAACTTGTCAGTAAAAGATTACATACCTCATTTACACCAAAAATCCGAAGTGTGAAAACACAGTGACTTCTAGATGATTCTTCATTCATTTGTGTTTTTCCTACTGATCTGCAAACAAGAACGAAAAAACAAATACTAGTTGATTCAGCACATATACATGCAAGTACCAAAAAAAATTGAGACATTGCAACCAAATTGAACACTCTTTTGGAGAGTTAGCTGAGTAAAAAAACATACATAGCATGACAAAAAACATGGTACTAAGCATTGATTACAAGAGTTCAAAATGTATGTTTGGAAAAGTTTTAGTTCATATCAAGGAAATACTGCTTTTAACTTACTTAGAACTTGCATCCACAATACAAATTTGCTTGTGCTATCGTAACTTATCATTGTTAAACAAAAAATAAGGATTAATGGTAGTTTCACTGAATCGCAAAAGAACTTCGAGTCAACCTGCTTTGTGCAGCCCGTTTGAGCAGAGAAGAAACTTCATTGATACTCCGTACATCAACGATTGTGAGGTCAGACACCTGGGTATTACCATTCGCATCATGTTTGATATTATATTTTGAAGCAGCGCCATCTTGGATAGATGTGCGACTTGTCGCTAACAAGTCACGTATGGTCTCATTGTATATTTCTAACATTGAAGCCTACAAAAAAAAGCTAAATTAGGATTATAGATAGAGAATACATGATAAGTCTTTAGTTTAAGTAAGTAAACAAATCAATTGGAACACACCTGCATCTTATATTTCCAACCTTGTGACATAAGACATTGACTAGTTTGAAAAATTTGTTCAAGCGATCTAGGTATTAACCCTTTCTGATCATTGAACTCAGGATTTCCCATCATAGTGTGTGTCTTGCCGGAACCAGTTTGCCCATAAGCAAATATGCATACCTACATGATTTGAGATAAGTTAGTTCCATAATAAGTTCCTAATTTTAAAACAAAAACTATTTTTTCAATTATTCAATACAAGAAATAAAAACAGAGAAGTACCTGGCTAAAACAATTAGATGAAGTGCATAGTGATTAACAATGTACTTTTAGAACAGTTAATTTTTCTTAATTTTCTGCCTAATTGAATTTATTATATTCAGTTCTGAAAATACAATATTAGTTATACCACCACTAAAAGTACCTTATAGCCATCAAGTGCACTTTGAACCAACTGAGAAATTTCAGTAAACACATCTTCCTGGGATGCCGAATGATCAAACACTTTGTCAAACGCAAATGAATACGATTGTGCTGAACAAAAAAAGAAAAAGGTTAGTTTACAGAAGTTAGCAAGTATCACACACAAACATATACTAAGCAGTAAAAGTAAATGTAACATACTGTTATGCATCAACTCGACACCACGACCTATATTTTCTCCATTATTTGGATAAGAAACAGCTCCAGATTCATTTGACAATAAAGGTCGGACTCGGCAGAAAACACGAATATTTCCTTTAAGCTCCTGCAACACATTGATCTTATAAACAAACATACTGTATGGGATTAGTACAAGTCTTTAGGAGAATAAATCATTACGAGTATTGTGTTATGTAGTTTTTTCCGCAACTTCTCCCCATCCACAATTTTTTGCTCAGCTTCTGTAAGACGTAATTGTAGGTCCTCCAGCATTCTCTTTTGGCTTTCATACTCACTCATTGTCTCCATAGTTGTCAAATTGGATCTCTGGATAGTAAACAATTACAACCATTACACAGACATGCATTTCATATATTGAAAATATGGTAATTCAATCTAAATAATAATAGGCATGCAAAACTTTTACAAATATTATAATGAAGGACATAATAGTGATACAAATGAACCACAGTTTGCAGCTTGTAGCTATAAATGCTTATTTTGAGGCTAATCATAAATGGCAAGTCAGAAACTATAGATTCTACAAGCTGAAACAAACATCTTCTATAAAAATACGCACCTTCAACTTTTCATTAGCCGATGCAAGTTGAATTTGCAGTGTTTTAATCTTCTCGGTTTGGTTTGAACAAGTTTCCTGCATGATTGAAAAAAAATATAAGCCATCCTAATTGAAATGGTTAGCATTATAATTGAGTGTGTATGATCATACCTCAAGTGCATCACATCGTATCATGACATTCTCTAATTCTGACGAAGACTTTCCTGTCAGTTCCTTGTACGCACCCAAGTCACTCAACAACGAATTTATTTCAGCTGATTTATGATCACGGTCATCCCTTACTTGGTGTAATTCACCTCTGAGAGCTTCAACCTCACTCAATAAGTTATTTTTTTGTTTCAACGCTTCACTCTGTGAAGACTGCAGAGTAAAAGGCTTAGCTATGAGTATGTAACTTATAAATGTAATAAGAAAGTTTAAGGCGTAAAGAATGCAATTAAAAGATGATAACTGAAATATTACCTTTGCCATATCAAGCTGCAACTTTACTGAGTTAGAATGATCTTTCAAACCATTCATTGTTTCAACCATAGTATTCTTCTCTTTTTGCAGCTTGTCTATTGTTTCAGCATTCTTTGTTGCGTCAGCTTGGAGGTTGCAATTATATTGCTGCAAGCTAGTGTTGTATTCCTGAAGCCTCTTATTTGTATCTTGAAGCATCTTGATCTAAATGTAATAGAAATATTGTTAAAACATGAACAATGGTAAATAAACAATTTATTAGAGAAGATATTGAACAACAATAATACCTGATCATTAAGACGCTTCTGCTCCAACTTAACTCTGTTGAGTTCTTCTGAAAGCTCGTTCCTTGAAGATTCTGCAGCAATCCTAGCCTCCTTTTCGTCTCCATAAGATCGAAGGCACTCCTGCACTTTACAAATTTGTGATTACAGATTGCTCCTTGGTCCATAAAAGATAAATTAGCGAAAAGCACAAGGTACAACACCATTTGTTCAGCTTCCACTTTCTTTAGGCTCTCTCCTAAAGAGGCATATTGTTTCTGAAGCTCCTCTTTCATTGCCACGGATTCTTGGATTTTGCACTCCAACTGAGACACTGGATGGCAACACACCAATTCAGTCAGTAGGGTCAACAATTGCAAAAGTTTGCACACTGTCAGATGAAGAAGTGTTACCAATTTCAGCATGATGTTTTTCTGCAGCATCGATTAGGCCATTGAGTTTCCCGATTTCAGCAAGGTTTGTGTCCTCCCTCTCGAGCAACCATTTGATACAAGCACGCAGCTTCTTGATGTAATCAATCATCTGCTCACTCTTTCCCTGCGGAAGCAACCACACAATTGATGCTGTTTAGAACACTGCCAAGGACCATAATCATCAGTTCGGAATAGCAGGAAATAGTAACTCATCAGAAAGACATGTTAGAGGCAGGACCAGAACCACATATAGTTTGCCAAAATCATGGAATTTCACTTATATATTCATCACAGTAGAGGCATGACATGTTAGGGGCGGGACAAACTACAACCTGAGCGCAGATAAGAGAGTCCAGAACTGTTCGAAATTGTTCTTGCAAGCTAAAATCCAGAATTTCGTGTCTCGGCCTACCCACCCAAAAGGGTCAGACCGAGAGAAGATTTTTTTTTCTTTCTTTGAGATTTAGACCGAGAGGAGATGGCTACATGGAGACACTAAACAAGAGGCAAGGCAATTCCACAAAAGCGGGGAAATCCACTACTACGGAGTACTTTTGTTGTCTGTTGCGAAAAAAAAAACATACCTTGTAATCCATCTTGTTCTTGCCCTTAATCTTCTCGTTGAGGAGAGCGTCGACGTCCTCCCTCCCGGCGAACTCGATGGGGGCCTCCGCGGGGGGAGGCGCGGCGGCGTTCTGGGGGGCCGTGGAGAGCGGCGGACGCGGCGCCGGGCCCGCGGCCGTGCGCTGGCGCTTGCCATACTGCGACTGCGACTGGGTGTCGTTCTCCTTGAGGCGGGCCGTCGCCGAGCGGGCGGCGCGGTCGCGCGTGGCCATGGCGGTGGGGGGTGCGGGGAGGAGGAGCGCAGCGGCGGTGGATCTTGGGGTTGGGGCGAGGGGAGGAGGAGCGCACGGGCGGATCTTAGGGGTTTTCGTTTTTGAAATGGCGGATCTTTTAGGGTTGGGGGGCGGGGAGGAGGAGCGTAGGGGCGGAGACAGTGCGGTGGGGGTGGGGGGAGGAGCGGGATCTGTTTTTGAGAAGAAAGATGAGTAGAACGAGCGGGATGTCCAGCTGAAAACTACCACGAGAGCTATATCTCGCTCAAAGCAAGAGTAGCCTTTTTGTCTGCTGTAGAGTACTGGGCCGGCCCGTTCTCAGCACTGGTTCGCTCGCCCGCTCGCTCGTAGCTGTGTCGGATACATTTCTTTCATTTCATCCGTTTTTAAGCATGAGCTTAGAATCTTTAGTGTTGAGGCTCACAACCTCGCAAAGCATGTGCTTTTTTTTTACTTAAGTTAGGGTTCATCATCATGTTTGATTAGGTCAACCCGGCAACCTTACCTTCATCCGTGTAAACATTATGACGGCGTAAAAACAGCGTTGTGCACGCAAAAAAACAAAAGTGTTACGAGTTTGTCTAAAAAGAGTTGTGTTGGATATATTTTTCCATGGTTCCTTAAAAAAATTCTCTGGTTTTCTATTTTTCATTTATTCTTTTGGTTTTTGTGTTACTTCACCGGTTTTCTTCTCTTTTTTTGTTTTCCCTTTATTTTTTCATTGAGCTTCTACTTTTTATCCCCTTTTACTTGTTTTTTTTTGTTTTCCCCCTTGTTTCTTTCTCGGTTTTACTGTTTTTTCGCTTTTCAGTTTTTCTTTGTTTCTTTCTTGGTTTTCATCAGTTTTCTTTGTTCTTTTCTCTGTTCTTTGTTTTCATTCTTTTGCATTGGTTTTCTTTGGTTTTATTTGTTGTTTTTATTGGGTTTCTTCATTTTTCTTTAGGGTCGAGACTCTGCCTTGTTTATAAAATATCTCCATTCATTTAATAAATAGAGGGTTTTGCATACGGTGATAGCTTGGCTTGTGTCAGTTGCCATGGCAATAAAAAAAACAATACTAAGATCGGCTAAAACGAAATGATATCCCAAAGGGATAACTAAAAAACCATGACATCCCCAAATCCTAATTATTAATTAAAGCCATTTAACTTGACATGTCATCATGATTAATAAAGCTGAAATGCAATTAAGGAATAATCCAACTTCAAATTCAAATTTTAAGTGCAAGTTAAAATATTACTTCTTCAAATACTAACATGAAATTGTTGGTAATATCCCATAAAATCCCTGAGTATTTGTAAAAATAAAGACAACCTCATTTGGATTCTAAAAATGCCCCTAGCAATATTCAAACAAGTCCAGCAACAATTAAATTGACCTTTTTCAAATAAACAGATATTTATGCTTTCCCAAATTTTGTGTGTGCTCTCAAAATGATGTGTTTGATTTATGTGCCAAGTTTCAAGTCGATCAAGGTTCATTTACTACAAAAACAGTTGCAAAACAGGCGAGAGATAAATAGAACAAGAAAGAAAAGAGGGGGAAAACAAAAACAACTAATGTGCACTTAGGCCTACCTGCTACAGGGAGGCCCGACCCACCTCCCTCGCCCCCAACCTCCTACTACAGGAGGCAGGGGGATCATGGCGGCCATCCACACCCTGGGTGACGTGCCGGCCATCCCCCGCACCCCCAAGGGGATAAGACCACCCCTGACCCGTGGGACAAACCCTAGCTCCATTCCCCTTGCTCTCTCCCTCACCATCGCCGATTTGGATGCGCCCGAGTTGGTTCTCATCTAATCAAGTTGCAATTGGTTGTCTATCTAATTATATTCAACTTACTCATCTTTTGATCAGGGCGTCTGCTTCTGATCCTTCAATTTAGAAATTGTAATTCCTTTGTAGTTAAGCTTCGAATTATTTAGATGTTTCTATGATCTGATGCATTTGCATTCTTTATTCTTCTGGTTGAGTATCGATAGTCACATCAAATCCTTTGCGGTCCGCCAGACCCTTTGGTGGGTTATTACCCGATAGTTCCTTCGTAAACTTGAACCCTTTACGAGTTCTTCCCCTGATACATGACGCCTCTGGTAAGTTGTATTCTCTGCTTTTGTCAACCATGCTCTACTTCTGAGCTTGAGTTATTTACTCTTGAAGTTTGTGGTATATGTTCCTAAGATGCCCCGATGGATTGAACATATGCCTTCCCTAATCAGTGTGAACCCAGAAAACATCTACGAGTAATACTCTTCTGGTGTTTCACAAGATAAATTTTTAACACTACAACTTCTTCGAAAACGAGAAGTGAATGAAAGGGTATACATTGGAGAAGTGGGAGTCGAGCTTGAACTTTGTGTTTATGCCCATGGACATGTTGTAGATCTTATCATGGGAGCTTCTCGCAAAAGTAATTATCTGCTTGGTATAAATTCGTTTTGTACTTGTAATTTGGTCCTCTGCAATCGTGGTTTTGACCATGTTGTTCTCCTTTGATTCTGTTTCTTAAATAAGTTAAAGTGCTTGTATTCCACAGATCAATACACCAATCCAACCTGTATTATGATCTACCTTCAAGTATCACCTCCGATATCTCGAGAATATTACGCAACTACATTACTTCTTATGAGTTCTTCAACGAGTATTACTTCTCACCGATTTCAATTTTTCCCGGGTTCTAGGTTGTTTGTCACTTGAGAACACCAATAAGCGAATAGAGTCCACACTATGATTAGATAACTCTTAATGATCTTTGTTGCTTATGAGTTTATACTCAACCATGTCATTCCAGCCATTTGGCTACGTCATCATCTTCATACTAAGGCTTGATTGTGCTACCTGGTCCTTCTTCTCGAGGCACAATTTCGACAATGAGCTAAGGTTATGTCGAGCTTCTTCGTCATATCGTTTCGCCTTGAACAACAAGATTGATTTCGAGTTGGGTCATATCCGTGGTTCCAATGACCTTCTGCTTCATCATATCTTTCGTTTTGATCATGTCACCTTGCTATTACTTCGTCATGAAGCCCCTCGATAATTTGTGTTATCTCGACAACATCCTTGCCTTCCTTCCAACACAAACTTGGTCATGTTTTGGCTATGCATTAAGTTCCTTACTATTCTTGAAATGGTTCCTCGTGCATTTTTTGTGATCTTCAACCCAACCTTTGACTAAACACCATATGATTGCTACCCCGATGCATGATTGTGGTACTCCGAAAATTAACAAGAACATTGGAAGCGCAATGTTATATATTTCTTGATCAGTTATACAAACTTTATGGGTAAACATCATGATTCTCCTTGCCCCTTTATCAAATGGATATGTACTTCCTGACATGTCATTATTATCCCGCTCTGCTTGCTCTTGAGAAGGATATACACCTTATACTCGTGGATAATCACACTTTTCTTTCCATTGATTTGATTGATCTATTAGTCACATTTCCCTTTCCGTTGGTTCATTTACCTTTCTTGTGATCTATATGATCTAACCAATAATAATTCACCGCTTATGTAAACAGCTTGGTGTACAACCCTGTCAGCAAGACCATGTTACTATTGTTGCTGACATTCTGGTAACCGCCGGTGGACGAGAACTTTGCCTATTGGTCCGCCTCGTCTTAACGAGCACGAAAATGGTTCTCTTCGTCCCCTGCCCTTGGTACCGACTTTGTTGCCAACATAGCTGACAAACTTTTCTCTAACAAACCTTGTATTGTGATCACACATGATGCCACCACCCCTCTTATTCATCATGGTGGTATGTATGTTGATCACTTCGATTTTGATCATCCTAATGATTCGGAAATGCTCGAGTCCTCAAATACATATAGGTGCAGTATGCTTTGCCTTACTATAGCACATACGACTGCATCTTCCAGTTAACCATGGAATCAGTTATCATTCTACCTTGTGCATGTCATTTATCGGAATTCCTTACGGAAACTTTGTCATTAATTATGAAGTTTCATGTAAATTACTATGTGATCCTTATATCCAAAATTATCCTTGCATTTGGCTTCGTATGCTCTTCTACAAGCCACCTTCCTTGAGATGATCCATCCCGGAATCAAACGCAAGATTCATTCTTCGACACTCTGAATCTTTCTTACCTTCTTCTTTAGGCATTAAATATTTGCCTACTCAAATAAA
Source organism: Aegilops umbellulata (assembly GCA_032464435.1). Classification (NCBI taxonomy): domain Eukaryota; kingdom Viridiplantae; phylum Streptophyta; class Magnoliopsida; order Poales; family Poaceae; genus Aegilops; species Aegilops umbellulata. The sequence continues at coordinate 353,471,870 of CP136055.1, forward strand.
GCTATTTGTATCTTCTTAAGTCACACTCGTTATGACTCTTGTATTCCAAACCTCGAGAGGTACTTGTGTGTTTCATTCATGAGATAACCCTAGATGATTACCCCTTGTAGAATTCCATCATTGCCAAGTTACCCCTTATCCTTTCCAGAAGTACGATGAAGATCCTGAAGGAAGTATGACAACTTCATCACGATGCCCTGATACAGAGATATGAAGACATCAACATAATGGATCGACCTCTTCATGAAGAGAAACAGAGAATGAGAAGATACATTAGATCTGTAACCAGACCTTTTTCCCTTACTCGACCTCATAAATCTCGGGACGAGATTTTCTTTGAGTGGAGGAGAGTTGTGACATACCCAAACCCTAATTATTAATTAAAGCCATTTAACATGCCATGATATCATGATTAATAAAGCCTAAATGCAATTAATGAATAATCCAACTTCTAATTCAAATTTGAAGGGCAAGTCAGAATATTATTTCTTCAAATACTGACATAAAATTGTTGTTAATATCCCATAAAATGCCCAAGTATTTGTAAAAATAAAACCAACCTCATTTGGATTCTGAAAAATGCCCCTAGCTATATTCAAACAGGTCCAACAACAATTAATTTGACCTTTTTCAAATAAACAAATACTTATGCTTTCCCAAATTTTCCCAAAATTTGTGTGCTCTCAAAATGGTGTGTTTGATTTATGTGCCAAGTTTCAAGTTGAGCAAGATTCATTTACTACAAAAATAATTGCAAAACAGGCGTGAGATATATAGAACGGGAAAGAAAAAAAAGGGAAAACAGAAACAACTATTGCACACTTAGCCCTACCTGGTATAGGGAGGCCCAGCCCACCTCCCTCGTCCCCAACCTCCTACTACACGGGGCAGGGGGATCATGACGGCCGTCCACGCCATGGCCACACCCTGGGTGACGTGCCGGCCATCCCCCGGCACCCCCGAGGGGATAAGACCACCCCTGACCCCTGTGACAAACCCTAGCTCCATTCCCCTTGCTCCCACGCTCACGATCATCAATTTGGATGCGCCGAGCACGCAGCCGCCATGGCCGTCATCATAGCCCTGGCCAACATGCTTCCCGCCGCCTAAGTAGACGTCTAGGAGCCTCCCCGTCGTCGTCTACTTCGTCTAGGTCTGCTGGATAGGACCGGGAGGGCCACAACAGTCGCCATCGCTGATCCATTTGCGTACGGTCACTGTCGTGTTGGGGAACATAGTAGAAAACAAAACAAATTGCCCTACGAACACCCAAGAACAATATGAAGATGGATATCGGGTTTGGATCAATGATCGTTACCGACTTCGGAGTACAACAGAAGTAGACGAGTCGGTGTAGATCGTACTTGGAGTCCCTCGAACGTCAATGACGATCCCGCGAACTGCACTAGAACGATACCTCAAACGGAAGACCAAAAGCATGGCCTATCTACTTGGTTGCAAGCGTACGGTCTTCGCGATACGGTAGCGCTTCGCCGTCCAGAGCTAATCGTCGCCGGAGAATTAGAGGGAGGAGATTAGAACCACACGGGGCTTCTAATTATGAGGATTAGAGGTGGCTAGGGCTAGCTCTAATTAGTCAACTAGGGCCAAGTAGAACTAGAACTAGATCAACAAGAGGAGGCTCCAAAACTTATGTTCCATAGGGTGGAAATCCTCTAGTACATATAGGTTTATGGGAGAGGAGGGGCGCCACAAAGGGGGAAGGACTTCCCTCCCCTTGCGCCAGCCAAGGGGGGAGGAGGAGTCCTTCCCCCAGTAGGATTCAGCCTCCCCATAGGGGAAAGGGGGGCACCTCCCCTATTGGGCCCTTGTGGCCCAATTCCTTCTCCGCCTTTTTGCCTTATTGGGCCCATTGTTATTAAATTAAATATATATTTGTTCTAAACATTTCCATATATATATATATATATATATATATATATAATTTAACATCCTCGAAAACATTTTTCACCTATATATAATTAATCAGTAATACCCGGTATTACCCGATATTCGAAACGCTTCCGAAACCTCTCAGAACTATTGCCGAATATTAATGAAACAATTCCAAAAATATATTCTCATTACTCCCATACCACTAACACTCAGCAGATCATGATAACCTTAAGCTTGTAACCCCGTAGGTTCGGTAAATCATAGACATGAACGAAACCCCCTTCGTTCAGTGACCAATAGCAAAACCGTGGACATCTATATCGGTCCCTTTGATTACACAAATGATATTTGAGTGAACTTTTGGTTATCATGTGATGTTCCCTTTGCTTTGCGATACTTTACAAAACCCGGTGTGCATCGGTATCCTCCTGAGTCATCACCATGCCACTACTACAGGATGCTGCTGACGCGGCACTACAATCAGAGACCCTTCGATGAAATTGTGTGCGAAGCATTAATCACAAACGGTGTTGTAACAAAACCATGAAAATTGATATGAACTGTTTGCGATGGCGGAGACATCAAACACGGTTCAGATTAGAATTGCGTGTGTGATACGTGGTATACAATTCACTCGAATGAACTGTTTGCCATGAGCATAACAACAGAAACGGTCAGCCAGATGAAGATGTGTGCGATATACAACATACAGTTCACTCGGATGAACTGTTTGTGATTAGGTAACACAACAAAAATGGTTAGCCAGATCAAGGCGTGTGTGCGATATACAACATACAGTTCACTCGGATGAACCGTTTGTGATTAGGCAACACAGCAGAAACGGTCAGCCAGATCAAGGTGTGTGCGTGATGACCCACAATTACAGGGGATCAATCGTAGTCCTTTCGATAAGTAAGAGCGTCGAACCCAACGAGAAGCAGAGGGAAATGACAAGCGGTTTTTAGCAAGGTATTTTCTGCAATTACTGAAACTATCGGTAATAGTTAGTTTGATAGAAAGATAATTTGTAACGAGCAAGTAATAGTAACGGGAACAAAAGTGCAGCAAGGTAGCCCAATCTTTTTTGTTGCAAAGGACAGGCCGGAACGGTCTCTTACAATAAGTAAAACATTCTTGAGGACACATGGGAATTTCATCTAGTCACTTTCATCATGTTGGTTTGATTACGTTCGCTACTTTGATAACTTGATATGTGGGTGGACCGGTGCTTGGGTGTTGTTCTTACTTGAACAAGCCTCCCACTTATGATTAACCCCTCTTGCAAGCATCCGCAACTACGAAAGAAGAATTAAGATAACATCTAACCATAGCATTAAACATATGGATACAAATCAGCACCTTACAGAATAGCGCATAAACTAGGGTTTAAGCTTCTATCACTCCAGCAACCCATCATCTAATAACTACTCCACAATGTATTCCCTTAGGCCCAAAGATGGTGAAGTGTCATGTAGTCGATGTTCACATAACATCACTAAGGGAATCACAACATACATATCATCAAAATATCGAACGAATATCAAATTCACATGATTACTTACGACAAGACTTCTCTCATGTCCTCAAGAATAAAAGTAACCACTCACAAAACATATTCATGCTCAAGATCAGGGGGGTATTGAATTGCATAATGGATCTGAACATATAATCTTCCACCAAATAAACAATCTAGCATCAACTACGAGATGTAATCAACACTACAAGCCACCCACAGGTACCAATCTGAGGTTTTGATACAAAGATTGAACACAACAGATGAGCTAGGGTTTTGAGATGAGATGGTGATGTTGAAGATGTTGATGAAGATTGGCCCTCGCATGATGTGAGGGTTGTTGGTGATGACGATGGCTTCGATTTCCCCCTCCCAGCGGGAAGTATCCCTGACGGAATCGCTCCACCAGAGAGCAAAAGTGCTCCTGCACAAGTTCCGCCTCAAGACAGCGGCGCTCTGTCCCGAGAGTCCTCTCTTTATTTTTTTCTAGGGCAAATGACCTTATATACTAGAAGATGTGCACCGGAGGATGGCCAGGGGGCCCACTACCCACCAGGGCGGGCGAGGGGGTAGGCGCGTGCTGGTGCCTAGTGGGCACCCGAGTACCCCCCTCTGGTAGTTCTTCTCTCCAATATTTATTGTATATTCCAAAATAATCTTCATAAAATTTCAGCTCATTTGGAGATGTGCAGAATAGGTATCTCTGACATAGCTTTTTCAGGTCCAGAATTCCAGCTGTCGGCATCCCCCCTCTTTGTGTAAACCTTGCATATTATGAGAGAAAAGGCATTAGAATTACTCCACAAAGTGTTAAAATGAATGAAAACACTATAAATAATATTAGGAAATCATGATGCAAAATGGACATATCAGTGCGATATACGGCATACAGTTCACTCGGATGAACTGTTTTTGATTAGGCAACACAACAGAAACGGTTCACCTTAACAAGATGTGTGTGATACGCGGCAAGCAGGTCCATAATCAGAAATGTGCACGAAGACCGATAATAACACAAAGATCTCTGCTAATAAGTCGTGTGTGTGTGTGGGCAAACGCTTGATGGTATACAATTGTCAGCGATTGATGTATTCATCACTGACGGGTTCCCTAGTATGGTCCGTGTGCGATGTGATTGCATACAGAGCAACAACATATATACTTATAAGGACTTGATTCCATAACCAATTTGAACATCCAATTACATAGGTGGCTACACACATGACATTTGCACACACCAAAGTAAACTATTACATGCATAATTAACTACGATAAACAATCATCTGATCATCATCTACTTCTTCTTGTGATGCTTGCCGCCACTGCTCTGCTGGTGGCTCATACCTCATCGATTACAGGAAGGAGGCACTCCCTCATGTCAATGATCTCAATGTGCATCTCGTAGCATGTGTACACGTTCTTGGCCATGAACTTGAGGTGAGCTTCGTCCAGTTTCCGCATCCAGGCCCCATGCCAGGATGTGGGATTTTTCTTGGCATCCTCCTTCATCTTTTCGTAGTAGGGGTCGATGATGGACAAGGCGAGTTCAACCAAGGAGTCCTTCATGCTGCCCCAGACCCTGTAGTGGCCACGGATTTCGACAAGCTTCTGGCAGGCCAAGCCCGAAACCTGGAGCGCTTTTACATCGTCGGTGGTTTCTGCCATAGCGAACTTGTAGTCGGTGTTGTTGACAAACCTGGCGAAACGGTCGCAAGCACTACAAAAAATACACTTCCATGATGATACGTGTTTGTCATAGTAGGTCGCTTTTTTTGTCATGCATGTACATCCATGACAAATTTATGACAGAATCAAGATAGTCATACATGTGCTGTCGTAGAAGTGTTCCATGACATTACCAAAATTATCATCATGGAAGTGTCCACTTCCATGATGATAAATCGCGCGTCACAGAAGTGCTTTCGTCAAGGGTGACCGACACGTGGCATCCACCGTAACGGAATGTCGTTAAGCTATCGGGTCGGGTTTTGGATCCGATAACCCGTTACAGCCCCGACCAATGGGAAATTTCCACGTGTAAAATTCTTATTGGCCGGACGAAACACGTGTGAGCTCGTTAGTGGGTCAGATAGGCGCCTATGATACGTCGACACATGGCACGTCCCAACAGAGGCCCATTCCTGTGTAAAGGCCGGCCCGTTTGACTTGGTCAAAAGCTGGCGGACCGGCCCATGGAAAGCCTGTTAACGGCCTGTTCGAATATAGCCCATTTACAACTCGCTAACCCAAGGCCCGTTACGCCCTATCCGAATTAGGCCCAGTAGCGTCATTTGGGCCATCCAATATGATTCCAGCCCATTTTCACTTCTGGCCCATGTATGGCCCATGACGTCTTTCGGCCCATATGAGGCCCTATGTAACTCTTGGCCTACTAATGGCCCGTGGTGAAACTAGCCCGTAATGAACAGTGTATCACTTTACACCCATTAACGGCCCGTGGTGAAACTGGCCCGTGATGAACAGTGTATCACTTTATACCCATTAACGGCCCGTTAATCCGTTGGGCCATTTCCAGCCCATGTTATATTTCGGCCTTCTCAGAGCCCATTTATTCTTGGGCTCATTTCCAGCATCCGTTTACTTACGGACCGTTACCGTCATTTTCTGCTTATGGGCCAAATTTAGCTCGTGGTTACAGTCGGCCCGTTTGTGGTCCGTTAATTCGTTGGGCCGTTTTCATAGCGTCATCAAATACGGCCTATTAACGATGGCCCGTTATGGTCGGCCCATGAACGGACGATTCCAACTCTAGCCCGTTTACGGCCATAATGAGGCCTGTTATTGGCCCATGTTTGGCCAATCGATCATACGGCCCGTATAAGGCCCATTGATGATATGGCCCGTAGAAGGCCCATTGTTTCTACGGCCCGTAGAAGGCCCATTGTTTCTACGGCCCGTAGAAGGCCTACTATTTCTACAGCCCGTAGAAGGCCTACTGTTTCTACAGCCCGTAGAAGGCCCACTGTTTCTATGGCCCATAGGAGGCCCAGTGTCACTACAGTAAATATTAGCCCATGGTTATTGTGGCCTAGTTTTTAAAAATAGGTTATTGCAGCCACTAGCAAACCACGGAAAAAGAACTGCACTGACTACAAGCAAACAAATAAACAAAACAAGGAAATAAATAAGCAAGCAACTTATGCTATGTTATCACGGCTATTACACATATTACATCCACTGGGCATCAAAGTTCGCCACCAGTGCAAATATAGGGAACACACCAGCATATAAACGCCGCAGCAAAACAATTCCAGAACTGAAACCACTTCAGAAGAGCTCAAGAAACAATATCCTGGGTACCCATAATGCTGGCAAGATGCTTAGCAAGCTTATTAACTTTCTCTTGTTTGGCGCTTAGATCCTCCAGCGCTTGCTGTTGCACAAGAAAGTACGCATCTAAATTCTGCAGGGACTTCCTCAGTCCTTCGGCTTCTTGCCGCAGCACAGCTGACTGATGCCTTTCAGCTTGTAGCTGAGACTGAAGAAGCCGAAGTGATTCAGGCAGCGGGTTGGAAGAGCTTGTGCCAGCGGTACTGGCCAGTAACTCGAACGCTACATCAATGCAGGACTGTGGGGTTTTCTCACTGTCTACAAGATTGTTTTTATCACCTTTCTTGGAGACTAACAGGGTTGTCTCATCATCTTGAACCTTATCTGCATTACTTTCTCTACCATTGCATAGTGGGGTGCTCTTCTCCAATATTCTGTTTGCATACTACAAGAGAAACAAGCAGACACATCACAGGTTTAGCTTGTAGTATACGAAACTCATTTTGGTAAACTGGTTCAGTAGTAAGGTGGACAGGATAACAGCATGAAACAAACATATATCTATGTACTATGGTCACTGTATTGTCCATATCATTCTAGTTTATGTTCCCTAATCAAGATAGAGACACAGTTCAACTCATATATTTTTAAGACACAACAGCATAGACAGAATATAAGTGTGAGAAACTACACAACATTGGCAACACTTGTAATGTGCATCACATGAGAACATAACTGTTTATGCAACTTAAACTGAAATCAACATAGAGCAAGAAGTTAGAACAGCAATCCAATTAAATAAATAGGTTTAAAACATACCTGTTGCGCCATTGGAGTTTCAATTGGATCCTTCAAATTCGAAAGTAGTTGGTATGAGTAAATACAGTGATGCAACAGCAAAGGAGTATGGAACATAGCTACGGAATCTGACCTGAGAACAGTTGCTCTTCTGCTTTAAACGTGGAGTTTGGGTTAGTTGTGGTGGTCTTCGTGCTTTGGGCACTGCAGTAGCTTTACAAATTGCTCGTGTGGGGGTACTCTGTGGTGGACATGGTGCTTTGTCAACTATAAGTGGGTTACTATCCCCTGGGGTTGCGGTTAGATGGTTTGTAGCTGGTTATCTGCCCAATGGTGTAAGTGTGCAATCTGGAAGAGTCTCGATTATGTGTGGTGGGGCTAGTTTGTGGGCCAGTACAACCATGGTTCTATCTGCATCAACGGGTAGCACTGTCTTTTGTGAAGAACGGGTTTTTTGCTCCCTTAGATACTGCCATCACCCCCTCCAATTCAAATGGCTGATAAGCAAGAAAAGAAATTGAACGTACAAACATTGTATGATAGACAGATGTGGTAATCACATGTATGTTGTCTAACCAAACAGGACAGCATGGCACAATTTCACATATATGATGACTAACTAAACAGGATAGCATGACACAGTTTCAGATATATGATGGATAACTTAACAGGATATAATGGCATAATTCAACATATGATGAGTACCTAAACAGTATGACATGACAAAACTATATGATGTCTTTCTAAAATAGGTTGGGATGAAATAATTCACATACATGCTGTCTAAGTATACAGGATGGCATGATATAATTGACATAATTGATTCATATACTAAGCAACTGGCACTCGCATGTATGATCTCTAAACTAAGCAGATAGAATTCAATATTGTGCATATGATGTCTAAACTAAGCAATGCAAGACACCATATGCATCATATGAGAAATATAAATATTGCAACTTAGAGCATACACCTCAGGTGGGATATAGGACTGGTCATCTGTCTCTGAATCCTCCTCTGAGGAGCTCCCTGTAACCATCGAGATATATGCTTCAACAGGTACCATTGCGTGCTCTGAAGACCTTGTTTTCACTCCAGATTTTTCCATAACCGGCTCAAATGGCTGATACACATGAAGAGTAGTTCAATATACACAGATTGTCGACAAATGGAATACGTAATGAAAAAAGATGGCATGAGATAATTCACATATATGATGCCTGGCTCCATGGCGGTGCATAATTCACATATATGATAACTGGCTGAAAAACATGGCATTGCATAATTCACATATCTGATATAGAAAGCAAACAGGAGGCATTCACACAAAGCATGTCTAATCTAAGCAGATGGCATGGCAATGCAAGATATGCAAGATATGAGCAATATAACCCAGCCAAGTTAGAGCATGCACCTCGGGGGGAGGGGAATACGACTGGTCATCTCTCTCTGAATCCTCCTCTGAGGAGCTATCTGTAACCAGCAAGAAATCTGCATCGATAGGTAGCACTGACTGCTCAGAAGACCTTGTTTTCACTCCAGATTTTCCAATGACCGACTCAAATGGCTGATGCACAGGAAGAGTAGATGAATGTATAAACATTGTTGACAAATGGAATACATTATGGAAAAAATATGGCACGATACAATTCACATATACGATGACTGGCTAAACAGGATGGCATTGCATGATTCACGTATATGATGCCTGGCTAAAGAAGATGGCATTGCATAATTCCCATATACTCCCTCCGTTCCTAAATAATTGTCTTTTTAGAGATTTCAAATGGACTACCACATACGGATGTATAAAGACATATTTTAGAGTGTAGATTCAGTCATTTTGTTCCGTATGTAGTCACTTGTTGAAATCTCTAAAAAGACAAATATTTAGGAATGGTGGGAGTATGATATAGAAACCAAACAGGTGGCATTCACACAAAGCAAATCTAAACTAAGATGATGACATATAAGATGTATAATGTAAGCAATGTAAGGCGCCATATGCATGATATGACCAACATCAGCATGCCAGGTTAGAGCAAACACCTCAGGTGGTAAACAGGCGTGGTCGGCTCCTTCTGAATCTCCATCTGAACAGTTATCTTCCTCTGGAATACAATCTGGAAATGCAGGAGTGGGGGGGGGGCACTTCGCCCACCATGGAGCAGCGTCTGCATGACATTATATTCGCACGCAACGGTCTTCTCTTTTTCTCTACATGTTCAGTACGATTGTGTACAATATCTGACATGCATAATAAAAAATAGTTAGATTTTGTAAGGCCTAAGGGGTGCATGCAAAAATCAAGACTGATGGTAGCAAACGAGTGGATGGATCCAAAACTAATGATACCAGGTAGATTATAGCTTCAGTTTAAAAAGATAGACAATGGATCATCTATTGTTTGTTGCCCACCCAACATGAACCACATAGAAGACCCCAGATGAACCAGATAGTAGATAGATACTATTCGTTGCTGGCTCGATATGAGATCCATGGGCAATTCAAAACTCAAGATTGAACGATAAAGTAGCAGGTAATAATAACCGATGTATAACGTAAGCAAACACGAAAGATTGCGACCTCTCTTCCGGAACTGTGTAGTCCTCAGGTTCATCTGCTCAATCGGTGATGGTAATGCGGTTGGCGTGGCTGCCGGCAACGGGGAAGATGATCTGAGGCGGCGAAAGGAAGTCTGCAGGGGGGATCTCTGCTGCAGTGAACGCTTCTGTCGATGGTGCACCTCAGGTGGGGTGGATGACGGCACGGCAGGAGCAGGACATAACACACAGAGTTTTCTTTGACGCCTATCTGAAAGTGAAGTCAATCTATAAGGGCTCCTTAGAATTGGAGGATTCTATAAACGCAGGGACAGGAAAAACACTGGAATAGGATAGGAATGCACGTGCAAAACAGAGCATTTGGAAACATAGGATTTCAGTCAACCTGTGTGTTTGGCTCACATGAATTGGAAGAACAGAGGAATGGAGAAACAAAGTGATGCGACGAGTGTACAACCTCTTTGGCATAGCCTTGTGGACCTCAGCATCATTGGGTTGGACGTGGAGGATGGTGATGATGCTGGTGTGACTGTCGGAGGCGGGGAAGAAGATCCGAGGCCTCTAGAAACGGCGCCGAGGGTACTGCTCCGCTGTGATGGACGGTTCCGTCATTGGAGCAGCTCCGCTAAGGTGTACGGCGACGAGGCTGAAGCATGACAAGACAGACAACGTTAATCTGAAGTGGGACCCTAATATCATCTCCAATAGATGATGTAAAAATACATCACCAAAACGTGCTAGATGTAAAACGCATCAGCCGCGCCACGGCCGCTCCGACAGATGCTGTAAGTACTGTTCACTCTGAACTTAACTGAAGAACATGAACTTCATAGTCGAAACTGAATTTTACTGTCGAAACTGATTGAACTAGTAACAGAGCATTGCAATAGATGTTTAGGGCATTCGAGCACTAGTAGCAGAGAAGCAGTGATCTAAATCAGTAGACGCTCGAGCAGGGAACGCACTAGCAGAGAGCAAGTCGTGGAGTAGCACCGCGAGCGAGTGCTAAAGCAGCAACTCCTGTATCTGCCGGAGGTCGTGCAGCAGCAGCAACAACGCAACCGAGAGCAAGAGCAGAGCAGCGGCACGAACGAAAGCAGGAGTAGTGCAGCAGCGCGATCGACAGCAAGAACAGAGCCGCAGCGCGAGCGAGAGCCGGAACAGCTGCAGCTAGTGCCGTTGTGGAAGTCGCCGCCGAGGAAGCAACGACATGGGGGGGAGACGCCGTGGATGATGTGGCCGGCGACGGCGTCGTCGATGGAGACACGCCATGTGTGCTCGGTATCGAGCACCGGCAGCCCCGTGAGATTGAATAAAAGATAAAATGCAGCGATGAGTGCAGAACCTCCTTGGTTGCACCGAGTTGGCCTCGGCTTCATCGGAGGAATTGGTGAGGGTGCTGCGGTTCCGGTGGGGCAGGTCAAGACGGCGCTGTGGTGATTGAGGTGGCACAATAGACGAGGCGAACGTCGGGGCAGCTCCTTGGAGGTGGAGGACGGGGCGGCTGATCCGGCGGGACAATGAGATCGACAACGGATCCTCGTCCGGTGCGGTGATGAGGGAAGGCGAGCTATTGCGGTGGACGACGTAGTCGGGGAAGAGTCTCCGGCTGGGCGGCGGTCGGGAGGCCGGCGGAGGAGCGTGGGGTTTTGCGGGTTTTCACGGCCTCGGTGTACAAATGGGGGGGGGGGGGGGGCGAAGGGGGAGGGGGATCCAAGCTTAGGGACGCGCTTGTCCGAAATGTAGGGTAAGTTACTAGCGTACCCCCACCGGTTTTGACACCGGGATGTGGAGCTTCATTTTTGGCTGAGGGGTAGAAGGGGGATTTCGCGTGTCTTGGCTGTGGGAGCGATTTCGGATGAGGAGGGAGTCCTCGCGCGCGTCCAAATTTTGGGATAACAAGGCACGGCGCGGGTTGAAGAAGCGGGAGTTTCAAAGCAGGCGAGACAAAAGATACTCGAGCTTGAAAATTTCGGGATAACAAGGTGCGGATTCCTTGTTCGGCAGAACAAACTTAACGTGTAAAAAAACAATTCATACAAGACACAAGAGATTCATGTCCCCTTTTACTATATTGCTATAGATGCCATTGAAAAAACTACAAGAAAAATGTAAAAAAAATCGGGAGAACAAGATTACCCTGCACAGTACCAAATCGATTCGCGCTTCCCTCAACAAGAACAAAAAACAAATCAATTCCCACCAAAGAAAGAGTAATGTCCCTTTTTATACGATTACAGATGCCATGATCTCGAATTTCAATTTTTGAATCCACGTTATGTTGAATTCGAATATATCGTTAGGTGACCTTGCGGTTTATAATTGATGTAGTCGTACATTTTGATCTTCCATCATATATGAACATTTTACTCCACCATGTGAACATATATATTGTCGTCTACCATATGGACTAAATTTGAATCAATTTTCCTTATTTGAATACAATTGTTGTCAAGTTATACAATAATTTAAATATTATCTTGATAACAAAAACATACATATAGCAGTAATCATATTTCACTATGAACTACATGTACCATACGCTCTCCAATTCAAATATTTGTATCCATTTTATGTTGAATTCAAATCATAGTACATTATTGGTCTAGGTAGCGAGATGTTTGGGATAATCTAAACCCTGTTTTCATACGTATAATTTTTGGCTGAATTGGGACAAGTTTTCGTATAAGCCTCTTGCAAAATCGGAGATTCTCTCAACAAGCCTCGTGGTTCCGAGAGGGAACGTGTCACCTTTGTGTGCGAAACGATATACGCCGCCTCCCCCCTGATTTTATTTACAGAGGCAACATAGAACTATATGAGTGCCCTGTTAAATTTCGGAATTATTTCGGGTTCATTTGGCCTTTTTATACATTAATTGAGTTTCTGGACTTTTAATGTGCATAATCTAAATATGAATTGCATGGACATGCTCCGGTGCACCAAAGTGGGTTGAAAAATCACATGTGTGTCCTTGTTGAATTTCTAGGTCCCATTGAAGAAATGAGAATGAAATTCAAACATCTGGGCGTCATGACTCGGCCGAGAACATCGAGAAACTTTGATTTTAAATTCATGTAAATACAAAACTCGCCTGGAAATCATGAAACTTGGCATGGTGTCATGTCATGGCACTAACATGTTGTGGTAAAAAATTGGGCCGATTTGGAAGCTCGTGGTTCTAAGAGGGAACGTGCCATCTTTGAGTGTGAAACGATATACGCTGCCCCCCTTTGAGTTTCTTAACAAAGGCAACATAGAACTACATTAGTGCCCTGTTAAATTTTGGAATTATTCTGGGTTCGTTTGTCGTTTTTTATACATTAATTGAGTTTCTGGTCATTTAATGTGCATAAGTCAAATTTGAACTACAAGTACATGCTCTCGTGCACCAAAGTTGGTTGAAAAATCACATTTGTGTCCTCGGGTGAATTTATAGGTCCCATGCAAGAAATGAGAATCAAATTCAAACATCTGGGCATCATGGCTCGGCCGAGAACATTGAGAAACTTGGTTTTAAAATTCTTGTAAATCCAAAACACATCTGAAAATCATGAAACTTGGCATGGATGTCATGTCATGGTACTACCATGTTGTGGTAAAAAATTGGCCGAATAGGAACATATTTTGGCATAAGCTTCTTGCAAACCCAAGCTTCTCTCAAGAAGGCTCGTGGTTCTGAGAGGGAATGTGCCACCTTTGAGTGAGAAACGATAAACGTTGTCCCCCTTGAGTTTATTTACAAAGGCAACAAAGAACTACATGAGTGCCCTGTTAAATTTTGGAATTATTCCGGCTTCGTTTGGCCTTATTTACAAATTAATTGAGTTTTGGTCATTTAATGTGCATAATTCAAATTTGAACTACAAGCACATGCTCCCGTGCACCAAAGTTGGTTGAAAAATCACATTTGTGTCCTCGGGTGAATTTCTAGGTCCCATGCAAAAAATGAGAATCAAATTCAAACATCTGGGCATCGTGGCTCGGTCGAGAACATTGAGAAACTTGGTTTTAAAATCATGAAACTTGGCATGGTGTCATGTGATGGTAGTACCATGCCGTGGTAAAAAAAATTGGCCGAATAGGAACAAATTTTGGTATAAGCTTCTTGCAAATCGGAGCTTCTCTCAAGAAGGCTCGTGGTTCTGGGAGGGAACGTGTCACCTTTGTGTGCATAATTCAAATTTGAAATACAAGCACATGTTCCAGTGCACCAAAGTTGGTTGAAAAATCACATGTGTGTCCTCGGGTAAATTTCTAGGTTACATGCAAGAAATGTGAATGAAATTCAAAATTCTGGGCGTTGTGGCTGGGTTGGAAACATTGAGAAACTTAGTTTTTTTTTAATTCCTGTAAATCCAAAACACGCATGAAAATAATGAAACTTGGCTTGGTGCCATGACATGGCACCAACATGCTGTGGTAAATTTGCAGTCCGATTTGCGAAGGCGCACACATTAACAATCAACAAAGTCATTTTGGAACAAGTGTTGTCATGTTACAATCGGAAACACAAGTATTGTTGAAACCGTGGGCGTTCTACTTACTAGTACCATTTACGTGCCGCCACGCGTCCCCATTTTTTATTAGCTAGGAGGCGTCGTGCATGGTAGCTATTTGAGTAGTACGAGAGGCGTGCGATCAGACCCCTACGCGTGCTTATCGGTAGGAGAGCCCTTTGACCTCCATCTGCCGTCCACCTCTCTCCCAAGGTCTCCATTAATGGTGCCCAAGCCTCTGTTTAATGGCGTGGCTATGTCTCACTCGATTGAGATTTAAGAGAGAAAAAAGAAAATCTGAAAGCACGGATCTTGATGTAAGATCCGACGGACCTATATAGCATCTACTGCGACTTATAGCAAGACTGATGAATATATAAGGACGATTAAATTTTTTTTTATCAAAGAAGGGCTTGTCCCTTCCGATTTTTATTACTGAAAACCACCACAATTCACAAGAAGTTCAACACAACTCCAGCCTAGCACGAAGGACTAAAAGCTACCAGATTGAAATTGCAACATCCCAAGAGGCCAACAAAGGCCAAACATCTGCGCTAGAACCCAACATTACAACCAACGACACAATCCACATCCTAAACCGATTATTACATCAAAAGAAACCAGGAAACTGAAGGAAGCCCTGCAACAACTAGAAGAACAACAACGCCAGGGTCACCACAGCAAGAGTTTTCTTCATCCCAGCCTCGCAACATTGATCTTCCATAGAAATATAAGGACGATTAATTGTCTTACATAATTAGAAAGATAATTAAAAAAGCCACATGCGGCTACGACCGAAATACACAAGGGCAAAAGAAGAAGGAAGGCAAGGATCTGGCTCGCCGATCTCTACTTTCTTGATGCGTTGCTGCAGGCCGCGGGAACTAGTCTCCGTGGCGAGCGGCGATGAGCTCTTTCGTGTCCTCAAGACGCTGCTTGAGAACATCCACGGATTCCTCCACCAGCCTTTGGCGCTCGTTGTGGAGCATGTCATTCTCGTCCATAAGTTTCTTGATGATGACGCCGGTCCTCTTCAACAAGGCACTGGTCTCCTCCTGCTGGTCTGCACTTCGAACGATCTTCTCCCTCAGCAGGTCGCGCTCGGCCCGGAGCCTCTCATTGCCCTCCCTTAGTGCGTCGATAGCCTGTTCAAACGAGGCTTTCATGTCGTCCTGCAACCTTGCAAAACGGGAGATCTGATCCATCTGACCATGGACGATCGCATGCATGCGCCTGTAACAGTCATCGCCTGCACGCGAGAAATTTTCCCAGGCCGCCGCAGCGTGGCGGGACATCTCTGCCGCATTCGTGGCGCGGTAGGACATCTCTGTTGCTTCCGCGGCGCGGCCGGACCAGTCTGCTGCATCAACGGCGCGGCGGGACCTCCGTGCTGCTTCAGCGGCGCGGCGGGACCTCTGTGCTGCTACTTCCGCGCGGCAGGACATGTCGGCTGCTCTCGCAGCGAGGCGGGACATCTCTCGTGCTTCCGCTTCCATGCTCGCCTCTCCCTGGTGGCAATCTCTCGACCCAGAACTCATGTTGGCCATGGCAGACGCAAGGGAAGGATGCCGAATGGCTTGTTTGTTTTTGTGGATGAGGAGTTGAGGAGGAATGCGCAACCATCTTGGCATACTAGTATTTATAACTGAGTACTAATACGCTCCTAAGTAGGAAACCGTTTAGGTTGTGATCGCTGTGAACAGGTTTGCAATTCAATATAGCGTGGAGTAATTTGGAATGTGACGAGATGCAAGCTCAAAATTTATTGACGGTTCAAGTTTCGAAGTGCGGCCCTATTCCCGGATGGAGTACTTCTTTTTCTACTCTCTCCTTTCCGATTTTATAGGGCTTATCTCAAAATTTTAGTTTTTCCATTTTATAAGGCTCAATTTGGTTGTTCCCCAACACATTTTCAGATTCCAATGTGCATTAAATCATTGCATGCAAGTATTAAGAGAAAATTGAACAATGCATGTACTTTATGCATGCACGCATTGCAAAAAATGCATTGATAAACATAATTTTTTATCGCCACCAAAACCCACCATTTCTTAAGCTAAAGTAGACCAACGTAATCCCTATATTAGCATATTACTAAGATAAGCAGAAGGCACTGTAGAAACATTTAGGACGTGAGCTTGTCAATCTGAATGTGGAGGGACACAAGCTTAGCCCCGGCCAGCAGCTTGGGCGGAACTGTCAAGAAGGTCAGCTCCTGCACATTGACATCGTCGGGATCCTTGCTGCTTGTCACCTCCATTTCCACCTTGACGACATCGGTCGTGCCTTTGGGCTCGCCCGGCGGGCCGTTCGCCCACAACTTGGCCACGTAGTGCGGCAGTGGGGACGCCCCCGCTCTGATGCAGACGACCGACACGACGATAGGCGCGCCGATGTCGAGCACGCCGCCGACCAAGAAAAACATGCGGCGGTCCTCCTCCGCGAATAGCAAGAGTCGTGGCTCCGATAGCGGCACTTGCAGCTTGAGCACCTTGCCGTACTGGATCCTGTGCACGGGCATGGGATGCGCGGTGCTGATGTGGTGGTAGAGCGCCGGCGGCGGGCCTTCGTAGCCGCAGACGGGCACGGGGCATTTGCAGGGCGCGAGCGGACACACGCTCTGGTGATCGGCGAGCTTGTGGTAAGTGACGTAGAGCCCACAACCTTCATGCAGGCACTCCACCCTCACCGATGAAAGGACAGAGTCCACCGCCGTGTTCCGCACGTCGAAGCCACCGCCGCGCTCGCACTTCTGGCACTACCGCTGGTTCTCGGGGCGCTCGACGCGGCAGTCCGCGCAGGCCAGGTGCCCTCCCTTGCACTACAGAAATCAATCGAACAACACATCAATCAAGAAACCTGCACCTTGCTCAATCAGCCGAACGGACGAGGTGTATTCGAACCTCATACACTGGAGGCGTCAAGGGGCAGAGGCACAAGGGGTAGTGGAGCACGGTGAGGTCCATCGAGACCTTAGAGAGCTCCATCGTCGGGTCCTGTTCGGTCTGCATGATCTCGCCCTCCTCGTGCACAACCATCTCTTGACTTGGGCCGGGGTATTACAAAGCTTTACTGTCACATATTTTATACTACTTCAAGGTGCATTAAATCAACACATGCAAGTATCAAAAGGAGAGTCACGACATGCATGCATGCGTTGTAATTAATGCATCGGTAAACGCAAATTATTGAAATATATTGAGTGTAGTGCTTTGATGTGTCGCGTCAACTCGTACATCAACGAGAAGTTTGATTATCCTCTCCCTCGCTGACTTAACTGCACCTTCCTTTGGCTGTATGACAGGTTGGCCACACACCTGTCGGGCCCACCTGTCATACACGCAAAGGCACGAGCGTCCCTCCCTCGCCCATGAGCGTGGTGGCTGGCAAGACTAGGAGAAGCTTTTGCTACACGCTCTCCCTCCCGCATGCGGTGGACATGCAACAGTTCAATCGGTGTCAGATGGCCAGAAGCGTACTGTAGTACTCCTCCAGTGCATTAGTACTCCATCATCGTTCGACTTCCCGAAGAGGCGAAGAGCCAAGCGCAGCCCGGACGCTCGTGTGGTAGTTTCATGTGTAGAGTAGTCTAGGATAGTGTGTACCGTGCCTGTAAGCTTAAAATCGTTGGGGTCGGCTCCATGCTATGTGGCCGTCTCAAAGTTTTTAAAAAAAATTAAAATAGTCTTCTGGCCCTACCTGACACCCTGGTGATTGTAGTTTGCACGCTCATCTGGTCAAGACAGGAATATATATTTTAATTTGTTTTTTCTTCGAAAAGGGGGGACTCCCCAGCCTCTGCATCAGAACGATGCATACGGCCACATATATTTTAATTTGTAGTGGGTAAATGTTAGAGGTTGCAGCAAATATATTGTACACTGCGGGTCTTTCAGCCAAGTTTAGAGGCAAGCATGTGGGGCCAATGCTATGATGTGTCGCGTCAACTCGTACAACGAGGAGAAGCTTGATTTTACTACACGCCTTCTCCCTCACCCATGCGCGCAGTTGCTCGCGAACGAGGACATACTTTTACTTAGTAGTACTTCTACAACAAGCTATCCGTCCCGCTCGCGGTGGACGGACATGCAGCAGTGGATTCGACACTGTAGAAGCAGTAGTAGTAACATCATTGTTCGTCTTCTCGAAGAGGCGAAGAGCCAAGCGCAAACCGAATGTTGCAGTTGCGAACATTGGAGCATGCATATAGCCAGGCTCTTGCATGAGACAAAATTGCTATGTGAGCCCACTATTGTACTAGTACGTACAATTACTTGCTTGTATAGCCCTGTAAACCAGAAAGGAGTATTTGCCCTTCTAGAGATTTCAACAAGTGACTAGACTACACCGAGACGGAGTACATATGGAGCAAAATGAGTGAATCTGCACCGTAAATAAATACTCCCTCCGTCCCATAATATAAGAGCGTTTTTGACACTACACTAGTGTCAAAAACGTTCTTATATTATGGAACGGAGGGAGTACGTACTAGTTCTATCGTTTTCCTCTCTTAGGTGCACAATATTGAGTATACTGACTAGTCTCTTTTTGACACGCAATTACGTTTTTTTACATAGTACAGATGCAAGCGCTCATATACACGCGCATACACTCACCCTTATGAATGCACACACGCACGACACTATCATCTTGAAATTTATGAAGTCACCATAGGCACCTCGTCGTCGACGGGTCCATAGGTGCTTCAATGCCAAGGAGGGAGAGGGTAGCGGTTCCCGAGACGTTAAACGGTCAATGATGCATCCTCAATTACATGCAGAGGGAATTAATTGGAGAAGCAGAACAGAGCCAGCATGATGTGATGCAAGAGAGTTTGGACTCTCATATAATAAAGGTGCCCCACCACTCCAATCCATCGACTCCCAAGTCTCTGCGCAACACTGCTCACTCCAATCCAAGACCAAGTGACCAGAAGCCACAAGCACCTATGGAGGCGATGGACGCGAGCGGCAGTCGGCTGTGCCAAATCATCCAAGGCGCCGGCCTGCGGCCCTGCACCGTGCAGCGTTTCCAGATGGTGCTGGCGACCGTAGGCATCGTAGCCCTTGCCGACGCCGGCTTCACCTCTCGCATGGACGACATGATGGTCAACTCCATCTGCAAGTTCACCGCCGTCAAGAAGCGCGCGGACGACCTTGTCGTACTGCTCCAGCCCGCGTGCCCAGGCTCCTCATTGCCTGCCACCCTCATCGGCCTCCATGGTGACGAAATCTTTCAAGCCCTGGTGGCCCTGCAGGTGCCGGAGGTCGCGATGAAGAATGTGCACCTCGAGGCCGCGCTCGCCGCGCAGCGCCTCGCCATGCAAGAAACCGTCGACCTGCACATCCACGTCTACGAGGAAATCGTCTACATAGGCCACTACAAGGCAAGCGAGGATAGAAAGACGTTGGCCTTCTTCCAGCGGCTGGAATCTTTGGACACCATTGTTCAGAAGCACGTCGACCTGGCCACGAAAGCCGCTGCTACTTAGGCGCCATTCGGTGGGCCGGCGCCCTGAGTCGAGGAGGTGGACGTCGTCGATGGATGCATCTCTTCTTCTTGCCTCCTGTAACCAGCACTGCATCGCCTCGTGGCCTTAATGTTTTATTAGTATAGTACTCCCTTCGTTCCCAAATATAAGTCTTTCTAAAGATTCCAGCAAGTGACTACTACATACGGAGCAAAATGAGTGAATCTACACTCTAAACTATGTCTACATACATCTGTATGCTGTATTCCATTTGAAATAGTATCTAAAAAGGCTTATATTTATGAACGGAGGGAGCATATGGCATTTTTATTCCAGTCGTAATGTTTTCACTGTGAGGTGGGGCCGCAGTTGAGCAAACCCACCCCGCCCACCGAGCGTCGATCGAGTTTAGAATTAGAAGAGAGAAACGAGGGAGGAGAGCTAGCTGTAGCACGAACGCTGTTGTCAGATGGGACTCGTGTTTATAGAATAGGAGTACTGAGCACTCGTGCCTCTTTTTTTTCTTTTTTGAGGAAAAAATTAGTCGTATGTCTAGTACCACTAGTTGGGTGCGTGCGACCTATAGCTGTCATCACTTTAGGTCTCCTTTTCGAACCGTGGCTACGCTTCACAGTACATATTATTTCACGCATTTATCCTCCTATATGTACTCCTAGGCTATTTCCACGTCCTCCCATTCGCCGACATGTGGGACATAGAGCATCTGGGTCGTAGTGCATGCACGACTCGGAGCATATGCCGGGGTACTTTACATTTCAGACCTCACGAATTTCATGCAAACCCCCTGCAGAAGAATAAATAAATGAATGAATTACTACATCAAACCGGATTATTTTCATGGAAACCGGAGCACGTTCATTAAATTTTGGACATAACACATTTATAAAAAATGACCGGACCGAAACCAGTCTAAGGGCCTCTTTGATTTTTCCGGCAAAAAAAGGGCCTCTTTGATTCGCATGATATTGAAAACACAGGAATGGGGAAAGTATGATGGCGATGAACCGAGACGAGGAGAACTCTAACTCAGTTAGAGGTTAGAGTTAGATTCTAACCCTGAACTAACTCTAAACCAAAGAGGTGTATGGATGGCAGGGTTAGATTGACAATAAATGCTCTATCTCAATCATTTGACTACTTTGGACCCTATTTCCTGCCGGATTTGGAGGGTGCTTGGATACGTTTTAGTTCCATGACTAAAAGTAGTGTGACTAAAACTTGCTAGCCTCACCCATGCTTGGATCCAAACACTAAAGAGACTAAAATCAAGTTAATGAGCATTTATTATCCTCCAAACCCTCCAATCCAGAACTCGCCTGTGTTAAAGGAGAGGAGTTAAATGAGGAGAGAGATGACTAATCCACATTTTAGTAGGGGTACCCCTGACTAAATTTTTTTAGTCTCAAGACTAGTTTAGCCCCTCTTTAGTCAGGGGTGCTTGGAACTTTTAGCCTCTTAAAGAGACTATTTTTAGTCAGACTGAAATAAGTCCCTTGGATCCAAGCACCCTCTTGGTGTGGCCGGCTCTTCCGTGGCCTCCTCCAGCTCACAATTGACATAAACGAACCATCTATACAAATCAAGCATGCAAAACACGATAATTTTTACTTTGTCCATACAAATGAGA
Organism: Aegilops umbellulata; assembly: GCA_032464435.1. Lineage (NCBI taxonomy): Eukaryota > Viridiplantae > Streptophyta > Magnoliopsida > Poales > Poaceae > Aegilops > Aegilops umbellulata. Next base: position 353,493,549 of record CP136055.1, read on the forward strand.
TATCCCACTTAAACATACAAGTCGTCAATCAAGCTTCACAAAATAAAAAAACACTTCATGAAACAAAGAATGAGCTAACTCATCACGGAAGTCATTCACGATAGGGAGGGAGCCCGGAGCCCCTAACGCACCGAGGGAGGAGCTCTCCATTGTCGCTCTGGAGGAAGGCTCTATAGAGCCCAAGCCTCAGGAACCCCTCCGACGCCGGCCTTTGCGAGTTGAGGTCGACACCGACATGGGTAGCAGGGTTGCTTGCCGTCGACTGGGAACTTAATCTTTGGGCCTCTAGAAATAATGCAAGCTTGTAACTAAAATACCTAGAAAGGTGAACTGAATCTTTGGGCCTCTAGAAATAATGCAAGCCTGAAACTGAAATACCTAGAAAGGTGAACTGAATCTTTGGGCCTCTAGAAATAATGCAAGCCTGAAATTGAAATACCTAGAAAGGTGAACTGAATCTTTGGGCCTCTAGAAATAATGCAAGCCTGAAATTGAAATACCTAGAAAGGTGACCTGAATCTTTGGGCCTCTAGAAAGATTTATTACCTCCTCAAGCAGCATCAAACAATTCCATGCGTGCACCACAAATCTATACCATGTTTGATCAGGATCTACTTTTCCAAATCAGAATTAGCGCTAGAGCAAGCAAGATCACTGATATGGCCATGAGACAGAGAAGGAACGAACAAACTCACCCCTCCCGTGACCTCCATGGTAGATGTGGCGCCGCCGCGCACGAAAGAGGGAGAAAAACGACTGGTGAAGGGGGAGCGGGGCGACCTTCGAAGACCGGAGGGAGAGGGCAGCCGGAGTAGGGCGGCGGAGGCCGGAAGGAGAGGACGTCCGGAGGAGAGAGAGGGCGAGCGACCCTATGGGGAATAGAGAGGAGTCGTGTGATAGGTGGGGGGTGGAGCGATCTGGTGCGGGCAGGGGAGATTTTTTTAGTTCTCTTCTAGTGGGCCCGAGGATAACTAACCCAATTAGAACCTCTCCACCGGGCTAGTTTTTTAGCTGGGTTAGAGCAAACTAGATCAAACTAACCCCTCTTGTTTCGATAATTTGAGGCTATTTCAACCCAAACTAGCTCTAACTCAGGGATCCAAACAAAGAGAAGTGTTACTGTACTTGCTACAGCATGGACCATAGCACATTGTTTTTGATGGCCATATCACCACATTGTTTTCTACTGCTGGTTCACTGGGCTACCGTGGTTCGCACTGCTGGTTCACTGGGCTGCGTGGTTCGCACTCCTCCGACTTGAGTAGTACTCCCTCCATTCCTAAATATAAGTCTTCATAGATATTTCACTGTGGACCACATACGGATGTATATAGATGCATTTTATGTGTAGATTCACTCATTTTTCTCCGTATGTGGTCCATAGTGAAATCTCTCCAAAGACTTATATTTAGGAACGGAGGGAGTAGTATAGTACTAGTATATACCGCATCATTCTTTGCTCCTTCTTACTACTCCAAAATGTGGGAGAGCCAGCATCCGGGCCGACGTGTCATGCACCAGATTAGAGCGCGGAACGGAAGGGGGGCATCACCCCGGTCAGAGCGCCAGTAATTCATGACTATAGTGAGTGGTCATATCACAAGTCTTTCTAGCAGTAACGCGCCGTCAAATCGCACAGCCCCACTCGCTCACCCTCCTCGCCTCTCTGTCAAACCGCCTACCCAAAAACTGCCGCGCATACTGCCCGGGAAAAGCCCCACCCTCAACTTTTAACTACGCGAAAATAGTTCGAGCTTGTTCGTTCTATATAAATACAGTAAGTACTGTATGTTTATTCACCCGTGGGGTTGTTCAGTGAATGGAGGGGCGGGGAGCACAAGTGAACAATACTGTAGTACTACTAGTAGTAGTAAGTAGGAGTCGTACAGTAGTCACCTTAAATAGAGAGTTTCTTTTCTTTAATGCCACGTACACAAATTGAAACGCTTGTTGTGGAGAAAAAAAAGATAATCACTCCACTATATATGGACGCAGGGGCCTGAGCGCTTGCTTTACTAGGGTTGTTCTCTTCATTCTCTCATCCTCTCCAGATATAAACAAGACAACGGTAGCGACATTTTCTCTCTGCTCACCGCTGGTCACAGATCCGGCTGGATCCCTTCGGCCGGTGTGTGTAGAGGACTAAAAGGTGCATCATTCACGCGGTCATCGCCGCCGAGGGAGGAAATCCACAGTTGCCGGAGGGCCCCGATCCTCTGCCCGTGCCGTTCTCTCCGACAGAGCGCCGACTCGGGAGGTCCTCCGACCCTTCTTCCTCCCTGCCGTATTGTCCGCAGATCCGACCTGCCGTCGCCGACATCCCGATGACCCTCAGGTATAAGTTCTTCGAAAGCGGCCTTGCTCTACTACCCCAGCTCCCCACGTGTCTGCATGTGCATCTTTTTCTACTCCCATCAGCTCTTCCAAAGCCACCTAAATTTTTAGTATTATTAGAGGTAAAGCTACTTCATGCATTCGAATCTAGGGCTTTGTTCAAACAACGAAGAAAGAGGGGAAAGTTGTAGCATGAATCTAGGACTTGATTCAAAGAGTAAATAATATGGTGAAAGTAGTAGAGACCGGATACCCAACCGTTCTCTTGGCTGAAAAGGGAAATAATGGGAAAACGCAGTACAAATTGGATAAGGAACATATCTATTATTGGTTGAAAAAAGGATAGAAAGTGGCGGCTGGTGGACAAGTCAACAGAGTATGTCCATGATTAGATTTGCTGCCATCACATAGTAAAAGGTCTCCAAGATTAGATTTGCTGCCCTCACATAGTAAAAGGTCTCAGGATTAGATTTGCTGCCCTCACATAGTAAAAGGTCTCAGGATTAGATTTGCTGCCCTCACATAGTAAAAGGTCTCCAGGATTAGATTTGCTGCCCTCATATAGTAAAAGGTCTCCAGGATTAGATTTGCTGCCTTCACATAGTACAAGGTCTCCAGGATTAGGTTTGCTGCCCTCACATAGCATGAACAAACTCGGCATCACCACTTTATGACTCCTTGTAGGTACATTGTGCTGATGCGTCCACTGTCGCATGTCCTTATACCAACCTTTTGCTGTTGTTAATGTAAGGGCGCATGTAAAATGAAGCGATCACACTGTTACCTTAGGGACATGTCTAACCAGTGTTATTGTTAATCTAATGCCTCCAGTGATAAGATGCAATTAAACTGTGTTACAAATTGCACTCCTGCTGTTTTCCCCAGTATGATAAGTAAGTTGCTCCTTTACGCTGCTGAGTGTCCTGGTGTCCCCACGGTCCCATGCCCTTAAACCAACTCTTTAGCTGCTGTTGATTTACTGTGTCTGGTAAACAAGCAATGCCACCATTAAAGTAATCCAATATTTGAGGAATCTCATTGTTGATCGTAATGCTTCTGGTAACATGAAGCATTGCTGACGTCTTAAAATTTCTACTGTCCTTGCGTGATTGCCATGAACATAATTAATATGCTTCTTTTCATTTTGTATATGTTTCATATATTCTTATTGACCAGCAACTGTTTACTTTCTATCTTTTTGTGCCGATAGGGATATCCATTTCACCTTGTTGCTATTGTGACCTTTTGGTGAACTGCACAAAACACTTTTTTTGGAATGAGTGTCTTGTGCAGTTCAACTAAAATGTCACGTGGGCAACATCTCTCGATTTTGGTGGAGCTGCACAAAATGGTGATTGGAGTTTCCAAAATCTCCGTCTAGTTCTGCTGGTAATCTCGTGCAACATTTTATTAGCCTTTGCAAGATGAGCCATCACTGTCACCACAATGGCACTTTATTTTAGTGGAACTGCACATAAGGATAACAAAATTATAGTTGCACCTTACATGAGCCGGACAACCAACCTTAATGTTCCTCAATTTTAGTGCAACTACTAAAGAAGAACCTGCCAGCTCACGGGAGCAAGTACTTCTTGCTAGCTGAATGATGCAATCTTTGCTTCATTTCAGGTGAACTGCAGAAAAAGGCGCATGAATTGAATCATGGAACTCTAGGCAGGCTTCATCCGAGTGGAGCTGCAGGTTGAGTAAAGGAGGCCACTATTAAAGTGAAATCATGCTCTCCTGGTTTATGCTATGCAAACAGGAATACTCAACTACAGATGTTGTGACGGTCAAGAGCATTCGCCAAGTTCTTCGATTGTATGACATGGCTAGCGAAGATGGATTTAATCCCGATATTCACTTTATCAAAAGGCTCTAATGGGTTGGTTCTGAATCTTGCAAGCTGGGAATCAGTGAGATGTGTAGGCATCTTTGTTGTACTTATTATTTGAATCTTATTTGTTGGTTCTGAATCTTGCAAGCTGGGAAACACGACATGATGATGCAGAGGACAACAACCACAACAAACAGTTCAAACTTGGTAGTATTATCTTTGTGAAAGTGCGACAAATGTGCTGATCGTGTGTGTCCTGAGAATAATAATTCTAATTATTGTGCATGTTGATCCTGTGGCACTGATAGAACGAGCGAATGCATTGCTTGTTTTAAGTATAAATTTCTATTAGAGCTAATTAAATTTAAGTAAAGTGACCACTAACTCATGTTATTACAGTACCAATACAGACCCGCTCGTGAACCGACGTGTGGGCGAGGGTGCATCTTCTGCCGGGCGTGCAGCGGACAAGGGAGGGGTAGTAACTGTTGTCGCCTGTACACACTCAGCTTACCGTTGAATCCAGTTCCCCGGAGCTGAAAAACGAACTGCTGCAGTCGCCTACACAGTCGTTCACTCGAAGAGACTCCAATGGCGATCCGAGGGGTGAGCCTGCTGGATATGGACTTCAGCAAGGAGTTCCCCTTTGAGTTCGCCGTTCAGTCCTATGGCTGCACCAATTTGAATGTGATGTACACCAATGATACGGACTTGGTGAAGCTCTGCCTCGCCTCAGTCCTATGGCTGCACCAGGTTCTGGAGCATTCGTCCGTTTCATCGGCAGCGCCGACTGCACATTCGCTATGGTGGAGAGAAGGAAGAACGCGACGATTCGGCCATCTGGTGCAACAAGCTTGTCGACATCCAGAAGCAATACAAGATCATCAGCAACAGGCAGGAGAAGGACTCCGTGGTTGACCTCGCTGAGACCATCATCGACCCCTGATACGCCAACATGAAAGAAGATGACCTGAACACGTGGGAGGTACCTCTGAATATAGCCTACATAACCTACGCGGCCAAGGACGCATACGCATGCTACGACATGTACAGGCAGATCTTGGACATGAGGGTGTGTCTGCTTCCCGTAACCGACGAGTACACGGACAACCGCAATGTCATGATCAAGCGTGCCAGGAAGGTCTAGATGTTGTACTTTATCTGTTTATAAGCACCTTTATCATCTGAGTGTTTCATGCATTACCCTATGTGTTGTAATTATCTATTTTGTCTGAAATATTTCTTTTTAAGAACCCATTAACCTGATTGCTTTTTTTAGTGGCTATTTGCTTATGTATGTAAACTAGTTCACTTGTCCATAAAAAAACTAGTTCACTCAGCTGCCGTGCTTTGAATCTCCTTCCTCCCAACATATTCCCCTCCTTAGGTGGACCCAACAGGTCTCTGAATTTTCTCCCACTTTCTTTTTCGATGTAAACTGAGTTTTCTCCCAGTACTTTCCCCTAGAACCAACTCAACTGTCCCACGTCTAGCCTAAATAATAATAATACCCCACGTACTATTAACTCATCAAATTAAAATGATATTTTATTTGGTAAGTTGAAAGTTCTTACAAAATAATAATAATAATTGTTTATATATAACTTGGCAAGTTAACTCCTAGTGATTGCGTACATAAGCTTGCAAAGATTTTACCGACGTGCAATCATGTGTTTATGTTTTTATAACATTTCTCCGTCTAGCCCAACATGATATTTTCACCCAGCCCAGCAAGTCCGTGGATTTCGAGAAAAATGCAAATGGGATTTAAACGGGCTGCATAGATGCTACATCATTGTTTCACCCAGCCCACCAAATGGACTAAAAAAACGTTCCCCCCGCTGACAGGTCGGACCCACCAGCTATATCTTCGCACGCAAGGAAGTGCCTCCTTATTACGCACAAAAAATGAATACCCCTGCTAGCTGGGACCCACCATAGTGGGAGGATGACTTGTGGGCCAACAAAGTTGACGGGGACAGAGAGGCTTTGTCAACTTAGTCAATATGAACGATTCTAGCTCCAATGACTGTACGATGTCCATCCAACGACCATAGTGCTTCTTCAACCTCTGGTCTTCTTGCTCCAGCCGCCCAAAGCAGCGCCAGTCGTGCCGCATGCTCCTGCCTCCCGTGGCCAGCTATGCTGCCGCGGAGGCCTCACTGCCCCCTACTATTCCCACCGCTGGCTAGGCCCTGCGGCGACGGCAGCCTCACACCATAGCTGAACCAGTGAACCCTCGTACTCCTCTCCGTGCGGGCTTCCACTGCCGCGTCTTCCCCGACTTCGCGTCGTCCCCTTCCTAGGCCTCGCCGTCGTCCACCGCCGTGGTGCTCTCCGCGCGGCGTGGTCAACATGGTCAAGGAACGACTTCCATCGGAAGAGTACTGTACGTGGAGAGGCTGACAGCTGGGTCCACGGCCACAGCCCAGGTTTTTTTGTGATTTGCCAAGCAAGTCGCTTTGTCAGGCCTGTTGGGCTGCAAATCTTTCAAGACGAGGAGAGCTTTCATTCGGCTGGCCAAGAAAATGGCCCATCAGTAATGAGAAATGGGTTGTACATTTTTAAAACACATCAAACCGGCAATTAGTTTCAAATATCTTTTTTTTCACTTCGAGATTTTAAATTACATTAATTTTTATGCGTGGAGAATTTGTTGGATTTTATATTGATATACATTTATTTTTAAAATCAGTTTGAATGTGAGTCAAAATTTTGGGATTAAAAACAGTTCGGACCGCACCAAAATATGCAAAATTTCGTATAATTTTTTAACCGTGGCCACAATTTGGGTTGTAATGCTAACAAAAAGAATATGGGCTAAAAAAAACCTTAAGAATTAGCAAATGGGCTGAATGCTGTTTTCCACAGATTTGAGGCTTTCCTAAAAAAAAGGTTGACGCACAAGCAGTGACTGTTGGATGTCCATCCAACGGCCGTCGTGCTTCTTCAATCTCTGCTCTTCCTGCTCCAGCCGCTCAAACAAGCGCCGGCGGGACTGCCTGCTCCCTCCTCCCCGCGGCCGGCTGTACTGCCGCGCAGGCCTCACCGCCCCACTGTACTCCCATCGCTGGCCTAGCCATCCCTCTACCCACCCACACCTGCTGTTATTCTCCGGCGACGGCAGACGAACCAGTAAACCCTTGTACAGTCGTACTCCGCTCCGCGTGGGAAACAACTGCCGAGTCTTCCCTGACTCCGTGTCGTTCCCTTCCTAGGCCTCGCCGTCGTCCACCGCCCTGGTGCTCTCGGCGCGGCCTGGTCAACGTGGTCAACGACAAACATGCATCTGAAGTGTACTGTACGTGGAGAGGCTGACAACTGGGTCCACGGCCGCACGCAAGGAAATGCCTCCTTATTAGACGCAAAATAATGATTCCTCCACCTGACATCAGGGACCCACCGAAAGGGCCTCTGTATTTTGCGAAAAAAACGTTACTGCCGCTGACAGCTCGGACCCACCAGCTATATCTTCGCACGCAAGGAAGTGCCTCCTTATTACGGACAAAGAAAAAGAATACTCCCCATGCTAGCTGGGACCCACCTTGGTGGCAGGCTGACCTGTGGGCCTACTAAGTTGACAGAGACGGAGGGCTTTGTAAACTTAGTCAATATGCACGATTCTAGCTCCAGTGACCGTACGATGTCCATCCAACGGCCGTAGTGCTTCTTCAACCTCTGGTCTTCTTACTCCAGCCGCCCAAAGCAGCGCCGGTCGTGCCGCCTGCTCCTGCCTCCCGTGGCCGGCTGTGCTGCCGCGGAGGCCTCACCGTCCCTACTATTCCCACCGCTGGCCAGGCCCTGCGGCGACGGCAGCCTCACACCGCAACCGAACGAGTGAACCCTCATACTCCTCTCCGCGTGGGCATCCACTGCCGCGTCTTCACCGGCTCCGCATCGTCCCCTTCCTAGGCCTCACCGTCGTCCACCGCCCTGGTGCTCTCGGCGCGGCATGGTCAACATGGTCAAGGAACGACTTCCATCGGACGTGGACTGTACGTGAAGAGGCTGACAGCTGGGTCCACGGCGGCAGCAAGGAAGTGCCTCCTTATTATGCGGAAAATAATGATTCCTTCACCTGACAGCAGGGACCCACCGGACGGGCCACCGTATTTCGCGAAAAAAACGTTTCCCCCCTGACTGCTGGGACCCACCAGCTACACCTTCGCACGCAAGGAAGTGCGTCCGGAAAAAAAATGATTCGCCCCCCTGACTGTTGGGACCCACCAGCTACATCTTCGCAAGCAAGGAAGTGCCTGACTGTCGGGACCCACCTGGTCGAAGCGTACGTAGCGTTGTCATTCTGGTCGCGAACGTGTACGTACATATATACCGGTCGATGTGGAGGCGCGCACGTAGCATGTACACGTACGTACATCGGCCAGGGTGCAAGAAAGAAAATACGGCCACGTATGTGTACATACGGACGGGGTCTCGAATGCCTACTCACGCATACGTACGGCGAGGGCTCGTTGACATGGCTGGGTCGAAACAGAGAAACAGAGTCGTCGTCGTGTTCATGGGGATGCAACGGAATGCGTCATGTTCATGGGGAGGCAACGGAATGCGTCGTGTTCATCGGGATGGCTTGGACGGAACAGGCGATGGAAATGAGGCCTGGCGTACTGCAGACCGAAGGAAACGACCTTGTGTTCGACCGGCCACGTTCGAAATGAGATCTTGTTCATCGAGAGGGGTCTGGCGTACCGCAAAACGGAGGAAACGGACCTCCTACGGTCGAAACGGGGGTCCTGTTGATCGGGAGGGGTGTGGCATACCGCAGAACGGAGGAAACGGACTTGTGTTGGAGCGCTACGGGCAAAACGGGGGTCCTGTTGATCGGGAGGGGTGTGGCGTACCGCAAAACAGAGGAAACGGACTTGTGTTGGAGCGCTACGGTCAAAACGGGGGTCCTGTTCATCGGGAGGGGTGTGGCGTACCGCAAAACAGGACTCCACGGGATACTGTTCATCTCCACCGTCGACCCCCTCCAGCCTCCACGAGCTACTGTTCATCCACCGTCGACCTCCTCCAGCCTCCACGGGCTCCTGTTCATCCAGCCTCCACCACGCGCTACTCCACCGGCTACTGTTCAACCACCCCTCCACCATCTACTGTTCATCCAGCCCTCCACACCACGGGGTCCTGTCCAACCACCCCTCCATGGGCACCCCCCACCGTCTACTGTTCATCCAGCCCTCCAGACCACGGGGTCCTGTTCAACCATCCCTCCATCATCTACTGTTCATCCAGCCCTCCACACCACGGGGTCCTGTTCATCCACCCCTCCACGGGCACCCCTCCACCGTCTACTGTTCATCCAGCCCTCCACCACACCACGGGGTCCTGTTCATCCAGAGGCAACGCCACCGCTCACTGTTCATCCAAACCCCCCCGCAACGCTCACTGTTCATCCCATTGATCGGCTTTAGTTAGCAGCAGTAGCGAATGAATCGCTCGATCAGGTTCAGTTAACAACCATCGATCGATCGCTCGGGTTCAGTAACGCGTAGCCTGCAGTGCAATCGCTCGGGTTCAGTTAGAGCCCAACGCCTCGCTCGGGTTCAGTTAGAGCCAACGCCTCGCACACACGCGTACGTGTACGAGAGAAATGCACATCGCTCGGCCCCCGACCTCCCACCGTAACCGGGAACTCCTCGAAATTTTCCTCCCCCTCGCTTCTACCACGGTTTTTTCCGTCATGGACGGCCCAAAGAATGTCATGCAACTGCGTCTCCGGCCTGCCCAGGATGAAAAGCCCATTTTCTGTCGTGATTTTTTGTCATAGAAGTAGGAGCCCACCACATCTATGATGATACCGGGTTTTGTCACAATTATCGTCATAGAAGTGTCATATGTATGACATAATTTTTTTCGTTCGGCCCAAAATGTCACGGATGTGTCTTTTTTTTGTAGTGTATAGACTCTGTTGGGGATGTTGCTATCCGGGGTAAACCGGCCTGCAGGGCCCGGGTTACCTCCGTCAACAGACCCGAGATGTTAAAGCCCAAGGAGAGATAGAAGGGCCTAAGGCCCATAATCGGTTTAAAGGTTTATAGTGTAAACCGGCCTGATGTAAACTTGTATTGTAAGTTAGGAATAGAGAGACCGACCCGGGCACGTTTATGAGCCGGAGGTTGGGACTTTGCAGACCGACGGGCGTCACCCATGTATATAAGGGGATGACCCGGCGGCGGTTTGGGGACAGAGAAGAAGAACTCGAGGTTTAGGCGAAGCATATCGCTCCCTAAGCCCTCGAAACCCATCAATCCCATCACAACTAGACGTAGGCTTTTACCTTCATCGAAGGGGCCGAACTAGTATAAAAACCGTGTCCTTGTGTCCACTTTAACCCCTTCAAGCTAACCCGTTGTGATGGCTCCACGACTAACTCCTCTTACTAGGACATCTGCCGTGACAAATCCACGACAGTTGGCGCCCACCGTGGGGCTATCGCGAGATGGTTTCAGGTTCTTGGAGGGCCGCTTTGAAGGACTCGAGGGTTACGCTGTGGGACGGATGACCAAGAGCCGCCGCGGAAAACTCTACATCGACAGCTCAGGCTGGGGCCCCGACGTCGGCTCGATCGAGTACGGGTACCGGGTCCCCTTTGGCGGCATCCATGTTTTCATCGGCAAGATCGGAGAACCGGGCCCCGAGTTAGGCGTCTGCGCCGACCTCATCGAGACAGCTCAGTGCACGAGATCGACCCTGGCCAAACCGACCAGGAAGCACGCCTTCGTGGGAGTCATCCACGGGGGAAGTTACGAGGAAGGATCCGAATCTGGTGACGAAACCGCCATCTACTCTGGCGATGAAACGTTGACCGGGGAGACCGAATCTCTTTACCAGCTACAAGATGATCGGGTTGGGGGCGGCTCCGATGGCAACAGTATTCCGGACCCCTCTGATCTGCCCTATCGGGTTGGGATCTTCATGGCTGGGACACAGACAGCGCCACGATCATCAACCGCAGCAGCAGCGATCTCCGGATCGGCAGCAGCAACGGCTGCGCGGGCAGGAGGCCCTACGGGTTCACCAGCCCAAGTTTTGTCAGACCTGTTTGACGCACTAGCAGCGCTCATGGCGGTGGCCAACCCGGTGGATCAGGAGGTTCACAATGCTGAGATTGCCAAAGTGAGAGAGCAGATCACTCGGGCTAAAGCGGAGCTGGCAGCAGAAGAGATCAGGATGACGGCGGAGCGCGCCGCTTTAGATGCACAGGCTTACATGCTCATGATGGACCAGAAGGCGTCTCAGGAGGTCCTGAAGAGAAAATCCCGGTCTCGGTTGCCCGCCGCCCTCGACGCTCGAAATCTCTTCAACACCCCGGGGGTAAACCGTGCGGAGGCGACAACCGGCGCCCCGGTTCAGCACCGGGTAATAGACCTGCCTCGTCACAACGCTGGTGCACCACCGGCCATACCCACGCCGTCAGGTCATTATTCCAACCCGATGGATAACCTCGTCGCGGCGGCGGCTCAGTTGGAAGCCATTCCGATCGAAGGAGATTCACCGCAGGATGAAGAGACACGCCGGGTCAAGGAGCTCCTTAGGACCGCGCTGGCCCAGCAAGAAGCATATTCGCAAAGCCGTGATCGGATTCACTCCACCCCTCGCCCCAGCGGGAGCTATAGTAGGCGCGTGGAGGAGCCGGCCGTTTCAAGTAATGCCAGGCGTGAAGCGCTCCGCGGCAACAATCCGGCGGGCGTTGACAATGCTCACGAGAATGTGGATCGCACCCGTGCACGGGAGGCCGGATTAGCAGTGCAGCATCAGGCTCGTCAGCTTACACCTATCTTCCCAGCAGCTACGGTTGAACCGGGGGTGGTTTCCAGTTCTTTGGGAGTACCGTGCCTTGTTCCCGCTTTGCGCAACGTACGCCTGCCCAAAGACTTCAAAGGCCCCCGCAAGGTGCCAAACTACACGGCAGATCAGCCTCCGGAGACATGGGTGGAGAGCTATGAAATGGCTATGGAGATGCTGGATGTGGATGACACGGCGTGTGCCAAGTATTTCACTATGATGTTAGAAGGAACGGCCCGGACTTGGCTAAAGAGTTTACCGCCTAATTCAATTAGTTCATGGGCCCAACTTCGCGCCCGGTTTATCAAGAATTTCAAGGACACGTGCAAACAACCAATGTCAATAGTTGACCTAGCAGCCTGCGTTCAGCAAGAAGGGGAATCAACTACCCATTGGGTACGACGAGTATCAGAAGTTTTGCACTCATCAGATCGCATCAACGCAGACACCGCTGTAGTGCTGTTGGAGAGCAACTGTCGGTTTGGCCCTTTGAAGCTAAAGCTGGGCCGGATGAAGCGTGATTGTACAGATATAGGAACGCTCATGACCGCTTTAGTGAAGTATGCGGATTCTGACAGTACCAAGGATCCTGACTCTGGCGATGACAAAGCAGGGAAGGGAAGGAAGAACAGCAACACCAAAGGCCAGCAGCATCGACCGACAGGTAATGGAGGCGGAGGAAAACGTAAACCAGACGGGAGCATGGACTTGGTGGCCAGCACAGGTGCACAGGATAAAGGCCAGCGGCGTAAGGGAAAACAGCCAAGTTTTCGCGCACATCCCGGTCCTAACCCGGAGCGTTTGAACTTTTTCTTAAACCAGCCCTGTCGGAAGCACGGAACAAAGGAGGAACCAGCAGCCCATCTTTGGAAGGATTGTTATATCATGAAGGAATTCAAAAGATCAAACACTTTCCAATATGATCACAGCTCCGGCGGCGGTTCCGATTCCGGATCAGGGTACGGTGGCGGGAATTCCGGTCCAGGGTTCCAGGGTAACCCGGGCGGACAGGTCAGCCAAAATAATCAGAATAATCAAAGTAATCAAAGTGGTTATCAGAGCAACCCGAAACAGTTGAGTGGTGGACAGTATCATGTCTTTACTACGAGCTTGGATAAACGAGATAGGAAGCTTCAGAGGCGGGCAGTTAGTGCTGTCGAACCGGCCACGCCTCACTATCTGCGTTGGTCGGAACAGCCTATCATATGGAGCCGAGAAGATCATCCTCCCAGGGTGTATAATCCGGGTCAGTTAGCACTAGTGGTAGCGCCTCAGGTGGGAGGTTATAAGCTCACCAAGGTGCTCATGGACGGAGGGAGCAGCATTAACATCTTGTATTATGAGACCTTCCGTCGTATGGGACTGGTAGATAAGGATCTCAGACCGACCAATACAGTGTTCCACGGGGTGGTGCCTGGCAAGTCTACGTATCCGGTTGGTAAGATAGCCCTTGAAGTGGTATTTGGCGATAGTCACGATTCCAGATCAGAGACGCTGACGTTTGAGGTGGTTAAAATCCAAAGTCCGTACCACGCTTTGTTCGGGCGGCCAGCTTATGCAAAATTTATGGCACGGCCCTGCTACGTATATCTGCAACTTAAGATGCCAGGTTACAAGGGCACTATAACGGTTCATGGGAGCCGCCGAATCGCTTTGGAATGCGAGGAAGGAGATGCGACTTATGCTGAATCGGTCTGTGCTACGGAGGAGCTAAAGCAGTACAAAGACAGTGTTGATCCGGAGGATATGACTTCCTTAAAAAAGCCAACTACGGACCACGATCCGGCCTTGAAGTTCAAGTCAGCGGCCGAAACTAAGCTTGTTGACTTCGTACCTAGCGATTCATCCAAGCAGTTCAGCATCAGTGCAAACTTGGATCCAAAATAGGAAAGCGCGCTCATCGAGTTCATCCGTGAGAATCGGGACATCTTTGCATGGAAGCCATCTGACATGCCTGGTGTACCGAGGCAACTCGCTGAGCACACCCTTAATGTGGATCCTAAGTACAAGCCGGTAAAGCAGTTCTTACGGCGGTTTAACGAAGAAAGACGTAAAGCGATTGGTGAGGAAGTGGCCAGGCTCCTGGCAGCTGGGTTTATCATTGAGGTTTTTCATCCCGAATGGCTCGCTAATCCGGTGCTAGTTCTTAAGAAAAACGGCACCTGGCGCATGTGTGTGGATTACACAGACTTGAATAAAGCTTGCCCAGCAGATCCTTTTGCTCTCCCCCGGATTGATCAGATCATTGATGCTACGGCAGGTTGCGAGCGTTTAAGTTTTTTGGATGCTTATTCGGGTTATCATCAGATCAAGATGGCAGTTAAGGACCAGGAGAAGACAACGTTTATTACTCCCTTTGGAGCCTTCTGCTATGTGTCTATGCCCTTTGGGCTTAAGAGTGCGCAGGCTACTTATCAACGATGTGTGCAAAATTGCCTCCACGAGCAGATTGGTCGTAATGTGCATGCTTATGTGGATGATATTGTGGTCAAGTCACGAAGGAAGGAGACCCTGGTTGACGATTTGAAGGAGACTTTCGATAACTTGAGAGTGTACCAAATGATGCTCAACCCGGCTAAATGTGTTTTTGGTGTACCTGCAGGCAAGCTGTTGGGATTTTTAGTGTCCCATAGAGGAATTGAGGCCAATCCAGAAAAGATTACAGCCATCACCTCCCTGGCCAAACCGAAATGCATCAATGATGTTCAGCGCATGGCCGGGCGGATTGCAGCGTTAAGCCGGTTTATCAGTCGCCTCGGTGAAAAGGCGATCCCCTTGTATCAAATGCTCAAGAAGACGGATCAGTTTGTCTGGAGTCCGGAGGCTGATAAAGTGTTTGAGGACTTGAAGCGACAATTAGCCAATCCGCCAGTGTTGGCAGCCCCTGTAGATAAAGAGCCACTCCTGTTATATGTTGCAGCGAATGCCAGAGCAGTCAGTGTGGCGATGGTGGTAGAACGAAAGGAGGCTGGAAAGGAACATCCGGTTCAGAGACCGGTTTACTATATCAGTGAAGTACTTATCGAGTCCAAACAAAGGTATCCGCATTGGCAGAAGCTGGTATATGGCGTTTTTATGGCAAGCCGGAAGCTGAGGCAATATTTCCAAGGACACCCAATCACGGTGGTCAGTTCTGCTCCTTTGGGTGACATTATACAGAACCGGGAGGCGACCGGTCGGATTGCCAAGTGGGCTATCGAGCTCGGGCCGCACGATTTAAGGTACGTACCCCGGACGGCCATAAAATCACAGGCACTTGTCGATTTCATAAACGATTGGACAGAATTACAAGCGCCTGAGGAGAGGCCAGATAACACCTATTGGACCGTTCATTTCGACGGGTCAAGACAATTGGAAGGCTCGGGGGCTGGAGTCGTTTTAACTTCCCCACGAGGAGATAAGTTTTGCTATGTCCTCCGTTTAATGTTCCCCTGTACAAACAATGCGGCTGAGTATGAAGCTTTGCTTCATGGTCTTCGGGTGGCTAAAGAGATGAATCTGAGCAGAGTTAGGTGCTTTGGTGATTCGGATCTGGTGGCTCAGCAGGTATCTGGCACCTGGGATTCTAAGGATCCGCTTATGGCTGCATACCGACGTGAAGTAGATATGGTGGCTGGGCATTTCAAAGGCTATCAAGTGGATCATGTGGACCGCAGAAAGAATGAGGCAGCGGACGCTTTAAGTCGCTTGGGCTCTCAGCGCAAACCGGTCCCACCCAATGTTTTCTTGGATGTATTGTACCACCCATCGGTACAGCTGCCCGGTGAGCTGGAGTTGGCTGTCCCTGATCCGGAGGCTCAATTAGTGGCGGCTCTTCACGCCACCCCGGATTGGACGCTCCCTTACCTGGCATATATGAACCGGGGTGAGTTGCCAGAGGATGAAAGCTTGGCTCGACAGATAGTGCGACGGTCCAAGTCTATGACCATTTTCCAAGGAGAGTTACATCATCGCAGCGTGTCAGGAGCGCTGCAACGGTGCATATCCCCTAAGGAGGGGTGCGAGATTTTACGAGAAATACATGAAGGGGATTGCGGCCACCACGCCGGTTCAAAATCATTGGTGGCTAAAGCGTTCCGCCACGGTTTCTACTGGTTAACTGCTCATGCTGATGCGGAAGACCTGGTCCGGTTATGTGATGGTTGCCAGAAATTTTCCAGACGAGCGCACATACCGGCTCAAGAATTGAGGATGATTCCAATCACTTGGCCGTTCGCGACTTGGGGGCTTGATATGGTTGGGCCTTTTAAGCGTTCCAAAGATAAGAAGACCCACCTACTGGTGGCGGTTGACAAATTTACAAAATGGGTGGAGGCCGAACCTGTCAGTAAGTGTGATGCTGCCACGGCGGTTCGGTTTATAAAGAAGGTGATCTTCCGGTTTGGTTTTCCACACAGCATCATCACAGATAATGGTACCAATCTGTCCAAGGGGGCCATGAAGGAGTTCTGTGCACGGGAGCATATACGGCTTGACGTTTCTTCGGCGGCGCACCCACAGTCTAATGGTCAGGCAGAACGAGCGAACCAAGAGATCTTGAGAGGTATCAAACCCCGGCTTCTGGTCCCTTTGCAAAGGACGCCGGGTTGTTGGGTGGAGGAGCTACCGTCTGTATTATGGAGCATCAACACCACGCCTAACAGATCCACGGGGTTTACGCCGTTTTTTATGGTTTATGGAGCAGAGGCGGTTCTCCCAAGTGATATACGACATGACTCACCTCGCGTGGCAGCATATGTTGAAGCGGATAATGAGCAGGCACGGCAGAACACTCTTGACTTGTTGGATGAGGAGCGTGACTTGGCAGCTGCCCGTTCAGCGATTTACCAGCAAGATCTTCGCCGTTACCACAGCCGTCGGGTTAGGACCAGAACCTTTCAGGAGGGGGATTTGGTGCTTCGGCTCATCCAGGATCAATCTGATCAGCATAAATTATCCCCGCCGTGGGAGGGACCTTTTGTGGTCAGCAAGAATCTGAATAATGGGTCATATTACCTGATTGATATTCGAGAGCGCAAGGATTCACGCACATCAGAGGAGGAAACTAGCAGGCCGTGGAACATAGCTCATCTTCGACCTTATTATACATGAGCCCTGGGCTCTGTTTATGTACATATCATGACCATGTATATATTATGATTAATACAATAAACCGGAGCCTCGAGTAAAACGGGGTCTCTGCTGTTCTTCACATCATGTGTGCTTACCCCTGGAGGTCGTTTCACAGAAATTCAAATTATAGACTCCGGTTTAAAAGCCGGTTCAAGGGAAGATGTTTCCTACAAGGCTGTGAAGCTCTTAATATCCGGTTCAATATCCCGGTTCAAGTATAAGGCTTACTGTTCAAACATAGGCCGCATTCGAGCCAAAGAGAACATAGCCATTCAGCATGAGGCTTCCTGTTCAAACATAGGTCGTATTCGAACCAAAGAGAACATAGCTAAACCCTATAAAGTCAGTTGGGGAC
The DNA here is from genome assembly GCA_032464435.1 of Aegilops umbellulata. Taxonomy (NCBI): domain Eukaryota; kingdom Viridiplantae; phylum Streptophyta; class Magnoliopsida; order Poales; family Poaceae; genus Aegilops; species Aegilops umbellulata. The sequence goes on from CP136055.1 coordinate 353,510,993, forward strand.
CTAGTCGGCCTGAACCGTAGCTACACCTCCGGGGGGCTTGGTCATGTCTTGACGATGGTAATGCCTTCTGGCTGGCATATTTGCCACTGAATCAGTTGGGGACCTAATCGACTTGAACCGTAGATTACGCCTTAGGGGAACTCGGTCATGTCTTGATGATGGTAATGCCTTCTGGTCGGCTTTTTAGCCAATGAATCATTTGGGGGCTTGGTCGTGTCCGAACCAACGCAATGCCACTTGATCGGCCCTTGGCCATTGAGTCACTTGGGGGCTTGGTTGACGAACCAATGCAATGCCATTTGGCCGGCATAATTGCCACGATTCAGTTAGGAACCTAGTCGACCTAAACCGTAGCTACACCTCTTGGGGGCTCGGTTTTGTCTTGACGATGGTCACGCCTTCTGAACGGTTCATAGTAACCACTATTCGCATGCGTTTTACTATCGCGTTGCCTTTTCATATTTGGTTTTGTTTTCTGCCTTTATTGTGGTGTTTTTTGGTTCTTCGGAACGCCAAGTATTCTTAAAACCGATTCAGCTGGCATAGCCTGATCCGTTTTTTAACCCGGAGGCAAATTGCCCGGTTTGGCAAAGGCGCAGCACGGTTCAGGTGGTCGAAAAATCACATTGTGTATTCAGTAAAGACAGGAAACGAAGTTGGAGAACGTCATTGGAAAGAGCATCAGTACCCGTGCGCGAAGGCACATTCAAATGCAGAGGTATTAAACTATCTTATTACAAGGCAACGTAGTGCCTGAATATATTGTTCGTTGACGGATTATAGCTTCACCAAGTAAGGTGAACCGGAGCGCTGATTACGCCTGTTCGCCGCCTCGGTTCGAAGGCTGGGGATCGTCTTGCGCCGCTTCAGCTCCATCTTGGTTACCCATTGGCTGGAAATCAGCAGTGGTCCAGTCGATTCCCATTAGCGCTTGAAAGACGGCTTCTTCATGAATCAGCGAAGACGGTTCAATGTCTGGGGCGTAAGTATGCTTACGGATTGGAGGAACAAGGTTTCCCGCTTCAGGGACCGGGGCAGATACTCGTTTGTTCTGGTTGTCGTATTGGGCTTGGTAACGTGACAGATCTGCTTCCTCCGCCAATTGACAAGCTAGGGGGCGCACCGCCCGGTTTATCGCCCTCAAATCATCTTCACCAAAGTCTGAACCGTCTTCCTTCAAGCTGGGGTATCCTTGGGCCGCTTCGACATGATCGAAATCTGGTACCCACGCTTTGGCCCGGATCAAGGCAGTGATGGCTCCAGTTCGAGCAGCTGATCTTTTCAACTCTTCAATCCGGGCCGGAAGCATGGACAGCCTCTTTAATGTGTCTTGAATCAGAGACGGCGCAGGGTTGTTATGCGATGCAGTGGTGATAGCTCTTTGTGCTCCGGTGTATAACTGTTCAATCAGAGTATAAGCAGCTTTGAGTTTCATCCGCACATCAGAACCCAAGTGTCCAATACGTGAGCCTGTAGTGTTTCAAGGTGGATTACAAACCGGACATAGGGTGTAGCAAACAAGGTACAAATTGGAAGAAGGGCATCGAAAAGTTTACCGAAAACGGCAGAGGTCATGGAGTGTATTTGTCGCTTCACGGTGGATAACTCATCAACCACCGGTTTAAGAGCAGCTTCGGCATTTTCAGCCCTCTTCGTCAAAAGAGCTCTTTCAGTAGCCCAATCGGCTTGCTCCTTTTTGCGGCTTGCTTTCAGCTGCTCCATAACAGTTAAGGCTTTGGTCAATTCCTCCTTTGCTTTTTCAGTTTCAATCTGCTGGGCTTTTAAAGCTTCCTGAAGGTCCGAGACTTGGTTCTCTTTGGTCTTCAAATCCCCCTGCAGCAGGTTATCAACAGTGTTCAGAAAATATTGCACGGTTTGGAAGTATCAACCACACAAGCAAGTTATGTGCTCGATACTTGGGGGCTAATGCATATTTGATTTTAACACAAGTTTTTCATTACGAAAAGTCCCAAGATTAATACAAGTATTTAAGCTTGGCACTTGGGGGCTAATAGTTATCTAATGATGTTTTCTGGTTATGACCTATGTTGAAGCCTTGGGGTTTTCTAAACCGGACTTTAATTGTCAAGGCAGCCTGATCCGGTTTACCATCTCGGTTTGGAAATATTGATAAGCTAAGTTGCAATGGAATGAAGCACAAGGGAGTTACCTCAAGTTTCTCCTTCATCATCTTGATCATGCCAGCTTCATAATCCCGACTGGTGTACAGTCGGTTCAGGTACCCAGAATAAAGATCCGGGGCGCTTAAGGCGGCGTACGTAGAAGAGTCAAGGTCCCATTTGCCCTTCACGGCCGAGATTTCGTCCTTGGCAGTATGCTTGGCTAAGGTAGCAGTGTTCCCCGGTTCAGAGTGACCGATGCCGGTAATCACAACATCATCATCCTTGGAATCGCTGCTCTGCAGTGGCCCTGTCGGTTTATCAGCAGTTCCAGAAGGGGGGATGGATTCCTCAACCCGAACAGGACTGACAGGCGGATCAGTATGGCTGGCAGGTTCGATAATCCTTTCTTCGGCGCAGGTATCATCTTGCGGAGATAGATAATTCTGAGTATCTTCACGACCCAGAACGTCAGCACCAGGAGTTTTCTCCGGTTCAGGAGCGGCAGTTCCTCCAGCCGGGTTATCCAGACGAGCCTTCTTGCTCGGTCTAGGTTTGGCCCTGGAAAAAGCCCAAAGATTGGAAAAAACGGTATAAGATGGATTAAGAGACCCATACAGAGATATGTTGTGATCGGTCCAACTTACCCAATAACTGTCTTCAACGGTGGCAGTTGAGTGGCTGAAGATTCACCGGAAGAGGAATGGGAAGTGACCTGATAATCGGAGTCAGATGGATTTAGAGGCTGACGAGTTAAACCTGCTTTAGGAGGAAAGCTAGCGCGTAAATCGGAGACCTCTGAGCGGCGTTTCCGAACCGGTCTGTTCGGTAAACCGGCGGAGGTGACTACCTGGCCGCTATGTCGGGTGGTGCGTCGAGCTTCATGTTGCTGGGTCTTCACAAGAAATTTGGGATCCAAGTAAGCAAGAGGGTGAGAAAATTTAATTCTCCGGTTTGCTTGGCGAGGTTTTTTCAAAGGCAAAGGAACGGCATCAGAAGAAAGAATAGTTACCTCTGGGCCTTCGGCATGGCTCATTTCAGCGTCGTCCTGACAAATATCATCATCAATAAGGCGTATAAAAAGCAAACCAACTGAATCGAGGTCTACCCCGAGGTCCGGATTACCCACATCATCCTCCTCTAAATCCGGAGTATTGGAAGCGGTGTTCCTTTTCCTCTGGGCAGGCTTCTTCACCCTCATCTTGTGTCGGGTTACCTTTTCGGTCGGCTCTTGTAACTTCTTGCTCCAAAATGGATCATCTCCCTGTCTCAGGAAGGACTGGAGTTAGCAATATGTGTATAAGAAGATCATAAGTTCTATAACAAACCGAGGGGAGATACTTACAGCAGGTGGCTTGTTTGTGGCACAAAATGGAAGCAGGCCGGTTCGGGCGCAAACATGCTCCGGTTCGTTCAGCATCTTTTTCACGGCTTCAGCGACTTCGTCCTCCGTCAGCTGAATGTTGCAGTGCCTCAAAGGATCATCAACCCGACCCGTGTATTGGCACATCAAACCGGAGCGGATGCTAAGGGGCAGGATGCTCCATGAAATCCAGCAACGAGCAAGATCAACCCCCGTTAAACCATTAGCCATGAAGGCTCTGAGCTTGGACAGCTGAGGGGCATACTTACTCCTCTCTTTGGCAGTTAGCCGTGGGGGGAAGGGGTGAGTGTTGCTAAGTCTCTCTGGACGGAAACCGGGCAGTGGATTTTCTTCAGCAGGGGAAGTATCCTTGCAATAGAACCAAGTGCAATTCCATTCTTGCGGATGACTATGCAGCTTGGCGTGAGGATAAGTCACCTCTTTCCTCTTCTGAATCGCCATACCACCCAGTTCCATATTAGGGCCGTCGGTAAATTCAGTACGTCGATTCAAATGGAAAAAGTCCCGGAACAGCTCTACAGTAGGTTCTTCTTGGAAGTACGCCTCGCAAAGTACTTGAAAATGGCAGATATTCGTGACTGAATTTGGACCAACATCTTGTGGGCGCAGCCTAAAGTTAGCCAAGACGTCCCGATAAAATTTTGAACCGGGTGGATTAAACCCCCGGGCCAGGTGATCCGCAAACACCACCACTTCTCCCTCCTGCGGGGTAGGAGGACATTCATCTCCTGGAACCCTCCAATGGATGGTACTTTTGCTACTCAAAGCACCAGTCAGAACTAAGTTGTTTAGTTGGGTCTCAGTGATGCAAGAGGGAACCCAGTTGCATTCATACACCTGTTTTGCCATGAGGAAATCTATAAGGCAAAGGTATTCCGGTTTGAGAGCAAGTATGATTGTAAACCGAAGATGCTCTTATATAGAGTCAGGTTATCTACAATAATATCAACCGGCGGTTCATCAAGGGGACTAATGGATGTGTAGATCGGTTTGTTCGCTTTGCTAAGAGTTAAACCGACCAGATCTAAACAGTCGTGAGTATGAAAGCAGAAACAGATCCCGTACGGATTCTTTCAAAGCAACGGATCTACAGCTAGGGCGAAAAAGAAATAAAAACAGGTAATATGAAGTCGGGCTCACAGCAGAACAACATAAGTTCGACAAGCAGGAACAAGAGTGAGATCTAAGGAAATGAGTGCAGATTTATGGCGACTGCTAAGAGGAACTACAAATCCAGATACAGGTATCATCATCTGTTCGCAAAGGCTGCTATGGGGATGAGCAAGAAACAGTAGCAGGACGATGAACCCTAGAACAGATCTAAAACAACAAGAACAGGGGCCTTACCGGGGTCCGAACAGATGGGGAAGGTCGCCGCGGTGCTCTGATCCGATCAGGTTGATGCAGCGGCCGGAGTTGATGCAGCAGCTGACGGCGGCGGCGGAGCTCTGAGGTCTGGGTCGCGAGGAAGACGAAGAAGGGGAGGAAAGGAAGATGGCCTTCAAGTCCTATTTATAAGGCGCGGCGCGCGTGTCAGGCGCGCGAATCCAGGGGCCGCAGATTTTGGAAGCCCAGCAGTCGCCCTGATTCTTGCGGGTTAGCGAAAGGAGACGGTAGCTTGCGCTGACGTCATATCGGTTTACCACAGCAAGAGGAGACGGAGAAATGACGGTTTAACAAGTCACTGGAAGACATTTGAAGACAGAAATTCTTATTAAGGATTGACATGAACCTGTTCAAATCAATCTGGGGCCTAATGTTGGGGATGTTGCTATCCGGGGTAAACCGGCCTGCAGGGCCCGGGTTACCTCCGTCAACAGACCCGAGATGTTAAAGCCCAAGGAGAGATAGAAGGGCCTAAGGCCCATAATCGGTTTAAAGGTTTATAGTGTAAACCGGCCTGATGTAAACTTGTATTGTAAGTTAGGAATAGAGAGACCGACCCGGGCACGTTTATGAGCCAGAGGTTGGGACTTTGCAGACCGACGGGCGTCACCCATGTATATAAGGGGATGACCCGGCGGCGGTTTGGGGACAGAGAAGAAGAACTCGAGGTTTAGGCAAAGCATATCGCTCCCTAAGCCCTCGAAACCCATCAATCCCATCACAACTAGACGTAGGCTTTTACCTTCATCGAAGGGGCCGAACTAGTATAAAAACCGTGTCCTTGTGTCCACTTTAACCCCTTCAAGCTAACCCGTTGTGATGGCTCCACGACTAAGTCCTCTTACTAGGACATCTGCCGTGACAAATCCACGACAGACTCTTTCTGATGTTATGATAAATTGCAATTGCTTCAATGACCGAGATTATAGTTTGTTAGTTCTCAATAATGTTTCTGATTCATACTTTGCATTGTGAATAGATTATTACTTGAGCATAAGAAATCATATGACATTATCCATATATGTTACTGTTATGAGAATGTTCATGATGCCCTCATTTCTGTATTTTATTTTATAGACACCTCTACTTCTAAACATGTGGACATATTTATCGTTATCGGCTTTCGCTTGAGGACAAGCAAGGTCTAAGCCTGGGGGAGTTGATACGTCCATTGTGCATCATGCTTTTATATCGATATTTATTGCATTATGGGCTGTTATTACATATTATATGCCACAATACTTATGCCTATTCTCTCTTATTTTACAAGGTTTACATAAGGAGGGAGAATGTCGGCAGCTGGAATTCTGGGCTGGAAAAGGAGCAAATATTAGAGACCTATTCTGCACAACTCCGAAAGTCCTGAAACTCCACAGAAGTTGTTTTTGGAAATAATGAAAAATACTGAGCGGAAGAAATACCAGAGGGGCCCACACCCTGGCCACGAGGGTGGGGGCGCGCCCCTGCCTCGTGGGCCCCTTGTTGGCCCTCCGGTGTCCATCTTCTGCTATATAAAGTCTTTTGTCCGAAGAAAAATCATAAGCAAGCTTTCGGGACGAGACTCTGTCGCCACGAGGCGGAACCTTGGCGGAACCAATCTAGTGTTCTGGCGGAGCTGTTTTGTCGGGGACACTTCCCTCCGGGAGGGGGAAATCATCGCCATCGTCATCACCAACGCTCCTCTCATCGGGAGGGGGCCAATCTCCATCAACATCTTCACCGGCACCATCTCCTCTCAAACCCTAGTTCATCTCTTATATACAATTCTTGTCTCTAAGTCTGGGATTGGTACCTGTAGGTTGCTAGTAGTGTTGATTACTCCTTGTAGTTGATGCTAGTTGGTTTATTTGGTGGGAGGTCATATTTTCAGATCCATTATGCATATTAATACTCCTCTGATTATGAACATGAATATGCTTTGTGAGTAGTTACGTTTGTTCCTGAGGACATGCGAGAAGTCTTGCTATTAGTAGTCATGTGAATTTGGTATTCGTTTGATATTTTGATGAGATGTATGTTGTCTCTCCTCTAGTGGTGTTATGTGAACGTCGACTACATGACACTTCACCATTATTTGGGCCTAGAGGAAGGCATTGGGAAGTAATAAGTAGATGATTGGTTGCTAGAGTGACAGAAGCTTAAACCCTAGTTTATGCGTTGCTTCATAAGGGGCTGATTTGGATCCATATGTTTCATGCTATGGTTAGGTTTACCTTAATACTTCTTTTGTAGTTGCAGATGCTTGCAATAGGAGTTAATCATAAGTGGGATGTTTGTCCAAGTAAGGGCAGCACCCAAGCACCAGTCCACCCCACATATCAAATTATCAAAGTACCGAACGCGAATCATATGAACGTGATGAAAACTAGCTTGACGATAATTCCCATGTGTCCTCGGGAGCGCTTTTCTCAATATAATAGTTTGTCCAGGCTTGTCCTTTGCTACAAAAAGGATTGGGCCACCTTGCTGCACTTTGTTTACTTTTGTTACTTGTTGCTCGTTACAAATTATCTTATCAGAAAATTATCTGTTACCTATAATTTCAGTGCTCGCAGAGAATACCTTGCTGAAAACCGCTTATCATTTCCTTATGCTCCTCGTTGGGTTCGACACTCTTACTTATCAAAAGGACTATGATAGATCCCCTATACTTGTGGGTCATCATGCACATCGCTTCAGTGTTGCAGGTCAAGATAGACATGTCAGCACCGAGAGGCTGCAGCTCGCCACTCAACATGATCGGTGGTGCGCCACAAAGCAAGCTAGGCGCATCCGCGTGGATAGGCTACGGCTTGCCGCACACAGAGACTGTTGGAGCACCGCAGAGCAAGAGGCGTGTCGTGCTGCACAGCAAGAGCGGATCCATCGGCACTTGCCTGCTATCCGACAGGGCATCGCAGCTTGGTACATGGCCCATTAGTAGCCCCATTCCTTGCCAGGAGTGGGCAGAGGTTGTCTGCGCTGTACTTGCACCAAATGTCGGCCGCGTCGTACTTGCACTAGACGACCGTCGTGCCGTTCACAAGGGTCATGCCATTTGCCTTGTTCGCGGCCCGCTCAATGCCAACAAACTGGTCGTTAGGCTCGACTGCCTCGTTGGCCCAGGTGTACACCTAGGCACAGTAGAGGAACATGGCCATCACATCCTCGAGCTGGCGATCTCTGATGAAATAGCCAAGTTGGAGCTCGAGATCGCGCTCCAGATATATCACGAGCATGTCGACTGCTTGGACGAATGCTTGCACGAGTTCAGGCAGAGCCAAGAGCTATCGTAGGCATGGCTGCTGGTCATGGACACATTTTATTTTGTTGAGTCGTTTCAATGTTGATCGCTATGTATTCACAACAATCATAATATTGCTCTTTTTATTGCTATATGTGATGATACTTAACTACTATGTACAATGCATAAAATTGAAAACGAAAAATAGTAAAACTAATAATCCCTCCTTAGGGGGCAGTATTCCAGCAGCCCCTCGCCAGCAGCTCCCTGGTGCGTGGCGGCTTCCTAGTGCAGAGGTAGTACTCTGCCTCCTCTGCCTCGCAGCGCTTAACATGTCGATCTGCCTCTTGCTGGCGGACGTGCATGAACGATCTTGCCATTTTGTTGGGCGCCCGCCGTAGCTCCTCGCGATAGCACGCTGGAGCTTATCGGCCCACCTCATGCAACAATGAGGCGCCTAGTGCCTTTGGCCTTCCAGTGAAGTATAGACCGTCTTCGTACACCTCCTCCGCACGTCGACGCGCCCGCCCCCAAGATCCACCGCCTCCTTTTCCCAGGCGGCTTCACGGGCCGCCTGGTACCTGGCTTCCTTCTCCACCATCTCCTTCTTGAATGCCACTTATCTGGCTTTCTCAGCCAGCAATAGCGCCTTCCATAGACAAAGATTGTACTGGCCCCAAAACCACTCCAAATTTGAGGGGTCCGGCGCAACCTCATCTGGCAGTGCATAGGAGTCCTCCTCGTCTCTGCTCTATGACTGAACGTCCTCACGGGGCGGCGCCTCCTTGTCGGTGCGTGGGCAGATCGGTGGCGCCATGGAAGAGTTTTGAGAGGGGGGGGAGCGAGGAGAGGATGTAGATGAGAATGCAGGCAGGACGACATGAGCAGAGTAGTATTCATTGGCGGCCAGAATCTAGATCGATGAGAACAATACACACATCGGTCGCCGGAATTTACGAGCATTGTAGCTTGAATTGCACACGATTCCCGCAGCAAAAGCCATGTGTGAAATTAATTGCTGACGGTTTCCAATACATAACCGTGTCTGATCAACAACCCGCGCCAGCCACCACTCACCTTCCAAACCTCGAGGTGCGAAATAGAGTGCCAATCGTGTGGGGACCGGTTGTCTTGCCAGATATTTACATTTTCTTTCCAAATGTAAGGCACGAATGCTTATTTTGTGTTACCATGAGATTATTGTATAATGTAATGTAATACATAAATGATTTTTCCAACCCATGATGGTTTGCTGTTGCATGTACATGTGGTTCAATTTGAATTACGACCATTAAATGACTAGAAAATCACTTAAATGTCTTAAAAGGGTCAAATGCCCCCTGAAATTTCTTTTAACATGACAGTTGTATTGGTGCATGTTAACGGTAGAAAAAGTTTCGAGGCCATATGAGAAAGCTACCACCGGTTCCTCATCAAACATGCATTGTTCCCTCTCGGAACCACGAGTCTTCTCGTGAAATGCTCTGGTTTGTGAGGTGTGTGTGTCAAAACTTTCGTCGAACATGCCAATTTTTTTACCACGACATCTTGGTGCATGCCATTACATCAAGCAATGTTCCCTATATTTCTGATCATTTTTGAATTTTTTGGAACTTAAAAGCCATGGCACTTGATGCTTGTGGCCAAGCCGTGACACCGATATGTTTGAAAATTCCTTCCAATTTACTTCACAGGGCATTAACTCGCACATGAGGACACAAATATGATATTCCAAACCGTTATGGTTAGTTGTTGCATGTACATGTAGTTCAAATTTGAATTACGGTCATTAAATGGTTAGAAAATCACTTAAATGTCTTAAAAAGGTCAAACGACCCTTGAATTTTTTAAAATTTTAACATGATAGTTGTATTAGTGCATGTTAACGACAGAAAAAAGTTTTGAGGCCATACGAGGAAGCTACCGCCGGTTCGTCATCAAACATGCATTGTTCCCTCTCGGAACCACGAGTCTTCTCGTGAGATGCTCTGGTTTGTGAGGGGTGTGTGTCCAAACTTTCATCAAACAGGCCAAATCTTTTACAACGACATATTGGTGCATGCATTACATCAAGGAAGGTTCCGTGTGTTTCTGACCATTTTTGAAAGTTTTGGGATTTAAAAGCCATGGCACTCGATGCTTGTGTCCAAGCCATGACACCAATATGTTTGAAAATTTCTTCCAGTTTACTGCACAGGGCATTAACTCCCACACGAGGACACAAATATGATTTTCCAAACAACTATGGCTAGCTGTTGCATGTACATGTAGTTCAAATTTTAATTACGGTCGTTAAATGGCTAGAAATCACTTAAATGTCTTAAAAAGGTCAAATGACCACTGAAATTTTCCAAATATTAACATGACAGTTGTATTAGTGCATGTTAACGGTAGAAAAAGTTTCAAGGCCATACGAGGAAGCTACCGCCGGTTCATCATTGATATGTCTCCAACATATCTATAATTTTTTATTGTTCCATGTTGTTATATTATCAATCTTGGATGTTTTATATTCATTTTATAGGAACTTTATATCATTTTTTGGGATTAACCTACTGACATAGTGCCCAATGTCAGTTGTTGTTTTTTGATTGTTTTTTCACTTCGCAGAATATCGGTACCAAACGAAGTCCAAATGCCATGAAACTTTTTGGTGATTTTTTTCTGGACAGAAGACTACTTGGGAGCGAAGGAAGTGCCCGAGGGGAGGCCCATGGGCCCCACAAGACCCTAGGGCGCGCCAGAGGCCCCTAGCGCGCCCTGGTGGGTAGTGGGGCCCACAGGCCCCCCCTCTCCACCGCCTATCAGCTCTATAAATACTCTAAACCCCCCAAAACCCTAGGGGAGCAGAGAGATTATAGTTTCCACCGCCGTAAGTTCCAGAACCATGAGATCCAATCTGGAGGATTTTTCTGGCACCTTGCCGGAGGGGTCAACATCACGGAGGGGTTCTTCATCAACACCCTTGCACCTGCGATGATGCGCGAGTAGTTTACCACAGACCTACGGGTCCGTAGGCAGTAGGTAGATGGTTTCTTCTCTCTTTTTGATCTTCAATACAATGATCTCCTCTATGTTCTTGGAGATCTATTTGATGTAACTCTTTTTTGCGGTGTTTTGGGGATATAACTATTTGTGTAAGCCGCACAGGAGGGGCCCGGTTACGCAAAGAGAGGTTCATTAGAAGCCCAAGACCCAGCATGAGGATGGCGGTTCATAGGGTTTAAAGCCCACGGGCGGCCTAAGGCCCATAGTGACAAACCGCCATGATGGCATGACTTGTAACATAAGGTAGAAGTAACTAGTCACCGAGCCGGACACTGTTTAGGAGCCGACTGGGACTCTGTAGGCTGTAGTGCGTCAACTCGTGTATATAAGGGGACGACCCGCCGGTGGCTTAGGGCAAGAAACAACCAATCGAGAACCGGGCATAGCGTATCTCGCTCCCTGGTCATCGAAACCTCAAGCAATACCAACCCAACTAGACGTAGGCCTTCCTTCACCGTAAGGGGCTGAACTAGTATAAACCTCTCGTGTCCTTTGTCCCAATTAACCCCTTTAAGCTTCCTAGTTGCGATGGCTCCACGATTAAGTCCTTGCAAGAGGACATCTGCCGTGACAATTCCACGAAAGTTGGCGCCCACCGTGGGGCCAGCGCATAGTGGATTTGAGTTCTTGAAGGGCAGCTTCGAAGGGCTCAAGGGATACGCAGTTGGCCGGATGACCAAGAGTCATCGCGGCAAGATCTACATCGACAATGAAGGCTGGGGCCCCGATGCCGGCTCAATTGAGTACGGGTACCGGGTCCCCTTTGGCGGAATTCACGTCTTCATCGGCCGGATTGGTGAGCCGGGCCCTGAGCCGGACAATTGCACCGACCTCATCGAGACGGCTCAGCGCGCGAGACCCGCCCGGGCTCAACCCATCGTGAAACGTGCCTTCGTGGGCTGCATCCACGGAGGGGAAATTTCTGAAGGATCTAAAGATGATGGTGAGCCGGCCGTCCTCTCCGATGGTGATTCGTCCGCCGGTTCAGCAGATTCGCTATACCCAGTGCAAGATGGCAGGCTTGGGGGCTGTTTCGATGGCAGCACTATTCCGGACCTCTCTGAGTCGCCAAACTGGGCAGGAGTATTTATGGCTGGTACTCAACCCGGCCAAAATTCTACGGCCTCAGCAGCGATAACGTCCGGGTTAGGGGCAGCTGGGGCAGGAGGCCCTGTGCCCTCGCCGGCTCTGGTGCTGATGGATCTCATGGATAAACTTACGACCCTATTAACCACCACAGTTATCCCTGCGAATCAAGATGAGCATAATGCAGAGGTGGCACAGGTTCGTGAGGAGATAGCTCGGGCTAAAGAGGCTTTAGCAGCTGAGGAAGTCAGGTTAGCCACAGAACGGGCGGCTTTGGATGCTCGGGCACAACAACTCCAGTCAGAGGCTTTCCAGCTTACCATGAGCCTGAACGCGTCTAACGAGGTGATGAGGAGAAGGCATCAGAAAACTCAATCCCGTTTACCTCTGGTTTACGATCCACGGAACCTCTTCGCGACGCCTGGAGCTGGTCAAAGTAACCCGCCAGAGGTCAATCATTTTATGACAGCCGGGGGGCCGGTTCAACCTCAGGTGACGGCACCTCTTCAGGGGAATATGGCACCACCTCGTTATGTGCTGATACCACCGGGTCACTTCTCCAACCCCATGGAGAACTTAATTGCAGCGTCGGCACGTTTGGCGGCTCTTCTAGTGGACGGTGATGATCCGACAGCAGTGGAGACACGGAGGATCAGAGATCTCGTTCAGACGGCCCTGGCTCAGCAAGAGACCTATTCTTATAGCCGGGACAGGATTCATTCAACCCCACCACCCTGGTTAGCTCCGACTCGTCCAAACCGGAGCCCGAGTTACAGCAGGCACATGGAGTCAGAGGCTTTGTCCAGCAACGCTCAACGCCGTAACCAGCCCGGCGGTTATAACCCGGTGCAGGACCGAATACGTCAGGAGGACGAGCGGGCGGCTCAACTGGTGGCTCAGCTGACGGCTCAGGAGGCCCTTCCGGATTACCCGACAACTTCTGTTGAGGCAGGAGTAGCCACCAGAACCGGCGGCGTCCCTTGTTTAGTGCTGGCTCTACGTAATGTGCGTTTGCCCAAGGATTTCAAAGGGCCTCGAAAGGTGCCGAATTATACGGCCGACTTACAGCCTGGGGCATGGATCGAAAGTTATGAGATGGCCATGGAACTGTTGGAGGTCAGCGACGTGGCGATGGCCAAGTACTTCACCATGATGTTGGATGGAACAGCCCGGTCTTGGTTAAAGGGCTTGCCGCCCAATTCCATTAGTTCATGGGCCGAGTTAAAGGCCCGGTTCATCCAGAACTTCAAGGATACTTGTAAGCAATCTATGTCAATTGTGGACTTAACAAATTGTAAGCAAGAGGAGGGTGAATCCACAACTCATTGGGTGCGTCGGGTCAAGGAGATTATACATTCGTATGACAAGATGGATGCCGGCTCTACAGTCCTCATGTTAGAGAAGAATTGCCGTTTTGAGACGCTGAGACAGAAACTGGGGCGCCTTAAGCGTGATTGCAATGATATGGGTACGCTGATGACAGCTTTAGTCAAATACGCCGACTCTGACAGTACCAAGGATCCCGCGTCTGATGAGGAAAAGACAGGGAAGGGAAAGAAGAGCGGCAATGGAAAGGGTCAGCAGCATAACCTGACGAATCAAGGAGGCAATAAGCATAAGGCGGAGGGTAACCCAGAGTTTGTGGCTAACGCCAATGCACAGGGTAACAATCAGAGACGTAAGGGAAAACCGCCCCCTCGATCTGGTGGGTCAGGTCCATCTCTTGAGCAGCTACTCAATGAGCCCTGCCCGAGGCACGACACCCGGGAGCGACCCGCTACCCACTTGTGGAAAGATTGTGCCATCATGAAGGCTTTCAAGAATTCCAACACGTTTGATGGCAATCATGGGTCGGGCGGCGGCTCAGGTGCTAGCGGCTTTCATGGCCCGGGCGGAGGTTCAAATTCCGGCTTTCAGGGAAATCAAGGCGGCTATAATCAACAACAGTCTGGTCAAGGAGGACAGCAGCAACAGCAGTCGGGTTATCAGAGCCATCCAAAATAGCTGAATAGTGGGCAGTATCATGTGTTCACCACTAGCTTGTGCAAACGTGACCAGAAACTTCATAAAAGGGCTGTGAACTCTGTTGAGCCGGCAGTTCCTCGTTACCTGAGGTGGTCAGAGCAGCCTATTGTATGGAGCAGGGAAGATCACCACCCCGGGTTGATAATCCGGGTCAATTACCTTTGGTGGTGGCGCCTCAGGTCAGTGGATATAAATTCACCAAAGTACTCATGGATGGAGGTAGCAGCATCAATATCCTCTATTATGAAACCTTTCGACGCATGGGTTTGTCGGTGGGAAACGACACCTATGGGATCACAGGAATCCCTACTACGGTTGCGGGGCGCGGGGTTGTGAAAAGAGCGGATCAAACAGATAGCACACGGTTCCTTTACCCAGGTTCGGGCCACAAGGATGCGTAAAACCCTACTCCTGCTTTGGTGGATTGTATATCTGAGTTCCTGAGCTAGCTATGGGGCGTCGAGAGCTCCAAAAAGCCGAATCCTTCTCCTGGTCGCCTTGGGCCTCCTTTTATAGGAAAGGGGTTGCCATAGTGGCACACAGGAGGTGGAAAGGGTACAGTAGTGCGAGGTTATCCTTCACATTACATGACATGGCGCATTTAATGTGCCTTGCTTAGGTGTCCTTGCTTTATCGAGGGCGGAGGAGAGCCCTGTCTCGTCCGTCGCCGCTCCCTCTCGCGTCGACACGTGCCTTGGCCAACGGTGCTTGTGGTGCCATGTAGGCAGGTAGACAGCTGAGGTGGCGCAGTGGTGGATCTCCACGAAGATCTGCATGCCGCCACGCAGGTGCTTGCCCAGCTAGTTGGGTTGGCAGCTGCATGCGAATGGCGGTGGGGGCATGACTGGCGCGGGCCTGATGGTGGCCCTATGACGTCCTTGGCAAGGGCCTTGCTGCGGCCCCGACAAGGGTCTTGCCGCGGCGCCTGCTGTCATCCCCGGCAAGGCTCTTGCCGGGGGCCTTGTGGTCCTCCTTGGCTGGGATCCCGCCAAGGATCATCATCTTCTTAAGTGGGTATCTGGTCTTGAATGTCTTCACAAAGATCTGCATGCCACCACGGGGATGTCTCCCGAATCCTTGCCCCATGGGAACAGTGGACTCAAGGGTGACCTCGCTCCGTAGGTGGGAGGCGAGCTGCCACAGCAAGGATCTTGCCGGGCTAGCTAAAGCTGCCCCCGGCAAGGATCTTGCCGGGGGGGTCTGCTTTGTCCCCTTTGCTCTTTGTGGTCTTGGCGTCGTTCTACTTCCCTTCAGCTTCGGCCTTACCATGGCTTACCTCCCTTGACGTGCTTGGTGTGGCGGCGCTCGCGGCTCAGACTGCCCGTGCACAGTTATAGGGGTACAAAAAGTGAACCCCCCTTTTTGTACACCGACAGGAGCCCCCGGGCCTGGGCCACACCTAAGCACCACGCGTTGTTGGGCTAGGCCCAAGAACGGTGTGCGGGCAGGCGGGGCGGTTTTTACCGCGGTAAGTTCCTTCGCGCGCTGCGCTTCCCATGCGTCCCGCGCGTGGCGCGGCGTGGGGAGGCGTGCATGACGTGGGCGGCATGCGTGGAGCTGAGCTCTGCACGCATGCGTCATGTCGTAGTAAAAGGGGGCGGTTCGTGCCTTCCCCATAAACGGAGGGAGGCGTGGAGGCGCGACCCTTTCACTGGACGGGGCCGAGGCGTGGTCTTCAAGGCGTCGTCTCCCTTTGATCACGGGGTGGGGAGAGGTCGCCTCACCCGTCGCCTCGGTCCTGCACGCTCGCCACATGGCGCCCATGCGCTTGGGGTGGCAGTCGGTGGAGGCGAGAAACCGGGCTATCCCGGGTTGGGGCAGCTGAAAGCACAAGTGCTCCCTGGGTGGTTTTGGTAATTAATGTCAACATATCTCTTGTTGGACTAACACTTTTACCTAGCATGTTTCAGATAAGTTCAACAATGGAGTGGCATGGACTAGAGGATGTGGAACCCCTTCAAGATGCTAAGGACAAAGGATTGGCTCAAGCTTCAAGAACAAGACTCTATATTTTATACTTTAGTGATCCAAGATCACATTGAGACCATAGGAAAAGCCAATACTATTAAGGAGGGATGAGGTGTTGCTTTATGAGCCTCTTGCTTCATGTGCTTAGTGATATGCTCCAAAATCCTCAACTACCTTTCCATATTCACATATGACCCAAACCTAAAGTCAAACTCGGCCCCACCGATTCTTTCTATCCGGAGCCACCGAGTTTCACATATCATAGCCACTGCCACAAACCCTAGCAAATCGGTTTCACCGATAGGGATCTCGGTCTCACCGAGATGGGATTGCAATCTCACTATGTATGTCCATTGCCGAAATCGGTCTCACCGAGTTGGGCAGTCAGTACTACCGAGATTAGAATGCAAATTCTCTGGTTAGCTTATTACCAAAATCGGTCCCACCGAGTTTGTGTAATCGGTCTCACCGAGTTTTGCCTGACCAACTCTCTGGTTAGCTTATTACCAAAATCGGTCCCACCGAGTTTGTGTAATCGGTCACACCGAGATTACGTTATGCCCTAACCCTAACCATATCGGTCCTACCGAGTTGCATCTCAGTCCCACCGAAAATCCTAACGGTCACTAGGTTTGCTGAATCGGTCCGACCGAGTTTAACGATTCGGTCCCACCGAGTTTAGCAGATTGTGTGTAACGGTTAGATTTTGTGTGGAGGCTATATATACCCCTCCACCCACTCTTCATTCATGGAGAGAGCCATCAGAACAGATCTTCACTTACAATACACATTTTCTGAGAGAGAACCACCTACACTTGTGTTGACCTCAAGATATTCCATTCCTACTATATGAATCTTGATCTCTAGCCTTCCCCAAGTTGCTTTCCACTCAAATCTTCTTTCCACCAAATCCAAATCCTATGAGAGAGAGTTGAGTGTTGGGGAGACTATCATTTGAAGCACAAGAGCAAGGAGTTCATCATCAACACACCATTTGTTACTTCTTGGAGAGTGGTGTCTCCTAGATTGGCTAGGTGTCACTTGGGAGCCTCCGACAAGATTGTGGAGTTGAACCAAGGAGTTTGTAAGGGCAAGGAGATCGCCTACTTCGTGAAGATCTACCGCTAGTGAGGCAAGTCCTTCGTGGGCGACGGCCATGATGGAATAGACAAGGTTCCTTCTCCGTGGACCCTTCGTGGGTGGAGCCCTCCGTGGACTCACGCGACCGTTACCCTCCGTGGGTTGAAGTCTCCATCAACGTGGATGTACGATAGCACCACCTATCGGAACCACGCCAAAAACATCCGTGTCTCCAATTGCGTTTGAATACTCCAAACCCTTCCCTTTACATTCTTGCAAGTTGCATGCTTTACTTTCCGCTGCTCATATACTCATTGCATGCTTGCTTGATATGTATTGTGTTTGTTAAACTTGTGCCTAAACTCCACCTAAACTTAAGAACTTTAAAAACTGCAACTTTTGGTACTTAGTGTCTAAACCCCCCTCTGGACACCTCTTCTCGATCCTCTCAATTGGTATCAGAGCTTTGGTCTCCATTGCCTTAGTTTAAACACTTTTGGAGGAAGATGGATGTGTCTACTTTAGGGAGTCTTAGACATAGAGTGCCCATTCTTGATGGAGAATATTTTCATTAGTGGAAAAATGAAATGCTTGAGATTTTCAATGAATATCATTTGAACAAGTACATTGCTAATCCTTGTGCACCTCATATTGATCCTTTGCACCCTACCCTAGATGAAGATATTGACATGATTCGCAATCTTAGAACTGTTGAGCTCACCATTAGAGGATTGCCCAAAAATTTGATTGCTAGTTTGCCTACTCTTAAGTGTGCCTATACTATATGGAAATTTCTTGAGGAACGATTTCCCGATTATTCCTTGAAAAATTTAGACGAAATTCTCCATAAATCTATTGCCTTGAGTAAGATGAACTCTAGTGATCCTAGTTTTGGTGATTGTCTATTTGAGCTTACCAATCGCATGCATGCTAAAGGAAATGTTGGAATCATTAGTGATATCATATCCGAAGCTATAAGAATTCATAAAGGTTACCACTTTGATGATCATGTACCTAATGAATTACCCTCTCTAGGATTTGATCAATCACAAGATGATGTTGAACATGGATATTATGATGAAGATGATGATAGTGACTATGAACTTGATGATGCAATGAGACATTTTGGTCTTATGGCAAATCTTCGCGGCTACATGGCTGGAGGAAAGGAATGGGTCCTTGATAGTGGATGTACGATTATATGACCGGAGATGAAGAGATGTCCCGTGAGCTTGCTGAAAATGACGACCCTCGAAAATATGTCACCTTTGGTGATAATTCAAAGGGTAAGGTGGTTGGCCTTGGTAAGGTGGCCATCTCACACGATAGCTCCATACAAAATGTCATGCTTGTTGAATCCCTTGGATACAATTTACTTTCAGTTTCTAGACTTGCGGATTTCGGTTTCAATGTCTTATTCACTGAAGTAGATTGCCAAGTGTTTCATAGAGACAATTATAAAATGGCCTTTACCGGTATACGTAGAGGAGATCTTTACATTGTTGATTTCACTAAAAAGGCTCAACCTAAAACTTGCTTAATTGCTAAATCTTCTAAAGGCTGGTTGTGGCATAGAAGACTAGGTCATGTTGGAATGCGAAATCTGATAAGCTTATTAAAGGTGATCATATCCTTGGAATAAAAGATGTTGTATTTGACAAGGATAGACTTTGTAGTGCTTGTCAAGTAGGGAAACAAGTTGGAGGAAGTCACCGCGCAAAGAACATCATGACCACAAGAAGACCACTCGAGCTACTTCACATGGATCTCTTTGGTCCAAATGCATACAAGAGTCTCGGTGGTAACTCATTTGGTCTAGTCATAGTTGATGATTTTTCAAAATTCACGTGGGTGTTCTTTCTTGATGACAAGTCACAGGTCCAAAAGATCTTCAAAAACTTCGCTAGGAAGGCCCAAAATCAGTTTGACATGAAGATCAAGAAGGTTCGGAGTGACAACGGAACGGAGTTCAAGAACGCAAATGTGGACACCTTTCTTGACGAAGAAGGGATTTCACACGAGTTCTCGGCTACGTACACACCTCAACAAAATGGTGTTGTTGAGAGGAAGAACCGGACTCTTATCGAGATGGCAAGAACGATGCTTGATGAATACAAGACGCCAAAGCACTTTTGGGTGGAAGCGGTTGTCGGAGTATTGGGCCACGGGTAGGCTAACCCGAGACCCAGAACCTTTCAAGACATCGGGGCAGGCTACGCCCCTCAAAGAATCCCAAGACGATCAGCCGACTCCGGGAGTCGGCCGCAGCATCGCCGACACCCAGTCACGGCTGAGTCCCAGAGATGGCTGTGACTCCCGATCGGCGACTCCAGGGAGGCCGACTATGGGGAGTCGGCCCGCGACTTCACCACTCTCTACCTTCGAGAGGAAGGACGAGACCGGGGATGGCCGGAGTACGGCCCTCCCCTACGTTGATTACCAGGGGCAGGTATGGCTACAGTATGCCATACCGGAGGAGAGCTCCGTCCGGCGCGGCACTGTCGCCATACCGGCCCTGACGACCGCCCTGACGATGGAGCACTGTTCCCACGTTGGCCCGCATGTACGGCCTGGAGAAGGCGGGCCCCGCTAGTCAGCGGGGGGGGGGGGGGGGGGGGGGGGACGAAGACGGCGAGAGCACCCGAGGACGGACCCCGTGCGACTGCCGACTTCCGACCTCGGGTGCTCTCGCCGTCTTCGGGTGCTCTCGCCGTCTTCGGGTGCTCTCGCCGTCTTCGGGTGCTCTCACCTGGATGCGCCCATTCCAGAGGGGTACGTCCTCGGGTGCTCTCGCCGTCTTCGGGTGCTCTCGCCGTCTTTGTCCCCCCCGCTGACTAGCGGGGCCCACCGTCTCCAGGCCGTACATGCGGGCCAACGTGGGAACAGTGCTCCGTCGTCAGGGCGGTCGTCAGGGCCGGTATGGCGACAGTGCGGTGCCAAACGAAGCTCTCCTCTGGTACGGCATACTGTAGCCATACCTACCCCTGGTAATCAACGTAGGGGAGGGCCGTACTCCGGCCATCCCCGGTATCGTCCTTCCTCTCGAAGGCAGAGAGTGGTGAAGTCGCGGGCCGACTCCCCATAGTCGGCCTCCCTGGAGTCGCTGATCGGGAGTCACAGCCGTCTCTGGGACTCAGCCGTGAGTGGTTGTCGGCGATGCTGCGGCCGACTCCCGGAGTCGGTTGATCGTCTTGGGATTCTTTGAGGGGCGTAGCCTGCCCCGATGTCTTGAAAGGTTCTGGGTCTTGGGTTAGCCTACTCGTGGCCCAATACTCCGACAGTAGTCCCCGAAGCTGGTGAGGCGCCGAGGGAGACCTGTCGAGGAGCCTCAGCAGTTTCTTCCTCCAAGTGGATCGTGGGGGTGGCGATCTTCATCGAGGCCGCCTCCGACAGGCCGACTATGGGAAGCCAGACTCGTCGAAGGTTCTCTTGCTCTTCAAAGAGTTTGAAAGTCGTGGCGGGATTCAGGCGGCGTGCCTGATAAGCCACACGGCCGCCGCCCGTTGCGGACCCGCCGAGGGACGCCACGTGGCCGAGCCAGTCTGCCAGCCCACGCGCGCGACGGGACAAGCCCATGGGTGGGGCCCGCCATTACCGCGCGCCCGCTCCCCTCTGCTCCCCTTGCTTCTTTTCTCCTCCTTCTTACTCCCACCGCTGCCACGCCGGACTGCGCCCTGCACGCAGCGATGAGCTCTTCTTCCGCCGCTGCGCCCGCCGCCGTGCGCTCCGGCGTATGGGATGGCTCTGAGATCGATGACGACATGATTGACTTCCTCCGCAAGACGCGCCGCATCCCCGGCGCGCACCTCGTGCAGGCCCGCGCTCCGCCGCCGATGGAGGTGACGCCGGCGCCGGAGGAGGGCGAGCGGCTCGTGTTCCGCTCCCACCTCATGCGCGGGCTGGGGCTGCCGGCGAGCGGGTTCTTCCGCTCGTTCCTGGAATTTCATGGCCTCCAGCCGCACCACCTCACTCCAAACACGGTGGTGCTGCTGGCGGCCTTTACTTCGTAGTGCGAGGGCTTCCTCGGCGTTCTCCCCACCATCGAGCTGTGGGGAGAGTTCTTTCATTCCAAGCTCGGCACGCATGTCGCCGGCGTGCCAGCTCAGTGTGGTGCCTTCATCGCGCTGCGGAGGTCGACGGCCGACAACCCGTTCCCCGCCATCCAGCTGATCAAATCGGTGAAGATGTGGCAGCGCTCCTACTTCTATGTGAAGAACATCGCCTCAGACGGCGACTGGGTTAACCTGCCGGCTTATGCAGCCGGCGCACCAGCCGGGAGGCAGCCCAGCTGGTCCTACCGCTCCAAGACGCTGACTCCGGCTGGAGCCGCCGCCGTATCGCGACTTCGAGTGCTGACGCAGTCGGCCGGCTTGACTGGGACCGACTTGCTGGCCGCCTTCGTGGTTCGCCGGTCCTTCCGCTCCAAGGCCGGCCTCATCTGATCTGTCAGATGAGCGGCCACCGGGACCCCAGTCGGACGTGCACCAAGGACATGCCTCACGCGGAGGTAGCCGACACGGTGAACTACATCGCGAACTGCGGCCTCTCGAAGGATTGGCAGTTCGGCCTGGAGCCGTACTCGCGCGCCAACCCCCCGCCGGTGGTAAGTGATTCTTCTTCTTCTTCTTCTTCAGCCGAATCCGACTCCTGACCTCTTTATTCTTATCTCTTGAACCAGAACTCTCTCCTCCAGCCCGCGGCCGGCGCCACGGGGCCGCCCCGCCAGTTCGCCCCCGATCGGCCGGAGAGCGACGTCGACGACCCCGACTTGGGGGCGGCGGCAATGGAGGCCGACGCCGAAGGGGGGGGGGGCGAAGGAGAGGAAGGCGTCCCCGGGCCCTCGGCCACCTTCGCCGACTGGCCCGCCGGTGAAGATGGGGGAGTCGCCCCGCGCCATCAACCGAGGCAAGACGGCGCGAGGAAGCATCGGGCCGGGCCGAGTTCCCTCAGAGGCCGAGAAAAGAAGTTTAAGGGGGCGGCCGCCGCGACCAAACAGGAAGAGGCGGTCGCGAGGGCCCATCGCTTCCGCAAGGAAGTGAAGAAGCCGCCACTGTCTTCTGGGTACGTGTTTCTCTTCCTAGTCTTGTTTTATCTCTTGGTGGATTTTGTCTGAGTCCTTACGTGTCTTCCTTATTCCAGCGCTTCCCTCACTCTTGGGAGAGTCGCCGCCGCCTCCATCAGGGGGTCGGTGGAGTCGTCCGCCACGACTCGGCGTATCGACCCCGCTGCCGACCTCCGGGAAGCGACGGAACGGAACGCGCAGGAGAAGCACGACGAGGACGAGGCCGCCCGCGGGAGAAGGCGGAGGCCGAGAAAGCGGCCGCCTCCACCCAGGAGGGGCTGGAGGGAGCAGAAGCCGCCGCCGCGGCTAAAGAGCGGGCCGAAGAAGCCGTGCGCCGCCAGTCGGCGCTGCTCGTTATCCCATTGCGCTCGACGCCGCCTCCGGATCCCATGGAGCAGTCTGGGGAGGCCGGCGGGGAACACGCCGTCGTGAAGAGGGAGGGCGGCGATGCCCCCGGTCTGGACACCGTGGTGCCGCCACCACCGCCTCCGCCGCCATCGGGAGGCGCGAGGGAAGAACGGCCGGCGGACCCGCCGGTGCCGCCGACCACGGACGAAGCCGAGGCGAACTTACTTCTCCAAGTCGCCTCGCCGACACACCGCCGTCTGGAGAAGGCGACTTCAGCGCCGCGACCTCTGGAGACTGGAGCAGCCAGCTCGGCCGCCCCAGACGTCGAGGTGATGAGCGCCGCGCCCGTCGGGTGGGTGCGAGGAGGAGACACCGGCCCGCTGAACCAGGCGCTCCTGGACGTCCAGGCGAAGCTGCGGGCCGAGAGCGACGCCCTCCAGAACTGCACCAAAGCGCATCTGGCGTCGCGTGCGGCCGTCCGGGTATGTTTCTTCTGTTTTTGTTTTTCTTGCTCTTCTTTGTGGGGGCGCGCCAGCGCACCCACTGGGTGTAGTCCCCGAGTTCCGAGCCGGCTGCTGAGCAGGCGGGTTGGAACTCTACTGGCGAGTTCCAGACGCTTATTCTTTTTTGAAAATGCTTATCATAGGACTACCACAACCTCCGAGTCACCGTCTTCAACCGCAATGTTGAAGAGCTGGGCAAGCGGACTGCCGACTTGTCGGAGAGCCGGAGTGAGTTTCCTTCTTTTGCGGGGGCGCGCTGGCGCACCCGCGGGCTGTAGTCCCCGAGATTCGGGCCGACTGCTGCGCAGTCGGGCCGGATCTTCTTGGTGACCTTTTCTGATGACTTGTGTCCTTTTTCTTCTTTCTTAAGAAGCCAACGCCGTTCTTCAGTAGCAGCTGGGCGAAGCCAACATCGCCTTGCGCGCCAAGGAGGTGGAGTGTGGCAAGCTTGTCACGGAGCGCGACCTGCTGACCGCGCAGCTGGCGGAGCAGAAGGAGCTGCTCAAGAAGGCGCAGGAGGAGGCGAAGGAGAGGGAGGCTGGTCTCCAAGCTGAGTTCGAAGCCGAGCGCTCCTCCTGGACCGATAAGGAGGCGATGCTGACCTCCGACTTCCACGAAATTGAGGATATCGTTGATGGTAAGTTTTCTTTACTCGCTTCCTTTGGGCAGCCAACTGTGGGCCGACTCTTGCCCTTTCCGACTTGCTTTTTTTCCCGTCTTGGTAGATTTCTTCCCAGGCCATGCGCAAGCCGCCGTTCAAGCCATCGAGGCCGATTGCGAAGCGCGGAGGGCGGCCGGCGAGGAGGTTGCTGCCAACGCCCCCCGGACTCTTGATGAACAACTTTTGAGCATTGAGGCTCGCCTGCGGCCGGCTCACCGGATGTTGCGCCGGCTTCAGCGCGCCGGCGCCCAGGCGATTGCTGTTTTGTGGCCGGAGATGCCGATTCTGCGCACCCCCAGCCGGACAGTCGACTGGCTGGAGGTCGCAGCAGGCCGCTTGGAGGCCTGGAAAGGCTCCTCGGCACGCGCCAGAGCGCGTTGTGCCTTGGAGTTCGTCAAGGCATGGTATCCGGACCTGAGCCTGGACCAGCTGGCCATGCTCCAGGCTGAGGCCCAGCCGGAGCTGGCAGCCATGAAGGACGACTTTGTCAAGCGCGCCGCGGCACTCGCCGAGTACGTCGACCCCAATGTCTTTGTTCCTGAGCTAGCTGACAACAGCGAGGAGGTGCCGCTGGAGTGGTTCGGGATGAACCCGAACTACGGCGAGGACTCGGCAGAGGTAATCGGCTCCAGTGTCGAGGAGGGAGGCAAGGTGGAGATCGGAGACGAGATGGAGGCGCCAGAAGCCGGAGCGGGCGATCATCCTCAGCTCGACCGTGCCTCCAACAACGAGCCGCGCCCAACTGCGCCGACTGCTGCTGGAGGTGATCAAGCTGAGTCTGCCCAGCCGGCTGCCCCAACGTCCGACACCGCCATCTCCTCTGAGCCCCCGAACCCGTCTGCGGCTTCATAAGCCGCTGCCTTGCTTTATTTATCTACTTAGTAGCTGCTCAAAGAATTTTGTTAATTCACACAAATCCACCCGCTGGGTGTATTTTGAACTTCCGTTCAATGATTCGGCCAATGGCCTCTGTGATGTAAATATTTATCTGGGTTCTATCATTTCTTGCTTATTGCTCTTTTGGCCTTTTCCTTTTGCCGCCTTCCCCTAGATGCCGTCTTTGCCAGTCGGGCAGCCGTTTCGTGGACTGCCGTTGGATCAAATACTTGGCTACTTTGGGGAAGGCAAGTACTCAGCCATTCTAGAGTTTGGTTAGCAAGTCGGATAGAAAATAGTAGGCCGACTATTCGGAGTCGGATTTGTGAGGAACTGCTGGAAAGCCGGCTCGAGCTATGTTTGTGCTTTGAGTCCTTAGCCATTTTTCGTGTGGGCACCCATTCTTCCCTACTCCTGCCCGCCGGGCAGCCGCTCTGAAGAGCGACGCCAGATGGTATTGCTTGGCGAGTGGAGCCGATTCGTGCCAAAGTATCTGCTAGGTTGTTGTTGTTTCTTGGCACGTGGAGGAACTCGCACCCCTCGAAATATCCGCTGAGTTGCTGCACGAGGAATCGGTAGCTTGCCATGTTTGCGTCCTTGGCGTCCTAGTCGCCAGATGATTGCTGGACCACCAAGTCGGAGTCGCCATAACACAGGATCCGGCGAATGCCGAGTTCTTTGGCAAGCCGGAGCCCGTGAATGAGCGCCTCGTACTCAGCGACGTTGTTGGAGGCGGCGAAATGGATCTGCAGTGCATACTGGAGCTTGTCGCCTTTGGGAGAGGTGAGAATGACGCCGGCTCCCAAGCCGGTGCGCATCTTGGAGCCGTCAAAATGCATCCGCCAATGAGTGGAGTCGGGCGCTGGCGGCAGGTACTGGGTCTCGGCCCAGTCGACGAGGAAATCGGCCAATGCTTGCGATTTGATGGCGGTGCGGGGTTGATAGTAGATCGTGTAAGGCGCCAACTCTATGGCCCATTTGGCCACTCGGCCAGATGCATCTCAGCTTCCAATGATCTCGGCCAATGGAGCTGCGCAGACCACTGTGATTGGATGTTCTTGGAAGTAAGGCTTCAGCTTCTTGGCGGCGAAGTGCACGCCGTAACACATCTTCTGGTAGTGGGGGTAGTTCTGCTTGGAGGTCGACAGTACTTCACTCAGGTAATATACCGGTCTCTGGACTAGCAGTGCCTTGCCATCCTCCTTGCGCTCTACTACAATGACTGTGCTGACTACTCGGCTGGTGGCGGCGATGTACAGGAGCATGGGCTCCTTGGGAGTTGGAGCCGCCAACACAGGGGGAGTAACCAACATCTTCTTCAGCTGCAGAAAGGCCTCATCCGCCTTGTGGTTCCACTCGAAAAATTGGTCTTCTTCATGAGCTGGTACAATGGGAGAGCTTTCTCGCCCAGCCGACTGATGAAACGGCTGATAGATGCCAGGCAGCCTGTGAACTTCTGCACATCCAACAGTCGGCTGGGTGCCTCCATCCTCTCGATGGCCTTGATCTTCACAGGGTTGCGTTCTATGCCGCGTTCGGAGACCAGGAAGCCGAGTAGCTGGCCGGCTGGTACTCCGAAAACGCACTTCTCGGGGTTCAGGTTGATCCCGAATCGGCGCAGGTTCTCAAAAGTTTCTTTGAGGTCTTCCAGCAAAGTTCTGTGCTTTTCCGTCTTCACCACCACATCATCCACGTAAACGTGGGCATTTCGGCCGAGCTGCTTGAGGAGGCACTTTTGCATGCAACGCTGAAAGGTGGCGCCGGCGTTCCTCAAGCCGAACGTCATAGTCAGGTAGCAGAAGGCTCCAAACGGCGTGATGAAGGCGGTCTTTAATCGGTCTGCCGGGTTCAGTTTGATCTGGTGATATCCTGAATAGGCATCTAAGAAGCTCAACAGCTCGCATCCGGCTGTGGAGTCTATCACCTGATCAATTCTCGGCAAAGCAAACGGGTCCTTGGAGCAGGCTTTGTTAAGGCTTGTGTAGTCAATACACATTCGCCACTGCATGTTCTTCTTCAGCACTAAGACTCGGTTTGCTAGCCACTCTGGGAAAAATACTTCCATGATAAAGCCGGCTGCAAGGATCCGGGCTATCTCTTCACCAACAACTCTTCTCTTCTCTTCTGACAGGCGACGCAAGGGCTGCTTGACGGGCTTCTCATCGGACCGGACATGTAACTTGTGTTCGGCGAATTCCGTCGGCACACCTGGCATGTCTTTCGGGGACCATGCGAAGATGTCCCGATTCTCACGGAGGAAATCGACGAGCTCGCCTTCCTATTTGCTGTCAAGGTTTGCACCTATGACAGCGTACCTCTCCGGGTGCTCTGGGTCCAAGGGTATCTTCTTCGTTTCCTTTTCTGGCTTGAACGAGCCCTCAGCTTCCGACTCCTTGGGGTTGGGCGACATCCCAGGCTGCTTGTCGGCCATCGCCACAACCCGATCAAGAAGCCGCTTCTCTGCTGCAATGACTAGGGACTCGGCCAGCCGACTGCTCTCGGCCGCGCAAGCGGACGACTTCCTGTAGTCGCCGGTCACAGTCAGAATTCCCTTGGAACTCGGCATCTTCATCTTGAGGTAGGCGTAGTGGGGGACCGCCATGAACTTGGCCAAAGCAGGTCGGCCAAGCAGCGCATGGTATGGGCTTCTGAGATCCACCACTTCAAACCAGATTGGCTCTCAGCGGAAATGTTCCCTATCCCCAAAGAGGACGTCTATCAGAATCTTGCCGATTGGGGAGCTGGAAAGGCCAGGGACGATCCCATGGAACACGGTTCGGCTGCTCTGGAGCTGTCTTTGCTTGATTCCCAGCTTCTCCATTGTATCCTTGTACAGGATGTTGATACTGCTACCTCCATCTATCAGAACTCGCGAAAAGCGAGCTGCCCGCCTATCAGTGGAAAAGGTGGCCTCCAGGACCAGGGCATAGGACCTTGGATTCGGCATCACCTCTGGGTGATCAGCCCTGCTCCAGCTGATAGGCTTCTCGGACCAGTGCATGAACTCTGGAGTGTCTGATGCCACTGCGTTGACTTCTTGCTGCTGCAGCCGCCTGCTGCGTCTGTCATCTGCCACACTGGTGAACACCACGTAGGCTCCATGCTCTTCCGGGTACTCGTCTTGTACTGCGCCGACTGGCCTGGCAGCCGGCTGCTGGGGCGGAGGCGGAGGCAGCTGCCCAGCCGGTGGGGGAGGCGCCAGACCGTCTCCTTTGGCAATCTGGGTAAGCCAGTGGCACTTTTTGGTGATGTGGTTCGACGGCTTCGTGCCGCTGTGGAACTTGCAGGGACCATTCAGAGTCTGCTCGTAGGAGAAAGCCGGCAACCAATTGGGCTTGCCGCCCTTCTGCCGCTTGGGCGGTGGCTGCTCCTCCGGCTGTTGGTCTTCGACCACCGCGACCTGCCGGCTACTGGAAGCCGGCTGCGGGGCCTTGCGCTTGTGATCGTTCTGCTGTTGTCGCCGACTGGTGTCTCCAGCCGGGGTTCTGGGAGCCTGAGGGGCCATTTTGCCGGTCGCGCTGACTTGGATCTCCGTCTTCATAGAAGAGTCGGCTGTGGCGTACTTGTCTGCTATGATCAGCAGCTCATCCAGGGTCTCCGGCTCGTCGCAGAGGAGCTTATGCTTGAGGAGGGTGCCTTCTCTGCACCCGGCGGTGAAGTACTCAATGGCCTGCACCTCGTGCACGCCCTCGCAGGAGTTTCGAAGTTCGGCCCAACGCGTGAGGTAGTCGCGAGTCGATTCGTCGGGGCCTTGCACGCACAAGGAGAGTTGGCGAGGCTTGGGAGGTCGCTTGTATGTGCTCGTAAAGTTGCGGATGAAAGCCTCGGTGAAGTCGGACCAGCCGTTGATGCTGCGGGGTTTCAGGTTGTTCAGCCATGTCCGGGCTGTGCCCTGGAGCATGAGCGGAACATACTTCACGGCAACACGCTTGTTGCCGTTCGCTATGCTGATGGCTGTGGAGTAGTCAACCAGCCAGTCCTCTGGCTTCACGGAGCCGGTGTACTTGGGAGTGTCTCTAGGGAGAGTGAACCCTTTGGGGGAAGGGCTCATCTCGGATGCGGGGGCCGAAACACGGCGGTCCCAGCTCGTCTTCTTCTTCGAGTGCCAGGGATCGGTGGAGTCGGTCGATCCGGTGGCGGGCATCATTCTCTCCGAATCCCTCTCGGCGGCCGAGGCGGCCTCCGAGAGTCGGATGGTCGACAGGCGGCGGGGAGACTCGCCTTTCTCTGCGGGGTGGAGGAGGCACATAGTCGTCCCGCCGCTCTACTGCTCTTGGGCGGCCGTCTTGGTCGCGCTCGATGGTGAGGCGAGTCCTACTGCGGCTCGCAGCCGGCTCCTTGTCTTTTCTTCTGCGAACCCCGCCAGTCGGCGTCCGAGACGTCGTGCCTTGGTCTCGGCGGGGCGGTGGGTCGTCGTTCTGCTGCTGCGGCCCCTCGGTTCGGCAGCCGGCCGCGTTCTGCGCGCCTGCCGCGTCAAGGAGTTGCTGGACTTGCTCCGTCATCAGTCGGCGCTCTTCGCCTTCGAGTCCGTCTAACTCGTCTGCCGCCGCCTGGGCAGCTCGAATGTTCTCGGCGGGCGTGGCGTATACAGGGCGATTGGCCCCAAACATGCTGGCGATGTCCACACCGCGTTGCCGGACCGCGCCTAGGCGGCTTGGCCCCGTCGGAGCTGGCGAGCCGCCCACAGTGCGATCTATCTCACGCTGGTAGGCCTCTGACAAGCGTCTCATGCTGGCCAGCTTCTTCGTGCCTTCGACGAGCTGGAGGCGGCGTGCCTCCAGCGCTTCGGCGTCGGCGTCCTCTGAAATGGGCGCATCCAGGTCTTGTAGCGCTGCATCAAGCGGGTCGCGAGCTCCTCCGTCGGAGCGCTCGCCATGGCCGATGACGAGCACTTCTGTGACGGTGCTCCCGCTGCCCTCCGCGCGAGGGAGCGGCTCGTCGTAGACCACCACGTTGGTGGGGAAGGCATCGAGCGACGCGGTGTCGGAATCGACCAGCATCGGGTCGGTGGAGCCTACGAACTCCAGGTTAGTGGCAGGCTCGCCAGCAACATGGAGGTCATCGAGGAGGCCCGCGAGAAGGCTCTCGGGGCTGCCGGTGCCTGCGTCGGATGCAGGCTCGTCGGAGAGGCTAACCTCGCCGACAAGATCGGCGAGGCAGCTGGCCGCGCAAACGGTCTCAACGTCGCGCAGCGCGTCGGCGTGAACTCCTTCTGGCGTGCCGGGCTGGCTGCGCTCGCCAGGGAGGAAAAGGGTTCCCGTCCAGAACAGATCTCCGGACGACGGTGCACCTCGCCCCACGGTGGGCGCCAAATGTCGGGGGTTAGGTGCGACATATGCCAAAGGATGGCTTATCATGGTGGGGGCGAGTAGAACGTCGCCGGTGCCTGGAAGCGGGATGAGGCGTAGACATGCACGCCGGCGGATCTTACCCAGCTTCGGGGCTCTCCGAGGAGATAACACCCCTACTGCTGCTCTGCGGGGTCTCCGCATGATCACTATGGTGATATGTGTACAAAGTTGCTCCTCGAGCTGTGTTCTGGAGATAGGAGAGGGCAAGGCTAGCTCTCTCCCTTCTATGCTTCTGTCTAGTGGTAAAAGGATCGAACCCTTTGCATGGGTGCTCCGGGGGGTTTATATAGGCCTACCCTCCGGGGGTACAATGGTAATCCGACTGGGCGCGGGTCCCAGCCGTCTGTCTCTTAGGCCGCCGTCTTCTCCGCCGACTCCTGGGGGCCACCTCTGGTGGGCCCCGCCGACCGACCTGGCCACTGTAGCCGCACCTCTGATGATGTTGGCTGGGTCGTGGGGGCGTGGCAACAGTGCCGCCGCCTGGCGGGCGATCACTGTCGCCACTCCCCGTCTTATCTGGTTAATGGCGTGTGGGGCCCGTGGGAGGAATGGGCCGACTCTCGGAGGCTGACTCCCACGGGGTCCGTCCTCGGGTGCTCTCGCCGTCTTCGTCCCCCCCGCTGACTAGCGGGGCCCGCCGTCTCCAGGCCGTACATGCGGGCCAACGTGGGAACAGTGCTCCGTCGTCAGGGCGGTCGTCAGGGCCGGTATGGCGACAGTGCCGCGCCGGACGGAGCTCTCCTCCGGTACGACATACTGTAGCCATACCTGCCCCTGGTAATCAACGTAGGGGAGGGCCGTACTCCGGCCATCCCCAGTCTCGTCCTTCCTCTCGAAGGCAGAGAGTGGTGAAGTCGCGGGCCGACTCCCCATAGTCGGCCTCCCTGGAGTCGCCGATCGGGAGTCACAGCCGTCTCTGGGACTCAGCCGTGAGTGGGTGTCGGCGATGCTGCGGCCGACTCCCGGAGTCGGCTGATCGTCTTGGGATTCTTTGAGGGGCGTAGCCTGCCCCGATGTCTTGAAAGGTTCTGGGTCTCGGGTTAGCCTACCCGTGGCCCAATACTCCGACAGCGGTTGAGACAGCTTGTCATGCAACAAATCGCTTGTATCTTCATAAGCTACTCGGCAAGACGGCATACGAGCTCCTCACCGGTATCAAACCCCAAGTTGGATACTTTCGAGTATTTGGCTCAAAGTGCTACATTCTTGATAAGCATCGTCGTTCTAAATTTGCTCCTAAGTCTCATGAAGGTTTTCAACTTGGTTATGGCTCAAACTCTCACACTTACCGTGTCTACAACAATTTCATCCGAAAGGTTGAAGAGACGGTGGATGTGAAGTTTGATGAATCTAACGGCTCGCAAGTAGAGCAATTGCCAATTGATGTAGGAGATAAAGACCCTTCGGAAGCAATTCAAGACTTGTCCATTGGCAAGATTCGTCCAACGGAAATGAAGGAGAGTACATCGTCCGTCCAAGTGGAAGCTTCTACCTCACGTCAAGGTGAACCAAGAGTTGATACGGAAGCATCCACAAGTGGGACACGTCAAGATGAAGAAAACGAGGAAGTACACCAAGATGAACATCAACAACCTCCTTCTCCACCACGACAAGAGAACAACAACGTCAACAATGAAGAAGGCCAAGAAGAAGAAGGCCAAGAAGAAGAAGAACAAGATGAAGAGGATGTTCCACCCCGACCCAAGCAAAAGCTTACACGAGTTCGAGAAAGAATTGCCAAAGATCATCCCGTTGAGCAAATCTACAAAGATATCCAAACCGGGAGAATCACTCGCTCTAAAACTCATTTAGCTAACTTTTGTGAACATTACTCATTCATTTCTAAAATTCAACCTATGAAGGTTGAAGAAGCATTGAAGGATCCGGATTGGATAAATGCTATGCATGAAGAGCTACACAACTTCGAGAGAAATCAAGTGTGGACATTGGTCGAGAAGCCCGACAACAACCACAACATCATTGGTACCAAGTGGGTGTTTCGCAACAAGCAAGATGAAGATGGACAAGTGGTTCACAACAAAGCACGTCTCGTCGCCCAAGGTTATACACAAGTTGAAGGTATGGACTATTGTGAGACATATGCTCCCGTTGCTAGACTTGAGTCCATTCGCATCTTACTTGCCTATGCTAATCACCATGATATCACCTTATACCAAATGGACATTAAAAGTGCGTTTCTAAATGGCAAAATTGAGGAGGAAGTTTATGTTAAGCAATCTCCCGGCTTTGTTAATCCTAAGAAACCTAATCATGTTTACAAACTTCACAAAGCCCTTTATGGTCTTAAACAAGCTCCTAGAGCATGGTATAAATGCTTGACCAAGTTCCTTACTGAAAAAGGCTTTAAAATTGGTAAAATTGATTCTACTCTTTTTACTAAAAGGGTTAATGGAGAACTATTTGTGTGCCAAATTTATGTTGATGATATCATATTTGGTTCAACTAACCCTCATTTTAGTGAGAAGTTTGGAAAGCTAATGTCGGAGAAGTTCGAGATGTCTATGATGAGTGAACTCAAATTCTTTCTCGGTTTGCAAATCAAGCAAACTAAGGAAGGTACATTTGTCTCTCAAACAAAGTACACCAAAGACTTATTCAAGAAGTTCAATATGCAAGAATGCAAAGGTATGCCTACACCCATGCCTACTAGTGGACATCTTGATTTGACCAAAGATGGTGAACCGGTTGATCAAAAGGTTTACCGCTCTATGATCGGTTCATTGTTATATCTATGTGCCTCACGTCCCGGTATTATGCTAAGTGTGTGCATGTGTGCACGATATCAAGCTGCTCCTAAAGAATGTCATCTTAAGGCTGTGAAAAGGATAGTGAGATACTTAATCCATACACCAAATTTTGGCATTTGGTATCCTAAGAGGTCCTCTTTTGATCTTGTTGGCTATTCCGATTCGGACTATGCCGGAGACAAGGTTGATAGAAAGTCCACTTCGGGTACTTGTCAATTCCTTGGTAGATCTCTTGTGTCTTGGTCTTCCAAGAAACAAAACTCGGTATCCTTATCCACCGCCGAAGCGGAATACATTGCCGCTGGTTCATGTTGTGCTCAATTACTTTGGATGACCCAAACTCTTAAAGATTATGGGATATATGTGAAACATGTTCCATTGCTATGTGACAATGAAAGTGCTATTAAGATTGCTCACAATCCCGTGCAACATTCTCGAACTAAGCATATTGAAGTTCGTCATCATTTCATTCGAGATCATGTTGCCAAAGGGGACATTAACCTTAAGCATGTTCACACCGATAAGCAATTGGCGGATATATTCACTAAACCACTTGATGAGAAAGTGTTTTGCAGGTTAAGAGGTGAATTGAACATCATTGATGCTTCAAACTTGGAGTAGGAACTCCATTTGATACATGCGAGGCATGAGCCTATGACTAATCCTTGATATTTCCCTTATGATGATTTTCATATGTCTTGGATATATTTGCACCTTGCATGTTATCTAACCCGTGTAGGTACTTGGATGAATCCAATTCTATGAGATTGCAACACACTCACATCTTGAGCAATCTCTACATCACCAAGTCTCTACACAATGGTGGTTGAAGACAAGGAAGCACGAAACCAGTCAAACATATCCTTTGACAAATTCTATGTTGAGTTTCATTATAGTCATTTTGGATACACAAGTGCTCTTCCTTGCAAGACTAACCCATGTAGGTAGATGAACTCAAACTCCAAGTGGTGCTCACAACTCTTGATGAACTACATCAACCCCGAGCAACCCACACAAGTTCAACTACATGAGCAAGACCCACACCACCACCCAAGGTATGTTATTCCATCTTAGAGAAGCTTTACTCCAAGACATGAGTCAAAGCAACTCAACAAGATGTGAATACATCAAGATGCTTAAACGAAAAATGGTAATCCCATTTTGAGCTTAAACGATGAGTATGACCTATGATCAAGTGCTCTCACTTGACTCCTAAGTCAATATACTCTAACATAGGTGACTTTGTCACCGCCCAACTCTAGATGAAGTTCCCTCGTGTGTTCTTTTCTGCGTTATTGCATTTGTTCCTTGCATATTTGTTTCAAACAAAAAAAAAACTTCATCTAGATCTTTTATTTTCTTTTCTTTTCATTTATTCTGCATTTTCTGCATCCAATTCATTGCAAATCTTTCAGTTAATTCCTTGAAAATCCTTGTGAGATCTTACTTGTCTAGTGAGCTGAGGTGACAAGTGGTTCCACTCTGATGAACTCGGTCACACCGGTTTGTTTTCTTCGGTCTAACCGAAATCTTTTGGTGCAACCAAAGCACACAACTCGGAGTCACCGATTTCATCACAGGAAAACCAACTTGCCACTTATTCCTGATTTCTCTTTGCCCTAGCTCCACTCAATGATTCTTGTCCTCTACCAGCATCATGTTACACATGTTGCTTTGCTCTGTGACTCAAGGACCAACCCATTTGTATCACATGTCCAATAGACCCTTCTTGGAAATTGATGTCAAAGGGGGCGAGAGAGATCACATCAAAGCTTAATCTTTCCTATAGGGGGAGAAAGAGAGAATATTCAGGGGGAGAGAAAGTAATATCATCAATGATCCCAGAGAAAGTAATATCATCAATGACCCCAGATGCTTGATGTTCAAGAGGAGAGATGTCACATGTCTTTAAGAGGGGAAATACATGTTTTGTTTCCTTGCTTTAACTCAAGCTCTGTTGTTTATTTTCTATTGCTCTGATTTTCCGTTCCCTATCTTCTCCCACTATCTCATGTTAGATTCAGGGGGAGCAAGACATCTAAGGAAAGGAAATCTCTGATTTTATTGCATATCTTTACCTTTGGGGACATGTCTATATCCAATGTAGTACTTAGTACTCACTCTACATGTCATCCCAGTCTTGGTTCTATTGTGGTTCCTTTTGTTGCTCTGGTTAGTAGGTGTATCTGTGTTATCTAACCTTGTTTGCGCAGGCTCATCCTACACTAAGCCAACTCAAGACCACAAGGTAAGTATATGCATCACAGTCATGTGAATGAGAAAGTCTTGCTGATGTACATACTGTTTGCAAGAAGGACTCATGAGCATGAAGGTACTTTTCTCATAGTCACATCATTTCCTCTGATGCATATAGCCAAGATACATGTAACACATTGCTTACTCTGTCATGTTTATGCATTCACATGCTCCTATATTCCATATTCACATGATTGCATACATGTAGGGGGAGCCTATGCATGTTACATGTCTTTCCAAAGCTTTAATTGCTATTGTCTATATCTTTATCTAAAGCTTTGATGTATGTTGTCATCAATTACCAAAAAGGGGGAGATTGAAAGCACAAGTGCTCCCTGGGTGGTTTTGGTAATTAATGTCAACATATCTCTTGTTGGACTAACACTTTTACCTAGCATGTTTCAGATAAGTTCAACAATGGAGTGGCATTGACTAGAGGATGTGGAACCCCTTCAAGATGCTAAGGACAAAGGATTGGCTCAAGCTTCAAGAACAAGACTCTATATTTTATACTTTAGTGATCCAAGATCACATTGAGACCATAGGAAAAGCCAATACTATTAAGGAGGGATGAGGTGTTGCTTTATGAGCCTCTTGCTTCATGTGCTTAGTGATATGCTCCAAAATCCTCAACTACCTTTCCATATTCACATATGACCCAAACCTAAAGTCAAACTCGGCCCCACCGATTCTTTCTATCCGGAGCCACTGAGTTTCACATGTCATAGCCACTGCCACAAACCCTAGCAAATCGGTTTCACCGATAGGGATCTCGGTCTCACCGAGAGGGGATTGCAATCTCACTGTGTATGTCCATTGCCGAAATCGGTCTCACCGAGTTGGGCAATCGGTACTACCGAGATTACGATGCAAATTCTCTGGTTAGCTTATTACCAAAATCGGTCCCACCGAGTTTGTGTAATCGGTCCCACCGAGTTTTGCCTGACCAACTCTCTGGTTAGCTTATTACCAAAATCGGTCCCACCGAGTTTGTGTAATCGGTCACACCGAGATTACGTTATGCCCTAACCCTAACCACATCGGTCCTACCGAGTTGCATCTCAGTCCCACCGAAAATCCTAACGGTCACTAGGTTTGCTGAATCGGTCCGACCGAGTTTAACGATTCGGTCCCACCGAGTTTAGCAGATTGTGTGTAACGGTTAGATTTTGTGTGGAGGCTATATATACCACTCCACCCACTCTTCATTCATGGAGAGAGCCATCAGAACAGATATTCACTTCCAATACACATTTTCTGAGAGAGAACCACATACCCTTGTGTTGAGCTCAAGATATTCCATTCCTACCATATGAATCTTGATCTCTAGCCTTCCCCAAGTTGCTTTCCACTCAAATCTTCTTTCCACCAAATCCAAATCCTATGAGAGAGAGTTGAGTGTTGGGGAGACTATCATTTGGCACAAGAGCAAGGAGTTCATCATCAACACACCATTTATTACTTCTTGGAGAGTGGTGTCTCCTAGATTGGCTAGGTGTCACTTGGGAGCCTCCGACAAGATTGTGGAGTTGAACCAAGGAGTTTGTAAGGGCAAGGAGATCGCCTACTTCGTGAAGATCTACCGCTAGTGAGGCAAGTCCTTCGTGGGCGACGGCCATGATGGAATAGACAAGGTTCCTTCTCCGTGGACCCTTCGTGGGTGGAGCCCTTCGTGGACTCGCGTGACCATTACCCTCCGTGGGTTGAAGTCTCCATCAACGTGGATGTACGATAGCACCACCTATCGGAACCACGCCAAAAACATCCGTGTCTCCAATTGCGTTTGAATACTCCAAACCCTTCCCTTTACATTCTTGCAAGTTGCATGCTTTACTTTCCGCTGCTTATATACTCATTGCATGCTTGCTTGATATGTATTGTGTTTGTTAAACTTGTGCCTAAACTCCACCTAAACTTAAGAACTTTAAAAACTGCAACTTTTGGTACTTAGTGTCTAAACCCCCCTCTGGACACCTCTTCTCGATCCTCTCAATTGGTATCAGAGCTTTGGTCTCCATTGCCTTAGTTTGAACACTTTTGGAGGAAGATGGATGTGTCTACTTTAGGGAGTCTTAGACATAGAGTGCCCATTCTTGATGGAGAATATTTTCATTAGTGGAAAAATGAAATGCTTGAGATTTTCAATGAATATCATTTGAACAAGTACATTGCTAATCCTTGTGCACCTCATATTGATAGAACCGGCAGAGTCACAATATGAATGGAGTACTCCTCAAGAACACCCTGGTTGTGACCTTTTGATTCAAACGAATTTCTGCCAGGGATGGTTCATGGTATTTGGAAGAAGGAAATACCACGGACCTCGAGGACTAATGCAAAGGTTACTAATATCCTAAAGGAACTAGCAAACACTATCGACATGAGGTAAGTAGGGTGAATCTCGGGTTCAGAAACCCAGGAGTAGAATACCTACTACTAATTAGCATCACGGGATGCTTCCGAGAATGGTGGCCAGATTCATCACACTGGGAACACAAAACATTGCTAGATTACTAGGTGATACTCTAGACACCAAGGGTCATAATAATAGCTCCAACATATATGTCGAGGCAACAGAGTACCTCAACTTACCGATTAGTGTGGTTAAACTGGCCCAAAAGGACATCGGGAACTGGGAGGAAGGATTTGCAAATGCATCAGATTATTTAGAAACCTGGGATGACTCGGACAGCATAACGGCTGTAAATGCTCAAAAAGATTTAAGACATCCTGCAAAATGGTGGCATAACCACCCAACATCACAATATCAATGTTCTGAGATCAACTAAGAACACATGGAAGTAGTAGAAACTGAATAGAGGCTTGAGTCCAACAATCTTAGGCAACTACGGTTTAGTAACACGTCATCCTGAGAGATAGAAGAGAAGGCCTAGTTCTTCACCCCCGTAGAAGAGAAGAGGATGACTCAGATCAGAAGGCCATGAGGTATAAGGAGTAAAAGAGCCTTACGTTCCCTTCCCCAATCAATTCCCTTACATAACTAAAGCATCTCTAGACACAACTTCGACTAGTTTGGCTTGGTAATCCTACAGTCAGTCAGGCTCTGATACCAACGCTGTCAGGACCCCGATCCTAAGCCACATCGATCCAGCATGTAACACATCATATCACTTTGCGGCCTCACGCACGGTACTCCCACGGGTGCCACCTTACCTGGCCCGGGACCGTTTGCGTCTTTTGGCTCACGTATATGATAGTGTCGCTAGCATCCATATGACAGAGAACCCGGGCCGACATGGCTAGTCGTGAACCCAAAGCGGCGCTAACCTATGAGGACAGGCATACGTGGGTCACATCAAGCATGTCGGTCATCAACGTGTGAATCCGGGCTGTAGCACTGGGCTAACAGGACTCCGGTAACCCGGGCTGTAGCAGGCTAGGCAGGACTCCGGATGTCACCGCGTGACATTTCCCCAAAGGGACAGACAAAGGAGCGAAGTGAATCACATGCCGGCCAGTCAAGTGTTCCGAGCAGTAGTGCTGGGCTAGCAGGACTCCGGTGAACCGGGCTGTAGCGGACTACTATCGCTCAGAAGCACTAGACTACCTTTCCCCATATGATAGGCTGCCAAGGATAAGCAACTAGATAGTCGGATCCCACTCATACCAAGCATTTCAATCATACACACAATATGCCCGATATGAGTAGATACAACATGGCATCACAACATAACTCTACGACTCAAAGTATTTATTCATTAGGCTCCGAGGAGCGAGATATTACAAACATGGGTCTCATGACCCAACATTCAGAGCATACAAGTCAAACACATGCGGAAGCTTAACATGTCTGAGTACAGACATCTACAAATGAAAAAGGCTGAGAAGCCTGACTATCTACCAGATCCTGCCGAGGGCACAAGATCGTAGCTGAGGTAACAAGCTAAACGTCGAAGTCCACGCGGAACTACTAGCGAGACTGAAGTCTCTCTGCAAAACATAAAATAGGCAAACGTGAGTACAAATGTACTCAGCAAGACTTACATCAGAACTATCTACATATGCATCGGTATCAACAAAGGGGGTAGTGGAGTTTAACTGCAGCAAGCCAGCTTTGACTCGGTGGCTATCCTGAACTACGATTGCAAGTAACTCTTTTGAGGTGGCGCACACGAGTCCACATATTCACCATATCAATACACCACTATGGATCCGCTCCCGTCTCCCTACGGGGACGCCATCCATAGCACTCACGCTTATCTTGCGCATTTTAGAGTATCCACTTTCACTTGTCTATGAACTATGCAAGGGGTCCAAGTTTCCATATCCGAGGAATCCGGCTATTCGAATAGATAATGATAACCCTGCAGGGGTGTACTTCTTCACACACGCTCTCGCCACTTATCGCCCTGTACACGTCATGTACCTCGGCAACCTTCAAGCGGAAGCCGGGCGAGGGAGTCGACCACGACCTGACTAACCACACAAGTCTCTAGTCCAGGTTTATCGCCTATTTGGGTTCCATCCGCAAGGAGATCCGGCCGGGGTGTCGCTCACGGCCCCAAACGATGTGTGCAGGGTTACCAAGCCCACCTCGACGGGTAGATCTATGCTTGGTACACCGTGCCACGGTGCCTAGTCTATCCCAAGCCCACCTGTACCGGGTACCACTTGGTAGACTACTAACACTACCTACAAACACCAGAAACTAGTTGCAACTCCTGGACAGAGATCAAGTTGATTAATAAGTCGAGAGGGGTCGAGTTACCGGAACCCAATGTGTGGTAGTAACTGTTCATGGATCACAAACATAGAACTCAGTTCCTGAGGATGGTTTCAATGAGAGAACCCACCATGTACTCCTACATGGCCTCTCACCACTACCTTTACCAAATCGTGTTCACACACTTAGCTCTCAACAGTAGGACATGTTCACCACATTCCAATTCATTCCCGATGAATCAGACCCGACTCAACTCTAAGCAGTAGCAGGCATGACAACAAGCATGAATGAGTAGGCACATCAGGGCTCAAACAACTCCTACTCATGCTAGTGGGTTTCATCTATTTACTGTGGCAATGACAGGTCATGCAGAGGAAAGGGGTTCAAATACCGCAGCATGTAACAGTTGAATCGTTGTTGTCCTAATGCAGTAAAAGAGAGCAGAAGCGAGAGAGTGGGATTGTATCGGAATGAACAAGGGGGTTTTGCTTGCCTGGCACTTCTGAAGATAACATTGAGTCTTCATCAGTGTCAATGATCACATCGTCGAAACGCGTCTATCGAAAGGGGGCAATTACCGGCAACACAGAAAGAACACAATTAACACATGGCGATATGCAGCAATATGATGCATGCTATGACATGGCAATATGCTATGTGTTTGAGCTAATGCATAATAGAACAGGTTGATTTGAACCCATTTGAATCAGAGATTCAAATGTGAGCTCATGTATATAGTCATAATGGTATATTAGCTTGTTTCACCTAAACATCAAGGTTAAAGTGTTCTAACATGCATGCAAATGGTACAGATGGATAGATTGAATTTTTCTGATCATTTTTCATATATAATTTGTTTCATTTGGAGTTACGGTTGATTTTATATGATTTTTAGAAGTTTGCATTATTTTTTGAAATTCCTGAATAAAAATAAATCCAGAAAAAAGGTTAATTGCGTCAGCATGACGTCGGGGTGACGTCAGCAGGTCAAAGGCGCCAGCCCAGGTCAAACCGGACGGCTGGGACCCACATGTCAGTGAGACAACTAACTAACCGAGTTAGTTAGTGTCAGGTTGGCATTAACCTAAGTTAATCAGGGCCTGGGCCCACACGTTAGTGACTTGGTTAGTTAACTAAATTAGTTTAGCACTAATTAAACCTACACTAATTAAGCAGGGGCCTGGGCCCACGTGTGTTGACCCCAGGGAGGTCAAACTCCAGTCAAACGGGTCAAACTCGCCGGCGGCTTGACGCCGGCGAGGCCAGCCGCGGTGGCGAGCCTCGGGTTTGTGTCTCCGACGACCAAATGGCCGGCGGAGGGCATCTATGTGATGCAGACGCATGTCCGCATCGGGTGGTGGTGGCAGCTGGGCCTGGGGTGGCCAGAGTTGTCGCCGGCGAAGACCTTGGCGGTCGCCGGAGTTCGGACGAGGTCGGCTCCGATGCTAGGGGGCACGGCGAGGCGCGTGAGGAGTGCTACGGGCTCGTGCGAGTGCGGCGGAGACGATGACGTGCTCAGAATCGACCCAACATGGCTGTGGCCACGACGGCAACGTGCGGTGGCGGCGGCGGGTGCGGCCGAGCTCGGTGCTGTTACTGTGGTGCTCGAGAGCGAGAACGAGAAGGGGGAGGAGGAAGAGGAGCTCACGGGGAATCGGTTGAAGCAGACGGCGAGCTCGGGGAGGCCCTGTGGACGACGAATCGGGCGGCGGCATCCGGCGGCCGTGGACGGGGAAGAAGGGTCGCGGCGTCGTCTTGGGGTCCTCTGGCCTTGCGTGGGTCGGCGGAGAGGTGCTCGGGTTCTAGGCGGAGCTCGTGGGCTGGTCAGAGAAGCGAGGGGGAGGCGGTGGCCGCGGCAGCAGCAAACGGCGGCGACGGCAGCGTTCGGTTGCTAGAGGGAGAGAGAGCAGAGGAGGGGAGAAGGCACGGGAGAGTGAGAGAGGGCCTGGGGGGCGCGTGGCGATGCCAGGGAAGGCCAGGGCGCGAGGGGGAGGGCGGCAAGCAGGAGGTGGCCGGGGCGCGCGGCCAGCGCGCGGCGAGCACGCGCTCGTCCTCCTGGCAAAGGAGGAAGACGACGGGAGAGGTGGTGGTGGTGGGCTGGCCGCCAGGTGGGCTGGCCAGCTGGGTCGGCCAGGTAAGTTAGGTGGGCCTCTCTCTCTCTCTCTGTTATTCTGTTTATTTCTGTTTTCTATTATTCTGTAAATTTAGGGCTTTATTAAAAATGCCAGGGCATTACCAGAATTCATGAAACTAATCATGGCTACTGTTTAGAATATATCCAACAGTAAACATTTTAGTTTATGATTATTTGAGCATTTAAATTATTTTATAGCATTTAAATGCCCAAATGCAAATAGAGTATGATTTAACTCAGAGC
This sequence comes from Aegilops umbellulata, assembly GCA_032464435.1. Lineage (NCBI taxonomy): Eukaryota > Viridiplantae > Streptophyta > Magnoliopsida > Poales > Poaceae > Aegilops > Aegilops umbellulata. The sequence goes on from CP136055.1 coordinate 353,553,199, forward strand.
CCAAATATGTCATGGAAAAATGTGCATCACCTTTGGTTACTGTTTACAACATTTTCCGTAAATGATGAACATTTTTTAAGGACATTTGGATTTTCTGAAAATATTTTTGGTGAATCTAGCGAATTCCTTTAGTGCTAGGGTTTCAACATCCCCATTTCAATTTTCTTTGGAATTTTAAACATGTTGGTATGATGAATAAGCAAAATCAAACAAGGGCTAATCTGGGGCTGTGACAGCTCACCCCCACTAAACAAGAATCTCGTCCCGAGATTCAAGTCGTGAGGTAAGAAGACAGAGGGGGCAGAAGCTAACACGGTCTTCATGATCCAACTGTCCTTCTCAGAGATGTTGATTAATTGCTTCAAATTGATCTTGACATCCATGCTTTCGAAAACTCCATCCAACACAACGATGACAGACGAAGCTCTACAGCAATCGATCTCCTCAAAGGTCGAGCACTCAGGATCACTCATGGAGTGAGATGTTGAAACATCTCTTGAGTTGGGACACAAACATACATCAAGACGGGTGGATAGTAACGGATGGTGAAGTTCGATTTGGTAGGCATCTATTCCACGCTTAAGAAGATGGCGGATGGTTTCAAGTAGCGAGGAGATAATTACCATGATTCCATATAGGGGCACCCTAGAGGAGGTGACTCGAAGAACTATTCCCTTAAGTGGCAAAAAGAATTACTTTTGATACAAAGATCATTGAAATTCTTTATACCAGCCTAAGGCACTCACAACGATCGTTTGAACGAGCTCGAAGTAATGGCATACTCGGACTTGGTTGGATGATGTGGACTACCTTGTTGAAGACAATGCAATGGATGACTTTTGCTTATCACCGGAAATGGAGGGGACCCATGATAGGATGGCACAACGGCGGTGCAAGCTGGGAACAACATGCAAATGTTGGAAACGTTCCAACCATCATATCTGCCTGAGATTCAGATCTGGTTGAAGACAGGATATTTCAGACATCATGTCTGGAAAAGAAAGGTTGCAACACAAACCGTCGAGACGGAGTTGCGAGATTCTCGGGAATGAACTACGATAGCAAGCTCCAAAACATGAGCTGATTCTGCTACATACATGTGAACATGATGTCCAAGACGAGCATGATCACGTAGAAGTCTTATAATAAAACACTACCGAGTTCCGGTGGGGAACCATCATTGAGATAACAAGTCTTGTGCATATCCGTCCGGGCCCTTCAGGATTAGCGCATGAACTTCTTTTCTTTGAACAAATCAATCAGTGGCTTGGTGTGATAGGGACACATATGGAGTGGAGGTAATTAATCTACCAAACCATAGAATACTTCGCACGTATGCATGACTGATTTGGGATGAATCCAAGGGAAACAAAACAGACCTTTCTCAAACTCACGGCGACAACTTGCATCAAATGCACATGAATTCGAGGAAGTCACTTCTTCCATCCAAGCATAAGCTTCATGAACGGAACACGAAGGCATTGCTTACAAAGTTTCCAACACTAGGTTGATGTTCAACATGAAGCATGGGGGAGACAAAATGCTGCTGATGGGCTCAACAACAACTCATCGAAATTTCCATATCACTGGACTTCCACCATCATGTGAACACGGTGATAGCATTGGTCAGACCAAAAGATATAACAGTGTATGCTCGAGGGATCAACCACGGGTAAGACAGCATTACGAATATCGCTGGTTCTGATTTGACTTGACGATAGCCATACTCAAGTCAAAGTTTTGACAAGACAATAGATCCAACAACTGATCATGAGGACCAATCGATGAAGATATCATCTTTCTTCAACACACACACTCAAAAAGATATCCCTTAAGATGAACTATGTCGGACAAGCTTTTATCTTCCAACTCTCCAAGTTGTTGTTTAGCTTAACCAACTAGCTCAGGGGTATCCAACACAGATTCTTGGAGAATGGCTGGTTTACAAGAAAACCAACTTGATCACGAACTCAACATAGCGGTCAGGTGATAACCTAGTAATACTTCTGAGAAGATATTCGGAACATCACGAACCACCGGTATGTTACTAAGCTCGAGAACAACCTTGCTTTTCAGGGCAAGATGATATGATCAACAGAGTGAGGGATTGACACAATCCTAACTCATTGATCAAAGAGTGCACCAGAAATAAGGACTAGGTAGCACGATCAATCTTAGAATGATGATTCCATAACCAACACGCTAAGAATGAGAATATTGTCCATTTACTACCAAGCAACACATTTGCTAGGAGTATTGATTTCACGCAACACGATTCACTTGTCGGCATTCCGGTTACGATAACACGGAACCGAGGAATGAATAATGATGGCAAGAAGTATTACTGCGTCAAGAACTCATAAGAGGTGGTGCTATTCTCATGACTCTCTTGACATAAAGATGGTAACACTCCAAGGTAGAGCAGAGCAGAAGCTGGATTGGCATTTCGATCTGCGGGATACAATTACTTTGACCCAATCCTAGAAATGGATGAGGCACTGGAGTTTGTTTCTCCTAGTCATTCCGGAATAGAATGGCTTGACGGACCACAAGAATAATAGGCATCGATGAACACGAATGCACAACTATTCCTGACTATCAATTGATAGACTAGGGTCAGAATACAGCTGAGGAGGGTCAACTCAAGGAACATATAACTTTCTGAGTTGTGGATTCATGGGTTAGTATGTCAAACGATTTCAACAAATTTCTTCCGGATAACCCATGCATAATGATAGAACCGGCAGAGTCACAATATGAATGGAGTACTCCTCAAGAACACCCTGGTTGTGACCTTTTGATTCAAACGAATTTCTGCCAGGGATGGTTCATGGTATTTGGAAGAAGGAAATACCACGGACCTCGAGGACTAATGCAAAGGTTACTAATATCCTAAAGGAACTAGCAAACACTATCGACATGAGGTAAGTAGGGTGAATCTCGGGTTCAGAAACCCAGGAGTAGAATACCTACTACTAATTAGCATCACGGGATGCTTTCGAGAATGGTGGCCAGATTCATCACACTGGGAACACAAAACATTGCTAGATTACTAGGTGATACTCTAGACACCAAGGGTCATAATAGTAGCTCCAACATATATGTCGAGGCAACAGAGTACCTCAACTTACCGATTAGTGTGGTTAAACTGGCCCAAAAGGACATCGGGAACTGGGAGGAAGGATTTGCAAATGCATCAGATTATTTAGAAACCTGGGATGACTCGGACAACATAACGGCTGTAAATGCTCAAAAAGATTTAAGACATCCTGCAAAATGGTGGCATAACCACCCAACATCACAATATCAATGTTCTGAGATCAACTAAGAACACATGGAAGTAGTAGAAACTGAACAGAGGCTTGAGTCCAACAATCTTAGGCAACTACGGTTTAGTAACACGTCATCCTGAGAGATAGAAGAGAAGGCCTAGTTCTTCACCCCCGTAGAAGAGAAGAGGATGACTCAGATCAGAAGGCCATGAGGTATAAGGAGTAAAAGAGCCTTACGTTCCCTTCCCCAATCAATTCCCTTACATAACTAAAGCATCTCTAGACACAACTTCGACTAGTTTGGCTTGGTAATCCTACAGTCAGTCAGGCTCTGATACCAACGCTGTCAGGACCCCGATCCTAAGCCACATCGATCCAGCATGTAACACATCATATCACTTTGCGGCCTCACGCACGGTACTCCCACGGGTGCCACCTTACCTGGCCCGGGACCGTTTGCGTCTTTTGGCTCACGTATATGATAGTGTCGCTAGCATCCATATGACAGAGAACCCGGGCCGACATGGCTAGTCGTGAACCCAAAGCGGCGCTAACCTATGAGGACAGGCATACGTGGGTCACATCAAGCATGTCGGTCATCAACGTGTGAATCCGGGCTGTAGCACTGGGCTAACAGGACTCCGGTAACCCGGGCTGTAGCAGGCTAGGCAGGACTCCGGATGTCACCGCGTGACATTTCCCCAAAGGGACAGACAAAGGAGCGAAGTGAATCACATGCCGGCCAGTCAAGTGTTCCGAGCAGTAGTGCTGGGCTAGCAGGACTCCGGTGAACCGGGCTGTAGCGGACTACTATCGCTCAGAAGCACTAGACTACCTTTCCCCATATGATAGGCTGCCAAGGATAAGCAACTAGATAGTCGGATCCCACTCATACCAAGCATTTCAATCATACACACAATATGCCCGATATGAGTAGATACAACATGGCATCACAACATAACTCTACGACTCAAAGTATTTATTCATTAGGCTCCGAGGAGCGAGATATTACAAACATGGGTCTCATGACCCAACATTCAGAGCATACAAGTCAAACACATGCGGAAGCTTAACATGTCTGAGTACAGACATCTACAAATGAAAAAGGCTGAGAAGCCTGACTATCTACCAGATCCTGCCGAGGGCACAAGATCGTAGCTGAGGTAACAAGCTAAACGTCGAAGTCCACGCGGAACTACTAGCGAGACTGAAGTCTCTCTGCAAAACATAAAATAGGAAAATGTGAGTACAAATGTACTCAGCAAGACTTACATCAGAACTATCTACATATGCATCGGTATCAACAAAGGGGGTAGTGGAGTTTAACTGCAGCAAGCCAGCTTTGACTCGGTGGCTATCCTGAACTACGATTGCAAGTAACTCTTTTGAGGTGGCGCACACGAGTCCACATATTCACCATATCAATACACCACTATGGATCCGCTCCCGTCTCCCTACGGGGACGCCATCCATAGCACTCACGCTTATCTTGCGCATTTTAGAGTATCCACTTTCACTTGTCTATGAACTATGCAAGGGGTCCAAGTTTCCATATCCGAGGAATCCGGCTATTCGAATAGATAATGATAACCCTGCAGGGGTGTACTTCTTCACACACGCTCTCGCCACTTATCGCCCTGTACACGTCATGTACCTCGGCAACCTTCAAGCAGAAGCCGGGCGAGGGAGTCGGCCACGACCTGACTAACCACACAAGTCTCTAGTCCAGGTTTATCGCCTATTCGGGTTCCATCCGCAAGGAGATCCGGCCGGGGTGTCGCTCACGGCCCCAAATGATGTGTGCAGGGTTACCAAGCCCACCTCGACGGGTAGATCTACGCTTGGTACACCGTGCCACGGTGCCTAGTCTGTCCCAAGCCCACCTGTACCGGGTACCACTTGGTAGACTACTAACACTACCTACAAACACCAGAAACTAGTTGCAACTCCTGGACAGAGATCAAGTTGATTAATAAGTCGAGAGGGGTCGAGTTACCGGAACCCAATGTGTGGTAGTAACTGTTCATGGATCACAAACATAGAACTCAGTTCCTGATGACGGTTTCAACGAGAGAACCCACCATGTACTCCTACATGGCCTCTCACCGCTACCTTTACCAAATCGTGTTCACACACTTAGCTCTCAACAGTAGGACATGTTCACCACATTCCAATTCATTCCTGATGAATCAGACCCGACTCAACTCTAAGCAGTAGCAGGCATGACAACAAGCATGAATGAGTAGGCACATCAGGGCTCAAACAACTCCTACTCATGCTAGTGGGTTTCATCTATTTACTGTGGCAATGACAGGTCATGCAGAGGAAAGGGGTTCAACTATCGCAACATGTAACAGTTGAATCGTTATTGTCCTAATGCAGTAAAAGAGAGCAGAAGCGAGAGAGTGGGATTGTATCGGAATGAACAAGGGGGTTTTCCTTGCCTGGCACTTCTGAAGATAACATTGAGTCTTCATCAGTGTCAATGATCACATCGTCGAAACGCGTCTATCGAAAGGGGGCAATTACCGGCAACACAGAAAGAACACAATTAACACATGGCGATATGCAGCAATATGATGCATGCTATGACATGGCAATATGCTATGTGTTTGAGCTAATGCATAATAGAACAGGTTGATTTGAACCCATTTGAATCAGAGATTCAAATGTGAGCTCATGTATATAGTCATAATGGTATATTAGCTTGTTTCACCTAAACATCAAGGTTAAAGTGTTCTAACATGCATGCAAATGGTACATATGGATATATTGAATTTTTCTGATCATTTTTCATATATAATTTGTTTCATTTGGAGTTACGGTTGATTTTATATGATTTTTAGAAGTTTGCATTATTTTCTGAAATTCCTGAATAAAAATAAATCCAGAAAAAAGGTTAATTGCGTCAGCATGACGTCGGGGTGACGTCAGCAGGTCAAAGGCGCCAGCCCAGGTCAAACCTGACGGCTGGGACCCACATGTCAGTGAGACAACTAACTAACTGAGTTAGTTAGTGTCAGGTTGGCATTAACCTAAGTTAATCAGGGCCTGGGCCCACACGTCAGTGACTTGGTTAGTTAACTAAATTAGTTTAGCACTAATTAAACCTACACTAATTAAGCAGGGGCCTGGGCCCACGTGTGTTGACCCCAGGGAGGTCAAACTCCAGTCAAACGGGTCAAACTCGCCGGCGGCTTGACGCCGGCGAGGCCAGCCGCGGTGGAGAGCCTCGGGTTTGTGTCTCCGGCGACCAAATGGCCGGCGGAGGGCATCTATGTGATGCAGACGCACGTCCGCATCGGGTGGTGGTGGCAGCTGGGCCTGGGGTGGCCGGAGTTGTCGCCGACGAAGACCTTGGCGGTCGCCGGAGTTCGGACGAGGTCGGCTCCGATGCTAGGGGGCACGGAGAGGCGCGTGAGGAGTGCTACGGGCTCATGCGAGTGCGGCGGAGACGATGACGTGCTCAGAATCGACCCAGCGTGGCTGTGGCCACGACGGCGACGTGCGGTGGCGGCGGCGGGTGCGGCCGAGCTCGGTGCTGTTACTGTGGTGCTCGAGAGCGAGAATGGGAAGGGGGAGGAGGAAGAGGAGCTCACGGGGAATCGGTTGAAGCAGACGGCGAGCTCGGGGAGGCCCTGTGGACGACGAATTGGGCGGTGGCATCCGGCGGCCGTGGACGGGGAAGAAGGGTCGCGGCGTCGTCTCGGGGTCCTCTGGCCTTGCGTGGGTCGGCGGAGAGGTGCTCGGGTTCTAGGCGGAGCTCGTGGGCTGGTCAGAGAAGCGAGGGGGAGGCGGTGGCCGCGGCAGTAGCAAACGGCGGCGATGGCAGCGTTCGGTTGCTAGAGGGAGAGAGAGCAGAGGAGGGGAGAAGGCACGGGAGAGTGAGAGAGGGCCTGGGGGGGGGCGTGGCGATGCCAGGGAAGGCCAGGGCACGAGTGGGAGGGCGGCAAGCAGGAGGTGGCCGGGGCGCGCGGCCAGCGCGCGGCGAGCACACGCTCGTCCTCCTGGCAAAGGAGGAAGACGACAGGAGAGGTGGCGGTGGTGGGCTGGCCGCCAGGTGGGCTGGCCAGCTGGGTCGGCCAGGTAAGTTAGGTGGGCCTCTCTCTCTCTCTCTCCGTTATTCTGTTTATTTCTGTTTTCTATTATTCTGTAAATTTAGGGCTTTATTAAAAATGCCAGGGCATTACCAGAATTCATGAAACTAATCATGGCTACTGTTTAGAATATATCCAACAGTAAACATTTTAGTTTATGATTATTTGAGCATTTAAATTATTTTATAGCATTTAAATGCCCAAATGCAAATAGAGTATGATTTAACTCAGAGCCCAAATATGTCATGGAAAAATGTGCATCACCTTTGGTTACTGTTTACAACATTTTCCATAAATGATGAACATTTTTGAAGGACATTTGGATTTTCTGAAAATATTTTAGGTGAATCTAGCGAATTCCTTTAGTGCTAGGGTTTCAACATCCCCATTTCAAATTTCTTTTGAATTTTAAACATGATGGTATGATGAATAAGCAAAATCAAACAAGGGCTGATCTGGGGCTGTGACAACGCGTCCCTCCTTCTCCTGCACCCGTGGTGGCAGAGCCAGCCGCAAGGGGAAGGGGGAGGGGGTGAGGCCGTGGGCGAGGCCGAGGCGCTCGGGGAAGAGGAGGACGGGGCAGCGCGCCGGCCTCACCTCCGCCAGCAGCTCCTCCCCCATGGAGGGCCACGTTGGGGACGAACCTTGTGAGTTCTTCATCAGGCTGCACCGGCCGCCTCACCGTCGCCTTTGTCTCCCGACCCCATTCGCGCGGGAGATGGAGTTGGATCCGCCCGAATCACTGCGGCTGCACGTGAGGGGCTGCGGGATCAGCGGTACGCGGGTTCGCGTTGATTTCCCAGCCCCTCATGTGATGTATCTCCGTCGAGGATGGAAGACGTTCGCTCACATCCACCGCCTGACGGAGGGGCTCACTCTCCATTTCAAGCTGATGGAGGGAGGCCTCCTTTCCGTCAAGGTCTTCGGGCTCTTCGGGACCCGGGCAAGGTGCTGCGTGGAGAGCTCTTCCGATAGCGAAGACCCCTCCTCAGGCGGGAGTGGCGAGGAGGACAGCGGCAGCGACGATGAGGGTAGTGGGCGGCAGGATGATTTGTCCGACTAGGTGTCGGGCGCCGCCTCGTGCGGCACCGGCGTCCCCATCATCTGTGTCGCCGGCTCCCTGAACTTCTCGGGGTCGTCTCCTTGGGCGGCTGGCGTTGGGAGGCTGCAGAAGAGGAAGAGGGCGGACGGCAAGGCCGTCAACTCAGAGTACGCGGGCACCGACGCCTTCGACGCGTGCTGACGTCCTGCCGCCTCGTCTTCGAGCCCTGCTTCCGGCGCCGCCATCACCATCCAGTCCCCGGACAGCCACCGAGATGTTCTCTTGGTGTCTTCTGCCACTCGTAGCTCGCCTAGGCGCCCCTTTTGCCCTTTTCGCCTCCTTGACCTGCCTCCTGAGGAGAGAGACAATAAAGGGATTACGGGCACCTTATCTCTTTTTAGTTTGTAAGCCTTCGGGCCTTAGCTGAATTTAGAACTTGTAATCCCATCATTCATGTTTTTCATTCCCTACGGACTGTACCTGAATGGAATGTTTTTAATGAAAAAGGGATGTTTGCCGGGCCATTTGTCTGCGGGTAGAACCCACGACAAGGAGCGAATCCTTGATATCTTTAAGATAAATATTTCCTTGCCCGGCAACAGGCCTTGTGTCTCCCCACTTCACTCGACCTTTCTCACGCCCTTGGCGGAGGCAGGGATGAGGCGGGTTCAGGCTCCTCGTTTCATCCTTTCGCTGTCGTGACTACGACCAAACCTGGCCCCAGGAACGAGCCCTAGGGCCTAGAGTTAGGGAGTACGGTAGTTCTTAGGAAAAACGAGGTTTCACATACCTCAGTCCATAAGGGAATGCATGATAAGGGATGAAGAACTTATCTGAAGTTGTAGCCCCCGGCAACTTTGGTTTGGCAGGGGTGAATCTTTGCTCTTGCAGGCCCCGGCAGTACTGGCTTGCCGGGGTCTAGATGATGGTCTGTCCGTCCTATCTTCTTCGCCCTTAGTGATCCGGCAAGGATATCAGTGAGTCCTGCGAACCAAAGAAGACAAAAGAACGGTGAAGGGATGCACACTCGACCTCTAAGCTAGGGGTTAGCCGCCGCCAAGCACTATCAACCCTAACCAAGGACGAGACTCGACCTAGCATGCATGCTATAACTTAGGGCACCAGCACTTCATTTATTTATGCTCAGGGTCTGTGCCTGGCTTTGTACAAAGGGTTACATGCATCATCGGCAATGCTTGTACAAAAGGTGGCTTGCCGGGAGGCCCGGCAAGCCGCGCCTCATGGGTAAAACTTGCGAATATGCTCAATGTTCTAGGAGTTACTCACCGGAATGGCATCTTCAGTCTCCGGGCGGACTGCGCCGGGCCTGGTGACTCGTATTACCCAGTAAGGGCCTTCCCACTTTGGCGTCAACTTGTTGGAATTCTTGGCCGATTGAACGCGCCGAAGGACAGGGTCGCCTTCCTCAAGGCTTCGGGCATGAACCTTGCGGCTATGGTAGCGGCACAAGGCTTGCTGGTAGCGTGCTGCTCTCACAGCCGCCCGAAGACGATCTTCCTCAAGGAGTAGTGCGTCATCTTGCCGCAGTTGCTCTTGCTCAAGCTCATCATAAGCGAGCACTCGAGGTGACCCGTATATGAGTTCAGTGGGGATAACTGCTTCTGCCCCGTATACCAGGGCAAAGGGTGTCTGGCCGGTGGCTTGATTTGGTGTCGTCCTGATTGACCAAAGAACCGTCGACAACTCATTAATCCAGCGCCTTCCGCTCTTGTGCAGCCTGCCAAAGGTCTTGGTCCTTAAGCCTCGCAACACTTCAACATTTGCCCTCTTAGCTTGACCGTTGCTCCATGGGTGGGCAACGGAAGCGAAACAGACTTTGTTGCCGAGGTCTTGAGTATACTGCATGAAGGTGCGACTTGTGAACTGTGTGCCGTTGTCGGTGATGACCCTGTTGGGTACACCAAAACGGCATACCAGACCCTTCAAGAACTTGACGGCTGACTGAGCTGTGACCTTCCTCACTGCCTCCACCTCCGGCCACTTTGTGAACTTGTCGATTGCAACGTACAAGTACTCAAAGCCCCCGACAACGCGGGGGAAAGGGCCCAGTATGTCGAGCCCCCAGACCGAGAAGGGCCAGGAGAGAGGAATGGTTTGAAGGGCTTGAGCTGGCTGATGAAGCTTCTTTGAATGGAACTGACACCCTTCACACCTGGTGACGAGTGTCATTGCATCCTGGAGGGCGGTGGGCCAGAAGAAACCTTGCCGGAATGCCTTGCCGGCAAGGGCTCTTGACCCGATGTGGGATCCACATATGCCTCCGTGTATCTCTGCCAACAGCTCCAGTCCTTCCTCTCGAGGGATACACTTCAATTTCACACCGTTCGGTCTCTTCCTATACAGGACATCATCGACGAACTGGTACATGGCAGAGCGACGGGCTACTTTTTCCGCTTCTTCCTGCTCCTCAGGAAGTTCCCCTGTTTGGAGGAATCGGACGGTATGTTGTGCCCACGCTGGAGCCCGAGGCTCGACAGCGAGGAGTAAAGGCATCTCCTCCGCTATAGGAGCGGCTATCTCGACGGCAAGAGCTTGACACTCCGCCGGAGCTAGCCGTCCCGTGGCGGGCTCAGTGTCCTCGGCAACATCCTTGCCGGCGGCTCCGGGGAGCTCGGCGGGAAAGTACTTGCCAGACCCTGATTTCCTCCTCTTGTTCTGCTCTGTTGATGGATCAACGGATGGCTGAGTTAGTTGAAGCACAAAGGTACCTGGTTCCACTGGTAGCTTGAGGGCAGCGCGCTTCGACAGGTAATCGGCGATACCGTTCTCTGCTCGGGGAACGTGTTCAGCCTGTATACCGTCGAAACGCTCTTCCAGCTTTCTCACTTCATCAACGTAGGCCTTCATCAACAGGCTCTGGTAATCCTTGTTGACTTGCTTGACGACAAGCTGCGAGTCGCCCCTGACGATGAGCTTTTTGATTCCGAGGTCCGCCGCGATCCTAAGACCGGCAAGCAGCCCTTCGTACTCTGCCGTATTGTTTGTTGACACCTCCCTGGGGAAGTGCATCTGGATCACGTACTTGAGGTGCTCTCCGGTGGGGGCGACGAGGAGTACGCCAGCCCTGGCACCTTGTAGGGAGAAAGCCCCATCAAAGTACATGATCCAATTGCAACTTGCCTCCTTGCCGGGGAGAGCAGTCTCTTGGGCTTCTTCGTCAGGTGTCACGGTCCACTCTACAATGAACTCCGCCAGGACTCGGCTCTGGATTGTTGAAGTACTTTCAAACTTGAGGCCAAAGCTGGACAGCTCAAGTGCCCATTCCACAATTCTTCCCGTCGCATCTGGATTATGCAATATCCGTTGCAGAGGGAGGCGAGTGACGACAGTGATCTCGTGTGCCTGGAAGTAGTGACGCAGCTTCCTCGAGGCCATAAGGAGGCCGAAGAGCAGTTTCTGCACGCCGGAGTACCTTGACCTAGCCCCCTGCAGGAGGGAGCTAACAAAGTAGACCGGGTGCTACATCATTTTCTTCTTCGGCGGCACTTCAACTGGCTGTGTTGTCTCCGCATTGGTGGCGTCGGGCTCTGTCGCTGCCATTTCCTTGTCGTCAACCTCTCTCTGCGCTACTAGTGCGGCGCTGAGCACCTGGTTCGTTGCCGCTAGGTATAGCAGCAACGGCTCCTGGGGCCTAGGCGCAACTAGTGTTGGCGCGGAGGAGAGGTACTTCAAATCTTGCAAGGCTGCTTCGGCTTCTGGCGTCCACTCCACCGGGCCCGCCTTTTTCAGGATCTTGAAAAAGGAAGGGCGCGCTTGGCAGACTTGGATATGAACCTGCCCATGGCAGCGACACAACCAGCAAGCCGACGCACATCCTTGATTCGCTTGGGTGCCTCAATCTGCTCTATAGCCTTGATTTTATCCAATTGGCCTCTATCCCACGCTGTGACACAAAGAACCCAAGAAGCTTGCCGGACGGAACGCCAAAGACACACTTCTCAGGGTTCAGCTTGAGGTTGATCTTGCGCGGGTTTGCAAATGTTTCTTGCAAATCTGTGATGAGGGTTGCCCTGTCCTTGGTTTTGACCACTATGTCGTCCATATAAGCTTCCATATTTCTATGGAGCTGGGGTTCAAAACCAATCTGGACCGCCCTTGCAAACGTCGAACCAGCACTCTTCAACCCGAAAGGCATCCGTATGAAACAATACGTACCACATGGGGTGATGAACGATGTTTTCTCTTCGTCTTCTCTTGTCATGAAGATCTGGTGGTAGCCGGAGTAGGCATCGAGGAATGACACAAGATCACACCCAGCCGTGGAGTCAACAATCTGGTCGATGCGCGGCAACGGGAAGGGGTCTTTAGGACAAGCCTTATTGATATCTGTGTAATCAATACACAACCTCCACTTCCCGTTTGCCTTGCGCACCACGACCGGATTGGCCAACCACATTGGATGGAGCACTCCTCTTACCAAACCCGCTGCTTCCAGTTTCCGGATCTCTTCCATGATGAACTCTTGCCATTCCAAAGCTTGCTTCCTGACCTTCTGCTTGACGGGCCGCGCATGAGGACATACAACAAGGTGGTGCTCAATCACCTCCCTGGGAACGCCGGGGATGTCGGAGGCTTGCCAGGCAAACACATCGACATTCGCCTGCAGGAAGGTGACGAGCGCGTCTTCCTATTTGTCATCAAGGGTGGAGCCTATAGTGAAAGCTCCTCCCATGCCGTCCTCATTGACAGAAACCTTCTTGGTTCCCGGCGGAATGGCCCTGGGCTTCTTGTTCCCGCCGGTGGAGCTCTCTGGCACGTCCTCGACGGCAGTGCTACACTCCGAAGAGGTGCGCTTGCCGGAGTGGGTGTCCGAGGCCTCACCGGCCTTCTTCTTCTTGTTCCCTCCCGGGGTCCCAGCGGCAGGAGCAAGTGCCCCAGTGGCGGCAGCTGCTGCAACTGCCTGCTGGTATAGTTGGTCAGCGCAAATTAGCGCATCTTTCTTGTCGGAGGGGATGGTGATGATCGTCACGGTTCCCTGGCATCTTCAGGGTATTGTAGGCGTAGTGTGACGCCGCCATGAACTTGGCCAGTGCTGGGCGGCCAAGGGTCCCGTTGTAGGGCAAGGGGATCTTGGCAACATCAAACACGATCCTCTCTGCCCTGAAGTTCAGGTCGCTTCCAAAAGTTACGGGCAGCGTGACCTTTCCCTTGGGTTGGCTTCTTCCCGGGTTGACCCCTTGAAACATGCCCATCTCTTCGAGGTCTCCATCAGGAATCTGCAGCTTTTCGATCACGGCAGGCGAGATCAGGTTCAGACCGGCCCCGCCATCGACTAGCATCTTTGTCACCTTGAGGTTGCGTATCGTTGGTGAAACCAACAGCGGCAAGCATCCGACCGCAGTAGTGCGATCGGGGTGATCCTCAGTGTAAAAAATGATAGGTGTGCTGGACCACTTCAGCGGCCTTTGGGCATCAAACGACGGCTCTGCCGCTGTAATCTCTCGTGCCCACTGTTTAAGCCGGCGATGAGAGGTGTGCAGCGAGGCGCTGCCGTCGACGCACATGGCCTCTATAGCTTTCTGAAACTCTTGGTCACCGGACTCGTCGTCCTCTTCGTGATCGTCGTCTTCTGGCTTTCTGTCACGGCCCCGGGCGGGACTCTCCTGTTGTTTATCCTTGCCGCGACGGATCGCCTGGCCGTCACGCTTCTTGCCGGATCCCTCAGCACCGTCTTGGCCCTTCTCCTTGTCCCGCCTCTCATATTCAGCCCTCTGCTTCTCAGCGAGGAGCTCAACCTGTCGGCAGTCTTGGAGAGCATGGCCTTTGGTGCGATGGATCTTGCAGTACCGCTTGTCGGAGTTGCCTGGCTTCTCGGTAGCCGCCAAGGCCCGGCAGGCGACACGTCCGGCAATTTCCTTACCGGGGTCATCTGCCTTGGTTTTCTTGGTGGAGCCGGTGTCATCAGACCCCTCGACGGCAAGCACGGCTTTTCCTTTGCGCTTCTTGTTGCGGCGCCGGCCTTTCTTTGCTGGGGCGGCGGTATCCTCATCTGAGGAGTCGGTTTCCATGCCGGCATCTTCGCCGGGGTACTTCCTTCCCTCTTCAGCCCGGGCACGTCTGTCAGCGAGAACATAGAGTTCTGCGACATCCTTTCACCTTGTTCATTGCTAGCTCTTCGCGCATCTTGCGGTTATGCACGTTCTGATGGAACGCGCTGATGATGGCGGCAGGATGAACATCAAGGATGTTGTACTATATCCGGCTGAACCTCTGTATGTACTTGCGGAGACTCTCGCCTCCCTTCTGGGGAATGACGTGCAGATCGCTTGCTTGGCCATGAGATTGGTGACCGCCAGTGAAGGCGCCCACGAATTCATGGCACAAATCCGACCAGGAGGAAATGGAGTCTACCGGCAAGTGCATCAACCATGATATGGCGTTGGGTTTAAGAGCCAACGGAAAGCAATTCGCAAGCACCTTATCGTCGTGGGCTCCGGCAGCCTGCATCGCGATGGTGTAGATGCTGAGGAACTCGGACGGGTGGGTCTTGCCGCCATAATTCTCGCCCACCTCAGGTTTGAAGGTGCGGTGAGTGGGCCACTGGAACTGCCGCAGCTCACGGGTAAAGGCCGGGCAGCCTACCTCGTAAGGCAGGCCTCCAGGGCTCTCCGGTGCCGGGTGGTCCACAGCAGGCCCTGCTCGCCTATCTGACTGGTGGCGCGCTCCGCGCCGGCGCTCGATAGTGGTCCGAGCGTCTTCATGCTCCCGATCCCGAAGGACCTGGCGCTGGTCACGGTGGGTCCGCGGGTCGGACGATGCTATGGAAATTTCGTCACCCGTAACGTCGCGACGGGCAGGTGTTCGTGGTATCGGGCGAGGAGGAGGCGAATGCACTGTGGTCGCGGCGCCGCCAGCCTTCCTGCCACTGGTACGCGGGACTCCGTCGGAACATCGGCCCGGGGGCTCCGCCGGGCTTGGTTCGTCTTTGTTGGCCACCGCAACAAGGCTTCGGATGGTGGCTCTCCATTCGTCGAGTTTCCCCGTAGTGGGAGGAAAATCGAGGAGCAACTGCGCGTGCGCCAAGGCTTCTGCTGGCGTCGGTGGCAGCGAAACCTGCACAGATCGCGACGCGCTTCGACTTCTGACCATGTCAGAAGGAGCTCTATCACAATCGCGCGGTCGCATGCCATCTTCACCAGCGCCTCGGTGAGCGGGCAGGTCTTCTACATCCCAGGAGTGGCGCTCGGGGCTCTTCCCGCGGTGACGCCCGGGGTCTTCGTTGTGATTATGCCGCTCGTCGCGCGCCGCTTGAGAGGAGCGCGCCGTCGGCGCCAGCGTGGGAGTCTTGGAAGCCCTTGCGTCGCCCTCGGGCGGGGCGGCAGCAATCCTAGAAGGCCCCGCGCCACCTGCGGAGGGCCTGGCTCCGTCTTTGGATTTGGCGGCGTGCAACCCATTGCCAGGCGCACGAACATCGCCGCCTCCCAAACTCCGGCTGCTGGGACGGTGTTGGTGTTCACAAACGGCGCCCCGGGTCCTTTCCGCGACCGGTCCGCTGCTCGCCCCTGTCGGGGCGGGATGTCCGGCCTCCGACGGGCCAACCGCCACCGTCGTCTTCTTCTTGGGCGCCATGACGATGAAGGAGCGTCGAACTAACTGCTAAAGCCGATTCTCACAACCGCGTTCCCCTACCTGGCACGCCAAAGATGTTGGTGGGAAACGACACCTATGGGATCACAGGAATCCCTACTACGGTTGCGGGGCGCGGGGTTGTGAAAAGAGCGGATCAAACAGATAGCACACGGTTCCTTTACCCAGGTTCGGGCCGCAAGGATGCGTAAAACCCTACTCCTGCTTTGGTGGATTGTATATCTGAGTTCCTGAGCTAGCTATGGGGCGTCGAGAGCTCCAAAAAGTCGAATCCTTCTCCTGGTCGCCTTGGGCCTCCTTTTATAGGAAAGGGGTTGCCACAGTGGCACACAGGAGGTGGAAAGGGTACAGTAGTGCGAGGTTATCCTTCGCATTACATGACAAGGCGCATTTAATGTGCCTTGCTTTGGTGTCCTTGCTTTATCGGGTGCAGAGGAGAGCCCCTTCTCGTCCGTCGCCGCTCCCTCTCGCGTCGACAAGTGCCCTGGCCAGCGGTGCCTATGGTGCCATGTAGGCAAGTAGGCAGCTGAGGTGGCGCAGTGGTGGATCTCCACGAAGATCTGCATGCCGCCACGCAGGTGCCTGCCCAGCTGGTTGGGTTGGCAGCTGCATGCGAACGGCGGTGGGGGCGTGACTGGCGCGGGCCTGATTGTGGCCCTACGACGTCCTTGGCAAGGGTCTTGCCGCGGCCCCGGCAAGGGTCTTGCCACAGCCCCGGCAAGGGTCTTGCCGCGGCCCTGACAAGGGTCTTGCCGCGGCGCTTGCTGTCATCCCCGGCAAGGCTCTTGCCGGGGGCCTTGTGGTCCTCCTTGGCTGGGATCCCGCCAAGGATCATCATCTTCTTAAGTGGGTATCTGGTCTTGAATGTCTTCACAAAGATCTGCATGCCACCACGGGGATGTCTCCCGAATCCTTGCCCCATGGGGACAGTGGACTCAAGGGTGACCTCGCTCTGTAGGTGGGGGCGAGCTGCCACAACAAGGATCTTGCCGGGCTAGCTAAAGCTGCCCCCCGGCAAGGATCTTGCGGGGGGGGGGGGGGTCTGCTCTGTCCCCTTTGCTCTTTATGGTCTTGGCGTCTTTCTGCTTCCCTTCAGCTTCGGCCTTACCTTGGCTTACCTCCCTTGCCGTGCTTGGCGTGGCGGCGCTCGCGGCTCAGACTGCCCGTGCACAGTTATAGGGGTACAAAAAGTGAACCCTCCTTTTTGTACACCGACAGGGTTTGACTGACAAAAATTTGAAGACGTCCAACACCGTTTTCCATGGAGTGGTGCCTGGTAAGTCGGCATACCCAGTCGGTAAGATTGAATTGGAGGTAGCCTTTGGAGATGAATATGATTCCCGGGCTGAGAAATTGACGTTTGAGGTGGTCAAAATCAAAAGTCCATATCATGCTCTGTTCGGGCGGCCAGCTTATGCTAAATTCATGGCGCGACCGTGTTATGTTTATCTGCAGCTTAAGATGCCGGGTCACAAGGGCACCATCACTGTGCATGGGAGTCGAAAGGTGGCCTTGGAGTGTGAAGAGGGCGGCGCGGCTTATGCTGAGTCTGTTTGTGCAGCGGAAGAGCTAAAGTTTTATCAAGATAATGTTGACCCGACAGATATGACCTCTATGAAGAAACCAACTATAGAGCATGACCCGGCGTTGAAATTTAAATCGGCAGCTGAAACTAAACTTGTGGACTTCACTCCAGGCGACTCATCTAAACAGTTCAGCATCAGTGCCAACTTGGATCCTAAATAGGAAAGCGCGCTCATCGAGTTCATCCGTGAGAACCGGGACATCTTTGCATGGAAGCCTTCCGACATGCCGGTTGTACCGAGAGGACTCGTTGAGCACACTCTTAATATTGATCCGAAGTATAAGCCGGTCAGGCAGTTTCTGCGGCAATTCAACGAGGAACGACGAAAGGCTATTGGAGAGGAGGTCGCCCAGCTCTTGGCGGCTGGGTTCATCGTTGAAGTTTTTCACCCGGAGTGGTTGGCTAACCCGGTGCTCGTACTCAAGATGAACGACACCTGGCGCATGTGTGTGGATTACGCGGACTTAAACAAAGCTTGTCCAGCTGATCCCTTTGCTCTTCCCCGTATTGATCAAATAATTGATGCTACGGCGGGTTGTGAGCGTTTGAGTTTTTTGGATGCTTACTCTGGGTATCATCAGATCAAGATGGCAATTAAGGACTAGGAGAAGACGGCTTTCATCACTCCGTTTGGAGCCTTTTGCTTCGTATCTATGCCTTTTGGGCTCAAGAGTGCCCAGGCGACTTACTAGCGGTGTGTTCAGAACTGTCTCCACAATCAGATTGGGCGCAATGTTCATGCTTATGTGGATGACATAGTGGTGAAGTCCAGAGAGAAGGAAACCTTGATATCTGATTTAAAAGAGACCTTTGATAATCTCCGAGTTTACAAGATGATGCTTAACCCGGAGAAGTGTGTATTTGGTGTGCTTGCAGGCAAGCTCTTAGGATTCTTGGTCTCAAACAGGGGCATTGAAGCTAATCCGGAGAAGATCAAGGCAATTACTTCTTTGGCTAAACCGGCGTGCATCAATGAAGTTCAGCGACTGGCGGGTCGTGTTGCTGCTTTAAGCCGGTTCATAAGCCGGCTAGGTGAGAAGGCCCTACCGCTGTATCAGATGATGATGAAGGCAGACACCTTTATCTGGAGTGATACTGCTAATGCTGCTTTTGAGGATTTAAAGAGGCAGTTGTCTGAGCCGCCGATCCTTGCAGCTCCCATTGACAAAGAGCCTTTGTTGTTATATGTGGCTGCTAATTCATGAGCCGTCAGCATTGCAATCGTGGTGGAGCGCAAGGAGGCTGGTAAGGAGCATCTGGTTCAATGGCCGGTTTAGTACGTCAGTGAGTTGCTCATCGAGTCGAAACAAAGGTATCCTCATTGGCAGAACCTTGTTTACGGGGTGTTAATGGCAAGCCGGAAGCTGAAGCAATATTTTCAAGGTCACCCTATTACTGTGGTGAGTTCTGCCCCCTTGGGAGACATCATTCAAAACAGAGAGGCTACAGGACGGGTCGCCAAGTGGGCCACTGAGCTCGGGCCTCATGGTTTGAAGTACGTGCCACGCACTGCCATTAAGTCTCAAGTCTTATTGGATTTTATCAATGATTGGACAGAGTTGCAGGCACCTGAGGAGAAGCCGGATAACACATATTGGACTATTCACTTTGATGGGTCCAGGCAGTTAGAAGGCTCGGGGGCTGGAGTAGTTTTAACTTCCCCTCGAGGTGACAAATTCTGTTATGTGCTCCGGCTTATGTTTCCTTGTACTAACAATGCAGCTAAGTATGAGGCCTTACTCCATGGTCTCCGGATGGCCAAAGAGATGAATTTGAGCCGGGTAAGGTGCTTGGGCGACTCAGACCTTGTGGCTCAACAAGTGTCAGGCAAGTGGGACTCCAAGGATCCCCTTATGGCGGCTTACCGTCGTGAAGTTAACGCTGTAGCTGGGCACTTCAAGGGTTATGTGGTGGAACACATTGATCGAAGGAAGAATGGGGCGGCTGATGCCTTAAGCCGGCTGGGATCTCAGCATAAACCGGTACCGCCTAACACCTTTCTTGATGCTTTGCATAATCCTTCTGTCAAGTTACCTACAGAAGAAGATCTGGCAGTGCCAGACCCGGAGGCACAGCTGGTAGCGGCTCTCCACGTTATCCCGGATTGGATAGTGCCTTATTTGGCTTATATGACCCGGGGAGAGTTGCCTGAGGATGAGACCTTGGCAAGACAAATCGTCCGGCGGTCCAAGTCCATGACAATCGTTAATGGCGAGTTACATCACTGGAGCGTTTCAATGTTGCGTGTCACCAGCGGAGGGTCAGGAGATACTCCGTGAGATCCATGAAGGCGATTGTGGTCATCATGCCGGCTCAAAACCTCTTGTGGCCAAAGCTTTCCGTCATGGGTTTCATTGGCTGACAGCTCATGCTGATGCAGAAGATCTGGTTAGTAAATGTGACGGATGTCAGAAGTTCTCACGACGAGCCCATGTGTCGGCTCAAGAATTGAGGATGATTCCAATTACTTGGCCGTTTGCAGTCTGGGGGCTTGACATGGTCGGGCCTTTCAAAAGGTCTAAGGATAAAAAGACACACCTCTTGGTGGCGGTTGACAAGTTTACAAAGTGGGTTGAGGCGGACCCAGTCAGTAAGTGTGATGCGGCCACGGCAGTCCAGTTCATGAAAAAGGTGATTTTTGTTTTGGTTTTCCACACAGCATCATAACTGATAATGACACCAATCTCTCCAAAGGAGCCATGGAAGAGTTCTGTCAACGAGAGCATATCTGTCTTGACGTTTCGGCTGTGGCTCATCCTCTATCTAATGGTCAAGCAGAAAGAGCTAATCAAGAGATCTTGAAGGGTATCAAGCCCCGGCTCTTGGTCCCCTTGCAGCGGACGCCGGGTTTGTTGGGTGGAGGAATTACCTTCTGTACTTTGGAGCATCAACACTACACCTAACAGATCTACGGGTTACACACCTTTCTCCATGGTGTATGGAGCAGAGGCGGTCCTACCAAGTGACATCCGTCATGACTCACCCCGTGTGGCGGCTTACGTTGAGGCGGACAACGAAAAAGCTCGTCAAGATGCACTTGACCTGTTGGATGAAGAGCGAGTCTTGGCAATAGCCCGCTCGGCAATTTACCAGCAAGACCTGCGCCGCTACCACAGCCGCCGGGTTAAGTCTAGAGCCTTTCAGGAAGGCGATTTAGTGCCCCGGCTCATCCAGGATCAGTCTGATATGCACAAGTTATCCCCTCCTTGGGAAGGACCCTTTGTGGTCAGCAAGAATCTTAACAACGGGTCATACTATCTTACCGATGTTTGAGAGCGCAAGGACTCACGTTAAGTCGGAGGAGGAGACCCGCCGGCCGTGGAACATCGCTCATCTTCGGCCTTACTATACTTGAGCCACCGGCTCTAATATGTATATATTTCGACTATGTATATATTACATAAAGCAATAAAGCAGGACCTCTATCCTTTTTTCCCACCCCAAAAGGTTTATGTGTCTTCTTTGTCATGTGGTGGAGATAACCAACAGGGAGCGGGTCACATCTGAATCTGGCTTTTCCTTTGGTCCGGCTTATGATCATATCTGAATCTAACCATGATCACTTGGGGGCTTTGTCGGATCGTGGGTTCCGGCAGACCCTTAAGGTTCGAACTCTGGGGTGCGCGCGGAGATTCTGCCCTCTATCTCCCTGTCTCGCAAGGATCTAAACTACCAAAGGAACAACACAAAGAACACAGAGTTTATACTGGTTCGGGCCACCGATGTGGTGTAATACCCTACTCCAGTGTGGTGGGTGGATTGCCTCTCGGGCTGATGATGATGATGATCAGTACAAAGGAGAACGGCCTCACGAGGACCTGTTCTTGGCTGGGACGATGAACTGCTAGGGGAGTTCAGCCGTCCTTCTCTCTCTCTCTTTCTCTTTGCTTGGATTCTAGATGCGAGATGCCTCCTCCCCTTACCTGGGGGTGGCTAGTCCTATTTATAGGCAAAGGCCTTGGGCCTCTTCCCAAATATTGAACGGGAAGGGCGCCAACAATTGGCCAATTCGAAGGGGAACATACAGTACACTTATCCTGACCAAAGTCGGTCTTCGCCTGCCAAAGGCCCTGTGGTGACGCCGTTCTGGGCTCCACGATGAGCTCATTCCCACCGTTGGACTGGTCTTGGTCTCGTTGCACCGAAATGGATGCCTTTGCTTGATCCTCTCGCCTGCGCTTGCCCCCTTTGCACCAAAGAGGAAAGGGGAGGACACTGCACGGTCTGGCGCCCGCCTGGCGCCCTTGGTCGTCATGGCTTGCGTCATGGGTGCCTCGTGAGGTACCCTGCCTTGATCTCTCCGCCTCCTCATGAGCCAGCCTGAGGAGGCCGCGCCTGAGGAAGCGCTGTGTCGTCCTCCCCGCGAGGCTTGGCCCCTCACGAGGGTCTTGAGTCTCATGTTGATGAAGGTGGGCCGTACTGGGCCTCCATTCGAGCCACGCCGCGGGCCGCAGGCAGGCAAGTCTGGGGACCCCCGTTCCCAGAACGCCGACAGTAGCCCCCGGGCCCAAGGCGCGCCCGGACTTGGCCGCGCCGAGAGGCGAAAGGGCAAGGGCGAAGCACCGCGGGCCCTAACAGCCTACGGCCTTGGGCGCCGCGTGGCGGTTGATTGGGCGCGGGCGTCCCCGCAACCGCGTAGGTTAAGGGTGCAGTGTCTGCCCAGGCTTTGCTATTCTCTTTCTTTTGTCGTTGCTCAGATCCCCTTTCTTGCGCCTCCCCTTCCTTCCTCCAGACTCCCAGATCTGCTCCCTTGGGGCCTTGGAAGTCATGACGCCGCGCCAGCCTCCTGCTGAAGCTTGGTTCTCGCCGGCCCTGGACTCGCCGAATGTGTCAGTGGCGAGCCTCGCCCGGCTGCGCCGGATGGCGGCGGCATGGGGGGTGGACAGAACGCGGGTGTTCAAGGTCGGCTCCGCCACCCCTGAGGGCCGAGGAAGCACCTTCTACCCTCTCTTTGTAAGCTCCGTTACTGCGGGCCTGGTGCCCCCTTTCTCCGAGTTCTTCCTCTTTGTCCTCCGCCACTATGACTTGCAAGCTCTGCATCTCCACCCCAACTCCATCCTTCTCCTGGCGATCTTCGCCTACTACTGCGAGGCTCATGTGGGGGTGCAACCCTCAGTGGCCTTGCTGCGCCACTACTTCTACCTCCGGGTCACCCGTGGCTTCTCTTCCGCATGCGTGAGCTTCGTTGCGTGTGGCGGCGCCATGGCCATCTCAAATCCCGGGAAGAGGATTGAGGGCTTCAGGAGCAAGTAGGTCTTGGTGGACGTCGGGCGCATCCACCCTCGGTTGATCCTACCCACGGAGCAGCCCGTGAGTTCCAGTGACTGGTCCCGGGAGGAGCTTACGGACCCCCGCGCGAAGCCAGTTCTGGAGAAGATGGATGCGGACCTGAAGCCGGCCGGCGCGGCGGCAGCGAGGCTGACCGGCGCATCGCTGCTGAGGGAGTTCCTGGAGCACCAGCTGGCCCCGCTTCGGAGGTACTCACCTCCGATGTGGAGGACTCACCCGAGCCCCGCAGCCCTGGGCGACGAAGATGTAACCGCGGCGCTCCAATCCCTGGTCGGGGGCGAGGTGGCGCGGCTGGAGGGCGCGCCTGTGCCCTTGTTCCTTTGCGACGACTGGCAGCAAGTGGTGGAGTCGATGCCTGTCTTCAACGGGGACAGACCCGTGCCTGTGGTGGCCCCCGAGGGACTGGTGGACGTGTCCTCCGGCGACCCCAGCGGAGGGGAGGGCAAAGAGGAGATGGAGGAGGGCCCTGACTTCGAGGCAATTGACGGAGAGTCCAGGGCTCCCCTCCCCCGACGCAAGTCCCGTACCCTCCTTCTCTCATTGAGCGATGATGAGGAGGTCGACGACGTGCTGGGTAGCGGGAGTTCGCCCCTGATCCCGAAGAAGGACAAGACCGGGCAGATCCCCCGCGGGTCCGCCCCGGCTCCGGGACGATCCGCGGACGCGCCTTCTGCTCCTGAGGTTGACCCCTCTAGCCGGCTCTCAGGCTTCAAGTACGACCGGAGGCTGCTCGAGCCCTCCAGCGATGACCTGTAAGTGCTTGATCCCTCATCCTTTGTTCCCTGTTCCGTCGCTGGGGCTTGATGTTTGCTTCCCTTCAAATAGGCTGGCGCCCGCGGCGAAGAAGCTGAAGGGGGCTCCCGAGGCCTCATCCGCGGCAACGCCTCCGCCTGCAGGTGAGGGCGATCGTGAGGCACGGGCCTCCCCTGCCCGCTCATCTTTTCGGGGCTTGGCTGAGCTGGCTGGGGAGAGCCCAGCCCCCATGGCCCAGGCGACTCCCGAGGTGCTCCTGCCTACTGCCGCCGCCACGGCCGTCGGGGCGCGGCTGACTCCGCCTCAGGACACTGTGGTCTTGCCGCCGCTACCTTCTCCTCCCGCTCCACTGGCTGCTGCTTCGCCGACTCCCCCTGTTGTTTTGGCGCGCGCCGATGTTTCTCCGCCTTCTTCTTCCATCCTGGAGCGTGCTGCTGCTGAACTGGACCGGCTGCGGCAGGATCTTCTTGGCGCCGACCCTCGCCTGGTGGCCGGGTGCCTGGAGCTGGCCTCGGGGTGGATTCGCTCTGATGCCTCGATTCGAGAGGCGCTGGTTCAGGCCTCAACGGCCTGTGACGGAGAGAGGGAGGCCACCCTCGAGGCGAAGGCCGCCCGAGACGCGGCCCTGGGAGAGGTGGTTGCAGTTCGTGGCCGCTGCAAGGAGCTGGAGGACGAGCTGCAGGGTCTGCGGGACCAGCTCGCGAGGGAGGTCCACCTTCGCCAGGAGCAGGAAGAAAGCGCGAAGGCTCGCGAGGCGGCCATCGAGGATCGGGAGGCCAAGCTTAAGAAGCGCCGCGCCCACCTAGGCGCGCTGAAGAAGGAGCTGGAGGTGACGAAGGCCGAGCTGGACCAAGGCTCGGGTTCTTGCTGAGGATCGCGTGGCCTTCGCAGACATGGAGAAAGATGCTCGCGCTTCACTGAAGACACTCTATGAGAGTGGCCTGGAGGCCCGCTGGCTGGTGACGAAGATGGCCCCGCCAAGCTGCTCCCCTTCCTGGTTAAGGCCCTTGGAGATGTCGCCCTTGGCCTTGGCCCCACGGCTGAGGCCGAGGCGCGCGTCCTGTCTTCTGCTGCGCTGACGCGGGTCTTCGCCCACATCTGTCTTCGCGATCCCGGCGCCGACCTCGACAGTCTGCTGGAGCCGGTGAGCGGCGAGGGTGCGGCCGCCGCTGTCGAAGCCATGAAGGGGCGCGCGGAGGCGCTGCTGGGGAAGTTCCGGGCCTTCAGCACCAGGCCAAAGCGAGGCGCCACCAACCCTACCGCTCCATGAAGCGAGGCCAGTCCGTGCTGCCCCACCGCCGACAAGTGACTCCGCTGCCGTTCCTGTTCTTCTTTTACTTCCTGTACATGCATCACGCCTCGAGGAGGCATTTAAACTTGCGTTTGGTACTGAGATGACAGTATGGGCTGTAATATTTTGCTTTTAAATTCCTTGAGTTTTATGTTTTTCTTCCCTACTTGCATGTGTTCTACGCCGGCAGAGCCCGGCCGCGCGCGTACCTCACCCAGCATTAGCCCCGACCGGAAACCAGGGCGGGACCAAAGGAGTGAGGGGCTACGTGACAAGTTAGGCTCCTGAGTCGTGATGCTCAGGTGTCCCCCTTGGCACACGAACTACAAGTAGGGGAGCGTGATGTAGGTGTATCTTCCGTTCTATGTCTACAGAGCCCGACCCCGCGCGTACCTCACCCAGCATAGCCTTTCGGAACTAAGGAGTGAGGGGCTACGGAGCCAGTTAGGCTTCTGAGTCGCGATGCTCAGGAGTCCCCCTTGACGCGCAAACAGCGGGCGATGAGGTGAGATGCGAGTGGGACCACCGTTCTACATCTGCAGAGCCCGGTCGCGCGCGTACCTCACCCAGCATAGCCTTTCGGAACTGAGGAGTGAGGGGCTACGGGACCAGTTAGGCCCCTGAGTCGCGATGCTCAAGGGTCCCCCTTGACGCGCAAACGGCCTTCATACCTTGGCTCCGCTCGGGGAGAGACGCGCGACGAACCAGGCCCGAGGGACCTGGCTGGGTGGCGTACGGCTGGGCGTGACCCAGTCGTAGCCCCCGTGCCTAGCCCCCTCGCACGGCACTCCCGAGGGGAGGCGTTGCGATGAGGCCAGCCACTGAGCTCTGGGCTCCCTGAGGTTAATGCAGCCCGGAGGCCACCCTCAGTTGTTTATCACCAGTGCGGAGCATAGCGCTTCCGTATGTGTACGGGCATAGCCGCTCCTCGGCAGTGTCGTCAGCCAGCGCGGAGCATGGTGCTTCCACTGGTACGTGGGAGGGGGCTCCCCTCCGGGAGGAGCCCTCGGGGCGTATACAGCCCCACCCTGACACGTGGCCGGCACGGTAGGGCTAGGTGAGGTGTATCTGGGCACCCGTGAGCCAGCCCGGGACTCACGAGGCCCTACCTCTAGGCGGGTTGCGCCTGGCACTGGGCCGTATCTTGAGATGTGTTCCTGCAGAATTTGGTTAGATGCCAGCACTCTACGTCCTCGGGTCCCGACCTTCGAGCTTGTCTCAGCCGTCACTGGTATGCCAGGTTGCGATGCCGTGGACAAGGCCAGAGGGTGAGGGCTGAAGAGCCGGTAAGAGCCCCGAGTCATGATGCTCAGGCACCCCCCCTTTAACGTGCAAGTGGTCGACATGGAGAAGAAAAGTTGTAGTGGACAAGCATTAAGTGATCAAGCATGATAGGCGAATGCATAGTTGGAGATAAACGCAAGGGAGATACACGCTGCTGGGCCTAGCCCAAGCGGCTTGGGGATGATGCAGCCCGAGGGGCGCCCCCAACAAAGCAAGCTAACGATCGAAAACTAAAAAGGGATACATGCCGCAGGGACGGACCCATGCGGCCTGGGAGTAATGCAGCCCTAGGAGGGCGCTCCCAGCTGGGAATGGATCTTGAAAGATGTCACCTGAAGATGCCGACGGTGAAGTGGCGTCGGTGCGGCAGACTCGGTGGGCTGCGGGAGCAGATCCTCATGAGCCCCCAGGCCCTGGGGCCTCGGGAGGCTCCGGAGGCGCTGGTGGCTCCTCGCGAATCATCTCCATCTCCGCCAGGACTACGGAACGCCTGTCTTCCTGAGTCTCCATGATGCCCCTCACGAGGGGCTGGTACGCAGCAGCCACGCTCGGCAAGCCGTAGGGCATGCAAACATAGCTGTGGGGTGGACCTCCGCAATGCCCCACTTGTGAGGGCCAGAGGCGCTCTGTCGTGGCGACTTGATTGAGCCCTGGTACGTTGATGCAGACACGCAGCCCACCATCCTCGCCTGGATGGGGAGCCAGAGCCGGTAAGCGGCGGCAACCTCTCATGATTCTCGAGTCCTGCAATTCTTGAATGGCCTGGTTAACGAACTCCTGCTGGTCTGACTCTGCCTGCTTCGCTCCTTCTTGACGGAAACGTGCGTCGAAGCACGCCTCCACGTGGTGCCCAAGCGCCTCCCTCGTGAACCTGGCTAGATTGGTGGCCCTCAAGGTGAGAGCCCCCGAGCCCTGCCTGAGGAGGGCGCCGGGCACGCTTTCCTATGCGATGGAAGGAGGGTCCCCCTGGACAGGCACGGGCCCTGAGGGGCCTGCCTCCTGAAGGGCAGAGCCTGACGACGTCTTCTTCTTCTTGGGTGTGGTCTCGGGAAGCCTCCTGCTCCCGCGATCTGGGTCTTCTAGCGACGCGGCCTGAAAGGCTCGCTCCAGGGAACACACTGCATCCCTCTCTTCACATGGCACCGTGATGACGCCGCCACTCCCTGGCATCTTGAGGACATTGTAGCCGTGGTGAGTTACGGCCATGAATTTGGCCAGCGCCGGGTACCCGAGGATGGCGTTGTACGGCAGGCGGATGTGGGCTACGTCAAAGTCGATGAGCTCGGTGCGGTAGTTGCTGCGGGCCTCGAAGGTGACAGGGAGGCGGACCTGCCCGATCGGGATTGTGGAACCGTCGGTGACTCCAGAGAAAGGCTTGGTTGGCTGAAGCTGGTCATAGGGCACTTGGAGGTTGTCGAATGTTTCCACGGACAGGACGTTGAGCCCTGCTCCACCATCGATGAGGGTCCTGGTGACCAGTACATTGCTGATGACTGGGGAGCAAAGCATCGGGAGGACCCCGGCTGTGGCCGCGCACTTGAGCTGGTCTGCCGAGCTGAACGTGATGACGCACGCCGACCACTTGAGGGGGCGCGTTCCTTCGAGCTTGGGGAGGACTGCATTGACTTTACGGGCAAACTGCTTGAAGATGCGTTGGGAGGCTGGGGCTTGAGCTCCGCCGAGGATGCAGGCGATTGCGCGCGGCTCTTGGAAGCCCCCAGCCCCCTCGTCTTGATGGCGGTCTTCGTTCCTCCTTGGCTGAGGCGGCAGTGGAGGGAGGCCCGCGTTGCCATGAGGGCGGTCCTCACGAGGCTGATCCCTCCAGTCCCCCACGCGAGGCAGGTCCCGCCAGTGATCCTTGCGAAGTTGGTCGCGCCACCCCTGGCGCGGGCCACGATCTTCCCAGCGTCCCGGGTTTCTTCCTCCTCCTCGGCCGTAGCCCCGGTCGGCATGGTCAGGGCGACGACCGATCCTTCCCTCTCGCACAGCGTGGAGTTCTTGGCATTCGTTGGTGTTGTGGGTGTGGAGGTCGTGGTACACACAGTACCGGCTGCCCCTGGAGGATTCAGGCAGATCTTTGCCCCGCTTGGTGTCTGGTTCTGCTGCGAGTACGGTAGCCCCCTTGCGCTTCACATCCTTGGCCTTGGGTTTCTTCTCTTCTGGGTCTGCGACAGGCAGCTCGAGGAGGGAGAGACGTCCCTCCTCAGCCCTGGCGCACTTGGTCGCCAAGTTGAACAGCTCCAGGGATGTGCAGAGGTCTTCATGCATCGCCAGCTCCTCCTTCATCTTGACGTCGCGCACGCCATCGGAGAAGGCTGAGATGATGGCTTCCTCGGACACCTTGGGGATCTTGAGGCACGCACTGTTGAAGCGCTGGATGTACTTTTGCAGGGTCTCCCCAGGTTGCTGCTTGATGCGGCGCATGTCGCTCACGGCGGCCGGCCGGTCGCGGGTACCTTGGAAGTTGGCGATGAAGCGGGTGCGCATCTGCTCCCAGGAGGAGATCGTGCCTGGAGCCAGATTCAGGAGCCAGGTGCGAGCTCCTTCCTTCAGCGCCATGGGGAACCAGTTCGCCATGACCTTTCCATCCCCGCTGGCAGCTTCGATGCCCAGCTCGTAGAGTTGGAGGAACTCTGTGGGATCAGTCATGCCGTCGTAGCGGGGAGGCAGGTCCGGCTTGAACTTGCCGGGCCACGCGACGCTGCGCAGCTCGGTGGTGTAGGCGCGGTAGCCTGCGGTGGCCATGGGAGGTTTCGGTTGAGGGAGAGCTTGGCCTTGCGGGCCCCCTTGCGCTGCGGCTGGGAGCGGCGCGGGGTCTTGACGTGCCGGAGCTGGAGCAGGGTCGCGGCGAGCCGGAGCTGGGAGCGCTCGGGCAGCCTCTTGCGGTCGAGGAACTTCTTGGCAGCTCCGTTCTTGGTGGGCTGGCGCCTAACGGAGCGGGTTCCGCCCAGGGGCCATGCGCCTTGGAGCCATGGCGTCTTCTTGGAGTGGAGGTGGCTGGTACGCCCCCGGAGCTTCATTGCCCGTGCGGGACAGGGTGCGGCGCAACGGAGCGGACGGTGCAGGAGAGCCCCCTGCGGCGCGGACGAGCTCGGCAACGCGGTCGAGCCACTCTTCGTAGACGTCTTCGACGGGACGGTAGCGCAGGAGCTCGTTTGCCGCGATGAGCGCAGCTCGAGCCTCCAAGGGCGCGCGGAGCGCGTGGGACGAAGAGCCAGCTGGCGTGAGTGACGGAGTAGCGGTGCGGCCGTCTCGCCGCACGGACGGGTGCTGAGACAACGCTTGCTGCTCGTTCCCCGCCGGGCCGGTGGTGGCGTTGACGGCGGGCGACGGGGAACGACGAGGACGCCCGCCGACGGGAGCTGTTTGGGCGACGCGGGAAGCGATGGCGGCCCGGCGCTCGGCGCGGGCCCGACGAGCGTCAGACATGGATGCGACGGTCGGAGGAGAACGGAGCGGTGGAAGACAGATTCCGGCGCACCCCTACCTGGCGCACCAAATGTCAGATCGTGGGTTCCGGTAGACCCTTATGGTTCGAACTCTGGGGTGCGCGCGGAGATTCTGCCCTCTACCTCCCCGTCTCGCAAGGATCTAAACTACCAAAGGAACAACACAAAGAACACAGAGTTTATACTTGTTCGGGCCACCGATGTGGTGTAGTACCCTACTCCAGTGTTGTGGGTGGATTGCCTCTCGGGCTGATGATGATGATGATCAGTACAAAGGAGAACGACCTCACGAGGACCTGTTCTTGGCCGGGACGATGAACTGCTAGGGGAGTTCAGCCGTCCTTCTCTCTCTCTTTCTCTTTGCTTGGATTCTGGATGCGAGATGCCTCCTCCCCTAACCTGGGGGTGGCTAGTCCTATTTATAGGCAAAGGCCTTGGGCCTCTTCCCAAATATTGAGCGGGAAGGGCGCCAACAATTGGCCAATTCGAAGGGGAACATACTGTACACTTATCCTGACCAAAGTCGGTCTTCGCCTGCCAAAGGCCCTGTGGTGACGCCGTTCTGGGCTCCACGATGAGCTCATTCCCACCATTGGACTGGTCTTGGTCTCGTTGCACCGAAATTGATGCCTTTGCTTGATCCTCTCGCCTGCGCTTGCCCCCTTTGCACCAAAGAGGAAAGGGGAGGACACTGCGCGGTCTGGCGCCCTCCTGGCGCCCTTGGTCGTCATGGCTTGCGTCATGGGCGCCTCGTGAGGTACCCTACCTTGATCTCTCTGCCTCCTCATGAGCCAGCCTGAGGAGGCCGCACCTGAGGAAGCGCTGTGTCGTCCTCCCCGCGAGGCTTGGCCCCTCGCGAGGGTCTTGAGTCTCGTGTTGATGAAGGTGGGCCGTACTGGGCCTCCATTCGAGCCACGCCGCGGGCCGCAGGCAGGCAAGTCTGGGGACCCCCGTTCCCAGAATGCCGACAGGCTTCTTGTTTAAACATAGGTCGTATTCGAACCAAAGAGAACATAGCTGTCGATACCCACTTGATCGGCATACTGCCAACCCCACTTGGGGGCTTCTTGATCATATTTGAATCATAGCTTAACCCCTTTGGGTCTGACGTGGACCGTATTCGAATCAGCGTCATTAAACAACTCTTATGATCACTTGGGAGCTTCCTGTTCAAACATAGGTCGTATTCGAACCAAAGAGAACATAGCTGTCAATACCCACTTGATCGGCATCGCCACAGCCACTGGGGGCTATATGATCGTATCCAAATCTTAGCTTAAACCCCTTCGGAACGGTTCACTGATCATATTCGAATCAGTGGCCTTTTTATTTTTTATTATTCATCATGTTTTATAGGCATTAATATTTGACTATCTTGAGAACCTCTTGAAAATACAATGGAGTGGATTGCAATCCTCTGGGTTAATATTGGTTACCTCAGGTTGTTAAGAACCAGGTGAACTTTTATATGCCAATTGTCAGGAGTTAAACTTACCCTCAGGATTTGGGTTATATAAGCCGTAGTTATAACCACATGCATCACATGTATACTATTATGATTATGTCTACTAAGTCTAATCGTAAGTTGGTTTTCCTAAAATTGTTTGGTGTATACTCTGGGTTATCAATACCTTATGTGACCCCTGGGGCAGTAAATTGCCAGAGGATGTTTTGTTTGTCTCCTATGCAGGATAAGGAAGGCAACTTTGTTTAACATAAGGGAACTGGAAGATAAATAAAAGCTGGAAATATATAACGATGGCGGCTAAAGGAAGTATTGAGCACCATAAACATGCACAGAGGCATGACAAAAATCGGAAGTTTTTTCTACTCTATTACAAGACTTCCCGAGTCTGAATAGTGAGGCATTGTTTTCACAAAGACTTAAACATATGACACTCGGTGTCTTTACTCCTTTGGTTGGCTTGACGATTCCGGGTTATCCTTCTCCGCCTCTCCGTCGGTTGCCCTGTCCTGGAAGGTTGATGAGGCCCAGTCAATGCCACTCAAGGCTTCAAACTCAGCTTCATCATCGATTAAACCGGTTGGGTTGACTTCAGGGGCAAAAGTGTGCTTACGAGTTGGAGGGATCAGGCTGACAGCATCATAATGAGGTGTTGGAATCCTTCAGTTCTCGTTATCATAACCCGGTTGATACTTGCTAAGATCAGTGTCGTTCCCAATAAGAGTAGCCACCAGGCGTATATCTTTCACACAGGCGGTGAAGTCTGCCTCATCAAACAAGGTTCCGTCCTCCTTCAGACTTGGGTATCCAAGAGTGAGGTCGGCCGGGTCTAGCTCTGGAATTCACGCCTTGGCCCGGCTCAAGGCATCTATAGCTCCGGCTCTTGCCGATGCCCGTCTTAGCTCTTGGACCCGCTGAGGCAGCAGAACAAGCCATTTTAACACATCTTGCAGGAGATGGGGGACATCATTTGATAAGGCCACAACGGCCAAAGCACGTTGTGACCCGATGTACAGTTGCTCTACCAGAGTGTAGACTGCCTTCAGTTTGACCACCATGTTCTGCTTAAGGTTTGTGCTTCTGGCACATGTGTTATTAAACAAAGAGTGAGCCGGAGACAATAATTAACATAATCATCAAAGGAAGGATTGCAATATTTGACGTTCATATAAAGTAACTTACCAAAGATTGCTGAGACCATTTGAGATATCTGGCGCTTTAAACCGGACAGCTCGGAATTTGCTTCTGCAAGTGATGCTTCGGCTATCTCGGCCCGGGCCACCAATGAGGCCTTTTCATCAACCCAGATTTTCTTCTCCGCCTCAAAATTCTTCTTCAACTTCTCTTGTTCAGAGATGCTGAATTCAAATTGGGAGTTGGCCTTTTGAATTTCAAGTTCCTGGGCTGCCAAGCAGCTCTTCAGGTCAGCAATCTCCAATTCAAATTGACTTATGGTGGCCTGTATTGATACCGGGTCATAGTCAGGATCATGGTAAATAATATTAAGTCCCAAGCACTTTGCAAGCAAAGGTACTTGACACTTGGGGGCTAATGTATGCTGAAGAATTCTAAATTACGACGCCGACTTATACAAACTAAAGTCCCAAGCACTTTGCAAGCAAAGATACTTGGCACTTGGGGGCTAATGCGTATCGCAAGTTCAAGGTATCAGGCTACAACCGGGTTAAGTATTTTCTCTTTAAACCGGATAAGCAGTGCTAGACAGTTTTCTAAGTCTACATCATATTAAGTCATAAGCAATAGACTTGGGGGCTGGTACAGTAAGTATGATTGACAGTAAGGAAGCATAAGTCATACCTCAGATTTTTGCTGTATTTGCTTCACCATGTCAACTTCCAGGTCACGGCTGCTATGCACCTGGTTGATATATCCCGAGAAGATCTCTCCAATACTCAAATGAGTATAGTCAAAGATGTCCCTCTTGGCTTTACGGCGCTCTAGCAACTCCTCCTTAGCAGAACACTTAGCAAGAACAGTGGGCCGGGCCGGCTGAATGAACTGAGTCTTGAGAATTTCCACTTCTGGGTCGGTCGTCTTGGCTGAGCTAGGTGCTTCTGGGTTAACAGAACCATCAAGAATATCTTCAGCAGGCGGATCAGAAGTTGGTGCCGGAATATCTTGAGCCGATTCAGGTGGCGGTTGATGTGTGGAAGAGTCGGGGGCAGCCGTGCCCAGTTCTGGCTCAGTCACTATAGGGTCTTGGGCTGGCTTATCCTTCTTGGTTTTCTTCCTGGGCTTCACTTGCACACTGTGGACAAGGCAGAAGAGTGAGTACAAAAACATGAGTAAGATAAAGCATTAAGCTAAACTAATCGACATTACCCAAGGGCAGTCTTGAAAGCCGGCATGTTTGATTGCATAGACTCGCCGGAGGAAGGAGAGGTATCCTGATAATTGGAGTCAGATGAATTAAGATGTTGACGAATTAAACCCGCCAAAGGTGAAGCAGGGCGTAAATCGGAGATAACCTCATTCCGACGCTTCATGGTGACGTCAGGTAAGCCGGAGGAGAGCTCTGCGTCCTTGCTGGTCCGGGTCTGCCTTCGGCTTTCAGTTTGCTGTCGCTTCAAAAGAAAGTCAGGGTCTTGGTAAGCCAAAGGATGTGAAACTCTTACTTTCCAGGTTACTCTTCAAATTCTCTGACGCGGCAGAGGCTCGGAGTCGGAGGAGATTATAGTTACCTCTTCTTCGATGGGTTGGCTGTTTCCCGTGTCTTCCTGAAAGAGAAGTAATGTCAGTGGGATGATGATAATGAAGGAAATATGCCCTAGAGGCAATAATAAAGTTATTATTTATTTCCTTACATATCATGATAAATGTTTATTATTCATGCTAGAGTTGTATTAACTGGAAACATAATACATGTGTGAATACATAGACAAACAGAGTGTCACTAGTATGCCTCTACTTGACTAGCTCATTAATCAAAGATGGTTATGTTTCCTAACCATGAACAAAGAGTTGTTATTTGATTAACGAGATCACATCATTAGTTGAATGATCTGATTGACATGACCCATTCCATTAGCATAGCACCCGATCGTTTAGTATGTTGCTATTGCTTTTATCCATGACTTATACATGTTCCTTTAACTATGAGATTATGCAACTCCCGTTTACCGTAGGAACACTTTGTGTGCTACCAAACATCACAACGTAACTGAGTGATTATAAAGGTGCTCTACAGGTGTCTCCGAAAGTATTTGTTGGGTTGGCGTATTTCGAGATTAGGATTTGTCACTCCGAATGTCGGAGAGGTATCTCAGGGCCTTCTCGGTAATGCACATCACATAAGCCTTGCAAGCATTGCAACCAATGAGTTAGTTGCGAGATGATGTATTACGGAACGAGTAAAGAGACTTGCTGCTAACGAGATTGAACTAGGTATTGGATACCGACGATCGAATCTCGGGCAAGTAACATACCGATGACAAAGGGAACAATGTATGTTGTTATGCGGTCTGACCGATAAAGATCTTCACAGAATATGTAGGAGCCAATATGGGCATCCAGGTCCTGCTATTGGTTATTGACCGGAGACGTGTCTCGGTCATGTCTACATTGTTCTCGAACCGTAGGGTCCGCACGCTTAAGGTTTCGATGACAGTTATATAATGAGTTTATGAGTTTTGATGTACCGAAGGAGTTCGGAGTCCCGGATGTGATCACGGACATGACGAGGAGTCTCGAAATGGTCGGGACGTAAAGAATGATATATTGGAAGCCTATGTTTGGACATCGGATGTGTTCCAGGTGAAATCAGGATTTTACCGGAATACCGGGAGGGTTACCGGAACCCCCCGGGAGCATAATGGGCCAACATGGGCCTTGGTGGAGAGGTGAGAGGGCTGCCCTCATGGGCTGCGCGCCTCCCCCCTCCCCTAGTCCTATTAGGACTAGGAGAGGTGGCCGGCCCCCTCTCTCTCTCTCTCCCCCTTGGAGAATCCTAGTCCAACTAGGATTGGGGGGGGGGGGGAATCCTACTCCCGGAGGGAGTAGGACTCACCTGGCGCGCCAAGGCTTGGCCGGCCAGCCCCTCCCCCTTGGCTCCTTTATATACGGGGGCAGGGGGCACCCCGTAGACACACAATTGATCATTGAGATCTTTCCTTAGCCGTGTGCGGTGCCCCCTGCCACCAAATTCCACCTCGGTCATATTGTCGCAGTGCTTAGGCGAAGCCCTGCGTCAGTAGTACATCAAGATCGTCACCACGCCGTCGTGCTAACGGAACTCTTCCCCGAAGCTTTGCTGGATCGGAGCCCGGGGAACGTCATCGAGCTGAACGTGTGCCAAGAACTTGGAGGTGCCGGAGTAACGGTGCTTGGATCGGTCGGATCGTGAAGACGTACGACTACATCAACCGCATTGATATAACGCTTCCGCTTTCGGTCTACGAGGGTACGTAGACAACACTCTCCCCTCTCGTTGCTATGCATCACCATGATCTTGCGTGTGCGTTGGAATTTTTTTGAAATTACTACGTTCCCCAACAGTGGCATCCGAGCCTAGGTTTTTATGGTTTGATGTTATTTGCACGAGTAGAACACAAGTGAGTTGTGGACGATACAAGTCATACTGCCTACCAGCATGTCATACTTTGGTTCAGCGGTATTGTTGGACGAGACGATCCGGACCAACCTTACGCGTACTCTTACGCGAGACCGGTTCCCTCGACGTGCTTTGCACATAGATGGCTTGCGGAAGACTGTCTCTCCAACTTTAGTTGAACCGAGTGTGGCTACGCCCGGTCCTTGAGAAGGTTAAAACGAAGTCTATTTGACAAACTATCGTTGTGGTTTTGATGCGTAGGTAAGATGAGTTCTTGCTTAAGCCCGTAGCAGCCACGTAAAACTTGCAACAACAAAGTAGAGGACGTCTAACTTGTTTTTGCAGGGCATGTTGTGATGTGATATGGTCAAGACATGATGCTAAATTTTATTGTATGAGATGATCATGTTTTGTAACCGAGTTATCGGCAACTGGCAGGAGCCATATGGTTGTCGCTTTATTGTATGCAATGCAATCGCGATGTAATGCTTTACTTTATTACTAAGCGGTAGTGATAGTCGTGGAAGCATAAGATTGGCGAGACGACAACGATGCTACGATGGAGATCAAGGTGTCGCGCCGGTGACGATGGTGATCATGACGGTGCTTCGAAGATGGAGATCACAAGCACGAGATGATGATGGCCATATCATATCACTTATATTGATTGCATGTGATGTTTATCTTTTATGCATCTTATCTTGCTTTGATTGACGGTAGCATTATAAGATGATCTCTCACTAATTATCAAGAAGTGTTCTCCCTGAGTATGCACCGTTGCGAAAGTTCTTCGTGCTGAGACACCACGTGATGATCGGGTGTGATAGGCTCTACGTTCAAATACAACGGGTGCAAAACAGTTGCACACGCAGAATACTCAGGTTTAACTTGACGAGCCTAGCATATAACAGATATGGCCTCGGAACAGGAGACCGAAAGGTCGAGCGTGAATCATATAGTAGATATGATCAACATAGTGATGTTCACCATTGAAACTACTCCATCTCACGTGATGATCGGACATGGTTTAGTTGATTTGGATCACGTGATCACTTAGAGGATTAGAGGGATGTCTATCTAAGTGGGAGTTCTTAAGTAATATGATTAATTGAACTTAAATTTATCATGAACTTAGTACCTGATAGTATCTTGCTTGTCTATGTTGTGTAGATAGATGGCTCGTGCTGTTGTTCCATTGAATTTTAATGCGTTCCTTGAGAAAGCAAAGTTGAAAGATGATGGTAGCAATTACACGGACTGGGTTCGTAACTTGAGGATTATCCTCATTGCTGCACAAAAGAATTACGTCCTGGAAGCACCGCTAGGTGCCAGGCCTGGTGCAAGAGCTACGCCAGATGTTGTGAACGTCTGGCAAAGCAAAGCTGATGACTACTCTATAGTTCAGTGTGCCATGCTTTACGGCTTAGAACCGGGACTTCAACGACGTTTTGAACACCATGGAGCATACGAGATGTTCCAGGAGTTGAAGTTAATATTTCAAGCAAATGCCCGGATTGAGAGATATGAAGTCTCCAATAAGTTCTATAGCTGTAAGATGGAGGAGAACGGTTCTGTCAGTGAGCATATACTCAGAATGTCTGGGTATAACAATCACTTGATTCAACTGGGAGTTAACCTTCCGGATGATTGTGTCATTGACAGAATTCTCCAATCACTGCCACCAAGCTACAAGAGCTTCGTGATGAACTATAATATGCAAGGGATGACCAAAACTATGCCCGAGCTCTTCGCGATGCTGAAAGCCGCGGAGGTAGAAATCAAAAAGGAGCATCAAGTGTTGATGGTTAACAAAACCACTAGTTTCAAGAAAAAGGGCAAAGGGAAGAAAAAGGGGAACTTCAAAAAGAACAGCAAGCAAGTTGCTAATCAAGAGAAGAAACCCAAGTCTGGACCTAAGCCTGAAACTGAGTGCTTCTATTGCAAGCAGACTGGTCACTTGAAGCGGAACTGCCCCAAGTATTTGGCGGATAAGAAGGATGGCAAGGTTAACAAAGGTATATATGATATACATGTTATTGATGTATACCTTACTAATTCTCGCCGTAGCACCTGGGTATTTGATACTGGTTCTGTTGCTAATATTTGCAACTCAAAACAGGGGCTACAGATTAAGCGAAGATTGGCTAAGGACGAGGTGACGATGCACGTGGGAAATGGTTCCAAAGTCGATGTGATCGCGGTCGGCACGCTACCTCTACATCTACCTTCGGGATTAATATTAGATCTAAATAATTGTTATTTAGTACCAGCGTTGAGCATGAACATTATATCTGGATCTTGTTTGATGCGAGACGGTTATTCATTTAAATCAGAGAATAATGGTTGTTCTATTTATATGAGTAATATCTTTTATGGTCATGCACCATTAAAGAATGGTTTGTTCTTACTTAATCTCGATAGTAGTGATACACATATTCATAATGTTGAAGCCAAAAGATGCAGAGTTGATAATGATAGTGCAACTTATTTGTGGCACTGCCGTTTAGGTCATATCGGTGTAAAACGCATGAAGAAACTCCATACTGATGGACTTTTGGAGTCACTTGATTATGAATCACTTGGCACTTGCGAACCGTGCCTTATGGGCAAGATGACTAAAACACCGTTCTCCGGTACTATGGAGAGAGCAACAGATTTATTGGAAATCATACATACTGATGTATGTGGTCCAATGAATGTTGAGGCTCGTGGCGGATATCGTTATTTTCTCACCTTCACTGATGATTTAAGCAGATATGGGTATATCTACTTAATGAAACACAAGTCTGAAACATTTGAAAAGTTCAAAGAATTTCAGAGTGAAGTGGAAAATCATCGTAACAAGAAAATAAAGTTTCTACGATCTGATCGTGGAGGAGAATATTTGAGTTACGAGTTTGGTCTACATTTGAAACAATGCGGAATAGTTTCGCAACTCACGCCACCCGGAACACCACAACGTAATGGTGTGTCCGAACGTCGTAATCGTACTTTACTGGATATGGTGCGATCTATGATGTCTCTTACCGATTTACCGCTATCGTTTTGGGGTTATGCTTTAGAGACGGCCGCATTCACGTTAAATAGGGCACCATCGAAATCCGTTGAGACGATGCCTTATGAACTGTGGTTTGGCAAGAAACCAAAGTTATCGTTTCTTAAAGTTTGGGGCTGCGATGCTTATGTGAAAAAGCTTCAACCTGATAAGCTCGAACCCAAATCGGAAAAATGTGTCTTCATAGGATACCCAAAGGAGACTGTTGGGTACACCTTCTATCACAGATCCGAAGGCAAGATTTTTGTTGCTAAATTCGGAAACTTTCTAGAGAAGGAGTTTCTCTCGAAAGAAGTGAGTGGGAGGAAAGTAGAACTTGATGAGATAACTGTATCTACTCCCTTATTGAGAAGTAGTACGTCACAGAAATCAGTTTCTGTGACACCTACACCAAATAGGGAGGAAGCTAATGATAATGATCATGAAACTTCAGATCAAGTTTCTACTGAACCTCGTAGATCAACCAGAGTAAGATCCGCACCAGAGTGGTACGGTAATCCTATTTTGGAAGTCATGTTACTAGACCATGATGAACCTACGAACTATGAAGAAGCGATGGTGAGCCCAGATTCCGCAAAATGGCTTGAGGCCATGAAATCTGAGATGGGATCCATGTATGAGAACAAAGTGTGGACTTTGGTTGACTTGCCCGATGATCGGCAAGCAATTGAGAATAAATGGATTTTTAAGAAGAAGACTGACGCTGATGGTAATGTTACTGTCTATAAAGCTCGACTTGTTGCAAAAGGTTTTCGACAAGTTCAAGGGATTGACTACGATGAGACTTTCTCACCCGTAGCGATGCTTAAGTCTGTCCGAATCATGTTAGCAGTTGCCGCATTTTATGATTATGAAATTTGGCAAATGGATGTCAAAACTGCATTCCTGAATGGATTTCTGGAAGAAGAGTTGTATATGATGCAACCAGAAGGTTTTGTCGATCCAAAGGGAGCTAACAAAGTGTGCAAGCTCCAGTGATCCATTTATGGACTGGTGCAAGCCTCTCGGAGTTGGAATAAACGCTTTGATAGTGTGATCAAAGCATTTGGTTTTATGCAGACTTTTGGAGAAGCCTGTATTTACAAGAAAGTGAGTGGGAGCTCTGTAGCATTTCTGATATTATATGTGGATGACATATTACTGATCGGAAATAATATAGAATTTCTGGATAGCATAAAGGGATACTTGAATAAGAGTTTTTCGATGAAAGACCTCGGTGAAGCTGCTTACATATTGGGCATTAAGATCTATAGAGATAGATCAAGACGCTTAATAGGACTTTCACAAAGCACATACCTTGACAAAGTTTTGAAGAAGTTCAAAATGGATCAGGCAAAGAAAGGGTTCTTGCCTGTGTTACAAGGTGTGAAGTTGAGTAAGACTCAATGCCCGACCACCGCAGAAGATAGAGAGAAAATGAAAAATGTTCCCTATGCTTCAGCCATAGGCTCTATCATGTATGCAATGCTGTGTACCAGACCTGATGTGTGCCTTGCTGTAAGCTTAGCAGGCAGGTACCAAAGTAATCCAGGAGTGGATCACTGGACAGCGGTCGAGAACATCCTTAAGTACTTGAGAAGGACTAAGGATATGTTTCTCATTTATGGAGGTGACAAAGAGCTCGTCGTAAACGGTTACGTCGATGCAAGCTTTGACACTGATCCGGACGATTCTAAATCGCAAACCGGATACGTATTTACATTAAACGGTGGAGCTGTCAGTTGGTGCAGTTCTAAACAAAGCGTCGTGGCGGGATCTACATGTGAAGCTGAGTACATAGCTGCTTCGGAAGCAGCTAATGAAGGAGTCTGGATGAAGGAGTTCATATCCGATCTAGGTGTTGTACCTAGCGTATCGGGTCCAATGAAAATCTTTTGTGACAATACTGGTGCAATTGCCTTGGCAAAGGAATCCAGATTTCACAAAAGAACCAAACACATCAAAAGACGCTTCAACTCCATCCGGGATTTAGTCCAGGTAGGAGACATAGAGATATGCAAGATACATACGGATCTGAATGTTGCAGACCCGTTGACTAAGCCTCTTCCACGAGCAAAACATGATCAGCACCAAGACTCCATGGGTGTTAGAATCATTACTTTGTAATATAGATTATTGACTCTAGTGCAAGTGGGAGATTGAAGGAAATATGCCCTAGAGGCAATAATAAAGTTATTATTTATTTCCTTACATATCATGATAAATGTTTATTATTCATGCTAGAATTGTATTAACTGGAAACATAATACATGTGTGAATACATAGACAAACAGAGTGTCACTAGTATGCCTCTACTTGACTAGCTCATTAATAAAAGATGGTTATGTTTCCTAACCATGAACAAAGAGTTGTTATTTGATT
The DNA here is from genome assembly GCA_032464435.1 of Aegilops umbellulata. Lineage (NCBI taxonomy): Eukaryota > Viridiplantae > Streptophyta > Magnoliopsida > Poales > Poaceae > Aegilops > Aegilops umbellulata. Next base: position 353,594,320 of record CP136055.1, read on the forward strand.
AACGAGATCACATCATTAGTTGAATGATCTGATTGACATGACCCATTCCATTAGCATAGCACCCGATCGTTTAGTATGTTGCTATTGCTTTTATCCATGACTTATACATGTTCCTTTAACTATGAGATTATGCAACTCCCGTTTACCGTAGGAACACTTTGTGTGCTACCAAACGTCACAACGTAACTGAGTGATTATAAAGGTGCTCTACAGGTGTCTCCGAAAGTATTTGTTGGGTTGGCGTATTTCGAGATTAGGATTTGTCACTCCGAATGTCGGAGAGGTATCTCAGGGCCTTCTCGGTAATGCACATCACATAAGCCTTGCAAGCATTGCAACCAATGAGTTAGTTGCGAGATGATTTATTACGGAACGAGTAAAGAGACTTGCTGGTAACGAGATTGAACTAGGTATTGGATACCGACGATCGAATCTCGGGCAAGTAACATACCGATGACAAAGGGACCAACGTATGTTGTTATGCGGTCTGACCGATAAAGATCTTCACAGAATATGTAGGAGCCAATATGGGCATCCAGGTCCCGCTATTGGTTATTGACCGGAGACGTGTCTCGGTCATGTCTACATTGTTCTCGAACCGTAGGGTCCGCACGCTTAAGGTTTCGATGACAGTTATATAATGAGTTTATGAGTTTTGATGTACCGAAGGAGTTCGGAGTCCCGGATGTGATCACGGACATGACGAGGAGTCTCGAAATGGTCGAGACATAAAGAATGATATATTGGAAGCCTATGTTTGGACATCGGATGTGTTCCAGGTGAAATCAGGATTTTACCGGAATACCGGGAGGGTTACCGGAACCCCCTGGGAGCATAATGGGCCAACATGGGCCTTGGTGGAGAGGTGAGAGGGCTGCCCTCATGGGCTGCGCGCCTCCCCCCTCCCCTAGTCCTATTAGGACTTGGAGAGGTGGCCGGCCCCCCTCTCTCTCTCCCCCTTGGAGAATCCTAGTCCAACTAGGATTGGGGGGGGGGGGGGAATCCTACTCCCGGAGGGAGTAGGACTCACCTGGCGCGCCAAGGCTTGGCCGGCCAGCCCCTCCCCCTTGTCTCCTTTATATACAGGGGCAGGGGGCACCCCATAGACACACAATTGATCATTGAGATCTTTCCTTAGCCGTGTGCGGTGCCCCCTGCCACCAAATTCCACCTCGGTCATATTGTCGCAGTGCTTAGGCGAAGCCCTGCGTCAGTAGTACATCAAGATCGTCACCACGCCGTCGTGCTGACGGAACTCTTCCCCGAAGCTTTGCTGGATCGGAGCCCGGGGAACGTCATCGAGCTGAACGTGTGCCAAGAACTCGGAGGTGCCGGAGTAACGGTGCTTGGATCGGTCGGATCGTGAAGACGTACGACTACATCAACCGCGTTGATATAACGCTTCCGCTTTCGGTCTACGAGGGTACGTAGACAACACTCTCCCCTCTCGTTGCTATGCATCACCATGATCTTGCGTGTGCGTAGGAATTTTTTTGAAATTACTACGTTCCCCAACAGATAAAAGAGTCAGGGAAGTTTAAAAGTTACCTCTTCTTCATTGTCATCAGAGTCATCAAGTTGGAACATCTCTGAAGCGCTTGGTTTCCTTTTCTTGGAAGTGGTAGGCTTGGCGGTTTTTTTGTCGGCTCTCTTAGCTGACCTGGCTTGTTTGGCCGCCTCATGGTCATACTAGACCTTCCAGAAACCATCATCTGCCTGTGAGAAATTATAAAGGTTGTGAGTAAAAGCAAAGTATACATGGTAAAGAGTAGTTACTGAGGCTCATGACTTACTGCAGGGGACGAGTTCTTCTTGTAGAAGGGCAGTAAGCCGAAGGCGTTGCTGGTCACTGTGCCCTCTTTTAACAAGGACTGGGTTGTAGCCTCCACCACGTCATCTGGTAAGTCGTCAGAACTATGACACTGAGGATCATCCTTCTCGCCTGAGTAAGTACACATTAAGCCGGGACGGCGGCTTAACGGAATAACTCTCCAAGCAACCCAGACTCGGACCAGGTCGATGCCATCTAAGCTGTTCCCCAAAAGAGCTTTGATCTTCTTGATAGTGGGGGTAAGTGGCGGACGCTCAATGGCAGTCAACTTGTCTCGCAGCGGATGGTTAGATTCAAGGCGCAAGGCGCGGAAGCCGGGCAACGGGTTTTCACCAGCCGGAGAAGTGTCCTGGCAGTAGAACCATGTCTGGTTCCAGTCGTTTGGATGACTCAGTAATTCAGCATAAGGGAACAGGCAGTCTCTCCGCCTTTGAATTGATATGCCACCAAGTTCCAGACTGGGCCCGTTGGCGCGCTCGTTCTGCCGGTTCAAATAGAACAATTCTCTGAACAAAAGTAGGCTGGGATCTTCTCCAAGGTAGACCTCACAATAAACTTGGAAGTTGCAGATATTTGACATGGAATTGGGCCCGATGTCTTGAGGTCTTAAGTCAAAGAAGTGCAAAACGTCTCTAAAGATTTTTGAACCGGGTGGAGCGAACCCCCGGCTCATATGATCCGTGAAAACTATTACCTCCCCTTCTTTGGGACGAGGTTTCTCCTCGGACGGGTCAGGAGCACGATAAGACAAGACCTCCTTGTTGGGCAAATGACCGAACTTCACAAATTCAGACGGTTTGTTTTCTGTGACAATAGACGGGACCCAGTTGCAGGTCACAGGAGCCTTGGGAGCCTTAGGTGCCATGGTTTAAGTGGAAGCCTATGACAAAGTAAAAATTTCCGGTTTAAAACATAACCTGGAGGATAGCATTCTAATGTATTCAAGGTGGCGGCTTAAGAAGGGGCCTAATGACATATAGGTTACTATGCAATAATGTTTAAACCGCTGCAGGTATCAAAGGCAATTAAAATTTTCTTAAGTCACCAGAGGCAAGCGGTGCTGACAGCTGGGGTTGTCTTAAACCGGTCGCATGAACTACTATGGCTAAGACAGATTCAATAGAGACAATTTTTGGCTAAGTGTGGAACAAACAGGTTTCACAGATTGCAATTATTATTTTGGATCAAATGGTCGCTCTGGAAAGAAAAATTTCTAGACCTAAAAACAGGGCAGAGAAGTTCATGCACTCGAAGATGGCTTCCAGACAGGGGAAATAAGATCTATTTTTATACAAAATAGGCATAAACAAGTACCGCAGCAGTTCTATGTTGTTTTTATGATTTAAAAGGTGTGTTGGAGGTGAAAACTAGCAAGAGTTGTCATCGGACGGTGAAGAATGCCGACGAACTCCAAACAGTTCCAATACAGATCTGAGGAAGCGAAGAAGAGGAACTCACAGATGCGGATGAGCTGCGGAGGGTCGTCGTTGTTTTCTGGTCAAGAGTCAGGTTGATGCAGCGGCCTGAGTCGTTGAAGATGAAGGAGTTCAACGGCGGCGGCGGCGGAGCTCGAGCAGTAGGAAAGGGAGTGCGAGGAGGAAGACAACTGAGGAAAATGGGAAAGACCTAGGTCCTGCCTATTTATAAGGAGAGGCCAACCAAGACGGCGCGAGAAACGAGGAGGCCAAACATCATTATCCAGCGGCCCCGATGCCTCGGTTTTCGGGATGGTCAGTAAAGGCAAAGATCCATTGAGGATATGACAGAATAAAAAATGAAGTCAGTGGAAGATGACATCACAGTGGGTTATCATGAATCCAGAAGATGACGTCACGGCGGGTTACGACCTTTGCACTGACAGAAGACAGGAAGATGTATTTTTTAAGGTATTTTAAGATTGACATGAACCGGTTCAAATCAATCTGGGGCCTAATGTTGGGGATATAACTATTTGTGTAAGCCGCCCAGGAGGGGCCGGGTTACGCAAAGAGAGGTTCATCAGAAGCCCAAGACCCAGCATGAGGATGGCGGTTCATAGGGTTTAAAGCCCACGGGCGACCTAAGGCCCATAGTGACAAACCGTCATGATGGCATGACTTGTAACATAAGGTAGAAGTAACTAGTCACTGAGCCAGACACTGTTTACGAGCCGGCCGGGACTCTGTAGGCCGCAGGGCGTCAACCCGTGTATATAAGGGGACGACCCGCCGACGGCTTAGGGCAAGAAACAACCAATCGAGAACCGGGCATAGCGTATCTCGCTCCCTGGTCATCGAAACCTCAAGCAATACCAACCCAACTAGACGTAGGCCTTCCTTCACCGTAAGGGGCTGAACTAGTATAAACCTCTCGTGTCCTTTGTCCCGATTAACCCCTTTAAGCTTCCTAGTTGCAATGGCTCCACGATTAAGTCCTTGCAAGAGGACATCTGCCATGACAATTCCACGACAGTTGGCGCCCACCGTGGGGCCAGCGCACGGTGGATTTGAGTTCTTGAAGAGCAGCTTCGAAGGGCTCAAGGGATACGCAGTTCGCCGGATGACCAAGAGTCGCCGCGGCAAGATCTACATCGACAATGAAGGCTGGGGCCCCGATGCCGGCTCAATTGAGTACGGGTATCGGGTCCCCTTTGGCGGAATTCACGTCTTCATCGGCCAGATTGGTGAGCCGGGCCCTGAGCCGGACAATTGCACTGACCTCATCGAGATGGCTCAGCGCGCGAGACCCGCCTGGGCTCAACCCGTCGTGAAACATGCCTTCATGGGCTGCATCCACGGAGGGGAAATTTCTGAAGGATTTAAAGATGATGGTGAGCCGGCCGTCCTCTCCGATGGTGATTCGTCCGCCGGTTCAACAGATTCGCTATACCCATTGCAAGATGGCGGGCTTGGGGGCTGTTCCGATGGCAGCACTATTCCGGACCTCTCCGAGTCGCCAAACTGGGCAGGAGTATTTATGGCTGGTACTCAACCCGGCCAAAATTCTACGGCCTCAGCAGCGATAACATCCGGGTTAGGGGCAGCCAGGGCAGGAGGCCCTGTGTGCTCGCCGGCTCAGGTGCTGATGGATCTCATGGATAAACTTACGGCCATGTTAACCACCACAGTTATCCCTGCGAATCAAGATGAGCATAATGCAGAGGTGGCACAGGTTCGTGAGGAGATAGCTCGGGCCAAAGAGGCTTTAGCAGCTGAGGGCGTCAGGTTAGCCACAGAATGGGCGGCTTTGGATGCTCGGGCACAACAGCTCCAGTCAGAGGCTTTCCATCTTACCATGAGCCTGAACGCGTCTAACGAGGTGATGAGGAGAAGGCATCATAAAACTCAATCTCGTTTACCTCCGGTTTATGATCCACGGAACCTCTTCGCGACGCTTGGAGCTGGTCAAAGTAACCCGCCAGAGGTCAATCAGTTTATGACAGCCGGGGGGCCGGTTCAACTTCAGGTGACGGCACCTCTTTAGGGGAATATGGCACCACCTCGTTATGTGCCGATACCACCGGGTCACTTCTCCAACCCCATGGAGAACTTAATTGCAGCGTCGGCACGTTTGGCGGCCCTTCCAGTGGACGGTGATATCCGACAGCAGTGGAGACACGGAGGATCAGAGATCTCGTTCAGACGGCCCTGGCTCAGCAAGAGACCTATTCTTATAGCCGGGACATTATTCATTCAACCCCACCACCCTGGTTAGCTCCGACTCGTCCAAACCGGAGCCCGAGTTACAGCAGGCACATGGAGTCAGAGGCTTTGTCCAGCAACGCTCAGCACCGTAACCAGCCCAGCGGTTATAACCCGGTGCAGGACCGAATATGTCAGGAGGACGAGTGGGCGGCTCAACTGACGGCTCAGGAGGCCCTTCCGGATTACCCGACGACTTTTGTTGAGGCAGGAGTAGCCACCAGAACCGGCGGCGTCCCTTGTTTAGTGCCGGCTCTGCGTAATGTGCGTTTGCCCAAGGATTTCAAAGGGCCTCGAAAGGTGCCGAATTATACGGCCGACTTACAGCCTGGGGCATGGATCGAAAGTTATGAGATGGCCATGGAACTGTTGGAGGTCAGCGATGCGGCGATGGCCAAGTACTTCACCATGATGTAGGATGGAACAGCCCGGTCTTGGTTAAAGGGCTTGCCGCCCAATTCCATTAGTTCATGGGCCGAGTTAAAGGCCCGGTTCATCCAGAACTTCAAGGATACTTGTAAGCAATCTATGTCAATTGTGGACTTAACAAATTGTAAGCAAGAGGAGGGTGAATCCACAACTCATTGGGTGCGTCGGGTCAAGGAGATTATACATTCGTCTGACAAGATGGATGCCGGCTCTGCAGTCCTCATGTTAGAGAAGAACTGCCGTTTTGATCCGCTGAGACAGAAACTGGGGCGCCTTAAGCGTGATTGCAATGATATGGGTATGCTGATGGCAGCTTTAGTCAAATACGCCGACTCTGACAGTACCAAGGATCCCGCGTCTGATGAGGAAAAGACAGGGAAGGGAAAGAAGAGCGGCAATGGAAAGGGTCAGCAGCATAACCCGACGAATCAAGGAGGCAATAAGCGTAAGGCGGAGGGTAACCCGGAGTTTGTGGCTAACGCCAATGCCCATCTCTTGAGCAGCTACTCAATGAGCCCTGCCCGAGACACGGCACCCAGGAGCGACCCGCCACCCACTTGTGGAAAGATTGTGCCATCATGAAGGCTTTCAAGAATTCCAACACGTTTCATGGCAATCATGGGTCGGGCAGCGGCTCAGGTGCTGGCGGCTTTCATGGCCCGGGCGGAGGTTCAAATTCCGGCTTTCAGGGAAATCAAGGCGGCTATAATCAATAGCAGTCTGGTCAAGGAGGACAGCAGTAGCAGCAGTTGGGTTATCAGAGCCATCCGAAACAGCTGAATAGTGGGCAGTATCACGTGTTCACCACTAGCTTGTGCAAACGTGACCAGAAACTTCATAAAAGGGCTGTGAACTCTGTTGAGCCGGCAGTTCCTCGTTACATGAGGTGGTCAGAGTAGCCTATTGTATGGAGCAGGGAAGATCACCCACCGCGGGTTGATAATCCGGGTCAATTAGCTTTGGTGGTGGCGCCTCAGGTCGGTGGATATAAATTCACCAAAGTACTCATGGATTGAGGTAGCAGCATCAATATCCTCTATTATGAGACCTTTCGACGCATGGGTTTGACTGACAAAAATTTGAAGACGTCCAACACCGTATTCCATGGAGTGGTGCCTGGTAAGTCGGCATACCTAGTCGGTAAGCTTGAATTGGAGGTAGCCTTTGGAGACGAATATGATTCCCTGGCTGAGAAATTGACGTTTGAGGTGGTCAAAATCAAAAGTCCATATCATGCTCTGTTCGGGCGGCCGGCTTATGCTAAATTCATGGCGCGACCGTGTTATGTTTATCTGCATCTTAAGATGCCGGGTCACAAGGGCACCATCACTGTGCATGGGAGTCGAAAGGTGGCCTTGGAGTGTGAAGAGGGCGACGCGGCTTATGCTAAGTCTGTTTGTGCAGGGGAAGAGCTAATGTTTTATCAAGATAATGTTGACCCGACAGATATGACCTCTTTGAAGAAACCAACTACGGAGCATGACCCGGCGTTGAAATTTAAATCGGCAGCTGAAACTAAACTTGTGGACTTCACTCCAGGCGACTCATCTAAACAGTTCAGCATCAGTGCCAACTTGGATCCTAAATAGGAAAGCGCGCTCATCGAGTTCATTCGTGAGAACCGGGGCATCTTTGCATGGAAGCCTCCCGACATGCCGGTTGTACCGAGAGGACTCGCTGAGCACACTCTTAATATTGATCCGAAGTATAAGCCGGTCAGGCAGTTTCTGCGGCGATTCAACGAGGAACGACGAAAGGCTATTGGAGAGGAGGTCGCCCGGCTCTTGGCGGCTGGGTTCATCATTGAAGTTTTCCACCCGGAGTGGTTGGCTAACCCGGTGCTCGTACTCAAGAAGAACGGCACCTGGCGCATGTGTGCGGATTACGCGGACTTAAATAAAGCTTGTCCGACTGATCCCTTTGCTCTTCCCCGTATTGATCAAATAATTGATGCTACAGCGGGTTGTGAGTGTTTGAGTTTTTTGGATGCTTACTCTGGGTATCATCAGATCAAGATGGAAATTAAGGACCAGGAGAAGACGGCTTTCATCACTCCGTTTGGAGCCTTTTGCTTCGTATCTATGCCTTTTTGGCTCAAGAGTGCCCAGGCGACTTACCAGCGGTGTGTACAGAACTGTCTCCACAATCAGATTGGGCGCAATGTTCATGCTTATGTGGATGACATTGTGGTGAAGTCCAGAGAGAAGGAAACCTTGATATCTGATTTAAAAGAGGCCTTTGATGATCTCCGGGTTTACAAGATGATGCTTAACCCGGAGAAGTGTGTATTTGGTGTACCTGCAGGCAAGCTCTTAGGATTCTTAGTCTCAAACAGGGGCATTGAAGCTAATCCGGAGAAGATCAAGGCAATTACTTCTTTGGCTAAACCGGCGTGCATCAATGAAGTTCAGCGACTGACGGGTCGTGTTGCTGCTTTAAGCTGGTTCATAAGCCGGCTAGGTGAGAAGGCCCTACCGCTGTATCAGATGATGAAGAAGGCAGACACCTTTATCTGGAGTGATGCTTCTAATGCTGCTTTTGAGGATTTAAAGAGGCAGTTGTCTGAGCCGCCGGTCCTTGCAGCTCCCATTGACAAAGAGCCTTTGCTGTTATATGTGGCTGCTAATTCACGAGCCGTCAGCGTTGCAATCGTGGTGGAGCGCAAGGAGGCTTGTAAGGAGCATCCGGTTCAACGGTCGGTTTATTACGTCAGTGAGGTGCTCATCGAGTCGAAACAAAGGTATCCTCATTGGCAGAAGCTTGTTTACGGGGTGTTCATGGCAAGCCGGAAGCTGAAGCAATATTTTCAAGGTCACCCTATCATTGTGGTGAGTTCTGCCCCCTTGGGAGACATCATTCAAAACAGAGAGGCTACAGGACGGGTCGCCAAGTGGGCCATTGAGCTCGGTCCTCATGGTTTGAATTACGTGCCATGCACTGCCATTAAGTCTCAAGTATTAGTGGATTTTATCAATGATTGGACAGAGTTGCAGGCACCTGAGGAGAAGCCGGATAACACATATTGGACTATTCACTTTGATGGGTCGAGGAAGTTAGAAGGCTCGGGGGCTGGAGTAGTTTTAACTTCCCCTCGAGGTGACAAATTCTGTTATGTGCTCCGGCTTATGTTTCCTTGTACTAACAATGCAGCTAAGTATGAGGCCTTACTCCATGGTCTCCGGATGGCCAAAGAGATGACTTTGAGCCGGGTAAGGTGCTTGGGCGACTCAGACCTTGTGGCTCAACAAGTGTCAGACAAGTGGGACTCCAAGGATCCCCTTATGGTGGCTTACCGTCGTGAAGTTGACGCTGTAGCTGGGCACTTCAAGGGTTATGTGGTGGAACACATTGATCGAAGGAAGAATGAGGCGGCTGATGCCTTAAGCCGACTGGGATCTCAGCGTAAACCGGTACCGCCTAACACCTTTCTTGATGCTTTGCATAATCCTTCTGTCAAGTTACCTACAGAAGAAGATCTGGCAGTGCCAGACCCGGAGGCATAGCTGGTAGCGGCTCTCCACGTTATCCCGGATTGGACAGTTCCTTATTTGGCTTATATGACCCAGGGAGAGTTGCCTGAGGATGAGACCTTGGCAAGACAAATCATCCGACGGTCCAAGTCCATGACAATCGTTAATGGCGAGTTACATCACTGCAGCGTCACTGGAGCATTTCAACGTTGCGTGTCACCTGCGGAGGGCCAGAAGATACTCCGTGAGATCGATGAGGGTGATTGTGGTATCATGCCGGCTCAAAATCTCTTGTGGACAAATCTTTCCGTCATGGGTTTTATTGGCTGACAGCTCATGCTGATGCAGAAGATCTGGTCAGTAAATGTGACGGATGTCAGAAGTTCTCACGGCGAGCCCATGTGCCGGCTCAAGAATTGAGGATGATTCCAATTACTTGGCCGTTTGCAGTCTGGGGGCTTGACATGGTCGGGCCTTTCAAAAGGTCTAAGGATAAAAAGACGCACCTCTTGGTGGCGGTTGACAAGTTTACAAAGTGGGTTGAGGCGGAGCCAGTCAGTAAGTGTGATGTGGCCACGGCAGTCCAGTTCATGAAAAAGGTGATTTTTCATTTTGGTTTTCCACACAGCATCATAACTGATAATGGCACCAATCTCTCCAAAGGAGTGTCACAGCCCTAGAATTTGATTGCAATAAGTTTCATAAGCATCCATGCATCATGTCTATATTTGTTTGAAATTTGAAATGGGGATGACAAACCCTAGCACCAAATGGAATGCAATTAGGATCAAAATAAAAATATTTTCAATAATCCCAAATGCCCTTTAGAAAAGTTCATGATTTTTGTTAAAGGTGAAAACTCTGTGCCAAAAGTCATGCACATAATTCTAGGCCATTCTGGATTTTTGAATTAAATCATAAGTATTTGAATTTGGACATTTAAATTCTATAAAATATTTTAAATGTCCAAATAATCCTAAACTGAAATGTTCCATGTTGGATATATTCCAAACACTAGCCATGAGCAGTTTGGTGATTTTTGAGTATACCTAAGTATTTTTAATAAAGCCAACCACAATTACAGAAAATAGAAAAGATAAATAAAAGGTAAGAACAGAAACTTACCTGGGCCAACTCACCTGTGCAGCCACCTGGCAGCCCAAGTGGCCGACCCAGCCACCTGGCCCCTCCCCCTGTCGTCTTCCTCCTTGCCAGTAGGATGGGCGCGTGGCCGACGCGCACGGCCACCGCACGCCACCTCCTGCTTGCCGCCGAGGGCCTGGGCGCCTCTGGCGTTGCCACGCAGATCCCCTGGACCTCCCTCGACGCTCTCTCACTCTCCCCATGCTCATCCCCTTCTCTGGCTCCCTCCCCCTCTCTTCCCGAGCGCCGCCGTCGCTGCCGCTTGCCATAGCCGTGCCTGCCGAGCTCCCCTTGCCTCGCCGACCTGCCCAGGAGAACCGCAGGGTGGTCTTCATCATCTACGAGGAGCCACGCGACGCCGGACGCCCCGCATCGCTGGCTACCTCGTCTTCTTCCTCCTCCGTCGCCGGAGATCACCGGCGCCCATCCGTCGTCCATGGCGCCTGCTCGAGCCCGTTGAGACCTCCGTTGGAATCCCAGTGAGCTCCTCCATCTTTCCCATCACTCCCCGCGCTCTAACTTGCGCGCTAGCGCTAAACCCGCGAGCACCCGAACTCCGGCCGCCGCCGTGAGCTTGTTTCCAGCGAGCTCCGGTCACCCTGCGACCTGCCGCTGCCTCTGCTGGATGCGCGGGCGCAAGGGCTATGCCCTGGTACCCTCAGCAAACCAAACTGCCGCCCGTAGCATGTTTCCGAGCCGTGCTGCCGTCATTTTGGTCGCCGTCGGTGAGATCCCGGTGACGCTGACGTGGCGCCATCATTAGGGGCTAATAGCCCAGCTAATTAACCTTCTCTCACATTGACTGCTGGGTCCCACTTCCTAACTAAACACAGTTTATTTTTCTGTTATAATTTAACTAACCCCAGTGGGCCCACGAGTCAGCTTTGACCAAGCTGACGTGGCCGTTGACTGGGCCCACATGTCAGTGACTCTAGCTAGCACCGTGACACTGACCAGTGGACCCCACTGGTCAGGTTTGACCTGGACCCGCCTAGTTGACCTGATGACATTACCATGACACAGTGCTGACGCAATAAATACCTTTTCTGGATTATTTCCAATTTAGAAATATCTGAAAATTCCAAAAAATAGCATAAACTTCAAAAATTCATATAAATTCAACCGTAACTCAGAATGGGACAAATTATGTATGAAAAATGATCAGAAAAATGCAATCTATCCATCTGTACCATTTTCATGCATGTTAGAACACCTTAACCTTGCTGTTTAGATGAAACATGATAATGAACTTATATGAGTTCATAGTTTAGGCTTGTATTTGAATCCTGGATTCAAATAAGCTCAAAACCTTCTGGTTGTAGTTGCATTAGCCCAACACACTCATTTTACCATGTCATGATCATGCATCATATTGTGCATTGCATTGATTGTGTTCTTTCTCTATGTTGCCGGTATTTGTCCCCTCTCAGTAGAGAATGTTCCGACAATGAGTTCGATGACACCGATGAAGAGCTATATTATCTTCAGAAGTGCCAGGCAAGCAAAACCCCCTTGTTCATTCCGATACAATCCCACTCTCTCGCTCCTGCTCTCTTTTACTGCATTAGGACAACAAATATTCAACTGTTACATGCTGCGGTAGTTGAACCCCTTATCCTCTACATGACCTGTCATTGCCACAGTAAATAGATGAAACCCGCTAGCATGAGTAGGAGTTGTTTGAGCCCTGATGTGCCTACTCATTCATGCTTGTTTGTCATGCCTGCTACTGCTTAGAGTTGAGTCAGGTCTGATTCATCGGGGATGAATTGGAATGTGGTGAACATGTCCTACTGTTGAGAGCTAAGTGTGTGAACACGATTTGGTAAAGGTAGCGGTGAGAGGCCATGTAGGAGTACATGGTGGGTTGTCTCATTGCAGCCGTCCTCAGGAACTGAGTTCTGTGTTTGTGATCCATGAACAATTACTACCACACATTGGGCTCCGGGCGCTCCAAGCTCTCTCGACTTATTAATCAACTTGATCTTTGTCCAGGAGTTGCAACTAGTTTCTGGTGTTTGTAGGTAGTGTTAGTAGTCTACCAAGTGCCACCTGGTACAGGTGGGCTTGGGACAGACTAGGCACCGTGGCACGGTGTACCAAGCGTAGATCTACCCATCGAGGTGGGCTTGGGAACCCTGCACACATCGTTTGGGGCCGTGAGCGACACCCCGGCCGGATCTCCTTGCGGATGGAACCCGAATAGGCGATAAACCTGGACTAGAGACTTGTGTGGTTAGTCAGGTCGTGGCCGACTCCCTCGCCAGGCTTCCGCTTGAAGGTTGCCGAGGTACATGACGTGTACATGGTGGTAAGTGGCGAAAGCGTGTGTGAAGAAGTACACCCCTGCAGGGTTATCATTATCTATTCGAATAGCCGGATTCCTCGGATATGGAAACTTGGACCCCTTGCCTAGTTCATAGACAAGTGAAAGTGGATACTCTAAAATGCTCAAGATAAGTGTGAGTGCTATGGATGGCATTCTCGTAGGGAGACGGGAGCGGATCCATAGTGGTGTATTGATGTGGTGAATATGTGGACTCGTGTGCGCCACCTCAAAAGAGTTGCTTGCAGTCGTAGTTCAGGATAGCCATCGAGTCAAAGCTGGCTTGCTGCAGTTAAACTCCACCACCCCTTTGTTGATACCGATGCATATGTAGATAGTTCTGATGTAAGTCTTGCTGGGTACATTTGTACTCATGTTTGCCTATTTTATGTTTTGCAAAGATACTTCAGTCTCGCTAGTAGTTCCGCGTGGACTTCGACGTTTAGCTTGTTACCTCAGCTACGATCTTGTGCCCTTGGCAGGATCTGGTAGATAGTCAGGCTTCTCAGCCTTTTTCATTTGTAGATGTCTGTACTCAGACATGTTAAGCTTCCGCATGTGCTTTGACTTGTATGCTCTGAATGTTGGGTCATGAGACCCATGTTTGTAATATCTTGCTCCTCGGAGCCTAATGAATAAATACTTGAGTTGTAGAGTTATGTTGTGATGCCATGTTGTATTTACACATATCGAGCATATTGTGTGTATGATTGAAATGCTTGGTATGTGTGGGATCCGACAACCTAGTTGTTTATCCTTGGTAGCCTCTCTTATGGGGAAATGTAGTCTTATGCTTCCATGAGCTATACTAGTCCGCTACAGCCCGGTTCACTGGAGTCCTGCTAGCCCAACACCACTTCTCCGGAACACTTGACTGGCCGGCATGTGATTCACTTTGTTCATGTGTCTGTCCCTTCGGGGAAATGTCACGCGGTGACATCCGGAGTCCTGCCTAGGCTGCTACAGCCCGGGTTCCCGGAGTCCTGTTAGCCCAGTGCTACAGCCCGGATTCACACGCTGCTGACCGACATGCTCGATGTTGTTTCATGTATGCCTGTCCCCATGGGTTAGTGCCGCTTTGGGTTCACGACTAGCCATGTCGGCCCGGGTTCTTTGTCATATGGATGCTAGCAACACTATCATATACGTGAGTCAAAAGGCGCAAACGGTCCCAGGCCAGGTAAGGTGGCACCCGTGGGAATACCGTGCATGAGGCCGCAAAGTGATATGATGTGTTACATACTAGATCGGTGTGACTTAGGATCGGGGTCCTGACAGCTTTGGTATCAGAGCCTGACTGCCTGTAGGATTACCAAGCCAAACTGGTTGAAGTTGAGTCTAGAAATGCTTTAGTTATGTAAGGGAATTGATTGTGGAAGGGAACGTAAGGCTCTTTTTATTCCTTATACCTCATGGCCTTCTGATCTGAGTCAACCTCTTCTCTTCTACGGGGATTAAGAACTAGGCCTTCTCTCCTATCTCTCAGGATGACGTGTTACTAAACCGTAGTTGCCTAGGTTTGTTGAGTTCAAGCCTCAGTTCAGTTCCTACTACTTCCATATGTTCATAGCTGGCCTCAGAACCTTGATATTGAGATGTTGAGTGGTTATGCCACCATTTTTGCAGGATGTCTCAAATCTTTTGAGCATTTACAACCGTTATACTGTCCGAGTCATCCCAGTTTCTAAATAGTCTGATGCATTTGCAAATCCCTTCTTTCCATTCCCGATGTCCCTTTGGGCCAGTTCAACCACACTAATCGGTGAGTTGAGGTACTCTATTGCCTCGACATATATGTTGGAGCTATTATTATGACCCTAGGTGTTTTAGGGAGTCACCTAATAATCTAGTCATCTTTTGTGTTCCCGGTGTGATGATTCTGGCCACCGTTCTCGAAAGCATCCCGTGTTGCCGTTTAGTTAGTAGGCATTCTATTCCTGGGTTCTTGAACCCGAGATTCACCCTACTTACCTCGTGTTGATAGTGTTGCTCGTACCTTTAGGATATTAGTAACCTTTGCGATAGTCCTTGAGGTCTGTGGTATCTCCTTCTTCCAAATACCATGAACCATTAAGGCAGAAGTTCTTTGAACCAAAAGCTCACAATCAGAGTACTCTTGAGGAGTACTCCATTCTATATTGTGAATCTGCCAGTCCTACCTTTCTGCATGGGTTGTCCGAAAGAAATGTTGAGCTTTGCTCGACATACTAATCTATGCATCCACAACTCAGAAAATTATATGTTCCTTGAGTTGTTCCTCTTCAGTGGTATCCCGACCATCCTCTATCAGTTGATAGCCAAGAGTATGTGTGCATTTGTGTTCATTGATGCCTTTTATTCTTGTGGTCCGTCAAGCCATTCTATTCCAGAATGACTAGGAGAAACAAACTCCAGTACCTCATCCATATCTAGGATTGGGTCAAAGCAATTGTATTCCACAGATCAAATTGCCAATCCAGCTTTTGTTCTGTTCTACCCTAGAGTGTTACCATCTTTACGTCAAGAGTGTCATGAGAATTGCACCACCTCTTATGAATTCTTGACGCAGTAATACTTCTTGCCATCATTATTCATTCCTCGGTCCCCGTGTTATTGTAACCGGATCACCGACAAGTGAACCATGATGTGGGAAATCTATACTCCTAGCAACTAGTTGCTTGGTAGTAAATGGACAATATTCTCATTCTTAGCGTGTTGGTTATTGAATCATCATTCTAAGATTGATCATGCTACCTAGTCCTTATTTCTGGTGCACTTTTCGATCAATGAGTTAGGATTATTCAACCCCTTGCTTATTTGATCATATCGTCTTGCTCTAAAGAGCAAGATTGTTCTCGAGCTTAGTAACATATCGGTGGTTCGTGATGTTCCGAATATCTTCTCAGAAGTATTACCAGGTTGCCACCTGACCGCTATGTTGAGTTCGTGACCATGCTGGGTTTTTTCCTACAAACCACCCATTCTCCAAGAATCTGTGTTGGATATCCCTGAGCTAGTTGGTTAAGCTAAACAACAACTTGGAGAGTTGGAAGATAAAAGCTTGTCTGACTTAGTTCATGTTAAGGGATATCTTTTTACTATGTGTGTGTGTGTTGAAGAAAGATGATATCTTCATCGACTGGTCCTCGTGATTAGTTGTTGGATCTATTGTCTTATTAGAATTTCGATTTGAGTATGGGTTATCATCAAATCAAATCAGAACAAACGATGTTCGTAATGTTGTCTTACTCGTGGTTGTTTCCTCGAGCATACACCATTATATCCTTGGGTCTGACCAATGCTATCATCTTGTTCACATAATTATGGAATTCCACTTTTATGGAAACCTGGATAAGTTGTTGTTGAGCCCATCGACAACATCCTTATCTTCTCCACGATTTTGCTGGACATTAAGCTAGTGTTGGAAACTTTGTAAAAAATGCCTTCGAGTCCCGTCCCTGAGGTATATGTTTGTATGAAAGAAGTGACTTCCTCTAATTCACGTGCACTTGGTGTAAGTTGCCGCCGTGAATTCGAGAAAGATTGTTTTTGCTTCCTCCGGAATCATCCCAAGTCAGTCATGCATATGTGCGAAGTATTCTGTGGTTTGGAGACTTGCAACCTTCATTCCATATGTATTCCCTAGCACCCCAAGCCACTGATTGATTTGGTCAAGGAAAAGGAGTTAAGTGCTAATCCATGGTAATGCACAAGACTTCGATATCCTCGATGATGGTTCCCAATCAGAACTCGGTAGTGTTTTATTGCAAGACTACCATGCGATCATGCTTGTCTGGGACAGCGTGTTCACATGTGTGTAGCAGAACCAGCTCATGTTTTGGAGCTAGCTATCATAGTCATTTCCCGAGAATCTCGCAACGACATCTCGCCGGTTTGTGTTGCAAACTTTCTTTTCCAGACATGATGTCTGAAATATCCTATTACCAACCAGATCTGAATCTCAGGCAGATATGATGGTTGGAACATTTTCCAAGAACTATATATTGGCCTCTCTGTAACCGGTAAAGTGGATGTTGTGGCTACCCCACGTAACCAGAAGGCCAACAATGGTAGTATCTTGGTTCAACAATTTAGCCACCTCCCTACGAGGATGTCATATGACTTATTCTAGAAGTTGTTCCTTATGGATCCTTTGTCTTCCCGAAGTCCGACCTATACTTGATGGCCATGTTAATGCTTTATGTATGACTGTGGTATGTAGAACATCAAGGAGAACATTAGAAGCGGAGTGCTAAATGTCTCTCGGTCGATCATCCAGATTTCGTTCCCTTGGCCTTGCTAAGGTGAAATATGAGAAAGTGTTGTCTTCCTTTGCATCTGCATCGTCCATCACTATTCATCATGGTAGTATGTTGTGTTGCCAGGATCCTCGGCACGGATGCTGGTAAGATCTTGATGAGTATGGAAATGCTCAAGTTCTTGAAAGCATGCTCAGTTACTAGGTTATACCCTCGGTATCAGTTGGAATGTGCCTTCCATTGCCGAGTTGTCCTATAACTCTAGTTTCCTCTCCAAACTGAGTATGCCATTCTTTCGAATTCATTCAAATGATTAATTGTGATTTTCCTTAGGCCGGTATAGAGAGTTTCAACGATCTATGTATCAAAAGTAATTCTTTTAGCCACTTAAGGGAATAATTATACGAGTCACCTTCCTCGAGGTGTTCCGTTATGGTATCATGGGCAACTTAACCCCTCGCTACTTTGAACCCCCCCTCATCATCTACTTAAGCGTCGAATTGTTGCCTACCAATTTGAACCTTTGTCATATGTTTCTCATCCATCATCTCTGATGTGTGTTTTGCGTCTCAGCTCAAGGGATGCTTCTACGTCTCATTCCGTGAGTTGATCTTGTATAGCTCGATCTTCGAGAAGATCAATCCTAGTAGAGTTTCTTTTCGTCATCATCGCATGAATGGAGATCTCAAAAGCGAGGATGTCAAGATCAACGTACGCAACGAATCAACAACTTTATGAGGTGCAACCTGGATCATGAAGATTGTGTTGGTCTTGTGTCCCCTCTGTCTTCTTACCTCATGTCTTGAGTCTCGGGACGAGATTCTTGTTTAGTAGGGGTGAGTTGTCACAGCCCTAGAATTTGATTGCAATAAGTTTCATAAGCATCCATGCATCATGTCTATATTTGTTTGAAATTTGAAATGGGGATGACAAACCCTAGCACCAAATGGAATGCAATTAGGATCAAAATAAAAATATTTTCAATAATCCCAAATGCCCTTTAGAAAAGTTCATGATTTTTGTCAAAGGTGAAAACCCTCTGCCAAAAGTCATGCACATAATTCTAGGCCATTCTGGATTTTTGAATTAAATCATAAGTATTTGAATTTGGACATTTAAATTCTATAAAATATTTTAAATGTCCAAATAATCCTAAACTGAAATGTTCCATGTTGGATATATTCCAAACACTGGCCATGAGCAGTTTGGTGATTTTTGAGTATGCCTAAGTATTTTTAATAAAGCCAACCACATTTACAGAAAATAGAAAAGAGAAATAAAAGGTAAGAACAGAAACTTACCTGGGCCAACTCACCTGTGCAGCCACCTGGCAGCCCAAGTGGCCGGCCCAGCCACCTGGCCCAGCCCACCTGGCCCCTCCCCCTGTCGTCTTCCTCCTTGCCAGGAGGATGGGCGCGTGGCCGACGCGCACGGCCACCGCACGCCACCTCCTGCTTGCCGCCGAGGGCCTGGGCGCCTCTGGCGTTGCCATGCAGACCCCCTGGACCTCCCTCGACGCTCTCTCACTCTCCCCATGCTCATCCCCTTCTCTGGCTCCCTCCCCCTCTCTTCCCGAGCGCCGCCGTCGCCGCCGCTTGCCATAGCCGTGCCCGCCAAGCTCCCCTTGCCTCACCGACCCGCCCAGGAGAACCGCAGGGTGGTCTTCATCATCTACGAGGAGCCACGCGACGCCGGACGCCCCGCATCGCCGGCTACCTCGTCTTCTTCCTCCTCCGTCGCCGGAGATCGCCGGCGCCCGTCCGTCGTCCATGGCGCCTCCTCAAGCCCGTTGAGACCTCCGTTGGAATCCCAGTGAGCTCCTCCGTCTTTCCCATCACTCCCCGCGCTCTAACTTGCGCGCTAGCGCTAAACCCGCGAGCACCCGAACTCCAGCCGCCGCCGTGAGCTTGTTTCCGGCGAGCTCCGGTCACCCCGCGACCTGCCGCTGCCTCTGCTGGATGCGCGGGCGCGAGGGCTATGCCCTGGTACCCTCAGCAAACCAAACCGCCGTCCGTAGCGTGTTTCCGAGCCGTGCTGCCGTCGTTTTGGTCGCGGTTAGCGAGATCCCGGTGACGCTGACGTGGCGCCGTCGTTAGGGGCTAATAGCCCATCTAATTAACCTTCTCTCACACTGACTGCTGGGTCCCACTTCCTAACTAAACACATTTTATTTTTTGTTATAATTTAAATAACCCCAGTGGGCCCACGAGTCAGCTTTGACCAAGCTGACGTGGCCGTTGACTGGGCCCACATGTCAGTGACTCTAGCTAGCACCGTGACACTGACCAGTGGGCCCCACTGGTCAGGTTTGACCTGGACCCGCCTAGTTGACCTGCCGACATCACCATGACACAGTGCTGACGCAATAAACACCTTTTCTGGATTATTTCCAATTTAGAAATATCTGAAAATTCCAGAAAATAGCATAAACTTCAAAAATTCATATAAATTCAACCGTAACTTAGAATGGGA
Organism: Aegilops umbellulata; assembly: GCA_032464435.1. Lineage (NCBI taxonomy): Eukaryota > Viridiplantae > Streptophyta > Magnoliopsida > Poales > Poaceae > Aegilops > Aegilops umbellulata. The sequence goes on from CP136055.1 coordinate 353,613,909, forward strand.
CAAATTATATATGAAAAATGATCAGAAAAATGCAATCTTGCCATCTGTACCATTTTCATGCATGTTAGAACACCTTAACCTTTCTGTTTAGATGAAACATGATAATGCACTTATATGAGTTCATAGTTTAGGCTTGTATTTGAATCCTTGATTCAAATAAGCTCAAAACCTTCTGGTTGTAGTTGCATATGCCCGACACACTCATTTTACCATGTCATGATCATGCATCATATTGTGCATTGCATTGATTGTGTTCTTTCTCTATGTTGCCGGTATTTGTCCCCTCTGAGTAGACGATGTTACGACGATGAGTTCGATGACACCGATGAAGAGCTATATTATCTTCAGAAGTGCCAGGCAAGCAAAACCCCTTGTTCATTCTGATACAATCCCACTCTCTCGCTCCTGCTCTCTTTTACTGCATTAGGACAACAACGATTCAACTGTTACATGCTGTGGTAGTTGAACACCTTATCCTCTGCATGACCTGTCATTGCCACAGTAAATAGATGAAACCCACTAGCATGAGTAGGAGTTGTTTGAGCCCTGATGTGCCTACTCATTCATGCTTGTTTGTCATGCCTGCTACTGCTTAGAGTTGATTCAGGTCTGATTCATCGGGGATGAATTGGAATGTGGTGAACATGTCCTACTGTTGAGAGCTAAGTGTGTGAACACGATTTGGTAAAGGTAGCGGTGAGAGGCCATGTAGGAGTACATGGTGGGTTGTCTCATTGCAGCCGTCCTCAGGAACTGAGTTCTGTGTTTGTGATCCATGAACAGTTCCTACCACACATTGGGCTTCGGGCGCTCCAAGCTCTCTCGACTTATTAATCAACTTGATCTCTGTCCAGGAGTTGCAACTAGTTACTGGTGTTTGTAGGTAGTGTTAGTAGTCTACCATGTGGCACCCGGTACAGGTGGGCTTGGGACAGACTAGGCACCATGGCACGGTGTACCAAGCGTAGATCTACCCGTCGAGGTGGGCTTGGGAACCCTGCACACATCGTTTGGGGCCGTGAGCGACACCCCGGCGGGATCTCCTTGCGGATGGAACCCGAATAGGTGATAAACCTGGACTAGAGACTTGTGTGGTTAGTCAGGTCGTGGCCGACTCCCTCGCCAGGCTTCCGCTTAAAGGTTGCCGAGGTACATGACGTGTACATGGTGGTAAGTGGCGAAAGCGTGTGTGAAGAAGTACACCCCTGCAGGGTTATCATTATCTATTCGAATAGCCGGATTCCTCGGATATGGAAACTTGGACCCCTTGCATAGTTCATAGACAAGTGAAAGTGGATACTCTAAAATGCGCAAGATAAGTGTGAGTGCTATGGATGGCGTTCTCGTAGGGAGACGGGAGCGGATCCATAGTGGTGTATTGATGTGGTGAATATGTGGACTCGTGTGCCCCACCTCAAAAGAGTTGCTTGCAGTCATAGTTCAGGATAGCCATCGAGTCAAAGCTGGCTTGCTGCAGTTAAACTCCACCACCCCTTTGTTGATACCGATGCATATGTAGATAGTTCTGATGTAAGTCTTGTTGGGTACATTTGTACTCACGTTTGCCTATTTTATGTTTTGCAAAGAGACTTCAGTCTCGCTAGTAGTTCCGCGTGGACTTCGACGTTTAGCTTGTTACCTCAGCTACGATCTTGTGCCCTCGGCAGGATCTGGTAGATAGTCAGGCTTCTCAGCCTTTTTCATTTGTAGATGTCTGTACTTAGACATGTTAAGCTTCTGCATGTGCTTTGACTTGTATGCTCTGAATGTTGGGTCATGAGACCCATGTTTGTAATATCTCGCTCCTCGGAGCCTAATGAATAAATACTTGAGTTGTAGAGTTATGTTGTGATGCCATGTTGTATTTACACATATCGAGCATATTGTGTGTATGATTGAAATGCTTGGTATGTGTGGGAACCGACAACCTAGTTGTTTATCCTTGGTAGCATCTCTTATGGGGAAATGTAGTCTTGTGCTTCCATGAGCCATAGTAGTCCGCTACAACCCGGTTCACCGGAGTCCTGCTAGCCCAGCACCACTGCTCCGGAACACTTGACTGGCCGGCATGTGATTCACTTCGTTCCTGTGTCTGTCCCTTCGGGGAAATGTCACGCGGTGACATCCGGAGTCCTGCCTAGCCTGCTACAGCCCGGGTTCCTGGAGTCCTGTTAGCCCAGTGCTACAGCCCGGATTCACACGCTGCTGACTGACATGCTCGATGTTGTTTCATGTATGCCTGTCCCCATGGGTTAATGCCGCTTTGGGTTCACGACTAGCCATGTCGGCCCGGGTTCTCTGTCATATGGATGCTAGCGACACTATCATATACGTGAGTCAAAAGGCGCAAACGGTCCCGGGCCAGGTAAGGTGGCACCCGTGGGAATACCGTGCGTGAGGCCGCAAAGTGATATGATGTGTTACATGCTAGATCGGTGTGACTTAGGATCGGGGTCCTGACAAGGAGCCATGGAAGAGTTCTGTCAATGAGAGCATATCCGGCTTGACGTTTCGGCTATGGCTCATCCTCAATCTAATGGTCAAGCAGAAAGAGCTAATCAAGAGATCTTGAAGGGTATCAAGCCCCGGCTCTTGGTCCCCTTGCAGCGGACGCCGGGTTGTTGGGTGGAGGAATTACCTTCTGTACTTTGGAGCATCAACACTACACCTAACAGATCTACGGGTTACACGCCTTTCTTCATGGTGTATGGAGCAGAGGCGGTCCTACCAAGTGACATCCGTCATGACTCACCCCGTGTGGCGGCTTACGTTGAGGCAAACAACGAAAAAGCTCTTCAAGATGCACTTGACCTGTTGGATGAAGAGCAAGACTTGGCAGTAGCCCGCTCGACGATTTACCAACAAGACCTGCGCCGCTACCACAACCGCTGGGTTAAGTCTAGAGCCTTTCAGGAAGGCGATTTAGTGCTCCGGCTCATCCAGGATCAGTCTGATGTGCACAAGTTATCCCCTCCTTGGGAAGGACCCTTTGTGGTCAGCAATAATCTTAACAACGAGTCATACTATCTTATCGATGTTCGAGAGCGCAAGGACTCACGTAAGTCGGAGGAGGAGACCCGTTGGCCGTGGAACATCGCTCATCTTCGGCCTTACTATACTTGAGCCACCGGCTCTAATATGTATATATTTCGACTATGTATATATTACATAAAGCAATAAAGCAGGACCTCTGTCCTTTTTCCCACCCCAAAAGGTTTATGTGTCTTCTTTGTCATGTGGTGGAGATAACCAACAGGGAGCGGGTCACATCTGAATCCGGCTTTTCCTTTGGTCCGGCTTATGATCATATCTGAATCTAACCATGATCACTTGGGGGCTTCCTGTTCAAACATAGGTCGTATTCGAACCAAAGAGAACATAGCTGTCGATACACACTTGATCGGTATACTGCCAAACCCACTTGGGGGCTTCTTGATCATATTTGAATCATAGCTTAACCCCTTTCGGTCTGACGTGGATCGTATTTGAATCAGCGTCATTAAACAACTCTTATGGTCACTTGGGGGCTTCCTGTTCAAACATAGGTCGTATTCGAATCAAAGAGAACATAGCTGTCGATACCCACTTGATCGACATCGCCACAACCACTGGGGGCTATATGATCGTATCTGAATCTTAGCTTAAACCCCTTTGGAACGGTTCACTGATCGTATTCGAATCAGAGGCCATTTTATTTTTTTATTATTCATCATGTTTTATAGGCATTAATATTTGACTATCTTGAGAACCTCTTGAAAATACAATGGAGTGGATTGCAATCCTCCGGGTTAATATTGGTTACCTCAGGTTGTTAAGAACCAGGTGAACTTTTATATGCCAATTGTCAGGAGTTAAACTTACCTTCAGGATTTGGGTTAATATTAGTGTTGAGTCAAGGGCTTGATTATCTTGCTATGATCTTGAGTGAATAATAGAAAAAGAAAGAGCAAAAAGAAACAGAGAGATCATATTGATCTTATGGAGAGTAATGACTTCACATATAAAGAGTATGATGATTAAAAGTTGATGAGAGTTGACAAACATAGTCTTGGTCATCGTTGCAACTAATAGGAAGTAATAAATAAAGAGAGGTTTCACATATAAATATACTATCTTGGACATCTTTTATGATTGTGAGCACTCATTAAAATATGACATGCTAAAGAGTTGATGTTGGACAAGGAAGACAACATAATGGGTTAGGTTTTCTTACATCTGAAATAAAGTATGTTGTCATGGATCATCCAACATGTTGAGCTTGCCTTTCTCCCTCATGCTAGCCAATTCTTTGCACCAAGTAGAGATAGTACTTGTGCTTCCAAATTACCTTAAAACCAATTTTGCCATGAGAGTCCACCATATCTACCTATGGATTGAGTAAGATCCTTCAAGTAAGTTGTCATCGGTGCAAGCAATAAAAATTTCTCTCTAAATATGTATGACTTATTAGTGTGGGAGAAAATAAGCTTTATACAATCTTGTGATGTGGAAGAAATAAAAGCGATAGACTGCATAATAAAGGTCCATATCACAAGTGGCAATATAAAGTGACATTCTTTCGCATTAAGATTTTGTGCATCCAACCCTGAAAGCACATGCAAATCTCTGCTTCCCTCTGCGAAGGGCCTATCTTTTACTTTTATCTTCTACCTTATGCAAGATTCATGGTGATCTTCACATTTCCTTTTTACATTTTATCCCTTGGCAAGCACATTGTGTTGGAAAGATCCTGATATATATACCTAATTGGATGTAAGTTAGCATGAACTATTATTTTTGACATTACCCTTGAGGTAAAAGGTTGGGAGGCAAAACTATAAGCCCCTATCTTTCTCTGTGTCCGATTAAAACTCCGTAACCGCAAGTATTGCGCGAGTGTTAGCAATTGTGAAATACTAAATGATAGTTGAGTATGTGGACTTGCTGAAAAGCTCTTATATTGACTCTTTCTGATGTTACGATATATTGCAATTGCTTCAATGACTGAGATTATAGTTTGTTAGTTCTCAATGAAGTTTTTGATTCACACTTGACATTGTGGATAGATTGTTACTTTATCATAAGAAATAATATGACAATATCCATATATGTTGATGTTATAAGAATGATCATGATGCCCTCATGTCCGCATTTTATTTTATCGACACCTCTATCTCTAAACATGTGGACATATTTATCGTTATCGGCTTCCGCTTGAGGACAAGCGAGGTCTTAGCTTGGGGGAGTTGATACGTCCATTTTGTATCATGCTTTTATATCGATATTTATTGCATTATGGGATGTTATTATACGTTATGTCACAATACTTATGCATATTCTCTCTTATTTTACAAGGATTACATGAAGAGGGAGAATGCCGACAGCTGGAATTCTGGGCTGGAAAAGGTGCAAATATTAGAGACCTATTCTGCACAACTCCAAAAGTCCTGAAACTCCACAGAAGTTATTTTTGGAAATAATAAAAAATACTGAGCAAAGAAAATACCAGAGGGGGCCCACACCCTGGCCACGAGGGTGGGGGGTGCGCCCCTGCCTCGTGGGCCCCCTGGTGGCCCTCCGGTGTCCATCTTCTGCTATATGAAGTCTTTCGTCCGAGAAAAAAATCATAAGAAAGCTCTCGGGACGAGACTCCACCGCCATGAGGCGGAACCTTGGCGGAACCAATCTAGGGCTGCGGCGGAGCTGTTCTGCCGGGGGCACTTCCCTCCGGGAGGGGGAAATCATCACCATCATCATCACCAACGCTCCTCTCATCGGGTGGGGGCCAATCTCCATCAACATCTTCACCAGCACCATCTCCTCTCAAACCCTAGTTCTTCTCTTGTATCCAATCCTTGCCTCTAAGTTTGAGATTGGTACCTGTAGGTTGCTAGTAGTGTTGATTACTCCTTGTAGTTGATGCTAGTTGGTTTATTTGGTGGAAGATCATATGTTCAGATCCATTATGCATATTAATACCCCTCTGATTATGAACATGAATATGCTTTGTGAGTAGTTACGTTTGTTCCTGAGGACATGGGAGAAGTCTTGCTATTAGTAGTCATGTGAATTTGGTATTCGTTTGATATTTTGATGAGATGTATGTTGTCTCTCCTCTAGTGGTGTTATGTGAACGTTGACTACATGACACTTCACCATTGTTTGGGCCTAGAGGAAGGCATTGGTAAGTAATAAGTAGATGATGGGTTGCTAGAGTGACAGAAGCTTAAACCCTAGTTTATGCGTTGCTTCGTAAGGGGCTGATTTGGATCCATATGTTTCATGCTATGGTTAGGTCTACCTTAATACTTCTTTTGTAGTTGCGGATGCTTGCAATAGGAGTTAATCATAAGTGGGATGCTTGTCCAAGTAAGGACGGCACCCAAGCACCGGTCCACCCACATATCAAATTATCAAAGTACCGAACGCGAATCATATGAACGTGATGAAAACTAGCTTGACGATAATTCCCATGTGTCCTCGAGAGCGCTTTTCTTTATATAAGAGTTTGTCCAGGCTTGTCCTTTTCTACAAAAAGGATTGGGCCATCTTGCTGCACTTTATTTAGGCTTGTTACTTATTACCCGTTACAAATTACCTTATCGCAAAACTATTTGTTACCGATAATTTCAGTGCTTGCAGAGAAAACCTTGCTGAAACCCGCTTGTCATTTCCTTCTGCTCCTTGTTGGGTTCGACACTCTTACTTATCGAAAGGACTATGATAGATCCCCTATACTTGTGGATCATCACTCGCGCCCGACGGTCTCCTCGAGAAGGGGCTCCATGGCATCCATCACACCATACTCGGCAAGCATCTCGCCATCCGTGTCCATCATCTCTTTGGAAAAGGCCGCCACGAGCTGGGCGTGGGCGGCTGTCAGGACCCCGATTCTAAGTCACACCAATCTAGCATGTAACACCCCATACCACTTTGCGGCCTCACACACGGTATTCCCACGGGTGTCGCCTTACCTTGGCCCGAGACCGTTTGCGCCTTTTGGCTCACGTATATGATAGTGTCGCTAGCATCCATATGACAGAGAACCCGGGCCGACATGACTAGTCGTGAATCCAAAGTGGCACTAACTTACAGGGACAGGCATACATGAAACAACATCGAGTATGTCGGTCAACAGCGTGTGAATCCGGGCTATAGCAGCCGGGCTAACAGGACTCCGGGAACCCGGGCTGTAGCAGGCTAGGCAGGACACCGGATGTCACCGCGTGACATTTCCCCGAAGGGACAGACACAGGAACGAAGTGAATCACATGCCGGCCAGTCTAAGTGTTCCGGAGCAGTAGTGCTGGGCTAGCAGGACTCCGGTAAACCGGGCTGTAGCGGACTACCATGGCTCGGTTATTCATTTAAATCAGAGAATAATGGTTGTTCTATTTATATGAGTAATATCTTTTATGGTCATGCACCATTAAAGAATGGTTTGTTCTTACTTAATCTCGATAGTAGTGATACACATATTCATAATGTTGAAGCCAAAAGATGCAGACTTGATAATGATAGTGCAACTTATTTGTGGCACTGCTGTTTAGGTCATATCGGTGTAAAACGCATGAAGAAACTCCATACTGATGGACTTTTGGAGTCACTTGATTATGAATCACTTGGCACTTGCGAACCGTGCCTTATGGGCAAGATGACTAAAACACCGTTCTCCGGTACTATGGAGAGAGCAACAGATTTATTGGAAATCATACATACTGATGTATGTGGTCCAATGAATGTTGAGGCTCGTGGCGGATATCGTTATTTTCTCACCTTCACTGATGATTTAAGCAGATATGGGTATATCTACTTAATGAAACACAAGTCTGAAACATTTGAAAAGTTCAAAGAATTTCAGAGTGAAGTGGAAAATCATCGTAACAAGAAAATAAAGTTTCTACGATCTGATCGTGGAGGAGAATATTTGAGTTACGAGTTTGGTCTACATTTGAAACAATGCGGAATAGTTTCGCAACTCACGCCACCCGGAACACCACAACGTAATGGTGTGTCCGAACGTCGTAATCGTACTTTACTGGATATGGTGCGATCTATGATGTCTCTTACCGATTTACCGCTATCGTTTTGGGGTTATGCTTTAGAGACGGCCGCATTCACGTTAAATAGGGCACCATCGAAATCCGTTGAGACGATGCCTTATGAACTATGGTTTGGCAAGAAACCAAAGTTATCGTTTCTTAAAGTTTGGGGCTGCGATGCTTATGTGAAAAAGCTTCAACCTGATAAGCTCGAACCCAAATCGGAAAAATGTGTCTTCATAGGATACCCAAAGGAGACTGTTGGGTACACCTTCTATCACAGATCCGAAGGCAAGATTTTTGTTGCTAAATTCGGAAACTTTCTAGAGAAGGAGTTTCTCTCGAAAGAAGTGAGTGGGAGGAAAGTAGAACTTGATGAGATAACTGTATCTACTCCCTTATTGAGAAGTAGTACGTCACAGAAATCAGTTTCTGTGACACCTACACCAAATAGGGAGGAAGCTAATGATAATGATCATGAAACTTCAGATCAAGTTTCTACTGAACCTCGTAGATCAACCAGAGTAAGATCCGCACCAGAGTGGTACGGTAATCCTATTTTGGAAGTCATGTTACTAGACCATGATGAACCTACGAACTATGAAGAAGCGATGGTGATCCCAGATTCCGCAAAATGGCTTGAGGCCATGAAATCTGAGATGGGATCCATGTATGAGAACAAAGTGTGGACTTTGGTTGACTTGCCCGATGATCGGCAAGCAATTGAGAATAAATGGATTTTTAAGAAGAAGACTGACGCTGATGGTAATGTTACTGTCTATAAAGCTCGACTTGTTGCAAAAGGTTTTCGACAAGTTCAAGGGATTGACTACGATGAGACTTTCTCACCCGTAGCGATGCTTAAGTCTGTCCGAATCATGTTAGCAGTTGCCGCATTTTATGATTATGAAATTTGGCAAATGGATGTCAAAACTGCATTCCTGAATGGATTTCTGGAAGAAGAGTTGTATATGATGCAACCAGAAGGTTTTGTCGATCCAAAGGGAGCTAACAAAGTGTGCAAGCTCCAGTGATCCATTTATGGACTGGTGCAAGCCTCTCGGAGTTGGAATAAACGCTTTGATAGTGTGATCAAAGCATTTGGTTTTATGCAGACTTTTGGAGAAGCCTGTATTTACAAGAAAGTGAGTGGGAGCTCTGTAGCATTTCTGATATTATATGTGGATGACATATTACTGATCGGAAATAATATAGAATTTCTGGATAGCATAAAGGGATACTTGAATAAGAGTTTTTCGATGAAAGACCTCGGTGAAGCTGCTTACATATTGGGCATTAAGATCTATAGAGATAGATCAAGACGCTTAATAGGACTTTCACAAAGCACATACCTTGACAAAGTTTTGAAGAAGTTCAAAATGGATCAGGCAAAGAAAGGGTTCTTGCCTGTGTTACAAGGTGTGAAGTTGAGTAAGACTCAATGCCCGACCACCGCAGAAGATAGAGAGAAAATGAAAAATGTTCCCTATGCTTCAGCCATAGGCTCTATCATGTATGCAATGCTGTGTACCAGACCTGATGTGTGCCTTGCTGTAAGCTTAGCAGGCAGGTACCAAAGTAATCCAGGAGTGGATCACTGGACAGCGGTCGAGAACATCCTTAAGTACTTGAGAAGGACTAAGGATATGTTTCTCATTTATGGAGGTGACAAAGAGCTCGTCGTAAACGGTTACGTCGATGCAAGCTTTGACACTGATCCGGACGATTCTAAATCGCAAACCGGATACGTATTTACATTAAACGGTGGAGTTGTCAGTTGGTGCAGTTCTAAACAAAGCGTCGTGGCGGGATCTACATGTGAAGCTGAGTACATAGCTGCTTCGGAAGCAGCTAATGAAGGAGTCTGGATGAAGGAGTTCATATCCGATCTAGGTGTTGTACCTAGCGTATCGGGTCCAATGAAAATCTTTTGTGACAATACTGGTGCAATTGCCTTGGCAAAGGAATCCAGATTTCACAAAAGAACCAAACACATCAAAAGACGCTTCAACTCCATCCGGGATTTAGTCCAGGTAGGAGACATAGAGATATGCAAGATACATACGGATCTGAATGTTGCAGACCCGTTGACTAAGCCTCTTCCACGAGCAAAACATGATCAGCACCAAGACTCCATGGGTGTTAGAATCATTACTTTGTAATATAGATTATTGACTCTAGTGCAAGTGGGAGACTGAAGGAAATATGCCCTAGAGGCAATAATAAAGTTATTATTTATTTCCTTACATATCATGATAAATGTTTATTATTCATGCTAGAATTGTATTAACTGGAAACATAATACATGTGTGAATACATAGACAAACAGAGTGTCACTAGTATGCCTCTACTTGACTAGCTCATTAATCAAAGATGGTTAGGTTTCCTAACCATGAACAAAGAGTTGTTATTTGATTAACGAGATCACATCATTAGTTGAATGATCTGATTGACATGACCCATTCCATTAGCATAGCACCCGATCGTTTAGTATGTTGCTATTGCTTTTATCCATGACTTATACATGTTCCTTTAACTATGAGATTATGCAACTCCCGTTTACCATAGGAACACTTTGTGTGCTACCAAACGTCACAACGTAACTGAGTGATTATAAAGGTGCTCTACAGGTGTCTCCGAAAGTATTTTTTGGGTTGGCGTATTTCGAGATTAGGATTTGTCACTCCGAATGTCGGAGAGGTATCTCAGGGCCTTCTTGGTAATGCACATCACATAAGCCTTGCAAGCATTGCAACCAATGAGTTAGTTGCGAGATGATTTATTACGGAACGAGTAAAGAGACTTGCTGGTAACGAGATTGAACTAGGTATTGGATACCGACGATCGAATCTCGGGCAAGTAACATACCGATGACAAAGGGAACAACGTATGTTGTTATGCGGTCTGACCGATAAAGATCTTCACAGAATATGTAGGAGCCAATATGGGCATCCAGGTCCCGCTATTGGTTATTGACCGGAGACGTGTCTCGGTCATGTCTACATTGTTCTCGAACCGTAGGGTCCGCACGCTTAAGGTTTCGATGACAGTTATATAATGAGTTTATGAGTTTTGATGTACCGAAGGAGTTCGGAGTCCCGGATGTGATCACGGACATGACGAGGAGTCTCGAAATGGTCGAGACGTAAAGAATGATATATTGGAAGCCTATGTTTGGACATCGGATGTGTTCCAGGTGAAATCAGGATTTTACCGGAATACCGGGAGGGTTACCGGAACCCCCCGGGAGCATAATGGGCCAACATGGGCCTTGGTGGAGAGGTGAGAGGGCTTCCCTCATGGGCTGCGCGCCTCCCCCCTCCCCTAGTCCTATTAGGACTAGGAGAGGTGGCCGGCCCCCTCTCTCTCTCTCTCTTCCCCTTGGAGAATCCTAGTCCAACTAGGATTGGGGGGGGGGGGAATCCTACTCCCGGAGGGAGTAGGACTCACCTGGCGCGCCAAGGCTTGGACGGCTAGCCCCTCCCCCTTGGCTCCTTTATATACGGGGGCAGGGGGTACCCCGTAGACACACAATTGATCATTGAGATCTTTCCTTAGCCGTGTGCGGTGCCCCCTGCCACCAAATTCCACCTCGGTCATATTGTCGCAGTGCTTAGGCGAAGCCCTGCGTCAGTAGTACATCAAGATCGTCACCACGCCGTCGTGCTGACGGAACTCTTCCCCGAAGCTTTGCTGGATCGGAGCCTGGGGAACGTCATCGAGCTGAACGTGTGCCAAGAACTCGGAGGTGCCGGAGTAACGGTGCTTGGATCGGTCGGATCGTGAAGACGTACGACTACATCAACCGCGTTGATATAACGCTTCCGCTTTCGGTCTACGAGGGTACGTAGACAACACTCTCCCCTCTCGTTGCTATGCATCACCATGATCTTGCGTGTGCGTAGGAATTTTTTTGAAATTACTACGTTCCCCAACAGTGGCATCCGAGCCTAGGTTTTTATGGTTTGATGTTATTTGCACGAGTAGAACACAAGTGAGTTGTGGATGATACAAGTCATACTGCCTACCAGCATGTCATACTTTGGTTCAGCGGTATTGTTGGACGAGACGATCCGGACCAACCTTACGCGTACTCTTACGCGAGACCGGTTCCCTCGACGTGCTTTGCACATAGATGGCTTGCGGAAGACTGTCTCTCCAACTTTAGTTGAACCGAGTGTGGCTACGCCCGGTCCTTGAGAAGGTTAAAACGGAGTCTATTTGACAAACTATCGTTGTGGTTTTGATGCATAGGTAAGATGAGTTCTTGCTTAAGCCCGTAGCAGCCACGTAAAACTTGCAACAACAAAGTAGAGGACGTCTAACTTGTTTTTGCAGGGCATGTTGTGATGTGATATGGTCAAGACATGATGCTAAATTTTATTGTATGAGATGATCATGTTTTGTAACCGAGTTATCGGCAACTGGCAGGAGCCATATGGTTGTCGCTTTATTGTATGCAATGCAATCGCGATGTAATGCTTTACTTTATTACTAAGCGGTAGTGATAGTCGTGGAAGCATAAGATTGGCGAGACGACAACGATGCTACTATGGAGATCAAGGTGTCGCGCCAGTGACGATGGTGATCATGACGGTGCTTCGAAGATGGAGATCACAAGCACGAGATGATGATGGCCATATCATATCACTTATATTGATTACATGTGATGTTTATCTTTTATGCATCTTATCTTGCTTTGATTGACGGTAGCATTATAAGATGATCTCTCACTAATTATCAAGAAGTGTTCTCCCTGAGTATGCACCGTTGCGAAAGTTCTTCGTGCTGAGACACCACATGATGATCGGGTGTGATAGGCTCTACGTTCAAATACAACGGGTGCAAAACAGTTGCACACGCGGAATACTCAGGTTTAACTTGACGAGCCTAGCATATAACAGATATGGCCTCGGAACACGGAGACCGAAAGGTCGAGCGTGAATCATATAGTAGATATGATCAACATAGTGATGTTCGCCATTGAAACTACTCCATCTCACGTGATGATCGGACATGGTTTAGTTGATTTGGATCACGTGATCACTTAGAGGATTAGAGGGATGTCTATCTAAGTGGGAGTTCTTAAGTAATATGATTAATTGAACTTAAATTTATCATGAACTTAGTACCTGATAGTATCTTGCTTGTCTATGTTGTGTAGATAGATGGCTCGTGCTGTTGTTCCGTTGAATTTTAATGCGTTCCTTGAGAAAGCAAAGTTGAAAGATGATGGTAGCAATTACACGGACTGGGTCCGTAACTTGAGGATTATCCTCATTGCTGCACAGAAGAATTACGTCCTGGAAGCACCGCTAGGTGCCAGGCCTGGTGCAAGAGCTACGCCAGATGTTGTGAACGTCTGGCAAAGCAAAGCTGATGACTACTCTATAGTTCAGTGTGCCATGCTTTACGGCTTAGAACCGGGACTTCAACGACGTTTTGAACACCATGGAGCATACGAGATGTTCCAGGAGTTGAAGTTAATATTTCAAGCAAATGCCCGGATTGAGAGATATGAAGTCTCCAATAAGTTCTATAGCTGTAAGATGGAGGAGAACGGTTCTGTCAGTGAGCATATACTCAGAATGTCTGGGTATAACAATCACTTGATTCAACTGGGAGTTAATCTTCCGGATGATTGCGTCATTGACAGAATTCTCCAATCACTGCCACCAAGCTACAAGAGCTTCGTGATGAACTATAATATGCAAGGGATGACCAAAACTATGCCCGAGCTCTTCGCGATGCTGAAAGCCGCGGAGGTAGAAATCAAAAAGGAGCATCAAGTGTTGATGGTTAACAAAACCACTAGTTTCAAGAAAAAGGGCAAAGGGAAGAAAAAGGGGAACTTCAAAAAGAACAGCAAGCAAGTTGCTAATCAAGAGAAGAAACCCAAGTCTGGACCTAAGCCTGAAACTGAGTGCTTCTATTGCAAGCAGACTGGTCACTTGAAGCGGAACTGCCCCAAGTATTTGGCGGATAAGAAGGATGGCAAGGTTAACAAAGGTATATATGATATACATGTTATTGATGTATACCTTACTAATTCTCGCAGTAGCACCTGGGTATTTGATACTGGTTCTGTTGCTAATATTTGCAACTCAAAACAGGGGCTACAGATTAAGCGAAGATTGGCTAAGGACGAGGTGACGATGCACGTGGGAAATGGTTCCAAAGTCGATGTGATCGCGGTCGGCACGCTACCTCTACATCTACCTTCGGGATTAATATTAGATCTAAATAATTGTTATTTAGTACCAGCGTTGAGCATGAACATTATATCTGGATCTTGTCTGATGCGAGACGGTTATTCATTTAAATCAGAGAATAATGGTTGTTCTATTTATATGAGTAATATCTTTTATGGTCATGCACCATTAAAGAATGGTTTGTTCTTACTTAATCTCGATAGTAGTGATACACATATTCATAATGTTGAAGCCAAAAGATGCAGAGTTGATAATGATAGTGCAACTTATTTGTGGCACTGCCGTTTAGGTCATATCGGTGTAAAACGCATGAAGAAACTCCATACTGATGGACTTTTGGAGTCACTTGATTATGAATCACTTGGCACTTGCGAACCGTGCCTTATGGGCAAGATGACTAAAACACCGTTCTCCGGTACTATGGAGAGAGCAACAGATTTATTGGAAATCATACATACTGATGTATGTGGTCCAATGAATGTTGAGGCTCGTGGCGGATATCGTTATTTTCTCACCTTCACTGATGATTTAAGCAGATATGGGTATATCTACTTAATGAAACACAAGTCTGAAACATTTGAAAAGTTCAAAGAATTTCAGAGTGAAGTGGAAAATCATCGTAACAAGAAAATAAAGTTTCTACGATCTGATCGTGGAGGAGAATATTTGAGTTACGAGTTTGGTCTACATTTGAAACAATGCGGAATAGTTTCGCAACTCACGCCACCCGGAACACCACAACGTAATGGTGTGTCCGAACGTCGTAATCGTACTTTACTGGATATGGTGCGATCTATGATGTCTCTTACCGATTTACCGCTATCGTTTTGGGGTTATGCTTTAGAGACGGCCGCATTCACGTTAAATAGGGCACCATCGAAATCCGTTGAGACGATGCCTTATGAACTGTGGTTTGGCAAGAAACCAAAGTTATCGTTTCTTAAAGTTTGGGGCTGCGATGCTTATGTGAAAAAGCTTCAACCTGATAAGCTCGAACCCAAATCGGAAAAATGTGTCTTCATAGGATACCCAAAGGAGACTGTTGGGTACACCTTCTATCACAGATCCGAAGGCAAGATTTTTGTTGCTAAATTCGGAAACTTTCTAGAGAAGGAGTTTCTCTCGAAAGAAGTGAGTGGGAGGAAAGTAGAACTTGATGAGATAACTGTATCTACTCCCTTATTGAGAAGTAGTACGTCACAGAAATCAGTTTCTGTGACACCTACACCAAATAGGGAGGAAGCTAATGATAATGATCATGAAACTTCAGATCAAGTTTCTACTGAACCTCGTAGATCAACCAGAGTAAGATCCGCACCAGAGTGGTACGGTAATCCTATTTTGGAAGTCATGTTACTAGACCATGATGAACCTACGAACTATGAAGAAGCGATGGTGAGCCCAGATTCCGCAAAATGGCTTGAGGCCATGAAATCTGAGATGGGATCCATGTATGAGAACAAAGTGTGGACTTTGGTTGACTTGCCCGATGATCGGCAAGCAATTGAGAATAAATGGATTTTTAAGAAGAAGACTGACGCTGATGGTAATGTTACTGTCTATAAAGCTCGACTTGTTGCAAAAGGTTTTCGACAAGTTCAAGGGATTGACTACGATGAGACTTTCTCACCCGTAGCGATGCTTAAGTCTGTCCGAATCATGTTAGCAGTTGCCGCATTTTATGATTATGAAATTTGGCAAATGGATGTCAAAACTGCATTCCTGAATGGATTTCTGGAAGAAGAGTTGTATATGATGCAACCAGAAGGTTTTGTCGATCCAAAGGGAGCTAACAAAGTGTGCAAGCTCCAGTGATCCATTTATGGACTGGTGCAAGCCTCTTGGAGTTGGAATAAACGCTTTGATAGTGTGATCAAAGCATTTGGTTTTATACAGACTTTTGGAGAAGCCTGTATTTACAAGAAAGTGAGTGGGAGCTCTGTAGCATTTCTGATATTATATGTGGATGACATATTACTGATCGGAAATAATATAGAATTTCTGGATAGCATAAAGGGATACTTGAATAAGAGTTTTTCGATGAAAGACCTCGGTGAAGCTGCTTACATATTGGGCATTAAGATCTATAGAGATAGATCAAGACGCTTAATAGGACTTTCACAAAGCACATACCTTGACAAAGTTTTGAAGAAGTTCAAAATGGACCAGGCAAAGAAAGGGTTCTTGCCTGTGTTACAAGGTGTGAAGTTGAGTAAGACTCAATGCCCGACCACCGCAGAAGATAGAGAGAAAATGAAAAATGTTCCCTATGCTTCAGCCATAGGCTCTATCATGTATGCAATGCTGTGTACCAGACCTGATGTGTGCCTTGCTGTAAGCTTAGCAGGCAGGTACCAAAGTAATCCAGGAGTGGATCACTGGACAACGGTCAAGAACATCCTTAAGTACTTGAGAAGGACTAAGGATATGTTTCTCATTTATGGAGGTGACAAAGAGCTCGTCGTAAACAGTTACGTCGATGCAAGCTTTGACACTGATCCGGACGATTCTAAATCACAAACCGGATACGTATTTACATTAAACGGTGGAGCTGTCAGTTGGTGCAGTTCTAAACAAAGCGTCGTGGCGGGATCTACATGTGAAGCTGAGTACATAGCTGCTTCGGAAGCAGCTAATGAAGGAGTTCATATCCGATCTAGGTGTTGTACCTAGCGTATCGGGTCCAATGAAAATCTTTTGTGACAATACTGGTGCAATTGCCTTGGCAAAGGAATCCAGATTTCACAAAAGAACCAAACACATCAAAAGACGCTTCAACTCCATCCGGGATTTAGTCCAGGTAGGAGACATAGAGATATGCAAGATACATACGGATCTGAATGTTGCAGACCCGTTGACTAAGCCTCTTCCACGAGCAAAACATGATCAGCACCAAGACTCCATGGGTGTTAGAATCATTACTTTGTAATATAGATTATTGACTCTAGTGCAAGTGGGAGACTGAAGGAAATATGCCCTAGAGGCAATAATAAAGTTATTATTTATTTCCTTACATATCATGATAAATGTTTATTATTCATGCTAGAATTGTATTAACTGGAAACATAATACATGTGTGAATACATAGACAAACAGAGTGTCACTAGTATGCCTCTACTTGACTAGCTCATTAATCAAAGATGGTTAGGTTTCCTAACCATGAACAAAGAGTTGTTATTTGATTAACGAGATCACATCATTAGTTGAATGATCTGATTGACATGACCCATTCCATTAGCATAGCACCCGATCGTTTAGTATGTTGCTATTGCTTTTATCCATGACTTATACATGTTCCTTTAACTATGAGATTATGCAACTCCCGTTTACCGTAGGAACACTTTGTGTGCTACCAAACGTCACAACGTAACTGAGTGATTATAAAGGTGCTCTACAGGTGTCTCCGAAAGTATTTGTTGGGTTGGCGTATTTCGAGATTAGGATTTGTCACTCCGAATGTCGGAGAGGTATCTCAGGGCCTTCTCGGTAATGCACATCACATAAGCCTTGCAAGCATTGCAACCAATGAGTTAGTTGCGAGATGATTTATTACGGAACGAGTAAAGAGACTTGCTGGTAACGATATTGAACTAGGTATTGGATACCGACGATCGAATCTCGGGCAAGTAACATACCGATGACAAAGGGAGCAACGTATGTTGTTATGCGGTCTGACCGATAAAGATCTTCACAGAATATGTAGGAGCCAATATGGGCATCCAGGTCCCGCTATTGGTTATTGACCGGAGACGTGTCTCGGTCATGTCTACATTGTTCTCGAACCGTAGGGTCCGCACGCTTAAGGTTTCGATGACAGTTATATAATGAGTTTATGAGTTTTGATGTACCGAAGGAGTTCGGAGTCCCGGATGTGATCACGGACATGACGAGGAGTCTCGAAATGGTCGAGACGTAAAGAATGATATATTGGAAGCCTATGTTTGGACATCGGATGTGTTCCAGGTGAAATCAGGATTTTACCGGAATACCGGGAGGGTTACCGGAACCCCTCGGGAGCATAATGGGCCAACATGGGCCTTGGTGGAGAGGTGAGAGGGCTGCCCTCATGGGCTGCGCGCCTCCCCCCCTCCCCTAGTCCTATTAGGACTAGGAGAGGTGGCCGGCCCCCTCTCTCTCTCTCTCCCCCTTGGAGAATCCTAGTCCAACTAGGATTGGGGGGGGGGGGAATCCTACTCCCGGAGGGAGTAGGACTCACCTGGCGCGCCAAGGCTTGGCCGGCCAGCCCCTCCCCCTTGGCTCCTTTATATACGGGGGCAGGGGGCACCCCATAGACACACAATTGATCATTGAGATCTTTCCTTAGCCGTGTGCGGTGCCCCCTGCCACCAAATTCCACCTCGGTCATATTGTCGCAGTGCTTAGGCGAAGCCCTGCGTCAGTAGTACATCAAGATTGTCACCACGCCGTCGTGCTGACGGAACTCTTCCCCGAAGCTTTGCTGGATCGGAGCCCGGGGAACGTCATCGAGCTGAACGTGTGCCAAGAACTCGGAGGTGCCGGAGTAACGGTGCTTGGATCGGTCGGATCGTGAAGACGTACGACTACATCAACCGCGTTGATATAACGCTTCCGCTTTCGGTCTACGAGGGTACGTAGACAACACTCTCCCCTCTCGTTGCTATGCATCACCATGATCTTGCGTGTGCGTAGGAAATTTTTTTGAAATTACTACGTTCCCCAACAGATAAAAGAGTCAGGGAAGTTTAAAAGTTACCTCTTCTTCATTGTCATCAGAGTCATCAAGTTGGAACATCTCTGAAGCGCTTGGTTTCCTTTTCTTGGAAGTGGTAGGCTTGGCGGTTTTTTTGTCGGCTCTCTTAGCCGACCTGGCTTGTTTGGCCGCCTCATGGTCATACTAGACCTTCCAGAAACCATCATCTGCCTGTGAGAAATTATAAAGGTTGTGAGTAAAAGCAAAGTATACATGGTAAAGAGTAGTTACTGAGGCTCATGACTTACTGTAGGGGACGAGTTCTTCTTGTAGAAGGGCAGTAAGCCGAAGGCGTTGTTGGTCACTGTGCCCTCTTTTAACAAGGACTGGGTTGTAGCCTCCACCACGTCATCTGGTAAGTCGTCAGAACTATGACACTGAGGATCTTCCTTCTCGCCTGAGTAAGTACACATTAAGCCGGGACGGCGGCTTAACGGAATAACTCTCCAAGCAACCCAGACTCGGACCAGGTCGATGCCATCTAAGCTGTTCCCCAAAAGAGCTTTGATCTTCTTGATAGTGGGGGTAAGTGGCGGACGCTCAATGGCAGTCAACTTGTCTCGCAGCGGATGGTTAGATTCAAGGCGCAAGGCGCGGAAGCCGGGCAACGGGTTTTCACCAGCTGGAGAAGTGTCCTGGCAGTAGAACCATGTCTGGTTCCAGTCGTTTGGATGACTCGGTAATTCAGCATAAGGGAACAGGCAGTCTCTCCGCCTTTGAATTGATATGCCACCAAGTTCCAGACTGGGCCCGTTGGCGCGCTCGTTCTGCCGGTTCAAATAGAACAATTCTCTAAACAAAAGTAGGCTGGGATCTTCTCCAAGGTAGACCTCACAATAAACTTGGAAGTTGCAGATATTTGACACGGAATTGGGCCCGATGTCTTGAGGTCTTAAGTCAAAGAAGTGCAAAACGTCTCTAAAGATTTTTGAACCGGGTGGAGCGAACCCCCGGCTCATATGATCCGTGAAAACTATTACCTCCCCTTCTTTGGGACGAGGTTTCTCCTCGGACGGGTCAGGAGCACGATAAGACAAGACCTCCTTGTTGGGCAAATGACCGAACTTCACAAATTCAGACGGTTTGTTTTCTGTGACAATAGACGGGACCCAGTTGCAGGTCACAGGAGCCTTGGGAGCCTTAGGTGCCATGGTTTAAGTGGAAGCCTATGACAAAGTAAAAATTTCCGGTTTAAAACATAACCTGGAGGATAGCATTCTAATGTATTCAAGGTGGCGGCTTAAGAAGGGGCCTAATGACATATAGGTTACTATGCAATAATGTTTAAACCGCTGCAGGTATCAAAGGCAATTAAAATTTTCTTAAGTCACCAGAGGCAAGCGGTGCTGACAGCTGGGGTTGTCTTAAACCGGTCGCATGAACTACTATGGCTAAGACAGATTCAACAGAGACAATTTTTGGCTAAGTGTGGAACAAACAGGTTTCACAGATTGCAATTATTATTTTGGATCAAATGGTCGCTCTGGAAAGAAAAATTTCTAGACCTAAAAACAGGGCAGAGAAGTTCATGCACTCGAAGATGGCTTCCAGACAGGGGAAATAAGATCTATTTTTATACAAAATAGGCATAAACAAGTACCGCAGCAGTTCTATGTTGTTTTTATGATTTAAAAGGTGTGTTGGAGGTGAAAACTAGCAAGAGTTGGCATCGGACGGTGAAGAATGCCGACGAACTCAAAACAGTTCCAATACAGATCTGAGGAAGCGAAGAAGAGGAACTCACAGATGCGGATGAGCTGCGGAGGGTCGTCGTTGTTTTCTGGTCAAGAGTCAGGTTGATGCAGCGGCCTGAGTCGTTGAAGATGAAGGAGTTCAACGGCGGCGGCGGCGGAGCTCGAGCAGTAGGAAAGGGAGTGCGAGGAGGAAGACAACTGAGGAAAATGGGAAAGACCTAGGTCCTGCCTATTTATAAGGAGAGGCCAACCAAGACGGCGCGAGAAACGAGGAGGCCAAACATCATTATCCAGCGGCCCCGATGCCTCGGTTTTCGGGATGGTCAGTAAAGGCAAAGATCCATTGAGGATATGACAGAATAAAAAATGAAGTCAGTGGAAGATGACATCACAGTGGGTTATCATGAATCCAGAAGATGACGCCACGGCGGGTTACGACCTTTGCACTGACAGAAGACAGGAAGATGTATTTTTTAAGGTATTTTAAGATTGACATGAACCGGTTCAAATCAATCTGGGGCCTAATGTTGGGGATATAACTATTTGTGTAAGCCGCCCAGGAGGGGCCGGGTTACGCAAAGAGAGGTTCATCAGAAGCCCAAGACCCAGCATGAGGATGGCGGTTCATAGGGTTTAAAGCCCACGGGCGACCTAAGGCCCATAGTGACAAACCGTCATGATGGCATGACTTGTAACATAAGGTAGAAGTAACTAGTCACTGAGCCAGACACTGTTTATGAGCCGGCCGGGACTCTGTAGGCCGCAGGGCGTCAACCCGTGTATATAAGGGGACGACCCACCGGCGGCTTAGGGCAAGAAACAACCAATCGAGAACCGGGCATAGCGTATCTCGCTCCCTGGTCATCGAAACCTCAAGCAATACCAACCCAACTAGACGTAGGCCTTCCTTCACCGTAAGGGGCTGAACTAGTATAAACCTCTCGTGTCCTTTGTCCCGATTAACCCCTTTAAGCTTCCTAGTTGCAATGGCTCCACGATTAAGTCCTTGCAAGAGGACATCTGCCATGACAATTCCACGACAGTTGGCGCCCACCGTGGGGCCAGCGCACGGTGGATTTGAGTTCTTGAAGAGCAGCTTCGAAGGGCTCAAGGGATACGCAGTTCGCCGGATGACCAAGAGTCGCCGCGGCAAGATCTACATCGACAATGAAGGCTGGGGCCCCGATGCCGGCTCAATTGAGTACGGGTACCGGGTCCCCTTTGGCGGAATTCACGTCTTCATCGGCCAGATTGGTGAGCCGGGCCCTGAGCCGGACAATTGCACTGACCTCATCGAGATGGCTCAGCGCGCGAGACCCGCCTGGGCTCAACCCGTCGTGAAACATGCCTTCATGGGCTGCATCCACGGAGGGGAAATTTCTGAAGGATTTAAAGATGATGGTGAGCCGGCCGTCCTCTCCGATGGTGATTCGTCCGCCGGTTCAACAGATTCACTATACCCGTTGCAAGATGGCGGGCTTGGGGGCTGTTCCGATGGCAGCACTATTCCGGACCTCTCCGAGTCGCCAAACTGGGCAGGAGTATTTATGGCTGGTACTCAACCCGGCCAAAATTCTACGGCCTCAGCAGCGATAACATCCGGGTTAGGGGCAGCCAGGGCAGGAGGCCCTGTGTGCTCGCCGGCTCAGGTGCTGATGGATCTCATGGATAAACTTACGGCCATGTTAACCACCACAGTTATCCCTGCGAATCAAGATGAGCATAATGCAGAGGTGGCACAGGTTCGTGAGGAGATAGCTCGGGCCAAAGAGGCTTTAGCAGCTGAGGACGTCAGGTTAGCCACATAATGGGCGGCTTTGGATGCTCGGGCACAACAGCTCCAGTCAGAGGCTTTCCATCTTACCATGAGCCTGAACGCGTCTAACGAGGTGATGAGGAGAAGGCATCATAAAACTCAATCTCGTTTACCTCCAGTTTATGATCCACGGAACCTCTTCGCGACGCTTGGAGCTGGTCAAAGTAACCCGCTAGAGGTCAATCAGTTTATGACAGCCGGGGGGCCGGTTCAACTTCAGGTGACGGCACCTCTTCAGGGGAATATGGCACCACCTCGTTATGTGCCGATACCACCGGGTCACTTCTCCAACCCCATGGAGAACTTAATTGCAGCGTCGACACGTTTGGCGGCCCTTCCAGTGGACGGTGATATCCGACAGCAGTGGAGACACGGAGGATCAGAGATCTCGTTCAGACGGCCCTGGCTCAGCAAGAGACCTATTCTTATAGCCGGGACATTATTCATTCAACCCCACCACCCTGGTTAGCTCCGACTCGTCCAAACCGGAGCCCGAGTTACAGCAGGCACATGGAGTCAGAGGCTTTGTCCAACAACGCTCAGCACCGTAACCAGCCCAGCGGTTATAACCCGGTGCAGGACCGAATACGTCAGGAGGACGAGTGGGCGGCTCAACTGGCGGCTCAGCTGACGGCTCAGGAGGCCCTTCCGGATTACCCGACGACTTTTGTTGAGGCAGGAGTAGCCACCAGAACCGGCGGCGTCCCTTGTTTAGTGCCGGCTCTGCGTAATGTGCGTTTGCCCAAGGATTTCAAAGGGCCTCGAAAGGTGCCGAATTATACGGCCGACTTACAGCCTGGGGCATGGATCGAAAGTTATGAGATGGCCATGGAACTGTTGGAGGTCAGCGATGCGGCGATGGCCAAGTACTTCACCATGATGTTGGATGGAACAGCCCGGTCTTGGTTAAAGGGCTTGCCGCCCAATTCCATTAGTTCATGGGCCGAGTTAAAGGCCCGGTTCATCCAGAACTTCAAGGATACTTGTAAGCAATCTATGTCAATTGTGGACTTAACAAATTGTAAGCAAGAGGAGGGTGAATCCACAACTCATTGGGTGTGTCGGGTCAAGGAGATTATACATTCTTCTGACAAGATGGAGGCCGGCTCTGCAGTCCTCATGTTAGAGAAGAATTGCCGTTTTGATCCGCTGAGACAGAAACTGGGGCGCCTTAAGCGTGATTGCAATGATATGGGTATGCTGATGGCAGCTTTAGTCAAATACGCCGACTCTGACAGTACCAAGGATCCCGCGTCTGATGAGGAAAAGACAGGGAAGGGAAAGAAGAGCGGCAATGGAAAGGGTCAGCAGCATAACCCGACGAATCAAGGAGGCAATAAGCGTAAGGCGGAGGGTAACCCGGAGTTTGTGGCTAACGCCAATGCACAGGGTAACAATCAGAGACGTAAGGGAAAACCGCCCCCTCGATCTGGTGGGTCAGGTCCATCTCTTGAGCAGCTACTCAATGAGCCCTGCCCGAGACACGGCACCCAGGAGCGACCCGCCACCCACTTGTGGAAAGATTGTGCCATCATGAAGGCTTTCAAGAATTCCAACACGTTTCATGGCAATCATGGGTCGGGCGGCGGCTCAGGTGCTGGCGGCTTTCATGGCCCGGGCGGAGGTTCAAATTCCGGCTTTCAGGGAAATCAAGGCGGCTATAATCAATAGCAGTCTGGTCAAGGAGGACAGCAGTAGCAGCAGTTGGGTTATCAGAGCCATCCGAAACAGCTGAATAGTGGGCAGTATCACGTGTTCACCACTAGCTTGTGCAAACGTGACCAGAAACTTCATAAAAGGGCTGTGAACTCTGTTGAGCCGGCAGTTCCTCGTTACATGAGGTGGTCAGAGCAGCCTATTGTATGGAGTAGGGAAGATCACCCACCACGGGTTGATAATCCGGGTCAATTAGCTTTGGTGGTGGCGCCTCAGGTCGGTGGATATAAATTCACCAAAGTACTCATGGATTGAGGTAGCAGCATCAATATCCTCTATTATGAGACCTTTCGACGCATGGGTTTGACTGAAAAAAATTTGAAGACGTCCAACACCGTATTCCATGGAGTGGTGCCTGGTAAGTCGGCATACCTAGTCGGTAAGCTTGAATTGGAGGTAGCCTTTGGAGACGAATATGATTCCCTGGCTGAGAAATTGACGTTTGAGGTGGTCAAAATCAAAAGTCCATATCATGCTCTGTTCGGGCGGCCGGCTTATGCTAAATTCATGGCGCGAACGTGTTATGTTTATCTGCATCTTAAGATGCCGGGTCACAAGGGCACCATCACTGTGCATGGGAGTCGAAAGGTGGCCTTGGAGTGTGAAGAGGGCGACGCGGCTTATGCTGAGTCTGTTTGTGCAGGGGAAGAGCTAAAGTTTTATCAAGATAATGTTGACCCGACAGATATGACCTCTTTGAAGAAACCAACTACGGAGCATGACCCGGCGTTGAAATTTAAATCGGCAGCTGAAACTAAACTTGTGGACTTCACTCCAGGCGACTCATCTAAACAGTTCAGCATCAGTGCCAACTTGGATCCTAAATAGGAAAGCGCGCTCATCGAGTTCATTCGTGAGAACCGGGACATCTTTGCATGGAAGCCGCCCGACATGCCGGTTGTACCGAGAGGACTCGCTGAGCACACTCTTAATATTGATCCGAAGTATAAGCCGGTCAGGCAGTTTCTGCGGCGATTCAACGAGGAACGACGAAAGGCTATTGGAGAGGAGGTCGCCCGGCTCTTGGCGGCTGGGTTCATCGTTGAAGTTTTCCACCCGGAGTGGTTGGCTAACCCGGTGCTCGTACTCAAGAAGAACGGCACCTGGCGCATGTGTGCGGATTACGCGGACTTAAATAAAGCTTGTCCGACTGATCCCTTTGCTCTTCCCCATATTGATCAAATAATTGATGCTACAGCGGGTTGTGAGTGTTTGAGTTTTTTGGATGCTTACTCTGGGTATCATCAGATCAAGATGGAAATTAAGGACCAGGAGAAGACGGCTTTCATCACTCCGTTTGGAGCCTTTTGCTTCGTATCTATGCCTTTTGGGCTCAAGAGTGCCCAGGCGACTTACCAGCGGTGTGTACAGAACTGTCTCCACAATCAGATTGGGCGCAATGTTCATGCTTATGTGGATGACATTGTGGTGAAGTCCAGAGAGAAGGAAACCTTGATATCTGATTTAAAAGAGGCCTTTGATGATCTCCGGGTTTACAAGATGATGCTTAACCCGGAGAAGTGTGTATTTGGTGTACCTGCAGGCAAGCTCTTAGGATTCTTAGTCTCAAACATGGGCATTGAAGCTAATCCGGAGAAGATCAAGGCAATTACTTCTTTGGCTAAACCGGCGTGCATCAATGAAGTTCAGCGACTGGCGGGTCGTGTTGCTGCTTTAAGCTGGTTCATAAGCCGGCTAGGTGAGAAGGCCCTACCGCTGTATCAGATGATGAAGAAGGCAGACACCTTTATCTGGAGTGATGCTGCTAATGCTGCTTTTGAGGATTTAAAGAGGCAGTTGTCTGAGCCGCCGGTCCTTGCAGCTCCCATTGACAAAGAGCCTTTGCTGTTATATGTGGCTGCTAATTCACGAGTCGTCAGCGTTGCAATCGTGGTGGAGCGCAAGGAGGCTTGTAAGGAGCATCCGGTTCAACGGCCGGTTTATTACGTCAGTGAGGTGCTCATCGAGTCGAAACAAAGGTATCCTCATTGGCAGAAGCTTGTTTACGGGGTGTTCATGGCAAGCCGGAAGCTGAAGCAATATTTTCAAGGTCACCCTATCACTGTGGTGAGTTCTGCCCCCTTGGGAGACATCATTGAAAACAGAGAGGCTACAGGACGGGTCGCCAAGTGGGCCATTGAGCTCGGGCCTCATGGTTTGAAGTACGTGCCATGCACTGCCATTAAGTCTCAAGTATTAGTGGATTTTATCAATGATTGGACAGAGTTGCAGGCACCTGAGGAGAAGCCGGATAACACATATTGGACTATTCACTTTGATGGGTCGAGGAAGTTAGAAGGCTCGGGGGCTGGAGTAGTTTTAACTTCCCCTCGAGGTGACAAATTCTGTTATGTGCTCCGGCTTATGTTTCCTTGTACTAACAATGCAGCTAAGTATGAGGCCTTACTCCATGGTCTCCGGATGGCCAAAGAGATGAATTTGAGCCGGGTAAGGTGCTTGGGCGACTCAGACCTTGTGGCTCAACAAGTGTCAGGCAAGTGGGACTCCAAGGATCCCCTTATGGCGGCTTACCGTCGTGAAGTTGACGTTGTAGCTGGGCACTTCAAGGGTTATGTGGTGGAACACATTGATCGAAGGAAGAATGAGGCGGCTGATGCCTTAAGCCGACTGGGATCTCAGCGTAAACCGGTACCGCCTAACACCTTTCTTGATGCTTTGCATAATCCTTCTGTCAAGTTACCTACAGAAGAAGATCTGGCAGTGCTAGACCCGGAGGCATAGCTGGTAGCGGCTCTCCACGTTATCCCGGATTGGACAGTTCCTTATTTGGCTTATATGACCCAGGGAGAGTTGCCTGAGGATGAGACCTTGGCAAGACAAATCGTCCGACGGTCCAAGTCCATGACAATCGTTAATGGCGAGTTACATCACTGCAGCGTCACTGGAGCATTTCAACGTTGCGTGTCACCTGCGGAGGGCCAGGAGATACTCCGTGAGATTGATGAGGGTGATTGTGGTATCATGCCGGCTCAAAATCTCTTGTGGCCAAATCTTTTCGTCATGGGTTTTATTGGCTGACAGCTCATGCTGATGCAGAAGATCTGGTCAGTAAATGTGACGGATGTCAGAAGTTCTCACGGTGAGCCCATGTGCCGGCTCAAGAATTGAGGATGATTCCAATTACTTGGCCGTTTGCAGTCTGGGGGCTTGACATGGTCGGGCCTTTCAAAAGGTCTAAGGATAAAAATACGCACCTCTTGGTGGCGGTTGACAAGTTTACAAAGTGGGTTGAGGCGGAGCCAGTCAGTAAGTGTGATGTGGCCACGGCAGTCCAGTTCATGAAAAAGGTGATTTTTCATTTTGGTTTTCCACACAGCATCATAATTGATAATGGCACCAATCTCTCCAAAGGAGTGTCACAGCCCTAGAATTTGATTGCAATAAGTTTCATAAGCATCCATGCATCATGTCTATATTTGTTTGAAATTTGAAATGGGGATGACAAACCCTAGCACCAAATGGAATGCAATTAGGATCAAAATAAAAATATTTTCAATAATCCCAAATGCCCTTTAGAAAAGTTCATGATTTTTGTTAAAGGTGAAAACTCTGTGCCAAAAGTCATGCACATAATTCTAGGCCATTCTGGATTTTTGAATTAAATCATAAGTATTTGAATTTGGACATTTAAATTCTATAAAACATTTTAAATGTCCAAATAATCCTAAACTGAAATGTTCCATGTTGGATATATTCCAAACACTAGCCATGAGCAGTTTGGTGATTTTTGAGTATACCTAAGTATTTTTAATAAAGCCAACCACAATTACAGAAAATAGAAAAGATAAATAAAAGGTAAGAACAGAAACTTACCTGGGCCAACTCACCTGTGCAGCCACCTGGCAGCCCAAGTGGCCGACCCAGCCACCTGGCCCCTCCCCCTGTCGTCTTCCTCCTTGCCAGTAGGATGGGCGCGTGGCCGACGCGCACGGCCACCGCACGCCACCTCCTGCTTGCCGCCGAGGGCCTGGGCGCCTCTGGCGTTGCCACGCAGATCCCCTGGACCTCCCTCGACGCTCTCTCACTCTCCCCATGCTCATCCCCTTCTCTGGCTCCCTCCCCCTCTCTTCCCGAGCACCGCCGTCACTGCCGCTTGCCATAGCCGTGCCTGCCGAGCTCCCCTTGCCTCGCCGACCTGCCCAGGAGAACCGCAGGGTGGTCTTCATCATCTACGAGGAGCCACGCGACGCCGGACGCCCCGCATCGCCGGCTACCTCGTCTTCTTCCTCCTCCGTCGCCGGAGATCACCGGCGCCCATCCGTCGTCCATGGCGCCTGCTCGAGCCCGTTGAGACCTCCGTTGGAATCCCAGTGAGCTCCTCCATCTTTCCCATCACTCCCCGCGCTCTAACTTGCGCGCTAGCGCTAAACCCGCGAGCACCCGAACTCCGGCCGCCGCCGTGAGCTTGTTTCCAGCGAGCTCCGGTCACCCTGCGACCTGCCGCTGCCTCTGCTAGATGCGCGGGCGCAAGGGCTATGCCCTGGTACCCTCAGCAAACCAAACTGCCGCCCGTAGCATGTTTCCGAGCCGTCCTGCCGTCATTTTGGTCGCCGTCGGTGAGATCCCGGTGACGCTGACGTGGCGCCATCATTAGGGGCTAATAGCCCAGCTAATTAACCTTCTCTCACACTGACTGCTAGGTCCCACTTCCTAACTAAACACAGTTTATTTTTCTGTTATAATTTAACTAACCCCAATGGGCCCACGAGTCAGCTTTGACCAAGCTGACGTGGCCGTTGACTGGGCCCACATGTCAGTGACTCTAGCTAGCACCGTGACACTGACCAGTGGACCCCACTGGTCAGGTTTGACCTGGACCCGCCTAGTTGACCTGCTGACATTACCATGACACAGTGCTGACGCAATAAACACCTTTTCTGGATTATTTCCAATTTAGAAATATCTGAAAATTCCAAAAAATAGCATAAACTTCAAAAATTCATATAAATTCAACCGTAACTCAGAATGGTTCAAATTATGTATGAAAAATGATCAGAAAAATGCAATCTATCCATCTGTACCATTTTCATGCATGTTAGAACACCTTAACCTTGCTGTTTAGATGAAACATGATAATGCACTTATATGAGTTCATAGTTTAGGCTTGTATTTGAATCCTGGATTCAAATAAGCTCAAAACCTTCTGGTTGTAGTTGCATTAGCCCAACACACTCATTTTACCATGTCATGATCATGCATCATATTGTGCATTGCATTGATTGTGTTCTTTCTCTATGTTGCCGGTATTTGTCCCCTCTCAGTAGACAATGTTCCGACAATGAGTTTGATGACACCGATGAAGAGCTATATTATCTTCAGAAGTGCCAGGCAAGCAAAACCCCCTTGTTCATTCCGATACAATCCCACTCTCTCGCTCCTGCTCTCTTTTACTGCATTAGGACAACAAATATTCAACTGTTACATGCTGCGGTAGTTGAACCCCTTATCCTCTACATGACCTGTCATTGCCACAGTAAATAGATGAAACCCACTAGCATGAGTAGGAGTTGTTTGAGCCCTGATGTGCCTACTCATTCATGCTTGTTTGTCATGCCTGATACTGCTTAGAGTTGAGTCAGGTATGATTCATCGGGGATGAATTGGAATGTGGTGAACATGTCCTACTGTTGAGAGCTAAGTGTGTGAACACGATTTGGTAAAGGTAGCAGTGAGAGGCCATGTAGGAGTACATGGTGGGTTGTCTCATTGCAGCCGTCCTCAGGAACTGAGTTCTGTGTTTGTGATCCATGAACAATTACTACCACACATTGGGCTCCGGGCGCTCCAAGCTCTCTCGACTTATTAATCAACTTGATCTCTGTCCAGGAGTTGCAACTAGTTTCTGGTGTTTGTAGGTAGTGTTAGTAGTCTACCAAGTGCCACCTGGTACAGGTGGGCTTGGGACAGACTAGGCACCGTGGCACGGTGTACCAAGCGTAGATCTACCCGTCGAGGTGGGCTTGGGAACCCTGCACACATCGTTTGGGGCCGTGAGCGACACCCCGGCCGGATCTCCCTGCGGATGGAACCTGAATAGGCGATAAACCTGGACTAGAGACTTGTGTGGTTAGTCAGGTCGTGGCCGACTCCCTCGCCAGGCTTCCGCTTGAAGGTTGCCGAGGTACATGACGTGTACATGGTGGTAAGTGGCGAAAGCGTGTGTGAAGAAGTACACCCCTGCAGGGTTATCATTATCTATTCGAATAGCCGGATTCCTCGGATATGGAAACTTGGACCCCTTGCCTAGTTCATAGACAAGTGAAAGTGGATACTCTAAAATGCTCAAGATAAGTGTGAGTGCTATGGATGGCGTTCTCGTAGGGAGACGGGAGCGGATCCATAGTGGTGTATTGATGTGGTGAATATGTGGACTCGTGTGCGCCACCTCAAAAGAGTTGCTTGCAGTCGTAGTTCAGGATAGCCATCGAGTCAAAGCTGGCTTGCTGCAGTTAAACTCCACCACCCCTTTGTTGATACCGATGCATATGTAGATAGTTCTGATGTAAGTCTTGCTGGGTACATTTGTACTCACGTTTGCCTATTTTATGTTTTGCAGAGAGACTTCAGTCTCGCTAGTAGTTCCGCGTGGACTTCAACGTTTAGCTTGTTACCTCAGCTACGATCTTGTGCCCTTGGCAGGATCTGGTAGATAGTCAGGCTTCTCAGCCTTTTTCATTTGTAGATGTCTGTACTCAGACATGTTAAGCTTCCGCATGTGCTTTGACTTGTATGCTCTGAATGTTGGGTCATGAGACCCATGTTTGTAATATCTTTCTCCTCGGAGCCTAATGAATAAATACTTGAGTTGTAGAGTTATGTTGTGATGCCATGTTGTATTTACACATATCGAGCATATTGTGTGTATGATTGAAATGCTTGGTATGTGTGGGATCCGACAACCTAGTTGTTTATCCTTGGTAGCCTCTCTTATGGGGAAATGTAGTCTTATGCTTCCATGAGCTATAGTAGTCCGCTACAGCCCGGTTCACTGGAGTCCTGCTAGCCCAACACCACTTCTCCGGAACACTTGACTGGCCGGCATGTGATTCACTTCGTTCATGTGTCTGTCCCTTCGGGGAAATGTCACGCGGTGACATCCGGAGTCCTGCCTAGGCTGCTACAGCCCGGGTTCCCGGAGTCCTGTTAGCCCAGTGCTACAGCCCGGATTCACACGCTGCTGACCGACATGCTCGATGTTGTTTCATGTATGCCTGTCCCCATGGGTTAGTGCCACTTTGGGTTCACGACTAGCCATGTCGGCCCGGGTTCTTTGTCATATGGATGCTAGCAACACTATCATATACGTGAGTCAAAAGGCGCAAACGGTCCCGGGCCAGGTAAGGTGGCACCCGTGGGAATACCGTGCATGAGGCCGCAAAGTGATATGATGTGTTACATACTAGATCGGTGTGACTTAGGATCGGGGTCCTGACAGCTTTGGTATCAGAGCCTGACTGCCTGTAGGATTACCAAGCCAAACTGGTTGAAGTTGAGTCTAGAAATGCTTTAGTTATGTAAGGGAATTGATTGTGGAAGGGAACGTAAGGCTCTTTTTATTCCATATACCTCATGGCCTTCTGATCTGAGTCAACCTCTTCTCTTCTACGGGGATTAAGAACTAGGCCTTCTCTCCTATCTCTCAGGATGACGTGTTACTAAACCGTAGTTGCCTAGGTTTGTTGAGTTCAAGCCTCAGTTCAGTTCCTACTACTTCCATATGTTCATAGCTGGCCTCAGAACCTTGATATTGAGATGTTGAGTGGTTATGCCACCATTTTTGCAGGATGTCTCAAATCTTTTGAGCATTTACAGCCGTTATACTGTCCGAGTCATCCCAGTTTCTAATTAGTCTGATGCATTTGCAAATCCCTTCTTTCCATTCCCGATGTCCCTTTGGGCCAGTTCAACCACACTAATCGGTGAGTTGAGGTACTCTATTGCCTCGACATATATGTTGGAGCTATTATTATGACCCTAGGTGTTTTAGGGAGTCACCTAATAATCTAGTCATCTTTTGTGTTCCCGGTGTGATGATTCTGGCCACCATTCTCGAAAGCATCCCGTGTTGCCGTTTAGTTAGTAGGCATTCTATTCCTGGGTTCTTGAACCCGAGATTCACCCTACTTACCTCGTGTTGATAGTGTTGCTCGTACCTTTAGGATATTAGTAACCTTTGCGATAGTCCTTGAGGTCTGTGGTATCTCCTTCTTCCAAATACCATGAACCATTAAGGCAGAAGTTCTTTGAACCAAAAGCTCACAATCAGAGTACTCTTGAGGAGTACTCCATTCTATATTGTGAATCTGCCAGTCCTACCTTTCTGCATGGGTTGTCCGAAAGAAATGTTGAGCTTTGCTCGACATACTAATCTATGCATCCACAACTCAGAAAATTATATGTTCCTTGAGTTGTTCCTCTTCAGTGGTATCCCGACCATCCTCTATCAGTTGATAGCCAAGAGTATGTGTGCATTTGTGTTCATTGATGCCTTTTATTCTTGTGGTCCGTCAAGCCATTCTATTCCAGAATGACTAGGAGAAACAAACTCCAGTACCTCATCCATATCTAGGATTGGGTCAAAGCAATTGTATTCCACAGATCAAATTGCCAATCCAGCTTTTGTTCTGTTCTACCCTAGAGTGTTACCATCTTTACGTCAAGAGTGTCATGAGAATTGCACCACCTCTTATGAATTCTTGACGCAGTAATACTTCTTGCCATCATTATTCATTCCTCGGTCCCCGTGTTATTGTAACCGGATCACCGACAAGTGAACCATGATGTGGGAAATCTATACTCCTAGCAACTAGTTGCTTGGTAGTAAATGGGCAATATTCTCATTCTTAGCGTGTTGGTTATTGAATCATCATTCTAAGATTGATCGTGCTACCTAGTCCTTATTTCTGGTGCACTTTTCGATCAATGAGTTAGGATTATTCAACCCCTTGCTTATTTGATCATATCGTCTTGGTCTGAAGAGCAAGATTGTTCTCGAGCTTAGTAACATATCGGTGGTTCGTGATGTTCCGAATATCTTCTCGGAAGTATTACCAGGTTGCCACCTGACCGCTATGTTGAGTTCGTGACCATGCTGGGTTTTTTCCTACAAACCACCCATTCTCCAAGAATCTGTGTTGGATATCCCTGAGCTAGTTGGTTAAGCTAAACAACAACTTGGAGAGTTGGAAGATAAAAGCTTGTCTGACTTAGTTCATGTTAAGGGATATCTTTTTACTATGTGTGTGTGTGTTGAAGAAAGATGATATCTTCATCGACTGGTCCTCGTGATTAGTTGTTGGATCTATTGTCTTATTAGAATTTCGATTTGAGTATGGGTTATCATCAAATCAAATCAGAACAAACGATGTTCGTAATGTTGTCTTACTCGTGGTTGTTTCCTCGAGCATACACCATTATATCCTTGGGTCTGACCAATGCTATCATCTTGTTCACATAATTATGGAATTCCACTTTTATGGAAACCTGGATAAGTTGTTGTTGAGCCCATCGACAACATCCTTATCTTCTCCACGATTTTGCTGGACATTAAGCTAGTGTTGGAAACTTTGTAAAAAATGCCTTCGAGTCCCGTCCCTGAGGTATATGTTTGTATGAAAGAAGTGACTTCCTCTAATTCACGTGCACTTGGTGTAAGTTGCCGTCGTGAATTCGAGAAAGATTGTTTTTGCTTCCTCCGGAATCATCCCAAGTCAGTCATGCATATGTGCGAAGTATTCTGTGGTTTGGAGACTTGCAACCTTCATTCCATATGTATTCCCTAGCACCCCAAGCCACTGATTGATTTGTTCAAGGAAAAGGAGTTAAGTGCTAATCCATGGTAATGCACAAGACTTCGATATCCTCGATGATGGTTCCCAATCAGAACTCGGTAGTGTTTTATTGCAAGACTACCATGCGATCATGCTTGTCTGGGACAACGTGTTCACATGTGTGTAGCAGAACCAGCTCATGTTTTGGAGCTAGCTATCATAGTCATTTCCCGAGAATCTCGCAACGACATCTCGCCGGTTTGTGTTGCAAACTTTCTTTTCCAGACATGATGTCTGAAATATCCTATTACCAACCAGATCTGAATATCAGGCAGATATGATGGTTGGAACATTTTCCAAGAACTATATATTGGCCTCTCTGTAACCGGTAAAGTGGATGTTGTGGCTACCCCACGTAACCAGAAGGCCAACTATGGTAGTATCTTGGTTCAACAATTTAGCCACCTCCCTACGAGGATGTCATATGACTTATTCTAGAAGTTGTTCCTTATGGATCCTTTGTCTTCCCGAAGTCCGACCTATACTTGATGGCCATGTTAATGCTTTATGTATGACTGTGGTATGTAGAACATCAAGGAGAACATTAGAAGCAGAGTGCTAAATGTCTCTCGGTCGATCATCCAGATTTCATTCCCTTGGCCTCGCTAAGGTGAAATATGAGAAAGTGTTGTCTTCCTTTGCATCTGCATCGTCCATCACTATTCATCATGGTAGTATGTTGTGTTGCCAGGATCCTCGGCACGGATGCTGGTAAGATCTTGATGAGTATGGAAATGCTCAAGTTCTTGAAAGCACGCTCAGTTACTAGGTTATATCCTCGGTATCAGTTGGAATGTGCCTTCCATTGCCGAGTTGTCCTATAACTCTAGTTTCCTCTCCAAACTGAGTATGCCATTCTTTCGAATTCATTCAAATGATTAATTGTGATTTTCCTTAGGCCGGTATAGAGAGTTTCAACGATCTATGTATCAAAAGTAATTCTTTTAGCCACTTAAGGGAATAATTCTACGAGTCACCTTCCTCGAGGTGTTCCGTTATGGTATCATGGGCAACTTAACCCCTCGCTACTTGGAACCCCCCCTCACCATCTACTTAAGCGTCGAATTGTTGCCTACCAATTTGAACCTTTGTCATATGTTTCTCATCCATCATCTCTGATGTGTGTTTTGCGTCTCAGCTCAAGGGATGCTTCTACGTCTCATTCCGTGAGTTGATCTTGTATAGCTCGATCTTCGAGAAGATCAATCCTAGTAGAGTTTCTTTTCGTCATCATCGCGTGGATGGAGATCTCAAAAGCGAGGATGTCAAGATCAACGTACGCAACGAATCAACAACTTTATGAGGTGCAACCTGGATCATGAAGATTGTGTTGGTCTTGTGTCCCCTCTGTCTTCTTACCTCATGTCTTGAGTCTCGGGACGAGATTCTTGTTTAGTAGGGGTGAGTTGTCATAGCCCTAGAATTTGATTGCAATAAGTTTCATAAGCATCCATGCATCATGTCTATATTTGTTTGAAATTTGAAATGGGGATGACAAACCCTAGCACCAAATGGAATGCAATTAGGATCAAAATAAAAATATTTTCAATAATCCCAAATGCCCTTTAGAAAAGTTCATGATTTTTGTCAAAGGTGAAAACCCTCTGCCAAAAGTCATGCACATAATTCTAGGCCATTCTGGATTTTTGAATTAAATCATAAGTATTTGAATTTGGACATTTAAATTCTATAAAATATTTTAAATGTCCAAATAATCCTAAACTGAAATGTTCCATGTTGGATATATTCCAAACACTGGCCATGAGCAGTTTGGTGATTTTTGAGTATGCCTAAGTATTTTTAATAAAGCCAACCACATTTACAGAAAATAGAAAAGAGAAATAAAAGGTAAGAACAGAAACTTACCTGGGCCAACTCACCTGTGCAGCCACCTGGCAGCCCAAGTGGCCGGCCCAGCCACCTGGCCCAGCCCACCTGGCCCCTCCCCCTGTCGTCTTCCTCCTTGCCAGGAGGATGGGCGCGTGGCCGACGCGCACGGCCACCGCACGCCACCTCCTGCTTGCCGCCGAGGGCCTGGGCGCCTCTGGCGTTGCCATGCAGACCCCCTGGACCTCCCTCGACGCTCTCTCACTCTCCCCATGCTCATCCCCTTCTCTGGCTCCCTCCCCCTCTCTTCCCGAGCGCCGCCGTCGCCGCCGCTTGCCATAGCCGTGCCCGCCAAGCTCCCCTTGCCTCGCCGACCCGCCCAGGAGAACCGCAGGGTGGTCTTCATCATCTACGAGGAGCCACGCGACGCCGGACGCCCCGCATCGCCGGCTACCTCGTCTTCTTCCTCCTCCGTCGCCGGAGATCGCCGGCGCCCGTCCGTCGTCCATGGCGCATCCTCGAGCCCGTTGAGACCTCCGTTGGAATCCCAGTGAGCTCCTCCGTCTTTCCCATCACTCCCCGCGCTCTAACTTGCGCGCTAGCGCTAAACCCGCGAGCACTCGAACTCCGGCCGCCGCCGTGAGCTTGTTTCCGGCGAGCTCCGGTCACCCCGCGACCTGCCGCTGCCTCTACTGGATGCGCGGGCGCGAGGGCTATGCCCTGGTACCCTCAGCAAACCAAACCGCCGTCCGTAGCGTGTTTCCGAGTCGTGTTGCCGTCGTTTTGGTCGCCGTCAGCGAGATCCCGGTGACGCTGACGTGGCGCCGTCATTAGGGGCTAATAGCCCATCTAATTAACCTTCTCTCACACTGACTGCTGGGTCCCACTTCCTAACTAAACACAGTTTATTTTTTGTTATAATTTAAATAACCCCAGTGGGCCCACGAGTCAGCTTTGACCAAGCTGACGTGGCCGTTGACTGGGCCCACATGTCAGTGACTCTAGCTAGCACCGTGACACTGACCAGTGGGCCCCACTGGTCAGGTTTGACCTGGACCCGCCTAGTTGACCTGCCGACATCACCATGACACAGTGCTGACGCAATAAACACCTTTTCTGGATTATTTCCAATTTAGAAATATCTGAAAATTCCAGAAAATAGCATAAACTTCAAAAAATCATATAAATTCAACCGTAACTTAGAATGGGACAAATTATATATGAAAAATGATCAGAAAAATGCAATCTTGCCATCTGTACCATTTTCATGCATGTTAGAACACCTTAACCTTTCTGTTTAGATGAAACATGATAATGCACTTATATGAGTTCATAGTTTAGGCTTGTATTTGAATCCTTGATTCAAATAAGCTCAAAACCTTCTGGTTGTAGTTGCATATGCCCGACACACTCATTTTACCATGTCATGATCATGCATCATATTGTGCATTGCATTGATTGTGTTCTTTCTCTATGTTGCCGGTATTTGTCCCCTCTGAGTAGACGATGTTACGACGATGAGTTCGATGACACCGATGAAGAGCTATATTATCTTCAGAAGTGCCAGGCAA
Organism: Aegilops umbellulata; assembly: GCA_032464435.1. Lineage (NCBI taxonomy): Eukaryota > Viridiplantae > Streptophyta > Magnoliopsida > Poales > Poaceae > Aegilops > Aegilops umbellulata. The sequence goes on from CP136055.1 coordinate 353,651,349, forward strand.
GCAAAACCCCTTGTTCATTCTGATACAATCCCACTCTCTCACTCCTACTCTCTTTTACTGCATTAGGACAACAATGATTCAACTGTTACATGCTGCGGTAGTTGAACACCTTATCCTCTGCATGACCTGTCATTGCCACAGTAAATAGATGAAACCCACTAGCATGAGTAGGAGTTGTTTGAGCCCTGATGTGCCTACTCATTCATGCTTGTTTGTCATGCCTGCTACTGCTTAGAGTTGATTCAGGTCTGATTCATCGGGGATGAATTGGAATGTGGTGAACATGTCCTACTGTTGAGAGCTAAGTGTGTGAACACGATTCGGTAAAGGTAGCGGTGAGAGGCCATGTAGGAGTACATGGTGGGTTGTCTCATTGCAGCCGTCCTCAGGAACTGAGTTCTGTGTTTGTGATCCATGAACAGTTCCTACCACACATTGGGCTTCGGGCGCTCCAAGCTCTCTCGACTTATTAATCAACTTGATCTCTGTCCAGGAGTTGCAACTAGTTACTGGTGTTTGTAGGTAGTGTTAGTAGTCTACCATGTGGCACCCGGTACAGGTGGGCTTGGGACAGACTAGGCACCATGGCACGGTGTACCAAGCGTAGATCTACCCGTCGAGGTGGGCTTGGGAACCCTGCACACATCGTTTGGGGCCGTGAGCGACACCCCGGCGGGATCTCCTTGCGGATGGAACCCGAATAGGCGATAAACCTGGACTAGAGACTTGTGTGGTTAGTCAGGTCGTGGCCGACTCCCTCGCCAGGCTTCCGCTTAAAGGTTGCCGAGGTACATGACGTGTACATGGTGGTAAGTGGCGAAAGCGTGTGTGAAGAAGTACACCCCTGCAGGGTTATCATTATCTATTCGAATAGCCGGATTCCTCGGATATGGAAACTTGGACCCCTTGCATAGTTCATAGACAAGTGAAAGTGGATACTCTAAAATGCGCAAGATAAGTGTGAGTGCTATGGATGGCGTTCTCGTAGGGAGACGGGAGCGGATCCATAGTGGTGTATTGATGTGGTGAATATGTGGACTCGTGTGCCCCACCTCAAAAGAGTTGCTTGCAGTCATAGTTCAGGATAGCCATCGAGTCAAAGCTGGCTTGCTGCAGTTAAACTCCACCACCCCTTTGTTGATACCGATGCATATGTAGATAGTTCTGATGTAAGTCTTGTTGGGTACATTTGTACTCACGTTTGCCTATTTTATGTTTTGCAAAGAGACTTCAGTCTCGCTAGTAGTTCCGCGTGGACTTCGACGTTTAGCTTGTTACCTCAGCTACGATCTTGTGCCCTCGGCAGGATCTGGTAGATAGTCAGGCTTCTCAGCCTTTTTCATTTGTAGATGTCTGTACTTAGACATGTTAAGATTCTGCATGTGCTTTGACTTGTATGCTCTGAATGTTGGGTCATGAGACCCATGTTTGTAATATCTCGCTCCTCGGAGCCTAATGAATAAATACTTGAGTTGTAGAGTTATGTTGTGATGCCATGTTGTATTTACACATATCGAGCATATTGTGTGTATGATTGAAATGCTTGGTATGTGTGGGAACCGACAACCTAGTTGTTTATCCTTGGTAGCATCTCTTATGGGGAAATGTAGTCTTGTGCTTCCATGAGCCATAGTAGTCCGCTACAGCCCGGTTCACCGGAGTCCTGCTAGCCCAGCACCACTGCTCCGGAACACTTGACTGGCCGGCATGTGATTCACTTCGTTCATGTGTCTGTCCCTTCGGGGAAATGTCACGCGGTGACATCCGGAGTCCTGCCTAGGCTGCTACAGCCCGGGTTCCCGGAGTCCTGTTAGCCCAGTGCTACAGCCCGGATTCACACGCTGCTGACTGACATGCTCGATGTTGTTTCATGTATGCCTGTCCCCATGGGTTAATGCCGCTTTGGGTTCACGACTAGCCATGTCAGCCCGGGTTCTTTGTCATATGGATGCTAGCGACACTATCATATACGTGAGTCAAAAGGCGCAAACGGTCCCGGGCCAGGTAAGGTGGCACCCGTGGGAATACCGTGCGTGAGGCCACAAAGTGATATGATGTGTTACATGCTAGATCAGTGTGACTTAGGATCGGGGTCCTGACAAGGAGCCATGGAAGAGTTCTGTCAACGAGAGCATATCCGGCTTGACGTTTCGGCTGTGGCTCATCCTCAATCTAATGGTCAAGCAGAAAGAGCTAATCAAGAGATCTTGAAGGGTATCAAGCCCCGGCTCTTGGTCCCCTTGCAGCGGACGCCGGGTTGTTGGGTGGAGGAATTACCTTCTGTACTTTGGAGCATCAACACTACACCTAACAGATCTACGGGTTACACGCCTTTCTTCATGGTGTATGGAGCAGAGGCGGCCCTACCAAGTGACATCCGTCATGACTCACCCCGTGTGGCGGCTTACGTTGAGGCAAACAACGAAAAAGCTCGTCAAGATGCACTTGACCTGTTGGATGAAGAGCAAGACTTGGCAGTAGCCCGCTCGACGATTTACCAGCAAGACCTGCGCCGCTACCACAGCCGCCGGGTTAAGTCTAGAGCCTTTCAGGAAGGCGATTTAGTGCTCCGGCTCATCCAGGATCAGTCTGATGTGCACAAGTTATCCCCTCCTTGGGAAGGACCCTTTGTGGTCAGCAATAATCTTAACAACGGGTCATACTATCTTATCGATGTTCGAGAGCGCAAGGACTCACGTAAGTCAGAGGAGGAGACCCGTCGGCCGTGGAACATCGCTCATCTTCGGCCTTACTATACTTGAGCCACCGGCTCTAATATGTATTTATTTCGACTATGTATATATTACATAAAGCAATAAAGCAGGACCTCTGTCCTTTTTCCCACCCCAAAAGGTTTATGTGTCTTCTTTGTCATGTGGTGGAGATAACCAACAGGGAGCGGGTCACATCTGAATCCGGCTTTTCCTTTGGTCCGGCTTATGATCATATCTGAATCTAACCATGATCACTTGGGGGCTTCCTGTTCAAACATAGGTCGTATTCGAACCAAAGAGAACATAGCTGTCGATACACACTTGATCGGTATACTGCCAAACCCACTTGGGGGCTTCTTGATCATATTTGAATCATAGCTTAACCCCTTTCGGTCTGACGTGGATCGTATTCGAATCAGCGTCAATAAACAACTCTTATGGTCACTTGGGGGCTTCCTGTTCAAACATAGGTCGTATTCGAACCAAAGAGAACATAGCTGTCGATACCCACTTGATCGACATCGCCACAACCACTGGGGGCTATATGATCGTATCTGAATCTTAGCTTAAACCCCTTTGGAACGGTTCACTGATCGTATTCGAATCAGAGGCCATTTTATTTTTTTATTATTCATCATGTTTTATAGGCATTAATATTTGACTATCTTGAGAACCTCTTGAAAATACAATGGAGTGGATTGCAATCCTCCGGGTTAATATTGGTTACCTCAGGTTGTTAAGAACCAGGTGAACTTTTATATGCCAATTGTCAGGAGTTAAACTTACCCTCAGGATTTGGGTTAATATTAGTGTTGAGTCAAGGGCTTGATTATCTTGCTATGATCTTGAGTGAATAATAGAAAAAGAAAGAGCAAAAAGAAACAGAGAGATCATATTGATCTTATGGAGAGTAATGACTTCACATATAAAGAGTATGATGATTAAAAGTTGATGAGAGTTGACAAACATAGTCTTGGTCATCGTTGCAACTAATAGGAAGTAATAAATAAAGAGAGGTTTCACATATAAATATACTATCTTGGACATCTTTTATGATTGTGAGCACTCATTAAAATATGACATGCTAAAGAGTTGATGTTGGACAAGGAAGACAACATAATGGGTTAGGTTTTCTTACATCTGAAATAAAGTATGTTGTCATGGATCATCCAACATGTTGAGCTTGCCTTTCTCCCTCATGCTAGCCAATTCTTTGCACCAAGTAGAGATAGTACTTGTGCTTCCAAATTACCTTAAAACCAATTTTGCCATGAGAGTCCACCATATCTACCTATGGATTGAGTAAGATCCTTCAAGTAAGTTGTCATCGGTGCAAGCAATAAAAATTTCTCTCTAAATATGTATGACTTATTAGTGTGGGAGAAAATAAGCTTTATACAATCTTGTGATGTGGAAGAAATAAAAGCGACAGACTGCATAATAAAGGTCCATATCACAAGTGGCAATATAAAGTGACATTCTTTCGCATTAAGATTTTGTGCATCCAACCCTGAAAGTGCATGCAAACCTCTGCTTCCCTCTGCGAAGGGCCTATCTTTTACTTTTATCTTCTACCTTATGCAAGATTCATGGTGATCTTCACATTTCCTTTTTACATTTTATCCCTTGGCAAGCACATTGTGTTGGAAAGATCCTGATATATATACCTAATTGGATGTAAGTTAGCATGAACTATTATTTTTGACATTACCCTTGAGGTAAAAGGTTGGGAGGCAAAACTATAAGCATCTATCTTTCTCTGTGTCCGATTAAAACTCCATAACCGCAAGTATTGCGCGAGTGTTAGCAATTGTGAAATACTAAATGATAGTTGAGTATGTGGACTTGCTGAAAAGCTCTTATATTGACTCTTTCTGATGTTATGATATATTGCAATTGCTTCAATGACTGAGATTATAGTTTGTTAGTTCTCAATGAAGTTTCTGATCCACACTTGACATTGTGGATAGATTGTTACTTTATCATAAGAAATAATATGACAATATCCATATATGTTGATGTTATAAGAATGATCATCATGCCCTCATGTCCGCATTTTATTTTATCGACACCTCTATCTCTAAACATGTGGACATATTTATCGTTATCGGCTTCCGCTTGAGGACAAGCGAGGTCTTAGCTTGGGGGAGTTGATACGTCCATTTTGTATCATGCTTTTATATCGATATTTATTGCATTATGGGATGTTATTATACGTTATGTCACAATACTTATGCATATTCTCTCTTATTTTACAAGGATTACATGAAGAGGGAGAATGCCGACAGCTGGAATTCTGGGCTGGAAAAGGTGCAAATATTAGAGACCTATTCTGCACAACTCCAAAAGTCCTGAAACTCCACGGAAGTTATTTTTGGAAATAATAAAAAATACTGAGCAAAGAAAATACCAGAGGGGGCCCACACCCTGGCCACGAGGGTGGGGGGTGCGCCCCTGCCTCGTGGGCCCCCTGGTGGCCCTCCGGTGTCCATCTTCTGCTATATGAAGTCTTTTGTCCGAGAAAAAAATCATAAGAAAGCTCTCGGGACGAGACTCCGCCGCCATGAGGCGGAACCTTGGCGGAACCAATCTAGGGCTGCGGCGGAGCTGTTCTGCCGGGGGCACTTCCCTCCGGGAGGGGGAAATCATCACCATCATCATCACCAACGCTCGTCTCATCGGGTGGGGGCCAATCTCCATCAACATCTTCACCAGCACCATCTCCTCTCAAACCCTAGTTCTTCTCTTGTATCCAATCCTTGCCTCTAAGTTTGAGATTGGTACCTGTAGGTTGCTAGTAGTGTTGATTACTCCTTGTAGTTGATGCTAGTTGGTTTATTTGGTGGAAGATCATATGTTCAGATCCATTATGCATATTAATACCCCTCTGATTATGAACATGAATATGCTTTGTGAGTAGTTACGTTTGTTCCTGAGGACATGGGAGAAGTCTTGCTATTAGTAGTCATGTGAATTTGGTATTCGTTTGATATTTTGATGAGATGTATGTTGTCTCTCCTCTAGTGGTGTTATGTGAACGTTGACTACATGACACTTCACCATTGTTTGGGCCTAGAGGAAGGCATTGGTAAGTAATAAGTAGATGATGGGTTGCTAGAGTGACAGAAGCTTAAACCCTAGTTTATGCGTTGCTTCGTAAGGGGCTGATTTGGATCCATATGTTTCATGCTATGGTTAGGTCTACCTTAATACTTCTTTTGTAGTTGCGGATGCTTGCAATAGGAGTTAATCATAAGTGGGATGCTTGTCCAAGTAAGGACGGCACCCAAGCACCGGTCCACCCACATATCAAATTATCAAAGTACCGAACGCGAATCATATGAACGTGATGAAAACTAGCTTGACGATAATTCCCATGTGTCCTCGGGAGCGCTTTTCTTTATATAAGAGTTTGTCCAGGCTTGTCCTTTTCTACAAAAAGGATTGGGCCATCTTGCTGCACTTTATTTACGCTTGTTACTTATTACCCGTTACAAATTACCTTATCGCAAAACTATTTGTTACCGATAATTTCAGTACTTGCAGAGAAAACCTTGCTGAAACCCGCTTGTCATTTCCTTCTGCTCCTTGTTGGGTTCGACACTCTTACTTATCGAAAGGACTATGATAGATCCCCTATACTTGTGGGTCATCACTCGCACCCGACGGTCTCCTCGAGAAGGGGCTCCATGGCATCCATCACACCATACTCGACAAGCATCTCGCCATCCGTGTCCATCATCTCTTTGGAAAAGGCCGCCACGAGCTGGGCGTGGGCGGCTGTCAGGACCCCGATTCTAAGTCACACCAATCTAGCATGTAACACCCCATATCACTTTGCGGCCTCACACACGGTATTCCCACGGGTGTCGCCTTACCTTGGCCCGAGACCGTTTGCGCCTTTTGGCTCACGTATATGATAGTGTCGCTAGCATCCATATGACAGAGAACCCGGGCCGACATGACTAGTCGTGAATCCAAAGTGGCACTAACTTACAGGGACAGGCATACATGAAACAACATCGAGTATGTCGGTCAACAGCGTGTGAATCCGGGCTATAGCAACCGGGCTAACAGGACTCCGGGAACCCGGGCTGTAGCAGGCTAGGCAGGACACCGGATGTCACCGCGTGACATTTCCCCGAAGGGACAGACACAGGAACGAAGTGAATCACATGCCGGCCAGTCTAAGTGTTCCGGAGCAGTAGTGTTGGGCTAGCAGGACTCCGGTAAACCGGGCTGTAGCGGACTACCATGGCTCGGTGGAAGCACTAGACTACATTTCCCCATAAGAGAGGCTACCAAGGATACACAACTAGGTTGCCAGATCCCACACATAGCAATACACGTTACACGTACGCATAACATGCAATTATGTGTTGTACAACATGGCATCACAACATAACGCAAACTCATATAGATAAAGGCCCAGAAGAGGCACATAGCATTAAATACAAACAAGGGTCACATGACCCATCATTCAGAGCATACAAGCAACGGAAGCATTACATGTCTGAGTACAGACAACTACAAAAGAAAAGGGCTGAGGAGCCTGACTATCTACAACATCCGATCAAGATCGTAGATGAGGTACAAGCTACTTGACGAAGTCCACGTAAACCAGTAAGACCGAAGTCTCCGCTGCAAAACATAAATAAAGCAACATGAGTACAAAGGTACTCAGCAAGACTTAGATCAGTTCCTATCATACATGCATTTGTATCAAGAAGGTAATGTGGGGTTCAGTTGCAGCAAGCCAGCTTTGACTCAGTGGCTATCCTGTACTACGACTGCTAGTAACTCTTTTGAGGTGGCGCACACGAGTCCACTAATCATGTCACGCCCAAGATGCGACCCTATCCTAAAGGAACTCGAAGGTCCCACCAAGGATAGAAGCGCATCTTGAAGACGCTTTTGCAAGGTGGATATCATTACATCAACATTACATAATAGTGGGGATACAACCAAGACATCCAATGTCACAAGAATACAACAATACATCATATACAAGATCAACATCCGACTACGGATGAAACATAAACAGAAACTCAAACAATATCCACCCTGCTAGCCCAGGCTGCCGACCAGGAACCTATCCCCCAATAGAAGAAGAAGCAGAAGAAGAACTCCAACACAAATAAACATCGCTCTCGCGTCATGATCATCACATAACCTGTACCTGCAACTGTTGGTGTAGTAATCTGTGAGCCACGAGGACTCAGCAATCCCATTACCATGGGTATCAAGACTAGCAAAGCTTAATGGGTAAGGAAGGGGTAAAGTGGTGAGGTTGCAGCAGCGACTAAGCATGTATGGTGGCTAACTTACGCAAATAAGAGCGAGAAGAGAAGCAAAGCAAGCGGTCGTCAACTAGTAATGATCAAGAAGTGATCCTGAACTCCTACCTACGTCAGACATAACCCAGAAACCGTGTTCTCCTCTCGATCAACCCGAAAAGAGACACTCACGGTTACGCACACGGTTGGTGTACTTTAGAAGAGTTTACTTCAAGTTTACTACAACCGGATATCAACAAATTCCCATCTGCCACATAACCGCGGGCACGGCTTTCGAAAGTTCAAACCCTTCAGGGGTGTCCCAACTTAGCCCATTATAAGCTCTCGCGATCAATGAAGGATATTCCTTCTCCCCGGGAAGACATGATCATTCTCGGAATCCCGGCTACAAGACATTTCGACAGTAATAAAACAAGTCCAACAAGACCGCCTGATGCGCCGACAATCCTGATAGGAGCTGCACATATCTCGGTCTCAGGGCAACACCGGATGAGACAGGCTACGAGTAAAACCAGGCCTCGAGTTTCCCCGCGGTGGCCCAGCAGGCGGCTCGATTCGGACCAACACTTAGACAAGCATTGGCCTGGGGGGGGCTAAAATAAGATGACCCTCGGGCTGGCCGACCCAAGGGAAAGGGATAGGTGGTAGGCAAATGGTAAAACCAATGTTGGGCCTTGCTGGAGGAGTCTTATTCAAAGCGAACTGTCAAGGGGGTCCCATAAATCACCCGACCGCGTTAGGGACGCAAAATCCGGGAACATAACACCGGTATGACGAAAACTAGGGCGACAAGAGTGGAACAAAACACCAGGCATAAGGCCGAGCCTTCCACCCTTTACCAAGTATATAGATGCATTAATAATATAAGAGATATTGTGATATCCCAACATAAACATAAACATAATCCAACATGGAGTAATCTTCATCTTCACCTAAAACTAGCAACGCTATAAGAGGGGCTGAGCAAAAGCGGTAACATAGCCAAACAATGGTTTGCTAGGAAGGGTGACAAAGGTTAGAGGTTCATGGCAATTTGGGAGGCTTGAGCAGCAAGTGGTAGGTAACGCAGCATAGCGATAGAACGAAGCAACTAGCATAGAAATGATAGTAATGAGATCCAAGGTGACGGTCATCTTGCCTGAAATCCCGCTAGGAAGAAGAACGAGTCCATGAAGAAGATGAAGCCACGAAGAAGAACCAAGCGTAGACGAACGAATCCTCACGATCGCAACGAAACGAGAACTAACGAGAAGAAGCACACAACACGGTAAACACACCACACATGAACAGGGCATGATGCTCACCAAGTATGATGCATGACAAGACTACACGAAACTACTCATGGCAAGAGATGATGCATACAAGAACAACACATCAAAGCAAGTTTAAATGAGGCCGGAAACAACATATAACAATTCCGGTAAGTCCTCATATGCAAATTTCGAAATTGGTCCAGATCTGAATAAACCTTATGTTCAAGTGGTTAAACAGCAAGTTAAGATGCACCATGATGATCTACACGAAATTCTAGTCAAGTTACATATAAAGTTCATTAGATTCGGAGCTACGGCCTAGAAGATATGAGCAAAACAAGGTAAGCATGGCATTGATACAAAATGCATTCAAACATCAAGCAAACACATCAAAACAAGGATGCAACAAGGTAATATGAAGCTATATGCAAATCTAAGCAAGTTTCATATAGAGCACACTCAAAACGGAGCAACGGTTCAACACATACACCCTATACAAGGCATAACAACAATCTGTCCAAAACAGCAAATAGGCATATTGCAAGCATCAAAACAATGTGCTACGACACCATAACATAATAACAAAAGGCATGGAAATGATGTACAGGTAAAGCACGACAAAACATGAACACTGAGCTATCTCCAGGAACTACTAGAATATGCTCAAAAGGACATGGCAAGATTGCAAATAATAACAGGTTCACAGACTTAGCAGAATTCACAGGGCATGGCAGAAATAACATCAGGTTGCAATGTTTAGAGCTATCAAAGAACATGTTACAGCAAGCTATCATGTCAAACTAGAGCATGGATGAATCTACTCAAAGCATTTAACAAAAGTCCCTTACTTACCATGAGCCAAAAGGGATCAGAAGATACAATTGCAAGCATGTGAACATAGCAAAAACATAAACAGATTCAGACTTAGTGGAAAACTGGAGCATGGCAAAACAGATAACAGGTAGGCATGTTTACGAGCTCGATGCACTCACTACGAGGCATTGCATGACAAACTAAGCATACACCCAGAAACTAGACATGTCATAGAAGCTATACATGGCAAGAACAATAACCTAGCATGCAAGGATCAACTACAACAATCTTGGCAAAATTGAATAACATGTAAACAATCTGCCAGGAACATTTTATAGCAAAAGTAGAGCTCGATTGAGTCAAGCTAGATTGCTCCATAAATGCAAACAAAGGCATGGATGGATAGAGCATAACCATATCTACAAAACAACCTTACTGATCATCCTCAAAAGAAGCATGGATCTCACTGTAGCAACATGAATACATGGCATAAAAATAACAGCAGACAAAGACTTAGTGAAATTCTAAGTCTCTGAAATCAGCAACATTGAGTGAGCTACTTTGCAAGCTTGAAACAAACAATACATGGCATATCATGACAAATGGGTTACACCACAGCAAAGATGGCATGGCATATTACAAAACACATGTAGGACTCAAGTTCATAGGAGGCACACATTAAGCATGGCAAAAATGACAAAAGTGCATATTCTGATAAGAATCTGAAACTAACATTACATAGCACTCTTCCAACAGCATTTCGGGCATCCAGATGAGCTCAAATGAAAATTATTCAATGAGATGAAATGAAGTACTCAACGAGGCGAACAATTCGAAGTGCTATACGCCCAAAACGGAGCCACGGATGCAGAGTTATGATGCGATGAACATGGCATGATAATGTCAATAATTTCGGGACTTAGAGAAAATATACCACTCCGAGAACGGATCTAGGGTTCGTCAGCCCGCGAACCGAGGCGACCGGAGTTCGTCGCCGGACTTGCCGGAGAAGGACGGGGGTGGCGCCGGAGGAGCGGGATCCGGCGAGGCAGGGGCCGGATCCGGGCGCGGGCGGCGGAGGACGGCGACGGCGCGCGCGGCCGCGGGCGGTGGCCGGCGACGGCGAGCAGGGCGACGGCGAGGGCGCTGGGCGGCGGCGGGTCGGCGACCGGGCGAGGCGGCGGCGCGGACGCGAAGGAGCCGCGGGGCGGAGCACGCGGGGTGCGCGGGCGGCGGCCGGGCCTCGGGGGCCCGCGGCGGGACTGGCGGGCCGCGGCAGGCGCGGGGAGAGAGAGAGGCGGCGCGCGGGTGAGGTGGCGGCGTGGGAGTGGCTGGCGGCGGCGGCGGGGTGACGTGGCATGACGCCATTGGTCGGAGCAACGTGGCGGCGGCGGTGGACGCGTCCGGCGGCGGGCGAACATGTCCGGTGGCGCGGAGGGGAAGAGGCTAGGGTTTGATCTGCGCGAAATTTTCGGGGTGGGGCACCTATTTATAGGCAGAGTGAGCTAGGAAGCTCCAAATGGAGTGCGGTTTTCGCCCACGCGATCGTGATCGAACGACCGAGATGATGGAAGGGGTTTAGGTGGGTTTTGGGCCACTTTGAAGGGGGTGTTGGGCTGCACCAAAAGAGGCTTTGCGGTTACCCGGTTAACAGTTGGAGTATCAAACGACCTCCGAATGACCCGAAACTTGACAGGCGGTCTAACGGTGGTGTAACAAGGCTGCTTGGCAAATCTCGGTCCATTCCGAGAAAGTTTACCACCCGCACACAAAAAGAGGCAAAAGGGGGCGCCGGGGGACATAGGAGCGCCGGATTGGAAAACGGACAACGGGGAAAATGCTCGGATGCATGAGACGATCACGAATGCAAATGCGCTGCACATGATGACATGATAAGAAACGCATATGATGACATGGCAAAGACGGCGAATAACTGGCGGACACCTGGCGCATCGAATCCGGGGCGTTACAAATCACCACATCAATACACTACTATGGATTCATTCCCGTCTCCCTACGAGAAAGCCATCCTAAGCACTCTTACTTGTCTTGAGCATTTTAGAGTATCCACTTCAAGTTGTCTATGTACCACGTAAGCATCCAAGATGTCCATCACTGCGGACCCGGCTATTCGAATAGATCATGTTAACCATGCAGGGGTGTACTTCTTCACACACGCTCTCGCCACTTACCGCCATGTACACGTCATGTATCTTGGCAACCTTCAAGCGGAAGCCTGGCGAGGGAGTCGGCCACGACCTAACTAACCACACAAGACTCTAGTCCAGGTTTATCGCCTATTCGGGTTCCATCCTCAAGGAGATCCGGCAGGGGTGACGCTCACGGCCCCAAACGATGTGTGCAGGGTTCCCAAGCCCACCTCGCCGGATGGATCTACGCTTGGTACACCGTGCCACTTGTGCCTAGTTTGTCCCAAGCCCACTTGGCCGGGTGCCACTTGGTAGACTACTAACACTACCTACAAACACCAGAAACTATTTGCGACTCCTGGACAGAGACCAAGTTGGCTAATAAGTCGAGAGCGCTTGGAGCGCCCGGAGCCCAATGTGTGGTAGTAGCTAGTCATTGGACAACATACACAGAACTCAGTGCTTAAGGACGGTTCCAGTGAGACAACCCACCATGTACTCCTACATGGCCTCTCACCGCTACCTTTACCAAATCGTGTTCACACACTTAACTCTCAGCACCAGAACATAACATAACACTCCAATTCATTCCCAATGAATCAGACCTGACACAACTCTAAGCAATAGCAGGCATGGCATGGTAGGAACACAACATGGCTCAATCAAATCCTACACATGCTAGTAGGTTTCAACTATTTACTGTGGCAATGACAGGTCATGCAGAGGAATGGGTTCAACTACCGCAACATAAAGTAGCAGTTGATTCGCTGTTGTCCTAATGCAATAAAAGAGAGCAGGAGCGAGAGAGTGGGATCATATCGGAATGAACAAGGGGGTTTGCTTGCCTGGTAGATCAACAGAGGGCCATTGCTTCATAGACAGGTACTCGGGAACACTCTCCGAAGCGAGACCTGTCGAGAAGAATGGTGCCGGCAATCAGTACTCAAGCATATGCAACAATATGATGCATGATCATGGCATGTAGATGTGATGTTGTTTGAGCTAATGCAACTAGCTTCCATTTGGATGAAGTCCATGTGCCATTCATATGTTTTCACCTATACAGCAAGTATAACTTGGTTTTTCATGCATGAAACTGGTACAGATGGAGATATTGCATTTATCTAATAATTTTTCATATATAACTTATTTCAATCTGAGCTACGGTTGAATTTTTATGAATTTTAGAAGTTTATATCATTTTCTAGATTTTCCTGATTTATTTTAAAACCAGAAAATGATATATTGCGTCAGCACTGCGTCATGCTTGCGTCAGCAAGTCAACAGCACTGACTGGGTCAAACCTGACGCGCGGGGTCCACATGTTAGGTCACAGTTAACTAACAGAGGTTAATTAGTTGTTAAACTAATCCTAAACTAGAAATTAGCAGGGTCGGGCCCCACATGTCACTGACCCACATGGGTCAAAGCTGGGTCAACAGGGGGGTTAGACCCGGTCAATCCCGCCGGCGTTTAGCCGCCGGCGAGGCCGAATGCGGCAGAGGGCTCGGTATCGCGTCTCCAGCGACCAAATGGGCCGCGGAGACCATCCCCGAGGAGCTGGTGCTCGCGCGCATCCAGGGGAGCACACGGGAGGCTGTGGGGGTGGCAGAGCTCGCCGGAGCGAAGCTCGGGGCGGCGGCCGGAGCACGGCTACAGCAGCAGAGGCCTAGAGGGTGCCAGAAGAGTAGGGGAGAGGGGGAGTTCGACGGCGGGGCTCACAGCGGACTTGCAGGGCCGCTCGTTGTGGCCGGGGACATGCTGGAGACGACGGAGCGGCGATGGCGATCTACGGCGGCCGGAGACGAAGACGATGACGACGACGGCTCCACGGGGCGTTCCAGCTTGCATGGCTCGGCGGAGAGCTTCAAAGCGAGGAGGCGGAGGTCCTGCGCGTGTCGGAGAGGCGAGGGGGAGGCGGTGGCTATGGCAATGGCGAGCGGTGGCGACGTCAACGCTCGGGCGCGGTGAGAGAGAGCGAGGGAGAGGGAGAGAGAGCAAATGAGAGGGAGGGCTCGATCCAGACGGCAGTGGCGACGTCAGCCAGCTCGTCGCGCTGGCAGGGGAGGGCAGGCAGGCAGCTCGCGTGGCGCGCGGAGCGCGCGCGCGCCGGGTACGCGCCTTGCCTACTGGCGCGAGGTGGGGGACGGTGCGGTGGCCAGTTGGGCTGGGCCAGAGCGGCAGCAGGCCAGGTAAATCGGCCCAGGTAAAGTCCGGGTAGGTTTTCCCATTTTGTATCTTTTCTATTTTTTCTGACATTTGTTTTGATTTAATAATAATACTAAATCATTTTATTTACTTCTGTAAATTTTTGTAGGAACTAGTTGGATTGCTCCAAAACTCCTCACCAATTAACAGAATGTTTGGACATATATTATATATATGTAGCAAATATATATCCAAAGCAATTAATTACTGGATTAATTCCAAATGCCCAAAATAATACTTATGAGCTCCCAAAAATATTGGTTTGATTTTTATCTCTGTCCAATATTTTCAGAGAGCAACATGAGCATTTTCATGACCCTTTTTGGAGCCTTTTTTATCTGGGTTTTTCCAGAAATGATTCTGAGGGTTTCACAAATCCCCAATTCAATTTTAAAAGGAATTTAAACATGATGCAAGCAAGAATCCAACCCTAAGCATTACCAGAAGCTAGGGATGCGACAACTCGCCCCCACTCAAAAGAATCTCGTCCCAAGATTCAGGGGTCGATGGAAAGAAAGTGGGGTACTCCAGTCGAAGACGATCTTCTCACTCCCAAGTGGCTTCTCTCTCAGAATGATGAGACCACTGAACCTTGAGAAACTTGATGTTCTGACGTCGAGTGACACGCTCTGCTTGATCAAGAATGCGAACAGGGTACTCTCATATGTGAGGTTATCTTGGAGATCAAGCGTTTCGTGGTCCACTCTGCGGATGGGATCCGAGAAGCAACGCCTGAGTTGAGAGACGTGGAAGACATCATGAACTCGAGAAAGATGTGGGTGTAGTTCCAACTGGTAGGCAACCTCTCCTCGTTTAGCGAGAATGCGAAAAGGACCAATGTAACGAGGAGCCAACTTGCCCTTGATACCGAAACGATGGGTACCCTTCAAAGGTGTAACCCGAAGATAAGCTTTGTCGCCAACCTCATAAGCCACTTCTGTCGGATCACGGGTTCTGGCAGACCCTTAAGGTTCGAACTCTGGGGTGCGCGTGGAGATCGTGCCCTCTACCTCTCCGTCTCGAAAGGATCTAACTACGAGAAGAACAACCCAAGAGACACAGGGTTTATACCGGTTCGGGCCACCGATGCGGTGTAATACCCTACTCCAGTGTGGTGGGTGGATTGCCTCTTGGGCTGATGATGAAGAACAGTACAAGGAAGAACAGCCTCGCGAGGGTCTGTTCTTGGCTAGGGGATGAACTGCTAGGGGGAGTTCGATCGCCCTTCTCTCTCCCTCTCTAGATGCTGGATTATATTCGATCCACTTAGATTAGATGCCCCTACCCTGGGGGTGGCTAGTCCTATTTATAGGCAAAGGCCCTGGGCCTCTTCCCAAATATTGAGCGGGAAGGGCGCCAACAATTGGCCAATTTGAAGGGGAACATCTGGTACACTTATCCTGACTAAAGTTGGTCTTCGCCTGCCAAAGGCCCTGTGGTGACGCCGTCCTGGGCTCCATGGTGACCTCCTTCCCACCGTTGGACTGGTCTTGGTCTCGTTGCACCGAAATGGGTGCCTTTGCTTGATCCTCTCGCCTGCGCTTGCCCCCTTCGCACCAAAGAGGAAAGGGAGACGCCGCGCGGGCTGGCGCCCGCCTGGCACCCTTGGTCGTCATGGCTTGCGTCATGGGCACCTCGTGAGGTGCCCGCCTTGATCTCTCCGCCTCCTCACGAGCCAGCCTAAGGAGGCCATGCTTGAGGAAGCGCCGTGTCGTCCGCCTCGCGAGGCTTGGCCCCTCGCGAGGGTCTTGAGCCTTGTGTTGATGAAGATGGGCCACGCTGGGCCCCCATTTGAGCCACGCCGCAGGCCGCAAGCAGGCAAGTCTGGGGACCCCCGATCCCAGAACGCCGACAGTAGCCCCCGGGCCCAAGGCGCGCATGGACTTGGCCGTGCCGAGAGGCGAAAGGGCAAGGGCGAAGCGCCGCGGGCCCTAACAGCCTGCGGCCTTGGGCGCCGTGTGGCGGTTGATTGGACGTAGGCGCTTTTGCAACTGCGCAAGTTATTAAAGGTGTGGCATCCGCTCGGGCTTTGTTCTTCTCCTTCTTCATCCACTGCTCAGATCCCCTTTCTTGCGCTTCTCCTCCCTTCCTCCAAGCTTCCAGATCTGCTCCACCTGCTCGACCCAGGTAGCCATGGCGCCTCGCCGGGCCCCGGCCGAAGCTTGGTTCTCGCCTGCTTTGGATTCGCCCAACGTGTCGAAGGCGAGCCTCGCCCTACTGCACCGGATGGCTGCGGCGCAGGGCATTGACGGGGCGCAGATGTTCAAGGTCGGCTCCGACGCCCCTGAAGGCCAAGGAAGCACCTTCTATCCTTTCTTCGTGAGCTCCATTACAGCGGGCCTGGTGCCTCCTTTCTCTGAGTTCTTCCTCGCCGTCCTCCGTCATTACAACTTGCAAGCTTTGCATCTCCACCCCAACTTCGTCCTTCTCCTGGCGATCTTCGCCTACTACTGCGAGGCCCATGTGGGGGTGCAGCCTTCAGTGGCCTTGCTGCGCCACTACTTCTACCTCCGGACCTCCAAAGGTTCCCCTTCTGCGTGCGCGGGCTTCGTCGCGTGCGGCAGCTCCATGGCCATCTCGAATCCAGGGAAGAGGATCGAGGGCTTCGACAAGACGTGCCAAGGAAACCGCCTCGTTGAACATGTTGCGGTGGAACAACAAAAAATAATCCATACAGAAGGCTTGGTCGCAGTGTTATGACGCATTGCGGAATACGTCAGCAGATTTGATTTGTGTTTGTATTATTCTCTATATGGCAATACGTGGAAACTTGTTTTGCAGAGCCGGACACTATTTTTTTGTGTTTATTATCTTCTTGAAGAATTTGGAGGAGGAACCCGCCTTGCAATGCCGAAGACAATTTGCGCGCCGGACTCGTCGTCATTGAAGCCTGGTTCAGGGGCTACTGAGGGAGTCCTGGATTAGGGGGTGTTCGGATAGCCGAACTATATCTTCAGCCGGACTCCAGGACTATGAAGATACAAGATTGAAGACTTCGTCCCGTGTCCGGAAGGTTCTTTCCTTGGCGTGGAAGGCAAGCTAGGCGTGCGGATATTCAAGATCTCCTACCAATGTAACCGACTCTGTGTAACCCTAACCCTATCCGGTGCCTATATAAACCGGAGGGTTGTAGTCCGTAGGACAAACACATCATAACCATCATCATACCCATAGGCTAGCTTCTAGGGTTTAGCCTCCTTGATCTCGTGGTAGATCTACTCTTGTACTACCCATATCATCAATATTAATCTAGCAGGAGTAGGGTTTTACCTCCATCGAGAGGGCCCGAACCTGGGTAAAATAAAGTGTCCCTTGTCTCCTGTTACCATCCGACCTTGACGCACAGATCGGGACCCCCTACCCGAGATCCGCCGGTTTTGACATCGACATTGGTTCTTTCATTGAGAGTTCCTCTGTGTCGTCGCCTTTAGGCCCGATGGCTCCTTTGATCATCAACAACGATGAGGTCCAGGGTGAGACTTTTCTCCCCGGACAGATCTTCGTCTTCGGCGGCTTCGCTCTGCGGGCCAACTCGCTTGGTCATCTGGAGCAGATCGAGAGCTACGCCCCTGGCCATCAAGTCAGGTTTGGAAGCCTAAACTACACGACACATATCCGCAGAGACTTGATCTTCGACGGATTCGAGCCACAGCCAAGCGCGCCGCACTATCTTGAGGGGCATGATATAGCTCTGCCTCCGAACAGTGTCCTGGAGGCCGCATACGCTCCGGCGCCGATCCTCGATTCGGAGCCCGCTGCGTTCTTTGAAGATGAACGGTTGGACGTCACCTCGGGGGCTGCGATCTTAAAGGCCATTGAGCCGAACGCGAGCCCCGCGCTCCGCATGGCCTGTGACTCCAAGGAGCCGGACTCTTCTCCGAACTTCGGGTCGTCCGTGCCCCCGCCGATCGAATCAGATTGGGCGCCTGTAATGGAGTTCACCGCCGCGGACATCTTTCAGTATTCACCTTTTGGTGATATTCTGAATTCTCTCAAGCCTCTCTCTTTGTCAGGAGAGCCCGGGCCGAACTATGGCCTGCGAGGTTGGGATTCGGACGACGAAGAAATTCAAAGCCCACCCACCGCCCACTTAATAGCCGCTGTCGACGATATATCCGACATGTTCGACTTCGGCTCCGAAGACTTCGACGGTATGGACGACGAAGGAGGAGACGAGCAAGAACCAGCACCTGTAGGGCGCTGGACCGCCACCTCGTCATACGACATATACATGGTGGATGCTCCAAAAGATGGAGATGGCGATGGAACAACGGAGGATGGCACTTCGAAAAAGCCTCCAAAACTCCGACGTCAGCGGTGCCGCTCCAAATCCCGCCACAGCAGAAACGGTGATTCTGGCATGGGAGATAATACTACCCCGGACAGCACCGAAGAACACCAAAACCAGCAGGATTTGGCACGGGAAGATGGAAAAGACCGCCCTCATGAGAGAGCGGCAGAGCGAGAGGTCGAGGACAATAACTACATGCCTCCCTCCGAAGACGAGGCAAGCCTCGGCGACGATGAATTCAACATACCATCAGACCCCGCCGAACAAGAGCGCTTTCAACGCAGGCTTTTAGCCACGGTGAACAGCCTAAAGAAAAAGCAGCAACAGCTTAGAGCTGATCAAGATTTGCTAGCTGACAGATGGACTGAAGTCCTTGCGGCCGAAGAGCACGAGCTCGGACGCCCCTCCAAAAACTATCCTAAGCGCAGGCCGCTACCCCAATCAGAGGAGGAAGCCCAAGACATGGCAGATCGGCCACCTCGCGGCCGCGACAGAGAAGCCTGTCGAACATCCAAACAAGCCATGCCCCGCAGCCGCTTTACCAAGGCACGGGAACACGAACCAGACCTGCGAGATGTCCTGGAGGACAAAGCAAGGCAAACAAGATCGATCTATGGATCGCACGGACGCCCGACGGCACATGATAGTTTTCACTCCGGACACAATAAATCCGGCCGAGCCGAACACAACAGGCACAACTCCTCCGAACTGCGTCGAGACATAGCCCAGTACAGGGGCGCCGCACACCCACTATGCTTCACAAACGAAGTAATGGATCATAGAATCCTAGAGGGTTTTAAACCCGTCAACATCGAGTCGTACGATGGTACGACAGATCCGGCAGTATGGATTGAGGACTATCTCCTCCACATCCACATGGCACGTGGCGATGATTTGCACGCCATCAAATATTTACCCCTTAAGCTTAAGGGACCAGCCCGGCACTGGCTTAACAGCCTCCCCGCAGATTCGATCGGCTCTTGGGAGGACCTGGAGGCCGCATTCCTCGACAACTTCCAGGGGACCTATGTACGGCCACCGGACGCCGACGACCTAAGCCACATAATCCAGCAGCCAGAAGAATCGGCCAGGCAATTCTGGACATGGTTCCTAACAAAGAAAAATCAGATAGTCGATTGTCCGGATGCAGAGGCCTTAGCAGCCTTCAAGCATAACATCCGTGACGAGTGGCTTGCCCGGCACCTGGGATAGGAAAAGCCGAAATCCATGGCAGCCCTCACGACACTCATGACCCGCTTTTGCGCGGGCGAAGATAGCTGGCTAGCTCGCAGGAACAACTTATTGAAGAAGCAAGGTAATTCAGATACCAAGGACAAAAGTGGCAGGTCGCGACGGAATAAACAGAAACGCCGCGTCAGCAGCGACAGCAATGAAGATACGGTAGTAAACGCCGGATTTAGAGGCCATAAATCCGGTCAGCGGAAAAAGCCATTCAAAAAGAATACCCAGGGCCCGTCCAGTTTGGACCGAATACTCGACCGCTCGTGCCAGATTCACGACACCCCTGAAAGGCCAGCCAATCACACCAATAGGGATTGTTGGGTGTTCAAGCAGGCAGGCAAGTTAAGAGCCGAAAACAAAAACAAGGGGCTAGACAGCGATGACGAAGAGGAGCCCAGGCCGCCGAACAACAACGGACAGAAGGGGTTTCCCCCACAAGTGCGGATGGTGAACATGATATACGCGACTCATATTCCCAAGCGGGAGAGGAAGCGTGCGCTACGGGACGTATACGCGATGGAGCCAGTCGCCCCAAAGTTCAACCCATGGTCCTCTTGCCCGATCACCTTCGATCGAAGGGACCACCCCACTAGCATCCGTCATGGCAGTTTCGCCACATTGGTTCTTGACCCAATCATTGACGGATTTCACCTTACAAGAGTCCTCATGGACGGCAGCAGTAGCCTGAACCTGCTCTACCAGGATACAGTGCGGAAAATGGGCATAGATCCATCAAGGATCAAGCCCACAAGGACGACCTTTAAAGGCGTCATCCCAGGTGTAGAGGCCAATTGCATAGGCTCCATAACACTTGATGTGGTCTTCGGATCTCCGGACAACTTCCGAAGCCAAGAGTTAATCTTCGACATAGTTCCGTTCCGCAGTGGCTATCATGCTCTGCTTGGACGAACCGCATTCGCTAAATTCAATGTGGTGCCGCACTACGCATATCTCAAGCTCAAGATGCCAGGCCCTCGAGGTGTAATCACGGTCAGCGGAAACACCGAACGCTCCATCCGTACGGAGGAACACACGGCGGCCCTCGCAGCAGAGGTACAAAGCAGCCTGTTAAGGCAGCTCTCGAGTCCGGCCGCTACAAAGCAGGACAAAGCAAAACGCGCCCGGAGTAACCCGCAGCAAGACTGACTGGCGTGTTCAGAGCATGCGTAGCAATACGGCCCCAGCCCCAGCCATCGCTACATAGCGGATCTAGTACCTCGAGTACACAATTACGCCCTTACAATTCCATGGGCATAGGGGAAGGGGCAGATAAAACGGCATGCCAACAATACGGCGTCAAACGTACTAGGGGCTGTCGGGTTCTTCTTTTCTTTCAGGACTCCATACTCTGGATACAGTGTTCGGCCTCGCTGCCGCACAGACGATACAGGACCCAGGAAAGCAGACAAAACAACGCCGCATCATGGAACTCTCAGGTGGTCTCTATTTCGAGCGATATATCTGCTTCTAAATTCCGCAGCCTGCGCCTGGTCAGGACATGTTAAATAGTCTAAATTTTTTTTCGCACTACTTGTATCGTTCGGCTTGAATAAACAGCCTCCTCATAAATAATGCATAGCTTTTCGTCTATTTTTTGCATTATCTTCTTTTAATATACATATGTTTACTCAAATAACATGATCGCACCCGTACACCATGGTACGGCAAACCACGCCAGGGGCTTTATTACCCTTCTATCTGGTGTGAGAAGTCCGTCCACTTTCACAAGTGCGGCACCCCGAACTTATAGCATTATATGCATCGGCTCCGAGTCATGATTTTGGTCATATGTTGGGTTTGCCCGGCTCCTATGTTTTGGTGCCTTACGTTCCGCTCTATCGGCTAAGGTAGCACTAGGAGAACCATTGCGATTGTGCCCCAGATCAGGTGGGTGAGCACCTCAGTGGAGAAAGCTAAAACAGACTGTCATGATAAGGCGCGAGACCGGTCGCTGTTCGAGAGGTTTTTCGAGTCCCTAAAGGCTTATGCCGCTTCGAGCGGAGAGCTGGTTAAGTCCGGCTAAAGGCGTGGATAGTGCCCCGAATTTGGCCTTCCGAACTAGGGGCTTCACCGAAATTTAAAATTATAACGTTCTATGGCTAAGTGAGAGTGTTCAAGCATTATAGTCCGATTGCCTGGTTCGTTGTGCTGAGCGCCTCCCTCGAAGGACCCAACTATGGGAACAAGAGCCCTCAGGTTTATCCCGAACACTCCAGCACTAGTTGCATGGGGGCAGAAGCCGACGACTCGCCATCTCTCAGTTATTGATAAACGGCCGCACAGAAAATAATATTTTAAATTCAGAAAGCATTGCTTAAGCGCATATGAACAAGTTTTCAGCGCACAGGATACAAACGAGCGAGTTCATTGAAATATTACATCTTTGGCACACTCATCCGCGACAAGGCGAGCTCCAGCGTGAACTTCCTTGTAGTAGTTCTCGGGCTTGCGATGCTCCTTCCCTTGCGGCGGCCCGTCCTTCACCAGCTTCTCTCCGTCCAGCTTGCCCCAGTGTACCCTTACACGGGCAAGGGCCCTCCGGGCACCTTCTATGCAGATGGAGCGCTTGATGACCTCAAGTCGTGGACAGGCCTCCACCAGCCGCCGCACCAGCCCGAAGTAGCTCCCAGGCAAGGCCTCTCCAGGCCACAGCCGAACTAGTAAGCCCTTCATGGCCTGTTCGGCCGCCTTGTGGAGCTCGGCCAGCTGCTTCAGCTGATCGTTTAAGGGCACAGGGTGTCCGGCCTCAGAATACTGAGACCAGAACACACTCTCCGTCGAGCTGTCCTCTTCAGCTCGGTAGAATGCGGCGGCGTCGGATGCGCTGCGGGGAAGATCGAAGAACGCCCCTGGAGAACTCCGGATTCGGGTAAGTAATAGGTATTTCACCTTTATATTCCTACTTTGCATTAAGAATGCCTTACCCGCTGCTATCTTTTTCACATCCTCCAACTCTTGGAGGGCCTTTTGGGCTTCGGCCTTGGCACTCTTGGTGGTCTCAACAGCCGACGCGAGCTCGGATGCTTGCGTTTTTTCCTCAAGCTCCAAACCCTCATGTTTCTTCATGAGAGCTTGCAGCTCTTGCTGCACCTCGCCGACTTGGACCCCAAGCTTTTCTCGCTCGGCGCGCTCCTCGGCCGCTTTCTTCTCAGCCTCAGCCAGCGCCTGCTTCAGGGTTGCCACCTCGGTTGTGGCCCCTACAATAAGCAGTACAATCCTGTTATTTCTTTTTGCAATGAAGCCTCTCTATAGGCACCTTTTTTTTCTTCTAAGGGGTATTTCTTACCTTCCTTTTCCACGAGCTGCCTTTTGGCAAGGCCGATCTCTTGCTCGGACCGCTCGAGGTCCTTTTTCAGGACTTCCACCTGCGCAGTCAGTGGGGCGGTGGACAACAGGAAAGCCTGCATACGCATATTAGACTTTTTATTAGACTCCTGCGAAAATTGTTGGATCCTCTATTCGGCTTTTCTTTCCAAACACCGAACAGAGCATCAGAGGCTACTGTCTATGCGGTAATGAATTTAGCATATTTTTTGCTTACCTGGAAGCCTGTTAGAAGGCTAGCGCAAGCTTCATTCAGTCCGCTCTTGGAGGGCTGAACCCTTTGGACCATCGCACTCATAACAGTACGGTGCTCCTCATCGATGGTGGCGCCTTCAAGCGCCTCCAACAGACTATCCGGCGCCTCTGGTTGGACAGAGGTCGCCGGCTCAGATGGCTTACTCCTCTTGGAAGGAGTTCGCCCACCGCGAGCCAGGACGGTTGAGTCCGGCGCGGTGTCCGGCACAAAGCCGGACTGGGAGCCCTGGGGGGTTTCATCCCCTTTACTCCTGGGGTCCTAAGGATTGCCTTGCGGCTCCTCCAGGACCACCTCCTCCTGCCCTGTTCGGCGGGACGCCGCTTCGGTGTCGTCCGCTCCGCTGGGGGAGACTGCGGGCGGGACATAGTTCATGTTCGACGAATCCAGGGAGCCGCTCGATGAATCATCGAGTGCGGCTCATGGCGGGCTGCGCAAATAGCATTCGACATTAGGGTAAGCTGCGCACTTGAAGATACTATGAGCCATTCTGGTATGTGAATACTTACGATGTCGCCGGACGCTTGGTTCTGTCCGGCCACTCCTTTCCGCCATCTTCGGCATTGGGGGAGGAGTCCGGCGGAGGGGTCTTCCTTTTCCTCGACCCCTCGGCCTCCCCTGTTGGGGCGACCTTCTTCTTTTTCGCTCCCCTCGCTGGAGGGGGAGATCTTCCTTGTTCCTCCTCCTCGTTTTCACGAGAGGAGGGCGTCGCAGACTCGCCAGATGACGAGCTCGACACCACCACATTGCGGGCACTCTTTCGAGTCCCGGTGGTCTTCTTCTTCTTGACCTTCTTCTCCAGCACCACATAGGGCGCCGGAGCCAGCAGCTTCTCTAAGAGAGCTGGGGCTGGGTCTTCGGGCAGAGGAGCCGGACAGTTGATTGGTCCGGCTATCTTCAGCCACGCCTGTCAAAGGCAAAGGGAGTTTTTAGATCCCACATAGAGTTAATCTATGTAGAAAAGCTTAACGAACCTGTGAAAGGTATAAATAGCCTACCTCGCCAGCGTTGCGCTGCGAGCTGTATCCGCGTTCCTCGGAAGCGGATGTGGGGCACTCGGCGCCTTTGGTTAGCACCTTCCAGACGTCTTCATACGTCGTGTCGAAGAGCCTATTGAGGGTTTGGTGCTGCGCCGGGTCGAATTCCCACAAAGTGAACTCCCGTTCTTGGCACGGGAGGATCCGGCGAAAGAACATGACCTGGATGATGTTGACATGCCGGATGGGCTTGTTCATCAGGGACCGGATGCAAGTTTGCAGTCCGGTCACTTCTTCTTCGTTGCCCCACGATAGGCCCGTCTCTTTCCAGGACATGAGCCGCGTGGGGGGTCCAGATCGGAACTCAGGGGCCGCGACCCATTTCGAGTCGCGTGGCTCGGTGATGTAAAACCACCCTGCCTGCCACCCCTTTAAGGACTCCACAAAGGAGCCATCGAACCAGAGTGCGTTGGCCATTTTGCCGGCCATAGCACCTCCGCACTCCGCCTGGGTGCCGGACACCACCTTGGGCTTGACGTTGAAGGTCTGGAGCCAGAGGCCGAAGTGGGGGCGGATGCGGAGAAAGGCCTCACACACGATGATAAACGCCAAGATATTGAGGATAAAGTTCAGGGCCAGATCGTGGAAGTCCAGGCCGTAGTAGAACATGAGCCCCCGGACAAAAGGGTGAAGTGGAAAACCCAGTCCGCAGAGGAAATGGGGGAGAAAAACTACCCTCTCATGGGGCCTTGGGGTGGGAAGAAGCTGCCCCGCCTCGGGAAGCCGGTGCGGGATGTCCTTGGACAGATATCCGGCCTTCCTAAGCTTTTTGATTTGACCCTCCGTAACGGAGGAAGCCATCCACTTGCCACCCGCTCCGGACATCGCTGGAGTAGGTTGGGGAAGAAAGAGCGAACTTGGGCGTTGGAGCTTGAGTGCGCAGGAGATGGATGGGCAAAGGAGGAAGAAGGCGTAGGTGAAAGAGGTGGATCTTTATCCCCTTATATAGGCTCATGTCGTTATGCGTCCCCACCTACCTAATAAAACTCGCTTGCCGCTCACACGCCGTGGTAAATAGCGCGGTTGGGTTACCCACGTCCGCATTAATGAGAATCCCGTTAAAAGGGGCACACGATCTCTGCTTCGACAAGACGTGCCAAGGAAACCGCCTCGTTGAACATGTTGCGGTGGAACAACAAAAAATAATCCATACAGAAGGCTTGGTCGCAGTGTTATGACGCATTGCGGAATACGTCAGCAGATTTGATTTGTGTTTGTATTATTCTCTATATGGCAATACGTGGAAACTTGTTTTGCAGAGCCGGACACTATTTTTTTGTGTTTATTATCTTCTTGAAGAATTTGGAGGAGGAACCCGCCTTGCAATGCCGAAGACAATTTGCGCGCCGGACTCGTCGTCATTGAAGCCTGGTTCAGGGGCTACTGAGGGAGTCCTGGATTAGGGGGTGTTCGGATAGCCGAACTATATCTTCAGCCGGACTCCAGGACTATGAAGATACAAGATTGAAGACTTCGTCCCGTGTCCGTAAGGTTCTTTCCTTGGCGTGGAAGGCAAGCTAGGCGTGCGGATATTCAAGATCTCCTACCAATGTAACCGACTCTGTGTAACCCTAACCCTATCCGGTGCCTATATAAACCGGAGGGTTGTAGTCCGTAGGACAAACACATCATAACCATCATCATACCCATAGGCTAGCTTCTAGGGTTTAGCCTCCTTGATCTCGTGGTAGATCTACTCTTGTACTACCCATATCATCAATATTAATCTAGCAGGAGTAGGGTTTTACCTCCATCGAGAGGGCCCGAACCTGGGTAAAATAAAGTGTCCCTTGTCTCCTGTTACCATCCGACCTTGACGCACAGATCGGGACCCCCTACCCGAGATCCGCCGGTTTTGACACCGACAGCGGGACTCACAAGGCCCTACCTCTAGGCGGGTTGCGCCTGGCACTGGGCCGTATCTTGAGATGTGTTCCTGCAAAATCTGGTTAGATGCCGGCACTCTACGTCCTTGGGTCCCGGCCCTCGAGCTTGTCTTAGTCGTCGCTGGTATGCCAGGTCGCGATGCCGTGGACAAGGCCAGAGGGTGAGGGATGGAGAGCCAGTAAGAGCCCTGAGTCGCGATGCTCAGGCACCCCCCCTTTAACGTGCAAGTGGTCGACATGAAGAAGAAAAGGTGCCGTGGACGGCATCAAGTAATCAAGCATGATGCATAATTGGAAACAAACGCGGAAGGGATACATGCTGCTGGGCCTAGGCCGAGTGGCTTGGGGATGATGCAGCCCGAGGGGCGCCCCCAACAAAGCAAGCTAGCGACTGAAAAGATAAAAAGGGATACATGCCACAGGGACGGACCCACGCGGCCTGGGAATGACGCAACCCTGGGAGGGCGCTCCCAGCTGGGAATGAAACTTGAAAGGTGTCACCTGAAGATGTCGTCGGTGCAGTGGTGTTGGTGCAGCAGACTCGATGGGCTGCGGAAGCCGATCCTCACGAGCCCCCAGGCCCAGGGGCCTCGGGAGGCTCCGGAGGCACTGGTGGCTTCTCGTGAGCAGCCCCCATCTCCGCCAGGGCCGTGGAACGCGTGTCTTCTTGCGCCTCCAAGACACTCCTCATGAGGCGCTGGTACGCCGCAGCCACGCTCGGCAAGCCATAAGGCATGCGAACATAGCTGTGGGGTGGTCCTCCGCAGCGCCCCACTTGCGAGGGCCAGAGGTGCTCTGCCGTGGCGATCCGGTTGAGCCCTGGTACGTTGACGCAGACGCGCAGCCCACCATCCTCACCTGGATGGGGAGCCACAGCCGGTGGGCGACGGCAACCTCTCATGATCCTTGACTCCTGTAGTTCTTGAATGGCCTTGCTAACAAACTCCTGCTAGTCTGACCTTCCTTCCCAGGCTTCCTTTCGAGGGAAATGTGCTTCGAAACACGCCTCCACATGGTTCCCCAGCGCCTCCCTCGTGACCTTGGCGAGGTCGGTGACCCTCCAGGTGAGAGCCCCCGAGCCCTGCCTGAGGGGGGCGCCGGGCGCGCTTTCCTATGCGATTGAAGGAGGATCCCCCTGGGCAGACACGGGCCTTGAAGGGCCTGCCTCCTGAGGGGCTGAGCCTGACGTTGTCTTCTTCTTCTTGGGGGTGGTCTGAGGAAGCCTCCTGCTTCCGCGATCTGGGTCTTCTAGTGACGCGGCCTGAAAGGCTCGCTCCAGGGCACACACTGCATCCTTCTCTTGACATGGCACCGTGATGACGCCGCCGCTTCCTGGCATCTTGAGGACGTTGTAGCCATGGTGAGTTACGGCCATGAACTTGGCTAGCGCTGGGTACCCGAGGATGGCGTTGTACGACAGGCGGATGTGAGCGACGTCAAAGCCGATGAGCTCGGTGCGGTAATTGCTGCGGGTCTCGAAGGTGGCTGGGAGGCGGACCTGCCCGATCGGGACCGTGGAACCGTCGGTGACTCCGGAGAAGGGCTTGGTTGGCTAAAGCTGGTCATAGGGCACTTGGAGGCTGTTGAATGTTTCCACGGACAAGACATTGAGCCCTGCCCCTCCGTCGATGAGGGTCCTGGTGACCAGAACGTTGCTGATGACTGGGGAACAAAGCATTGGGAGGACTCCGGCTTTGGCCGCGCACTTGAGCTGGTCTGCTGAGCTGAACGTGATGGCGCACGCCGACCACTTGAGGGGGCGCGTTGCTTCGAGCTTGGGGAGGACTGCATTCACTTCGCGAGCAAACTGCTTGAAGATACGTTGAGAGGCTGGGGCTTGAGCTCCGCCCAGGATGCAGGCGATTGCGCGAGGCTCTTGGAAGCGCCCAGCCCCCTCGTCTTGGTGGCGGTCTTTATTCCTTCTTGGCTGAGGTGGCAACGGCGGCAGGCCTGGGTTGACATGAGGGCGATCCTCACGAGGCTGGTCCCTCCAGTCCCCCTCACGAGGCGGGTCACGCCAGCGGTCCTCGCGAGGTTGGTCACGCCAACGGTCCTCGTGAGGTTGGTCGCACCAGCCTTGACGTGGGCCACGATCTTCCCAGCGTCCCGGGTTCCTTCCTCCTCCTCGGCCGTAGCCCCGGTCAGCACGGTCGGGGCGTCGGCCGACTCTTCCTTCTCGCACGGCGCGGAGTTCTTGGCATTCATTGGCGTTGTGGGTGTGGAGGTCGTGGTACACACAGTACCGGCTACCCCTGGAGGATTCGGGCAGATCCTTGCCCCGCTTGGTGTCCGGCTCTGCCGCGAGCACGACAGCCCCCTTGCGCTTCACGTCCTTGGCCTTGGGCTTCTTTTCTTCTGGGTCTATGGCAGGCAGCTCGAGGAGGGAGAGGCATCCCTCCTCAGCTCTGACGCAATTGGTCGCCAGGTTGAACAGCTCCAGGGAGGTGCAGAGGTCTTCATGCATCGCCAACTCCTCCTTCATCTTGACGTCGCGCACGCCATCGGAGAGGGCCGAAATGATGGCCTCCTCCGACACCCTGGGGATCTTGAGGCGCGCACTGTTGAAGCGCTGGATGTACTTTTGCAGGGTCTCTCCAGGTTGCTACTTGATGCGGCGCATGTCGCTCACGGCGGGAGGCCAGTCGCGGGTACCTTGGAAGTTGGCGATGAAGCGAGTACGCATCTGGTCCCAGGAGGAGATCGTGCCTGGGGCCAGGTTCAGGAGTCAAGTGCGAGCACCCTCCTTCAGCGCAATGGGGAACCAGTTCGCCATGACCTTTTCGTACCCGCTGGCTGCTTCGATTCCCAGCTCGTAAAGCTGGAGGAACTCTGTGGGATCAGTCGTGCCATCGTAGCGAGGGGGTAGGTCCGGCTTGAACTTGCCGGGCCATGCGACTCCGCGCAGCTCGGCGGTGTAGGCGCGGCAACCAGCGGTGGCCGCGGGAGGTTTTGGTTGAGGGAGAGCTTGGCCTTGCGGGTCCCCTCGCGCTGCAGCTGGGAGCAGCGCGGGGTCTTGACGTGCCGGAGCTGGGAGCGCCCGGGCGGCCTCTTGCGGTCGCGGGACTTCTTGGCAGCTCCGTTCCTGCTGGGCCGGCGCATGACGGAGCGGGTTCCGCCCAGGAGCTGCGCGCCTTGGGGCCATGGCATCTTCTTGGAAAGGAGGCGGCTGGAATGCCCCCGGGGCTTCGTTGCCCACGCGGGGCGGAGTGCGGCGCAGCGGTGCGGAAGGCGCGGGAGAGCCCCCTGCGGCGCGGACAAGCTCGGCGACGCGGTCGAGCCACTCCTCGTAGACGTCGTCGACGGGGCGGTAGCGCAGGAGCTCGTTCGCTGCGATGAGCGCAGCTCGAGCCTCCAAGGGCGCGCGAAGCGCGTGCGACGAAGAACCGGCCGGGGTGAGCGACGGAGTGGCGGTGCGGCCATCCCGCCGCACGGACGGGTGCTGAGAGGATGCTTGCTGCTCGTTCCCCGCCAGGCCGGTGGCAGCGTTGATGGCGGGCGATGGGGAACGACGAGGACGCCCACCGACGGGGGCCGTCTGGACGGCGCGGGAAGCGATGGCGGCCCGGCGCTCGGCGCGGGCCCGACGAGCGTCAGACATGGATGCGACGGTCGGAGGAGAGCGGAGCGGTGGAAGACATATTCCGGCGCACCCCTACCTGGCGCGCCAAATGTCGGATCACGGGTTCCGGCAGACCCTTAAGGTTCGAACTCTAGGGTGCGCGCGGAGATCGTGCCCTCTACCTCTCCGTCTCGAAAGGATCTAACAACAAGAAGAACAACACAAGAGACACAGGGTTTATACTGGTTCGGGCCACCGATGCGGTGTAATACCCTACGCCAGTGTGGTGGGTGGATTGCCTCTTGGGCTGATGAAGAAGAACAGTACAAGGAAGAACAGCCTCGCGCGGGTCTATTCTTGGCTAGGGGATGAACTGCTAGGGGGAGTTCGATCACCCTTCTCTCTCCCTCTCTAGATGCTGGATTAGATTCGATCCGCTTAGATTAGATTCCCCTACCCTGGGGGTGGCTAGTCCTATTTATAGGCAAAGGCCCTGGGCCTCTTCGCAAATATTGTGCGGGAAGGGCGCCAACAATTGGCCAATTTGAAGGGGAACATCTGGTACACTTATCCTGACTAAAGTTGGTCTTCGCCTACCAAAGGCCCTGTGGTGACGCCGTCCTGGGCTCCATGGTGACCTCCTTCCCACCGTTGGACTGGTCTTGGTCTCGTTGCACCGAAGTGGGTGCCTTTGCTTGATCCTCTCGCCTGCGCTTGCCCCCTTTGCACCAAAGAGGAAAGGGAGACGTCGCGCGGGCTGGCGCCCGCCTGGCACCCTTGGTCGTCATGGCTTGCGTCATGGGCACCTCGTGAGGTACCCGCCTTGATCTCTCCGCCTCCTCGCGAGCCAGCCTAAGGAGGCCATGCTTGAGGAAGCACCGTGTCGTCCGCCTCGCGAGGCTTGGCCCCTCGCGAGGGTCTTGAGTCTTGTGTTGATGAAGATGGGCCACGCTGGGCCCCCATTTGAGCCACGCCGTAGGCCGCAGGCAGGCAAGTCTGGGGACCCCCGTTCCCAGAACGCCGACAACTTCCTTATGACGACGGTCATACTGGCTCTTTTGACGAGATTGGGCTGTTTTCGAATTCTCACAAATGATGCGAACTTGCTCTTCCGCTTCCTGAATCATATCCGGTCCAAAGAATTGTCTTTCCTCGGTTTTTGACCAGTTCATAGGTGTTCGACATCTTCGTCCATAGAGAATCTCGAAAGGAGCTTTCTTGAGACTAGATTGGTAGCTATTTTTATAAGCAAACTTGGCGTAAGGAAGACACTTCTCCCAATCCATACCGAATGAGATAACGCAAGCTCTGAGCATGTCTTCGAGAATTTTATTGACCCGTCCCACCTGACCACTTGATTGAGGGTGGAAAGCGGTACTGAAGGAAAGATGGGTGCCCATGGCAGTTTGGAAACTCTCCCAGAAATGAGAAGTGAAGAGACTACCACGGTCAGAATTGATCTCTACTGGAACACCATGAAGTGACACTATTCGAGAAATATATAAGTCAGCAAGCTGACTAGCGGTGATATTCTCTCGAATAGGTAGGAAGTGAGCCACTTTGGAAAGATGATCAATGACTACGAAGATAGCATTATTCCCTTTCTTGGTCCTGGGAAAGCCGGTTATGAAGTCCATACCAACCTTATCCCATTTCCACTCAGGAATAGCTAAAGGCTGAAGGGTGCCAGCAGGTCTTTGACATTCTGCCTTAACGCGACGACAAACGTCAAAGTTAGCAATGAACTGAGTGATTTCTCTCTTCATCCTAGTCCACCAGAACATCTGGCGTAGGTCCTGATACATCTTAGTACTACCGGGATGAATCGTGAGAGGAGATTCATGAGCCTCCTTAAGGATCAGTTGTCGTAGATGTTGATTCTTGGGAACCACCAAGCGATTCTCAAAGAAAACAACACCTCGATCATCTATAGAGAAACTACCACCAACTCCCTTGTTAATGTTTCTCTTGATCCAGGAAATTCCCGTATCTTGCTTCTGAGCAGAGATGATTTGATCCACAAGAGTAGGTTTCGCCACCAAGGTAGAAAGGAATCCATGAGGAGCAATGTGAAGGTTAAGCTTACAGAATTCTTCATGGAGAAGTGGTTGGCCCTACTGCAACATAAGATTGTTGCAATAGGACTTACGACTTAGCGCATCAGCCATGACATTTCCCTTGCCTGGGGTGTAGGTAATCCCTAAGTCGTAATCTGAGATCAACTCCAACCAACGTCTTTGCCTAAGGTTCAAATCAGGTTGGGTGAAGATATACTTGTGACTCTGGTGGTCGGTGTAAATCTCGCAACGTTTACCAAGAAGGTAATGTTGCCATGTCTTAAGTGCATAGACTACAGCTGCAAGCTCTAGATCATGTGTAGGATAATTCTCCTCATGTGGATGCAACTGTCGAGATGCATAGGCAATCACATGACGATCCTGCATAAGAATGCAACCTAGTCCCTGTCGTGAGGCGTCACAGTAGATAACAAAGTCTTTAGTGAAATCTGGTGGCACAAGTATGGGAGCAGAAGTCAGGCGTCTTTTCAGTTCCTGAAAACTGTACTCACACTCTGGGGACCACTCAAAGTTTTTATCTTTCTTGAGAAGTTCCGTGAGAGGTTTGGCCACTTTGGAGAAGTTTTCAATGAAGCGGCGACAATAACTGGCTAGACCAAGGAAACTCCTAACTTGTTTAACTGTTTCAGGTGGGGTCCAATCAAGAACGTCCTGAACTCTTTCGGGATTGACAGCAATGCCCTTACCAGAGATCATGTGGCCTAGGTAGGTCACTTCTGGCAACCAAAATTCGCACTTGAAGAACTTGGCATAAAGGCGATGCTCTCTGAGTTTTTTCTAACACAAGTCTAAGATGCTCGTCATGCTCTTCCTCATTCTTCGAGTAAATAAGGATATCATCGAGGTAAACCACGACGAACTTATCTAAGTACTCCATGAAGATCGAGTTCATCAAGCGGGAGAATGTAGCTGGAGCGTTGGTTAGACCAAAGGACATGACGGTGTACTCGTACTGACCATAACGAGTGACAAAAGCCGTTTTAGGAATGTCCCCATTTCTGATCTTGATTTGGTGGTAGCCTAACCTCAAATCCATCTTGGAAAAGACTGAGGATCCAGCGAGCTGATCATACAGATCGTTGATCCCGGGGAGCGGATATTTGTTCTTTATCGTGACCAAATTAACAGGACGATAATCTACAACCATCCGGTCTGTACCATCCTTCTTCTTGACAAAGAGGACGGGGCAAGCCCAAGGAGAAGAACTAGGACGGATGAAACCCTTTTGCAAGGACTCATCAAGTTGTTTCTTAAGCTCGGCTAGCTCTAAGGGTGCCATTTTGTAAGGTCTCCTAGAAATTGGAGCGGTTGCTGGAATAAGATCTATGACAAACTCTACATCCCCGTCAGGTGGAACACCTGACAGTTCTTCTGGAAAGACATCCGGAAAGTCACGGACTACGGGGATATCTTCAAGGTCTGGAAGAGGGCTGGCGCTGACGCTTTGCAATTCTGGTGGAGATAGTGACTATCTTGCCAGAGGGGAGTGTGAGCTGAACAGACCTGGTGTAACAATCAATCTTGGCATAATGAGCTTTCATCCAGTCCATACCCAAGATGATGTTAATATCTGAAGACTTAAGAGATATCAAGGAAGCTAGGAATACAAGTCTGTCAACATGTATTTCATTGCCATAACTTATCCTAGAGGTTTGCCATTTGGATCCAGGAGTTTGAATGAGTAGTGGGGAGGGCATATCACAAAATGACATGTCATGCAAGCGGGCATAACTTTTGGAAATGAAGAAATGAGATGCCCCAGTATCAAACAGAACCGATGCTGGATGACAGTTTACAAGGAGTGTACCAAGAACGACATCTGGATCATCATGAGCATCTTTAGCTGAGACGTGATGCACACGTCCATGTTCAGTGGGAGCTAACTTGGCACTGATTATCTTGCGTGATGGCTTACTACCACGGTCAACAGACTTCTCGGGCTGGGATGGAGCAACACTGGTCTGACTGCAAATATGGGCAATGTGGTCTGGCTCTCCGCACTTGTAACAAATCTTGGAGGTAGGACGTGGACCCGCATTGGCAAGCGGTCCACCAATAGGCCCGGGTGGAGCATATGGCTGAACTGGGTGAGGCGCCACATAAGATGGCCTCGGTGTATAACCGGATGGAAGAGCAGAGTTCGGAATCCAAATCCGGCGCTTCTGAGAGCTAGAACCGGAGGAAGAACCCAAATCACGGGTGTGCTTACGAGACTCCTCGTAAGTGAGCTGAGCTGTCTCCGCATTAATGGCCTTGTTCACAAGAGCCTGGAATGTATTGCAATGGTGCAAGTGGAGATCACGACGCAACTTGGGGTTGAGACCCTTCCGGAACCTAGCCTGCTTCTTGGCGTCCGTGGACACTTCTTCTGTAGCATAGCGGGCGAGGTTCTCAAACTCTCTGCTGTAAGCATCAACAACCATCTTACCCTCGGTGAAACTATAGAACTCTTCCCTCTTGCGATCGATGAGGACTTCAGGAATGTGATGCTCATGAAAAGCCTCAGTGAAATCTCTCCAGGTAGGAATCTGACCAGCTGGAAGCATAGCCTCATAGTTTTGCCACCAAAGACTAGCAGGACCTTCCAGGTGATATGCGGCATAGGTGACCTTGTCACTTTCAGCTACGTTCGCAGAACGGAGCTTGTGTGAGATACTACGGAGCCAGTCATCTGCATCGAGTGGTTCAATGGAATGATGGAAGGTTGGTGGTTTCAGACCAATGAAATCATGGATGGTCGCTGACTCTTTGCACTGGGGTGCGGTGTTCTCCTCGATATGTGCTAACAAGCGGTTAGACTCACGCTTGTTCATCTCAACCTCTAACATGAACATTGCCAACGAAGACTGGTCGGGAGGATCCTCATCCCTACCATCTCCATGGTTCCGACTACGAGCAACAAAACTTTGGTTAGCTAACGACATCCTGAGAAATGAAACCAAGGACGGGGTCAACATCAACTATAGGATGCAGAAGGTAGCACAAGAAATTAGTATCTCTCAAACTTCTAGGACAATTCCGGCAGCATAACGGCAGTAAAATGCTCAAAATGAGACATTCTGCAAATGACGGGGTAGTACAACAACTCAACATCATCACTCAAGGTTCTGAGATAGTACTAATCAACTACACCGGAAGTACTCGAAAACTGGAGTATGACTTTGATCAACCAACCCTAAGAGACTACGGAGTAGTAACACGTGATCCTGATAGACACAAGAGGAAGCCTAGTTCCATAACCCCGTAGGAAAGATAGGATGACTCAGATCAGAAGGCATGAGGTAAAAGGAGTAAAAAGAGCCTTACGTTCCCTTCCACAATCAATTCCCTTACATAACTAAAGAATTTCTAGACTCAACTTCAACCAGGTTGGCTTGGAAATCCTACAGGCAGTCAGGCTCTGATACCAAAGCTGTCAGGACCCTGATTCTAAGTCACACCGATCTAGCATGTAACACCCCATATCACTTTGCGGCCTCGCGCAGGGTATTCCCACGGGTGTCGCCTTACCATGGCCCGGGACCGCTTGCGCCTCTTGGCTCACGTATATGATAGTGTCGCTAGCATCCATATGACAGAGAACCCGGGCCGACATGACTAGTCGTGAATCCAAAGTGGCACTAACTTACAGGGACAAACATACATGAAACAACATCGAGCATGTCGGTCAGCAGCGTGTGAATCCGGGCTGTAGCAACTGGGCTAACAGTACTCCGGGAACCCGGGCTGTAGCAGGCTAGGCAGGACTCCTGATGTCACCGCGTGACATTTCCCCGAAGGGACAGACATAGGAACAAAGTGAATCACATGCCGGCCAGTCTAAGTGTTCCGGAGCAGTAGTGCTGGGCTAGCAGGACTTCGGTAAACCGGGCTGTAGCGGACTACCATGGCTCAGTGGAAGCACTCGACTACATTTCCCCAGAAGAGAGGCTACCAAGGATACACAACTAGGTTGTCAGATCCCACACATAGCAATACACGTTACACATACGCATAACATGCAAGTATGTGTTGTACAACATGGCATCACAACATAACGCAAACTCATATAGATAAAGGCCCAGAAGAGCCACATAGCATTAAATACAAACAAGGGTCACATGACCCATCATTCAGAGCATACAAGCAACAGAAGCATTACATGTCTGAGTACAGACGACTACAAAAGAAAAGGGCTGAGGAGCCTGGCTATCTACAACATCCGATCAAGATCGTAGCTGAGGTACAAGCTACTTGTCGAAGTCCACGTAAACTAGTAAGACCAAAGTCTCCGCTGCAAAACATAAATAAAGCAACATGAGTACAAAGGTACTCAGCAAGACTTACATCAGTTCCTATCATACATGCATTTGTATCAAGAAGGTAATGTGGGGTTCAGTTGCCGCAAGCCAGCTTTGACTCAGTGGCTATCCTGTACTACGACTGCTAGTAACTCTTTTGAGGTGGCGCACACGAGTCCACTAATCACCACATCAATACACTACTATGGATTCATTCCCATCTCCCTACGAGAAAGCCATCCATAGCACTCACACTTGTCTTGAGCATTTTAGAGTATCCACTTCAAGTTGTCTATGTACCACGTAAGCAACCAAGAAGTCCATAACCGCGGACCCGGCTATTCGAATAGATCATGTTAACCCTGCAGGGGTGTACTTCTTCACACACGCTCTCGCCACTTACCGCCATGTACACGTCATGTATCTCGGCAACCTTCAAGCGAAAGCCTGGCGAGGGAGTCGGCCACGACCTAGCAAACCACACAAGACTCTAGTCCAGGTTTATCGCCTATTCGGGTTCCATCCGCAAGGAGATCCGACCGGGGTGTTGCTCACGACCCCAAATGATGTGTGGAGGGTTCCCAAGCCCACCTCGCCGGATGGATCTACACTTGGTACACTGTGCCACTTGTGCCTAGTCTGTCCAGAGCCCACCTGGCCGGGTGCCACTTGGTAGACTACTAACACTACCTACAAACACCAGAAACTATTTGCGACTCCTGGACAGAGACCAAGTTGGCTAATATGTCGAGAGACCTTGGAGCGCCCGGAGCCCAATGTGTGGTAGTAGCTAGTCATTGGACAACATACACAGAACTCAGTGCTTAAGGACGGTTCCAGTGAGACAACCCACCATGTACTCCTACATGGCCTCTCACCGCTACCTTTACCAAATCGTGTTCACACACTTAACTCTCAGCACCAGAACATAACATAACACTCCAATTCATTCCCAATGAATCAGACCTGACACAACTCTAAGCAATAGCAGGCATGGCATGGTAGGAACACAACATGGCTCAATCAACTCCTACACATGCTAGTGGGTTTCAACTATTTACTGTGGCAATGACAGGTCATGCAGAGGAATGGGTTCAACTACCGCAACATAAAGTAGCAGTTGATTCACTGTTGTCCTAATGCAATAAAAGAGAGCAGAAGCGAGAGAGTGGGATCATATCGGAATGAACAAGGGGGTTTGCTTGCCTGGTAGATCAACAGAGGGGCACTGCTTCACAGACAGGTACTCAGGAACACTCTCCGAAGCGAGACTTGTCGAGAAGAACGGTACCGGCAATCAGTACTCAAGCATATGCAACAATATGATGCATGATTATGGCATGTAGATGTGATGTTGTTTGAGCTAATGCAGCTAGCTTCCATTTGGATGAAGTCCATTTGAACCAAGAATTCAAATGCAACTCCAAGTTAAGTCTTTATAAATGCCATTCATATGTTTTCACCTATACAGCAAGTATAACTTGGTTTTTCATGCATGAAACTAGTACAGATGGATAGATTGCACTTTTCTGATAATTTTTCATATATAACTTATTTCAATCTGAGCTACGGTTGAATTTCTATGAATTTTAGAAGTTTATATCATTTTCTGGATTTTCCTGATTTATTTTAAAACCAGAAAATGATATATTGCGTCGGCACTGCGTCATGCTTGCATCAGCAAGTCAACAATGCTGACTGGGTCAAACCTGACGCGCGAGGTCCACACATCAGGTCACAGTTAACTAATAGAGGTTAATTAGTTGTTAAGCTAATCCTAAACTAGAAATTAGCAGGGCCGGGCCCCACATGTCACTGACCCACACGGGTCAAAGCTGGGTCAACAGGGGGGTTAGACCCGGTCAATCCCGCCGGCGTTTAGCCGCCGGCGAGGCCGAACGCGGCGGAGGGCTCGGGATCGCGTCTCCGGCGACCAAATGGGCCGCGGAGACCATCCCCGAGGAGCTGGTGCTCGCGTGCATCCAGGGGAGCAGACGGGAGGCGGAGCTCGCCGGAGCGAAGCTCGGGGCAGCGGCCGGAGCACGGCTACGGCAGAAGAGGGCTAGAGGGCGCCGGAAGAGTAGGGGAGAGGGGGGTTCGACGGCGGGGCTCACAACGGACTTGCAGGGCCGCTCATTGTGGCCGGGGACGTGCTGGAGACGACGGAGCGGTGATGGCGATCTACGGCGGCCGGAGGCGAAGACGATGATGACGACGGCTCCATGGGGTGATCTGGCTTGCGTGGCCCGGCGGAGAGCTTCAGAGCGAGGCGGCAGAGCTCCTGTGCGTGTCGGAGAGGCGAGGGGGAGGCGGTGGCTTTGGCAATGGCGAGCGGTGGCGACGTCAACGCTCGGGGGAGAGAGCGAGGGAGAGGGAGAGAGAGCAAATGAGAGGGAGGGCTCGATCCAGACGGCAGTGGCGACGTCAGCCAGCTTGTCGCGCTGGCAGGGGAGGGCAGGCAGGCAGCTCGCGTGGCGCGCGGAGCGCGCGCCCGCCGGGCATGTGCCTCGCCTACTGGCGCGAGGTGGGGGACGGTGCGGTGGCCAGTTGGGTTGGGCCAGAGCGGCAGCAGGCCAGGTAAATCGGCCCAGGTAAAGTCTAGGTAGGTTTTTCCCATTTTGTTTCTTTTTTTGACATTTGGTTTGATTTAATAATAATACTAAATCATTTTATTTACTTCTGTAAATTTTTGTAGGAACTAGTTGGATTGCTCCAAAACTCCTCACCAATTAACAGAATTTTTGGACATATATTATATATATAGCAAATATATATCCAAAGCAATTAATTACTGGATTAGTTCCAAATGCCCAAAATAATACTTATGAGCTCCTAAAAATATTGGTTTGATTTTTATCTCTGTCCAATATTTTCAGAGAGCAACATGAGCATTTTCTTGGACCTTTTTGGAGCATTTTTTTATCTGGGTTTTTCCATAAATGATTCTGAGGGTTTCACAAATCCCCAATTCAATTTTAAAAGGAATTTAAACATGATGCAAGCAAGAAGCCAACACTAAGCATTACCAGAAGCTAGGGATGTGACAGCGGCCGCGATCTGGGCTTGGACAGGCACCGTCATCGCAGGGTATGCGGTGGAGGAACGGACGGCTGCTCGAACGCTCTCGGCGATTGCTAACTCTTCGGCCGTGGGTTGTCGACCGCTGTCGAAGAAGCTTCATTCGATTTGTGCGGTGACCGCCACGAGCTGGGCGTGGGCGGCCTCGACATGGTCGTGGGCGGCCTCCATCAGGGTTAAGGCTGCCTTCGCGGAACGGACAACTGCTGTGCCGCTCTCGCCAATTGCTATCCCCGAGGCAGATGTTGATGCCGGCACCTGAGAAGCAACAACGGCCGTTTGGGCTGCCTTGGCCGCCCGGTCGCAGATTGCGGCCGCGCTCATGCACCTTGTTAGCACGCGCAAGGCGGCTGGGGCCGCGGCCGCGCTCTCGCTGGAGTGGGCCACCAAAGTTTCCCTCGCGACGCGGGTCCACGTGCCCATCTTTCACCGGGGACGATTGAACAGTGAAATGATATTTGGGCAGCGAGCTTAGTGTGCTTGAGACGCCGGCTGTGGACTGTAGCCGATGCACCTTCTCTCGTAAGCCATAGGCATACTATACACCGACGGTGCTCCAGGATATTTTGTGCTGCATCTCACACGGTTGGTGATAATAAACTGTGTGGGATCTAGTTGATTTTTCATCTTGATTTGAATTACATAATGGGGTCACAACGGCAATGGATGGTGTTTGAATTGCCAGACCTTTTATCTGCAGTGAACATGCAACTATATGTGTGTCGTAAAAGAATTGAATTATTCAGGGTTCGTTTGAACATTTTACACATTAAATTGGTTTTCTAGCCATTTCAGGTGCACAATTCAAAATTAAACTACATGCACACGCTCCGGTGCACCAACATGGGTTGTAAAATCATATATGTGTCCATGGGTTTATGCTTATGTCCCATGCAAGAAATGGGGATGAAATTCGAACACCGTGGCTCTCCGGCAAACGTCGACATACTTGCTTTTGTTATTCTAGTAAATCCAAAATTCATCCAAAATTCATGAAACTTGGCACGCTATCATGGAGCGGCATCAACATGTCGTGGTAAAATTTCCCATTAGGGGTAGGTTTGGGTATAAGCTTCTCATAAACCAGAGCTTCTCACAACAAGTGTGATGGTTTCGGTAGGGAACGTTTCACCTTTCTGGATGAAACGATATCCGTTGCCCTACTCGTTTTCAAATTTTTTCATAGTGTCAACGTAGAACAACAGGAGTGTTGTGTCAATTTTTGTGGTTTTTCGGGGTTCGCTTGGAGATTTTTATACATTAACTGAGTTTTCTATGCATTCATGTGCATAATTCAAATTTGAACTATAGGCACATGCTCTAATGCATATAAATTAGTTAAAAATTCAAATCTATGTCCTTGGTTGCATCCTTAGGTCTCATGCAAGAAATGGAAATGAATGTCAAACACCCTGCCACTGTCACTCGGACGCAAACATTGAGATATTTGGTTTTTAAATTCTAGTAAATCCAAACCTCGTCTGAAATTCATGAAACTTGGCATGCTGTCATGGAGCGGCATCAACATGCCGTGGTTAAATTTTTGTCCCATTTGGGGTAGGTTTGGTGATATGCTTCTCATAAACCAGAGATTCTCACAACAAGCCTGATGGTTTCGGTAGGGAACGTTGAAAGATCGAGGACGTCACCTAGAGGGGGGTTGAATAGGCTCTTTAAAATAATCACGGTTTAGGCTTGAACAAATGCGGAATAAACCTAGCGGTTAATTTGTCAAGCACAAAACCTACAACAACTAGGCTCACCTATGTGCACCAACAACTTATGCTAAGCAAGATAAACAACTAAGTGATAGCAAGATATATGACAA
Organism: Aegilops umbellulata; assembly: GCA_032464435.1. Taxonomy (NCBI): domain Eukaryota; kingdom Viridiplantae; phylum Streptophyta; class Magnoliopsida; order Poales; family Poaceae; genus Aegilops; species Aegilops umbellulata. The sequence continues at coordinate 353,692,640 of CP136055.1, forward strand.
GAAACAATATGGCTATCACAAAATAAAGTGCATAAGTAAAGGGATCGGGTAATAGATAATCGGGGCACGCGGAGACGACGATGTATCCAGAAGTTCACACCCTTGCAGATGCTAATCTCCGTTTGGAGCGGTGTGGAGGCACAATGCTCCCCAAGAAGCCATTAGGGCCACCGTAATCTCCTCACGCCCTCGCACAATGCAAGATGTTGTGATTCCACTTAGGGAACCTTGAGGGCGGTCACCGAACCCGTACAAATGGCAACCCTTGGCAGCGGTCACCGAACCCGTACACTTTGGCAACCCTTGAGGGCGGTCACCGGAACCCGTCAAATTGCTCGGGGTGATATCCACAACCTAATTGGAGACCCCGACGCTTGCCCGGAGCTTTACACCATAATGATTGAGCTCTAAATACCACCAACCGTCTAGGGTGCCCAAGCACCCAAGAGGAACAAGCTCAAGGGTACCAAGCACCAAAGAGAAATAAGCTTCTCAACTTGTAACTTCCACGTATCACCATGGAGAACTCAAACTGATGCACCAAATGCAATGGCGAGGGCACACAGAGTGCCCAAGTCCTTCTCTCCCAAATCCCACCAAAGCAACTAATGCTAGGGAGGGAAATGAGAGGAAGAACAAGAAGGAGAACACCAAGAACTCCAAGATCTAGATCCAAGGGGTTCCCCTCACATAGAGGAGAAAGTGATTGGTGGAAATGTGGATCTAGATCTCCTCTCTCTTTCCCCCCAAAAAATAGCAAGAATCCATGGAGGGATTGAGAGATAGCAAGCTGGAAGAAGGTCAGCAATTGGGGAAGAACACGAGCTCCAAGGATAAGGTTCATTCAGGAAGAAGACCCCCTTTTATAGGTGGGAAAAAATCCAACCGTTATGCTCACAGCCTGCACAGAGCGGTACTACCGCTCGTCGTCACGGTGCTACCGCTAGGGGTAGCGGTACTACCTCAAAGGGTAGCAGTACTACTGCTTGCGAGCGGTACTAAAAAAATACATCCGTGCCGACCACTGCTGGACTTGAGACGAGTTTTTGGTCCGGAGCGGAAGTAGCCACGGAAGTAGCCGCGGTAGTACCGCTCCAAGTGGTAGTACCACTCCCAAGAGTGATAGTAAAAAATTACATCCCCTCCAAGTGGTAGTACCACTCCCACGAGCGGTAGTACCGCTGCAACTTTTTTTAAGGACACCAAAACTGACACAACTTCTGTAAACGGACTCCGAATTCAACGAAACCAAGTTTGTGAAGGAAATATGCCCTATAGGCAATAATAAAGTTGTTATTTATATTTCCTTATATCATGATAATTGTTTATTATTCATGCTAGAATTGTATTAACCGGAAACTTAGGACATTTGTGAATACATAGGCAAACAGAGTGTCACTAGTATGCCTCTACTTGACTAGCTCGTTAATCAAAGATGGTTAAGTTTCCTAACCATAGACATGAGTTGTCATTTGATTAACGGGATCACATCATTAGAGAATGATGTGATTGACAAGACCCATCCATTAGCTTAGCACGATGATCGTTTAGTTTGTTGCTATTACTTTCTTCATGACTTATACATGTTCCTATGACTATGAGATTATGTAACTCCCGAAAACCGAAGGAACACTTAGTGTTCTATCAAATGTCACAATGTAACTGGGTGATTATAAAGATGCTCTACAGGTGTCTCCGATGGTGTTTGTTGAGTTGGCATAGATCAAGATTAGGATTTGTCACTCCGATTGTCGGAGAGGTATCTCTGGGCCCTCTCGATAATGCACATCACTATAAGCCTTGCAAGCAATGTGACTAATGAGTTAGTTGCAGGATGATGCATTACAGAACGAGTAAAGATACTTGTCGGTAACGAGATTGAACTAGGTATTGAGATACCGACGATCGAATCTCGGGCAAGTAACATACCGATGACAAAGGGAACAACGTATGTTGTTATGTGGTTTGACCGATAAAGATCTTTGTAGAATATGTGGGAGCGAATATGAGCATCCAGGTTCCGCTACTGGTTATTGACCAGAGATGAGTCTCGGTCATGTCTACATAGTTCTCGAACCCATAGGGTCCGCACGCTTAACATTCGATGACGGTCAGTATTTTGAGTTTATGTGTTTTGATGCACCGAAGGTTGTTCGGAGTCCCGGATGTGATCACGGACATGATGAGGAGTCTCAAAATGGTCGATACATGAAGATTGATATATTGGAAGGTTATGTTTGGACACCGGAAAGGTTTCAGATGAGTCCGGGCATTTTTCGGAGTACCGGGCGGTTACCGGAACCCCCCGGGGAGTTAATGGGCATAATGGGCCATGGTGGAAGAGAGGAGGAGGCGGCCAAGTGGGAGGCGCGTGCCCCCAAGCCCAATACGAATTGGTGGGGGGGCTTTCCTTATCTCCCTCTCCCTCTTCCTTCTTCTCCTACTCCAACTATGGAAGGGGGGAAACCTACTCCTACTAGGAGTAGGAATCCCCCCCTTGGCGCGCCCCATGAGGCCGTCCCTCCCCCTCCTCCACTCGTCTATATACGGGCGATGGGGGCACCCCATAGGCACACAAGTTGATTGTTTAGCAATGTGCGGTCCCCCCCTCCACAGATTTCCACCTCGGTCATATTGTTGTAGTGCTTAGGTGAAGCCCTGCATCGGTAACTTCATCATCACCGTCATCACGCCGTTGTGCTGACAAAACCCTTCCTCGGCCTTAGCTAGATCAAGAGTTCGAGGGACGTCACCGAGCTGAACGTGTGCAGATCGCGGAGGTGCCGTGCGTTCGGTACTTGATCGGTTGGATCGTGAAGACGTCTGACTACATCATCCGTGTTACTTAACGCTTCCGCTTTCGGTCTACGAGGGTACGTGGACACACTCTCCCTGCTCGTTGCTATGCATCTCCTAGATAGATCTTGCGTGATCGTAGGAAAATTTTGAAATACTGCGTTCCCCAGCAGTGGCATCTGAGCTAGGTCTATGCGTAGATGTTATATGCATGAGTAGAACACAAAGAGTTGTGGGCGATAATAGTCATACTGCTTACCAGCATGTCATACTTTGATTCGGCGGTATTGTTGGATGAAGCGGCCTAGACCGACATTACATGACCGCGTTCATGAGATTGGTTCTACCGCCGTGCTTCACACACAGGTGGCTAGTGGGTATCTGTTTCTCCAACTTTAGTTGAATCGAGTGTGACTACGCCCGATCCTTGTTGAAGTTTAAAACAACAAACTTGACAAAAAATCGTTGTGGTTTTTGATGCGTGGGTAAGAATGGTTCTTGGTAAACCCGTAGTAGCCACGTAAAATTAGCAACAACAAGTAGAGGATGTCTAACTTGTTTTTGCAGGGTATGTTGTGATGTGATATGGTCAAGACGTGATGATATATAAATTGTTGTATGAGATGATCATGTTTTGTAACAGTTATCGGCAACTGGCAGGAGCCTTATGGTTGTCGCTTTATTGTATGAAATGCAATCACCATGTAATTGCTTTACTTTATCACTAAGCGGTAGCTGTCGGCGTTCTGGGAACGGGGGTCCCCAGACTTGCCTGCCTGCGGCCTGCGGCGTGGCTCGAGTGGGGGCCCAGCGAGGCCCATCTTCATCAGCACAAGGCTCAAGACCCTCGCGAGGGGCCAAGCCTCGCGAGGCGGACGACACGGCGCTTCCTCAAGCACGGCCTCCTTAGGCTGGCTCGCGAGGAGGCGGAGAGATCAAGGTGGGGTACCTCACGAGGTGCTCATGACGCAAGCCATGATGATCAAGGATGCCAGGCGGGCGCCAGCCTGCGCAGCGTCCCCCTTTCCTCTTTGGTGCAAAGGGGGCAAGCGCAGGCAAGATGATCAAGCAAAGGCACCCATTTCGGTGCAGCGAGACCAATACCAGCTCCGCGACAAGGAGGAAGTCACTGTGGAGCCCAAGCCGGCGTCATCACCAGAGCCTTTGGCAGGCGAAGACCAACTTTAGTCAGGATAAGCGTACCAGATGTTCCCCTTCAAATTGGCCAATTGTTGGCGCCCTTCCCGCTCAATATTTGGGAAGAGGCCCAGGGCCTTTGCCTATAAATAGGGCTAGCCGCCCCCAGGGTAGAGGCATCTAGAACCGGCATCGAGAATCCGATCTGATCGAGTACCAAGGAACCAGTAGAAGCAAGTAGAGAGAGAGAGAGAAGGGCGATCGAACTCCCCCTAGCAGTTCATCCCCTAGCCAAGAACAGACCCTCGCGAGGTCGTTCTTCCTTGTACTGTTCTTCATCATCAGCCCAAGAGGCAATCCACCCACCACACTGGAGTAGGGTATTACACCACAATGGTGGCCCGAACCAGTATAAACCTTGTGTCTCTTGTGTTGTTCTTGCAGTAGTTAGATCCTTGCGAGACGGAGAGGTAGAGGGCACGATCTCCGCGCGCACCCCAGAGTTCGAACCTTAAGGGTCTGCCGGAACCCGTGATCCGACATTTGGCGCGCCAGGTAGGGGTGCGCCGGAATCAGTCTTCCACCGCTCCGCTCTCCTCCGACCGTCGCACCCATGTCTGACGCTCATCAGGCCCGCACCGAGCGCAGGGCCACCATCGCTTCCCGCGCCGTCCAGACGGCCCCCATCGGTGGGCGTCCTCGTCGTTCCCCGCCGCCCACCGTCAACGCCGCCACCGGCCCGGCAGGGAATGAGCAGCAAGCATCCTCTCAGCACCCGTCCGTGCGGCGGGATGGCCGCACCGCCACTCCATCGCTCACCCCGGCCGGTTCTTCGTCGCACGCGCTTCGCGCGCCCTTGGAGGCTCGTGCTGCGCTCCTTGCGGCGAATGAGCTCTTACGCTATCACCCCGTCGACGACGTCTACGAGGAGTGGCTCGACCGCGTCGCCGAGCTCGTCCGCGCCGCAGGGGGCTCTCCCGCTCCTTCCGCACCACTGCGCCGCACTCCGCCCCGCGCGGGCAATGAAGCCCCGGGGGCGTTCCAGCCGCCACCCTTCCAAGAAGATTCCATGGCCCCAAGGCGCGCAGCTCCTGGGCGGAACCCGCTCCGTCATGCGCCGGCCCAGCAGGAACGGAGCTGCCAAGAGGTCCCGCGACCGCAAGAGGCCGCCCGGGCGCTCCCAGCCCTGGCTCGCCGAGACCCTGCTCCAGCTCCGGCACGTCAAGACCCCGCACTGCTCCCAGCTGCGGCGCAAGGGGACCCACAAGGTCAAGCTCTCCCTCAACCAAAACCTCCCGCGGCCACCGCTGGCTGCCGCGCCTACACCCCCGAGCTGCGTAGCATCGCGTGGCCCGGCAAGTTCAAGCTGGACCTGCCTCCTCGCTACGACGGCACAACTGATCCCACGGAGTTCCTCCAGCTCTACGAGCTGGGAATCGAAGCAGCCAGCGGGGACGAGAAGGTCATGGCGAACTGGTTCCCCATGGCGCTGAAGGAAGGTGCTCGCACTTGGCTCCTGAACCTGGCCCCAGGCACGATCTCCTCCTGGGACCAGATGCGTGCTCGCTTCGTCGCCAACTTCCAAGGTACCTGCGACCGGCCTCCCGCCGTGAGCGACATGCGCCGCATCAAGCAGCAACCTGGAGAGACCCTGCAGAAGTACATCCAGCGCTTCAACAGTGCGCGCCTCAAGATCCCCAGGGTGTCTGAAGAAGCCATCATTTCGGCCTTCTCCGACGGCGTGCGCGACGTCAAGATGAAGGAGGAACTGGCGATACACGAAGACCTCTGCACCTCCCTGGAGCTGTTCAACCTGGCGACCAAGTGCGCCAGAGCTGAGGAGGGATGCCTCTCCCTCCTCGAGCTGCCTGCCGCAGACCCAGAAGAGAAGAAGCCCAAGGCCAAGGACGTGAAGCGCAGGGGGGCTGCCGTGCTCGCGGCAGAGCCAGACACCAAGCGAGGCAAGGATCTGACTGAATCCTCCAGGGGCAGCCGGTACTGTGTGTATGTAATGCCCCAAGACCGACGCTTCAGATGCCTTCCATGTTTTGCGTGTCAGTTGTGTTATTTATTTGTTTGCTGCATTCATCATGGCATCATCCGCATTGCATCGGCACTCGTTGTTGTCTTTGTTTTTAAAAACTTGCACCCGTTCATAGTTGCCGCGTCCCCCCTTGCCTTCGTTGGCCGTTCCGAGGCCAATCGAGTTTTCGCTTCCCTATTGTCCGTGACCACCTAACCTCTCTTGCCAGCTCGCAGCACCCTCGTGTGCATGTCCGAAACTGCCCCGAACCCGAACCTGCTCAGTCATCACCGTTGTGTCCGGATCATCCCCTAACGTCTATAAAACATCTCCGTTTTCTTAATTGGTTTTCCTAGCCTATTTTTCCGGAACCGTCCGATTAAGATCGGAGGGACCAAACACCCCTACCCAAAATTCACTTGTGTTATATAAAGACCAACCCTAAAACCTAGGGACCTTGTCCCATCCACCCATCGCCGCCGCCGCCACTCCATCAAATCCCCCCTCGGGATCCATCCCCAATCAGCCTAGCTACCATCCTCCAACCCGCACCCGCAACCTCCTCCCTCGATCTACGCAGCCATCCAACCAGCGCCCGAGCCCGAGCTCCTCCGAACGGAGCCACCAAGGGATCCCTGCTGCCCCGACCGAGAGCGAGCTTGTCCCGTTTGCTCCCCTCTCCATGGCGCCGTCGCCGCCGGTGAACCCAGCCACCCCGAACGCCGCCTTCATGCTCGAGCTCCTCCAGGAACCCGTCGCCCCTTCCCCTCTTCTTCTCCTCCTTCCCTCCTCTCTCTGTTTCACTCCCTCGTTTCTCATGCCTCTCCCTCTCTGTTCCAGGAGACAACCAGGAGCCGCCATGGTTGCCCGCAGCTCCGTCGCCGCCGGGAACGAGTCCCTCCACCCCGGATCTGGCGCCTGCCTCGTCTCGGACCTCACCTGCGGCTCCACCGCCCCGTCAAGTTCCCAAGTTCGTCGCCGATCTCGCCAAGCCCCGCCGCCAGGGACCTCCTGTGCTTCCCTCGTCCTCGCTCGATCTCGAGCAGGGGAGCAGGCACGTCATCGCTCCCTCTGCCATGGAGCTCGCGTCCCCTCGCGTCGCGCCGCCGGTCTCCTCTCCGGCCAGGCCCGTCCCTTGCTCCTCCCCTGCGCCTGAAGCTTGTTCTGCCGACCTCTGCTTGCTCTGTATTGAGCAGAGGAGAACGCCAGCGCCTCGCCTCAGCCCTCCTCGACCTCCTTCGCACCGGATCCGTCGGGTCCCGTTCATCCCCGTCGTTGCTGGACTTCTCAGCTCGCCGGAGCCCCAAGACCTCGCGCCCAAGTCCCACGTCGCCGGCAGCCGGTCTCGCCGTCCGTCGCCCTGAACCTGCTGTTGTTTCTGTTCTTCAGAAACAAGCAGCAGCAACTCGAGCCGCTCGCCCCTCTGCTTCGCACGCTGGACCGCCAAGTCCCTCTGGCGCGCCAAGGCCCAGCCTGCGCCCCGCGGCCTGCCCAGCCTCCTCCCCACTGAACTGGGCCTGGCCCATTGTGAGCGCCCCAGCGCCCAGCAGTTTCGGCCCTTGTCTTGTTTTTTTTTCCAGATCTGCGTTTTAGCATTATCCAGTGAATTACAGAATTGCAGAAAACCCCCCAAGCAACATGCATATAATATCTCACAAACGGTGCATCACATGTAAAAACTTAATATATGAAAGTTGCTTAAAATTCTGTCTAGTTTCATAATATGCCACTATCATCCATGTTTAAAATGTTTAACTTGCTGTTTGTTTAATTTTGCTTAAATGCCATGTTAAAATGATTTATTTCATAACGAAATAACCGTAGCTCCAAATTTATTAAACTTTATATGTAAATGGGGTGAAAAAAAGCATAGTTTAACATGATGCACTTTGTTTTCCTGTTTTACAACATTAAAATATGCTTTAGGACAGATCAGTACCAAATCTAGAATATGCACATGAGGTTCTTCCGGACTTGTTGCTTGTTGTTCCGGCCTCTTTAAATTTGCCTAGATAGGTAGGTGTTCATATGCTTCACCTCTTGACATGTTAATCAACATTTAATATTGTTGGGTACATAAACAAGATCGAACTAAATATTTGATGTGATGTTTCATCAATATGCAACTCATTGCATATTGAGCTCCACTTAATTTGTAGTGTTGTTTGTTGCACTTTGCCATGCCATGCATATTTAAACCGGACATGCATCATACTCGATTGTGCATCATGCCATGTTTATGTGATGGTTGTTTACTATGCTGTTTGTTTGTTTCCGGGTTGCTTCTCTCGTTAGCTTCGGTTTCGTTCCGGAGTTGTGAGGATTCGTTCGACTACGTCTGTTTGTCTTCTTCATGGACTCGTTCTTCTTCCTTGCGGGATTTCAGGCAAGATGACCATACCCTCGAAATCACTTCTATCTTTGCTCGCTAGTTGCTCGCTCTTTTGCTATGCCTATGCTGCGATACCTACCACTTGCTTATCATGCCTCCCATATTGTTAAACCAAGCCTCTAACCCACCTTGTCCTAGCAAACCGTTGTTTGGCTATGTTACCGCTTTGCTCAGCCCCTCTTATAGCGTTGTTAGTTGCAGGTGAAGATGAAGTTGTTCCTTGTTGGAACATGGAGATGTTGTTCCTTGATTGGAACATGTTTACTTGTTGGGATATCACAATACCTTATATATTATTAATGCATCTATATACTTGGTAAAGGGTGGAAGGCTCGGCCTTATGCCTGGTGTTTTGTTCCACTCTTGCCTCCCTAGTTTCCGTCATATCGGTATTATGTTCCCGGATTTTGCGTCCCTAACGCGGTCGGGTGATTTATGGGACCCCCTTGACAGTTCGCTTTGAATAAGACTCCTCCAGCAAGGCCCAACCTTGGTTTTACCATTTGCCTCACCACCACCTACTTTTCCCTTGGGAGTCGCTCTCTCGAGGGTCATCTTTATTTTAGCCCCCTCCCGGGCCAATGCTTGTCTAAGTGTTGGTCCAAACTAGAGCACCGTGCGGGACCGTCCCTTGGCAACTTGGGTTATGTTGGTACCTGTACGCTTAGCTTATCCGGTGTTGCCCTGAGAACGAGATATGTGCAGCTCCTATCGGGATGTCGGCGCATCGGGCGGTCTTGCTAGTCTTGTTTTATTACTGTCGAAATGTCTTGTAGCCGGGATTCCGAGACTGATCGGGTCTTCCCGGGGAGAAGGAATATCCTTCGTTGATCGCGAGAGCTTATCATGGGCTAAGTTGGGACACCCCTGCAGGGTTTGAACTTTCAAAAGCCGTGCCCGCGGTTATGTCGCAGATGGGAATTTGTTAATGTCCGGTTGTAGAAAACCCGAAGTTGATCTTAATTAAAATATATCAACCGCGTGTGTAACCGTGATGGTCTCTTCTCGGCGGAGTCCGGGAAGTGAACACGGTGTTGGAGTTATGCTTGACGTAAGTAGTTTCAGGATCACTTCTTGATCATAGTTCATCGACCGTGCTTTTGCCTTATCTTCTCGCTCTCTTTTGCGTATGTTAGCCACCTTATATGCTAGTCGCTTGCTGCAGCTCTACCTCATACCTTTTACCCTACCTTTAAGCTTAAATAGTCTTGATCTCGCGGGTGTGAGATTGCTGAGTCCCCGTGACTCACAGATACTTCCAAAACCAGTTTGCAGGTGCCGATGGAACCGTGCAGGTGATGCACCCGAGCTCAAGGAGGAGCTCGAGGAAGATCTTGTTCATTGTGTTGTTTAATTTCAGTTGATCAGTAGTGGAGCCCAGTCGGGACGATCGGGGATCTGTGTAGCATTTGGGGTAGTCTTCTTTTATTTTGGTTTCGTAGTCGGACCTTGATTGTATCTGTATGATGTAATGCTTTACTCATGTATTGTGTGAAGTGGCGATTGTAAGCCAACTATGTATCTCTTTCCCTTATATATTACATGGGTTGTGTGAAGATTACCTCACTTGCGACATTGCTTTCAATGCGGTTATGCCTCTAAGTCGTGCTTCGACACGTGGGAGATATAGCCGCATCAAGGGCGTGACAGTGTACCACGACCTCCACACCCACAACACCAATGAATGCCAAGAACTCCGCGCCGTGCGAGAGGGGAGAGTCGGCCGACGCCCTGACCGTGCTGACCGGGGCTACGGCCGAGGAGGAGGAAGGAACCCGGGACGCTGGGAGGATCGTGGCCCACGCCCAGGCTGGCGTGACCAACCTCGCGAGGACCGCTGGCGCGACCAACCTCGTGAGGACCGCTGGCGTGATCCGCCTCGCGAGGGGGACTGGAGGGACCAGCCTCGTGAGGATCGCCCTCATGGCAACCCAGGTCTGCCGCCATTGCCGCCTCAGCCAAGAAGGAATGAAGTCCGCCACCAATACGAGGGGGCTGGGGGCTTCCAGGAGCCTCGCGCCATCGCCTGCATCCTGGGCGGAGCTCAAGCCCCAGCCTCTCAACGTATCTTCAAGCAGTTTGCTCGTGAAGTGAATGCAGTTCTCCCCAAGCTCGAAGCAACGCGTCCCCTCAGGTGGTTGGCCTGCACCATCACGTTCAGCTCAGCAGACCAGCTCAAGTGCGCGGCCACAGCCGGAGTCCTCCCAATGCTTTGTTCCCCAGTCATCAGCAACGGTCTGGTCACCAGGACCCTCATCGATGGAGGGGCAGGGCTCAATGTCTTGTCCGTGGAAACATTTAACAGCCTCCAAGTGCCCTATGACCAGCTCCAGCCAACCAAGCCCTTCTCCGGAGTCACCGACGGTTCCACAATCCCGATCGGGCAGGTTCGCCTCCCAGTCACCTTCGGCACCTACGACAACTACCGCACCGAGCTCATCGACTTTGACGTCGACCACATCCGCCTGCCGTACAACGCCATCCTCGGGTACCCGGCGCTGGCTAAGTTCATGGCCACGACTCACCATGGCTACAATGTCCTCAAGATGCCAGGAAGCGGCGGCGTCATCACGGTGCCATGCCAAGAGAAGGATGCAGTGTGTGCCCTGGAGCGAGCCTTTCAGGCCGCGTCACTAGAAGACCTAGATCGCGGAAGCAGGAGGCTTCCTGAGACCACCCCCAAGAAGAAGAAGACAACGTCAGGCTCAGCCCCTCAGGAGGCAGGCCCTTCAAGGCCCGCGTCTGCCTAGGGGGACCCTCCTTCAATCGCATAGGAAAGCGCGCCTGGCGCCCCCCTCAGGCAGGGCTCGGGGGCTCTCACCTGGAGGGCCACCGACCTCGCCAAGGTCACGAGGGAGGTGCTGGGGCACCATGTGGAGGCGTGTTTCGAAGCACGCTTCCCTCGGAAGGAAGCCAGGGAAAGAAGGACAGACCAGCAGGAGTTTGTTAGCAAGGCCATTCAAGAACTACAGGAGTCAAGGATCATGAGAGGTTGCCGTCGCCCACCGGCTGTGGCTCCCCATCCAGGCGAGGATGGTGGGCTGCGCGTCTGCGTCGACGTACCAGGGCTCAATCAGATCGCCACAACGGAGCGCCTCTGGCCCTCACAAGTGGGGCGCTGCAGAGGACCACCCCACAGCTATGTTCGCATGCCTTATGGCCTGCCGAGCGTGGCTGCGGCGTACCAGCGCATCATGAGGAGCATCTTGGAGGCGCAAGAAGGCAGGCGTTCCGCAGCCCTGGCGGAGATGGAGGCTGCTCGCGAGGAGCCACCAGTGCCTCCGAAGCCTTCCGAGGCCCCTGGGCCTGGGGGCTCGTGAGGACCGGCTTCCGCAGCCCACCGAGTCTGCTGCACCAACGCCACTGCACCGACGATGTCTTCAGGTGACATCTTTCAAGTTTCATTCTCAGCTGGGAGCGCCCTCCCAGGGTTGCGTCATTCCCAGGCCGCGTGGGTCCGTCCCTGTGGCATGTATCCCTTTTTATCTTCTCAGTCGCTAGCTTGCTTTGCTGGGGGCGCCCCTCGGGCTGCATCATCCCCAGGCCACTCGGGCTAGGCCCAGTGGCATGTATCCCTTCCGCGTTTATTTCCAATTATGCATCATTACTCGATGCCGTCTGCGGCGCCCTTCTTCTTCATGTCGACCACTTGCACGTTAAAGGGGGGGTGACTGAGCATCGCGACTCAGGGCTCTTACTAGCTCTCCAGCCCTCACCCTCTGGCGTTGTCCATGGCATCGCGACCTGGCATACCAGCGACGGCTGAGACAAGCTCGAGGGCCGGGACCCGAGGACGTAGAGTGCCGACATCTAACCAGATTTTGCAGGAACACATCTCAAGATACGGCCCAGTGCCAGGCACAACCCGCCTAGAGGTAGGGCCTCGTGAGTCCCGCGCTGGCTCACGGGTGCCCAGATACACCTCACCTAGCTCTACCGTGCCAGCCACGTGTCAGGGCGGGGCTGTACACGCCCCGGGGGCTCCTCCCGGAGGGGAGCCCCCTCCCACGTACCAGTGGAAGCACCATGCTCCGCACTGGCTGACGACACTGCCGAGCAGCAGCTATGCCCGTACACATACGGAAGCGCTATGCTCCGCGCTGGTGATAAACAACTGAGGGTGGCCTCTGGGCCGCATTAACCTCAGGGAGCCCCGAGCTCAGTGGCTGGCCTCATCGCAACGCCTCCCCCTGGGAGCGCCACGCGAGGGGGCTGGGCACGGGGGCTACGACTGGGTCACGCCCAGCCGTACGCCCCAGCCAGGCCCCTCGGGCCTGGTTTGTCGCGCGTGTCTCCGATGGTGTTTGTTGAGTTGGCATAGATCAAGATTAGGATTTGTCACTCCGATTGTTGGAGAGGTATCTCTAGGCCCTCTCGGTAATGCACATCACTATAAGCCTTGAAAGCAATGTGACTAATGAGTTAGTTGCAGGATGATGCATTATGGAACGAGTAAAGAGACTTGTCGGTAACGAGATTGAACTAGGTATGAGATACCGACGATCGAATCTTGGGCAAGTAACATACCGATGACAAAGGGAACAATGTATGTTGTTATGCGGTTTAATCGATAAAGATCTTCATAGAATATGTGGGAGCCAATATGAGCATCCACTTTCCACTATTGGTTATTGACCGGAGATGAGTCTCGGTCATGTCTACATAGTTCTCAAACCCGTAGGGTCCACACGCTTAACGTTCGATGACGATCGATATTATGAGCTTATGTGTTTTGATGTACCGAAGGTTGTTCGGAGTCCCGGATGTGATCACGAACATGACGAGGAGTCTCGAAATGGTCGAGACATGAAGATTGATATATTGGAAGGTTATGTTTGACACCGGAAAGGTTTCAGATGAGTTCGGGCATTTTCTGGAGTACCGGGGGGTTACCGGAACCCCCCGGGGAGTTAATGGGCCTTAATGGGCCATGGTGGAAGAGAGGAGGCGGCGGCCAAGTGGGAGGCCCGCCCCCCAAGCCCAATCCGAATTGGGGGGGGGGGGTTCCTTCTCTCCCTCTCCCTCTCCCTCTTCCTTCTTCTCCTACTCCAACTAGGGAAGGGGGGAAACCTACTCCTACTAGGAGTAGGAATCCCCCCTTGGGCGCACCCCATGAGGCCGGCCCTCCCCCTCCTCCACTCCTTTATATACGGGGGAGGGGCACCCCATAGACACACAAGTTTATTGTTTAGCCGTGTGCGGTGCCCCCCTCCACAGATTTCCACCTCGGTCATATCGTTGTAGTGCTTAGGCGAAGCCCTGCGTTGGTAACTTCGTCATCACCATCATCACGTCGTCGTGCTGATGAAACTCTCCCTTGGCCTTAGCTGGATCAAGAGTTCAAGGGACGTCACCGAGCTGAACGTGTGCAGATCGCGGAGGTGTCGTGCATTCGGTACTTGATCGGTTGGATCACGAAGACGTTCGACTACATCAACCGCGTTACCTAACGCTTCCGCTTTCGGTCTATGAGGGTACACTCTCCCCGCTCGTTGCTATGCATCTCCTAGATAGATCTTGCGTGATCGTAGGAAAATTTTGAAATACTGCGTTCCCCAACAGTTTGTTGGAAAGCTAGCGACAAGGGCTAACACAATCTTGATAGAAATAACAATAAGAAGCAAATTAGAAAAGGCCCATAAGAAAATGGTGAGAACCCTTCCTCGAATAAGACCGGTAAAACCTCCAACACCGAAAACGCAATGGAAGAAGCATGTGAACTACGTTTTCGATGAACTCTAGTTTGTCAAGAAGATGACCATAAGCTCCAAATCTCACTAGGAGAAAACCAAACAAGAACCAAGAAATATGATGCAAGCATGCAATGGTTTGAGCTCTCTACGAACGATACGATCAAGCTACTCACTTGAGAGCCCTCCTTGATAGTACGACAATCGATCCTATAATCCGGACTCCAAACTACCACCATGAGACCGGTAAAATAGATAACCTATCAAGGCCAAACCTTTGCCTTGCACATAGTCCACTTGAGCTAGATGATGACGATCTTGACTCCCTCAAGTTGGACCACCTTTCTTGATTGTGTTGACTCAATGAAGACTAGATGTTTGCTCCCCCATACTCTACTATGGCTTAGACTCTCTTTGGCACATCTTCTCAAGTCCATTAACACCACAATGGACGGCAAGCTTCAAGGATGATCTCCTCGTGATGCTCCACTTGAACTTGCACACTGCAATCTAACCCCACAAAGAACTCTCACGAATACCATGGGTTAGTACACAAAGTGTCATGAACAATGCTTACCATACCATTTGGATGTTGACCAACTTGATTCACTCTTAACTTAGTCTTGATCAACCTTGAATCTTTCCAACTCTCTTCATTTGGATGATGTCTTGAAGGTAGACATGAATGATCACACACTCTTCTTCTTCAATACATGCTTTCAATAAGCTCAACACTCACATGACCAATCTTTGGATAATTCCTTAATATCACCTTGGTCAACTCATAAACTCCTTTAAACCAACACATGGACTTCAAGAAAAGCCTATGGACAAATCCTTGTAATATAACTCAATGCAACCATTAGTCCACAGAGAATGTCATCAATTGGCAGAACCACACATGGGGGCACCCATGTCCTTTCAAATGTTTCACCTTTCTGGACGAAACTATATCCATTGCCTCTTCTCGATTTCAATTTTTTTCCTAGTGTCAACATAGAACAACAGGAGTGTTCTGTCAATTTTTGGGATTTTTCGGGGTTCGTTTGGACATTTTTATGCATTAATTGAGTTTTCAATGCATTTATGTGCATAATTCAAATTTGAACTACATGCACATGCTCTAATGCATATAAATTGTTAAAACTCAAATCCGTGTCCTTGGTTGCATGCTTAGGTCCCATGCAAGAAATGGGAATGAATGTCAAACACCCTGCCACCGTCACTCGGCCACAAAGATTGAGATACCTAGTTTTTAAATTCTAGTAAATCCAAAACTCATCTGAAATTCATGAAACTTGGCATGCTATCCTGGAGCGGCATCAACATGTCGTGGTAAACTTTTTGTCCCATTTGGGGTAGGTTTGGGTATATGCTTCTCACAAACCAGAGCTTCTCACAACGAGCACGATGATTTCAGTAGGGAACGACCCACCTTTGGGGACGAAATGATATCCATTGCCTCTTATTGCATTCAAAAAATTTCTCGTGTCAACATAGAACAACAAGAGTGTTGTGTCAATTTTTGTGATTTTTTGGGGGTCGTTTGGACATTTTTATGCATTAATTGAGTTTTCAGTGCATTCATGTGCATAATTCAAATTTGAACTACATGCACATGCTCTAATGCATATAAATTGGTTGAAAATTCAAATCTGTGTCCTTGGTTGCATGCTTAGGTCCCATGCAAGAAATGGGAATGAATGTCAAACAACCTGCCACCGTCACTCACCGCAAACATTGAGATACCTGGATTTTAAATTCTAGTAAATCCAAAGATCGTCTGAAATTCATGAAACTTGGCATGCTATCCTGGAGCGGCATCAACATGCCGTGGTAAACTTTTTGTCCCATTTGGGGTAGGTTTGGGTATATGCTTCTCACAAACCAGAGCTTCTCACAACGAGCACGATGATTTCAGTAGGGAACGACCCACCTTTGGGGACGAAATGATATCCATTGCCTCTTATTGTATTCAAAAAATTTCTCGTGTCAACATAGAACAACAGGAGTGTTGTGTCAATTTTTGTGATTTTTTGGGGGTCGTTTGGACATTTTTATGCATTAATTGAGTTTTCAGTGCATTCATGTGCATAATTCAAATTTGAACTACATGCACATGCTCTAATGCATATAAATTGGTTGAAAATTCAAATCTGTGTCCTTGGTTGCATGCTTAGGTCCCATGCAAGAAATGGGAATGAATGTCAAACAACCTGCCACCGTCACTCACCGCAAACATTGAGATACCTGGATTTTAAATTCTAGTAAATCCAAAGCTCGTCTGAAATTCATGAAACTTGGCATGCTGTCATGGAGCGGCATCAACATGCCGTGGTAAATGTTTTTGTCCCATTTGGGGCAGGTTTGGGGATATGCTTCTCACAAACCAAAGCTTCTCACAACAAGCCTGATGGTTTCGGTAGGGAACGTTTCACCTTTCTGGACAAAACAATATCCATTGCCTCTTCTTGATTTTCAATGTTTTTCCTAGTGTCAACATAGAACAACAGGAGTCTTGTGTCAATTTTTGGGATTTTTGGGGTCCGTTTGGACATTTTTATGCAACAATTGAGTTTTCAATGCATTTATGTGCATAATTCAAATTTGAACTACATGCACATGCTCTAATGCATATAACTTGGTTGAAAATTCAAATATGTGTCCTTGGTTGCATGCTTAGGTCCCATGCAAGAAATGGGAATGAATGTCAAACACCCTGCCACCGTCACTCTGCCGCAAACTTTGAGATACCTTGTTTTTAAATTCTAGTAAATCCAAATCTCGTCTGAAATTCATGAAACTTGGCATACTATCATGGAGCGGCATCAACATGTCGTGGTAAATTTTTTGTCCCATTTGGGGCAGGTTTGGGTATATGCTTCTCACAAACCAGCGCTTCTCACAACAAGCATGATGGTTTCGGTAGGTAACGTCCCACCTTTGGCGACGAAACGATATCCATTGCCTCTTAGTGCTTTGAATTTTTTTCTCGTGTCAACGTTGTACAACATGAGTGTTGTGTCATTTTTCGTGATTTTTCGGGGTTCGTTTGGACATTTTTATGCATTAACTGAGTTTTCAATGCATTCATGTGCATAATTAAAATTTGAACTACATGCACATGCTCTAATGCATATAAATTGGTTGAAAATTCAAATCCGTGTTCTTGGTTGTATGCTTAGGTCCCATGCAAGAAATGGGAATGAATGTCAAACACCTTGCCACCGTCACTCGGCAGCAAACATTGAGATACCTGGTTTTTAAATTCTAGTAAATCCAAAACTCGTCTGAAATTCATGAAACTTGGCATGCTATCATGGAGCGGCATCAACATGCCATGGTAAATTTTTTGTCCCATTTGGAGCAGGTTTGGGTATATGCTTCTCACAAACCAAAGCTTCTCACAACAAGCATGATGGTTTTGGTAGGGAACGTCCCACCTTTGGGGACGAAATGATATCCATATCCTCTTATTGCTTTCAAAAATTTTCTCGTGTCAACATAGAACAACAGGAGTGTTGTGTCAATTGTTGTGATTTTTCGGGGTTCGTTTGGACATTTTTATGCATTAACTGAGTTTTCAATGCATTTATATGCATAGTTCAAATTTGAACTACATGCACATGCTCCAGTGCATATAAATTGGTTGAAAATCAAATATGTGTCCTTGGGTGCATGCTTAGGTCCCATGCAAGAAATGGGAATGAACTCCAAACAACAGGGCACCGTTGATTGCCCACAAAACGTTGAGATACTTTGTTTTTAAATTCTAGTAAATCCAAAACTCGTCTAAAATTCATGAAACATGACATGCTATCATGGAATGGCACCCCGACATGTTGTGGTACTTTTCATGTCCATTTTGAGAGAAGGCACACTCGAATAACAGCAAACAAAGGCATTTTGAAAAAATAGCTGCCACTTTAATATCTCAAACGTTTGTATAATTCAAACCGTGTGCGTTTTGTTAACCATTCACGTGACGCCACATGTCTTGGTTTTAATGGCTATAGGAGGTGTCGTGCAGACAGCTGCTTGACCTTGACTGAACGGGAGGCGTGCAAGCACAGTTCGGTGCGCAGGCTGACCGAGAGGCGTGCAAGCTGTCCTCCAATGCGCAGGCTCACCCGGAAGCGTGCGAGCTATACGCTGCGCAGGCTCACTGGGAAGCGAGCCCTTTGACTTCCATGGCCGCCCGCCTTCCTCTCCATTAATGGCGCCCGAGCTGCTGCTTAATACAGGCGGCCTTACTATTCACCTCCCATTCCCCTCCCTCCCGCAGAGCTCCACCAACGCCATCGCGTAGAAGGATCATCTGCCACTAGTCTTCAAGTTTGGTGAAGTCGACTCCGAGCCAGAGGAGGTAGAAAATAAGGAGGAATAGGTCCTCATGGACATGGTCAAGGACGAGATGGCTGCGGCGGTTGCTTCCCCCGCTCCCGTCCCAACTCCCATCCCCGCGCCCGCGCCAGCGACCATCCCTGTAGCACTGATGGGCTGGTCGCCGAGCACTATCGCAGAGCTGGAAGCCGCGGGCGTCAACGAGGTCTCCACGGACCCACGCGAGCTCGTGTACATGCCAACGCCAGCGCCCGTGCCCGCCCCTCCACCCACCGCGGCGCCGGTCCCCGTGCGTTTGGCTGCACCCGCCGCGCCCGTGCACGTGCGCATGCCCCCCTCAGCGGCATGGGCCGCTGCCGTCGATTGCTACCTCTCAGCGCCGCCAGCTGCCGTCTTCTCGCGCCCCGCCCGTCGATCGTGCAATGACATGATGTTTGACTTACAAGTGAAGAACATTATGTGCTGCATTGAAGACTTCAACAACGGCGTCCCGGAGGACGACAACAATGGCGCGGCACGCCGCCTCCGTCAGAAATAGTTTTTTTTTCTTTGGTTCAATACTGTATCTCGATCATATGAATATAAATTCGCAGTATGACTGAATAAAAGATATGGTTTGAGCGAACTTGCATTTTTCTCTCTTAATGTACAGACTTATCAAACGATTTTCTTTTGAAAAAAAACATCAATGATATTTAAATATAAAACACTCATTGCAAACGTTTTAGTTAGAACACCCGTATGCAAACCGACATCTTCCCCAGGAAGCCAAGGGAAAATGTGCTGAGCAGGATTTGTGCAGCACTTGATCGCAAACGTTTTAGATAGAACACCCGTATGCAAAGTGAGAGCAGAATTTGTGCATCTCTTCAACGCAAACGGTTCTTTTGGATGACCCGTGTGCAACCACTTACAAACAATTTGGTAAGATTTGCATCTGTCATATTGGGTATATTGCCATTCGTAAACTACAAAGATTGACATCTGTTGATCTAGTAACATTGCCATTTGTTAACCTTGTAACACTGCGATTTGTCAAAATACGAAGCTAAAAATCACTAGCAGTATCTAATGTTTGCAACTAAAATTCAGTAATTAAGCATAGATTTCATTCATAGATTAAGCAGTCGTTCTTAATTTATACAAACAGTTCAACTCGACAGCTGAACCGACCAAACTTTTCCCCAATTGTTGCCAACCACGTACTGAAATAGCTAGTTCAACTATATATACTAGCTAATTTTAAGTACGTTGTACAGTTCCACCACATCTATAGTCAGATGAACTGAACAAAATAGCCCCTAAATACTAATACTACTATACGGAGGGGCTTTGTACTACTTCCGGCTGCCTCTCCTCTGCCAAGTGCGCTCAGTAAGAGGCAGAGGAGGAGGAGCCTATCGATGAGCTGGGCAACCGCAATACGGTGCCTGCCGCTGCTGCAGCTTCAGCGACGCTCACCTCAAACGCCCTCTGCCACTCTAGACGACCCCTCTCGAAGCGGTGGTTCTCCTCGTAGATCTCTTGATTCCTCGCCTCTGAGGCAACGTGTGCCGCGGCCACAGCGGCGGTAAGGCTCTTTGCATGGTTGATGAGGCACTCCTCCTCCTCCCGCAGGAACTCAGTGTAGCACGCAAGGTCGCTGACACACATGCGGGCATCCACCTCCACCTCCCGCCTTCGGGCTGTGGTGGCGGAGCAGGTGATGACCCCGACGGTCGACGGTGGGCTGGAGACTACGGTGGCCGACGATGGGGTGGCAGCCACGACAACCACCTCCCGCCTTTGGGCCACAATGGCGGAGCGGGTGATGGCCACAGTGGCCGGCAGTGGGGTGGCGGCCACGACGGCCACCTCCCGCCTTCGGGCCGCAGCGGCGGAGCGGGCGATGGCCCTGGCTTTCGACGGTGGTGTGGCGGCAACGACGGCCGGCAACAGCTGCCGACGGGTAGTGGCGGCGGAGCGTGTGGTGGGTGTTTCGCGCACACCCCATAGGGACGCTGTCACAGCCCCAGTTCAGGCCTTGCCTGCCTTTGCATTAGCCTCCATGCATCATGTTTAAATTTTATGAAACTTTGAAATGGGGGGTGACAAACCCTAGCAGCAAATGAAATTCAACTAGGGTCCAAATAAAATCTTTTTCAATGAACCTGAAATGCCCTTCTAAAATGTTCATCATCTTTGCCTTGGTCTAGAACCTCTGACAAAAATGGTGCACACTTTTCTAGGACAAGATAGGGTCACTGAATTAAATCATATAGTATTTGCATTTGGGCATTTAAATGCTATAAAATACTTTAAATGTCCAAATAATCATAAACTGAAATGTTTACTGTTGGATATATTCCAAATAGTGGCTTTAAGAAGTTTCATGATTTTTGAGTTAGTTTTAGTATTTTTAATAAAGCCCTGAAACTACAGAAGAAATAGAAAAACAGAAAAGAATTAGAAAAAGAGAGAGAGAGAGAAAGGAAAGCTAACCTGGGCTTACCTCACCCGGCATGCTCCTATAGCAGAGGCCCAGCCCACCAGGCGCCGTCGTCCTCCTGGCGCCAGTCGACTAGGCGTGTGGCCGACGCGCGCGCAAGCAAGGAGCGCCACGCCATCAGGGCGCCTGCCTGCCTCCTCCTGCCAGTGCGACGCCACAGATCTTCTCCTTGGTGCCGTCCCGATCGAGTCGGCCCTCTCTTTCCCTCCCCTGCTCTCTCCTCCCCCCTGACGCCATGGCTGACCACGCCCACCGTGCTCCCCTCGCTCTGCCGCTGATCTCAGAAGCACCGCCGTGTCTCCCTCGTCCTCTCCGACGGCTCATGCTGTTAGAATAAATTCGAGGCATGCCGTCGATCATCCGAGGACCAAGCAATCACACGAGCACGACACCGAGATTTGTTAATGAGGTTCGCCGATATGGCTACATCCCCGGGGCTTGACTACGGGCGCTCCTCCCCGTGACACCGTCACAATACCGCACCCGGTCGCCCTGGCCACCGGCACATGCCGCCGGCTTCCCCTGCGTTCCGGTGCTATTATGTTGGCATAGGTTACATCCTCGCTATATAAGAGAGGCCTAGGATACAAGTGTCCTACTAGGACACGACTCCATATCCTATCTAAACACAATACAACTACAAGTCCAACTGTAACCTACCTTGTACACAATATTCGACACAACTCCAACAAACTCTACCTTGGCGAATATTCTCCACCACCTTGAATTCGTCAATGCGTCAAACTTCCATGTACATTGGACTTGAGCTTATCCCATGAGAACCGTTGCTACTCCTAAGACTCTATATGACTCCACCTGCAACTTGTAGTTCCTTCTTTTATTGACCACGGTCAACACTCGAGCAAAATTAAGTTCCTTGTTACTCTAGTTTGTGCTCCCAACTTCCAGAGTATCAGTCCAACACCATCACACACCGATCACTGACCTGCATGAAAGTAAAGAACTCACATATTGGGTGTCACACATAGGAATTACCTTAACTCAACATCACCGCTCCTTTATTGACTGTCTGTCTGAAACTGGAAGGAATTTCACAGTTGCTTGTAGTCATCCCGAGTCAAATTCGCAGTTGTCTCACCACATGTATGACCACCAGAGCCCTGGCCCGTCTCCATGTCCCGTGCGCACCGCACACCTCGTTGCTATTACCACGCCGAGCCTCCGCTGTCCTGGTCCTGTCTCAAGGGTCGCGAACCCACACCACTCAACCCCCACTACAGAGTACCACCGATCATCACCGACCGATGACGAGTTTCATGCTTCCATCAGACCACTGGGCTCCAGTCAGAATTATGTGTCTCTCGCTTTTTTCCCACTGAATAGGCTCTGATTCTCTGGATCCTTACACCGTAGCCCCTCAATCCAGCTCCACCTTCAACATGACTCCATGGTAGATGATCAGTCCACCCTTGCGCCCCGTCGACTTCAAGCTCACATGCGTACGCCATCTTGAATCAACCCCGCGCCATAGTCTTGTCAAAGCCACACAAGCCCTCGGGGCCTGTGCCACGTGTTTCCACGCCCCAGAAGTCAGTCACCATCAGCATCACGCTCCTATGTCGTCGTCACCGATCCCACCACCGTCTTCTATACCAACCGACTTACGTCGATCCGTCAGACTGTCCAGTCCGACCCAGCCGAACTTGTACGGCTGCATGACACGCTCGAGGCTTCTAGATCATCTTCCGTGAATTTCCATCCATCACATGATAATTCCATATTAGCTGACATGACTTCCTGCAACGCCTTCAAGCATCCTTGCTGCGCCAACAATTTTTTCACCCGTGTCTGCCATAACCCAAGGTTTTTAGTTCCGTTGAACCTCTCCACCTCAAACCAGGTATCCGTTGACGCCATGGTTCTTCGTACGGTTGACCTTGTGAAAAATACATGAGCAATCTCCCTTCACGTGATAGCTACACTTCTAACACCTGATGCTAGCTTTGCTTTGTCCTGCCTCTTTCCGATGGATGCACATAGACGTTGGATATCCTCCGACTTGATCTGCTGCTGCCTTTCTGTGTGACATGAGGACTCGGTCCTCTCCTTCTTCTTTTTTTGTCTCAGACAAATCTCGTACGCAGTACGCAATACACAGCTTGTACGCCTCCCGGCTCACCGCCAGTCGCCGGACTCCGCGTCCGCGTACACGCGTATACCCGAGCAGCCCAATGCTACACGGCTGCACACGCCTCCGGTCGGATCCTATCCTGCTCCAACGCCTCACATGGCCAGCCTGCCACGGTTGTATGCTCGCCCGTCGAAACATTGATCGATCGCTCCACATCCTACCTGCCGCTTGCACGTGTCTGATAGCCGAACGCTTGCCTGACCAATCCCTAGGATCCATTGGCGCACGTCAAGCCTTGTGTGCGCACGATCCGCTGATTTGCTTTTTTCTAATCTCGCCGAAAACCACGCCACAGCGGCTGCATCTCAAACTCGATACTTCCTCTAGATCAACGAATCCGCAGCCTTCTAGCAACCTAGCTCATGATACCACTTGTTAGAATAAATTCGAGGCATACCATCGATCATTCGAGGACCAAGCAATCACACGAGCACGACACCGAGATTTGTTAATGAGGTTCACCGATATGGCCACATTCCCGGGCCTTGACTACGGGTGCTCCTCCCCGTGACACCGTCACAATACCGCACCCAGTCGCCCTGGCCACCGACACATGCCACCGGCTTCCCCTGCGTTCCAGTGCAATTATGTTGGCATAGGTTACATCCTCGCTATATAACAGAGGCCTAGGATACAAGTGTCCTACTAGGACACGACTCCATATCCTATCTAAACACAATACAACTACAAGTCCAACTGTAACCTACCTTGTACACAATATTCGACACAACTCCAACACACGCGACCGGAAGATCCCCGACGCGTCCTCCCCGACCCCTTCTTCCTCCTTCGGCTAGGAGATCACCGGTGACCCCACGCCGTTCCCAGCCCCTCCCCGAGCTCGCCGAGACCGGCGCTGCAACCGCGGTGAGCTCTGGCACCAATTCCCCCTTACCCCGTGGTTTATCTCTCGCCGTAGACGTCG
This sequence comes from Aegilops umbellulata, assembly GCA_032464435.1. Lineage (NCBI taxonomy): Eukaryota > Viridiplantae > Streptophyta > Magnoliopsida > Poales > Poaceae > Aegilops > Aegilops umbellulata. The sequence continues at coordinate 353,716,587 of CP136055.1, forward strand.
TCCCCTTGAGCTCCAAAGCTCGCCGCTACCGTACCTTGTCGCCACCGTGGTCAGAACCGCTGCAGCTCGAAGCCGAGCACGCCACTACGGCCAGCGTTCTTCCAGGATGCCAGAGAGCCCCTTTGACCAGCTGCTCGAGCTCTACAGCCCCGCCCCGCTCAACGCCGTAGCTCCGGCCGCCGCCCAAGTGGTCGCCACCGTTGACCCCCGCCCCCTGCGCCTAGCTGCGTACACCCCTAGATGCGGGCAAGCGAGAGCTCCCTCCTGGTGCCCTCAGCGCACCCAGTCGCGGCCCCTAGCGCCACCCCGGCGAGCTGCCGCCGCACTGGATGGTCGTCAGCGGCCTAACCCCGGCCGTGCCGATGTGGCACCATCAGTAGTGGCTAAAGACGCCACTAACTAACCCCCTAGGTCGTTGGTAGCCTAACCCCGGCCGTGCCGACGTGGCACCATCATTAGTGGCTAAAGACGCCACTAACTAACCCCCTAGCTCACTGACACAAGGGCCCCACGCCCTAACTAACCATAGTTTATTTCTGCTTAGATTAGTTTATAACCAAGCAGGACCCACCCGTCAGAGTTGACTGTGCTGACGTGGCCGCTGACCCGACCCCACCTGCCTGTGACTACGTAGCACTTGGTCACTGACTAGTGGGCCCCACTGGTCAGGTTTGACCTGGACGCCTCCTGTTGACTTGCTGATGTCAAACCGACATCATGCTGATGCAGTAAAGCCTTTTCTGGAATTTAAATAAATCTAAATGATTTATTTATTTTCAGAAAATACCCTAAACTTCTAAAAATCATAGAAATTAATCTATAAATCAGATTGAAAAGATTTATATATGAAAAGTTATCAGAAAAATCCAATCTATCCATCTGTACCATTTTCATGCATGTTAGAACAACTTATGGCTGATGTTCAGGACAAATCATATAAAGGGCATTTAAACCTTCACATATGGAGTTTGAAATTGAAACTAGGGTTCAAACCAACTTCATTTAACTTGTTGCTAGTTGCATTAGCTCAATCAACAACATATTCCCTGTCACATTCATGCATCATATTGTTGCATTGCATTGATTGTGTTCTCTCTTGTTTGCCGATGTTTGTCCCCTCTCGATAGACGTGCTTCCGATGATGAGTTCAATGACACCGATGAAGAGCTATAATATCTTCAGAAGTGCCAGGTAAGCAAAACCCCCTTGTTCATTCCGATACAATCCCACTCTCTCACTTCTTCTCTCTTTTACTACATTAGGACAACAACGTTACAACTGTTACATGCTGCGGTAGCTGAACCCCTTTTCTTCTGCATGACCTGTCATTGCCATAGTAAATAGATGAAACCCACTAGACTGAGTAGGAGTTGTTTGAGCCCTGTTGTGCCTATTCATTCATGTTTGTTTGTCATGCCTGCTACTGCTTAGAGTTGAGTCAGATCTAATTCATCGGGGATGAATTGGAATGGTGATGAACATGTCCTACTGTGTGTGAGCTAAGTGTGTGAACATGATTTGGTAAAGGTGGCGGTGAGAGGCATGTAGGAGTACATGGTGGGTTGTCCCATTGAAGCCGTCCTCAGAACCTGAGTTCTGTGTTTGTGATCGATGAAACAGCTACTACCATGCATTGGGCCCTAAAATATGACCCCGCTCGACTTCTTAACCACCCTAGTCCTCTGTCCAGGAGTTGCAAGTAGTTTCTGATGTTTGTAGTACGCTGGAGGCCGTGCGCAGCGCTGACCCAAGGGGTGGGCTGTGATGCGGTAGTCACGTGGCCGGGTATGCCGGGCGCCCGTTTGGTGTCGCGGAACCCTGTACACATCGTTCGGGGCCGTATGTGGAAACCTCGGCCGGACTCCCTGCGGATGGAACCTGGATAGGCGATAAACCTAGACTAGAGACTTGAGTGTTTAGGTAGGTCGTGGTCTACACCCACGTCGGCTTTTGCTTGAAGTCTGCCGAGGACATGTCGTGTGCAGACGCTAAGTGGTGGAAACATGTATGAAGAAGTACACCCTTGCAGGGTTAACATCATCTATTCGAATAGCCGTGTCCGCGGTAAAGGACTTCTGGGTTGCCTATAACAGTTCATAGATAACTTGAAGTGGATACTCTAAAACTCACAAGATAAGCGTGAGTGCTATGGATGGCCTTCTCGTAGGGAGACGGGAGCGGATCCATATTGGTGTATTGATTGGTGAATTTGTGGACTCGTGTGCGCCACCTCAAAAGACTTACTTGCAGTCGTAGTCTTGGATAGCCACCGTGTCAAAGCTGGCTTGCTGCAGTTAAACTCCACCACCCCTTTGTTGATACTGATGCATATGTAGCTAGTTCTGATGTAAGTCTTGCTGGGTACATTTGTACTCACGTTTGCTTATTTTATGTTTTGTAGAGAGACTTCAGTCTCGCTAGTAGTTCTGCGTGGACTTCGATGTTTAGCTTGTTACCTCAGCTACGATCTTGTACCCTTGGGAGGGTCTTGTAGATAGTCAGGCTTCTCAGCCTTTTTCATTTGTAGTTGTGTGTACTCAGACATGTTTATGCTTCCGCTTGATGCTTGTATGCTTTGTATGCTGGGTCATCAGACCCATGTTTGTAATATCTGGCTCTTCGGAGCCTAATGAATAAATACTTTGAGTTGTAGAGTTTTGTTGTGATGCTATGTTGTATTTACACATATCGGGCATATTGTGTGTATGATTGAAATGTTTGGTATGTGTGGGATCTGACAACCTAGTTGTTTATCCTTGGTAGCCTCTCTTATGGGGAAATGTAGTCTAGTGCTTCCACTGAGCCATGGTAGTCTGCTACAGCCCGGTTTACCGGAGTCCTGCTAGCCAAGTTACTACTGCTCCGGAACACTTAGACTGGCCGACATGTGATCCACTTCGTTCCTGTGTCTGTCCCTTCGGGGAAATGTCACACGGTGACTTCCGGAGTCTTGCTAGCCTGCTACAGCCCGGGTTCCCGGAGTCCTCTTAGCCCAGTTTCTACAGCCCGGATTCACACGCTAATGACCGACACGTTCGATGCTGGTTCATGTATGCTTGTCCCCGTAAGTTAGCGCCACTTTGGGTTCACGACTAGTCATGTCAGCCCGGGTTCTTTGTGATATGGATGCTAGCGACGCTATCATATACGTGAGCCAAAAGGCGCAAACGGTCCCGGGCCAGGTAAGGTGGCACCCGTGGGAATACCGTGCGTGAGGTCGCAAAGTGATATGATGTGCTACATGCTAGATCAGTGTGACTTAGGATAGGGCTCCTGACAGACGCCACGCGCACTACACTACATCGGTGACTACGTCGCCGCTGCGGTGTAGCCTACCAGCTGGAGCTGTCCTCTGATGACGGTGGAGCGGCTGAGAGACGACGACAGACCGGCGCCATTGGCGATTGTGGGAGAAGCAGACGAGATAAGCTATAGGGAGGAAGGGGAAAATGCGACGCGGGACTCGCCGGCCATGAGGGTTTATATAGCAGGTTGGTAAGCATTGGGATTTTGGGGGATTTCACCGAGTCGGGTGGGAAGCTTGCGCGGGAACCTGCGAGGTTGCGCGGGAATAGGCTCACTGATGATTCATTGGCATGACCGTTTGGCCAAAAGAACGCCTCCCCCCCCCCCCCCCCGCGCTGCGCAAGCTTGCGTTGTAAGCCGTCTGCGGCAACGGGGTGACAAGACGTGCGAGAGGAGGACGAAAGGCCACATACACATACGATTAATAAAAAAACGTTTGCGATTTAATTACCTACTATATCCCCGTCCTGGTTTATAAGTATGATTTATCTAATAAAATACGAATGCCTGTCGCCAAAGATTATATAGTTGGATTCGTATTTGAACATAGTTTCCAATTATATAATTTTTATAACATGCATTAAAATTTTGTTGGTTAAATTTGAGGGCAAAGTATGGCACAGAATATAAAGGGCACTACAGACTAGACAGAGGTAGTAGCACACTACCGCTCTCTACGCAGCGACGCAACTGTCGGCCGGCCTGTAGGTGACCATTTCCTGCGTGTTCAGCTGCTCTATGCGTGTTGTTGCTTGTGGTTCAGGAGGCTGCGGCGCGCTCTGCTCGCGTCCCGCCGCGCGCGCTCTGCTCTCGCGTCCCTCTGGGTGCTCTTCCCTCATCCCTCCACGCCCGCTGCCAGTGTTTGGGGCCGGCGCACGATCATGCTCGTTTGTGTGCATGCGGTTGCGCCAGGCGCGGCGCGACAATGCAGGTTACCCGCTGCAAAAACTGCCATGCGGACGCGCAGAGAATCCAGGACGCCCGACCCCCATTTATTTCTGCAGCCATTTACCTTCATCTCTCGCGTCACACGACACAATAAGCGCACCCACGACAACACATACAGACAGGACATCCAGCGGTTCCAATGGCGCTCCCTGTGGCTCCAATGGCATTCACAACGGTCGCCGCCGCCGCCGACGGGCAGTTCACTGCGCATCACGTAGTGGACACCCATGTGAGGGGGAAGGCCCTCTCGGTGGTGTACATGAACGATCCGGTCTCGGTGGAGAACTCCATCCAAACTATGGAGCAGTTCCTTGCCGAGGACAAGTAACAAGTGGTCGGCTTCGACCTCGAGTACAACATCGGTCGTGCCGGGCACGGTCAGAAGGTTTCCTTCGCCCAGTTGTGCGTGCGACATGACGTCTTCGTCTACCACTACCATCTTGCCACAAGGCCCTGGCGAGCGTTTCTCCAGGTTTATCAACAGCTCCGACTACAGTTTCGCTACGGTGGACACAACCAACGATCTAAAAGCGCTCAAGGTTTCGGTTTTGAAATGCCCGAATCTTGTCAACATCCAGCACCACTACAAGATCAGGGGCAGTGACAAAAATAAACTAAACTCCCTGGTTGACCTCGCCTCGACCATCATCGACCCCTACTACATGAAGATGAAGAATGAGAGCAAGAAGGACAAGAACGCCTAGCACAGTGTGTGGCATGAGAGACTAGATGAACAACATGTCAAGTACGCAGCCAAGGACGCGTACAAAAGCTACGAGGTGTACAGGCGGATCGTTGACATGAGGAAGTGTCTTCTTCCTACCCCAGACGAGGGATCGAGCCACAAAGCAGTGGCGGGTGTTGGTGTCAAAACCGGCGGATCTTGGGTAGGGGGTCCCGAACTGTGCGTCTAGGGTCGATGGTAACAGGAGATGGGGGACACGATGTTTACCCAGGTTCGGGCCCTCTCTAGGGAGGTAATACCCTACTTCCTGCTTGATTGATCTTGATGAATTTGAATGTTACAAGAGTTGATCTACCACGAGATCGTAATGGCTAAACCCTAGAAGTCTTGCTTGTATGACTATGGTCATGAATATATCCTTTCCGAACTAACCCCTCTGGTTTATATAGACACCGGGGGGATCTAGGTGAGGGAGTCCTGGATGAGGGGGTACTCGGATAGCCGGACTACATACTTTGGTCGGACTGTTGGACTATGAAGGTACAAGATTGAAGACTTCGTCCCGTGTCCGGGTGGCACTCTCCTTTGCGTGGAAGGCAAGCTTGGCAATTCAGATATGTAGATATCCTCCATTGTAACTGACTCTGTGTAACCCTAGCCCCCTCCGGTGTCTATTTAAACCGGAGGGTTTAGTCCGTAGGACAAGAACAATCATAATCATGGGCTAGCTCCTAGGGTTTAGCCTCTACAATCTCGTGGTAGATCAACTCTTGTAATACTCATATCATCAAGATCAATCAAGCAGGAAGTAGGTTATTACCTCCATTGAGAGGGCCCGAACCTGGGTAAACATTATGTCCCCCGCCTCCTATTACTATCCTCCTTAGATGCACAGTTCGGGACCCCCTACCCGAGATCCGCCGGTTTTGACACCGACATTGGTGCTTTCATTGAGAGTTCCACTGTGCCGTCACGATAAGGCTTGATGGCTCGTCTTGTTGTCAAGAACAACATTACCTCTGGGGGAGCCATGGCTGTAGGCCAAACTCTCCGACTAGGCGGCTTCGTCATGACCGCCCATTTGGCCGTCGCACCGACGATGACTTCTCGGGTCATCCAAAACAGCCTCCACGTCGGCTCGGGATTCGCCGAGCAGATGGATCCAATGGAGCTCTCTTCCTTGAACGAGCTCTTGGATTGCATCGCCGCTCTAGGAGTCGCTACGGACTATGATCGGATCGGGCTTAAACCCGACCAAAGGGAGATTAACTCTCTGCCGGTCACCCATCAAATAGCGGTGGTGGAGGAGCAATGAAGCAATTCTTCCTCTATTTTGAGGACAAACTATGTCCGGATTTTCGAGCTCTCCGAGCCGGATACCCGTCTACGGGAGGACATGGCCCAAGCTTCGAACCTAGAATCAGACAGCGGGTCAAAACTATTGGGCAACATCCCGGAGCCCGAACTGCCGAGCTTGGAAACTCCTCTGCCCCTGTGTCTCAGATCGGGTCAGGGTTTGGACCTAAATCTACCCACCCACCCAGACATAAGTGATCTTTCCCACATTAGACAAGAGCCCCAAGAGACAGTACATCACTATTGGGCCAGATTCCTACTTGTAACGAGCAAGGTCAAGGACTATCGCGAGGAAGACGCAATTTCATTCTTTTGCAAAAATTGCACGGACAAGGGAATCCTCAATGCTATAAGTCGCCGTGACATAGCACACTTCGCTGACTTGGCGGCCATAGTACAGAAGTACTGTGCGATGGAAAACGCTTGGAAAACCCAAACAAAATTCTGGGATCCTCCGGCTCTCACTAAACCCCCCGCCCGAACTAAAAGGGTGTACTCTCGTAAGTCACCTGATCCAATTACAAAGAAACCAAAGCCCACTACAGGGCGTGGAACTATATTGGAGGGATGGCTCAATGGGCCATGCAAAATTCACAGTACACCGGACACCATGCCAACACACAACCTTAGAGCATGTTGGATACTCCGGCAGGTGGCCAAGAGCGGCGAGGATCTCCTCATCAACAATACCACAGAGCACCATCTCGTGGAAAATAACAATACAATATTGACAGTCTTCGAGACCTTCGCCTCGAATAATAGGCGCAAGCGAGCACTCCGCAGCCTTGCCGAAGTCTGCCACGTTGCAACAATAAATCCATGGAATGACACGGCCATAACCTTCAATGCCAGTGACGAACCTCAATTCCGCACAGCCCGAGCACCAGCCGCTTTGGTCCTTAGTCCAATTGTGGACGGCTTCCGGCTTACTAAAGTGCTCATGGACGGTGGTAGCAGATTAAACCTCATCTATGAGGAGACTCTTAACAAAATGGAAATAGACAAGAGCGGCATTGAGCAAAGCAGCACGACCTTCAGAGGAACCATCCTAGTCGGGAGGCACGATGTGCGGGAAAAATCACACTAGATGTGGTATTCGGCACGCCGGAGAATTATAGGTCCGAAGAAATCACATTCCAAGTGGCCTCGTTCAGTAGCATTTACCACACCCTTTTAGGGTGGGAGGCATTCACGATGTTCCAAGCTATACCCCATTACGGGTACATGAAGCTCAAAATGCCTGGGCCCAATGGAATCATCACTCTAGCTAGTGATCTGGAAATAGCACTCCGCACTGAAAATAAAACCGCCGCACTGGCCCTCGAGGCGTTATCCGAAGCCCTTGCGGCCGAAGAACTAACTGTGCTGTGCTCCACGGTGGACAGGGACGACGTGATACTCGACAAAAAACCCAAGTCCACCTCTTTTAAACCAGCGGATGAAATAGTCAAATTCCAGGTCCATCCAACGGACCCTACAAAAACAGCATCCATCGGGGCACAACTGAACCCCACAACAGATGCCGCACTGCGGGAGTTCTTGCGCGAGAATTGGGACATCTTCGCCTGGCATCCTTCAGACATGCCAGGAATCCCACGCAGGCTGGCCGAGCATAGCCTAAACATTCTAAAGGGATACAAGCCGTTCAAGCAGACTCTTCGGCGTTCCTCGGAGCCTAAGCGACAAGCCATGGGAGAGGAGCTAGCCAAGTTACTCGAGGCCAGATTAATTAGAGAAATAAAACGTCCGGACTGGCTAGCAAACCTGGTAATGGTACCAAAGAAGGACAAATCCTGGCGCCTATGTGTCGATTTCAAGGACCTTAACAAGGCTTGCCCCAAGCATCCCTTCCCCCTCCCCCGCATCGATCAAATGATCGACGCTACCGCAGGACACAACTCATTGTGTTTCCTCGACGCATACTCCGGATACCATCAAATTAAGATGGCGGAGTCCGATCAAGCCGCAACGGCATTCATCACTCCATACGACCCCTTCTGTTTTAACACCATGCCTTTCGGGCTCAAAAACGTCGGCGCAACCTATCAACGCATGATTCAGACATGCCTGGAAACACAAATCGGCAAAACAGTGGAGGCATACGTAGATGATGTGGTCATTAAAACTAGACACGTCGAATCCTTAATAGACTACTTGAGGCTCACGTTCGACAATCTCTGAACATATGACATCAAGCTCAACCCGAAAAAAATGCGTTTTCAGAGTGCCCACCGGTAAGTGATAACCCACAAGTACAGGGGATCAATTGTAGCCTCTTTCAATAAGTAAGAGTGTCGAACCCAATGAGGAGCAAAAGGTAGAACAAATATTCCCTCAAGTTCTATCGACCATGATACAACTCTACGCACGCTCGACGTTTGGTTTACCTAGAACGAGTATGAAACTAGAAGTACTTTGTAGGTGTTTTTGGATAGGCTTGCAAGAATATAAAGAGAGCATAAATAAAAAATAGGGCTGTTTATATAAAGACACAATAAAGTAAATATAGCGAGTGTGGAAAAGTGGTGGTAGGAGTTACGAAATTGTCCCTAAGCAATTGACTACTTTACTAGACCGATAGCAAGTTTTTTGTGGGAGAGGCCACTGCTAGCATGTCATCCCTGACTTGGAATTCTATGCACTTATGATTGGAACTATTAGCAAGCATCCGCAACTACTAACGTTCATTAAGGTAAAACCCAACCATAGCATTAATATACATAGGTCCCCATTCAATCCCGTATGCATCAATTTCTATGCTAGGTTGAAGCTTATGTCACTCTTGCCCTCCAATACATAGTCCTATCAACATACAACTAACCCTATGGTGTGATCCATGCGCGCGCTCATATGATGGGCACCAAAGGATAGCAACATAACCACAAGAAAATTAAATCAATCATAGCAATTCATCAACCACCGATAGGACAAAGAAAATCTACTCAGACATCATAGGATGGCAACACATCATTGGATAATAATATGAAGCATAAAGCACCATGTTCAAGTAGAGGGTACATCGGGTTGCGGGAGAGTGGACCGTTGTATATAGAGGGGGGAAGGTGATGGATATGTTGGTGAAGATGGCGGAGGTGTTGGTATAGATCGCGGTGATGATGATGGCTCCCGGCGGTGTTCTGGCGCCACCGGAAGCGAGGGGGAGAGAGCCCCCTTCCTCTTCTTCCTTGACCTTCTCCCTAGATGGGAGAAGGGTTTCCCCTCTGGTCCATGGTCTCCATGGCGTGGGAGGGGCGAGAGCCCCTCCGAGATTGGATCTGTCTCTCTGTTTCTGCGTTCTGGTCTGCTGCCCTTTCACCATTTCGTGTATATATGGAGATCCGTAACTCCGATTGGGCTGAAACCTTCGCCGTGATTTTTTTACCAAAAATTAGCTTTCTTGCGGCCGAAGAAGGGCATCAACCGCCTTACGGGTGGACCACGAGGGTCAGGGGCGCGCCCCCTGCCTCGTGGCCACCTCGGGCACCGTCTCGCGTTGATTCTTCTTCCGGAATTTTCCAAATATTCCAAAAATAAGCTCCGTCCGTTTTTATCCCGTTTGGATTCCGTTTGATATGGATATTCTGCGAAACATAAAACATGCAACAGACAGGAACTGGCAGTGGGCACTGGATCAATATGTTAGTCCCAAAAATAGTATAAAAAGTTGCCAAAAAGTATATGAAAGTTGCATAATATTGGCATGGAATAATCAAAAATTATAGATACGACAGAGACGATCAGCATCCCCAAGCTTAATTCCTGCCCGTCCTCGAGTAGGTAAATGATAAAAAAGATAATTTTTGATGTGGAATGCAACCTAGCATAATCTTGATCATATGTCTAATCATGGCATGAATATTAAGACACGAGTGATTCATAGCAATAGTCTATCATTTGACATAAAAACAATAATACTTCAAGCATACTGAAAGTGCAACTATCCCTAGGTGGTTTTGGTAATTCATAACAACATATAGCTCATTGAGCTAATGCTATTCCAAGATGATTATTTCAGGAAAGCTCAATGATTGGCATGGCATGGATGGTGAAAGTGGAACCCTCAAAATGCTAAGGACAAAGGATTGGCTCAAGCTCAAAAGCTCAAGACTCTTCATTTTACATTTTCGTGATCCAAGATCACATTGAGTCCATAGGAAAAGCCAATACTATCAAGGAGGGATGAGGTGTTTCTTAATGAGCCCTTTGCTTCATGTGCTTAATGATATGCTCCAAAATCCTCAGCTACTTTCTCATATCCACTCTTGACCTAAACCCAAAGCCAAACTCGGTCCTACCGATTCTTTCTATCCAGCGCCACCGAGTTTCACATGTCATAAGCCACTGCCAAACCCTAGCAAATCGGTTCTACCGATAGGGATCTCGGTCTCACCGAGATGGGATTGCAATTTCTCTGTTTCCTTTTCGTAACTTTTCGGTCTCACCGAAAGAGCGGATCGGTCCCACCGAGATTGCAATGCAAACTCTCTGTTTCCTTTTTGTAACTTTTCGGTCTCACCGGAAGAGCAAATCGGTCCCACCGAGTTTGCCTGACCAACTCTCTGGTTAGCTTATTACCAAATCGGTCTCACCGAGTTTGTGTAATCGGTCTCACCGAGATTACATTATGCCCTAACCCTAACCATATCAGTCCTACCGAGTTGCATATCAGTCCCACCGAAAATCTCTAACGGTCACTAGGTTTACTATTTCGGTCCGACCGAGTTTGTTGATTCGGTCCCACCGAGATTGGTAAATTGTGTGTAAAGGTTGGATTTTGTGTGGAGGCTATATATACCCCTCCACCTCCTCTTCACTCGTGGAGAGAGCCATCAGAACACGTCTACACTTCCAACTCATATGTTCTGAGAGAGAACCACCTACCCTTGTGTTGAGGCCAAGATATTCCATTCCTACCATATGAATCTTGATCTCTAGCATTTCCCAAGTTGCTTTCCACTCAAATCTTCTTTCCACCAAATCCAAATCCTGTGAGAGAGAGTTGAGTGTTGGGGAGACTATCATTTGAAGCACAAGAGCAAGGAGTTCATCATCAACACACCATTTGTTACTTCTTGGAGAGTGGTGTCTCCTAGATTGGCTAGGTATCACTTGGGAGCCTCCGACAAGATTGTGGAGTTGAACCAAGGAGTTTGTAAGGGCAAGGAGATCGCCTACTTCATGAAGCTCTACCGCTAGTGAGGCAAGTCCTTTGTGGGCGATGGCCATGATGGGATAGACAAGGTTGCTTCTTCGTGGACCCTTCGTGGGTGGAGCCCTCGTGGACTCGCGCAACCGTTACCCTCCGTGGGTTGAAGTCTCCATCAACATGGATGTAGGATAGCACCACCTATCCGAATCACGACAAAAACATCCTTGTCTCCAATTGCGTTTGAATTCTCCAAACCCTTCCCTTTACATTCTTGCAAGTTGCATGCTTTACTTTTCGCTGCCTATATACTCTTTGCATGCTTGCTTGAATTGTGTGATGATTTCTTGACTTGTCCTAAAGTAGCTAAAATCTGCAAAGAACTAAAATTGGGAAAAGGTTAAGTTTTTATTCGGTCAAGTATTCTAATCACCCCCCTCTAGACATACTTCCGATCCTACAAGTGGTATCAGAGCTTTGGTCTCCATTTGCTTTGATTTCCATAGCTTTTGGTGGTCATAGCCTTGGTTTCACAACCTAGGAGAGTATGGTGTCTAGCGAGGGAAATTATCACCGTAGAGGTCCTTACTTTCATGGTACTAATTTTGCTAGTTGGAAGCATAAAATGAAAATGCATATTCTCGGACATAACCCCGCCGTTTGGGCTATTGTGTGTGTTGGTTTACAAGGTGACTTCTTCGATGGGAAAGAACCAAACCGTGAAGCTACCGCGGATGAGTTGAAGATGTTGCAATACAACGCTCAAGCTTGTGATATTCTCTTCAACGGATTGTGCCCCGAAGAATTCAACAAAATCAGCCGTCTTGAGAATGCAAAGGAAATTTGGGATACTTTGATTGATATGCACGAAGGTACCAACTCCGTCAAGGAATCCAAATTGGATGTGCTTCAAAGTCAACTTGACAAGTTCAAAATGAAGGATGGTGAAGGTGTCGCTGAAATGTACTATAGGCTTGCTCTCATCCCAAACGAGATTGCCGGCTTAGGGAGTGAAGAGATGACCGATAGATTCATCATCAAGAAGATCCTAAGAGCCTTGGATGGAAAGTATGATACCGTGTGCACATTGATCCAAATTGATGCCCAATCACAAAGATCTCAAGCCAACGGAGGTCATTGGAAGAATTGTTGCTCATGAGATGTCACTCAAGGATAAAGAGGAACTTCACAACAAATCAAGTGGTGCATACAAAGCCTCATGTGAAGCCCCCACATCATCAAGTGAGAAACAAAACTTCAATGAATAATTGAGCTTAATGGTGAAAAACTTCAACAAGTTCTACAAGAGTAGAAGCAAAGATAGAAGCTCCAAGTCAAGGTCCTACAATGACAAAAGATCTTCTAGTCAAGAGCGAAACTACTACAATTGTGGAAGACCCGGACACTATTCCAATGAGTGTACGGCTCCCTACAAAAGAAGAGAAGATTCTCCAAAAAGAAGAAGCAAAAGAGAAGAATCACCTCCAAGAGAGAGAAGGAGTAGAGATGATCGTTATGAACGAAGATACTCACGGAGAAGCAAGGATTCGGAAAGAAAGGAAAATTCATCAAGGAGCTACACAAAATGAAGACATCAAGCTCATGTTGGTGAATGGGTATCCGGCTCCGACTCTGACAACCACTCCGAGAGAAGTTATCACTCCGATTCCGAATATACTCAAGATGATGGTGTTGCCGGTCTAGCACTTGTGTCAACCAACTCCTACGACATATTTGACTCACCAAATGAAGGAATTGGAAGATGCTTCATGGCCAAAGGTCCTAAGGTAACACAACCCGAGTATGTTGATTTTAATAGTGATGAAGATGACTTGTTAGGTGATGATGATTTACTTGTTGACAACTCTAGTGATGAATACTATGATGAAACGTCAATAAATCATGCTAATCAAGATAAAACAAATGACAATGATAGGAAGAAAATTGAGGCTCTAACTAAAGAACTAAACACTCTTAAGTTAGCTCATGAAACTATCTTCGAAGATCATCGAGAACTTTTAAGAGCTCATGAGAAGTTACGCTTTGAAAAGCTCAATCTTGAGCAAGATCATAAGTTTTTAAAGGCAATCAATGATGATCTCCGCAAGAAAAGTTCTTCTTACATTGCCAAGCGTTTACTCTTATCCACTTACATGCCTCAAGTCAAGTCTAGTAACAAGAACAAGAAAGATTCTTCCTCTAGTAGTAACAATGATCATGTTAAATCCAATATTGTTGCTTCTAGTAGTTCTCTTGATTCCACTAATGATTCTCTTAGCCAAGTTACACTTGAGCAAGAAAATAGCTTATTGAAGGGAATTATAGAGAAAGGAGTGTACAAAAGTCTTGCCGGGAGTAAGCAATTCGAGGAAATTGTACGCAAGCAAGGAAGGCACCGGAAGAATCATGGTGTTGGTTTTGAACGAAAGTTCAATGCCAATGGAGTTGAGTGGGAAGAAGATCAATACCCCAAGACAAAGTTTGTTCCACAACAAGAGAAGTATGATCCTACTTCTTTCAAGGGGACACAAACTCAAGATGATCTTCCACCACAAGACTACAAGCAAAAAGGCAAGGACAAGCTTCAAGAGGAAATTGATGCATTTGAAGAAGCTCCTAAGACCTTAGTCAAATGGATTCCCAAGACTACTTCAAGTTCCACTTCATCACGTAGGACTACAACTCCAAGGATTCCCATCAAGATGGTGTGGATCCAAAAGAAGATGAACTAGAAAGTTCTTGAGGGTGACTCCGTCAACATACTTCACTCTTATCATTTTGGCAAGAACAAGTGCAATCAACTTCCACATCTTGCACTAGTTCAAGGAGTCACAAACCCTCTTGTTGGTAAGTCAAGGGACAAGGTAACCTAAAAGCTTTCATGGACATCATCTTGTGTGTGCATCACTCTATGTCTATGGATATCCTTGTTTGTTCCTTGTGGGACTAACCCATGTAGGTATTGAAAGTGCAATTCACTCAAATGGATAGCTCCAAGTGATCTACATCAACATTGAGCATCCACATCTTCAACATCTAAATGAAGTCATCATCGACAAAACCCAAGGTTAGTTCATCCCTCTTAGGGGGGATATCACATCTAGGGGGAGCTTTACTCTAAGACTTGAGCTAAAGCAACTCTAATGATGTGAACACAACAATGCTTTATGTAAAAGTGGTAACCCCACTTGAGCTTAAACGATGAGTATGACCTATGTCAAGTGTTCTCATTTGACTCCTAAGTCAATATACTCATATATAGATGACGTAGTCATCGCCAATTGCTTGATAGGTGCTAGAATTGGTTGTGCACGCCTTGTCACATATTTCAATTGCCATTTTATTGTGTGAGCATGTTGGTTGCATATTTTACTCATTCAAGGACATCCACTTGTTGTTTTGATTGTTTGGTTTTGTTTTCTTTCGCCAAGTGGATGGACAAGAATGCCTAAGAACCTTCTCTAGCTATCTATGCTTTTCTCGTCTCAAACTCTATTCATGCTACATCACAAAATTTGATCAAGTCAGATTCGAACCACTCTGTGTGAGGAGCACTCGGAGTCCCCGATTCGTCATCGACTTAAACTTCCAAAACTTCTTTGTGATTCTCGGTCTGACCGATACCTTCCTTTCGGTCCTACTGAGATCATTAAGTCGATCTATGTTTTCAATCTCGGTGCAACCGATTTGAACCATTCGGTCACACCGAGTTGCAATAACTGTATACAGCTTTGCATCTCGGTGCCACCGAGTTGTTCCACTCGGTCACACCGACAGGGTCGGGCTATATATAGAGACAGGCAAAAATTTGGAAATTTCTCCGAACCCTTTCGCCCGCGCGATAGCTCGCTCTGCCAACGTGGTCTCCGGATCGTCTCCTTGCCGCCAGCCGCCTCCAGTCGTTGGTCTCCGTCACCGTCAACAGGATTCAACCCCGCCGTTGCCGCCGTAGCGAGTCTCCGCCGAACTAGGGTATGGACTCGATCTTTGTGCTATTCCCAATCTGACTCCTAGCACATTGTGATCGTATTGATTCTAGCCACGTTTGAAACACTCCTATCCAATCAATGCATTGGTAGAATATGTTTGATTCAAAAATTTTAGGGTTAGGTTTCCGCCGAAACCATCTCGGACCCGCCGAGTTTAAAAACTCGGTCCCACCAATTTGGCTCATGCCACTGCACAAGTAAGACTCGATCTGACATAGAATTACTAATCGGTGTGACCGATTTTGGAACTTTGTGAAACCCTAGCAGTCTCGGTGCCACCGAACTATGACTCGGTCTGACCGAGTTCACTAGTTTAGGTTCCAAAAACTGCTTCGGTATCACCTAGTTTAAAAATCGGTAGATCCGAAATGATTTCTGTGGGAAACTAAAACTAAGATTTTGAATCATTCTCTTGCAAAAATCTCTGCATTTTGTGATGCTCATCCACTCTACCTCATCTATAAACTATTCACAGGGTCAGCAGTCAGCTTGTTCATCATGTCAGATCAGAGTGATAGCCAGAATGTGTCAGAACAGCAAGTGCACATGAGTGAGGGCACTAGTCCCTCCAGTTCTTCAGATGAAGGCAGCAGGAGCACCCCCAGTAACTTGCCAAAAGCTGCCACCAGACAAAAGAAGAAAAGAACCTCAGAATCAGAGGATGAGGACTATGTGGCAGAAGAGGAAGCCACTTCCAAGAGAGTTGTGCTTAAGAAGGAGTATGGCTCAGCTGCAGCCATCAAGCCAGGATTGCACAAAAAGGCACCTGCTAGGAGAATTCCTACCTCCAAGCCTAGGAAGGCTGCACCTGAAGGAACTATAAAGTTCACCATGGAATCTGAAGAAGATATTGGCCAGCACAAGAAAAAGAAAAGAGTCAGAACTACCACTGCTAGAGTTTTTGGCAAGCTTTCTATGAGGAAAGATTCTGCTGAAGAAGAGGAAGGACAAGTACTCAGAAAGTTGAAGCCCAAGATCCCAGACCACAATGATGCTCATCCTGTGGCTGAGGACATGAAGATCAGAAGAGACTCAGGGCTGAGAAAGTGGAGAGCAGAAGACCCATATGCTACCAGAAGAAGAACTGCTATTGACTATAGGTTCCACGCTAAGGAACAGCAGGACTTCTATGAGACCGTGTTACTTGATATGAAGCCCATTGTTTGTGACATGAGATGGGTTGACTGGGAATACATCAAGGACAATGAAGAGCACTTTCCTGGAGTGCAAGACAGCTTCAAGGCTTGTGGAGTAGCTGACTTTGTTGGGCAGAAGCTTACAAAGTGGAATGAAGAGCTGATCAACTCCAAGATGGGCACAGGCATATACTTATTGGACAAAGAACATTTGCCTCTTCATCCAGACTTTGAAGATAATCAAGTTGTGATGAACAAGGATGAACCATCTTCAGCTCATGCTCAAGCTAAGAAGGAGAACGCAAGGAAGGAGAAAGTTGCCAAGATGCCAACTCAAGAGGAGGCATATGAGTATTTCTTGAAAACCAAGCAAGATCAACTTAGTTACTTGATTGCATCCACACTGAGGATTGAGAAAGGACTGGCCACCCTCACTCAGAATCAGGAGAGCTTAGAGAGAATCGTAGAACAAAAGTTCTATGACTTGGATGTCAAAGTAACAGAGATTCAGTCTAAAGTGGAGAAACTTCAAGATGACATGCAGGAGAGGAAAGGGAAGACTACAACTGATGCATTTGCCAGAGTGCCACGAGCTCAGAGGTCAACTGCCGTGCCAGTTCCTGACACCAGAGCCACCACCTCAGCTCCAGCCACAGCACCAGCCCAACCAGCTCCAGCATCTACTTCAGCTCCAGCTCCAACCACGTCTACAAAAGCCTTCGTCCTTGGAGTGATCCAGACTCCACCTCCACCAGAAGATCAAGCCTGAGAGTCGATCTAGCACTATGCATTTTCTAGGAACTTTTTGGTAACTTGTTGCCAAAGGGGGAGAAAAATGTATAGATCATAGGCTTCGAGAGAGAGTGTTGCTTTTATTCTCTCTTGTTTTATTTGGTGGTTTTTTAAACTATGTTTGCTTTTGGTTGAGATACTATGATATGCTTGTGAGACATTGATGATCATGTGTTTGATCATAAGCTACACTTATGCATGCTTGATATATCTTATCTATCTTATGTGATCATTCACTTTTCTTGGTGATGAGTGCATGTATTTCATTCCTATTATTTTGAGCGCTCCACCAAGATGTATGTGACATGGAAGAGTAACCCATGATTCTAACTCTTTGTGCATTTGCAGTCCAAAGCAAATTTTAAATATGCACAAATTTAGGGGGAGCTCTTACTTATCACATACTTCTCAAAGCAACGATATATTTCATTCTTATTATCGTTTGTCGAAGCTTTGATCTATATGTTGTCATCAATTACCAAAAAGGGGGAGATTGAAAGTGCAACTATCCCTAGGTGGTTTTGGTAATTCATAACAACATATAGCTCATTGAGCTAATGCTATTCCAAGATGATTATTTCAGGAAAGCTCAATGATTGGCATGGCATGGATGGTGAAAGTGGAACCCTCAAAATGCTAAAGACAAAGGATTGGCTCAAGCTCAAAAGCTCAAGACTCTTCATTTTACATTTTAGTGATCCAAGATCACATTGAGTCCATAGGAAAAGCCAATACTATCAAGGAGGGATGAGGTGTTACTTAATGAGCCCTTTGCTTCATGTGCTTAATGATATGCTCCAAAATCCTCAGCTACTTTCTCATATCCACTCTTGACCTAAACCCAAAGCCAAACTCGGTCCTACCGATTCTTTCTATCCGGCGCCGCCGAGTTTCACATGTCATAAGCCACTGCCAAACCCTAGCAAATCGGTTCTACCGATAGGGATCTCGGTCTCACCGAGATGGGATTGCAATTTCTCTGTTTCCTTTTTGTAACTTTTCGGTCTCACCGAAGGAGCGGATCGGTCCCACCGAGATTGCAATGCAAACTCTCTGTTTCCTTTTTGTAACTTTTCGGTCTCACCGAAAGAGCAAATCGGTCCCATCGAGTTTGCCTGACCAACTCTCTGATTAGCTTATTACCAAATCGGTCTCACCGAGTTTGTGTAATCGGTCTCACCGAGATTACATTATGCCCTAACCCTAACCATATCGGTCCTACCGAGTTGCATATCAGTCCCACCGAAAATCTCTAATGGTCACTAGGTTTACTATTTCGGTCCGACCGAGTTTGTTGATTCGGTCCCACCGAGATTGGTAAATTGTGTGTAACTGTTGGATTTTGTGTGGAGGCTATATATACCCCTCCACCTCCTCTTCACTCGTGGAGAGAGCCATCAGAACACATCTACACTTCCAACTCATATGTTCTGAGAGAGAACCACCTACCTTTGTGTTGAGGCCAAGATATTCCATTCCTACCATATGAATCTTGATCTCTAGCCTTCCCCAAGTTGCTTTCCACTCAAATCTTCTTTCCACCAAATCCAAATCCTGTGAGAGAGAGTTGAGTGTTGGGGAGACTATCATTTGAAGCACAAGAGCAAGGAGTTCATCATCAACACACCATTTGTTACTTCTTGGAGAGTGGTTTCTCCTAGATTGGCTAGGTGTCACTTGGGAGCCTCCGACAAGATTGTGGAGTTGAACCAAGGAGTTTGTAAGGGCAAGGAGATCACCTACTTCATGAAGGTCTACCGCTAGTGAGGCAAGTCCTTTGTGGGCGATGGCCATGATGGGATAGACAAGGTTGCTTCTTCGTGGACCCTTCGTGGGTGGAGCCCTCCGTGGACTCGCGCAACCGTTACCCTCCGTGGGTTGAAGTCTCCATCAACGTGGATGTAGGATAGCACCACCTATCCGAACCACGACAAAAACATTCTTGTCTCCAATTGCGTTTGAATTCTCCAAACCCTTCCCTTTACATTCTTGCAAGTTGCATGATTTACTTTCCGCTGCCTATATACTCTTTGCATGCTTGCTTGAATTGTGTGATGATTGCTTGACTTGTCCTAAAGTAGCTAAAATCTGCCAAGAACTAAAATTGGGAAAAGGTTAAGTTTTTATTCGGTCAAGTAGTCTAATCACCCCCCCCCCTCTAGACATACTTCCGATCCTACACATACCAACCAAGCAATTATGTCTTATCGAAATAACATAGCCAAAGAAAGCTCATCCCTATAAAATCATATAGTCTGGCTATGCTCCATCTTCACCACACCAAGCATACAAATCATGCACAACCCCGATGACAAGCCGAGCAATTGGTTCATACTTCTTAACGTGCTTCAGCCTTTTCAACCCTCACGCAATACATGAGCGCAAGCCATGGATATAGCACTATAGGTGGAATAGCACATGATGATGGGGGTTATGTGGAGAAGAAAAAAAGGGAGAAAGTCTCACATCAACTAGGCGTATCAACGGGCTATGGAGATGCCCATTAATAGATATCAATGTGAGTGAGTAGGGATTGCCATGCAACGGATGCACTAAGAGCCATAAGTGCATGAAAGCTCAAACTGGAAACTAAGTGGGTGTGCATCCAACTTGCTTGCTCATGAGGACCTCGGGCGTTTGAGGAAGCCCATCATCGGAATATACAAGCCAAGTTCTATAATGAAAATTCCCACTAGTATATGAAAGTGAAAGCATAGGATACTCTCTCTATGAAGAACATGGTGCTACTCTGAAGCACAAGTGTGGTAAAAGGATAGTAACATTGCCCCTTCTCTCTTTTTATCTCATTTTTTCTGTTTTTTTGGGCCTTCTCTTTTTGGCCTTTCTCTTCTTTATTTTTTTTTTCGTCCGGAGTCTCATCCCGACTTGTGGAGCAATCACAGTCTCCAACATCCTTTCCTCACTGGGGCAATGCTCTAATAATGATGATCATCACAGTTTTATTTACTTATAACTCAATATTACAACTCGATACTAGAACAAAGATATGACTTTATATGAATGCCTCCGGCGGTGTACCGGGATGTGCAACGATCTAGCGTAGCAATGACATCAAAAAAATGGACAAGCCATGAAAACATCATGCTAGCTATCTTACGATCATGCAAAGCATTATGACAATAAATGTTCAAGTCATGTATATGATGATGATGGAAGTTGCATGGCAATATATCTCAGAATGGCTATGGAAATGCCATAATAGGTAGGTATGGTGGCTGTTTTGAGGAAGATGTAAGGAGGTTTATGTTAGGACCCCGATTCCAAGTCACATCGATCTAGCCAGTAACACCTCATATCACTTTGCGGCCTCACGCACGGTATTCCCACGGGTGTCGCCTTACCATGGCCCGGGACCGTTTGCGCCTTTTGGCTCACGTATATGATAGCGTCGCTAGCATCCATATGACAGAGAACCCGGGCCGACATGGCTAGTCGTGAACCCAAAGCGGCACTAACCCATGGGGACAGGCATACATGAATCAACTTCGAGCATGTCGGTCAGCAGCGTGCGAATCCGGGCTATAGCACTGGGCTAACAGGACTCCGGTAACCCGGGATGTAGCAGGCTAGGCAGGACTCCGGATGTCACCGCGTGACATTTCCCCGAAGGGACAGACAGAGGAACGAAGTGAAACACATGCCGGCCAGTCAAGTGTCCTGAGCAGTAGTGCTGGGCTAGCAGGACTCCGGTGAACCGGGCTGTACCGGACTACTATGGCTCATGGAAGCACTAGACTACATTTCCCCATAAGAGAGGCTGCCAAGGATAAACAACTAGATTGTCGGATCCCACACATACCAAGCATTTCAATCATACACACAATATGCTCGATATGTGTAAATACAACATGGCATCACAACATAACTCTACGACTCAAAGTATTTATTCATTAGGCTCCGAAGAGCCAGATATTACAAACATGGGTCTCATGACCCAACATTCAGAGCATACAAGTCAAAACACATACGGAAGCTTAACATGTCTAAGTACAGACATCTACAAATGAAAAAGGCTGAGAAGCCTGACTATCTACCAGATCCTGTCGAGGGCACAAGATCGTAGCTGAGGTATCAAGCTAAACATCGAAGTCCACACGGAACTACTAGCGAGACTGGCGTCTCTCTGCAAAAACATAAAATAGGCAAACGTGAGTACAAATGTACCCAGCAAGACTTACATCAGAACTAACTACATATGCATCGGTATCAACAAAGGGGTAGTGGAGTTTAACTGCAGCAAGCCAGCTTTGACTTAGTGGCTAACCTGAACTACGACTGCTAGCAACTCTTTTGAGGTGGCGCACATGAGTCCACATATTCACCAATCAATACACCACTATGGATCCGCTTCCGTCTACCTACGAGAACGCCATCCATAGCACTCACGCTTATCTTGCGAGTTTTAGAGTATCCACTTCAAGTTATCTATGAACTGTTATCGGCAACCCAGAAGTCCTTTACCACGGACACGGCTATTCGAATAGATGATGTTAACCCTGCAGGGGTGTACTTCTTCACACACGCTCTCGCCACTTACCACCATGTACACGTCGTGTATCTCGGCAACCTTCAAGCGGAAGCCTGGCGAGGGAGTCGGCCACGACCTGACTAACCACACAAGTCTCTAGTCCAGGTTTATCGCCTATTCGGGTTCCATCCGCAAGGAGATCCAGCCGGGGTGTCGCTCACGGCCCCAAACGATGTGAGCAGGGTTCCCAAGCCCACCATCCGGGTGCCACTTGGTACACCGTGCCAATGTGCCTAGTCTGTCCCAAGCACACCTGTACCGGGTGCCACTTGGTAGACTACTAACACTGCCTACAAACACCATAAACTAGTTGCAACTCCTGGAGAGAGATCAGGTTGATTAATAAGTCGAGAGGGGTCGAGTTACCGGAACCCAATGTGTGGTAGTAACTGTTCATGGATCACAAACACAGACCTCAATTCCTGAGGACGGTTTCAATGAGACAACCCACCATGTACTCCTACATGGCCTCTCACCGCTACCTTTACCAAATCGTGTTCACACATTTAGCTCTCAACAGTAGGACATGTTCACAACTTCCCAATTCATCCCTGATGAATCAGACCTGACACAACTCCAAGCAATAGCAGGCATGACAAACAAGCATGAATGAGTAGGCACATCAGGGCTCAAACAACTCCTACTCATGCTAGTGGGTTTCATCTATTTACTGTGGCAATGACAGGTCATGCAAAGGAAAAGGGATCAACTACCGCAGCATGTAACAGTTGAAGTGTTGTTGTCCTAATGCCGTAAAAGAGAGCAGGAGCGAGAGAGCGGGATTGTATCGGAATGAACAAGGGGGTTTTTCTTGCCTGGCACTTCTGAATATAGTATAGTTCTTCATCGGTGTCATCGATCTCATCGTCGGAACCGCGTCTACTAAGAGGGGACAAATACCGGCAAACAAGAAGAACACAATCAATGCAATGCAACAATATGATGCATGAATGTGACATGGCAATATGATGTTGATTGAGCTAATGCAACTAGCAACACAATTAAATGAAGTTGGTTTGAACACTAGATTCAAATTCAAACTCCACATAAGGCATTTCAAAAGCCAATAATTCAAAGTATCATATACAGTAGCTTTTGGTTGCTCAAACATGCATGAAAATGGTACAGATGGATAGATTGGATTTTTCTGATAATTTTTCATATATAAATTATTTAATTTTGAGTTACAGTTGAATTTCTATGAACTTTAGAAGTTTAAAACATTTTCTTAAATAACAAATCATTTCTGATTTATTAAAATCCCAGAAAGCATTACTGGGTCAGCACCACGTCATGACGACGTCAGCAAGTCAATAGGGGCTGGTCTAGGTCAAACCTTACCAGTGGGACCCGCATGTCAGTGTAACAGGGCAGGAACAGAGGCTGACTAATGGGCCCAGGTCAACAGCCACATCAGCACGGTCAAAGTTGACGCGTGGGGCCACTATGTTTAATTAGAGCTAAACATGAACTAAACCATGGTTAATTTGGCAGCGGGGCCCGACTGTCAGTGGGCCTGACGGTGGTTAGTGGTGTGCTTAGGCAGCTAATGATGTGCCACGTCATCATCATCGGAGTCAGGCCGACGAGGACCAAACCGACGGCGGATGACCACCATGCGCTCGATACCGTGCACCAAATTGCATGTGGTTTGCGGCATTGGGTTTCTGGTGTTGTGCTCTACCAACTCATGGTGGAGATGGACCAAGAGGTCGCCGGAATAGTCGACGGCGACAAGGTTTGGCGGCGGCCGGAGTTCGGCCGGGTGCGGAGACGCAGCTGCGGTGCGCTCGGAAAGAAACTGGCGGTGGCGTTGGCTTCCTGCGGAGCTGCTGAGCATGGTGACGCGCGCGGATGCGGGCTGCGGTGGCTCAGACCACGGTGGCGCCATGGCCGGAGGCGGAGGGCTCTCGGGCTCGACGGGAACGGCGACTATGCGGCGCAATCGAGCAAGGGGAGAGGGGGGACGAAGGAGGAGCTCACGGCGGTTCAGACGAGCGGCTCGGTGGGCTCGGGGGAGGCTTGGAGGCGACAGGCGACGATGGCGATCTCCGTGGCCGTCGGAGGAATAAGGGGTCGGGGACGACGCGTGAGGGCTCCCGGCATCATGTGACTCGGCGATGAGGAAGATGGCGTCGCGGCGGACCTCGGGGATAGCTCGGAGAGGCGAGGAGGTGGCCGTGGCCGCGGTGGCTTTGGACGGTGGCGACGGCGCGTTCGGTCCAGCAAGAGAGAGGGAGCAGAGGAGAGGAGGGCCATGAGGGAGAGTGAGAGGGGGTCGAGGGGCGGCGTGGTACGCGTGGAGGCGAACAGGCAGTCGAGGTGCACACAGGCAGGGAGGAGTCGGCTCGGCTCATCCGCGCACCGGGCACGCAGCTGCTTCTCCTCCTGGCAGGAGGAAGAAGACAGCGTTGCCCCTGGTGGGCTGGGCTGGCTTCTGCTAGTAGGTTGCTACAGTGGTGGGCTGTGCAGGTAGGTTCTCCGTCCTCTTTCTTTCTATTTTAGTTTTTGTTTTCCTATTTATTTTAACTCTGTTTTGATTTAGTCTCTGCACTAAATCATTTTATATGCTTCTGATAAGTTTTTGTAGGGACTATTTGGGATTATTCCAGAGCCCCTCACATTTACCCAGAATTATCGGACATATATAAAATATATAACATATATATATCCAATGCAAATAATTATTGCATTAGTTCCAAGTGCCCAAAATAAATGTTTATGAGCTCCTAAAAATATTGGTTTGAATTTTACCTCTGATCATTATTTTTAGAGAAGAACATGAACATTTTCTTGGACCTATTTGGAGCACTTTTTATCTTGGTCATTTCCAGAAATGAATACTGAGGCTTTCACATGACCCCATTTCAAGTTCATTGAAATATAAACATGATGACATGGATGCAGATGCAACTAATTACAAGCAAAGATCTAGGGCTGTGACAACTCACCCCCACTAAACAAGAATCTCGTCCCGAGATTCAAGACGTGAGGTAAGAACACAGAGGGGATACAAAGCTAACTTGATCTCCATGATCCAAGTTGCACTTCATAAGAACGTTGATTCGATCATCATCTTGATCTTGACATCTTTGCCTTCGAGATCTTCATCCAGTTATGACGATGGAAGAGAGGAAAACTCTATAGGATTTGATCTTCACAAAGATCGAGCGAGTCATGACCAACTCATGGAATGAGATGATGGATCATCCCTTGAGCCGAGACACAACACATACATCCAAGTGATGGAGGGAATTAGAAGATGAGGGTTTCAATTTGGTAGGCAACAATACCACGCTTGAGCAAGATGGTGCATAGGTTTGAAAGTAGCGAGGAGTTAATTGCCATGATCCCATAACGGGGCACCTTGGGAAAGGTGACTCATAGAATTATTCCCCAAAGTGGCAAAAAGAATTACTTTTGATACATAGATCATTGAAACTCTCTATACCAGCTTAAGGAAAATCGCAATTGATTATTTGAATGAATTCGAAAGAATGGCATACTCAGTTTGGAGAGGAAACTAGAGTTATAGGACAACTTGGCAATGGAAGGCACATTTCAATTGATACCGAGGATATAACCCAATGAATGAGCGTGCTCTCAAGAACTTGAGCATTTCCATATTCATCAAGGTTTTACCAACATCCGTGCCGAGGATCCTGGCAACACATCATACTACCATGATGAACGGTGATGGAGGATGCAGATGCAAATGAGGACATCACTTTCTCAGATTTTTCCTTAGTGTTGGGGATATTACTACTGGGCGTAAACCGGCCTACCAGGGCCGGGTTAACTTCATCAGTAGTCCAAGAATATTAAAGCCCAAGAAGATAGAAAAAGGCCCAAGGCCTGTAATCGGTTTAAGATCTGTAGCCGTAAACCGGCTTAGTATGTACTTGTATTGTAAGTTAGGAATAAGGAGAGACCAACCCGGATACGAGTATGAACCAGTGATTGGGACTTTGTAAACCGACGGGCGTCACCCGTATATATAAGGGGACGACCCGGCGGAGATTCAAGGACAGACAAACAACAACTCGAGACTTAGGCGAAGCTTATTTGCTCCCTAGTCATCGAAACCCCATCAATTCCATCACAACTAGACGTAGGCTTTTACCTTCATCGAAGGGGCCGAACTAGTATAAAACTCTCTGCGTCCCTGTGTCCGTTGTAACCCCTTCAAGCTAACCCATCGCGATGGCTCCACGACTAAGTCCTTTCACCAGGACATCTGCCGTGAGAAAACCATGACAGTTGGCACCCACCATGGGGCTATCACACGATGGTTTCAAGTTCTTGGAGGGCCGCTTTGAAGTACTCGAGGGCTACGCTATGGGACGGATGACTAAGAGTCGTCGCGGCAAGCTCTACAGCGACGATGCAGGCTGGGGCCCCGAGGCCGGCTCGATGGAGTACGGGTACCGGGTCCCCTTTGGTGGCATACACGTTTTCATCGGCAAGATCGGTGAACCGGGCCCTGAGCCGGACATCTGCACCGACCTCGTCGAGACGGCTCAGCGTGCGGGGTCTGCCTAGGTTAAACCGGCCGTGAAACGTGCCTTCGTGGGAGTCATCCATGGAGGAAGTTATGAGGCTGGATCAGAATCTGGTGGCGAGACCGTCGTTTACTCCGGCGACGAGTCATCAACCGGAGAAACTGAATCTCTATATCAACTACAAGATGGCCGGATTGGGGGCTATTCCGATGGCGACAGTATTCCGGACTCCTCTTACCTGCCCAACCGGGTTGGAATATTCATGGCCGGTACACAGGCCGCGCTTCATTCTTCGAACACTGCGGTGATGATCTCCGGTTCAATAGCGGCGACGGCTCCCGGGGAAGGAGGCTCTGTGCGCCCGCCGGCTCAAGTTTTATCGGATCTGTTCGATGCATTGGCTGCGCTCATGGCAGAGGCTAATCCAGCGGATCAGGACGCCCGCAACGCGGAGATTGCAAAAGTGAGGGAGCAAATCACTCAGGCTAAGGCGGACTTAGCAGCTGAAGATACCAGGATGACTGCAGAGCGGGCCGCTTTAGATGCACAGGCCTACAGGTTCATGTTGGACCAGAACGCGTCGCAGGAAGTCATGAGGAGGAAGTACCGATCTTGTCTGCCTTCGTTCTTCGAAGCCAAAGATCTCTTCAACACCCGCGGAGCGGGAGCCAGTAATCCGCCGGTGGTAAACCGGGCGGAAGCACCTAGGACGGGCGCATCGGTCCAGCCCTGTTTAATAGATCTACCCCATCACAATACCGGTGTACCTCAGGTTCTGCCTCCGGGTCACTACTCCAACCCGATGGACAACCTTGTTGTGGCTGTTGCACGGCTGGAGGCCATTCCAATTGAAGGTGATTCGCCGCAAGCGGTAGAGACGCGCTGAGTCAAGGAGCTCCTTAGGACAGCTTTGGTCCAACAGGAAGCGTATTCGCACAGCTGTGATCGGATCCACTCAACTCCCCGCCCGAGCCGGAGCTATAGCAGGCATATGGATGAACCGGCCATGTCAAGTAATGCACGACGAGGAGCGCCCCGCGGTAACAACCCGGCAGGAGGTGTTGATAATGCTCAAGAAGTGGTAGACCGGGCCCGAGCGTGCAGGGAGGCCGAGTTAGCGGCACAATATCAAGATCGTCAGCTTACACCGGTTCGTCCGACCACCATGATCGAGCCAGGAGTTACCTCTAGTGCTTTGGGAGTGCCTTGCCTTGTTCCCGCTTTACATAATGTGCGCCTGCCCAAGGATTTCAATGGCCCGCGCAAGGTACCAAATTACACGGCGGGGTCAACCTCCAGAGACATGGGTGGAGAGCTATGAGATGGCCATGGAGATGCTTGATGTGGATGAGGCGGCGTGTGCAAAGTATTTCACCATGATGCTTGAAGGAACAGCCCGTACATGGTTGAAAAGCTTGCCGGCCAATTCTATCAGCTCATGGGCCCAATTACGAGCCCGGTTTATCAGTAATTTCAAAGACACATGTAAGCAATCGATGTCGATAGTGGATCTAGCTGCCTGTGTCCAGGAGGAAGGAGAATCAACGACGCATTGGGTGCGCCGGGTCTCACAAGTTCTGCATTCATCAGACCGCATCAACGCTGACACCGCGGTTATAACCCTGGAAGGCAATTGCCGGTTTGGGACCCTAAAGCTGAAATTAGGGCGAATGAAGCGCCACTGCACTGACATAGGGACTCTCATGGGCGCTTTGGTAAAGTATGCTGATTCTGATAGTACCAAGGATCCCGAGTCTGATGATGAGAAGACAGGGAAGGGAAAGAAGAACGGCAACTCCAAAGGTCAGCAACATCACCCGACAGGTAACGGTGGCGGAGGCAAGCGCAAAGCGGATGGCAACATGGACTTCATGGCTAATACCAACGCGCAGGACAAGGGCCAGCGGCGTAAAGGTAAAACGCGGAATCGCAGTGGAGCGCCTGGCCCTAACCCGGACCGCTTAAATTATCTGTTAAACCAGCCCTGCCCGAAGCATGGGACAAAGGAGGTACCAGCAAACCACCTTTGAAAGGATTGTTACATTATGCAGGAGTTCAAAAATTCTAATGCTTTCCAGCATGATCACGGCTCGGGCGGTGGCTCAGGATCCGGACCGGGTTACGGCGGAGAAAATTCCGGTTCAGGATTTAATGGTAATCCGGGCGGACATAGTAATCAGAATAATCAGAGTAACCAGGGTGGTTACAACCAGCAGCAGCAACAATCGGGTTACTAGAGCAACCCAAAGCAGTTGAATAGTGGGTAGTACCATGTCTTCACCACTAGCTTGGATAAGCGAGACCGGAAGATTCAGAAGCGGGCAGTCAACTCAGTTGAACTAGCCGTGCCCCGTTACTTACGCTGGTCTGAGCAGCCAATCATATGGAGTAGGGAGGATCACCCACCCCGGGTTGATAACCCGGGTAAGCTAGCATTGGTGGTGGCACCTCAGGTGGGAGGTTATAAGTTCACCAAGGTACTCATGGATGGAGGGATCAGTATTAATATCTTGTACTATGAGACCTTCCGTCGTATGGGGTTGACAGATAAAAATCTCAAACCGTCCAATACGGTGTTCCATGGGGTGGTACCTGGCAAATCAGCATATCCTGTTGGTAAGATAGCAATGGAAGTGGCCTTTGGAGATGATCATGATTCCAGGACGGAGACGCTGACGTTTGAGGTGGTAAAAATCCAAAGTCTGTATCACGCTTTGTTTGGGCGACCGGCCTACGCCAAGTTCATGGCACGACCTTGCTATGTGTATCTGCAGCTCAAGATGCCGGGTCACAAGGAGACAATTACGGTTCACGGAAGCCGTCGAGTTGCTTTGGAGTGTGAGGAAGGAGATGCGGCCTACGAAGAGTCGGTTTGTGCCACCGAGGAGCTGAAGTTCTACAAGGACAATGTTGATACGACCGATATGACTCCTTTGAAGAAGCCTACTATGGAGCATGATCCGGCCCTAAAATTCACATCAGCAGCTGAGACTAAGCTTGTTGATTTCGTGTCTGGCGATTCGTCCAAGCAGTTCAGCATCAGTGCCAATTTGGATCCAAAATAGAAAAGCGCGCTCATCGAGTTCATCCGTGAGAATCGGGACATTTTTGCATGGAAGCCTTCTGACATGCCAGGTGTACCGAGGCGACTCGCTGAGCACACTCTTAATGTGGATCCTAAATACAAACCAGTGAAATAGTTCCTCCACCGGTTTAACGAAGAAAGATGCAAGGCTATTGGAGAAGAGGTAGCCAGGCTCTTAGCAGCTGGATTTATTGTTGAAGTTTTCCACCCTGAGTGGCTTGCTAATCCGGTGCTGGTTCTTAAGAAAAACGGCACCTGGCGTATGTGTGTGGATTACACACACCTTAATAAGGCTTGTCTAGCAGATCCTTTTGCCCTCCCCCGTATTGATCAAATCATTGATGCTACGGCGGGTTGCGAGCGTTTGAGTTTTTTGGATGCATATTCTGGTTATCATCAGATCAAAATGGCGGTTAAGGACCAGGAGAAGACAGCGTTCATCACTCCATTTGGAGCCTTCTGCTATGTATCTATGCCTTTTGGGCTCAAGAGTGCCGAGGCGACTTATCAACGGTGCGTACAGAATTGCCTTCACAAGCAGATTGGCCGTAATGTACATGCTTACGTGGATGATATTGTGGTTAAGTCAAGAAAGAAGGAGACTCTGGTTGATGATCTAAAGGAAACCTTTGATAACCTGAGGACGTACAAGATGATGCTCAATCCGGCCAAATGTGTCTTTGGTGTACCGGCAGGCAAGTTGTTGGGTTTTCTGGTGTCCAACAGGGGAATTGAGGCTAATCCGGAGAAGATTACAGCCATCACCTCCGTGGCTAAACCGAAGTGTATCAATGATGTTCAGCGTTTGGCTGGCCAGATTGCCGCGTTGAGCCGGTTTATCAGCCACCTCGGTAAGAAGGCGATCCCCTTGTATCAGATGTTGAAGAAGACGGATCAATTCGTCTAGAGTTCTGCTGCTGATCAGGCATTTGAGGACTTAAAGCGTCAATTGGCCAATCCACCCGTGCTCGCCGCTCCCATTGACAAGGAACCATTGCTGCTGTATGTCGCTGCCAATGCTCGGGCAGTCAGTGTGGCTATTGTGGTGGAGCGGAAGGAGACAGGCAAGGAGTATCCGGTTCATCGTCCGGTTTATTATATCAGGGAGGTACTTATTGAGTCCAAGCAAAGGTATCCACATTGGCAGAAGCTAGTATATGGAGTTTTTATGGCAAGCCGGAAGCTGAAGCAGTATTTCCAAGGGCACCCTATCACAGTGGTCAGTTCCGCCCCCTTGGGCGATATCATCCAGAACCGGGAGGCGACTGGCCGGATCGCCAAGTGGGCTATAGAACTTGGGCCGCACGGGTTGAAATACATACCTCGGACGGCGGTGAAGTCTCAAGCACTTGTTGATTTCATCAATGATTGGACGGAGCTGCAGGCCCCTGAAGAGAAGTCGGATCACACATATTGGACCATCCATTTTGACGGATCACGGCAATTAGAGGGCTCGGGGGCTGGAGTCGTCTTAACTTCCCCATGAGGAGACAAGTTCAGTTACGTTCTCCGCTTAATGTTCCCTTGTACTAACAATGCAGTTGAGTATGAAGCCTTGCTCCATGGTCTCTGGATGGCTAAGGAGATGAATCTAAGCCGGGTTAAGTGCATCGGTGACTCAGATCTAGTGGCTCAACAGGTGTCTGGCACTTGGGATTCTAAAGACCCACTCATGGCTGCATATCGTCGTGAGGTGGATATCGTTGCAGATCACTTCAAGGGCTATCAGGTGGACCACATGGACCGTCGGAGGAATGAGGCGGCGGACGCTTTAAGCCGGCTAGGCTCTCAGCGTAAACCGGTCCCGCCTAATGTTTTTCTTGATAAGCTCGCAACCCGTCGGTCAAGCTCCCTGGGGAAGCGAATTTGGCTATTCCTGATCCGGAGTGTCACATCCCACCTAGCTCATGCATTAGAGTGTGCATCATGTTTACTTTTGACAGAAAATTGAAATGGGGAAGGCAGAACCCCCAGCACCCCCCCTGAATCTACTAGGGTTTACTAAAATCTTTTTCAATGAACCTGAAATGCCCTTCTAAAATGTTCATCATCTTTGCTTTGGTCTTAAACCTCTGGCAAAAATAGTGCATATTTTTCTAGGTCAACAAAAGGTCATTGAATTAATGCATTAGTATTTGAATTTGGGCATTTAAAATTTATAAAATATTTCAAATGCTCAAATATCTCCAAACTAAAATGTTCCTTGCTGGAATTATTCTAACTAAGGACCAGGTGCAGTTTGGTGATTTTAGGAGTTGTTTTAGTATTTTTAATAAGTCTACAAAGTTATAGAAAAATAGAAAAGGAAATAAAAAGGAAAATACTTACCTGGCACCTGCAACCGGCCCACCTGCCGGCCCAGCCCAGCTGCCGCGCCAGCGAGCTGCTTGGCTCGGCCAGGCAGGCACGCAGGTGCTCGACGCCGGCACCAGCGAGCGCCACGCAGCTCCCCGCCGCCCTGCTTCACCTCCTCGCCGCCTCGCTGCCCTGGATGAGCTCCACGTCGTCGCCCCGACCCCGTGGACACGTCCACTTCCCCCCTGCCTCTCTCCCTCGCTCCCCTTCGCCATGGCCGACGCCACCGTCGCCGCTCCGCCGCCGTTGCCATAGCTACCGTCATCCCCGCGCCACCCGACCGTGTCCACGAGCTCCGCCACCCTCCTCTTCTTCGAGCAAGACGAGCCCCGAGCGCTCGCCCGCTCTGGAGTCGCCCCTGACCCCGTCTTCCCCAACTCCGGCCGCCGAGATCGCCATCATCACCCCGCTCAGCTCCGACCCTCCCCGAGGCCGCCTCGACGCTCGCTGCAATCACCGTGAGCATGGCCACCTTCCCTTCCTCCCCGTTCTCTCTCTTGAGCCCCGTAGCGATTACTTGTAGCTCACCCGCACGCGCCGCCGCGGAGCTCGTCGCCGACGAGGCTCCGGCCACCCAATGGCCGCACCACCCTGTCCACTAGCCTCACCGCACACCCAGGGGCCCGACACATCACTCCACGCGCCTCGCCGTGCCCCGCAGCCCCGGTTTCACCTTCGCCCGAGCCCCGGCGCCGCCAAACTCGTCGCCGGCGCCAACTCCGGCCACCCCGACCCCAACTAACTCCACCAATAGCCGCGGCTCGTTCCCAGGAGCCCGTAGATGCCCTCCGCGCCCCATTTGGTGGCCGGAACGGCCAAATCCACTTCGCTCCGCCGCGTCTGGCCTCGCCGGCGGCTAGACGCCGGCGAGTTGACCTTGACCTTGACCACGGGTGGCCCTGGTTGACTCTGCTGAGTCAATGACAGGTGGGGCCCCCTTCTGTTAATCACCAGATTAGTTTTAACTAATTAAACTAGTTTAATTATCCACTGACATGCGGGTCCCACTGGTCAGTTTGACCTGGACGACTCCGTTGACCCCTGACGTCACGCTGACCTCATGCTGACGCAATTAATTAATTACTGGATTTATTCTTTTACAGGAAAATCCAGAAAATAGTTCAAACTTCAAAAATTCATAGAAAATTATCTGTAACTCCAAATGCAAAGTTCTATATATGAAAAATGATCAGAAAAATCCAAGCTATCCATTGGTGCTGGTTTCATTCATGTCAGAACAAGTTAAACCCACTGTTTAGGCACTACAAGATGATACACTAATATGATCTTAATAAATGAGTTTCCATTTGAATCTTTGGTTCAAATGGGTTCATTCCCTTCTGGTTTAACTTGCACTAGGTCAGGACACATTCATATTGCCATGTCATAGCATGCATCATATTGTTGCATATCGCCATGTATTGAATGTGTTCCGATGTGTTCATCGTGGTAGGTTCTGCCTCCGAGGATATCTCCGAGTATCCAACTGAAGGGCAGTATCCCACGACCACTCCATCAGGCAAGCAACCCATTGATCATTCCGATACAAACCCATGTTCGCGCTTCTGCTCTCGTTTACTGCATTAAGACAACGCGTTTCAAACTGCTGTGTGTCGCGGTAGTTGAACCCACTTCCTTTGCATGACCTGTCATTGCCACAGTAACTAGATGAAACCCACTAGCATGTGTAGGAGTTGATTGAGCCAATACATGTGTGTGTGTTCCTACCATGCTATGCTTGCTATGCTTAGAGTTGTGTCAGGTCTGGTTCATCGGGATGATGAACTGGAGTGAAAGGTTGTGTCGGTGACAAGAGTGAAGTGTTGAATACGATTTGGTAAAGGAATCGATGAGAGGCCATGTAGGAGTACATGGTGGGTTGTTTCATTGAGGCCGTCCTTAAGAACTGAGATCTGTGTTTG
The DNA here is from genome assembly GCA_032464435.1 of Aegilops umbellulata. NCBI lineage: Eukaryota > Viridiplantae > Streptophyta > Magnoliopsida > Poales > Poaceae > Aegilops > Aegilops umbellulata. Next base: position 353,750,358 of record CP136055.1, read on the forward strand.
TGATCCATGATACAGTTACTACCACACATTGGGCCCTGAAATATGACCCCGCTCGACTTCTTATCCACCCTTGTCCTCTGTCCAGGAGTTGCAAGTAGTTTCTGGTGTTTGTAGTATGCTGGGGGCCGCACGCGGCGCTGACCATCGGGGTGGGCTGTGTTGCGGTAGGCACGTGGCCGGGTCAACCGGGCGCCCGTTTGGTGTCTCGGAACCCTGTTCACATCGTTCGGGGCCGTTAGTGGAAACCTCGGTCGGACTCCCTGCGGATGGAACCCGAATAGGCGATAAACCTGGACTAGAGACTTGAGTGTTTAGGTAGGTCGTGGTCTACACCCACGTCGGCTTTCGCTTGAAGTCTGCCGAGCACATGTCGTGTGCAGACGCTAAGTGGTGGAAACATGTGTGAAGAAGTACACCCCTGCAGGGTTATAAATGATCTATTCGAATAGCCGTGTCCGCGGTAATGGACTTCTGGGTTGCCTATAACAGTTCATAGACAAGCAAATGGATTCTACTAAAAATCTCAAGATAAGTGTGAGTACCGCGGATGGCCCTCTCGTAGGATGACGAGAGAGGATCCACGGTGGAGTATTGTGTTGGTGATAGTGGACTCGTGTGCGACAAATGATTTACAAGTGGTGTCTATCGTAGGATAGCTTAGCCAAGAGTCAAAGCTGGCTTGCTGCAATAACCCCACCACCTTTTTGAGAATGTGCATGTATGATAGGTTCCTGTTGTAAGACTTGCTGAGTACCTCCGTACTCATGTTGCTTTAATCATGTTTTTCAGACGACTGCACCAACCCCTCTGATGGGTTCTATGTAGACCTCGACGTTGATGAGTGACTTATCACCCAGGTGGTGATCCAAGACTTGTGAAGAGTCGATGTAGATAGACAGGCTTCATCAAGCCTTCTTTCTTTCTAGTGTCTGTACTCAGACTAGTTTGCTTCCGCATGTGCTTGTATGCTTGTATGACTTGAGTGTTGGGTCATGTGACCCCTATCCGTATGGATGATATGTATGGCTCCTCGGAGCCTTCTAAATAAAGTACTTGAGTCGTAGAGTACTGTTGTGATGCCATGTTGTATTTACTCATATCGGGCATATTGTGTGTATGATTGAAATGCTTGGTATGAGTGGGATCCGACTATCTAGTTGTTTATCCTTGGCAGCCTTTCATATGGGGAAATGTAAGTCTAGTGCTTCTGAGCGATAGTAGTCCGCTACAGCCCGGATCACCGGAGTCCTGCTAGCCCAGCACTACTGCTTGGAACACTTGACTGGCCGGCATGTGCTTCACGTCGTTCCTATGTCTGTCCCTTCGGGGAAATGTCACGCGCTGTTATTCGGAGTCCTGCCTAGCCTGCTACAGCCCGGGTTACCGGAGTCCTGTTAGCCCAGTGCTACAGCCCGAATAAATACGTTGATGACCGACATGCTCGATGTGATTCACGTATGCCTGTCCTCATAGGCTAGCGCCGCTTTGGGTTCACGACTAGCCATGTCGGCCCGGGTTCTCTGTCATATGGATGCTAGCGACACTATCATATACGTGAGCCAAAAGGCGCAAACGGTCCCGGGCCAGGTAAGGTGGCACCCGTGGGAGTACCGTGCGTGAGGCCGCAAAGTGATATGATGTGTTACACGCTGGATCGGTGTGACTTAGGATCGGGGTCCTGACAGCGTTGGCATCAGAGCCGGACTGCCTGTAGGTTCGCTAAGCCAAACTGGTCGATGTCGAGTCTAGAAATGCTTTAGTTATATGTAGGGGAATTGATTGTGGGAGGGAACGTAAGGCTCTTTTACTCCTTTACCTTATGCCCTCTATTCTGAGTCATTCTCTTCTCATTCTACGTGGGTTAAGGACTAGGCTCTCTTCTCTCTATCAGGTTCACGTGTTACTAAATCCGTAGTAACTTATAGGATTGTTTGTTCAACCCAGTTCAGTTCTACTAAAGTTTAGTATGTTGCCATTTGAACCAGAACCTTGATATGATGTTGTTGAGTGGTTTCGCAAACTGTTGTGGATGTCTCAAGTCTTTTTCTGAGCATTTACAGCCGTTATGCTGTCCAATTTCATCCAGAAATTCTAATGCCTTTGCACTATTTTGTGCTTCCAGATGGCTACCCGTCCCCAAAACCAAGTGGTTCGTCTGACCCGTTGCATCGGTATATGTGGTCATACCGCCATGTTGGTTCGAGTGATGGTTGAGGCAGGTTACCGATGGTACCCTGAATACACCGTCGAAGAGCAGTTTAGAGATTTCAACCAGAGCCAATATCTGTGCACGGTCAGGATATATCCATCTTATCCCGGAGCCACGGAACCACTCCACTGTTCTTATGGACTCGGGATCACTATTGGGATGTCCGTTCAAGATGCAGCCTACTCGATGATGACCATTATGCGAGCTAGAACTGCCTTGTTGAGCAACACTGATTTTCGCTACATGCCAGCATCCCTCCCTGGGGCGCATGGTTACCTTCAGGGCATGTACAGTGATGCATCCCATGAGGACTCACTCCTTTGCACCACTACTGAGATGTTGGAAGATAAGGACCGTGAAAACCGGGCCTTGCGTATGGAGCTCTTTAATGCTCGTGCTGATCATTGGGCCACCTTGACGAGGTTTGCACCTGCTGTGCAAGCCGGATACATGGACATGAGAGACTTGTATCCTGTGCGGGCTAGTCTGCCAGACTTCATGGAATGGCGTGAGGTGGGAGGCATCACTCCTCCTCATGGCCCTCTTCTGCCGCCATCTGTTGGTCCAAGGCCGCACCCAAGTCCCTATGGTCCACAAGCACCGCAGGACCGTCTGTTCCCAGATGACCATGTTCCGCTTCCAGGTCTGGGTGGTGACTTCTATGAGGACTTCTACGGAGCCGTCTGAGCTAGTAATAGTCTCGCTAGTATTGTAATAGTTGTATGTCCACCGTCCTGCGTGATTGTGGAATATAACTTAGTGTGTATCAATTCCGGAGGTGTAGAAAAATAATGTATAGGAGCTTGGAATGCCTCCGATGAGATGTAACGTCTTAGTTGTACTTCAGCTTGAGCTTGTACTAAACTATGTATGATGTGTATGACCGTTGGTATATATATGGCAGTTTCTATATTACCATGTCATACGGATGATCATCTCTGCATTCCTTGTTATCCATTACATTCCGCACTTCCTTGGCCAGATTTTGCCATCCTGGTTTAAATCGTTGTTTTGTTTTCCTAGGATGGTCAACACCCGCAGCAACCCTGCTGCTTCGGAGCAGGGAGAAGCTAGTGCACCTAGAGAGGAAAGTCTGCCTCAACCACCTTCTCTGGCCGAAGTGATGCTGGAGGCAGAGCGCAACAGGCGCGACACCAACCGCTTGTTAGAGCGGATTGAGCAGAACACTGCACGTCAGCAGAGGATCAATTCGGTGTCCATCAATGACTTTGTCAAGCTGTACCCGCCAAAGTTCAATCATTCCATCAAACCTCTCGATGCGGATGACTGGCTCCGCAGCATCGCCCACAAGCTACGTTCTGCCAACGTGGCTGAAGATGATAAAGTCACCTTTGCTGCCTATCACCTTGAAGGCCCTGCCAGCCTTTGGTGGGAGAATTATGAAGCTATGCGTCCGGTCGGCCAACTCACTACTTGGGCTGATTTCAGTGCCGCTTTTCGTGAGCATCATATTCCGGAAGGTCTCATGGATCGCAAGAGGGAGGAGTTATGTAACTTCACCCAGGGGAAGCTAACTGTGGATGCATACAGTCGCGAGTTTGGAAAGCTTGCACGCTATGCTCCCGAAGAGGTATCCACCGACGCCAAAAAGCAGGCAAGGTTCCGCAAGGGACTTAGCCCTGAGCTCCGTCGTGACCTTCGTCTGCATGAATGCACTTCTTTTCCGAAGCTAGTCAATAAGGCCATCAGTGCCGAGACAGGGCAGAATGATTTTGAAGCATCACGCAAGCACTCCCGTGACTATGGTTCTTCATCCGGCTCTGGATCTCAGAAGCGCCGGGTCTGGATTCCAAATTCTGCTATGCCACCCAGGTATACTCCGAGGCCATCCTTTGAGGCGCCTCGCCCCAATCAGCAGTATATGCCGCCCAAGACTTTTGGTGGCCCCACTGCCAATGCTGCTCCACGTCCCAATTCGATAACTTGCTTCAAGTGTGGTGAGCCGGGCCACTATATCCGTGAGTGTCCCCAGAACAACCCCAGCCAGTTCGGAAAGTCTGTTGGACGTGGTAAGTCCACAGCGAAGGTGCTTGTCGCCAAGCCAGCCACCACTGCTCGTGGCCATGTCAACTACGTTTCAGCTGAAGAGACTCAAGAGGACCCCAACGTCGTTCTCGGTACGCTCCTTGTTAATTGCCATCCGGCAACTGTTCTCTTTGATACTGGAGCATCTCATTCATTCATTTCTGAGAGCTATGCTCGTTTGCACAACACCACCTTTTGTGACATGCCCACCTCCATGGTAATTCAAACTCCCGGTTCTAGATGGCAAACCTCTAGGATCAGCCATGGAAATGAAATTCTTGTTGACAGATTGGTCTTCCTTGCGTCACTAATAGCTCTCAAGTCTTCAGACATAAACATCATCTTGGGTATGGACTGGATGTCAGCTCATTACGCCAAGATCGACTGCTCAACTAGAACTGTTCAACTTACCCATCCGTCGGGCAAGACAGTCAATGTTTTGACTCGAGTATCGGAGCGTCAGCTCTACTCTCTAAATGCCAATCCCCTTCCAGACCTCGAAGATATTCCGGTAGTCCGTGACTTCCCGGATGTCTTTCCAGAGGAACTGTCAGGTGTTCCACCTGACAGAGATGTCGAGTTCGTGATAGACCTTGTTCCAGGAACCGTCCCAATCTCTAGGAGACCTTATAAGATGGCACCCCTAGAACTAGCTGAGCTTAAGAAACAACTCGACGAGTCCTTGCAAAAAGGGTTTCATCCGTCCTAGTTCATCTCCATGGGCTTGCCCCGTCCTCTTCGTCAAGAAGAAGGATGGAACGGATCGGATGGTTGTGGATTACCGACCTGTCAATTTGGTCACTATCAAGAACAAGTATCCGCTCCCCAGGATCAACGACCTGTATGACCAGCTCGCTGGATCCTCAGTCTTTTCCAAGATGGATTTGAGGTTGGGCTACCATCAAATCAAAATCAAGAACGGGGACATTCCCAAAACGGCTTTCGTTACTCGTTACGGCCAATACGAGTACACCGTCATGTCCTTCGGTTTAACCAATGCTCCAGCCACCTTCTCTCGGTTAATGAACTCGATCTTCATGGAGTACTTGGATAAATTCGTCGTCGTATACCTCGATGATATACTCATCTACTCCAAGAATGAGGAAGAACATGCCGAACATCTAAGGCTAGTATTGATGAAACTTCGAGAGCATCGCCTTTATGCCAAATTCTCCAAGTGCGAATTCTGGTTGCCAGAAGTGACCTATCTGGGCCATGTAATCTCTGGTAAGGGCATTGCTGTCAATCCCGAGCGAGTTCAAGCTGTCCTTGACTGGACTCCACCTGAAACGGTCAAGCAAGTCCGGAGTTTTCTTGGTTTAGTGAGCTATTGCCGCCGCTTCGTCGAGAATTTCTCCAAGGTTGCTAAGCCTCTAACTGAACTCCTCAAGAAAGATAAAAAGTTCGAGTGGACCCCACAGTGCGAGTTCAGCTTTCAGGAACTGAAAAGACGCCTGACGTCTGCTCCCGTACTGGTACCACCAGATTTCTCTAAGGACTTTGTTATCTACTGCGACGCCTCGCGACAAGGACTAGGTTGCATACTCATGCAAGATCGTCATGTGATTGCCTACGCATCTCGACAGTTGCGTCCACATGAGGATAATTATCCTACTCATGATTTAGAGCTTGCAGCGGTAGTCCATGCACTCAAAACCTGGCGACATTACCTCTTGGGTAACCGTTGCGAAATTTACACTGATCACCAAAGTTTGAAATATATCTTCACCCAACCAGATTTGAATCTCAGGCAAAGACGTTGGGTCGAGTTGATCTCGGATTACGACTTAGGAATAACTTACACCCCAGGCAAAGCCAATGTCATGGCTAATGCACTAAGTCGTAAATCTTATTGTACCAACCTGAGGTTACAACAAAGTCAACCACTTCTCCACGAGGAATTTCGTAAGCTTAACCTTCACATTGTTCCTCGAGGATTCCTTTCCACCCTGGTGGCGAAACCTAACCTTACGGATCAAATCATAGCTGCCCAGAAGCGCGATAAGGGCATATCTCGGATTAAGGAAAACATCGCTAGCGGAGTTGCTAAATGTTTTTCCATAGATGAACAAGGTGTTGTCCTCTTCGAGAACCGCTTGGTGGTTCCCAAGAAACAACATTTACGACAATTGATCCTTAAGGAAGCTCATGAATCCCCTCTCACCATTCATCCCGGTAGTACTAAAATGTATCAAGACCTACGCCAGAGGTTTTGGTGGACTAGGATGAAGAGAGAAATCGCTCAATACATTGCAACTTGCGACGTCTGTCGTCGTGTTAAAGCAGAGCATCAACGGCCTGCTGGCACCCTTCAACCATTGGAGATTCCTGAATGGAAATGGGATAAAATCGGTATGGATTTCATTACCGGGTTTCCCAGAACCAAAAGAGGGAATAATGCTATCCTCGTTGTTGTCGATCGTCTCTCCAAAGTAGCCCACTTCTTACCTGTTCGCGAGAGTATAACCGCTAGCCAGCTAGCTGATTTGTACATCTCTCGAATAGTATCTCTCCATGGTGTTCCATTGGAAATTAATTCAGACCGTGGAAGTCTTTTCACCTCTCGATTTTGGGAAAGTTTCCAAAATGCTATGGGGACTCGTCTCTCCTTTAGCACCGCCTTCCATCCGCAATCAAGTGGTCAAGTAGAACGAGTCAATCAAATTCTGGAGGATATGCTCCGAGCTTCTGTCATCTCTTTCGGTATGAATTGGGAGAAGTGCCTTCCATTCGCCGAGTTCGCTTATAACAACAGTTATCAAGATAGCTTGGGTAAAGCCCCTTTCGAAGTTCTCTATGGACGAAAATGTCGAACGCCTCTTAACTGGTCAGAAACTGGCGAGAGACAACTCTTTGGCCCGGACATGATCCAGGATGCAGAAGAGCAGGTTCGCATTATTCGTGAGAAGTTGAAAACCGCCCAATCCTGACAAAAGAGTCAGTATGACTACAAGCATAAGCCCATGGCTTATGAAGTCGGCGAGATGGCTTACCTTCGGGTTACACCTTTAAAGGGAACCCATCGATTCGGTATCAAAGGCAAATTGGCTCCTCGTTACATTGGACCTTTTCGCATTCTTGCCAAACAAGGAGAAGTTGCCTACCAACTGGAACTACCTCCGCATCTCTCCAGAGTCCATGATGTCTTCCACGTTTCTCAACTCAGGCGTTGCTTCTCGGATCCTATCCGTGGAGTGGACCACGAAACGCTTGATCTCCAAGATAACCTCACTTATCGGGAATACCCTGTTCGTATCCTTGATCAAGCCGAGCGTACCACTCGACGCCACAATATCAAGTTTCTCAAGGTTCAATGGTCACACCATTCCGAGCAAGAAGCTACATGGGAAAGGGAGGATCGTCTTCGACTCGAGTACCCCACCTTCTTTCCGACAGATCCTAAATCTCGGGACGAGATTCTTTTGAGTGGGGGCGAGTTGTCACATCCCACCTAGCTCATGCATTAGAGTGTGCATCATGTTTACTTTTGACAGAAAATTGAAATGGGGAAGGCAGAACCCCCAGCACCCCCCCTGAATCTACTAGGGTTTACTAAAATCTTTTTCAATGAACCTGAAATGCCCTTCTAAAATGTTCATCATCTTTGCTTTGGTCTTAAACCTCTGGCAAAAATAGTGCATATTTTTCTAGGTCAACAAAAGGTCATTGAATTAATGCATTAGTATTTGAATTTGGGCATTTAAAATTTATAAAATATTTCAAATGCTCAAATATCTCCAAACTAAAATGTTCCTTGCTGGAATTATTCTAACTAAGGACCAGGTGCAGTTTGGTGATTTTAGGAGTTGTTTTAGTATTTTTAATAAGTCTACAAAGTTACAGAAAAATAGAAAAGGAAATAAAAAGGAAAATACTTACCTGGCACCTGCAACAGGCCCACCTGCCGGCCCAGCCCAGCTGCCGCGCCAGCGAGCTGCTTGGCTCGGCCAGGCAGGCACGCAGGTGCTCGACGCCGGCACCAGCGAGCGCCACGCAGCTCCCCGCCGCCCTGCTTCACCTCCTCGCCGCCTCGCTGCCCTGGATGAGCTCCACGTCGTCGCCCCGACCCCGTGGACACGTCCACTTCCCCCCTGCCTCTCTCCCTCGCTCCCCTTCGCCATGGCCGACGCCACCGTCGCCGCTCCGCCGCCGTTGCCATAGCTACCGTCATCCCCGTGCCACCCGACCGTGTCCACGAGCTCCGCCACCCTCCTCTTCTTCGAGCAAGACGAGCCCCGAGCGCTCGCCCGCTCTGGAGTCGCCCCTGACCCCGTCTTCCCCAACTCCGGCCGCCGAGATCGCCATCATCACCCCGCTCAGCTCCGACCCTCCCCGAGGCCGCCTCGACGCTCGCTGCAATCACCGTGAGCATGGCCACCTTCCCTTCCTCCCCGTACTCTCTCTCGAGCCCCGTAGCGATTACTTGTAGCTCACCCGCACGCGCCGCCGCGGAGCTCGTCGCCGACGAGGCTCCGGCCACCCAATGGCCGCACCACCCTGTCCACTAGCCTCACCGCACACCCAGGGGCCCGACACATCACTCCACGCGCCTCGCCGTGCCCCGCAGCCCCGGTTTCACCTTCGCCCGAGCCCCGGCGCCGCCAAACTCGTCGCCGGCGCCAACTCCGGCCACCCCGACCCCAACTAACTCCACCAATAGCCGCGGCTCGTTCCCAGGAGCCCGTAGATGCCCTCCGCGCCCCATTTGGTGGCCGGAACGGCCAAATCCACTTCGCTCCGCCGCGTCTGGCCTCGCCGGCGGCTAGACGCCGGCGAGTTGACCTTGACCTTGACCACGGGTGGCCCTGGTTGACTCTGCTGAGTCAATGACAGGTGGGGCCCCCTTCTGTTAATCACCAGATTAGTTTTAACTAATTAAACTAGTTTAATTATCCACTGACATGCGGGTCCCACTGGTCAGTTTGACCTGGACGACTCCGTTGACCCCTGACGTCACGCTGACCTCATGCTGACGCAATTAATTAATTACTGGATTTATTCTTTTACAGGAAAATCCAGAAAATAGTTCAAACTTCAAAAATTCATAGAAAATTATCTGTAACTCCAAATGCAAAGTTCTATATATGAAAAATGATCAGAAAAATCCAAGCTATCCATTGGTGCTGGTTTCATTCATGTCAGAACAAGTTAAACCCACTGTTTAGGCACTACAAGATGATACACTAATATGATCTTAATAAATGAGTTTCCATTTGAATCTTTGGTTCAAATGGGTTCATTCCCTTCTGGTTTAACTTGCACTAGGTCAGGACACATTCATATTGCCATGTCATAGCATGCATCATATTGTTGCATATCGCCATGTATTGAATGTGTTCCGATGTGTTCATCGTGGTAGGTTCTGCCTCCGAGGATATCTCCGAGTATCCAACTGAAGGGCAGTATCCCACGACCACTCCATCAGGCAAGCAACCCATTGATCATTCCGATACAAACCCATGTTCGCGCTTCTGCTCTCGTTTACTGCATTAAGACAACGCGTTTCAAACTGCTGTGTGTCGCGGTAGTTGAACCCACTTCCTTTGCATGACCTGTCATTGCCACAGTAACTAGATGAAACCCACTAGCATGTGTAGGAGTTGATTGAGCCAATACATGTGTGTGTGTTCCTACCATGCTATGCTTGCTATGCTTAGAGTTGTGTCAGGTCTGGTTCATCGGGATGATGAACTGGAGTGAAAGGTTGTGTCGGTGACAAGAGTGAAGTGTTGAATACGATTTGGTAAAGGAATCGATGAGAGGCCATGTAGGAGTACATGGTGGGTTGTTTCATTGAGGCCGTCCTTAAGAACTGAGATCTGTGTTTGTGATCCATGATACAGTTACTACCACACATTGGGCCCTGAAATATGACCCCGCTCGACTTCTTATCCACCCTTGTCCTCTGTCCAGGAGTTGCAAGTAGTTTCTGGTGTTTGTAGTATGCTGGGGGCCGCACGCGGCGCTGACCATCGGGGTGGGCTGTGTTGCGGTAGGCACGTGGCCGGGTCAACCGGGCGCCCGTTTGGTGTCTCGGAACCCTGTTCACATCGTTCGGGGCCGTTAGTGGAAACCTCGGTCGGACTCCCTGCGGATGGAACCCGAATAGGCGATAAACCTGGACTAGAGACTTGAGTGTTTAGGTAGGTCGTGGTCTACACCCACGTCGGCTTTCGCTTGAAGTCTGCCGAGCACATGTCGTGTGCAGACGCTAAGTGGTGGAAACATGTGTGAAGAAGTACACCCCTGCAGGGTTATAAATGATCTATTCGAATAGCCGTGTCCGCGGTAATGGACTTCTGGGTTGCCTATAACAGTTCATAGACAAGCAAATGGATTCTACTAAAAATCTCAAGATAAGTGTGAGTACCGCGGATGGCCCTCTCGTAGGATGACGAGAGAGGATCCACGGTGGAGTATTGTGTTGGTGATAGTGGACTCGTGTGCGACAAATGATTTACAAGTGGTGTCTATCGTAGGATAGCTTAGCCAAGAGTCAAAGCTGGCTTGCTGCAATAACCCCACCACCTTTTTGAGAATGTGCATGTATGATAGGTTCCTGTTGTAAGACTTGCTGAGTACCTCCGTACTCATGTTGCTTTAATCATGTTTTTCAGACGACTGCACCAACCCCTCTGATGGGTTCTATGTAGACCTCGACGTTGATGAGTGACTTATCACCCAGGTGGTGATCCAAGACTTGTGAAGAGTCGATGTAGATAGACAGGCTTCATCAAGCCTTCTTTCTTTCTAGTGTCTGTACTCAGACTAGTTTGCTTCCGCATGTGCTTGTATGCTTGTATGACTTGAGTGTTGGGTCATGTGACCCCTATCTGTATGGATGATATGTATGGCTCCTTGGAGCCTTCTAAATAAAGTACTTGAGTCGTAGAGTACTGTTGTGATGCCATGTTGTATTTACTCATATCGGGCATATTGTGTGTATGATTGAAATGCTTGGTATGAGTGGGATCCGACTATCTAGTTGTTTATCCTTGGCAGCCTTTCATATGGGGAAATGTAAGTCTAGTGCTTCTGAGCGATAGTAGTCCGCTACAGCCCGGATCACCGGAGTCCTGCTAGCCCAGCACTACTGCTTGGAACACTTGACTGGCCGGCATGTGCTTCACGTCATTCCTATGTCTGTCCCTTCGGGGAAATGTCACGCGCTGTTATTCGGAGTCCTGCCTAGCCTGCTACAGCCCGGGTTACCGGAGTCCTGTTAGCCCAGTGCTACAGCCCGAATAAATACGTTGATGACCGACATGCTCGATGTGATTCACGTATGCCTGTCCTCATAGGCTAGCGCCGCTTTGGGTTCACGACTAGCCATGTCGGCCCGGGTTCTCTGTCATATGGATGCTAGCGACACTATCATATACGTGAGCCAAAAGGCGCAAACGGTCCCGGGCCAGGTAAGGTGGCACCCGTGGGAGTACCGTGCGTGAGGCCGCAAAGTGATATGATGTGTTACACGCTGGATCGGTGTGACTTAGGATCGGGGTCCTGACACGGAGGCTCAATTGGTGGCGGCGCTTCACGTCATTCTGGATTGGACGCTTCCTTATCTTGCGTACATGAACCGGGGCAAGCTACGAGAGGATGAAACCTTGGCCCGGCAGATAATCCGGCGGTCTAAGTCCATGACTATTATTGATGGTGAATTACATCATTGCAGTGTATCAGGGGCGTTTCAACGTTGTGTGTCTCCTGAGGAAGGCTGCGAAATTTTGCATGAGATCCATGAAGGAGATTGTGGTCACCACGCCGGTTCAAAATCCTTGGTGGATAAAGTGTTCCGCCATGGTTTTTATTGGTTAACTTCTCATGCTGATGCGGAGGATCTGGTCAGACGGTGCGACGGTTGCCAAAAGTTTTCAAGACGCGCTCATGTGCCGGCTCAAAAATTGAGGATGATTCCAATCACTTGGCCGTTTGCAACTTGGAGGCTGGACTGTTGGAAATATGCCCTAGAGGCAATAATAAAAGCATTATTATTATATTTCCCTGGTCATGATAATTGTCTTTTATTCATGCTATAATTGTGTTATCCGGAAATCGTAATACATGTGTGAATACATAGACACCAATATGTCCCTAGTGAGCCTCTAGTTGACTAGCTCGTTGATCAACTGATAGTCATGGTTTCCTGACTATGGACATTGGATGTCATTGATAACGAGATCACATCATTAGGAGAATGATGTGATGGACAAGACCCAATCCTAAGCATAAGCACAAGATCGTATAATTCGTTTGCTAGAGCTTTTCCAGTGTCAAGTATCTTTTCCTTAGACCATGAGATCGTGTAACTCCCGGATACCGTAGGAGTGCTTTGGGTGTGCCAAACGTCACAACGTAACTGGGTGACTATAAAGGTATACTACGGGTATCTCCGAAAGTGTCTGTTGGGTTGACACGGATCGAGACTGGGATTTGTCACTCCGTATGACGGAGAGGTATCACCGGGCCCACTCGGTAATGCATCATCATAATGAGCTCAGTGTGATCAAAGTGTTTGTTCACAGGATCATGCATTACGATACGAGTAAAGTGACTTGCCGGTAACGCGATTGAACGAGGTATTGGGATACCGACGATCGAATCTCGGGCAAGTAAAATACCGATTGACAAAGGGAATTGAATACGGGATTGATTGAATCCTCGACATCGTGGTTCATCCGATGAGATCATCGAGGAGTGTGTGGGAGCCAACATGGGTATCCAGATCCCGCTGTTGGTTATTGGCCGGAGAGATGTCTCGGTCATGTCTACATGTCTCCCGAACCTGTAGGGTCTACACACTTAAGGTCGGTGACGCTAGGGTTGTAGAGATATGAATATGCAGTAATCCGAAAGTTGTTCGGAGTCCCGGATGAGTTCTCGGACGTCACGAGGAGTTCCGGAATGGTTCGGGGGTAAAGAATTATATATAGGAAGTGTAGTTTCGGCCATCGGGAAGATTCGGGGGTCACCGGTATTGTATCGGGACCACCGGATGGGTCCCGGGGGTCCACCGGGTGGGGCCACCCATCCCGAAGGGCCCCAGGGGCTGAAGTGGGAGGGGGAACCAGCCCATAGTGGGCTGGTGCGCCCCCCTTGGCCCACCCCCTTGCGCCTAGGGTTGAAACCCTAGGGTGGGGGGCCCACTTGCCTTGGGGGGTACTCCAACCCCCCTGGCCGCCGCCCCCCTGGGAGATTAGATCTCCAGGGCCGGCGCCCCCCCAGGGGGCCTATATAAAGGGGGGGAGGGAGGGGCAGCCGCACCCTGAAGCTCTGGCGCCTCCCTCTCCCCTGCTACACCTCTCTCTCTCTCTCTCTCTCTCTCTCTCTCTCTCTCTCTCTCTCTCTCTCTCTCTCTCTCTCTCTCTCTCGTAGAAGCACGGCGAAGCCCTACTGCGATGACCACTGCATCCACCACCACGCCGTCGTGCTGCTGGATCTTCATCAACCTCTCCTTCCCCCTTGCTGGATCAAGAAGGAGGAGACGTCATCCGCTCCGTACGTGTGTTGAACGCGGAGGTGCCGTCCGTTCGGCGCTTGACATCGGTGATTTGGATCACGGCGAGTACGACTCCATCATCCACGTTCTAGTGAACGCTTCCGCTCGCGATCTACAAAGGTATGTAGATGCAATCTGAATACTCGTTGCTAGATGAACTCATAGATGGATCTTGGTGAAATCATAGGAAATTTTTTGTTTTCTGCAACGTTCCCCAACAGTGGCATCGTGAGCTAGGTCTATGCGTAGTTCTTTTGCACGAGTAGAACACAATTGTTGTGGGCGTAGATGTTGTCAACTTTCTTGCCGCTACTAGTCTTATTTTGCTTCAGCGGTATTGTGGGATGAAGCGGCCCGAACCAACCTTACACGTACGCTTACGTGAGACCGGTTCCACCGACTGACATGCACTAGTTGCATAAGGTGGCTGGCGGGTGTCTGTATCTCCCACTTTAGTTGGAGCGGATTCGACGAAAAGGGTCCTTATGAAGGGTAAATAGAAGTTGACAAATCACGTTGTGGCTTTTACGTAGGTAAGAAAACGTTCTTGCTAGAACCCTCTTGCAGCCACGTAAAACTTGCAACAACAATTAGAGGACGTCTAACTTGTTTTTGCAGCAAGTGCTTTGTGATATGATATGGCCAAAGTTGTGATGAATGATGAATGATATATATGTGATGTATGAGATCATGTTCATGTAATAGGAATCACGACTTGCATGTCGATGAGTATGACAACCGGCAGGAGCCATAGGAGTAGTCATTATTTTTTATGACCTGCGTGTCAATGGAAATGCCATGTAAATTACTTTACTTTATTGCTAAACGTGTTAGCCATAGTAGTAGAAGTAATAGTTGGCGAGCAACTTCATGGAGACACGATGATGGAGATCATGATGATGGAGATCATGGTGTCATGCCGGTGACAAGATGATCATCGAGCCCCAAGATGGAGATCAAAGGAGCTATGTGATATTGGCCATATCATGTCACTATTATTATTTGATTGCATGTGATGTTTATGATGGTTTTGCATCTTGTTTACTTAGAACGACGGTAGTAAATAAGATGATCCCTCATAACAATTTCAAGAAAGTGTTCTCCCTAACTGTGCGCCGTTGCGACAGTTCGTTGTTTCGAAGCACCACGTGATGATCGGGTGTGATAGATTGCAACGTTCACACACAACGGGTGTAAGACAGATTTACACATGCAAACACTTAGGTTGACTTGACGAGCCTAGCATGTATAGACATGGCCTCGGAACACAAGAGACCGAAAGGTCGAACATGAGTCATATGGAAGATACGATCAACATGGAGATGTTCACCGATGATGACTAGTCCGTCTCACGTGCTGATCGGACACGGCCTAGTCGAGTCGGATCATGTTTCACTTAGATGACTAGAGGGATGTCTAATCTGAGTAGGAGTTCATTAAATAATTTGATTAGATGAACTTAATTATCATGAACTTAGTCTAAATAAACTTTGCAATGTGTCTTGTAGATCAAATGGCCCAAGCTAATGTCAACATGAACTTCAACGTGTTCCTAGAGAAAACCAAGCTGAAAGACGATGGCAGCAACTATACGGACTGGGTCCGGAACCTGAGGATCATCCTCATAGCTGCCAGGAAACAATATGTCCTAGAAGCACCGCTAGGTGAAGCACCCATCCCAGAGAACCAAGACATTATGAATGCTTGGTAGTCTCGTGCTGATGATTACTCCCTCGTTCAGTGCGGCATGCTTTACAGCTTAGAACCGGGGCTCCAAAAGCGTTTTGAGCATCACGGAGCATATGAGATGTTCGAGGAGCTGAAACTAGTTTTCCAAGCTCATGCCCGGGTCGAGAGATATGAAGTCTCCGACAAGTTCTACAGTTGTAAGATGGAGGAAAACAGTTCTGTCAGTGAACACATACTCAAGATGTCTGGGTTACACAACCACTTGACTCAGCTAGAGATTAACCTCCCAGACGAGGCGGTCATTGACAGAATCCTTCAGTCGCTCCCACCTAGCTACAAGAGCTTTGTGATGAACTACAATATGCAGGGGATGGTAAAGACCATTCCTGAGGTATTTGCTATGCTGAAATCAGCAGAGGTTGAAATCAAAAAGGAACATCAAGTGTTGATGGTCAATAAAACCACCAAGTTCAAGAAAGGCAAGGGTAAGAAGAACTTCAAGAAGGACGGCAAGGATATTGCCGCGCCCGGTAAGCCAGTTGCCGGGAAGAAGTCAAAGCATGGACCCAAGCCTGAGACTGAGTGCTTTTATTGCAAAGGGAAGGGTCACTGGAAGCGGAACTGCCCCAAATACTTAGCGGACAAGAAGGCCGGCAACACTAAAGGTATATGTGATATACATGTAATTGATGTGTACCTTACCAGTGCTCGTAGTAGCTCCTGGGTATTTGATACCGGTGTCGTTGCTCATATTTGTAACTCAAAACAGGAGCTGCGGAATAAGCGGAGACTGGCGAAGGATGAGGTGATGATGCGCGTCGGGAATGGTTCCAAGGTCGATGTGATCGCCGTCGGCACGCTACCTCTACATTTACCTACGGGGTTAGTTTTAAACCTCAATAATTGTTATTTAGTGCCAAGTTTGAGCATGAACATTGTATCTGGATCTCGTTTAATGCGAGATGGCTACTCATTTAAATCCGAGAATAATGGTTGTTCTATTTATATGAGTGATATGTTTTAAGGTCATGCTCCGATGGTCAATGGTTTATTCTTAATGAATCTCGTGCGTGATAGTACACATATTCATAGTGTGAATACAAAAAGGTGTAAAGTTGATAACGATAGTCCCACATACTTGTGGCACTGCCGCCTTGGTCACATTGGTGTCAAGCGCATGAAGAAGCTCCATGCAGATGGACTTTTAGAGTCTCTTGATTATGAATCATTTGACACATGCGAACCATGCCTCATGGGCAAAATGACCAAGACTCCGTTCTCCGAAACAATGGAGCGAGCAACCAACTTATTAGAAATCATACATACTGATGTGTGCGGTCCAATGAGTGTTGAGGCTCGCGGAGGATATCGTTATGTTCTCACTCTCACGGATGACTTGAGTAGATATGGGTATGTCTACTTGATGAAACACAAGTCTGAGACCTTTGAAAAGTTCAAGGAATTTCAGAATGAGGTAGAGAATCAACGTGACCGAAAAATAAAGTTCTTACGATCAGATCGTGGAGGAGAATATTTAAGTCACGAATTTGGCACACACTTAAGGAAATGTGGAATCGTTTCACAACTCATGCCGCCTTGAACACCTCAACTTAATGGTGTGTCCGAACGTCGTAATCGCACTCTATTGGATATGGTGCGATCTATGATGTCTCTTACAGATTTACCACTATCATTTTGGGGATACGCTCTAGAGACAGCTACATTCACTTTAAATAGGGCACCGTCTAAATCCGTTGAGACGACACCGTATGAATTATGGTTTGGGAAGAAACCTAAGCTATCGTTTCTAAAAGTTTGGGGATGCGATGCTTATGTCAAGAAACTTCAACCTGAAAAGCTCGAACCCAAGTCGGAAAAATGCGCCTTCATAGGATACCCTAAGGAAACTATTGGGTATACCTTCTACCTAAGATCCGAAGGCAAGATCTTTGTTGCCAAGAACGGATCCTTTCTGGAGAAAGAGTTTCTCTCGAAAGAAGTAAGTGGGAGGAAAGTGGAACTTGATGAAGTATTACCTCCTGAACCGGATAGTAGTGCAGCTCAAGAAAATGTTTCTGTGGTGCCTCCACCGGTTAGAGAGGAGGTTAATGATGATGATCATGAAACTTCAGATTAGGTTACTACTGAACTTCGTAGGTCCACAAGGACACGTTCCGCACCAGAGTGGTACGGCAACCCTGTCCTAGAAATCATGTTGTTAGACAACGGTGAACCTTCAAACTATGAAGAAGCGATGGCGGGCCCAGATTCCAACAAATGGCTTGAAGCCATGCAATCCGATATAGGATCCATGTATGAAAACAAAGTGTGGACTTTGACAGACTTGCCCGATGATCGGCGAGCGATAGAAAACAAATGGATCTTTAAGAAGAAGACGGACGCGGATGGTAATGTGACCATCTATAAAGCTCGACTTGTCGCTAAGGGTTATCGGCAAGCTCAAGGGGTTGACTACGATGAGACTTTCTCTCTCGTAGCGAAGCTGAAGTCCGTCCGAATCATGTTAGCAATTGCCGCATACTATGATTATGAGATATGGCAAATGGACATCAAAACGGCATTCCTTAATGGCTATCTTAAGGAAGAACTGTATATGATGCAGCCGGAAGGTTTTGTCGACCCTAAGAATGCTAACAAGGTATGCAAGCTCCAGCGATCCATTTATGGGCTGGTGCAAGCATCTCGGAGTTGGAACATTCGCTTTGATGAGATGATCAAGGCGTTTGGGTTTATGCAGACTTATGGAGAAGCCTGCGTTTACAAGAAAGTGAGTGGGAGCTCTGTAGCATTTCTCATATTATATGTAGATGACATACTTTTGATGGGAAATGATATAGAACTTTTGGACAGCATTAAGGCCTACTTGAATAAGAGTTTTTCAATGAAGGACCTTGGAGAAGCTGCTTATATATTAGGCATCAAGATCTATAGAGATAGATCAAGACGCCTCATAGGTCTTTCACAAAGCACATACCTTGAAAAGATATTGAAGAAGTTCAATATGGATTAGTCCAAGAAGGGGTTCTTGCTTGTGTTGCAAGGTGTGAAATTGAGCTCAGCTCAATGCCCGACCACGGCAGAAGATATAGAAGAGACGAGTGTCATCCCCTATGCCTCGGCCATAGGGTCTATTATGTATGCCATGCTGTGTACCAGACCTGATGTAAACCTTGCCGTGAGTTTGGTAGGTAGGTACCAAAGTAATCCCGGCAAGGAACACTGGACAGCGGTCAAGAATATCCTGAAGTACCTGAAAAGGACTAAGGACATGTTTCTCGTTTATGGAGGTGACGAAGAGCTCATCGTAAAGGGTTACGTCGACGCTAGCTTCGACACAGATCTGGATGACTCTAAGTCACAAACCGGATACGTGTATATGTTGAATGGTGGAGCAGTAAGCTGGTGCAGCTGCAAGCAGAGCGTCGTGGCGGGATCTACATGTGAAGCGGAGTACATGGCAGCCTCGGAGGCAGCGCATGAAGCAATTTGGGTGAAGGAGTTCATCACCGACCTAGGAGTCATACCCAATGCGTCGGGGCCGATCAAACTCTTCTGTGACAACACTGGAGCTATTGCACTTGCCAAGGAGCCCAGGTTTCACAAGAAGACCAGGCACATCAAGCGTCGCTTCAACTCCATTCGTGAAAATGTTCAAGATGGAGACATAGAAATTTGTAAAGTGCATACGGATCTTAATGTCGCAGATCCGTTGACTAAACCTCTCCCTAGAGCAAAACATGATCAACACCAGAACTCTATGGGTGTTCGATTCATCACAATGTAACTAGATTATTGACTCTAGTGCAAGTGGGAGACTGTTGGAAATATGCCCTAGAGGCAATAATAAAAGCATTATTATTATATTTCCCTGTTCATGATAATTGTCTTTTATTCATGCTATAATTGTGTTATCTGGAGATCGTAATACATGTGTGAATACATAGACACCAATATGTCCCTAGTGAGCCTCTAGTTGACTAGCTCGTTGATCAACTGATAGTCATGGTTTCCTGACTATGGACATTGGATGTCATTGATAACGAGATCACATCATTAGGAGAATCATGTGATGGACAAGACCCAATCCTAAGCATAAGCACAAGATCGTATAATTCATTTGCTAGAGATTTTCCAAAGTCAAGTATCTTTTCCTTAGACCATGAGATCGTGTAACTCCCGGATACCGTAGGAGTGCTTTGGGTGTGCCAAACGTCACAACGTAACTGGATGACTATAAAGGTATACTACGGGTATCTCTGAAAGTGTCTGTTGGGTTGACACGGATCGAGACTGGGATTTGTCACTCCGTATGACGGAGAGGTATCACCAGGCCCACTCGGTAATGCATCATCATAATGCGCTCAGTGTGATCAAAGTGTTTGATCACGGGATCATGCATTACGGTACGAGTAAAGTGACTTGCCGGTAACGAGATTGAACGAGGTATTGGGATACCGACGATTGAATCTCGGGCAAGTAAAATACCGATTGGCAAAGGGAATTGAATACGGGATTGATTGAATCCTCGACATCGTGGTTCATCCGATGAGATCATCGAGGAGTGTGTGGGAGCCAACATGGGTATCCAGATCCTGCTCTTGGTTATTGGCCGGAGAGAAGTCTCGGTCATGTCTACATGTCTCCCGAACCCGTAGGGTCTACACACTTAAGGTTTGGTGACGCTAGGGTTGTAGAGATATGAATATGCAGTAATCCGAAAGTTGTTCGGAGTCCCGGATGAGATCTCGGACGTCACGAGGAGTTCCGGAATGGTTCGGAGGTAAAGAATTATATATAGGAAGTGCCGTTTCGGCCATCGGGAAGATTCGGGGGTCACCAGTATTGTATCAGGACCACCGGATAGGTCCCGGTGGTCCACCGGGTGGGGCCACCCATCCCGGAGGGCCCCATGGGCTGAAGTGGGAGGGGGAACCAGCCCATAGTGGGCTGGTGCGCCCCCCTTGGCCCACCCCCTTGCGCCTAGGGTTGAAACCCTAGGGTGGGGGGGCGCCCCACTTGCCTTGGGGGGTACTCCAACCCCCCTGGCCGCCGCCCCCCTGGGAGATTAGATCTCCAGGGCCGGCGCCCCCCCAGGGGGCCTATATAAAGGGGGGAGGGGCAGCCACACCCTGAAGCTCTGGCGCCTCCCTCTCCCCTGCTACACCTCTCTCTCTCTCGTAGAAGCACGACGAAGCCCTGCTGCGGTGACCACTGCATCCACCACCACGCCGTCGTGCTGCTGGATCTTGATCAACCTCTCCTTCCCCCTTGCTTGATCAAGAAGGAGGAGACGTCATCCGCTCCATACGTGTGTTGAACACGGAGGTGCCGTCCGTTCGGCGCTTGACATCGGTGATTTGGATCACGGCGAGTACGACTCCATCATCCACGTTCTAGTGAACGCTTCCACTCGTGATCTACAAAGGTATGTAGATGCAATCTGAATACTCGTTGCTAGATGAACTCATAGATGGATCTTGGTGAAACCGTAGGAAAATTTTTGTTTTCTGCAACATTCCCCAACATGGACATGGTTGGGCCTTTCAAAAGGTCCAAGGATAAGAAGACCCACCTCCTGGTGGCGGTTGACAAGTTTACAAAGTAGGTGGAGGCAGAACCTGTTAGCAAGTGTGATGCGGCCACTGCGGTTCAGTTCATCAAGAAGGTGATTTTCCGGTTTGGCTTTCCACACATTATCATTACAGATAATGGTACCAATTTGTCCAAGGGAGCTATGAAGGAATTCTGCGAACGTGGGCACATCCGACTTGACGTTTCATCAGTGGCGCACCCACAGTCCAATGGGCAAGCAGAAAGAGCTAATCAGGAGATCTTGAGAGGCATCAAGCCCCGGCTTATGGTTCCTTTGCAAAGGACCCCGGGTTGTTGGGTAGAAGAGTTGCCATCTGTGTTATGGAGCATCAATACCACACCCAACAGATCAACAGGATACACGCCGTTCTTCATGGTCTATGGAGCGGAGGCGGTTCTCCCTAGTGATATCCGTCACGATTCACCTCGTGTGGCGGCTTATGTTGAAGCGGACAACGAGACAGCACGGCAAGACACTTTGGACCGGTTGGATGAAGAGCGTGACATAGCAGCTGCCCACTCAGCGATTTACCAACAGGATGTTCGTCGTTATCACAGCCGCCGAGTCAGAACCAGAACCTTTCAAGAAAGAGATTTGGTGCTTCGGCTCAACCAAGATCAGACTGATATGCATAAGTTATCCCCACCTTGGGAGGGACCTTTCGTGGTCAGCAAGAATCTGCACAACGGGTCATACTATCTGATCGATATTCAAGAGCGTAAAGACTCACGCAAATCAGAGGTGGAGACCAACAGGCCGTGGAACATAGCTCATCTTCGGCCTTACTATACCTGAGCCATCGGCTCTACTTATGTACATATTATGACATTGTATATATTATCAATATAATAAATCGGAGCCTCAGCTAAAGCGGGGTATCTGTTGTTTTACATCATGCGTGGTTACATGGAGTTGTTCTGTCTTAAAGCGGCCTCCGGTTTACCCCTTGAAAATTTTATAAACGTCACTTGGGGGCTTGGTCGTATCCGAACCAATGCAACACCTTTTGATAAGCGGAAGCCACCAGATCACTTGGGGACATGGTCAAATCTGAATCAGTCACGCCTCTTGATCGACCTAAGGCCATGGAATCACTTGGGGGCTTGGTCGAACCCGAACCATTGCCACGCCTCTTGATCGGCATAATGCCACGGTTTCATTTGGGGACCTGGCTGACTGGAACCATACCTACACCTATCGGGAGCTTGGTCGTGTCCGACCATGGTAACGCCATCTGATCGGCTCAGTAAAGCCTCTTTTTGCAAACGGTTTTATCATTGCCTTTGCTTCAATATTTTTTCCTTAAATAACTATTGATTTATTTTGTTGCATTTTATAAACCGACAAAATTTAAACCGGTTTAAGCTGTCAATTGACGGAATACGGTCCATTTTTAAATCCGAAGATTGTTTGCCCGGTTTAACTTTTCCTGTTAACATCCCATGATGGAGTAACAAGAGTATTTTTGGTAACCCGGCACGATTTACATGGCAAACCGGCCTTGTATACATAGGAGCTATTCTCCTTCGATGGTGCAGGTTTATAAACCTCCGCTTCAAGATTGGTTAAGCCAACTTCATGCCCAACGACGGCAGGTATTTTGTATCGCAAAATTTGATCATATACCTCAATCTCCTTGCATATATATATGAAGGTCATAAACCGGCTGGCGGTACAACCGCCGTCGTAGTTTGAGATTTTATGATTGCAGGAGATATAGATTGAGGGTTTCGATATTTCAAACAAAAGTATCAGCACTGATGCACAAAGGAATCTCAGAAGCAGGAGTGTTGGCTATCCTATTACAAGGCAACATGGTGCCCAAATAAGATCATTGTTTTCTTGGGAGAATTTAAACCTGCCTCAGGTTCAAGCTTGGTTGCCGCCCTGATCTGATGGTTGTGGGTCTTCCTGCGCCGCTTCAGCTTCTTCTTCCCTACCCAGTGGCTGGAAATCAACAGTGGTCCAGTCGACTCCCATTAGGGCTTGAAAGACAGCTTCCTCATGGATCAGGGACGACGGTTCAATATCAGGAGCGTAAGTATGCTTACGGATTGGAGGGATGAGATTCTCCGCTTCAGGAATCGGTGCAGCCACTCGTTTACTCTGGTCATTATATTGAGCTTGATAATGCGTCAAGTCTACCTCCTCTACCAATTGGCAAGCCAGAGGGCGCACCGCCCGGTTTATTGCTCTGAGGTCCTCTTCATTGAACTCTGAGTCGTCTTCCTTCAAACTGGGATAGCCCTGAGCTGCTTCAATAGGAACGAAATCCGGCACCCATGCCTTGGCCCGGATTAAGGCATTGATGGCACCGGTTCGAGCAGCAGATTTCTTCAGCTCTACAATACGAGCGGGAAGCATTGACAACCTCTTCAGAGTATCTTGAATTAAAGAGGGCGCCGGATTGTTATGTGATGCAATGGAGATAATCCGCTGCGCTCCGGTATACAGCTGTTCAATTAAGGTATATGCGGCCTTCAAATTCATCCGAACATCTGACCCCAAGTGACCAATGCGTGTACCTACAACATTATAAAGAGTTCACAAACCGGACCTATCATAGGAAGGTCAAATTATTACAGAAGTCAAAGGAAGCTTACCAAAGATGGCTGCAGTCATGGCATGTACTTGCCGCTTTACGCTGGTTAGCTCATCTACCACCGGTTTAAGGGCGGCTTCAGCAGTTTCAATTTTCTTGGTCAAAGCGGCCTTCTCAGTTGCCCAATCCGTCCGCTCTTTGTTGAAGCCCTCCTTCAGCTGTTCCATGACGCTTAGGGCGCTGGTCAACTCCTCTTTTGCCTTGGAGGTTTCAGCTTGTTGGGATTTCAAATTTTCTTGAAGATCGGCGAGTTGGCTTTCCTTGGTTTTCAGCTCAGCCTGCATACAGACAGTCATATGATTTAACAAACAGTACAAGAATTGAAGTACCAACTCCATAACAAGTTATGCATTTGGTACTTGGGGGCTAATGCACATTTTATTTTCATCTATCAATTGATTACAAAGTCCCAAGCTCAATACAAGTATTCAACTTGGCACTTGGGGGCTAATGGCTATTTGCTCAAATAAGTTCTGATGTTGTAATGTTATTTACTTAAGATCCTGGTTTAACTATGCTAAGTTGAACCGGCACTTGGAGGCTACATTAGCAAGTTCCAAATTGTTCAGCCTTATATTTCACAAGTCCCGGTTTGAAAGAAGATTACAAACCGGCCCTTGGGGGCTAGGAGAATCAGCAAGATTAAAATATCCAAGCAGGAAGAGGCATATGGAAGTTACCTCAAATTTCTCTTTCATCATATTCACTAGGCCAGCTTCAAAATCACGACTGGTATACAACTAGTTCAGGTAGCCAGAATGAAGATCCTGGGCATTCAGAGCGGCATAAGTTGCCAAATCGACATTCCACTTGCCCTTGCTCATTGTGGCAAATTCATCTTTGGCAGTATGTTTGGACAAAGCAACAGGATTGCTTGGCTCGGTATGGCCAACACCAGTGATAACAACTTCATCATCCTGGGCGTCGCCGGTTTGCACTGGGGCTATCGGTTTACTAGTAGTCTTGGATGGGCTGGTGGATTTCTGGACTTCTAGGCTGGTCGGCAGGACCGGAGGCGTCAGCAGGCCTTTCTTCAGTAATAAAAACCTCATCTTGCATTGGCAGGTCGTTGGGCACATCCTTACGGATAGCCGCTTCAACATCTGGGGTGTTGCCCGGTTCTGGGGCAGCTTCTTCTTCGGCCGCTTTATCCAGGCGAGCCTTTTTGCTCGGCCTAGGCTTGGCTCTGAAAGGAGTAACAAAGTCAAAAACAATGTATGTTACAAAGAACCATACCAGAAAGGTTATGATAAGTATAAACTTACCCAAGCATGGTTTTGAGTGGTGGCAGCTGAGTAGCTGATGACTCGCCAGAGGATGAATGGGAAGTAACCTGATAATCGGAATCAGATGGATTAAGCGGTTGACAAAAACAGCCTGCTTTAGGACGATTACTGATAAGCAAATTAGGGACCTCTGAACGGTGTTTCCGAACCGGGCTGTTCGGTAAACCGGCGGAGGTAACTACTTGGCCGCTGTGCCGGGTTGTGCGGCGAACTTCGTGTTGTTGGGTCTTCAAGAGAAATTTGGGATCCAAGTAAGCAAGAGGATGAGAAAATTTAACTTTCCGGTTTGCCTGACGGATTTTTAGTGAAGGCAAAGGGTTTGAATCAGAAGAGGGAGTGATTACCTCTGCAGCATCAACATGACTAGCTTCGACTTCATCCTGACAAATATTATCATCAATAAGGTGTGTGAAAAGTAAGCCAAGTGAATCAAGTTCTACCTCAAGGTCCGAATTACCCACATCATCATCAGCGGGCGGATTAGAGGATGCAGTGGTTTTCCTTTTGTGAGCAGACTTCTTAATGACTTTGGTTTTTGGCCGGGTTGGTCTTTCCGGTTTGTCTGCTTTCTCCTGCGGAAGCTTCTTGCTCCAAAACGGATCATTGCCCTGTTTCAACAGATATTGGTGTCAAATAATAGGCAGATATAACAAATGTCAGGATCAATGAAAGGTGAAGTTAAAAACCTACAGCTGGCGGTTTGTTGGTGGCGCAGAAAGGAAGCAGGCCGGCTCGGGCACAGATGTATTCCGGTTCGTTCAAATTTTCTTCACAGCTTCTGTGACTTCTTCGTCAGTGAGCTGGATGTTCATGTGTCGCAGTGGGTCGTCAACACTGCCCGTATATTCACACATCAAACCGGAGCGTTGACTAAGGGGCAGTATGCTCCATGATATCCAACAACGAGCGAGATCAACTCTGGTTAAACTGTTGGCCATGAAGGCTCTGAGCTTGGATAGTTGAGGAGCGTATTTACTCCTCTCCTTGGCACTCAACCTTTGTGGAAAGGGGTGCGTATTGCTAAGCCGCTCCGGACGAAAGCCAGGTAATGGATTTTCATCAGCAGGGGAGGTTTCTTTGCAGTAAAACCATGATTGGTTCCATTCTTGGGGATGGCTGTGCAGTTTTGCGTGAGGATAAGTGACCTCTTTCCTTTTCTGAATAGCCATGCCACCCAATTCCATATTGGAACCGTCGGTAAACTCTGTGCGGCGGTTTAGATGAAAACAGTCTCGGAATAACTCGACTGTGGGTTCCTCTTGAAAGAACACCTCACAGAGTACTTGAAAATGGCATATGTTGGTGACAGAATTGGGGCCAGTATCTTGCGGACGGAGTTGGAAATTGGCCAAGACATCCCGGTAGAATTTTGAACCGGGCGGATTAAAACCTCGGGCTAAGTGGTCTGCGAAAACAACAGCTTCTCCTTCTTGTGGCGTGGGAGGACATTCTTTGCCAGGGACCCTCCAGTGGATGGTGTTTTTACTGCTTAAAGCGCCAGTCAGGACTAAGTTGTTCAGCTGCGTTTCTGTGACGCGAGAAGGAGCCCAGTTGCACTCATACACTTGTTTAGCCATGGTGGAGTCTACAAAATAAGTGATTCCGGTTCAAGACTGTGTTGGGTAAAAGTATAATCCGGTGTGAAACAATGTTAAACCGGAGGTAATTATGTCTAAGCCGGAGTTCTATGAAGCGGCATTATATAACTAACGAGTTCTGGCGGTTCAATAAGGGGACTAATGGCATATGTCGGTTTATGAAATCTTTCTATACTAAGTTAAACCGCCTGATCTAAGCATTGAAAGCAATTGAGGCTGCGGATGGCTAAGTGTGCAGAAACAGGTTTCACAAAGTTCTATTACAGCAATGGATCTGAGGCAAGTTCAGAAAAACAGAAAAATATTCAAAGGCTTAAAGTAGAGCGGAAGTGAGTCAATGGGCAGATATACAGATGAGATCTATGAACTTGAACATGAAACTACAGGTGGGTGTGAAAAGCTACTGTTATTCAGAGCAGGGTTTCACAGATCCAGCCAGGGATTGATACATGAATAGGAACAGTCGATGAACACCGCAAGAACGAGAAACCCTAGAATAGATCTAGGTTGAGAAGAACAGAGGGCTTACCAGAGCTGAGGAGGATGCGGAAGATCACCACGGCTTTCTGGTACGTTTAGGTCGATGCAGCGGCCAAGGTTGGTGCTAGAGACGACGGCGGCGGCGGAGCTCTGAAGCTGGCAACGTGAGGAAGACGAAGAAGAGAAGGCACGAAGAGAAGAAAGGAAATGACCCTTCGGTCTTATTTATAAAACAAAAAGGACATGTGTCAGGCGCGATAAACCAGGAGCCACGGAACGGAGTTGTCGCCTCGATTTTCGCAGATTATTAAATGTAGAGATATCGTGAATACTTTCTTTATGACGGATGACGTCACTCCGGTTTAATAGCAATTGGAGAAGATGACATCACGGCGGATCAACAATTACAAGAAGATATTGAAGGTGAAGATTTCTGCTAAGGATTGACATGAACTCATTCAAATCAATCTGGGGCCTAATGTTGGGGATATTACTACTGGGCGTAAACCGGCCTACCAGGGCCGGGTTAACTTCATCAGTAGTCCAAGAATATTAAAGCCCAAGAAGATAGAAAAAGGCCCAAGGCCTGTAATCGGTTTAAGATCTGTAGCCGTAAACCGGCTTAGTATGTACTTGTATTGTAAGTTAGGAATAAGGAGAGACCAACCCGGATACGAGTATGAACCGGTGATTGGGACTCTATAAACCGACGGGCATCACCCGTGTATATAAGGGGACGACCCGGCGGAGGTTCAAGGACAGACAAACAACAACTCGAGACTTAGGCGAAGCTTATTTGCTCCCTAGTCATCGAAACCCCATCAATTCCATCACAACTAGATGTAGGCTTTTACCTTCATCGAAGGGGCCGAGCTAGTATAAAACTCTCTGCGTCCCTGTGTCCGCTTTAACCCCTTCAAGATAACCCGCCGCGATGGCTCCACGACTAAGTCCTTTCACCAGGACATCTGCCGTGATAAAACCACGACACTTAGCAATGCCAAAGAAGCAGATCTGGATGATCGACCGAGAGACATTTAGCACTCCGCTTCTAATGTTCTCCTTGATGTACTAGGTACCACGGTCAATGCTTAAAAGCATCAACATGGCCATCAGGTAAAGGTCGGACTTTTGGAGCACAAAAATCCATAAGGAACAACTTGAAGAATAATTCATACCAAATCCTCATGGAGAAGATGGTCGAATTGCTCGTTCAAGATACTACAATAATAGATCTTCCGACTAGGTGTGTCGGCCAAAACGTCAACCTCGTCGGGACCTACATCATAGATCTTGGAAATGTTCCGGCCATCATATCTGCCCGAGATTCAGATCTGGCTGGTAACAGGATTTTTCAGACAACATGTCTAGAAAAGAAAGGTTGCAACACAAGTCGACGAGATAACGTTGCGAGACTCTCGGGAGATGAACTACAATAGCAAGCTCCAAAACATGAGCTAGTTCTGCTACACACATGTGAACATGTTGTCCAAGACAAGCATGACCACAGAGTAGTCTTACAATAAAGCACTACCGAGTTCAGGTGGGGAACCATCACTGAGGATAATGAAGTCCTAACATAAGTCATGATTCTTAAGAAGGAACTTCTTCTCCTTGAACAAATCAATCAGTGGCTTCGTGTGCTAGGGATACATACAGAATGAAGATGATCAGTCTATCAAACCATAGAATACTTTGCACATGCATGAGTAACTTGGGATGATTCCATAGGAAACAAAACAAACTTACTCAAATTCATGGCGGCAACTTGCACCTAATGCACGTGAACTTGGAGAAAGTCACTTTTTACACCGAACATATGCTTCATGAGCTAGCATGAAGAAATGCTTTCAAAGTTTCCCACACTAGCTTAATGTTCAACATGAATCATGGACAAGATAAAAATATTGCCGATGGGCTCAACAACAGGTCATCCAAATTTCCATGAAGATGGAATTCCACAACTATGTGAACAAAGCGATAGCATTGGTCAAACCCAAAGAATATAATGGTGTATGCTCGAGGAAACAACCACAAGTAAGACAACATTACGAATATCATTGGTTTTGATTAGATTTGACGATAGCCCATACTCAAATCAAAGGTTGGATAAGGTGATAGGTCCCATTAACTGATCACGAGGGTCAATCGATGAAAATACCAACTTCCTTCAACACACATACAAGATATCCCTTAGTGATGAGCTAGGTCGGACAAGCTTTTATCTTCCAACTCTCCAAGTTGTTGTTTAGCTTAACCAACTAGCTCATGGGTATGCAACACAGATTCCTGGAGAAGGATTGGTTACAAGAAACCAACTTGATCACGAGCTCAACACAACGGTCAGGGGACAACCTGGTGATACTTCCAAGAAGATATCCGGAATATCACGCACCACCGATATGTTATAAGCTCGGGAACAATCTTTCTTTTCAGGGCAAGATGATATGATCAAAAGAGCGAGGGCTTGACACAATCCTAACTCATTGATCGAGGAGTGCACCAGAATAAGGACTAGGTAGCACGATCAATCTTAGGATGATGATTCAATAACTAGCACACTAAGAATGAAAGTGTTGTCCATTAACTACCAAGTAACAGGGTTGCTAGGAGTATTGATTTCGCACATCACAGTACACTTGTCGGCGTTCCGGTTACAATAACACGGAAACCGAGGAATGAATAATGATGGCAAGAAGTATCACTACGGCAAGAATCCATAAGATGAGGTGCAATTCTAATGAAATTCTTGACATAAAGATGGTAACACTCCAAGGTAGAATAGAACAAAAGTTAGATTGGCATTTGTCCTGCTGAATACAACTACTTTGACCCAATCCCAGAAATGGACGAGGTACTGGAGTTTGTTCCTCCTAGTCATTCTGAAATAGAATGGCTTGACGGACCACAAGAATAATAAGCATCGATAACACGGATGCACAATTACACCTGACTATCAATTGATAGACGATGGTCGGAATACAAATGAAGAGGGACATCTCAAGGAAACATATATCTTTATGAGTTGTGGATGCATAGATTAATATGTCGAGCGAAGCTCAACATTTCTTCCGGATAACCCATGCGGAAAGGGTAGAACTGGCAGATTCACAATATAGAATGGAGAACTCATCAAGAGCACTCCGGTCGTGACCTTTTGGTTCAAAAGAACTCCTACCAAGATTGGTTCATGGTAATTGGAAGAAGGATGTACCATGAACCTCGAGACTATCGCAAAGGTTACTAATATCCTAAAGGAACTAGCAACACTATCAACATGAGGTAAGTAGGGTGAATCTCGGGTTCAAGAACCCAGGAATAGAATACCTACTACTAAATGGCATCACGGGATGCTTTCAAGAATGGTGGCCAGAATCATCACGCTGGGAACACAAAACATGGCTAGATTACTAGGTGATCCCCTAAGACACCTAGGGTCATGATAATAACTCCAACATATATGTCGAGGCAATGGAGTACCTCAACTCAGCAATTAGTGTGATTAATCCGGCCCAAAAGGATCATCGGGAACGAGAAGAAGGGATTTGCAAATACATCAGACTATTTAGAAACCTGGGATGACTCGGACAACATAACGGCTGTAAATGCTCAAAAATATTTGAGACATCCTGCAATATAGTGGCATAACCACTCAGAAGCACGATATCAAGATTCTGAGACCAACTGTGAACACACGAAAGTAGTAGAAACTGAACTGGGGCTTAAATCCATCAATCCTATAAGTCTCTATAATAGAAACTCGTCATCCTAATAGATAGATGAGAAGGCCTAGTTCTTAATCCCTGTAGGAAGGAAGAGGATGACTCAGATCAAAAGGGCATAAGGTAAAGGAGTAAAAAGAGCCTTACGTTCCCTTCCACAATCAATTCCCTTATATAACTAAGGAATTTCTAGACTCAACTTCGACCAGTTTGGCTTGGTAATCCTACAGGCAGTCAGGCTCTAATACCAAGGCTGTTAGGACCCTGATTCCAAGTCACATCGATCTAGCCAGTAACACCTCATATCACTTTGCGGCCTCACGCACGGTATTCCCACGGGTGTCGCCTTACCATGGCCCGGGACCATTTCTGCCTTTTGGCTCACGTATGTTATAGCGTCGCTAGCATCCAAATGACAGAGAACCCGGGCCGACATGGCTAGTCATGAACCCAAAGCGGCACTAACCCATGGGGACAGGCATACATGAATCAACTTCGAGCATGTCGGTCAGCAGCGTGCGAATCCAGGCTATAGCACTGGGCTAACAGGACTCCGGTAACCCGGGCTGTAGCAGGCTAGGCAGGACTCCGGATGTCACCGCGTGACATTTCCCTGAAGGGACAGACACAGGAACGAAGTGAAACACATGCCGGCCAGTCAAGTGTCCTGAGCAGTAGTGCTGGGCTAGCAGGACTCCGGTGAACCGGGCTGTACCGGATTACTATGGCTCATGGAAGCACTAGACTGCATTTCCCCATAAGAGAGGCTGCCAAGGATAAACAACTAGATTGTCGGATCCCACACATACCAAGCATTTCAATCATACACACAATATGCTCGATATGTGTAAATACAACATGGCATCAGAACATAACTCTACGACTCAAAGTATTTACTCATTAGGCTCCAAAGAGCCAGATATTACAAACATGGGTCTCATGACCCAACATTCAGAGCATACAAGTAAAAACACATACGGAAAAAGGCTGAGAAGCCTGACTATCTACCAGATCCTGTCGAGGGCACAAGATCGTAGCTGAGGTATCAAGCTAAACATTGAAGTCCACACGGAACTACTAGCGAGAGTGACGTCTCTCTACAAAAACATAAAATAGGCAAACGTGAGTACAAATGTACCCAGCAAGACTTACATCAGAACTAACTACATATGCATCGGTATCAACAAAGGGGGTAGTGGAGTTTAACTGCAGCAAGCCAGCTTTGACTCAGTGGCTAACCTGAACTACGACTGCTAGCAACTCTGTTGAGGTGGCGCACACGAGTCCACATATTCACCAATCAATACACCACTATGGATCCGCTTCCGTCTACCTACAAGAACGCCATCCATAGCACTCACGCTTATCTTGCGAGTTTTAGAGTATCCACTTCAAGTTATCTATGAACTGTTATAGGCAACCCAGAAGTCCTTTACCGCGAACACGGCTATTCGAATAGATGATGTTAACCCTGCAGGGGTGTACTTCTTCACACACGCTCTCGCCACTTACCACCATGTACACGTCATGTATCTCGGCAACCTTCAAGTGGAAGCATGGCGAGGGAGTCGGCCACGACCTGACTAACCACACAAGTCTCTAGCCCAGGTTTATCGCCTATTCGGGTTCCATCCGCAAGGAGATCCGGTCGGGGTGTCGCTCACGGCCTCAAACGATGTGAGCAGGGTTCCCAAGCCCACCATCCGGGTGCCACTTGGTACACCGTGCCACTGTGCCTAGTCTGTCCCAAGCCCACCTGTACCAGGTGCCACTTGGTAGACTACTAACACTGCCTACAAACACCAGAAACTAGTTGCAACTCCTGGACAGAGATCAAGTTGATTAATAAGTCGAGAGGGGTCGAGTTACCGGAACCCAATGTGTGGTAGAGAGTT
Organism: Aegilops umbellulata; assembly: GCA_032464435.1. Classification (NCBI taxonomy): domain Eukaryota; kingdom Viridiplantae; phylum Streptophyta; class Magnoliopsida; order Poales; family Poaceae; genus Aegilops; species Aegilops umbellulata. The sequence continues at coordinate 353,783,001 of CP136055.1, forward strand.
CATGGATCACAAACACAGAACTCAGTTCCTGAGGACGGTTTCAATGAGACAACCCACCATGTACTCCTACATGGCCTCTCACCGCTACCTTTACCAAATCATGTTCACACACTTAGCTCTCAATAGTAGGACATGTTCACAACTTCCCAATTCATCCCCGATGAATCAGACCTGACACAACTCTAAGCAATAGCAGGCATGACAAACAAGCATGAATGAGTAGGCACATCAGGGCTCAAACAACTCCTACTCATCCTAGTGGGTTTCATCTATTTACTGTGGCAATGACAGGTCATGCAAAGGAAAAGGGTTCAACTATCGCAGCATGTAACAGTTGAAGCGTTGTTATCCTAATGCGGTAAAAGAGAGCAGGAGCGAGAGAGCGGGATTGTATCGGAATGAACAAGGGGGTTTTGCTTGCCTGGCACTTCTGAATATAGTATAGTTCTTCATCGGTGTCATCAATCTCATCGTTGGAACCGCGTCTACTGAGAGGGGACAAATACCGGTAAACAAGAAGAACACAATCAATGCAATGCAACAATATGATGCATGAATGTGACATGGCAATATGATGTTGATTGAGCTAATGCAACTAGCAAAACAATTAAATGAAGTTGGTTTGAACACTATATTCAAATTCAAACTCCACATAAGGCATTTCAAAAGCCATTAATTCAAATTATCATATACAGTAGCTTTAGGTTGCTCAAACATGCATGAAAATGGTACAGATGGATAGATTGGATTTTTCTGATAATTTTTCATATATAAATTATTTCATTTGGAGTTACAGTTGAATTTCTATGAATTTTAGAAGTTTATAACATTTTCTGAAATAATAAACCATTTCTGATTTATTAAAATCCCAGAAAGCATTACTGCGTCAGCACCACGTCATGACGACGTCAACAAGTCAACAGGGGCTGGTCTAGGTCAAACCTTACCAGTGGGGCCCGCACGTCAGTGTAACAGGGCAGGAACAGAGGATGACTAGTGGGCCCAGGTCAACAGCCACATCAACATGGTCAAAGCTGACGCGTGGGGCCACTATGTTTAATTAGAGCTAAACAGGAACTAAACCGTGGTTAATTTGGCAGCGGGGCCCGGCTGTCAGTGGGCCTGACGGTGGTTAGTGGTGTGCTTAGGCAGCTAATGATGTGCCACGTCATCATCACCGGAGTCAGGCCGACGAGGACCAAACCGACGGCGGATGACCACCATGCGCTCAATACCGTGCACCAAATCGCATGTGGTTTGCGGCATTGGGTTGCTGGTGTTGTGCTCTACCAACTCGTGGTGGAGATGGACCAAGAGGTCGTCGGAATAGTCGACGGCGACGAGGTTTGGCGGCGGCCGGAGTTCGGCCGGGTGCGGAGACGCGGCTGCGGTGCGCTAGGAAAGCAACTGGCGGTGGCGGTGGCTTCCTGCGGAGCTGCTGAGCATGGTGACGCGCGCGGATGCGGGCTGCGGTGGCTCAGACCATGGCGGCGCCATGGCCGGAGGCAGAGGGCTCTCGGGCTCGACGGGAACGGTGACTATGCGGCGCAATCGAGCAAGGGGAGAGGGGGGACGAAGGAGGAGCTCACGGTGGTTCAGACGAGCGGCTCGGTGGGCTCGGGGGAGGCTTGGAGGCGATGGGCGACGATGGCGATCTTCGCGGCCGTAGGAGGAATAAGGGGTCGGGGACGATGCGTGAGGGCTCCCGGCATCATGTGACTCGGCGATGAGGAAGATGGCATCGCGCCGGACCTCGGGGATAGCTCTGAGAGGCGAGGAGGTGGTTGTGGCCGCGGTGGCTTTGGACGGTGGCGACGGCGCGTTCGGTCCAGCGAGAGAGAGGGAACAGAGGAGAGGAGGGCCACGAGGGAGAGTGAGAGGGGGTCGATGGGCGGCGTGGTACGCGTGGAGGCGACCAGGCAGTCGAGGGGCACGCAGGCAAGGAGGAGCCGGCGCGGCTTGTCCGTGCACCGGGCACGCAGCTGCTTCTCCTCCTGGCAGGATGAAGAAGACAGTACTGCCCCTGGTGGGCTGGGCTGGATTCTGCCAGTAGGCTACTACAGTGGTGGGTTGTGCAGGTAGGTTCTTTGTCCTCTTTCTTTCTATTTTAGTTTATGTTTTCCTATTTATTTTAACTCTATTTTGATTTAGTCTCTGCACTAAATCATTTTATATGCTTCTGATAAATTTTTGTAGGGACTATTTGGGATTATTCGAGAGCCCCTCACATTTACCCAGAATTATTGGACATATATAAAATATATAACATATATATCCAATGCAAATAATTATTGCATTAGTTTCAAGTGCCCAAAATAAATGTTTATGAGCTCCTAAAAATATTGGTTTGGATTTTACCTCTGACCAATATTTTTAGAGAGAAACATGAACATTTTCTTGGACCTATTTGGAGCACTTTTTATCTTGGTCATTTCCAGAAATGAATACTGAGGCTTTCACATGACCCCATTTCAAGCTCATTGAAATATAAACATGATGACATGGATGCAGATGCAACTAATTACAAGCAAAGATCTAGGGGTATGACAGTTTATGTGTGATAGAGCGTATCATATCACGGGGTTTGGATACACCGGCGAAGTTTGCACCAACTCTCGAGGTGAGAAAGGGAAATGCACGGTACCGAAGAGGCTAGCAATGATGGAAGGGTGAGAGTGCGTATAATCCATGGACTCAACATTAGTCATAAAAAACTCACATACTTATTGCAAAAATCTATTAGTCATCGAAACAAAGTACTAAGTGCATGCTCCTAGGGTGATAGATTGGTAGGAAAAGACCATCGCTCGTCCCCGACCGCCACTCATAAGGAAGGCAATCAATAAATAAACCATGCTCTGACTTCGTTACATAACGGTTCACCATACGTGCATGCTACGGGAATCACAAACCTCAACACAAGTATTTCTACAATCCACAACTACCCCCTACCATGACTCTAATATCACCATCTTTATATCGCAAAACTATTGCAAGGAATCAAACACATCATATTCAGTGATCTACAAGTTTTATGTAGGATTTTATGACTAACCATGTGAATGACCAGTTCCTGTCATCTCTCTAAATAGATATAAGTGAAGCAAGAGAGTTTAATTCTTTCTACAAAAGACATGCCCACGCTCTAACAAATGTAAGTGAAGCAAAAGAGCATTCTACAAATGGCGGTTGTCTAAGTGAAGAGAAACAGGCAATCCAAACTTCAATTGATATAAGTGAAGCACATGAAGCATCCTATAAAGCCATACTCAAAGAATATAAGTGAAGTGCAAAGAGCATTCTATAAATCAACCAAGGACTATCTCATACCAGCATGGTGCATAAAATAAAAGTGAAAACTAAATGCAAAAGACGCTCCAAGATTTGCACATATTGCATGAACGAAACGAATCCTAAAACATACCGATACTTGTTGAAGAAAGAGGGGATGCCTTCTGGGGCATCCCCAAGCTTAGACGCTTGAGTCTCCTTGAATATTTACTTGGGGTGCCTTGAGCATCCCCAAGCTTGAGCTCTTGCCTCTCCTTCTTCTCCTCACATCGAGACATCCTCGATCATCGAACACTTCATCCACACAAAACTTCAACAGAAAACTCGGTAAGATCCGTTAGTATAATAAAGCAAATCACTACTCTATGTACTGTTGCAAACCAATTCATATTTTGTTTTTGCATTGTAGCTACTGTAATATAACTTTTCCATGGCTTAATCCACTGATATAAATTGATAGTTTCATAAAAACAAGCAAACTATGCATCAAAAACAGAATCTGTCTAAAACAGAACAGTCTATGATAATCTGAACATTCACCATACTTCTGATACTTGAACAATTCTGAAAAAATTAGGAAAAATAAACAATTTGTATAGAAAGACAGTGAAAAAAGAATCAGAACCGTTTGACGTTCCAGTAAAAAACTAAAAATCACACACTACAGCCAAAGTTTCTGTCCTACACCGTACAAACCAACAAGCATTGTAAACATCCTAAAGGCAAACCTTGGCACATTATTATTATTTTTAAGCTTTATAAAAACACACAACAGAAATAAATGACTCTCTAAAACTTCCGGGTTGTCTCCCTGGCAGCGCTCTCTTTAAAGCCATTAAGCTAGGCATATGGTGCTCAAGTAATGTATCCACCCGGATCCCAAGGTATATCAAAGCCAATTTTAATTAACAATGATTTGTAATTTAGTAGTGAGCACAAAGCAACATATATCAAGCAATGACAAAGTCTAACTCTCTTCCTATGCATCGGCATGTCATAAAAGAACAATGCATGCACACAAAGTAAATGCCAATGCATAATATAAACAGTTTCTTGCAATTTTATCATATTGGAAACATAGAGAGGTGGAGATATAGTTCCTCTCTCATAATAATTGCAAGTAGGAGCAGCAAGAACATGCATATTATATCTATTAAAATCATCATGTGTAGTAGTAAGAGGCAACCCATCAATATAATCCTTAATAAGGGCGAACTTCTCTGATATATATAGTGTATTCGGGAGAATTCAAAAAGATAATAGGACTAACATGCGTGGGTGCAATAGCAACAATTTCATGTTTAACATAAGGAACTATAGCAAGTTCATCTCCATAAGCATAATTCATATTGGCATCTTGGCCACAAGCATAGCAGGCATCATCAAAAAGGGATATTTCAAAAGAATCAAAGGGATCATAACAGTCATCATAGCAATCATCCTTCGGTAAGCACGAAGGGGAATTAAAAATGTATGAGTTGAAGAGTTACTCTCATTAGAAGGTGGGCACGGGTAGCTAATCCGCTCTTCCTCCATTTATTCTTCGCTCTCTTCATCATCTTTTTCATCAAATGGGCTCACAATTTCATCAATTTCTTCTTCCATAGGCTCCTGCAAAATATTAGTCTCTTCTTGGACAGCGGAGTAGTCCTCAATATATGGTTTAACATAGGCATTAGAAGCATAATTATCATAACAATATTTAAGTATGGTAAAATTTTCTAATTTGTAAAGAGTAGCACCATACTTTTCAATCAAAGAAGCAATTTCATAAGCACCCTTAAAAGCAACAAATTCTTCAATTTGTTCAACATCATAGTAATTATAAACACCCTTAGCATACGAAGATACGATTCCATTATCAATAAACTCACATTGCTAGGGAAGGTGTTTCTTAGGGTTTTCAGAACAACAAGTAACATCATATATATGACATAAATTCCAAGCATAGCATTGCAAACGATGAATTTGACCCAGTAAAAGTTTCCCTTTTTCAGATATGCGGTGTCGCACATAACAAGCATGCCCATCTAAGGATTTTCCCTCAACTAAGCTAGTTGGGGTTTCAGCACGAGCACATAGGGATCAAAGATGATCCAAGTAATAAGCTTCAGGAGTGTGATAGATTTTGAGTTGTTCTTCAACCATTGGTTCAGTAGGTACAACTAAATTTTTTGGTATTTTGCATTTCCTACCCATAACTAGAGATAGAAAACAACTAAGAACAGCAAATAAAAATTACTTAGTGGTAAAGCAAACAAGCACACACGAGAATATTCACCCCACGCTGTTGCTCCCCGGCAACGGCGCCACCAAAAGGTCTTGATAACCCACAAGTATAGGGGATCAATTGTAGCCTATTTCGATAAGTAAGAGTGTTGAACCCAACGAGGAGCAAAAGGTAGAACAAATATTCCCTCAAGTTCTATCGACCACCAATACAACTCTACGCACGCTCGACGTTTGCTTTACCTAGAACGTGTATGAAACTAGAAGTACTTTGTAGGTGTTTTTGGATAGGCTTGCAAGAATATAAAGGGAGCGTAAATAAAAACTAGGGGCTGTTTATATAAAGAAACAATAAAGTAAATATAGCGAGTGATACTCGACGGTGGACAGGGATGACGTGATACTCGACAAAAGACCCAAGTCCACCTCTTTTAAACCAGCGGATGAAATAGTCAAATTCCAGGTCCATCCAACGAACCCTACAAAAACAGCATCCATCGGGGCACAACTGAACCCCACTATCGGTGTCAAAACCGGCGGATCTCGGGTAGGGGGGTCCCGAACTGTGTGTCAAGGCCGGATGGTAACAGGAGACAAGGGACACGATGTTTTTACCCAGGTTCGGGCCCTCTCGATGGAGGTAATACCCTACTCCTGCGTGATTAATATTGATGATATGGGTAGTACAAGAGTAGATCTACCACGAGATCAAGGAGGCTAAACCCTAGAAGCTAGCCTATGGTATGATTGTGTATGAAGATGATTGTCCTACGGACTACAACCCTCCAGTTTATATAGACACCGGATAGGGTTAGGGTTACATAGAGTCGGTTATAATGGTAGGAGATCTTGAATATCCGCATCGCCAAGCTTGCCTTCCACGCCAAGGAAAGTCCCATCCGGACACGGGACGAAGTCTTCAATCTTGTATCTTCATAGTCCAAGAGTCCAGCGAAGGTATAGTCCGGCTACCCGAACACCCCCTAATCCAGGACTCCCTCAGTAGCCCCTGAACCAGGCTTCAATGACGACAAGTCCGGCGCGCAGATTGTCTTCGGCATTGCAAGGCGGGTTCCTCCTCCAAGTCCTTCATAGAAGATTGTAAACACCAAGAATAGTGTCCGGCTCTGCAAAATAAGTTTCCACATAGTGCCATAGAGAGAATAATATTAACACAAATCAAATCTGCTGACGTATTCCGCAGTGCATCATCGCACTACGGCCAAGTTCTTTACATAAATCGTTTTTACTCTTTCACCTCAGCACGTTTAGCAAGGCGGTTTCCTTGGCACGTCTTGTCAAAGCAGAGATCATGTGCCCTTTTTACGGGATTCTCATCAATACGGACGTGGGTAACCCAACCGCGCCATTTACCACGGCGCTTGGGAGGCAAGCGAGTTTTATTAGGCAGGTGGGGACGCATAATCGCATCCGCCCATATAAGGGGATAAGGATCCACCTTTTTGACCTACGCCTTCTTCCTCCTTTGCCAATCCATCTCTTGCGCACTTCGAGCTCCAGCGCCCAAGCCCGCTCTTCCCACCTCAACCTTCTCCAGCAATGTCCGGAGGCAAGTGGATGGTCTCCTCCGTTACGGAGGTTCAAGTGAAAAAGCTGAGGAAGGCCGGATACTTGTCCAAGGACATCCCGCACCGGCTTCTCGAGAAGGGGCAGCTTCTCCCCACCCCAAGGCCCCATGAGAGGGTAGTTTTCCTTCCCCACTTCCTCCGCGGACTGGGTTTTCCACTCCACCCATTCGTTCGGGGACTCATGTTCTACTACGGCCTGGATTTCCACGATCTGGCCCCAAACTTTATCCTCAACATCTCCATGTTTATCGTCGTGTGCGAGGCCTTCCTCTGCGTTCGCCCTCATTTCGGCCTCTGGCTTAAGACTTTCAACGTCAAGCCCAAGGTGGTGCGCGGCAGCCAAGCGGAGTGCGGAGGTGCCATGGCGGGCAAGATGGCCAACGTCCTATGGTTCGAGGGCTCCTTCGTGGAGACCCTAAAGGGGTGGCAAGCAGGGTGGTTTTACATCACCGAGCCACGCGATCCGAAATGGGTCGCAGCCCCCGAGTTCCGATCCGGACCCCCCACGCGGCTAATGTCCTGGAAAGAGACGGGCCTGTCGTGGGGCAACGAAGAAGAGGTGACCGGATTGCAAACTTGCATCCAGTCCCTAGTGAACAAGCCAATCAGGCTTGTCAATGTAGTCCAGGTCATGCTCGTTCGCCGAATCCTCCCGTGTCAACAACGGGACTTTACTTTGTGGGAGTTCGACCCGGCGTAGCACCGAGCCCTTAACAGGCTCTTCGACATGACGTATGAAGACGTTTGGAAGGAGCTAATCAAAGGCGCTGAGGCTCCCGCATCCGCTTCCGAGGACCGCGGATACAGCTCGCAGCGTCATGCTGGCAAGGTAAGCTATTTTCACCCTTTACAGGATGTTAAGGTCTTTCATAGTTTGACTCTATGTGGGATCTAAACTCCCTTACCTTTAACAGGCTTGGCAGGCGATATCCGTACCAATTAACTGTCCGGCTCCCTTGCTCGAAGACCCAGCCCCTGCTCTCTTAGAGAAGCTGCTGGCTCCGGCGCCTTATGTGGTGCCGGAGAAGAAGGCCAAGAAGAAGGCCACGGGGACTCAAAAGAGTGCCCGCAATGTGGCGGTGTCGGACTCGTCATCTGACGAGTCCGAGACGCTATCTCCTCGTGAGAACGAGGAGGAGGAATAAGAAACCTCTCCCCCTCCAGCGGGGGAGGAGAAAAAGGGAAGGCCGCCCCAATGGGGGAGGCCAGAGAGTCCAGAAAGAGGAAGACCCCTCCCCCGACGCCGATAAGGACGATGAGGGGTGGTCGAACAGGGCCAAGCGTCCGGCGAAATTGTAAGTATTCGGATACCGGAGTGACTCATGATATTCCTAGGTCGTTCAGCTTTCCATAATGTCGAACATAATTGTGCAGCCCGCCCCGGGCCGAACTCGATGATTCGTCGAGCGGCTCCCTGGATTCGTCAGACGTGAACTCAGTTCTGCCCGCTGTCTCCCCCCGCACTGCAGACGACGCCGAAGTGGCGTCGCAACGAACTCCAGGGCAGGAGGAGGTGGTCCTGGAGGAGCCGAAAGGCGACCTCCCGGACCCCGGGAATAAAGGGGACAAGACCCCCCAGGGCTCCGAGTCCGGCTTTGTGCCGGACGCCGCGCCGGACTCTTCAACAGTTCCGGTCCTCGGTAGGCGAACTCCTTCCAAGAGGAGCAAGCCTTCTGAGTCGGCGGCCTCCGTCCAACCGGAGGTGCCGGACAATATGCTGGAGGTGCTTGACGGTGCCTCCATCGACGAGGAGCACCGTACTATTATGAGTATGGTGATCCAGAGGGTTCAGTCCGCCAAGAGCGGACTGACTGAAGCTTGCGCTAGCCTTCTGACAGGCTTCAAGGTAAGCAAAAATATATCAAAATATTACCACATAGACAGTAGCCCTTGATGCTTTGTTTGGCGTTTGGAAAGAAAAGCCGAATAGAGGATCTAATAAATTTCGCAGGAGTCTAACAAAAAGGAGTCAATATGCGTATGCAGGCTTCGCTGCTATCCACCGCCGCACTGACTGCGGAGGTGGGTGTCCTGAAACAGGACCTCGGGTGGACCAAGCAAGAGCTCGGCCTTGCCAAGCGGCAGCTCGAGGAAAAAGAAGGTAAGAAATACCTTACAGAAAAAGGTGCCTATAGAGGGGCGTGATTGCAAAAAATAACAGGATCGTACTGCTTATTATAGGGGCCACAACTGAGGTGGCGACCCTCAAGCAGGCGCTATCTGAGGCCGAAAAGAAAACGGCCGAGGAGCGCACCGAGCGAGAGAGACTTGGGGTTCAGGTCGGCGAGGTGCAGCAAGAGCTGCAGGCTCTCATGAAAAAACATGAGAGCTTGGAGCTTGAGTCAAAGGTGCAAGCATCCGAGCTCGCGTCGGCCCTTGAGACCGCCAAGGGTGCCAAGGCCGAAGCCCAAAAGGCCCTCCAAGAGTTGGAGGAGATGAAAAAGATAGCAGCGGGTAAGGCATTCTTAATGCAAAGCAGAAATATAAAAGTAAACCACTTGTCACTTACCCGAATCCGGAGCTCTCCAGGGGCATTCGCAGATCTTCCCCGCAGCGTATCCGCCGCCGCCGCATTCTACCGAGCTGAAGAGGGCAGCTCGACGGAGAGTGTGTTCTGGTCTCAGTATTCTGAGGCCGGACACCCTGTACCCCTGAGCGACCAGCTGAAACAGCTGGTCGAGCTCCACAAGGCGGCCGAACAGGCCATGAAGGGCTTCATAGTTCGGCTATGGCCCGGAGAGGCCCTGCCAGGGAGCTATTTCGGGCTGGTGCGACGGCTGGTGGAGGCCTGTCCACGGCTCGAGGTCATCAAGCGCTTCGTCTGCATTGAAGGTGCCCGGAGGGCCCTTGCCCGTGCAAAGGTGCACTGGGGTAAGCTGGACGGTGAGAAGCTTGTGAGGGACGGGCCACCGCCGGGGAAGGAGCATCGCAAGCCCGAGAACTACTACAAGGATGTTCTTGCAGGTGCCCGCCTTGTGGCGGATGAATGTACCAAGAATGTAATCTTTGAATGAACTCGCTCGTGTTTATCATGTGCGCTGAAAACTTGTTCATATGCGCTAAGCAATGCTTATTGAATTTAAAATATAATTTTCTGTGCAGCCGTTTATCAAAAAATTGAGAGATGGCCAGTCGTCGGCTTGTGCCCCCATGCCACTAGTGCTGGGGTGTTCGGGATAAACCTGAGCGCTCTTTTTGCCATGGTTGGGTCCTTCGAGGGAGGCGCTCAGCTCAACGAACTAGGCAATCGTACTATAATGCTTGAACACTCTCACTTAGCCATAGAACTTTATAATTTTAAATTTCGGCGAAGCCCCTAGTTCGGAAGACCGAGTTCGGGGCGCTATCCATGCCTTTGGCCGGACAAAGCCAGCTCCTCGCTCGAAGCGGCATAAGTCTTTAGGGACTCGAAAAACCTCTCGAACAGCGACCGCTCTCTCGCCTCATCATGACAGTCAGTTTTAGCTTTCTCCACTGAGGTGCTTAACCCAGCTGAACCGGGGCACAATCGCAGTGGTTCTCCTAGTGCTACCTTAGCCGATATAGCGGAACGTAAGGTACCAAAACATAGGAGTCGGGCAAACCCAACTATTGACCCAAATCATGATTCGGAGCCGATGCATATAGTGCTATAAGTTCGGGGTGCCGCACTTGTGAAAGTGCACGGACTTCTCACACCATATTAAGGGGTACTGAAGCCCCTGGCGTGTTGGCCGTACCATGGTGTACGGGTGCAATTATGTTAAAACATATATATGAAAATAGGATAATGCAAAAAAATGGACAAAAAGCTATGCATTGTTTATGGAGAGGCTATTTATCAAAGCCGAACGATACAAGTAGTGCGATAAGCAAAAATATACTGGACTATTTAACATGTCCTGACCAGGGGCAGGCTGCAGAATTGTATTTGAAACAGGTATACCACTCGTGACAGAGACCACCTGGGAGTTCCATAATGCGGCATGGCTTTGTCTGCTTCCCTGGATCTTAAATCGTTTGTGCGGCAGTCGAATTGCCGAACAGGTCGTCCGAAATGTGGAGTCCTGAAAGTAAGAAAAAAAGAATCCGGCAGCCCCTAGTACGTTTTAAGCCGTATTTTGGGCGTGCCGTTATTGCGCCCCTTCCCCTGTGCCCATGGTATTTCAAGGGCGTAGTTATGTACGCGAGGCACTGGTTTCGCTATATCGTGAGGGCTGGGGTTGGGGCCGCATTGCTACGCCTGCTCCGAACGTGCCGGGCGGTCTTGTTGTAGGTTACTCCAGGCGCGCTTGACAGTGTCTGGCTTTTTAACGGCCGGACTGGAGAATTGCCTAAGAAGGCTGCTTTGTACTTCCGCTGCGAGAGCCGCCGTGTGCTCCTCCATACGGAGGGAGTGTTCGGTGTTTCCGTTGACCGTGATTACTCCTCGAGGGCCTGGCATCTTGAGCTTGAGGTATGCGTAGTGCAGCACCGCATTGAATTTTGCGAATGCGGTTCGTCCGAGCAGGGCGTGATAGCCACTGCGGAACGGGACTATATCGAAGATTAACTCTTTGCTTCGGAAATTATCCGAAGATCCGAAGACCACGTCAAGTGTTACTGAGCATGTGCAATTGGCCTCTACACCTGGTATAACGCCTTTAAAGGTCATCTTTGTGGGCTTAATCCTTGAGGGATCTATGCCCATTTTCCGCACTGTATCCTGGTAAAGCAGGTTCAGGCTACTGCCACCGTCCATGATGACTCTTGTGAGATGAAATCCGTCGATGATTGGGTCGAGAACCAATGCGGCAAAGCCGCCATGACGGATGCTAGTGGGGTGGTCCCTTCGATCAAAAGTGATCAGGCAGGAGGACCATGGGTTGAACTTTGGGGCGACTGGCTCCATCGCGTATACGTCCCATAGCGCATGCTTCCGCTCCCTCTTGGGAATGTGGGTTGCGTATATCATGTTCACCATCCGCACTTGTGGGGGAAACCCCTTCTGTCCATTGTTGTTCGGCGGCCTGGGCTCCTCCTCGTCATCGCTATGCATCCCCTTGTCTTTGTTTTCGGCTCTTAACTTGCCTGCCTACTTGAACACCCAACAATCCCTGTTGGTGTGATTGGCTGGCCTTTCGGGGGTGCCATGGATCTGGCACAAGCGATTGAGTATTTGGTCCAAACTGTACGGGACCTGAGTATTCTTTTTTAATGGCTTTTTCCGCTGACCGGATTTATAGCCTTTGAATCCGGCATTAACTGCCGTATCTTCATTGCTGTCGCTGCTAACGCGACGCTTTTGCTTATTTCGACGTGTCCTACCACTTTTGTCCATGGTATCCGAATTACCAGGGTTCTTTGATAAGTTGTTGTTGCGAGCTAGCCAGCTATCTTCTCCCGCGCAAAAGCGGGTCATGAGTGTCGTGAGGGCTGCCATAGATTTCGGCTTTTCCTGTCCTAGGTGCCGGGCAAGCCACTCGTCGCGGATGTTATGCTTGAAGGCTGCTAGGGCCTCTGCGTCCGGACAGTCAACTATCTGTTCTTTGTTAGGAACCGTGTCCAGAATTGCCTGGCCGATTCTTCTGGCTGCTGAATTATGTGGCTTAAGTCGTCGGCGTTCGGTGGTCGCACGTAGGTGCCCTGGAAGTTGCCGAGGAATGCGGCCTCCAGGTCCTCCCAAGAACCGATTGAGTCCGCTGGCAAGCTGTTAAGCTAGTGCCGGGCCGGTCCTTTGAGTATGAGCGGGAGGTATTTGATGGCGTGTAGATCATCGCCACGTGCCATGTGGATGTGAAGGAGATAATCCTCGATCCATACCGCCGGATCTATGGTGCCATCGTATGATTCAATGTTCACGGGTTTGAAACCCTCTAGGATTTTATGATCCATTACTTCATCTGTGAAGCATAGTGGGTGTGCGGAGCCCCTGTACTGGGCTATGTCACGACGCAGCTCGGAAGAGCTATGTCTGTTGTGTTCGGCCCGGCTGGATTTGTTGTATCCGGAGTGAAGATCATCGTCACGTGTCGTCGGGCACCTGCGCGATCCGTAGATCGATCTTGTTTGTCTTGCCTTATCCTCCAATACGTCTCGCAGGTCTGGCGCATTTTCCCGTGCCTTAGTTGAGCGGCGTCGGGGCATGGCTTGGGTGGAGGGCCAAGAGGCCTCACTGTCGCGGCCGCGAGGTGGCCGGTCTGCCATGTCGTGCGCTGGTGATGTAGGCGCTTCCTCCTCTGATCGAGGTAGCGGCCTGCGCTTTGGGTAACTCTTGGAGGGGCGTTCGAGTTCATACTCTTCGGCCGCAAGGACTTCAGTCCATCTATCAACTAGCAAATCTTGATCAGCTCTAAGCTGTTGCTGCTCTTTCTTAAGGCTGTTTGCCGTGGCTAAAAGCCTGCGTTTGAAACACTCTTGTTCGGCGGGGTCTGATGGTACGACGAATTCGTCGTCATCGAGGCTTGCCTCGTCTTTGGAGGGAGGCATATAGTTATCGTCCTCAACCTCTCGGTCTGCCGCTCTCTCATGAGGGTTGGCTTCTCCATCTTCCTGTGCCGAATCTTGCTGGGGTGGGTATTCTTCGGCGCTATCCGGGGTAGTATTATCTCCCGTGCCGGAATCACCATTTTTGCTTTGGCGGGATTTAGAGCGGCGCCGCTGATGCCGGCGTTTTGGCTGTTTCTTGGAGGTGTCATCCCCCGCTGTTCCATCGCCATCTCCATCTTTTGGAGTATCCACCATATATATGTCATATGACGAGGTGGCCTTCCCGCGCCCTACAGGTGCTGGTTCTTGTTCGTCTCCTACCTGGTCGTCCATACCGTCGAAGTCTTCGGAGCCGAAGTCGAGTATGTCGGTTAAATCGTCGACAGTGGCTACAAAGTGGGTGGTGGGTGGGCTTTGAATTTCTTCATCGTCCGTATCCCATCCTTGCTGAACGTAGTCCGGCCAGGGCTCTCCTGATAGAGAGAGAGAGACTTGAGAGAATTCAGGATGTCGCCAAAGGGCGAGTGTTGAAAGATGTCCGTGGCGGTGAACTCCATTATCGGCGCCCAATCGGATTCGATTGGCAGGGGCGCGGGGGTTTCGGAGTCCGGAGAGGAGTCCGGACCCTCGAAGTCACGGGTCACGCGGAGTGCGGGGCTGGCGTTCGGCTCAATCGCCTTTGAGATCGCAGCCCCTGAGGTGACGTCCAACCGCTCATCCTCAATTGGCGCAATAGGCTCCGAGTTAAGGGTTGGAACCGGTGCGTGTGCGGCCTCCAGGACACCGTTCGGAGGCAGAGCTAGATCATGCCCCTCGAGATAGTGCGGCGCACTTGGCTGTGGCTCGAACCCGTCGAAGATGAAGTCTCTGGAGATATCAGCTGTGTAGTTTAAGCTTCCAAACCTAACTTGATGGCCAGGGGCGTAGCTTTTGATCTGCTCCAGGTGACCAAGCGAATTGGCCCGCAGAGCGAAGCCTCCGAAGACGAAGATTTGTCCAGGGAGAAAAGTCTCACCCTGGACCTCATCGTTTTTGATGATCAAAGGAGCCATCGGGCCTAAAAGGCGACGACACAGAGGAACTCTCAATGAAAGCACCAATGTCGGTGTCAAAACCGGCGGATCTCGGGTAGGGGGTCCCGAACTGTGCGTCAAGGCTGGATGGTAACAGGAGACAAGGGACACGATGTTTTTACCCAGGTTCGGGCTCTCTCGACGGAGGTAATACCCTACTCCTGCTTGATTAATATTGATGATATGGGTAGTACAAGAGTAGATCTACCACGAGATCAAGGAGGCTAAACCCTAGAAGCTAGCCTATGGTATGATTGTCTATGAAGATGATTGTCCTACGGACTACAACCCTCTGGTTTATATAGACACCGGATAGGGTTAGGGTTACATAGAGTCGGTTATAATGGCAGGAGATCTTGAATATCCGCATCGCCAAGCTTGCCTTCCACGCCAAGGAAAGTCCCATACGGACACGGGACGACGTCTTCAATCTTGTATCTTCATAGTCCAGGAGTCCGGCGAAGGTATAGTCCGGCTACCCGAACACCCCCTAATCCAGGACTCCCTCACCCACAACAGACGCCACGCTGCGGGAGTTCTTGCGCGAGAATTGGGACATCTTCGCCTGGCATCCTTCAGACATGCCAGGAATCCCACGCAGGCTGGCCGAGCATAGCCTAAACATTCTGAAGGGATACAAGCCGGTCAAGCAGACTCTTCGGCGTTCCTCAGAGCCTAAGAAACAAGCCATGGGAGAGGAGCTAGCCAAGTTACTCGAGGTCGGATTCATTAGAGAAATAGAACATCCGGACTGGCTAGCAAACCTGGTAATGGTACCAAAGAAGGACAAATCCTGGCGCCTATGTGTCGATTTCAAGGACCTTAACAAGGCTTGCCCCAAGGATCCCTTCCCCCTCCCCCGCATCGATCAAATGATGGACGCTACCGCAGGACACAACACATTGTGTTTCCTCGACGCATACTCCGGATACCATCAAATTAAGATGGTGGAGTCCGATCAAGCCGCAATGGCATTCATCACTCCATACGACCCCTTCTGTTTTAACACCATGCATTTCGGGCTCAAAAATGCTGGCGCAACCTATCAACGCATGATTCAGACATGCCTGGAAACACAAATCGGCAAAACAGTGGAGGCATACGTAGATGATGTGGTCATTAAAACTAGACACGTCGAATCCTTAATAGACGACTTGAGGCTCACGTTCGACAATCTCCGAACATATGACATCAAGCTCAACCCAGAAAAATGTGTTTTCAGCGTGCCCACCGGTAAGTGATAACCCACAAGTATAGGGGATCAATTGTAGCCTCTTTCAATAAGTAAGAGTGTCGAACCAACGAGGAGCAAAAGGTATAACAAATATTCCCTCAAGTTCTATCGACCACCGATACAACTGTATGCACGCTCGACGTTTGCTTTACCTAGAACGAGTATGAAACTAGAAGTACTTTGTAGGTGTTTTTGGATAGGCTTGCAAGAATATAAAGAGAGCGTAAATAAAAACTAGGGGTTGTTTATATAAAGACACAATAAAGTAAATATAGTGAGTGTGGAAAAGTGGTGGTAGGAGTTGCGAAATTGTCCCTAAGCAATTGACTACTTTACTAAACTGATAGCAAGTTTATGTGGGAGAGGCCACTGCTAGCATGTCATCCCTGACTTGGAATTCTATGCACTTATGATTGGAACTATTAGCAAGCATCCGCAACTACTAACGTTCATTAAGGTAAAACCCAACCATAGCATTAATATATATTGGTCCCCCTTCAATCCCGTATGCATCAATTTCTATGCTAGGTTGAAGCTTCTGTCACTCTTGCCCTCCAATACATAGTCCTATCAACATACAACTAACCCTATGGTGTGATCCACGCGCGCGCTCATATGATGGGCACCAAAGGACAGCAACATAACCACAAGAAAATTAAACCAATCATAGCAATTCATCAACCAACGATAGGACAACAAAAATCTACTCAGACATCATAGGATGGCAACACATCATTGGATAATAATATGAAGCATAAAGCACCATGTTCAAGTAGAGGGTACAGCGGGTTGCGGGAGAGTGGACCGCTGTAGATAGAGGGGGGAAGGTGATGGAGATGTTGGTGAAGATGGTGGAGGTGTTGGTGTAGATCGCGGTGATGATGATGGCCCCCTTGCGGCATTCCGGTGCCACCGGAAGCGAGGGGGAGAGAGAGCCCCTTCTTCTTCTTCTTCCTTGACCTTCTCCCTGGATGGGAGAAGGGTTTCCCCTCTGGTCCATGGTCTCCATGGCGTGGGAGGGGCGAGAGCCCCTCCGAGATTAGATCTGTCTCTTTGTCTCTCTCTGTTTCTGCGTTCTGGTCTGCTGCCCTTTCACCGTTTCGTGTATATATGAAGATCCGTAACTCCGATTGGGCTGAAACCTTCGCTGTGATTTTTTACCAAAAATTAGCTTTCTTGTGGTCGAAGAAGGGCATCAACCGCCTTACGGGTGGCCCACGAGGGTCAGGGGCGCGCCCCTGCCTCATGGCCACCTCGGGCACCGTCTCGCGTTGATTCTTCTTCCGGAATTTTCCAGATATTCCAAAAATAAGCTCCGTACGTTTTTATCCCGTTTGGATTCCGTTTGATATGGATATTCTGCGAAACATAAAACATGCAACAGACAGGAACTGGCATTGGGCACTAGATCAATATGTTAGTCCCAAAAATAGTATAAAAAGTTGCCAAAAAGTATATGAAAGTTGCATAATATTGGCATGGAACAATCAAATATTATAGATACGATGGAGATGTATCAGTAAGCTCTTGGGCTTCATCGTTTCCAATAGAGGAATTGAAGCAAATCCGGCCAAAATCCAAGCTCTGTCACAGTTGTCTATCCCAACAGACCTCAAGAAAATCCAGAAATTAACTGGATGTGTGGCTACCTTAAGCCGCTTTATCTCCCGATTGGGAGAAAAGGCACTACCTCTTTATCGCCTTCTTCGACGCACTGAACACTTCGAGTGGACGGATGCGGCCACAGCCAGATTGGAAGAAATAAAAACCGTCTTGGCCAGCAACCCAATCTTGGCCGCGCCAAATATCGACGAACCAATGTTGTTATATATAGCGGCAACACACCGAGTTGTAAGCGCAGTGCTCGTCGTCGAACAAGAGACGGACGGACATAAGTTCCCGCTTCAAAAGCCGATATACTATGTATCCACTATCCTCACTCCATGCAAACCATGGTACCCACATTATCAAACATTAGCATACGCGGTCTTCATGGCATCCCAGAAACTATGACACTACTTTCAAGAGTATTCAATTACGGTGGCCTCTGAAGTACCACTCAACGACATAATAAATAACCGCGATGCCATGGGCCGGATTGCTAAATGGGCTATTGAGCTCCTCCCGTTCGACATAACATACAAACCACGGCAAGCCATTAAGTCACAAGTACTAGCTGATTTCGTCGCCGAATGGACAGAAGCCGAACTCCCTAAAGAGTACGGCGCGTACTCCAATTGGATCATGCACTTTGACGGCTCTAAGATGCTGGCTGGTCTGGGGGCAGGCGTCGTCCTGACATCCCCCACCGGAGACACAGTCCAATACGCACTCCAAATATTATACACAGACTCCAACAATGCAGTAGAATATGAGGCCCTGTTGAATGGTCTCTGGATGGCAGTCTCCATGGGCATTCAACGCCTAGAGGTGCGTGGGGATTCGAACCTCGCAATATCTCAAATAAATGGAGACTTTGACGCCAAGGACCCAAAAGTGGTGGCTTACCGCAACACCATCCTCAAAATGTCAGCTCGGTTCGAGGGGCTCGAATTCCACCATGTGGTCCGAGAAAACAATCAAGCGGCGGATATCCTCGCCCACATCAGCGCTAAGCGCGACCCTGTCCCACCTAATATCTTCTTGGAAAGGTTGTTTATGCCATCCGTGGTGTGGGAAGGGGAGACCGGCATCGACAGCCCGGATCCGTCCACAACGCCAGATCCCGAACACTGTGACGTAATCGGAGGCTCTGCCACCGAAATAACACCTTTAGCCCACATGATTATGGTTGTCATCGCCCCATGGATAGAACCCTTCTTGGCTTACCTAACTAGGCAAGAACTCCCTGAGGACCCAAATGAGGCATGTTGCATTGTGCAGCGGTCTAAAGCCTACAAGGTCCACGAGGGAGAGCTTTATAAGAAAAGCGCTACCGGAGTACTTCAAAGGTGCATCTCCGAAGAGGAAGGACGGCAACTTTTGGCAGAAATTCATGCTAGACTCGGCGGCCACCACGTCGCAGCTCGGGCCCTTGTAAGCAAGGCCTTCCATACAGGTTTTTACTGGCCGACGGCCCGAGCAGACGCACAGGACCTCGTCCAGCATTGCATCGGTTGCCAGCTTTTTGCAAACCAAAGCCATATGCCACCTACCGCTCTCCAAACAATCCCCATTACTTGGCCCTTTGCGGTCTGGGGGCTTGATATGGTCGGACCCCTTAAAGGAGGAAGCCATAAGAAAAAGGACCTATTGGTCATGGTGGATAAATTCACCAAATGGATAGAAGCCAAACCAGTTAAAACTGCCGAGTCCGGACCAGTGATAGACTTCATATCCGGGGTTGTACACCGTTACGGGGTCCCCCACAGCATCATAACCGAAAACGGCTCGAACTTTACAGCCGACGAGGTAAAAACTTGGTGCGGCAACATGGGCATTAAGCTCAATTATGCCTCCGTCTATCACCCCCAAACAAACGGTCAAGTCGAGCGAGCAAATGGTCTTATTATGAGCGGCATTAAACCCAGATTAGTGTGATCCCTGAAGGAATCAGATACGCACTGGGTCGAGGAGCTCGACTCCGTACTATGGGGGCTGCGGACCACGCCGAATCGCACTACCGGATACACGCGATTTTTTATGGTGTACGGCACAGAGGCGGTACTGCCCCGCGACATCATTCATGACTCACCTCGAGTGCACATGTACGAAGAGAAAGAAGCTGAGCTTGATCGTCAGGACAGTTTGGACGCCCTGGAGGAGGAGCGTGATGTGGCAAAAGCCCACTCCGCATTCTATCAGCAACAGGCTCGACGGTATCAAAGCAGAGAAGTACGGGCCAAAACTTATAACGTTGGCGAACTCGTTCTACGCCTACCAGAGAAGAAAAAGGACAAGCTCAAGCCTGTTCCGGGCTCTATGCCCCCTGCACATGTGTTACTTTTCCACATGTACCTTTTCTTCGCCATTATATGCATCGATATGACTTAAGTTTTGGCCAAGCTGGGTTGCCTGGCTCTTGTGTCTATGCCCTACGTTCCCGTTAATTCGGCTAGGGCATAAGGGGAGCACCTCTGCGATTGTTACTGCCGGGTCAGCCGGATGTGTACCTCAGACTGGGTGAAGCCAAAAGCTAGCGTTCTTAAGGGAATATTCGGTCGGTGAAAATAAGATGACTTTTACTTATTGTAATACATGCCCCAAGATGCTTATATCATGCGTCTCTTTTCGCAGTTCGGACATGCACATTAATGCATGCGTACCCAGGGAAAGGAACCCTTAATGGAACTATTCTCCCTGGAAGATGTTTCTTACTATCCATGTAATATAACATAGCTAGTTGGGTACTTGTCTGTTCAAGCACTTATGACCCCTACGCCTGGTTTCCACGCGTACCCCGGTTTTTACATAACTGAGCGGATATTCGGATACACTCCAGACTGTCGGGTCCGGAGGTCGAAGCGAAAAGGTCTGCCATGACAAATGATTTACAATCCGGCTAGGGACAATATATGTCACTTGAAGTACACAGTCACTTAGACTGACTAAATTCTTCTTCTATACCATCCAACAGGCTGTCTAGCCTACAGTCCAGTTGAGAATACTTTGCGGCTAATTCTACCTGGTCATAAACCAAACTGACGGGGATCTCTTTCCCGTCAGGCCCCACAGGTCCGACCTCGGCCATGTGGTTCGGGTCAGCCTTGGTATATCGAGTCTTCACCATGGCCCAGGCTTCCCTTGCACCTTGTCGGCAGGCAGATATCTTCCATAATCGGAAGCGCTGCCGTGCTCCCTTGAGCATCTCTACGAGCTCCCCCATGCCTCCTGGCAGGGAGGCGGATGGCCACAAGGCATGGGCAATGCCCTGCATCACCTGCCAAACTTGTTCGCGCAGTTGTGAGAGCACTGGCAGAAGATCACCCGCAGACCTAGGCATCTCCTCTGCAGGACGACCTGTCAGCATACCTACAGATATAACTCTGTTAGCCAGTTTCTTCGCCGAACTCTATAAAAGTTCATTCAAGAACTTACTAAAAATGCTGCGTCGAAGCCTCTTATTCTCCTTTACGGAGTCAGCAAGCTGGGCCCGAACATCTTTCAGTTCAACGCCCAGCCGGGTATTGGCATCTTGGAGATTGTTTTTCTCCCGCCTAACCTACGTAAGAACGCGCTCGCCAGCCTCTAGCTATCATCGAGCATGTTGCTCATCCCCTCGCATGACCTCCGGATTCACTCCGGGGTCATCTGCAGAATCTATTGTTAGATTTGCATGCATGCCGAATACTAACTGGTATATGTCATTCTTTTCGATAAAAACAAGTGTTACCAGATGGGGCCTTCTCGGACTCCTTCATTGCGGCAACTGCGGCCTGTAGCTGGGCTTTGCACTCCTCCAGCTCTTGAGACAACCGGGTATTCTTCTCCGTAAGAACCTACACAAATAATGATCCTTAAACCAGTTGTGCCAACTGTTTCAAGTCTCAGGGGCTACTGATATACATAATTATTAGATTTTCTTACCCGTATATCCTTTACATACTGGTCCGTAGCTCTGGCAAGACCATTTTGAGCAGCTCGGATGTATGTGTCCCCTGAGTTGAAGGCATCGAACGCCTCTTCAGAGAAACCAGGGTCGCGGAGTATGGCCTGGCGACGCCTGTGATTCATGGCACTCTTGTGACACTCCAAAAATTTTCATTTGGTCTTTAGCAAAAACCTTTGTTGGTTTTGAAAAGAGGGCATTTAAATTTTCTTTCTTTCAGAAACCTTCCTCTTAAAAACTTTTTTTTATGGGCAAGGATTGTTATTTCTGTTTCCCTCTTCAAACTTTGGGTTTGATCTTTTAAAAACTACTTCTCTGTTGAATCCCTCTCTAATTATTTTGGAGTTTAATCTTTTTCTTTTTATAAGAAAAACTCTATGAGAATTGGGGATTTTCATATATTGAAAACCACCCATATTTTTGCCCATGTGGTAAAACCCATTCAAAACCTCCCCTCCTCCTTCAAAACAACCTAAGTACTCTATCCCTTCTAAACCAAACAAGTTCTGGATTTCATTTTAATTATTTCACCTCTCAAATCTTTTCTGATCTTTATTTTGAGCTTGAGTCATTTTCAAAGCAAGTACCCTATAGCATTTGTATTTGGACCTCAAACCAACTCTACTGGCTAGTCCTTGGTACCCTCAACCTGGAACCATCTTAATCCGCTCATCTTCTTTTCAAATATTTCAACTTTCACTCCCTGCAAGTTTGGACCAGATTTGCCCAATTTGGTGAAATTCATATTTCCACTTACCCAAAAATTCCACCAAAAATCAGGCAGCCTACTGGAGCAATGAGGAGCCACTCCACCAAAGATCAGCTCAAGGAAAAATCCCTACATGCCTAGATCATTCTGTCGAACACCTTGCAGGCACTGTTTCAGCCATTTTCAGTTACATTCAGATTTCAGTGTCGATCTCCGTCAGTTAGTTTAGTCACATGCTCACAGTGCCCTTGGCACGTTGCTCGCCGCCTGGCCTGCTTGTCCCGAGCCTCGCACGCGCGCTTGGCACCTTCCTGGCGTCGGTGGCGCCCTGGCCCGCCTGCGCCGGCGTGTCTTGCGGCGACCGAGCCACCGTAACGGCCGACAGGAAGCAGAACGGCGGCGCAATGCCATTCAACGCCGCCCAAACCCCCTGGTGGCTCCGCGTGGCCATCTCCTCGCCAGCGCACGCATGCAGCACCGTCGCCGTGGCGCGGCATGCACAGAGCGTGCTCTCTGCCGCCGACGGGCCCGCGCCGCCCCGTTCCGTCGAGCTCCCCCTGAGCAACCTAATCCCGACGCTGTTAGCACAAAAACGGAACCAGGGAGCACCCACGACGACGCTCAACCTTTGAACCCTCCTGTGCAACCACCGCACCGCCGTAATCACCTCGCCGGAGAACCCCGTTCTCGGCAACCGCCTCGGGGCGGCTATATATAGCGCCCCCGAGCCTGCTCTCA
This sequence comes from Aegilops umbellulata, assembly GCA_032464435.1. Classification (NCBI taxonomy): domain Eukaryota; kingdom Viridiplantae; phylum Streptophyta; class Magnoliopsida; order Poales; family Poaceae; genus Aegilops; species Aegilops umbellulata. The sequence continues at coordinate 353,805,859 of CP136055.1, forward strand.
CTCCCGCACGACTCCACCACCCCGCTAAACCCTGCCTGGCCACTGGAGGGGCCTCGAGGAGCCCTTCTTCCTCGACTCCGGCCACCTCCATCCGCCTCGGGCTCCAGCAGCGTTCACTGCGGTGTGGCCGTCCCCGGCGCCCAAACTCCGTCAATCTCCTCCTCTAGCTACCAGAGGCCTGACCCCCACCTCAATTTGATGCTTGCAGCCCTCTCCGACGAGCTCCATCCCCGCCCGAACCACCGTCCGCCGGAGCAGGAGCCACCGTCGACGTGGTGCTCACCGGCGACCACCACCACCACCACCCGACGCGGAATGGCGCCCTGAGCACAGAGGTACCCTCCGATCCCTCTACCTCGCCGTGGATCGCCGCCGGCGATCGCCGCGGCCCTCTGGCGCGAAGTCTCTGCCTTCATTTTTCAAACCTGACGGGTGGGTCCATCCCGTCAGCGTTTTAATCTTTTTGAAATGTTTTCTGAAAACGCCTTCGGGCAAAATATGCTTTCTCCTCTGAGCCGGCGTATTCAGGACTGAAGCGTTTTCTGTTTTTATAAAAAGAACCCTGGGAAGTTTCTGTTTCATTACAGATGGGCCCTGGACAAAAACCTTTATAACTTTTTAACAGAAGCATATTTTTAAGTGATTCTTTTTCTGTTCTCTTCAAAATTTTGCCTAGTTTTTTATCAGATTTATTTGAAAAATATTTGGATTAATTTCTGAGCACCTCTTGGTATTTACGATAGTGCGTGTATTCTCTTTATACCGTAGATACCGACGGAGGTGATGGGACCGCAAACTTCACCGAGCTAGGCTCCGACTACTCTGAACCAGGCAAGCATGTTTGAACTTTTGATATGATGAGTGTCTTGGCATGTTTTGCATTTAGCTAGTTGCATGGTATATCGATGAGCATATCAAGGAACGTTATTTCCATGCATTATTAAAGTAAGTGAGTTCGATGATCCAAACGTTGTTGGATGTGAGTATGCATGGCCATGTGTTGGCATGAGGATGGATAAGACGGCAGTGTTGTAGCATGCCAGTCTTATGCCATACTATTGACTTCAGTGTCAGCCCGTATCAGTTCGGTTCCCGTCCACATTTCCTCCCTGTACTACCACATGTTTTCCGCAAGGAATATGGTTCAGTAAGTTGCAAACCGCTTCCCTGGTACACACCAAAAGGAGAGGCCGGGATGATGGTTCCATGGCCCTGGATTAAAGCCAGTCATCCGGTCAGGGGGCATGGGTGTTTCGGTTGGGACCGAGAGGGGGGCACCCCTTAGAGCGCGCGTATATAAATTTGATCCCATGCTATTCGAGATTGTGATCTCCCCGTCTCAAAAGTTTTTCTTGGACGATGTCTAGGGTGATTCCTGGCATCGAGAGGTTGGATGGGTGTGTACTGGTTAGCTGTGTTTACTTCCGAAATACCGTAAACGGAACTAGTCCTTCGTGACTACGGAAATCCGTTGGCTGTGGGAAATTTTTGTACAAACTCTGTAGAGTCATAAATTCTTCAAATCATCCTATCCATATCCAAGTTCTGCGCTAACTTATTCTGAGAAGTGCCAGTTTTGGTGACAGATACTCCGGTGAATCATAAGCATGTTGAGTCCGGTTAAATGTATATTCCTGTGGATGGACTAACCCGTATATTGATCTGAGTTGATTAATCTAACACGTGTATTATTTTCATTATGAAGAAAGCCCTTTCTGTGATGTCGCTCAGACGTCCGACTGCGGCAGCGCTGTTATTTATTTTCCTTTTAAGCCCTTTATGTGGTGTCGCTTAGACGCCCGACTGCGGCATTTCTGTTAAGCCCTTTCTGTGATGTCACTCAGACGTCCGACTGCGGCAGTGCTGTTATTTATTTTCCTTTTAAGCCCTTTATGTGGTGTCGCTTACACGCCCGACTGTGGCATTTATTTTAAGCCCTTTATGTGGTGTCGCTTAGACGCCTGACTGCGCATTTCTTTTAAGCCCTTTATGTGGTGTCGCTTAGACGCCCGACTGCGGCATTTCTTTTTAGCCCTTTATGTGGTGTCGCTTAGACGCCCGACTGCGGCAATTCTTTTAAGCCCTTTATGTGGTGTCGCTCAGACGCCCGACTGCGGCATTTCTTTTAAGCCCTTTATGTGGCGTCGCTTAGACGCCCGACTGCGGCATTTATTTTTAAGCCCTTTATGTGGTGTCGCATAGACGCCCGACTGTGGCATGATTCTCCTTTTACTTATATGTTCACCTTTCGTGGCGTCGCTCCAAACACTCGACTGGTCTCCTTTACTTTATTGTTGGGATTTCAGGCGGACTACCGCCGATTCCCTTTTTACTTACCATGCCTGCTATTATTTCAGTTATGCATTGATAAATTAATCATGACGCATTCATGCATGCATTTGTTATATCTTACGTCCGAACTGTCTTGCGAGTACTTTCAAAGTACTCACTGGCTTGTTGATTTGGCCAGATGCTGACGAAGGTGATCTCATGGATGAAGAGTTCGATAGCGAGTCCGACGCCTAGAGGAATCCCAGTCAGTCACACGCGACCCTGGATTTGGTCACTATATTATATCCGCTTCCGCAACCCGAATAAAGTACATCGAGCTTCACCTCGACGCTCGATGAGATGCTAGTTTGAGAGCCATGTTATCTCACTCCCCACTATATTATTCCACCATCGCTTATTCCCCGAGTCAGTAGTATGCCACCACACCATTGTGATATATCCGCCATTATGTATGATTACTGGCGCGCTTGTAATAAATTGTTGAGCACCCTTAGCTCAACCCTGTAATATATCCTGTGCTACTGGCTTATTGTATCAAGAGTTTGTCTACCAGTGAGGAGGATTTTCTCTCATACTGGATCCAAAATATTGGTTTCTCAATAAATATTTTTATTGGAAAACCGGTCGTGACAAGCTTGGTACCAGAGCCAGGCTGACTGTAGGAAGCCACTAGGTGTGATCGCTAATTGATTATTAGCATATTAGAGCTAATTTGTATCTTTGCAATTGTAGTCATCTTTTTTCTGACAGTCAGCATATATTTATGATCTAACCATTCAGAATTCTTGCCTACTTTTGTAGATGGCCGACAACAGCTGCAAGTCTTAGTCCTTCGCCAACGTACCCGATGGGTTCGTCAAGCTTCTATCCTTCGTCGTTCAGGTCGCGATGGGGCCATCTATGCGCCCAGTCGTCTCTCTCTGCCAGCACAAAGTCAACGACAGTCTGACCATGCACCAGGCCTCGGTGCAATTCAGGGGAGGGCGTGGTGAGTTACGCCGCTTCCGGTTCGTGGGAAGAGCCATGCCCGCGGAGAAGCATGCTATCTAGATGGCAGCCCGCGAGTCGATAGCTCGCCTCAGGGATGTCCTTCCCGTGATGAAGGCTCGTCGTTACCGCTATCTTCCATGCCACGTGCCCTACACCTGTCACTACGCATACTCCTGCCCTAGAGGAGAGCGAGACGAGGCCTTTGAGATGCTTATTGAGTATCTTAGGGCCCTGGAGGCCGCCTTCGATAACTTGGTGGACGACTTCGTGGCCGCTCGCATGGACTCAGTCCATGGCTGTGCTGCCAACAGGAGGGAGCTCCTGCCCACGGCACCGCCATTGACTTATGCCTCATCATCTGCATCTTATGCGCCTGCTCGTCACCTGCCTTCTACTGAGGAGTTCAACCAAGTCATTGCGCCCACTCCAGCGCGCACTGCACCGCCACTCACGCCGACTCCTATTCGTGTTATTCCACCCCTGGCTCCCGCTCCATCTACTCGGCGCAGCACTACACGTATGGAGCCTATTAGCGAGGAGGAAGTCGAGTCCCCAGCATCGCTATGCCTCACCCTTGGCAGGGCCAAGGACATCATCAACATCTCCAACTAAGTACGCTTAGCCGTCACGCGATGTATCGCCATGTAAGATATAGGAAGTAGACTGTTTGCGCATCATGTAGGAAGTGGAGGAGTGCACTAGCCTAAATAACATGTCAGGGTTATGTACGCATATCCTGAGTGGTGTATTGTATAATTATCGCCCGCGTGTAAGATACGTAATGAGCAGTCTTTCTCCGTGCGCAAATTAAATTGTTTTCCCTTAAGCAATCTTGGCTATATTGATTTATTTGCCAACCTTGTGTTTTTATGGTATTAAAAAAATTTGGCACCCCTTTTCGTTTTTCTTATGGGCTTTACAAAATATATCCCCAGAGTGAAAAAAAATGTCTCGTCCTTGGACTCGCTCCATGCCAGCTCCGCCAGAGGAAAATTATGGCACTCAACCGGACAACAATTTTGCACAAGGGCAGTCGAGTCAATATCATGACACTCAACCAGGCAACAATTTCACTCAAGGTCAATCAAGTCAACAGGGCAGTGAAACGGCACTTGCTCAAATGTGCCGCCTTTATGAACAAAGTCAGCAGCAGCATCGGGAAATGATGAACCAAGTCATCAACATGAGAAATCACCATGGGCAGTATCAACAGCATTCCAAGTTATCTGAGCTACAGAAGACGCGTCCTCCAACATTTTCTCATACTGATAAGCCTCTTGAAGCCGAAGACTGGCTTCGAGACCTGGAGAGAAAATTAAATATTGCACAATGTTCAGACCTCGAAAAGGTACTATATGCTCTGCACTATCTCACAGGAGCAGCTGCATCTTGGTGGGAAAATTTCCTGCACATGCATCCCAACGAAAATAATATAACCTGGGATGATTTCAAGGAAGGCTTCCGTGGCGCGCACATTCCAAAGAGTATTATGAAAATCAAAAAGAGAGAGTTCGATGACCTCAAACAGAGGAACATGACAGTGTCAGATTACAACGGTCAATTTACTTTATTGTCTCGCTACGCCAATGAAGATCGTATGACTGAAAGCAAGAAGATGGAAAAATTCCTTGACGGTCTAGCGCCCGCGCTTAAATGCCAACTGGTCGTACACACTTTTCCAGACTTTAAAACACTGGTGGACAAGGTGATTACTCTGGAAAATGAAAGATGTAGCTTGGAAGATATCCGCAAGCGAAAAAGGGACCAGACCAACCATGCTCGCAATCATCAAAGCAAGACAGATTTTCAAAAGGGTGGAACACACAAGTCCGTGTCCAACGTTTCACGCCCAATCAAGAATTTCCATGCAAGGGACAAGGAGTTCACATATCGCCCCGGCATTACTTGCTACGCCTGTGGAGAGGAAGGACACTATGCCAAGCAGTGTCCCAAGCCTAGAAACTCAGCACCAAAGACGAACAACGGCGGCAATAATACAGCGCCCAAGCGAAACAATTTCAATCCCAACAACAACCACAGGAAGGGTCATCTGAACCACGTAACCAAAGAGGAGGCACAAAATGCTCCGGATATCGTACTCAGTACGTTTCCTGTCAACACAATACCTGCAATGGTTTTGTTTGATTCTGGAGCTTCTCACTCTTTTATTTCGAAAAGTTTTGCTTTGCAAAATAATTTTTCGATGCTTCCTTTGGAGAAATCCATGACCATCAAGTCCCCTGGGATTCAGCAAGTCACTCAGAGTTACTATCAGGATGTGGTTATTGAGTTCAAAGGATTGAAGTTCCACGCCAATCTCATTGTGTTGGAAAATAAAGGACTGGATGTCATCCTCGGGATGGACTGGCTAACCACCAACAAGGCTTTCATTGACTGTTTCAAACGGACCGTAATTCTCACACACCACCACGGGAAGACAATAAGGGTATCCGCCAAGGAAAGAGAAATACCCCGGCAACCAAGATTAAATAAGGTGGACGTTTCTGAGTTAAACAAGGTTCTAGTAGTATGTGAATTTCCAGACGTATTCCCCGAAGAGCTACCAGGCATGCCACCAGATCGAGAGATAGAGTTCAGCATTGAGCTCGCACCAGGAACCACCCCCATATACAAGAAACCATACAGAATGGCACCATCCGAGTTGGTTGAGTTGAAAAAACAAATAACGGAATTGCTGGACAAAGGATACATTCGAGCCAGTTCCTCACCTTGGGGATCACCAATTTTATTTGCCAAAAAGAAGGATGGAACACTGCGATTGTGTATTGACTATCGAGCACTTAACATGGTCACAATCAAGAACAAATACCCAATGCCAAGGATAAACGATTTGTTTGATCAACTCGCACAGGCCAAGGTATTCTCAAAAATTGACTTAAGGTCAGGATACCATCAATTGAAGGTGCGAACCGAAGATATCCCCAAGACAGCCTTCACCTCCAGATATGGACTGTATGAGTTCACGGTAATGCCATTTGGATTAACGAACGCCCCCGCATATTTTGTTCACCTCATGAACAAAGTGTTTATGAAATTTATGGACAAATTCGTCGTGGTATTCATCAACGATATTTTGGTATACTCCAAGACACCAGAAGAGCACGCGGAACACCTCAGAATGGTACTAGGCGAACTCAGGAAACATCAATTGTATGCCAAGTTCAGCAAGTGCGAATTTTGGCTAAAGCAAGTAGGCTTTCTAGGCCATGTGCTGACCCAAGACGGTATCACAGTAGACCCGGAAAAGTCAAGGCCGTACTTGGCTGGAAGTCACCAGCCAGTGTAACGGACATACGAAGTTTCTTGGGAATGGCAGTATATTACCGCAGATTTATTGAAGGATTCTCCACCATCGCCAAGCCTATGACATAGTTACTCAAGAAAGACAAGAAGTTTGAATGGACAGAAGCCTGCGAGAAAAGTTTCCAAGAGCTAAAGCGGAAATTAACGACAACACCAGTATTAATTGTGCCGGACATACACAAGAATTTTGAACTATATTGTGATGCGTCCAGAAAAGGTCTCGGATGTGTATTGATGCAAGAAGGCAAGTTTGTCGCCTATGCTTCAAGGCAGCTTCGCAAGCACGAGGAAAATTATCCCACTCATGACTTAGAGATGGCAGCCGTCATTCATTCACTTAAGGAATGGAGGCACTTCCTACTTGGAAATCGATGTGAAATATATATGGACCATAAAAGTTTCAAATATATTTTCACGCAGCCAGAACTGAATTTACAGCAACGACGCTGGCTGGAATTGGTAAAGGATTATGATTTTGGTATCCACTACCATCCGGGTAAAGCAAATGTAGTAGCCGATGCCCTTAGTCGGAACCCCGGCTCCGACGAAAGCAGCCTGCAACGCTTGAGAACCGAGTTCCAACTAGAATTTGCCAAACTCAACTTATTAATGGTAGCGGAAGGCACCATGACAAACTTGGCAATACAACCCGACCTTGTGGAGAAAATCAAAGGAGCTCAACCTGGTCACCCCAGCATCGAAGGCATCAAAAGAAAGGTGAGTAAGGGCAAAGCCTCGGAATTCGTCGTAGACGATGGAGGAATATTATGGTACGGGGAGAGACTCTGCGTGCCGGACATAGAAGACCTTAAACAACAAATTTTAGCTGAAGCCCACACCGCCCCGTACTCAATCCACCCGGGACGAACCAAAATGTATAAAGATATTCCGGAAAGATTTTGGTGGCACGGTATGAAGAGGGACATAGCCACTTTCATTGCATGTTGCGACTCTTGCCAACGCATTAAAGCTGAGCATCAGAGACCAGCCGGATTACTGCAACCAAAGAAAATACCTGAGTGGAAATGGGATGAAATAGGGATGGATTTCATTGTCGGACTACCTCGGTCACGACACGGAAATGATGCCATATGGGTCATCACCGACAGATTAACCAAGGTGGCACACTTTATTCCAGTAAAGACGACCCACACCACTCAGAAGCTTGCCAAGATATATCTCTCCCGTATAGTTTGTTTGCACGGTGTTCCGAAGACCATAATATCTGACGGAGGCACTCAGTTCGTCTCGAGATTTTGGGATCATTTACAACAGGCTCTGGGAACTCAACTAGCCTTCAGTACAGCATACCACCCCCAGACCGATGGACAGACAGAACGCGTAAACCAGATTTTAGAGGACATGCTGAGAGCATGTGTCCTCACATATGGAGCCAGTTGGGAAGAGAGCCTGCCATATGCCGAGTTCGCGTACAACAACAGTTACCAGGCCAGCCTGCAAATCGCACCATTTGAGGCTTTGTATGGACGGAGATGTCGTACCGCGTTAAATTGGTCAAAAACTGGAGACAGCCGTATTTTCGGACCAGACATGCTCAGAGAAGCCGAGGAAAAGGTCAAGCTAATCAGAAATAGACTCAAGACCGCTCAAAGCCGACAGAAGAGTTATTACGATCAGAAGCATCGTAGGGTGAACTTTGAACCCGGTGAATTCGTATACCTATGAGTATCCCCTATGAGGGGGTTACAGCGATTCAAAATAAAAGGGAAGCTAGCGCCAAGATTCATCGGACCATTCTGTATAGTGGCCCGAAAAGGCACGGTAGCGTATCAGCTAGACTTACCTAAGGAACTGTCAGATATCCACAACGTGTTCCACATTTCGCAGTTAAGAAAGTGCGTAAGCAACCCAGAGAAACAAGTATCCCATGAGAGCATTGACGTGCAACAAGACCTCACTTATAGGGAACCTCCCGTGAAGATATTAGAGGAGTCTGAACGGAGGACCCGACAGAAGACCATTAAATTTTTCAGAGTTCAGTGGAGCAATCACACTGACAGCGAAGCAACTTCGGAAAGAGAGGATTTTCTTCGAGCAGAGCATCTGCACTTATTTATGGAACAGCTGAAATCTCGGGGACGAGATTTTTCCTAAGGGGGTAGGTGTTGTGACACTCCAAAAATTTTAATTTGGTCTTTAGCAAAAACCTTTGTTGGTTTTGAAAAGAGGGCATTTAAATTTTCTTTCTTTCAGAAACCTTCCTCTTAAAAACTTTTTTTTTATGGGCAAGGATTGTTATTTCTGTTTCCCTCTTCAAACTTTGGGTTTGATCTTTTAAAAACTACTTCTCTGTTGAATCCCTCTCTAATTATTTTTGGAGTTTAATCTTTTTCTTTTTATAAGAAAAACTCTATGAGAATTGGGGATTTTCATATATTGAAAACCACCCATATTTTTGCCCATGTGGTAAAACCCATTCAAAACCTCCCCTCCTCCTTCAAAACAACCTAAGTCCTCTGTCCCTTCTAAACCAAACAAGTTTTGGATTTCATTTTAATTATTTCACCTCTCAAATCTTTTCTGATCTTTATTTTGAGCCTGAGTCATTTACAAAGCAAGTACCCTATAGCATTTGTATTTGGACCTCAAACCAACTCTACTGGCTAGTCCTTGGTACCCTCAACTTGGAACCATCTTAATCCACTCATCTTCTTTTCAAATATTTCAACTTTCACTCCCTGCAAGTTTGGACCAGATTTGCCAAATTTGGTGAAATTCATATTTCCACTTACCCAAAAATTCCACCAAAAATCAGGCAGCCTACTGGAGCAATGAGGAGCCACTCCACCAAAGATCAGCTCAAGGAAAAATCCCTACATGCCTAGATCATTCTGTCGAACACCTTGCAGGCACTATTTCAGCCATTTTCAGTTAAATTCAGATTTCAGTGTCGATCTTCGTCAGTTAGTTCAGTCACATGCTCACAGTACCCTTGGCACGTTGCTCGCCGCCTGGCCTGCTTGTCCAGAGCCTCGCACGCGCGCTTGGCACCTTCCTGGCGTCGGTGGCGCCCTGGCCCGCCTGCGCCGGTGTGTCTTGCGGCGGCCGAGCCACCGTAACGGCCGACAGGAAGCAGAACGGCGGCGCAACGCCGTTCAGCGCCGCCCAAACCCCCTGGTGGCTCCGCGTGGCCATCTCCTCGCCAGCGCACGCATGCAGCACCGTCGCCGTGGCGCGGCACGCACAGAGCATGCTCTCTGCCGCCGACGGGCCCGTGCCGCCCCGTTCCGTCGAGCTCCCCCTAAGCAACCTAATCCCGACGCTGTTAGCACAAAAACGGAACCAGGGAGCACCCACGACGACGCTCAACCTCTGAACCCTCCTGTGCAACCACCGCACCACCGTAATCACCTCGCCGGAGAACCCCGTTCTCGGCAACCGCCTCGGGGCGGCTATATATAGCGCCCCCGAGCCTGCTCTCACTCCCGCACGACTCCACCACCCCGCTAAACCCTGCCTGGCCACTGGAGGGGCCTCGAGGAGCCCTTCTTCCTCGACTCCGGCCACCTCCATCCGCCTCGGGCTCCAGCGGCGTTCACTGCGGTGAGGCCGTCCTCGGCGCCCAAACTCCGTCAATGTCCTCCTCTAGCTACCAGAGGCCTGACCCCCACCTCAATTTGATGCTTGCAGCCCTCTCCGATGAGCTCCATCCCTGCCCGAACCGCCGTCCGCCGGAGCAGGAGCCACCGTCGACGTGGTGCTCACCGGCGACCACCACCACCACCACCCGACGCGGAATGGCGCCCTGAGCACGGAGGTACCCTCCGATCCCTCTACCTCGCCGTGGATCGCCGCCGGCGATCGCCGCGGCCCTCTGGCGCCAAGTCTCTACCTTCATTTTTCAAACCTGACGGGTGGGTCCATCCCGTCAGCGTTTTAATCTTTTTGAAACGTTTTCTGAAAATGCCTTCGGGCAAAATACGCTTTCTCCTCTGAGCCGGCGTATTCAAGACTGAAGCGTTTTCTGTTTTTATAAAAAGAACCCTGGGAAGTTTCTGTTTCATTATAGATGGGTCCCTGGACAAAAACCTTTATAACTTTTTAACAGAAGCATATTTTTGAGTGATTCTTTTTTTGTTCTCTTCAAAATTTCGCCTAGTTTTTTATCAGATTTATTTGAAAAATATTTGGATTAATTTCTGAGCACCTCTTGGTATTTACGATAGTGCGTGTATTCTCTTTATACCGTAGATACCGACGGAGGTGACGGGACCGCAAACTTTACCGAGCTAGGATCCGACTACTCTGAACCAGGCAAGCATGTTTGAACTTTTGATATGATGAGTGTCTTGGCATGTTTTGCATTTAGCTAGTTGCATGGTATATCGATGAGCATATCAAGGAACATTATTTCCATGCATTATTAAAGTAAGTGAGTTCGATGATCCAAACGTTGTTGGATGTGAGTATGCATGGCCATGTGTTGGCATGAGGATGGATAAGACGGCAGTGTTGTAGCATGCCAGTCTTATGCCATACTATTGACTTCAGTGTCAGCCCGTATCAGTTCGGTTCCCGTCCACATTTCCTCCCTGTACTACCACATGTTTTCCGCAAGGAATATGGTTCAGTAAGTTGCAAACCACTTCCCTGGTACACACCAAAAGGAGAGGCCGGGATGATGGTTCCATGTCCCTGGATTAAAGCCAGTCATCCGGTCAGGGGGCATGGGTGTTTCCGGTTGGGACCGAGAGGGGGGCACCCCTTAGAGCGCGCGTATATAAATTTGATCCCATGCTATTCGAGATTGTGATCTCCCCGTCTCAAAAGTTTTTCTTGGACGATGTCTAGGGTGATTCCTGGCATCGAGAGGTTGGATGGGTGTGTACTGGTTAGCTGTGTTTACTTCCGAAATACCGTAAACGGAACTAGTCCTTCGTGACTACGGAAATCCGTTGGCTGTGGGAAATTTTTGTACAAACTCTGCAGAGTCATAAATTCTTCAAATCATCCTATACATATCCAAGTTCTACTCTAACTTATTCTGACAAGTGCCAGTTTTGGTGACAGATACTCCGGTGAATCATAAGCATGCTGAGTCCGGTTAAATGTTTATTCCTGTGGATGGACTAACCCGTATATTGACCTGAGTTGATTAATCTAACACGTGTATTATTTTCATTATGAAGAAAGCCCTTTCTGTGATGTCGCTCAGACGTCCGACTGCGGCAGTGCTGTTATTTATTTTCCTTTTAAGCCCTTTATGTGGTGTCGCTTAGACACCCGACTGCGGCATTTCTTTTAAGCCCTTTCTGTGATGTCGCTCAGATGTCCGACTGCGGCAGTGCTGTTATTTATTTTCCTTTTAAGCCCTTTATGTGGTGTCGCTTACACGCCCGACTGCGGCATTTCTTTTAAGCCCTTTATGTGGTGTCGCTTAGACGCCTGACTGCGCATTTCTTTTAAGCCCTTTATGTGGTGTCGCTTAGACGCCCGACTGCGGCATTTCTTTTTAGCCCTTTATGTGGTGTCGCTTAGACGCCCGACTGCGGCAATTCTTTTAAGCCCTTTATGTGGTGTCGCTCAGACGCCCGACTGCGGCATTTCTTTTAAGCCCTTTATGTGGCGTCGCTTAGATGCCCGACTGCGGCATTTCTTTTTAAGCCCTTTATGTGGTGTCGCATAGACGCCCGACTGTGGCATGATTCTCCTTTTACTTATATGTTCACCTTTCGTGGCGTCGCTCCAAACACTTGACTGGTCTCCTTTACTTTATTGTTGGGATTTCAGGCAGACTACCGCCGATTCCCTTTTTACTTACCATGCCTGCTATTATTTCAATTATGCATTGATAAATTAATCATGACGCATTCATGCATGCATTTGTTATATCTTACGTCCGAACTGTCTTGCGAGTACTTTCAAAGTACTCACTGGCTTGTTGATTTGGCCAGATGCTGACGAAGGTGATCTCATGGATGAAGAGTTCGATAGCGAGTCCGACGCCTAGAGGAATCCCAGTCAGTCACACGCGACCCTGGATTTGGTCACTATATTATATCCGCTTCCGCAACCCGAATAAAGTACATCGAGCTTCACCTCGACGCTCGATGAGATGCTAGTTTGAGAGCCATGTTATCTCACTCCCCACTGTATTATTCCACCATCGCTTATTCCCCGAGTCAGTAGTATGCCACCACACCATTGTGATATATCCGCCATTATGTATGATTACTGGCGCGCTTGTAATAAATTGTTGAGCACCCTTAGCTCAACCCTGTAATATATCCTGTGCTACTGGCTTACTGTATCAAGAGTTTGTCTACCAGTGAGGAGGATTTTCTCTCATACTGGATCCAAAAGATTGGTTTCTCAATAAATATTTTTATTGGAAAACCGGTCGTGACAACTCTCCACTTCGGAATTTGTAGCGGACAACCTATCTGCATCCTCTGTAGGAGGAACATTCGGCGTTGTCCCCACGTTAGCATCTGCCTCTGAGTCTGGCTCTGGAGCCCGGCTGGTGGAGGCGTGGCCGGCAGGCTCTCCGGATACGGTCCGATGAGTGTTTTTCCTGCCAGGAACCATGGAAGTTATTATATTTTAAAAATGACAACCACGGAGCAGGGTTCTTTTTCATACCTCTGCGACGGCGTCTCAGTCCTGACCACCTTCCTTTTAAGCCTACCCGATTTCGGTGCCCCTTGTTGGTGAGTCACTGCGGGTTCGGCATGGCGTCCCGAGGGCCTTCCCTGTAAGACACCATATGTGTGCGGTGGGTGAAGTGCAAAAAAGGGATCCTTCTCGGAAGTTGGGACTCCGGTTTTACTTACATGCAATGCAGGGAGCAGTCCAGGATAATCGGCTATGATAGCCACCAAGGCACCGTCGCAGCTTAACGGATAGAACGTCATGTCGATGAGCTCCACAAATATGTCCGGATCTTCTTCAAGTCCGGGGTCGAGGGTCCGGTCAGGGTCCTCTGGCTGTGGAGACGGGCTGTGGACCTCCCTCACAGCTTTTTGCAGTTCCTGCTATGAAATAGCAAGGTAAATATTTATGACGAAGAATGCGGGAAGGTCTAGAGTAAAAAGTAGCAGCTCACCCAGTTTGGGGGGTTGTACATGGAGAATCCATCCCGTGGCTTAATGGGGATGAACTCCTCTTCCTCTCCTTTATATAAATCGGACAGTATTTTCGCTAGAGCAGCGGCGGAGTTCGGACCTTTACGGCCGCAGCGGGTGTCCCCGATATTGAAGTGGCTGCACCCCCCGCATTATACATATTGACATAACCTTGATTATTGTCAGTCCTAATTTGGCCAGTGTTTTTATCCGGCCCATCAGGTAAAGGACCTCTCTGTTATCTTCCTCCTGGGGGCTCCGAGGGCGCCAGCTGCTGCGTTTCTTCAAAGGGGCGTTATTGAACTCAGGAAGGCCCATCTGAATAGGGTCCGGAAGGGGGACGTCCTCCATATAAAACCACTTCGAAGGCCAGTCTTCGGATGTCTTCTTCGGAGTACCGGACAGGTATCCGGTCCCGGCGATGCGCCATATTTCAGCTCCGCCCACTTGATATATTGACCCCTCCTGTGTACGGGGCACGAGGCAGAATAGCCTCTGCCATAGCTCGAAATGAGCTTTGCAGCCCAGAAACCGCTCGCAAAGGGCGACGCAGCCAGCGATGTGTAATATGGAGGCGGGAGTAAAGTTATGCAGCTGGAGGCTGTAGAACTCCAGGAGCCCGTGGAGGAACGGATGGATTGGAAATCCAAGTCCCGTTAATAGGTAAGGGACAGGGCATACCCGCTCCCCCATGGATGGGTTGGGAAAGCTCTCCACTTGCTCCCCGCCGTTGTAAGTGGCTAGTCCGGCTCGGACGAGGACCATATACGCAGGAGGGAGAAACCCCTGGGTCTGTAACTCTACTAATTTCCTGTGGGGGACGTAACAATTCTCCCAATTGCCTGGCTTAGTGCTATGGGAGCGAGAGGAGGAGTTGCGATGGCCGGCCATAATGGGATGGGCTTTTCTGGGCGCACTCCGATGGATACTCGCTGTGGGAGGATGGTGTGATCTGCATCTAAGGATCCCCGGCTCTTTAAATAGACGATTTACTCACATGGTTAGGGTGGCAAGTGTAAAAATGCCCCGACTTCTCGCATTCACTCGACATGTGGAAGATAGCCATTATTAGGCGCTGAAGCCGAGGAGTACAACATTCATGGGAAGCCGAACACTACTCGACAGGTACTCGGGATTTGGAGAAGAACCCGCCTTGCAATGCCGAAGACAATCTGCGCGTCGGACTCATCGTCATTGAAGCCTGGTTCAGGGGCTACTGAGGGAGTCCTGTATTAGGGGGTACTCGGACTGTTGGACTATGAAGGTACAAGATTGAAGATTTCGTCCCGTGCCCGGGTGGGACTCTCCTTTGCATGGAAGGCAAGCTTGGCAATTCGGATATGTAGATCTCCTCCCTTGTAACCGACTCTGTGTAACCCTAGCCCCCTCCGGTGTCTATATAAACCGAAGGGTTTAGTCCGTAGGACAAGAACAATCATAATCATAGGCTAGCTCCTAGGGTTTAGCCTCTATGATCTCGTGGTAGATCAACTCTTGTAATACTCATATCATCAAGATCAATCAAGTAGGAAGTAGGGTATTACCTCCATCGAGAGGGCCCGAACCTGGGTAAACATTGTGTCCCCCGCCTCCTGTTACCATCCGCCTTAGACGCACAGTTCGGGACCCCCTACCCGAGATCCGCCGGTTTTGACACCGACACTAGGGTTTACATAGAGTCGGTTACATAAGAAGGAATCTTCATAGTCGGTCGCCAAGCTTGCCTCCCACGTCAAGTAGAGTCCAATCCGGACATGGTACGGTTGTGACGCCCCAAGACCGGAGCTTCAGATGCCTTCCATGGATTCCGGGTTTCGTCATGTGTTTTGTTTTGTTCGTTGCTTTCATCATGCCATCTCTTGCATTGCATCATGTCATCATGCCATCATATCATTATTATTATTTTAAACTCTCTTAAATAAACCGTATGGATCTTTGATCCATTTAAATCGAGGGAATTCACATGGTGATTCTCTTTATAACATATCCTCCCGATATTAGGGAGCTATATTAAATATTCCATTTTCGGAATCACCATAACACACTTGCAAATATCCCATGCCTTTTTCCTTCTCAACTATTGGTCTCTATCTTTGTCATATATCTTTTCTTCATTTTTCGGAGCTCTACCAAAAATCTCAACATTTTGGCTACTCCTAAAGTCTAGACTCCATTCAAACTCCTTCGGTGCAAGTTAAATAATTTTAGATTTAACTTCTCCTATTTTGTTGGAACCATTTTTGTTGGGTTGGAAATATTCCGTAAAGCCTTACAAATATGTCCCACCATTTTATTCTTGTTTTTGGCCTTTTCTTTTAATTCTTTTGTATGCTCTATTTTTTTCTGCTAAAGAGAGAGCAGAGAGCGCAGCCAACCTCCCAAACCTCTCGCGCCGGCCCAAGGCCTAGGCCCAGCAGCCGGCCTCTAAGGCCCATCTGCGGCCTGACCTAGCCTCCACCCGATCCCCTCGCCCTCTCCCTCTCGTTCCCTCTGCCCGCCGCCACACTTGCCCGATCCGCCCGCATCTCTCTCGATCCCCCACGTCTCTTCCTCCCTGCACTCTCTCCCTCGCGCCGCCGCACGCAGCGATGAGGAGCTCCCTCTTCCTCGCCGTCCTTCGCCTCCTCGTCGCTCCAGCCTCTCCTTCCTCACGCCGCACCGCCAAGTCTGGCCGTCCACTCCCTCCTGCTGCTCGCCGGGGAAACCCCTCTCGCCGCTCCGTTGCGGTCCGGAGGTCAGGACCGCCATGGACGAGCCTCCGCGTCCATGCCCCTGCCGTCCCCGCGCCCTGCTGCCTCCTGGAGTGTTGCGCCGTCGCCGCTCGTCTTCAACTGCGGGAGCGCAGTCCTCTGCCAAGCTCCTCTGCCCCGTTTCGCCTCGACCGAGGAGGACGAGCAGCGTTGCTGCCTGCTCGCTCCGCCTGCACGCACGCCTCGCGCGTTGACCGCGACCAGCTCCATGCCCGAGCGAGCACGCTCCTGATCCCGATGCCCAGCGCTCGCCTCTGGCGTGGACCTCCCCAGCGAGGCCCATCTGCGTCATCAGCCCCGGCCTCCTGCACTCGTTCCGGACCATGTCGCCCCGCTGTCATCATGCACCTTCAGTTGTCGTTGCTATGGATGCCAAGTCCAACGACCTCGGAACAGGGAACAACGCCAAGTACCACGCCAGATCGCCAAGTACCCCTTCGAATCCTTCAAGACCATCAAGTGAACGACTACCATCGCTCCAAGATCCGAACGGCTACGACGACATGAACATCTACGGAACGTTTACGACTACACGATGAACCACCAAGGCTGGCTACAACCCATGTACCACTACTATCGCCGAGTACCACGACGACCGTCGCCGAAAACCCGTGTAATGTGAACATGAACGACTACCGTCACCACGTGAACAACTACTTCCCACGACGACCCGTGAACGACTACTTCCTCTACATCGTACCGAACCCGAACCGCTCCGAAATGCACGCGTCGAAGGTATAACCCCGAGAAGTCCTTCCGAGAACGAATGTTGTGTGATATATGAGATGAACCGCGTGTTTGCACCGTTTGCGGTTGTTCGTTGCGATGCCGCTCTTTTGCCATGCCACCGACTCGTGGGAAACCCGGTAACCGGGATCACCCCACCTTGTATCACGTGTCACACTCTGGCCACGTTTCCTTTTGCACCGGTATCTTCATGAGTACCGGAAACTGATATGTTGCCGTGGCATCATTTTCGGATTCGTTGCCGTGGCACCCCTTTCTTCCACCACGGTGACAAATGCTTCATAATATGCTCATGTCAACATTTTCATAAAAAATTGCATGCACTTGTGCATGTCATCCGCATCATGATAACAACAATTAAAATGTTTATATTTGTTGTTTCCATTAATTTGCTTAAATGCCATGTTAAAATGATTTATTCCATAACTAAATAACCGTAGCTCGGTTTTAAATAATTTTTATATGTAAATGGGGTAGAAAAATGCCTAGTTTAACATGGTGCACTTTATTTTCCTGTTTAAAAACAATAAAATATGGTTTTAGGCAGAACAGTACCAAATCTAAAATATGCACATGAGGATTTTCCGGATTTGTTGTTTGTTGTTCCGGCCCCATTTAAACTTGCCTAAATAGTTAGTTTTATTTTGCTTCACCCTCTTGCCATGTTTAACAACATTTAATTTTGTGGCTTATATAAACGGGAGAGAACTAAGTAATTAAATGTGGTGATTCGTCAATATGCAACTCGTTGCATATTGAGCTCCACTTAACTTGTAGTGTTGTTTGAGCACTTTGCCATGCCATGCCTCTTTAAACCGGACATGCATCATACTTGGTTGTGCATCATGCCATGTTTGTGCTTGTTGGTTTACCATGTTGTTTGTTTGTTTCTGGGTTGCCTCTCTCGTTAGCTTCGGTTTCATTCCGGAGTTGTGAGGATTCGATCGTCTACGTCCGTTTGTCTTCTTCATGGACTCGTTCTTCTTCCTTGCGGGATTTCAGGCAAGATGACCATACCCTCGAAATCACTTCTATCTTTTCTTGCTATATGCTCGCTCTTTTGCTATGCCTATGCTGCGATACCTACCACTTGCTTATCATGCCTCCCATATTGTCAAACCAAGCCTCTAACCCACCTTGGCCTAGCAAACCGTTGTTTGGCTATGTTACCGCTTTGCTCAGCCCCTCTTATAGCATTGTTAGTTGCAGGTGAAGATGAAGTTTGTTCCTTGTTGGAACATGGAGATGTTGTTCCTTGTTGGAACATGTTTACTTGTTGGGATATCACAATATCTCTTATTTAATTAATGCATCTATATACTTGGTAAAGGGTGGAAGGCTCGGCCTTATGCCTGGTGTTTTGTTCCACTCTTGCCACCCTAGTTTCCGTCATATCGGTGTTATGTTCCCGGATTTTGCGTCCCTAACGCGGCCGGGTGATTTATGGGACCCCCTTGACAGTTCGCTTTGAATAAGACTCCTCCAGCAAGGCCCAACCTTGGTTTTACCATTTGCCTCACCTAGCCCTTTTTCCCTTGGGAGTCGCGCTCTCGAGGGTCATCTTATTTTACCCCCCCCCCCCCCCGGGCCAGTGCTCGTCGTGAGTGCTGGTCCAAACCGTCAGCCGCCGGTGGCCACCAGGGGCAACTCTGGGTTCGCCTACCGGAAGTTTGGACAATCCGGTGTGCCCTGAGACCGAGATATGTGCAGCTCCTATCAGGATTTGTCGGCACATCCGGGCGGCTTTGCTGGACTTGTTTTATTACTGTCGAAATGTCTTGTAGCCGGGATCGGGTCTTCCCGGGGAGAAGGAATATCCTTCGTTGATCGCGAGAGCTTATAATGGGCTAAGTTGGGACACCCCTGTAGGGTTTGAACTTTCGAAAGCCGTGCCCGTGGTTATGTGGCAAATGGGAATTTGTTAATGTCCGATTGTAGAAAACTCGAAGTTGATCTTAAGTAAAATACACCAACCGCGTGTGTAACCGTGATGGTCTCTTCTCGGCGGGGTCCGGGAAGTGAACACGGTTGTTGGAGTTATGCTTGACGTAAGTAGTTTCAGGATCACTTCTTGATCATAGTTGTTCGACCGTGCTTTTGCCTTCTCTTCTCACTCTCATTTGCGTATGTTAGCCACCATATATGCTAGTCGCTTGCTGCAGCTCCACCTCATACCTTTTACCCTACCTATAAGCTTAAATAGTTTTGATCTCGCGGGTGTGAGATTGCTGAGTCCCCGTGACTCACAGATACTTCCAAAACCAGTTTGCAGGTGCCGATGAATCCGTGCAGGTGACGCACCCGAGCTCAAGGAGGAGCTTGATGAAGATCTTGTTCATTGTGTTGTTTCGTTTCAGTCGATCAGTAGTGGAGCCCAGTTGGGGTCGATCGGGGATCTGTGTAGCATTTGGGGTAGTCTTCTTTTATTTTGGTTCCGTAGTCGGACCTTGATTGTATCTGTATGATGTAATGCTTTACCCATGTATTGTGTGAAGTGGCGATCGTAAGCCAACTATGTATCTCTTTCCCTTATGTATTACATGGGTTGTGTGAAGATTACCTCACTTGCGATATTGCTTTCAATGCGGTTATGCCTCTAAGTCATGCTTCGACACGTGGGAGATATAGCCGCATCGAGGGCGTTACAACGGTCTTCGGCCTTCATGTCTTCACAGCCCATCAGTCCGGCCCAATGGATAATAGGCCGAACGCCCGAGGACCCCTTAGTCCAGGACTCCCTCAGTAGCCCCCGAACCAGTCTTCAATAGCGAGGTGTTCGGTATAGAAATTGTCTTCGGCATTGCAAGGCGGGTTCCTCCTTTAATGATCTCCAAGTAATGTATTCAACCATTGATCCAATGTCGCTCCCCTCGTTTTCTGCGCGTTAAATAACTTCGTCTTCCACGTGTCGAGCGAAGGTGGAAGGTCAGGGTACTTTTGCAAATAATACCCCGTCCATGCAAGGATGAGCGCCTATTAAAGTGATTGGATCCTAGATCCATTCGGCACCACGCAGAGAAAATCCCCAGAGACTGTTTAAGAGAAACCATTCCAGTATGGCTAGCGTCCCCAGCTCCTCCACCCGTTCGGGCCTAGAGAAAGGCGAGTGGGAGAGGTGTTCAGTGTCCCACAGTCAATTGACGAAGTTGCAGACGCAGGGATTTCTTCCCCCTGTAGATCTAGTCCCTGTTCGAGCGGGGCTAGACTTCTTCAACTGTGAGACTCAGGCAGAGGACTTTCCCAATCCATCCGGGGGAGAGAGAGTATGTTTC
Source organism: Aegilops umbellulata (assembly GCA_032464435.1). Lineage (NCBI taxonomy): Eukaryota > Viridiplantae > Streptophyta > Magnoliopsida > Poales > Poaceae > Aegilops > Aegilops umbellulata. The sequence continues at coordinate 353,826,319 of CP136055.1, forward strand.
ATCCCCTACCTGCTAAGAGGCATTGGATTTCCCATCCATCCGTTCCTTCGAGAGCTTCTCGAATACTATGGCCTCCAGCTGCACAACTTCACCCCTGCCTCCATTCTGCACATTGCGGGTTATGTCACTTTATGCGAATTATTCCTGGGCATTGAAGCCCATTTTGAGCTATGGAGGAAATTGTTCTATCTTGTCCCGCGCAATCATGAGGGGTCAATATTTGAAGTGGGTGGAGCCGAAGTGTGGCGTATCGCCGATACCGGATTTCTGTCCGACACACCAAGGAAGGTATCTGAAGAATGGCCTTCCGAATAGTTCTACATTGAGGACGTCGCACTTCCTGATCTAGTTCGAAAGGGTCTTCCTGAATTCGCGAGTGTTCCGCTGAAGAAACGACACAGTTGGCGTCCCCGGAGTCATGAAGAGGATGACAGTGTAGAAGTTCGTCAGCTCATGAGCAAGATAAAGACGCTCGCTCAGTCTGGACTCACAATAATCGAGGTAATGGCGACCTCCATAGTGTGAGGGGTTCAGCCGCTACAATACAGAGGGCTGCCAATGTGGCACTATAACAGAGAGGATGACGCCTCCCGATGTGGCCGGAAAGGTCTGGATACCCCCGTCGCTCTGGCCAAGAAATTGGCCGAGCTGATTAAAGGGGAGGAAGAGGAGTTTCTTCGCATTTCAGCATAGAGATGGGTATTCTATGTATGATCCTCCCAGTTGGGTAAGCCTCCACCCCTCTGTTTCACTCATTCCCTTGCCGGATTACTTTTGATAAATTTTAAATCCGTTTGTTATGACAGCACTGGCGAAAGGTCACCGAAGGACTTCATAGTCCCGCCCCACAGCCGGAGAACCACAATCGGGAGCTTGATCCTAGATTTGAGGAGGATCTAGATATATTCGTGGTGCTCGCAGAGGGAGTGTTTTACCAGACGAGCTATGATGGCACAGAAGTGGCCATCACTGCCGATTACCCTGGCCTTCTTCCCGTTTTGCGCGTAAGTAATCAAGAGACACCTCCTTTTAAAAGAGTGCTCTTATTCTACCTTACCCACCGTACTGTCTTGTGCTCCAAAGAGGAGGCGTTCGGCGATTCTGAGGAGATAGGCTCCCACACTGGGCCAGCCTTCGAAGAGGAAGCTCGGCGAGGACACAGCCAGGCTTTCATCAAAGAGGTATGGATCCATAAATATGTTTTTTCAGCGGCCGCACCCGACTGTGACTTTGTGCATTTGTCCAGCTCCAGGAAAAGTGTCCGTCGAACTATGTCCGGGGGCCCGGCCGGCCGAGTTCCTGACAACCGGGATTCAGGTCCTGTCAGAGAGATGGGGGCTGGTGTAGGAACAACGTCGAACTACCCTTCGGCCAAGGGTTCAGAAAATATGTCCGTCACCAACTCGAAGGTAGAGAGCTCCATGAATCATCGGTGCTGCAGGGCTGTTTTACGAGACCCCAAGTTCTCGGAAGAGGCATTCAATGCCTTTAGCTCACGCGACGCATACATCCGGGCTGCTCGAGACGGGCTTAGAAGAGCCACCAAGCAATATCTGATAGATGTGCAGGTAAGTTTTCTTTGTCCAAAAAAGGATAACCATATGCCCGTAGCCCCCGAGACTAAAAGCAGTTGGCACAACTGATTTAAGGATCATTGTAAATCAGGTACTTGCAGGGAAGAATGGCCTGCTAGCCCAAGAGCTGGAGCAGTGTCGGGTGCAGTTGAATGTTGCTACTGCCGAACTGGAAAACTTCAAAAAGGTGTCTTCCGGTAACGTTCCCCTCCATCGAGGAACAATAATTTTATATCAGTTGTGCTAATACTGTTGCTGACCGCATAATAGGATCGCCTGATCAACTTGAAGAGAAGTTGAAGATCGCCCAAGAGGGAGAAAGAGAGGTGAAAAGGTTGCACGCCACAGGCGAGCGTGTGCTGACCCGCGTCAAGGACGAGAAAAACAAGCTACAGGATTCCAACACTACAATGGGAGAAGAGTTGAAAGATGTGCGGGCCCAGCTAGCCGACTCCGTGAAGGAGAACAAGAAGCTGCGGGGTGGCATATTCTGTATGTATCTGAACTTTTTTAGAGTAGTTCGGAGATAAATGGAACTGGTATAGTTATGTTAGCAGGCATATTGACGGGCCGTCCTGAAGAGGAGGTGTCCGGATTACCAAGTGATCTGCTGCAAAGTCTGTCGCAAGTGCACAAGCATGCCCGGCTGGCCATGCGGAGCGTTGCCAAGGCCTTATGGCCATCCGCCTCCCCTCCAGGAAGTATGGAGGAGCTTGTAGAGCTGTTCAAGGGAGCGCGGCGGCGTATCCGACTATGGAAGATATCGGCCTGCCGAGAGGGTGCGCGAGAGGCCTGGGCCATGGTGAAAACGTGATATACCAAGCTGGATCCGAATCACATGGCCCGGGTTGGACCACTAGGGTCAAATGGGGAAGAAATTCCCGTTAGTTTAGTATATGACCAAGTAGAGGTGGCCGCCAAATATTCCCAACAGGATTGTAAGTTAGACTGCCTGTTGGATGGTGTAGAGGAGGAAGTGTTCGAGTCCAAGTGACTATGTACTTTCCTCATTATGTGGAACTCTAGCTGAATTGTATATCATTTGTCATGGCAGACCTTTTCGCTTCAACCTCCGGACCTGAAGGTGCAGAGTGTTTCCGAATACCGTCGCGGCCGAATAGGCCGGGTTATGCATGGAAAACTAGGCGTAGGGGTCATAGTTGCTTGAACAGACAAGTTATATCCGGCTAGCTATGTTATATTACATTGAGATTGTAAGAAACACCTTCTAGAGAGAATAGTTCCGTTAAGTCCTTTCCCTGGGTGTGCATGCATTGAATGTACATGTCTGAATTGTGATGAGAAAATCACAGTGTATATAACTTTTGGGGGATCACAATGGAATAAATGAAAAGACGCCATCAATTCACCGACCGAATATTCCCTTAAGAACGCTAGCTTTCATCTTCACCCAGTCTGAGGTACACATCCGGATGACCCGGCAGTAACAATAGCAGAGGTGCTCCCTTTATGCCCTAGCCGAACTAACGGGAATGTAGGGCATAAGCACAGGAGCCAGGCAACCCAGCTTGGCCAAAACTTAAGTCATATCGATGCATATAATGGCGAAGAAAAGGTACATATGGAAGAAAACGCATATGTGAAGAGCTTGATGCTCCGTGAATAATGAAAAAGCTTATGTCCAAGAAGCCCCCAGGTATAATGGACGTACATATATAAAGATGTGTACGTCGGCGGTTTTCGGTCGAGCTGTATGAGAGCTTTAAAGTGAAGAAATAAAGGCGGAAAAGAGAGAAAAAGTAATGGAAACTATAGAGGAGAAGGACACGACAAAGAATTCGGCGCTAGGCATAGAACCTTCGGAGTCTGGCCGCGTTCCAGGGGTTCGGCTCTAGGCGATTGTCCGATGCATCACAAAGACGGTACCCTCCTCCGGTAAGAACTTCGTCAATTATGAGGGAACCCTCCCATTTGTGCTTGAGTTTGTCCTTTTTCTTCTCCGGCAAGCGTAGAACGAGTTCACCAACGTTTTAAGTCTTGGCCCGTACTTCTCTGCTTTGATATCTTCGAGCCTGTTGTTGATAAAATGTTGAACGGGCTTTGGCGACGTCGCGCTCCTCCTCCAGGGCGTCTAGGCTGTCCTGCCGATCCAACTCAGCCTCTTTCTCTTTGTACATACGCACTCGAGGTGAGTCATGTATAATATCGCAGGGCAACACAGCCTCTGCACCATACACCATGAAGAAAGGTGTGTATCCGGTAGTACACTTGGGCGTTGTCCGCAGCCCCCAGAGTACGGAGTCGAGCTCCTCAACCCAGTGCTTGTCTGATTCTCTTAAAGACCACACTAGTCTGGGTTTGATGCTGCTCATAATAATACCATTGGCTCGTCTGACTTGACCGTTGGTTTGCGGGTGGTAGACGGAGGCGTAATCGAGTTTAATGCCAAGATTAGTACAGCAGTTTTTTACCCCGTCGGCTGTGAAATTAGAGCCGTTGTCGGTGATGATGTTGTGTGGAACGCCATAACGGTGCACCACACCGGATATGAATTCTATCACCGGGCCGAACTCAGCCGTTTTGACCGGCTTAGCCTCTATCCACTTAGTGAATTTGTCCACCATGACCAGTAGATATTTTTTCTTATGGCTTCCCCTTTAAGGGGTCCGACCATGTCTAGTCCCCAGACCGCGAAAGGCCAAGTAATGGGGATAGTTTGTAAGGCAGTTGGGGGCATGTGGCTTTGGTTGGCGAATAGTTGGCATCCGACGCAGCGTTGGACGAGGTCCTGTGCGTCTGCTCGGGCTGTCGGCCAATAAAACCCAGTACGGAAGGCCTTGCTAACAAGGGCCCGAGCTGCGGCGTGGTGTCCACCGAGACCGGCGTGAATTTCTGCTAAAAGCTGCCGCCCCTCTTCTTCGGAGATACATCTTTGAAGTACTCCGGTAGTACTTTTCTTGTAGAGCTCTCCGTCGTGAACCTTGTAGGCCTTCGAACGCCGGAAAATGCGGCGAGCCTCATTCTGGTCTTCGGGAAGCTCCTTCCTATTAATGTAGGCCAAGAAAGGTTTGGTACATGTGGCAATGACTGCCATAATGAGATGGGCCGAGGGTGTTATTTCGGTAGCTGAGCCCCTGATACTATTGGTGTGTTCGGGATTTGGAGTTGTATTCGGATCTGGACTATTGTTGCTGCCCTCCCCTTGCCACACCATGGATGGCTTGAAAAGCCTTTCCAGGAAGATGTTAGGTGGGACGGGATCGCGCTTAGCGCCGATGCAAGCAAGGACGTCCGCCGCTTGATTACTTTCTCGGGCGACATGATGAAATTCAAGCCCCTCAAACCGAGCCGACATTTTTAATACAGCATTGCGATAAGCTGCCATATTTGGATCTTTGGCATCAAAGTCACCGTTTATTTGAGATATGGCGAGCTTCAAGTCCCCACCCACCTCCAGGCGTTGTATGCAAATGGATACGGCCATCCGAAGACCATGCAGTAGGGCCTCGTATTCGGCTGTGTTGTTGGAGTCTGTGTATAATATCTGGAGTACATACTGGACGGCGTCTCCAGTGGGGGATGTTAACACGACTCTTGCTCCCAGCCCTGCTAACATTTTGGAGCCATCAAAATACATAACCCAATTGGAATATGCGCCGTACTCTTTAGGGAGTTCGGTTTCTCTCCATTCGGCGACGAAGTCGGCCAGTACTTGGGATTTGATGGCTCGACGTGGCTTGTATGTTATGTGGAGTGGAAGTAGCTCTATGGCCCATTTGGCGATCCGTCCCGTGGCGTCGCGATTGTTTATTATGTCATTGAGGGGGACCTCAAAAGCCACCGTGATTGAACACTCCTGGAAGTAGTGTCGTAGCTTGCGGGATGCCATGAAGACCGTGATACGTCCATTTTGCATCATGCTTTTATATCGATATTTATTGCATTATGGGTTGTTATTACACATTATGTCACAATACTTATGCCTATTCTCTCTTATTTTACAAGGTTTACATAAGGAGGGAGAATGCCGACAGCTGGAATTCTGGGCTGGAAAAGGAGCAAATATTAGAGACCTATTCTGCACAACTCCAAAAGTCCTAAAACTCCACAGAAGTTGTTTTTGGAAATAATAAAAAATATTGAGCGAAGAAAATACCAGAGGGGGCCCACACCCTGGCCATGAGGGTGGGGGCGCGCCCTACCCCCTGGGCACGCCCCCTGCCTCGTGGGCCCCCTGGTGGCCCTCCGGTGCCCATCTTCTGCTATATAAAGTCTTTCGTCCGAGAAAAAATCATAAGAAAGCTTTCGGGACGAGACTCCGCCGCCACGAGGCGGAACCTTGGCGGAACCAATCTAGGGCCCTGGCACAGCTGTTCGGCCGGGGACACTTCCCTCCGGGAGGGGGAAAACATCGCCATCGTCATCACCAATGCTCCTCTCATCGGGAGGGGGCCAATCTCCATCAACATCTTCACCAGCACCATCTCCTCTCAAACCCTAGTTCATCTCTTGTATCCAATCTTGTCTATAAGTCTGGGATTGGTACCTGTAGGTTGCTAGTAGTGTGGATTACTCCCAGTAGTTGACGCTAGTTGGTTTATTTGGTGGAAGATCATATGTTCAGATCCTTTATGCATATTAATACTCCTTTGATTATGAACATGAATATGCTCTGTGAGTAGTTACGTTTGTTCCTGAGGACATGGGAGAAGTCTTGCTATTAGTAGTCATGTGAATTTGGTATTCATTCGATATTTTTGATGAGATGTATGTTGTCTCTCCTCTAGTGGTGTTATGTGAACGCCGACTACATGACACTTCACCATTATTTGGGCCTAGAGGAAGGCATTGGGAAGTAATAAGTAGATGATGGGTTGCTAGAGTGACAGAAGCTTAAACCCTAGTTTATGTGTTGCTTCGTAAGGGGCTGATTTGGATCCATATGTTTCAGGCTATGGTTAGGTTTACCTTAAACTTCTTTTGTAGTTGTGTATGCTTGCAATAGGGGTTAATCATAAGTGGGATGCTTGTTCAAGTAAGGACAGCACCCAAGCACCGGTCCACGCACATATCAAATTATCAAAGTACCAAACGCGAATCATATGAACGTGATGAAAACTAGCTTGACGATAATTCCCATTTGTCCTCGTGAGCGCTTTCCTCTATATAAGAGTTTGTCCAGGCTTGTCCTTTGCTACAAAAAGGATTGGGCCACCTTGCTGCACTTTATTTACTTTTGTTACTTGTTGCTCTTTACAAATTACCCTATCACAAAACTATCTGTTACTTATAATTTCAGTGCTTGCAGAGAATACCTTACTGAAAACCGCTTATCATTTCCTTCTGCTCCTCGTTGGGTTCGACACTCTTACTTATCGAAAGGACTACAATAGATCCCCTATACTTGTGGGTCATCAAGACTCTTTTCTGGCGCCGTTTCCGGGGAGTGAAGCGCCTTTGGTGGGTGGAATTTGGTAAGGAAAAATTTATATAGTGTGCTGAAATTTACTGTCACTTGTTACTATGGAAAGTAATCCTCTGAGGGGCTTGTTCGGGGTATCTTCACCTCGACCAGTAGAGCAAAGAGTTGCTCCTCAACCTACTGAACCTACTGAAAATGAAAATGTCTACTTTGAAATTCCTTCGGGTATGATAGAGAAACTGCTAGCTAATCCTTTTGCAGGAGATGGAACATTACATCCTGATGAGCACCTAATATATGTGGATGAAGTTTGTGGATTAGTTAAGCTTGCAGGTATGCCCAATGATGTTATCAAGAAGAAGGTCTTCCCTTTATCTTTGAAGGGAGATGCATTGACATGGTATAGGCTATGTGATGATATGGGATCATGGAACTACAAGCGATTGAAATTGGAATTTCATTAGAAGTTTTACCCCATGCATCTTGTTCATCATGATCATAATTATGTATATAATTTTTGGCCTCGCGAAGGAGAAAGCATCGCTCAAGCTTGGGGGAGGCTTAAGTCAATGTTATATTCATGCCCCAATCATGAGCTCTCAAGAGAAATGATTATTCAAAAATTTTATGCTCGGCTTTCTAACAATAATCGCACCATGCTCGATACTTCTTGTGCTGGCTCTTTTATGATGAAGAATATTGAATTCAAATGGGATTTATTGGAAAGAATCAAACGCAAATCTGAAGATTGGGACCTCGACGAAGGTAAGGAGTCAGGTATAACACCTAAGTTTGATTGTGTTAAATCTTTTATGGAGACCGATGTTTTCCGTAAATTCAGCACTAAATATGGACTTGACTCTGAGATAGTAGCTTCTTTTTGTGAATCTTTTGCTGCTCACGTTGATCTCCCTAAGAAGAAGTGGTTTAAATATCATCCTCCCATAGAAGTAAAAGTAGTTGAACCTATTAAAGTTGAAGAAAAGACTATTACTTATAATGATCCTATTGTTCCTACTGCTTATGTTGAGAAACCACCTTTCCTTGTTAGAATAAAGGATCATGCTAAAGCTTCAACCGTGGTTCATAAAAGCAACATTAGAACTTATACACCTCCTGAGCAAGTTAAAGTTGAACCTAATATTGCTATTGTTAAAGATCTCTTGGTTGATAATATTGATGGGCATGTTATTTATTTCTGTGATGAAACTGCTAGAATTGCTAAACCTTGTGCTAAAGATAAACATAGACCTGTGGTAGGCATGCCTGTTATTTCTGTTAAAATAGGAGATCATTGTTATCATGGCTTATGTGACATGGGTGCTAGTGCTAGCGCAATACCTATTGACTTATACAAAGAAATTATGCATGATATTGCACCTGCTGAGTTAGAAGAAATTGATGTTACAATTAAACTTGCCAATAGGGATACTATTTCACCAATTGGGATTGTTAGAGATGTTAAATTCTTGTGTGGGAAAACTAAATATCCTACTGATTTTCTTGTTCTTGGTTCCCCACAAGATAGCTTTTGTCCCATTATATTTGGTAGACCCTTCTTGAACACTGTTAATGCTAAGATAGACTACAAAAAGGATGTTGTTACCATTGGTCTAGGTGATATGTCTCATGAGTTCAACTTTTCTAAATTTCATAGACAACACCGTGAAGAACAATTGCCTAGTAAACATGAAATTATTGGTCTTGCTTATATTGCCGTACCTCCTAGTGATCCTTTAGAACAATATTTGCTAGACCATGAAAATGATATGTTCATGAATGAAAGAAGGGAAATAGATGAAGTATTCTTTAAACAAGGACCTATTCTAAAACACAACTTGCATGTTGAAATCCTAGGGGATCCTCCTCCACCCAAGGGTGATCCCGTGTTTGAGCTTAAACCATTGCCTGATACTCTTAAATATGCTTATCTTGATGAAAATAAGATATATCCTGTTATTATTAGTGCTAACCTTTCAGAGAAGGAGGAAGAAAAATAATTGAAAACTCTGAAGAAGCACCGTGCTGCTATTGGATATACTCTTGATGATCTTAAGGGCATTATCCCACTCTATGTCAACATAAAATAAATTTGGAGAAAGATGCCAAACCAGTTATTGATCATCAACGACGGCTGAATCCTAAGATGAAAGAAGTGGTAAGAAAGGAAATATTAAAGCTCCTTGAGGCAGGTATAATTTATCCCATTGCTGATAGTAAGTGGGTAAGTCATGTCCATTGTGTCCCTAAGAAGGGGGGTATTACTGTCGTTCCTAATGATAAAGATGAATTGATTCCGCAAAGAATTATTACAGGTTATAGGATGGTAATTGATTTCCGCAAATTAAATAAAGCTACTAAAAAAGATCATTACCCCTTGCCATTCATTGATCAAATGCTAGAAATATTAACCAAACACAAACATTTTTGCTTTCTAGATGGTTATTCTGGTTTCTCTCAAATACATGTGTCAGCTAAGGATCAAGCTAAGACCACATTTACTTGTCCTTTCGGTACTTTTGCTTATAGACGTATGCCTTTTGGTTTATGTAATGCACCTGCTACCTTTCAAAGATGCATGATGACTATATTCTTTGATTTTTGTGAAAAGATTTGTGAGGTTTTCATGGATGATTTCTCCATCTATGGATCCTCTTTTGATGATTGCTTGAGCAACCTTGATCGAGTTTTGCAGAGATGTGAAGAAACTAATCTTGTCTTGAATTGGGAGAAGTGCCACTTTATGGTTAATGAAGGTATTGTCTTGGGGCACAAAATTTCTGAAAGAGGTATTGAAGTTGATAAAGCTAAAGTTGATGCTATTGAAAAGATGCCATGTCCCAAGGACATCAAAGGTATAAGAAGTTTCCTTGGTCATGCCGGGTTTTATAGGAGGTTCATTAAGGACTTCTCAAAAATTTCTCGGCCTCTGACTAATTTATTACAAAAAGATATACCATCTATCTTTGATGATGATTGTGTAGAAGCATTTCAAATACTTAAGAAAGCATTAATTTCTGCACCTATTGTCCAGCCACCTGATTGGAATTTACCCTTTGAAATTATGTCTGATGCTAGTGATTATGCTTTAGGTGCTATTCTAGGGTAAAGAGTTGATAAGAAATTCAATGTTATTCAATATGCTAGTAAAACTCTAGACAATGCTTAGAGAAATTATGCTACTACTGAAAAAGAATTCCTAGCAGTTGTATTTGCTTATGATAAGTTCAGACCTTATATTATTGATTCTAAAGTAACTATTCACACTGATCATGCTGCTATTAAATACCTTATGGAAAATAAAGATGCTAAACCTAAGCTTATTAGATGGGTTCTCTTGTTGCAAGAATTTGATTTGCACATTATTGATAGAAAGGGAGTTGAGAACCCCATTGCAGACAACTTGTCTAGGTTAGAAAATGTTCTTGATGACCCACTACCTATTGATGATAGCTTTCCTGATGAACAATTAAATGTCATAAATGCTTCTTGTACTGCTCCATGGTATGTTGATTATGCTAATTACATTGTTGCTAAGCTTATACCACCTAGTTTCACATACCAACAAAAGAAAAAGTTTTTCTATGATTTGAGACATTACTTTTGGGATGACCCACATCTTTATAAAGAAGGAGTAGATGGTGTTATTAGATGTTGTGTACCTGAGCATGAACAGGAACAGATCCTACACAAGTGTCACTCCGAGGCTTATGGAGGACACCACGCTGGAGATAGAACTGCACATAAGGTATTGCAATCCGGTTTTTATTGGCCTACTCTCTTCAAGGATGCCCGTAAGTTTGTCTTATCTTGTGAGGAATGTCAAAGAATTGGTAATATTAGTAGACGTCAAGAAATGCCTATGAATTATTCACTTGTTATTGAACCATTTGATGCATGGGGCTTTGATTATATGGGACCGTTTCCTGCCTCTAATGGATATACACATATTTTAGTTGCTGTCGATTACGTTACTAAGTGGGTAGAAGCTATTCCAACTACTAGTGCTGATCATAACACTTCTATTAAGATGCTTAAAGAAGTTATTTTTCTGAGATTTGGAGTCCCTAGATATTTAATGACTGATGGTGGTTCGCATTTTATTCATGGTGTTTTTCGTAAAATGCTTGCTAAGTATGATGTTAATCAAAGAATTGCATCTCCTTATCACCGACAGTCTAGTGGTCAAGTAGAATTTAGTAATAGAGAGCTTAAATTAATTTTGCAAAAGACTGTTAATAGATCTAGAAAGAATTGGTCCAAGAAACTTAATGATGCTTTATGGGCCTATAGAACTCCATATAAAAATCCTATGGGTATGTCTCCGTATAAAATGGTTATTGGGCTATTAAAGAGATCAACTATGATTTCAAACTTGCCAGTGAGAAGAGGTTACTTGACATTAGCTCACTTGATGAATGGAGAACCCAAGCCTACGAGAATGCCAAGTTGTTTAAAGAAAAAGTTAAAATATGGCATGGCAAGAGGATACAAAAGCGTGAGTTTAATGTAGGTGATTATGTATTGCTATACAACTCTCGTTTAAGATTTTTTGCAGGAAAACTTCTCTCTAAATGGGAAGGTCCTTACGTTATCGAGGAGGTCTATCGTTCCGGTGCCATAAAAATCAACAACTTCGAAGGCACAAATCCGAAGGTGGTGAACGGTCAAAGAACCAAACATTATATCTCAGGTAATCCTATAAATGTTAAAACTAATGTTATTGAAACCGTAACCTCGGAGGAATACATAAGGGACACTTTCCAGAATGTTTCAGACTCCGAAAAGGAATAGGTATGTGGTACAGTAAGTAAACCGACTCCAAAACAGTTCTAATGGCAATTTTTCTTTGTTTTGGAATATTTAGAAAAAAAATAAAAATAAGAAGCAACCCGGGAAGGACACAAGGGCTCCGCGAGGGTGGAGGGCGCGCCCTACCCCCCTGGGCGTGCCCCTACCTCGTGGGCACCTCATGCGCTCTCTGGACTCCGTTTTCTTGCACGATATGTATTTTGGTCGATAAAAATTCATTATATAATCTCCCGAAGGTTTTGACTCCTGTATCATGCAATTATCCTCTGTTTTTGTTTCGAGCTTTTTCTGTAGCAGGTTTGGAGCAAGATGTCATCTCAGGATTCCGACGGAGAGAGCTATGTCTCGCACCTCATTGCTGACCCAAAGACCTATGGGGATCTATCTCCTTGTGGTCGAACTACGGATGAGGAGGAGGATTCTCATTTGATGAGGATCAATGATTCAAGTTCGGAGGAGGAGGATGTCCCTCTACCTCAACCTGGCGATATGCACGTGAAGTTCAAGAAATATAGTCTCCCTAAGAGGGCTAAACTATCCAACAACCAATCTATTCCTTCTCGTTTTCGACAGAAAAGCGAAGGAGATTTATGTGACAAGATCTTGAAGCTGGAATCGGAGGTCGATGATTTAAAGGAGGAAATTGCCCTTCTCAATTACAGTATGAAGAAGCTAAAGACACAACTGTCATCGTCGACAGCTCCATCATCACCACCTCTGAAGAAGGAAACATAATCACATGGGTATGGGCACTCCCCTTGGCAACTCCCAAGCTTGGGGGAGGTGCCCAGTATCGTATCACCATCACATCTCTATCTTTACCGTTTTTCTTAGTTCGATTCTTTTAGTAATATCTTGATCCAGTAGAATAAAGCTTTTGGTAGGATCTAGTTTTGAGTTTTGCTTTATGATCCCTCTATGTAATCGAGTCCGTGAGCTATATAATAAAGATTAGTGTTCAGTCAAGGGCTTGATTATCTTGCTATGATCTTGAGTGAATAAAAGAAAAAGAAAGAATAAAAAGAAATAAAAAGATATCATATTATCATATGGAGAGTAATGACTTCACATAGAAAAAGTATGATGATTAAAAGTTGTTGAGAGTTGACAAATTTAGTTTTAGTCATCGTTGCAATTAAGAGGAAGTAATAAAGAAAGAGAGGTTTCACATATAAATATACTATCTTGGACACCTTTTATGATTGTGAGCACTCATTAAAATATGACATGCTAAAGAGTTGATGTTGGACAAGGAAGACAACGTAATGGGTTATGTTTCCTTATATCTTAAATAAAGTATATTGTCATGGATCATCCAACATGTTGAGCTTGCCTTTCCCCCTCATGCTAGCCAAATTCTTTGCACCAAGTAGAGATACTACTTGTGCTTCCAAATACCCTTAAACCCAGTTTTGCCATGAGAGTCCACCATACCTACCTATGGATTGAGTAAGATCCTTCAAGTAAGTTGTCATCAGTGCAAGCAATAAAAATTGCTCTCTAAATATGTATGATTGATTAGTGTGGAGGAAATAAGCTTTATACGATCTTGTGACGTGGAAGAAATAAAAGCAACGGACTGCATAATAAAGGTCCATATCACAAGTGGCAATATAAAGTGACGTTCTTTCGCATTAAGATTTTGTGCATCCAACTCTGAAAGCGCATGGCAACCTCTGCTTCCCTCTGTGAAGGGCCTATCTTTTACTTTTATCTTCTACCTTATGCAAGAGTCATGGTGATCTTCACCTTTCCTTTTTACATTTTATCCTTTGGCAAGCACAGTGTGTTGGAAAGATCCTGACATATATATCTAACTGGATGTAAGTTAGCATGAACTATTATTGTTGACATTGCCCTTGAGGTAAAAGGTTGGGAGGCGAAACTATAAGCCCCTATATTTCTCTGTGTCCGATTAAACTCCGTAACCACAAGTATTGCATGAGTGTTAGCAATTGTGAAAGATTAAATGATAGTTGAGTATGTGGACTTGCTGAAAATCTCTGACATAGACTCTTTATGATGTTATGATACATTACAATTGCTTCAATGACTCAGATTATAGTTTGTTGGTTCTCAGTGAAGTTTCTGATTCATACTTGACATTGTGAATAGATTATTACTTGAGCATAAGAAATCATATGACAATATCCATATATGTTGTTGTTATAAGAATGAGCATGATGCCCTCATGTCCGTATTTTATTTTATCGACACCTCTACCTCTAAACATGTGGACATATTTATCGTTACCGGCTTCCGCCTGAGGACAAGCGAGGTCTAAGCTTGGGGGAGTTGAAACGTCCATTTTGCATCATGCTTTTATATCGATATTTATTGCATTATCGGCTGTTATTACACATTATGTCACAATACTTATGCCTATTCTCTCTTATTTTACAAGGTTTACATAAAGAGGGAGAATGCCGGTAGCTGGAATTCTGGGCTGGAAAAGGAGCAAATATTAGAGACCTATTATGCACAACTCCAAAAGTCCTGAAACTCCACGGAAGTTGTTTTTGGAAACAATAAAAAATACTGAGCGAAGAAAATACCAGAGGGGTCCCACACCCTGGCCACGAGGGTGGGGCCGCGCCCCCCTGCCTTGTGGGCCCCCTGGTGGCCCTCCGGTGCCCATCTTATGCTATATAAAGTCTTTTGTCCGAGAAAAAATCATCGCCATCGTCACCACCAACGCTCTTCTCATCGGGAGGGGGACAATCTCCATCAACATCTCTTCACCAGCACCATCTCCTCTCAAACTCTAGTTCATCTCTTGTATCCAATTCTTGTCTCTAATTCTGGGATTGGTACCTGTAGGTTGCTAGTAGTGTTGATTACTCCTTGTAGTTGATGCTAGTTGGTTTATTTGGTGGAAGATCATATGTTCAGATCCTTTATGCATATTAATGCTCCTCTGATTATGAACATGAATATGCTTTGTGAGTAGTTACGTTTGTTCCTGAGGACATGGGAGAAGTCTTTCTATTAGTAGTCATGTGAATTTGGTACTCGTTCGATATTTTGATGAGATGTATGTTGTCTCTCCTCTAGTGGTGTTATGTGAACGTCGACTACATGACACTTCACCATTATTTGGGCCTAGAGGAAGGCATTGGGAAGTAATAAGTAGATGATGGGTTGCTAGAGTGACAGAAGCTTAAAACCTAGTTTATGCGTTGCTTCGTAAGGGGCGGATTTGGATCCATATGTTTCATGCTATGGTTAGGTTTACCTTAATACTTCTTTTGTAGTTGCGGATGCTTGCAATAGGGGTTAATCATAAGTGGGATGCTTGTTCAAGTAAGGATAGCACCCAAGCACCGGTCCACCCACATATCAAATTATCAAAGTACTGAACGCGAATCATATGAACGTGATGAAAACTAGCTTGACGATAATCCCATGTGTCCTAGGGAGCGCTTTCCTCTATATAAGAGTTTGTTCAGGCTTGTCATTTGCTACAAAAAGGATTGGGCCACCTTGTTGCACTTTATTTACTTTTTTTACTTGTTGCTCGTTACAAATTACCCTATCACAAAACTATCTATTACTTATAATTGCAGTGCTTGCAGAGAATACCTTGCTGAAAACCGCTTATCATTTCCTTCTGCTCCTCGTTGGGTTCGATACTCTTACTTATCGCAAGGGCTACGATAGATCCCCTATACATGTGGGTCATCAGACCGCGTATGCTATCTTTTGGTAGTGGGGGTACCGGGATTTGCACGGTGTGAGGACAGTAGATACGTAGTATACTGGTTTTTGAAGTGGGAATTTGTGTTCGTCCTGTTCTCATTCGACGACGATCACGGCGCTCACCACCTGATGTGTTGCCGATATGTATAGCAACATGGGTTTTCCCGCGTTTGGTGCGGCCAGGATTGGATTGCTTGCTAGGAGGGTATTTATTTCCTCCAGTCCAGCAGTCGCCGCGTCTGTCCATTCGAAGTTATCGGCGCGCCATAAGAGGCGATACAGTGGTAGCGCCTTTTCTCCTAATCTGGAGATAAAGCGACTTAATGCTGCCATGCAACCAGCTAGTTTCTGGACTTGTTTGAGGTATGTTGGTGTAGCCAACTGCGACAGAGCTCGGAGGGTTTGCTTCTATTCCCCTGTTGGAAACAATGAAGCCTGGCAGCTTTCCAGCGGGGACACCGAAGACACACTTTTCCGGGTTGAGTTTAATATCATACGCTCGGAGGTTGTCGAATGTGAGACGTAAGTCGTCTATTAGTGTTTCGACATGCCTAGTTTTGATGACGACGTCATCGACGTAGGCCTCTACTATCTTGCCGATCTGCTTCTCCAGGCATGTTTGAATCATGCGTTGGTATGTCGCGCCGGCGTTCTTGAGCTCGAAGGGCATGATGTTGAAGCAGAATGGCCCGTATGGGGTAATAAATGATGTTGCCGCTTGATCGGACTCCTTCATTTTGATTTGATGGTATCCGGAATATGCATGGAGGAAACACAGTGAGTCGTGTCCTGTGGTGGCATCAATGATTTTATCAATGCGGGGAAGGGGGAAGGGATCCTTGGGGCAAGCCTTGTTGAGGTCCTTGAAATCGAAAGACGGGCGCCAGGATTTATCCTTCCTTGGTACCATCACCAGGTTTGCCAGCCAGTCCAGATGTTTGATTTCTCTAATGAATCCGGCCTCGATAAGCTTGGCCAGCTCCTCCCCCATAGCTTGTCGCTTGGGTTCGGAAAAGTGTCGCAATGTCTGCTTGACCAGTTTAAATCCCTTTAATATATTGAGGCTATATTCGGCCAACTTGCGTGGGATCCCTGGCATATCCGAAGAGTGCCAGGCAAATATGTCCCAGTTTTTGCGCAGGAATTCTCGTAGTGCAGCGTCAACTGTTGAGTTCAGTTGCGCTCCGATAGATGCTGTCTTCTTGGGGTCCGTTGGGTGGACCTGGAATTTGACTATTTCTGCTGCTGGTTTGAAGGAGGTGGATTTGGGGCGTTTGTCGAGCATCACGTCATCCCTGTCCACCGTGTTTCGTACTGCTGTTAATTCTTCGGTCGCGAGGGCTTCGGATAGCGCCTCCAGGGCCAGGGATGCGGTTTTGTTTTCAGCGCGGAGTGCTATGTCCGGATCACTGACGAGAGTGATTATACCGTTTGGTCCAGGCATTTTGAGCTTCATATACCCGTAATGGGGTATAGCTTGGAAGCGTGTAAAGGCATCCCGCCCCAACAGGGCGTGGTAACCGCTGCTAAAAGGGGCCGCCTGGAAAGTTATTTCTTCAGACCGATAGTTCTCCGGCGTGCCGAATACTATGTCAAGTGTGATTTTGCCCGCGCACCGCGCCTCCCGACTGGGAATAATTCCTCGGAAGGTTGTGCTACTTTGCTTGATGCGGCTCCTGTCTATTTCCATTTTATGGAGTGTGTCCTCATAAATGAGGTTTAGTCTGCTGCCGCCGTCCATGGGGACCTTGGTAAGTCGAAACCCGTCCATGATGGGACTGAGGACTAGCGTGGCTGGCACTCGGACTGTTCTGTACTTCAGTTCGTCACCGGCATTAAATGTTATAGCCATGTTGTACCAAGGGTTTATTGCAACGATTTGGCAGACTTCTACGAGGTCACGAAGTGCCCTTTTGCGCTTGTTGTTTGAAGCGAATGTCTCAAAGACCGTCAATACTCTTGTACCGTCGTCTTCTGGGAGATGTTGTTCTGGGGCATCCTTGATAAGGATGTCCTCGCCGCTCTTGGCTACCTGCCGTAGTATCCAACATGCTCTAAGGCTGTGGGTTGCCACAGTATCTGGTGTTGTATGTATTTTGCATGGGCCATCGAGCCACCCCTCCAGAACGGTGTCGTGCCGCATAGTGGTTTTATGTTTCTTGACTGTTGGACTGGGCGTGCCACGGGGGTGCGCCCTCTTCGCTTGTAGGGGGAGTTGAGTTGGGACCGACGGTTCCCAGCGAGCTGCCTGAGTTTCCCAGGCGCTCTCCATCGCGCTGTACTTTTGTATGATGGTTTCTAAGTCAGCGAATTTCAGTATGCGGTGGCGATTGATGGTGTTGAGGATTCCTTCGTCCGTGCAGTTGTTGCAGAATGTCGATATCGCGTCCTCATCACGGCAATCTTTTACCTTGTCCTTGACAAGGAGGAATCTGGCCCAGAAGTGGTGGACCGTTTCCTGAGACTGTTGTTTTATGCTCATGAGAGCGTCTATGTCCAGGTGGGTGGGTGGAGTTAAATCCGGACCCTGACCTGACCGATTATCCGGAGTCTGAAGAATTTCCGGATTCAACAGTCCGGGCTCCTGAGTATCTTCTAATTGTTTAGGACCGCCGTCCGATTCTATGTTCGGAGGGCTGGTCGCATCCTTTCGTTGGAGGGTATCTAGTTCCTCCTCATCGGCGGTCCGGACATAGTCCTTCTTCGATATCGAAGAAGACTCGTCGTCTTGCTCCTCGACCACCGCTATCTGATGGGTGACCGGTGGGGTTTTGGTTTCTCCCTGATCGGTTTTAGGCCCGATACGATCATAATCTGTGGCGATTCCCAAAGCAACGATGCGATCTAGGAGCTCGTTTAAGGACGAAAGCTCTGCCGGATCCATCTGTTTGGAGTATTCGGAGTTGATGTGAAGGGGGTTTTCGATGGCCCGAGAGGCAATCGTCGGCTTAACGACCGAACGGGCGATCATGGTAAAGCCGCCCAACCGGAGGGTTTGGCCCGGGACCAGGACTCGCCCAGAGGTGATGTTGTCTTTAAGGACAAGGCGAGTCATCGAACCTTTCGTCGACGTCACAATGGAACTCTCAATGAAAGCACCAATATCGGTGTCAAAATCGGCGGATCTCGGGTAGGGGGTCCCGAACTGTGCATCTAGGATCGATGGTAACAGGAGACGGGGGACAGAATGTTTACCCAGGTTCGGGCCCTCTCTATGGAGGTAATACCCTACTTCCTGCTTGATTGATCTTGATGAATATGAATGTTACAAGAGTTGATCTACCACGAGATCGTAATGGCTAAACCCTAAAAGTCTAGCCTGTATGACTATGGTCATGAATATATCCTTTCCGTACTAACCCCTCCGGTTTATATAGACACCAGGGGGATCTAGGGTTTACATAGAGTCGGTTACATAAGAAGGAATCTTCATAGTCGGTCGCCAAGCTTGCCTCCCACGTCAAGTAGAGTCCAATCCGGACACGGGTACAGTCTTCGGCCTTCATGTCTTCACAGGCCATCAGTCCGGCCAAATGGATAATAGGCCGGACGCCCGAGGACCCCTTAGTCCAGGACTCCCTCAGCGGGAGCGTCACAAGAAGTAGATGACTAGACGATCGTTTCTCCTACTTTAGAATGCATGCAATTGTTTATTGAGGTGTGTGCGAATGATCTGTATAGTCACTTATGTAATTGGATGTTTATTTCAGTTAATATACATGTTATTCTTCTGTAGACACAGCAAATCACACGGCTTATTAGCAGCAATCGTGTGTTATTATTGGTCTTCGCACACATTTCTGATTACGGACCTATTTGCCGCGTATCACACACATCTTGTTCAGTTGAACCGTTTCCATTGTGATGCCTAATCACGCACAGTTCATCCTTATGAACCGTATGTTGTATATCGCACACACCTTCATCTGGTTGCCCGTTTCTTTTGTTCCTCCTCATCCCAAACAGTTAATTGAACTGAACCGTATGCCCTGCATCGCACACGCAACTAAAATCTGAACCGAGTTTGCTGCATCCGTCATTGCAAACGTTTTGCACCTTTTTTGACGGGTTTTTTACACCACCATTTGCAATTATGGCATCGCACACAGTTTCGTCGAAGGGTCTCTGATCGTAGTGTCGCGTTTGGACCATCCTGCGGTAGTGATAGGTGGTTGGTCCCATATGTCTATGTACAAGACCTGTTGGGTCCACTTGAGAAGGGGAATATGTTGGGAGGAAGGAGATCGAAAGCACGGCAGCCGAGTGAACTAGTTATATACATAAGCAAACAGGTTAATGGGTTCTTATAAGAAATATTTCGGATAAAATAGATAATTATGACACATAGGCTAATGCATGAAACACTCAGATGATAAAGGTTATGTAGGTTAGATTCAGAGGTACCTCCCACGTGTTCAGGTCCTTGGTATCGTTGTCTTCTTTCATGTTGGCATAGCAGGGGTCGATGATTGTCTCGGCGAGGCATCAGAGGGGTCGACAAGCTTGTTGCACCAGATGGCAGAATCATCGCGTTCTTCATTCTCTCCACCGTAGCGAAGGTGCGGTCGGCGCTGCCGATGAAACGGGCGAATGCTCCAGAACCTCTGATGGCCCTACAACATTGGTAGATGAGAACCTCGTCCCGCACGCATACCTGGGCGACAATGATCCGCTGGTCCCTGTCAGGATACAAATAGATGGGCACAAGATCTAGTCCTGTGACCTTGTGCTTTCTCGTCTTGTAGGTACTGCTTGAACTAGGCGAGGCAGAGCTTCACCGAGTCTGGATCGTTGGTGTACATCACATTCAACTTGGTGCAGCCATGTGAGTGAACGGAGAACTCAAAGGTGAACTCCTTGCTGAAATCCATATCCAGCAGGCTCACCCCTTGGATCGCCATTTGAGTCTCTTCAAGTGAACGAGTGGGTAGGCGGCAGCAGCAGTTCGTTTTTCAGCTCTTGGGGAACTAGATTCAATAGTAAACTGAGTGTGTACAGGCGACAACTGTTACTACCCCTCTCTCGCCCGCTGCACGCCTGGCAGAACATGCACCCTCGGTGCATTCAAACGCCTCCATTAAGAAACCTATTCCGGCCACATGTCGGTTCACGAGCGGGTCTGTATTGGTACTGTAATAACAAGTGTTAGTGGTCACTTTACTTAAATTTAATTAGCTTTAATAGAAATTTATTCTTAAAACAAGCAATGCATTGGCTCGTTCTATCAGTGCCATAGGATCAACATGCACAACAATTAGAATTATTATTCTCAGGACGCACACGATCAGCACATTTGTCGCACTTCCACACAGATAATACTACCAAGTTTGAACTGTTTGTTATGGTTGTTGTCCTTTGCATCATCATGCCTTGTTTCCCAGCTTGTAAGATTCAGAACCAACAAATAAGATTCAAATAATAAGTACAACAAAGATGCCTACACATCTCATTGATTCCCAGCTTGCAGGATTCAGAACCAACAAATAAGATTCAAATAATAAGTACAGCAAAGATGCCTACACATCTCATTGATTTCTAGCTTGCAAGATTCAGAACCAACCCATTAGAGCCTTTTGATAGAGTGAATATCGGGATTAAATCCATCTTGGCTAGCCGTGTCATACAGCCCAAGAACTTGGCGAATGCTCTTGACCATCACAACATTTGTAGTTGAGTATTCCTGTTTGCACAACACAGGTAATAAAGAGCATGGTTATTATAATAATGGCACTAGTGGAAGTCAACCTGCAGCTCCACTCGATGATTCAATTCATGCCACTTTTTCTGCAGTTCACCTGAAATGAAGCAAAGATTGCATCATTCAACTAGCAAGAAGTACTTGCTCTCATGAGCTGGCAGGTTCTTCTTTAGTAGTTGCACAAACATTGAGCAACATTAATGTTAGAGTTATGTCGAATATTGTGTGCAAGGTAGGTTGCAGTTGGACTTGTAGTTGTATTGTGTTTAGATAGGATATGGAGTCGTGTCCAAGTAGGACACTTGTATCCTAGGCCTCTCTTATATAGAGAGGGTAGACACACGATGTAGTCTATGCCAACATAATAGCACATGCGCGCAAGGGGGAGCCGGCGGCGTGTGCTGGCGCCCGGGTGGCCGGTGTGCGGTATTGTGACGGTGTCACGGGAGGAGCACCCATAGTCAGGCCCCAGGGATGTAGCCATATTGGTGAACCTCGTTAACAAATCTTGATGTTATGCTCGTGTGATTGCTTGGTCCTCGGATGATCGGCGGAGTTCCTTGGATTTATTCTAACAAGTGGTATCAGAGTTGGGTTGTTTGGAGGCTGTGAGTTGTTGATCTAGAGGAAGTATCGAGTCTGAGATTGCAGCCGGTAGCGCTATGGTTCTCGATGAGATTGGAAAAGATAGCGACAATATTCTGCCGAAGCAATTAGGCGAGTTCGTCGCGGGTGTTGCAGATCAGCGGATGTTGGTCCTTGGAATCTTTGTGAAGCAATCGATGGAAGCAGCGGGGTGTAGAGCGTGCAAGCTGGCAGATTTTTCTGAGTCTCGGCGACATGCGATTGGAAACAACGACGTCACGCGAGTCTTGCGGCGGTCGATCGATTGATCAATTGGGCGAGCGTACTGGAGGCGTGCGCTGAGATCGTTCGTGTCTGGCAGCCCATCAGGCGAGGTGGCAGGCCCAGACGAAGGGCTCGGAGCGAGAGGCTCAAGGGGCTGGCGCGGTGTGCCTGCATTCACGGTCAGTGAGCAAGCCGAGACGCTCAGGTGCAGCTAGCCTATACTTGTGAAACACGTGCAGCGAGAGGCTTGTTTTGGACCAAAAGAGGACCGAGTCCTCGTACGACACAAGGCAGCAGATCGAGTCGGAAATAAACATATCCTTCGGTTGTGTGCATCAATCGGAAAGCATAGGCAGGACAAAGCAATTAGCTAGCATTCGAAGTTGTGCCTAGGAGCTACATGAAAGACCGAGTTTGGTTGGATTTTGCCATTAGTACATGGGGGTGTACTTCATCAGGTTTTGCGCGTGTACTTGGGCATTGAAGTGGAAGCTCGGTTAATTTTTCACGGTGTTAGTCATATGAAGAATCATCACGTCGTCGGGCATCAGGTTTGAGGCGGAGAAGTTCACGGAACCGAAAACCTTGGGTTATGGCAGACAAGGGTGAAAGATTTGTTGGCACAACAGGGATGCTTGAAGGCATTGCGGGAAGTCATGTCAGCGGTGATGGAATTATGTGATGGATGGAAATTCGCGGAAGACGATTTGAGAGCCTGGAGTGTGTCATGTAGCGGATAAGTTCGGCTGGGTCGGACTGGACAGTCTAACGGGATCGACGCGAGTCGGTCGGTACAGAAGAGGGTGGTTGGATTGGCGACGATGACATAGGTGTGTGCTGCTGATGGTGACCGACTTCTGGGCATGGCAACACGTGGCGCAGGCCTGAGGGCTTGTGTGGCTTCGACAAGACTATGGCGTGGGGTTGATTCAAGGTGATGTGCACACGGAGCTTGGTGGACTGATCATCTACCATGGAGTCATGTTGAAGGTGGAGGTGGATTGAGGGGCTATGATGTAAGGATCCAGGGCATCAAAGCCTATTCAGCGGAAAAAAAAGCAAGTGACACGTAATTTTGGATTGGAGCCCAGTGGTCTGATGGAAGCGTGAAACTCGTCATCGGTCCATGATGATCGATGGTACTCTGCAGTGGGGGTCGAGTGGTGTGGGTTCGCGACCCTTGAGACTCGACCGGAATAGCGGAGGCTCGACGCAGTAATAGCAGTGAGGCGTGCGGTATGCACGAGACATCGAGACGGGCCAGGGCTCTGGTGGTCATACATGTGGTGAGACAACTGCGAATTTGATTCGGGATGACTACAAGCAACGGTGAAATTCCTTCAAGTTTCAGACAGACGGTCAAGAAAGGGGCGGTGATGTTGAGTACAGGTAACTCTTGTGTGACACCCAATATGTGAGTTGTTCACTTTCAGGAAGGTTAGTGATCAGTGTGTGACGACGTTGGACTGATACTCTGGAAGTTGGGAGCACAAACTAGAGTAAGGGGAACTTAGTTTCGCTCGAGTGTTGACTGTGGTCAAGAAAGAAGGGACTACAAGTTGTAGGTGGAGTCATATGGAGTCTTTGAAGTAGGAGCGGTACTCACGGGATAAGCTCAAGTCCAATGTACATGGAAATTTGACACATGAACGAACTCAAGGTGGTGGAGAATATTCGCAAAGGTGGAGTTTGTTAGAGTTGTGTCGAATATTGTGTACAAGGTAGGTTGCACTTGGACTTGTAGTTGTATTGTGTTTAGATAGGATATGGAGTCGTGTCCAAGTAGGACACTTGTATCCTAGGCCTCTCTTATATAGCGAGGGTAGACACACGATGTAACATATGCCAACATAATAGCACAGGCACGCAAGGGGGAGCCAACGGCGTGTGCCGGCGCCCGGGTGGCCGGTGTGCGGTATTTTGACGGTGTCACGGGGAGGAGCACCCGTAGTCAGGCCCCGGGAATGTAGCCATATCGGTGAACCTCGTTAAAAAATCTCGGTGGCGTGCTCGTGTGATTGCTTGGTCCTTGGATGATCGACGGAGTGCCTTGGATTTATTCTAACAATTAAGGTTGGTTGTCCTGCTCATGTGCTCTAAGCAGAGCTGAAGAGAGCAGTGCCGGCGCCAGCCCTCGTGTTTCCGCCAAAAAACAGGGGCAAGGAAAGGTGAAAAGGCTTTACCTTTTTATTTTTGTGAATGAAAAGGGATTTACTTCATCTGCCACGATTAAGAAATCCTTAGCTTCCTGATGACCCATTATTGACATCTTGATATGGCCAACTCATTTTTTTTAGCAAAAGAGGGTTTTCCCCTCCGATTTCCATTAAAGAAACCATTGAAACAACGTCTGATAAAGTTTCAATCGACCCACATCACTTAAGCTAGTCCTATTACATGCCAGGAGGAATCTCAAAGTAAACCAAAGTCAAGTGCAAGCTACATAAAGCAAAAGAGGGCCTTTGGGGGCGACACACCCAAAGGGTGAGCCTCAAGCATGGGTCCCCCACTTCACTTTGCTGGAGCGCCAAAAGAAGAGAGCCCTTCGTCTTGTCACTGCTGAATTCGGAGAACCCCAACACACCAACCTTGCGCAGCCTTGTAGACATCACTTGCTACTTGCACGATGAGTTTTTCCCCCAGCATCAACATTTTCTCCTCTGGGTCAGAAATCCATCCACACAGCATTTTTGCAATTCCCATAGGGTCAGAAATCTTTTTTCTATCAAATATAATATCATTTATGCATCTCCAGATCGCCCATAACAGCGCTGAGATGCCAAGCAAAATAAGTTTATTGCTTTCTTTCTGGAATTTTTTTATCCAGTTCCCTAGACAGTCATCAAGATCTGTAGGAGTACATTTTAAATCAAACGCACATCTTACTAATTGATACGTCTCCAACGTATCTATAATTTTTTATTGCTCCATGCTATATTATCTACTATTTTAGGCAATATTGGGCTTTATTATCCACTTTTATATTATTTTTGGGACTAACCTATTAACCGGAGGCCCAACCCAGATTTGCTGTTTTATGCTATTTCTGTGTTTCGAGGAAAAGGAATATCAGACGGAGTCAAAACGGAATGAAATCAATTGGAGAAGTTATTTTTGGAAGGAAACCTACCTGATAGACTTGGGCTCTACGTCAGAAGATACGGGAGCTGGCCACGAGGGTAGGGGGCGTGCCCACCCCACTAGGGCGCGCCCCCTGCCTCGTGGGGCCCCCGCAGCTCCACCGACGTACCTCCTGCACCAATATATACCTACGTATCGTAAAACTTCCAGAACAGAGATTAGATCAGGATTTCCGCCGCCGCAAGCCTCTGTAGCCACCAAAAACCTCTCGGGACCCTGTTCCGGCACCCTGCCGGAGGGGGGAACCCTCACCGGTGGCCATCTTCATCATCCCGGCGCTCTCCATGACGAGGAGGGAGTAGTTCACCCTCGAGGCTGAGGGTATGTACCAGTAGCTATGTGTTTGATCTCTCTCTCTCTCTCTCTCTCTCTCGTGTTCTTGATTTGGCACGATCTTGATGTATCACGAGCTTTGCTATTATAGTTGGATCTTATGTTTCTTCTCCCCCTCTTCTCTCTTGTAATGGATTGAGTTTCCCCTTTGAAGTTATCTTATCGGATTGAGTCTTTAAAGATTTGAGAACACTTGATGTATGTCTTGCCGTGTGTATCTGTGGTGACAATGGGATATCACGTGCCACTTGATGTATGTTTTGGTGACCAACTTGCGGGTTCTGTCCATGAACCTATGCATAGGGGTTGGCACACGTTTCCATCGCGATTCTCCGGTAGAAACTTTGGGCACTCTTTGAGGTTCTATGTGTTGGTTGAATAGATGAATTTGAGATTGTGTGATGCATATCGTATAATCATGCCCACGGATACTTGAGGTGACATTGTGTAGGATCGGAAGTATGTCTAGAGGGGGGTGATTAGACTACTTGACCAAATAAAAGCTACGCCTTTTCCCAATTTTAGTTCTTGGCAGATTTTAGCAACTTTAGGACAAGTCAAGCAATCATCACACAATTCAAGCAAGCATGCAAAGAGTATATAGGCAGCGGAAA
This sequence comes from Aegilops umbellulata, assembly GCA_032464435.1. Classification (NCBI taxonomy): domain Eukaryota; kingdom Viridiplantae; phylum Streptophyta; class Magnoliopsida; order Poales; family Poaceae; genus Aegilops; species Aegilops umbellulata. The sequence goes on from CP136055.1 coordinate 353,852,422, forward strand.
GTAAAGCATGCAACTTGCAAGAATGTAAAAGGAAGGGTTTGGAGAATTCAAACGCTATTGGAGACACGGATGTTTTTCCCGTGGTTCGGATAGGTGGTGCTATCCTACATCCACGTTAATGGAGACTTCAACCCACGAAGGGTAACGGTTGTGCGAGTCCACGGAGGACTCCACCCACGAAGGGTCCATGAAGTAGCAACCTTGTCTATCCCACCATGGCCATCGCCCACGAAGGACTTGCCTCACTAGCGGTAGATCTTCACGAAGTAGGCAATCTCCTTGCCCTTATAAACTCCTTGGTTCAACTCCACAATCTTGTCGGAGGCTCCCAAGTGACACCTAGCCAATCTAGGAGACACCACTCTCCAAGAAGTAACAAATGGTGTGTTGATGATGAACTCCTTGCTCTTGTGCTTCAAATGATAGTCTCCCCAACACTCAACTCTCTCTCATAGGATTTGGATTTGGTAGAAAGAAGATTTGAGTGGAAAGCAACTTGGGGAAGGCTAGAGATCAAGATTCATATGGTAGGAATGGAATATCTTGGTCTCAACACATGAGTAGGTGGTTCTCTCTCAGAACATATGAGTTGGAAGTGTAGATGTGTTCTGATGGCTCTCTCCCGAATGAAGAGGAGGTGGAGGGGTATATATAGCCTCCACTTAAAATCCAACCGTTACACACAGTTTACCAATCTCGGTGGGACCAAATCAACAAACTCGGTCGGACCGAAAAGGTAAACCTAGTGACCGTTAGAGATTTTCGATGGGACTGACATGCATCTCGGTAGGACCGATATGGTTAGGGTTTGGGCATAACGTAATCTCGGTGAGACCGATTACACAAACTCGGTGAGACCGATTTGGTAATTAGCTAACCAGAGAGTTGGTCAGGCAAACTCGGTGGGACCGATTTGCTCTTTCGGTGAGACCGAAAAGTTACAAAAGGGAAACAAAGAGTTTGCATTGCAATCTCGGTGGGACCGATCCGCTCTTTCGGTGAGACCGAAAAGTTATGAAAAGGAAACAGAGAGATTGCAATCCCATCTCGGTGAGACCGAGATCCCTATCGGTGAAACCGATTTGCTAGGGTTTTGGCAGTGGCTTATGACATATGAAGACTCGGTGGCGCCGGATAGAAAGAATCGGTATGACCGAGTTTGGCTTAGGGTTTAGGTCATATGTGGATATGGGAAAGTAGTTAAGGATTTTGGAGCATATCATTAAGCACATAAGGCAAAGAGCTCATTAAGCAACACCTCATCCCTCCTTGATAGTATTGGCTTTTCCTATGGACTCAATGTGATCTTGGATCACTAAAATGTAAAATGAAGATTCTTGAGCTTTTGAGCTTGAGCCAATCCTTTGTCCTTAGTATTTTGAGGGTTCCACTTTCACCATTCATGCCATGCCAATCATTGAGCTTTCCTGAAATAGTTATCTTGGAATATCATTAGCTCAATGAACTATATGTTGTTATGAATTACCAAAACCACCTAGGGATATTTGCACTTTCAATCTCCCCCTTTATGGTAATTGATGACAACATATAGATCAAAGCTTCGACAAATGATAATAAGAATGAATTACATCGTCGCTTTGAGAAGTATGTGATAAGTAAGAGCTCCCCCTAAATTTGTGCATATTTAAGATTTGCTTTGGACTGCAAATGCACAAGAAGTTAGAATTATGGGTTACTCTTCCATGTCACATACATCTTGGTGGAGCGCTCAAAATGATTAATAATGAAATACATGCACTCATCACCAAGGCAAAGTGAATGATCACATAGGATAGATAAGATATACCAAGCATGCATAAGTGTAGCTTATGGTCAAACACATGATCATCAATGTCTCACACGCATATCAAAGTATCTCAACCAAAAGCAAACAAAGTTTGAAAACCCACCAAATGAAAGCAAGAGAGAATAAAAGCAACACTCTCTCTCTCTCTCTCGAAGCCTATGATCTATACATTTTTCTCCCCCTTTGGCAACAAGTTACCAAAAAGTTCCTAGAAAATGCATAGTGCTAGATCGACACTCAGGCTTGATCTTCAGGTGGTGGTGGAGTCTGGATCACTCCAAGGACGAAGGCTTCCGTAGATGTTGTTGGAGTTGGAGCTGAAGTGGATGCTGGAGCAGGTTGGGTTGGTGCTGCGGCTGGTGCTGAGGCGGTTGCTCTTGTGTCAGAAACTGGCACTGCAGACGACCTTGGACCTCGTGGCACTCTGGCAAATGCATCTGTGGTTGTCTTCCCTCTCCTCTCCTACATGTCATCTTGGAGTTGCTCCACTGCAGTCTGAATCTCTGTCACCTTGATATCCAAGTCATAGAACTTCTGTTCTACGATTCTCTCTAAGCTTGCCTGGTTCTGGGTTAGGTTGGCCAAACCCTTCTCAATCCGCAAGGTGGATGTAATCAGGTAACTAAGCTGCTCTTGCTTGGTTTTCAAGAAGTATTCAGATGCCTCCTCTTGAGTTGGCATCCTTGCAGCTTTCTCCTTCCTTGCCTTCTCCTTCTGTGCTTGTGCATGGGCTGAAGATGGTTCATCTTTGTTCATCACAACTTCATTGTCTTCAAAATCAGGATGAATAGGCTGATGTTCCTTATCCAAAAGATATATGCCAGTGCCCATCTTGGAGTTGATCAGTTCCTGGATCTGAGGGGCATATCCACAGCTCCTCTTCTGGTCTGCTGCAGTCCTCTTGATTGTTTCTATCATAAGGCTCATGACTTTGAACTTCCGAGGCACATCAAAGATATGAAGCAAATTGATTGCATGGCCTCTGATCATCTTGTGATCACCTAACTTGGGCAACAGAGTGTGCCTTAAGATTCAATTGATGGTTGGCAATCCTGACAGAAGATAGTGTACAGATCCATACTTGAAAGCTTCAAGTGCCTTGTCAGGGATCTCTTTGTACATGTTGATCATGGAGTTGTGGTCCATCTTATTCTTGGAATAGACATCCAAGTCATCTTCATTTTCCTCTGGGGCATTGATAAGTTGTGCCCACTCAGCAACTGTTGATTGGTACCTCGTACCTTCAGACATCCAAACAATCCTCCCATCTGGATAAAAATGTGTTGTGGAGTAGAACTGCATGATAAGCTCCTCATTCCACTTTGTGAGCTTCTGCCCAACAAAGTCTGCTACTCCACAAGCTCTGAAGCTATCTTGCACTCCAGGGTAGTGCTCTTCGTTGTCCTTGATGTATTGCCAATCAACCCATCTCATGTCACATACAATGGGCTTCTTGTCTAACAAGACTGTCTCATAGAAGTCCTGTTGTTCCTTAGTATGGAACCTGTAGTCTACAGCAGTCCTTCTCCTAGTAGCATAGGGATCCTCTGCTCTCCATTTTCTCAATCCAGAGTCTCTCCTGATTTTCATATCCTCAGCCACAGGATGAGCATCATTGTGGTCTGGGATCTTGGGCTTCAGCTTTCTCAGCACTTGGCCTTCCTCTTCTTCTGCAGGTTCAGGCACTGGGGCCTTGTTTTTCTCAGCTGCTGGGATGCTCCTAGTATTCCTCTTTGGTTTTGGCTTTGGAGCTGGCTTGGCCTTGGAAGCAGACTTGGGGGCTTCCTTTGGCTTAGATGCAGCTGCTCCTGATCTAATGGCATCACCCATCAGCTTGGGTGCCTTGGGTGCTGGTGCAGCACCTTCCTCTTCTTCTTCTTCTTCTTCATCAGAAGAATGTTGTTCAAATTCAGCCATGGGATCAACTTTCTTGCACCATCTGCCTCTTTTCCTTTCTTTCTTTGTCTCAGCTGCAACTGGCTCTTTGGGTGCAGGCTTCTGAGCAATCTTTGTTGAGGCTCTGGCCTTAGGCATGGGCTGCCTGCCTGCTGGCCTTTTGACCTTTAAGCCTGGCTTGGTGGCTGCAACTGAGCCATATTCTTTCTTCAGCACAACTCTCTTGGAAGTTGTTTCCTCCTCTGCCACATAATCTTCATCCTCTGAGTCTGAAGTTCTCTTCTTTCTCTGTCTTGTGGCAGCTTTTGGCAGATTGCTAGGGGTGCTCCTGCTGCCTTCATCTGAAGAGCTGGAGGGACTAGTGCCCTCACTCATGTGCACAAGCTGCTCTGACTGATTCTAACTATCACTTTGATCTGACATGATGAACAAGCTGACTGCTGACTGCTGACTGCTGACCCTTGTGAATAGTTTATAGATGAGGTAGAGTGGATGAGCATCACAAAATGCAGAGATTTTTGCAAAAGGAATGATTCAAAATCTTAGTTTTAGTTTCCCACAGAAAGCATCTCGGATCTACCGATGTTTAAACTCGGTGATACCGAAGCAGTTTTTGGAACCTAAACTAGTGAACTCGGTCAGACCGAGTCACAGTTCGGTGGCACCGAGACTGCTAGGGTTTCACAAAGTTCAAAAATCGGTCACACCGATTAGTTACACTCGGTCAGACCGAGTTTCACTTGTGCAATGGCATAGGCCAAATCGGTGGGACCGAGTTTTTCAACTCGGTGGGTCCGATATGGTTTTGGCGGAAACCTAACCCTAAAATTTTCGAATCAAAACTAATCTACGAGTTCTTTGACTGGATAGAAGTTTATCAATCGTGGCAAGAATCATTGTGATCACAATGTGCTAGGAATCGGATTGGGGAATAGCACAAAGATCGAGTCCGTACCCTAGTTCGGCGGAGACTCGCTACGGCGGCAACGGCGGGGTTGATTCCCGTTGACGGCGACGGAGACCAGCGACTGGAGGCTGCTGGCGGCGAGGAGACGATCCGGAGACCACGTCGGCAGAGCGAGCTATGGCGCGGGGAAGAGGTTCGGAGAAATTTCCAAAATTTTGCCCGTGTCTATATATAGCCCGACCCTGTCGGTGTGACCGAGTGGAACAACTCGGTGGCACCGAGATGCAAAACTGTGTACAGTTATTGCAACTCGGTGTGACCGAATAGTTCAAATCGGTTGCACCGAGATTAAAAACTTAGATCAACTTGATGATCTCGGTAGGACCGAAAGTGGGATATCGGTCAGACCGAAAATCACAAAGAGGTTTTGGAAGTTTAAGTCTATGACGAATCGGGGACTCCGAGTGCTCCTCACACAGAGTGGTTTGAATCTGACTTGATCAATTTTGTGATGTAGCATGAATAGAGTTTGAGACGAGAAAAGCATAGATAGCTAGAGGGGGTTCTTAGGCATTCTTGTCCATCCACTTGGCAAAAGAACAATAAAACCAAACTATCAAAACAACAAGTGGATGTCCTCGAATGAGTAAAATATGCAACCAACATGCTCACACAATAAAATGGCAATTGAAATATGTGACAAAACATGCACACCCAATTCTAGCATCTATCAAGCAATTTGCGATGACTAGGTCATCTATATATGAGTATATTGACTTAAGAGTCAAATGAGAACATTTGATCATAGGTCATACTCATCGTTTAAGCTCAAGTGGGGTTACCACTTTTACATAAAGCATCGTTGTGTTCACATCATTAGAGTCGCTTTAGCTCAAGTCTTAGAGTAAAGCTCCCCCTAGATGTGATATCCCCCGAAGAGGGATGAACTAACCTTGGGTTTTGTCGATGATGACTTCATGTAGATGTTGAAGATGTGGATGCTCAATGTTGATGTAGATCACTTGGAGCTATCCTTTTGAGTGAATTGCACTTTCAATACCTACATGGGTTAGTCCCACAAGGAACAAGCAAGTATATCCATAGACATAGAGTGATGCACATACAAGATGATGTCTATGAAAGCTTTTAGGTTACCTTGTCCCTTGACTTACCAACAAGAGGGTTTGTGACTCCTTGAAATAGTGCAAGATGTGGAAGTTGATTGCACTTGTTCTTGCCAAAATGATAAGAGTGAGTTTGTTGGCGGAGTCACCCTCAAGAACTCTCTAGTTCTTCTTCTTTTGGATCCACACCATCTTGATGGGAATCCTTGGAGTTGTATTCGTACTTGATGAAGTGGAACTTGAAGTAGTCTTGGGAATCCACTTGACTAAGGTCTTAGGAGCTTCTTCAAATGCATTTATTTCCTCTTGAAGCTTGTCCTTGCCTTTTTGCTTGTAGTCTTGTGGTGGAAGATCATCTTGAGTTTGTGTCCCCTTAAAAGAAGTTGGGTCATACTTCTCTTGTTGAGGAACAAACTTTGTCTTGGGGTATTGATCTTCTTCCCACTCAACTCCATTGGCATTGAACTTTCGTTCAAAACCAACACCTTGATTCTTCCGGTGCCTTCATTGCTTGCGTACAATCTCCTCGAATTGCTTACTTCCGGCAAGGCTTTTGTACACTCATTTCTCTATGATTTCCTTCAATATGCTATTTTCTTGCTCAAGTGTAACTTGGCTAAGAGAATCATTAGTGAAATCAAGAGAACTACTAGAAGCAACAATATTGGATTTAACATGATCATTGTTACTACTAGAAGAAGAATCTTTCTTGTTCTTGTTACTAGACTTGACTTGAGGCATGTAAGTGGATAAGAGTAAACGTTTGGCAATGTAAGAAGAACTTTTCTTGCGGAGATCATCATTGATTGCCTTTAAAAGCTCATGCTCTTGCTCAAGATTGAGCTTTTCAAAGCGTAACTTCTCATGAGCCCTTAAAAGTTCTCGATGATCTTCGAAGATAGTTTCATGAGCTAACTTAAGAGTGTTTAGTTCTTTAGTTAGAGCCTCAATTTTCTCCTTATCATTGTCTTTCATTTTAGCATGATTAATTGACGTTTCATCATAGGATTCATCACTAGAGTTGTCAACAAGTAAATCATCATCGCCTAACAAGTCATCTTCATCACTATTAAAATCTACATACTCAGGATGAGTTACCTTAGGACCTTTGGCCATGAAACATATTCCAATTCCTTCATTTGGTGAATCAAATATGTCATAGGAGTTGGTTGACACAAGTGCTAGACCGGCAACACCTTCATCTTGAGTATATTCGGAGTCGGAGTGATAACTTCTCTCGGAGTGGTTGTCGGAGTCGGAGCCGGATACCCATTCACCAACATGAGCTTGATGTCTTCGTTTTGTGTAGCTCCTTGATGATTTTTCCTTCCTTTCCGAATCCTTGCTTCTCCGTGAGTATCTTCGTTCATAACGATCATCTCTACTCCTTCTCTCTCGTGATGGTGATTCCTCTCTTTTACTTGTTCTTTTTGGAGAATCTTCTCTTCTTTTGTAGGGAGCCGTCCACTCATTGGAATGGTGTCCGCGTCTTCCACAATTGTAGCAGTTTCGCTCTCGACTAGAAGATCTTTTGTCATTGTAGGACCTTGACTTGGAGCTTCTATCTTTGCTTCTACTCTTATAGAACTTGTTGAAGTTCTTCACCATTAAGCTCAGTTCTTCATTGAAGTTTTGTTTCTCACTTGATGATGTGGGGGCTTCACATGAGGCTTTGTAAGCACCACTTGATTTGTTGTGAAGTTCCTCTTTATCCTTGAGTGACATCTCATGAGCAACAATTCTTCCAATGACTTCCGTTGGCTTGAGATCTTTGTAACTGGGCATCATTTGGATCAATGTGCACACGGTATCATATTTTCCATCCAAGGCTCTTAGGATCTTCTTGATGATGAATCTGTCGGTCATCTCTTCACTCCCTAAGCCGGCAATCTCATTTGTGATGAGAGCAAGCCTAGATTACATTTCAGCGACACCTTCACCATCCTTCATTTTGAACTTGTCAAGTTGACTTTGAAGCACATCCAATTTGGATTCCTTGACGGAGTCGGTACCCTCGTGCATATCAATCAAAGTATCGCAAATTTCCTTTGCATTCTCAAGACGGCTGATTTTGTTGAATTCTTCGGGGCATAATCCGTTGAAGAGAATATCACAAGCTTGAGCATTGTATTGTAGCATCTTCAACTCATCCGCGGTAGCTTCACGGTTTGGTTCTTTCCCGTCGAAGAAGTCACCTTGCAAGCCAACACACACAATAGCCCAAACGGCTGGGTTATGTCCAAGAATATGCATTTTCATTTTATGCTTCCAACTAGCAAAGTTAGTACCATCAAAGTAAGGACCTCTACGGTGATAATTTCCCTCACTAGACGCCATACTCTCCTAGGTTGTGAAACCAAGGCTATGACCACCAAAAGCTATGGAAATCAAAGCAAATGGAGACCAAAGCTCTGATACCACTTGTAGGATCGGAAGTATGTCTAGAGGGGGAGTGATTAGACTACTTGACCAAATAAAAGCTACGCCTTTTCCCAATTTTAGTTCTTGGCAGATTTTAGCAACTTTAGGACAAGTCAAGCAATCATCACACAATTCAAGCAAGCATGCAAAGAGTATATAGGCAACGGATAGTAAAGCATGCAACTTGCAAGAATGTAAAGAGAAGGGTTTGGAGAATTCAAACGCTATTGGAGACACGGATGTTTTTCCCGTGGTTTGGATAGGTGGTGCTATCCTACATCCACGTTAGTGGAGACTTCAACCCACGAAGGGTAACGGTTGCGCGAGTCCACGGAGGGCTCCACCCATGAAGGGTCCACGAAGTAGCAACCTTGTCTATCCCACCATGGCCATCGCCCACGAAGGACTTGCCTCACTAGCGGTAGATCTTCACGAAGTAGGCGATCTCCTTGCCCTTACAAACTCCTTGGTTCAACTCCACAATCTTGTCGGAGGCTCCCAAGTGACACCTAGCCAATCTAGGAGACACCACTCTCCAAGAAGTAACAAATGGTGTGTTGATGATGAACTCCTTGCTCTTGTGCTTCAAATGATAGTCTCCCCAACACTCAACTCTCTCTCATAGGATTTGGATTTGGTAGAAAGAAGATTTGAGTGGAAAGCAACTTGGGGAAGGCTAGAGATCAAGATTCATATGGTAGGAATGGAATATCTTGGTCTCAACACATGAGTAGGTGGTTCTCTCTCAGAACATATGAGTTGGAAGTGTAGATGTGTTCTGATGGCTCTCTCCCGAATGAAGAGGAGGTGGAGGGGTATATATAGCCTCCACTTAAAATCCAACCGTTACACACAGTTTACCAATATCGGTGGGACCGAATCAACAAACTCGGTCGGACCGAAAAGGTAAACCTAGTGACCGTTAGAGATTTTCGATGGGACTGACATGCATCTCGGTAGGACCGATATGGTTAGGGTTTGGGCATAACGTAATGTCGGTGAGACCGATTACACAAACTCGGTGAGACCGATTTGGTAATTAGCTACCCAGACAGTTGGTCAGGCAAACTCGGTGGGACCGATTTGCTCTTTCGGTGAGACCGAAAAGTTACAAAAGGGAAACAAAGAGTTTGCATTGCAATCTCGGTGGGACCGATCTGCTCTTTTGGTGAGACCGAAAAGTTACGAAAAGGAAACAGAGAGATTGCAATCCCATCTCGGTGAGACCGAGATCCCTATCGGTGAAACCGATTTGCTAGGGTTTTGGCAGTGGCTTATGACATATGAAGACTCGGTGGCGCCGGATAGAAAGAATCGGTATGACCGAGTTTGGCTTAGGGTTTAGGTCATATGTGGATATGGGAAAGTAGTTAAGGATTTTGGAGCATATCATTAAGCACATAAGGCAAAGAGCTCATTAAGCAACACCTCATCCCTCCTTGATAATATTGGCTTTTCCTATGGACTCAATGTGATCTTGGATCACTAAAATGTAAAATGAAGAGTCTTGAGCTTTTGAGCTTGAGCCAATCCTTTTTCCTTAGTATTTTGAGGGTTCCACTTTCACCATTCATGCCATGCCAATCATTGAGCTTTCCTGAAATAGTTATCTTGGAATATCATTAGCTCAATGAGCTATATGTTGTTATGAATTACCAAAACCACCTAGGGATAGTTGCACTTTCACATTGGAGTATCTAGGTGACACTAGGGTTTTGGTTGATTTGTGTCTTAAGGTGTTATTCTAGTACGAACTCTAGGGCTGTTCGTGACACTTATAGGAATAGCCCAACGGATTGATTGGAAAGAATAACTTTGAGGTGGTTTCATACCCTACCATAATCTCTTCGTTTGTTCTCCACTATTAGCGACTTTGGAGTGACTCTTTGTTGCATGTTGAGCGATAGTTATGTGATCCAATTATGTTATCATTGTTGAGAGGACTTGCACTAGTGAAAGTATGAACCCTAGGCCTTGTTTCCTATCATTGCAATACCATTTACGCTCACTTTTATCGCTTGCTACCTTGCTGTTTTTATATTTTCAGTTTACAAAAACCTATATCTACCATCCATATTGCACTTGTATCACCATCTCTTCGCCGAACTAGTGCACCTATACAATTTACCATTGTATTGGGTGTGTTGGGGACACAAGAGACTCTTTGTTATTTGGTTGCAGGGTTGCTTGAGAGAGACCATCTTCATCCTACGCCTCCTACGGATTGATAAACCTTAGGTCATCCACTTGAGGGAAATTTGCTACTGTCCTACAAACCTCTACACTTGGAGGCCCAACAACGTCTACAAGAAGAAGGTTGTGTAGTAGACATCAAGCTCTTTTCTGGCGCCGTTGCCGGGGAGGTGAGTGCTTGAAGTTATATCTTTAGATCTTAGAATCGAATCTTTTTGTTTCTTGTTTTGGCACTAGTCTAGTTTATAAAACAAAACTACAAAAAAATGGAATTGAGTTTGTCTCATACGCTTCACCTTTTTAATATCTTCCGTGAGTATGATGGAAAGGAAAATTGTGCCAAAGTGTTAGAAGAAGAAATCTATAAAATATTTGGCACTAAATCTTTGAATGATGAGCATGATTGCAATGTTGTTAGTATGAATTCCTTGAATATCCATGATGCTAATGATATGCAAAGCCACAAGCTTGGGGGAGCTATGTTTGATGAAGATGATATTTTTTGTCCCCCAAGCTTTGATGAGCAAATTTACTATGATGAAAGCATGCCTCCTATCTATGATGATTACTGTGATGACATGTATGCTTTAAAGAATAATGATAACCATGAAACTTGTCATCTTGATCTTAATTTTCAATCACATTATAGTTATTTTGTTGAGTTTGCTCCCACTCTTATTCATGAGAAGAAATTTGCTTGTGTGGAGAGTAGTAAATTTTCTATGCTTGTAGATCATGAAAAGAATGCTTTAGGTGCTGGTTATATTGTTGAATTCATTCATGATGCTACTGAAAATTATTATGAGGGAAGAAAATATGCTTGTAGGAATTGCAATAATATCAACTTTCCTCTCTATGTGCTTAAAGTTTTGAAGTTATGCTTGTTTTACCTTCCTATGCAAGTCGATTGTTGTTCCCATAAGTTGTTTGCTCACAAAATCCATATGCATAGGAAGTGGGTTAGACTTAAATGTGCTAGTCATATTCCTCATGATGCTCTCTTTATGTTTCAATTCTTATCTTTTATATGAGCATCATTGGAATCATCATGCCTAGCTTGGGGCGTTAAACATTAGCGCTTGTTGGGAGGCAACCCAATTTTATTTTAGTTTCTTGCTTTTTGGTTATGTTTAGTAATAAATAATACATATATCTTCTGTTTAGATGTGGTTTTGTGTTTTAATTAGTGTTTGTGCCAAGTAGAACCTTTGGGAAGACTTGGGTGAAGTCTTTATGATCATGCTGTAAAAAACAGAAACTTTAGCGCTCACGAGATTAGCTTCAACGTTTTACTGCAGAGTGCTATTTAGTTGATTCTTTTTGAAGCTGATTAATAGACAAATTCCGCAGGTCCACCAATTTATTTTAGAATTTTTGGAGTTCCAGAAGTTTGCGTTAGTTACAGATTACTACAGACTGTTCTGTTTTTGACAGATTCTGTTTTTCGTGTGTTGTTTGCTTATTTTGATGAATCTATGGCTAGTAAAATAGTTTATAAACCATGGAGAAGTTGTAATACAGTAGGTTTAACACCAATATAAACAAATAATGAGTTAATTACAGTACCTTTAAGTGGTGTTTTGTTTTCTTTCGCTAACGAAGCTTACGATTTTTCTGTTAAGTTTTGTGTTGTGAAGTTTTCAAGTTTTGGGTAAAGATTCGATGGACTATGGAATAAGGAGTGGCAAGAGCCTAAGCTTGGAGATGCCCAAGGCACCCCCAAGGTAATATTCAAGGATAAACAAGAGCCTAAGCTTGGGGATGCCCCGGAAGGCATCCCCTCTTTCGTCTTCATTCATCGGTAACTTTACTTGGAGCTATATTTTTATTCACCACATGATATGTGTTTTGCTTGGAGCGTCATTTTATTTTCTTTAGCTTTGCTTGCTGTTTGAATAAGGTACCAAGATCTGAAATTCTTAAATGTTAGAGAGTCTTCACATAGTTACATAATTATTCGACTACTCATTGATCTTCACTCATATCTTTCGGAGTAGTTTGTCATTTGCTCTAGTGCTTCACTTATATATTTTAGAGCACGCTGGTGGATTTGTTTTAAAAACTATTGATCTCTCATGCTTTACTTAGATTATTTTGAGAGTCTTAAATAGCATGGTAATTTGCTTAAATAATCCTAATATGCTAAGCATATAAGATTTGTAAGAATTCTTATGAGTGTGTTGAATACTAAGAAAAGTTTGATGCTTGATAATTGTTTTGAGATATGGAGGTGATAATATTAGAGTCATGCTAGTTGAGTAGTTGTGAATTTAAAGAATACTTGTGTTAAAGTTTGTGATTCCCGTAGCATGCACGTATGGTGAACCATTATGTGATGAAGTTGGAGCATGATTTATTTATTGATTGTCTTCCTTATGAGTGGCGGTCGGGGACGAGCGATGGTCTTTTCCTACCAATCTATCCCCCTAGGAGCATGCGCGTAATACTTTGCTTTGATAACTTGTAGATTTTTGCAATAAGTATATGAGTTCTTTATGACTAATGTTGAGTCCATGGATTATATGCACTTTTCCCATCCTTCCACCATTGCTAGCCTCTCTAATACCGCGCACCTTTCGCTGATATCATACACCCACCATATACCTTCCTCAAAACAGCCACCATATCTACCTATCATGGCATTTCCAAAGCCATTCCGAGATATATTGCCATGCAACTTTCCACCGTTCCGTTTATCATGACATGCTCCATCATTGTCATATTGCTAGCATGATCATGTAGTTGACATCGTATTTGTGGCAAAGCCACCGTTCATAATTATTTCATACATGTCACTCTTGATTCATTGCATATCCCGGTACACCGCCGGAGGCATTCATATAGAGTCATATCTTGTTCTAAGTATCGAGTTGTAATTGTTGAGTTGTAAGAAAAATAAAAGTGTGATGATCATCATTTTTAGAGCATTGTCCCAGTGAGGAAAGGATGATGGAGACTATGATTCCCCCACAAGTCGGGATGAGACTCCGGACGAAAAAGAAAAAAAGAAAAAGAAAGAGGCCATGAAAAAGAGAAAAGGCCCAAATAAAAAATAAGAAATGAGAGAAAAAGAGAGAAGGGGCAATGCTACTATCCTTTTACCACACTTGTGCTTCAAAGTAGCACCATGATCTTCATGATAGAGAGTCTCCTATGATATCACTTTCATATACTAGTGGGAATTTTACATTATAGAACTTGGCTTGTATATTCCTATGATGGGCTTCCTCAAATTGCCCTAGGTCTTCGTGAGCAAGCGAGTTGGATGCACACCCACTTAGTTTCTTTTATTGAGCTTTCATATACTTATAGCTCTAGTGCATCCGTTGCATGGCAATCCCTACTCACTCACATTGGTATCTACTGATGGGCATATCCATAGCCCGTTGATACGCCTAGTTGATGTGAGACCATCTTCCCTTCTTGTTGTCTTCTCCATAACCACCATTCTGTTCCACATATAGTGATATATCCATGCCTCACGCTCATGTATTGCGTGAAGATTGAAAAAGTTTTGAAAATGTTAAAGTATGAAACAATTGCTTGGCTTGTCATCGGGGTTGTGCATGATTTAAATATTTTGTGTGGTGAAGATGGAGCATAGCCAGACTATATGATTTTGTAGGGATAACTTTCTTTGGCCAAGTTATTTTGAGAAGACATGATTGCTTTGATTAGTATGCTTGAAGTATTATTATTTTTTTGTCAATATTAAACTTTTGTCTTGAATCTTATGGATCTGAATATTCATATCACAAGTAAGAAGAATTACATTCAAATTATGCTAACTAGCATTCCACATCAAAAATTATCTTTTTTATCATTTACCTACTCGAGGACGAGCAGGAATTAAGCTTGGGGATGCTTGATACGTCTCCAACGTATCTATAATTTTTTATTGCTCCATGCTATATTATCTACTGTTTTAGGCAATATTGGGCTTTATTATCCACTTTTATATTATTTTTGGGACTAACCTATTAACCGGAGGCCCAGCCCAGCTTTGCTGTTTTATGCCTATTTCAGTGTTTCGAGGAAAAGGAATATCAGACGGAGTCAAAACGGAACGAAATCAACTGGAGAAGTTATTTTTGGAAGGAAACCTACCTGATAGACTTGGGCTCAACGTCAGAAGATACGAGAGCTGGCCACGAGGGTAGGGGGCGCGCCCACCCCCCTGGGGCGCGCCCCCTGCCTCGTGGGGCCCCGCAGCTCCACCGACGTACCTCCTGCACCAATATATACCTACGTATCATAAAACTTCCAGAACAGAGATTAGATCGGGAGTTCCGCCGCCGCAAGCCTCTGTATCCACAAAAAACCTATCGGGACCCTGTTCTGGCACCCTGCCGGAGGGGGGAACCCTCACCGATGGCCATCTTCATCATCCCGGCGCTTTCCATGACGAGGAGGGAGTAGTTCACCCTCGGGGCTGAGGGTATGTACCAGTAGCTATGTGTTTGATCTCTCTCTCTCGTGTTCTTGATTTGGCACGGTCTTGATGTATCGCGAGCTTTGCTATTATAGTTGGATCTTATGTTTCTTCTCCCCCTCTTCTCTCTTGTAATGGATTGAGTTTCCCCTTTGAAGTTATCTTATCGGATTGAGTCTTTAAAGATTTTAGAACACTTGATGTATATCTTGTCGTGCGTATCTGTGGTGACAATGGGATATCACGTGCCACTTGATGTATGTTTTGGTGACCAACTTGCGGGTTCCGCCCATGAACCTATGCATAGGGGTTGGCACACATTTTCGTCGTGATTCTCCGGTAGAAACTTTGGGCACTCTTTGAGATTCTATGTGTTGGTTGAATTGATGAATTTGAGATTGTGTGATGCATATCGTATAATCATGCCCATGGATACTTGAGGTGACATTGGAGTATCTAGGTGACATTAGGGTTTTGGTTGATTTGTGTCTTAAGGTGTTATTCTAGTACGAACTCTAGGGCTGTTTGTGACACTTATAGGAATAGCCCAACGGATTGATTGGAAAGAATAACTTTGAGGTGGTTTCGTACCCTACCATAATCTCTTCGTTTGTTCTCCGCTATTAGCGACTTTGGAGTGACTCTTTGTTGCATGTTGAGGGATAGTTATGTGATCCCATTATGTTATCATTGTTGAGAGGACTTGCACTAGTGAAAGTATGAACCCTAGGCCTTGTTTCCTATCATTGCAATACCGTTTATGCTCACTTTTATCTCTTGCTACCTTGCTGTTTTTATATTTTCAGTTTACAAAAACCTATATCTACCATCCATATTGCACTTGTATCACCATCTCTTCGCCGAACTAGTGCACCTATACAATTTACCATTGTATTGGGTGTGTTGGGGACACAAGAGACTCTTTGTTATTTGGTTGCAGGGTTGCTTGAGAGAGACCATCTTCATCCTACGCCTCCCACGGATTGATAAACCTTAGGTCATCCACTTGAGGGAAATTTGCTACTGTCCTACAAACCTCTGCACTTGGAGGCCCAACAACGTCTACAAGAAGAAGGTTGTGTAGTAGACATCACTAATGCCCAGATAATTCTGGCTACCGAGCAGGAGAAAAACAAATGATCAATTGTTTCATCCTTCCCACAGAACACACAATGTTTATCCCCTTTCCATCCTCTTTTCAGCAAGTTGTCCCTGGTAAGTATACTTTTCCTCGCCATAAGCCATAAGAAAATTTTAATTTTTGCAGGAACTTTAATTTTCCACAGGAATTTCCTTGGAAACCCCACATCAGTCTTGATCAAATATCTGTATAAAGACTTGACCGAAAACTTTCTATCAGTGGTCAGCATCCACAGAGGTTTATCTCTACCCCCATGCATCAGGACTTCCTCACATCTCCCTTTTACTCTATCCCATAGTTGTTCAATGTCACCATAAAGCGATCTCCTGAAGGTAAAGCCACTCCAGCCTTTGTCAATAGCATATCTCACTGTTATCCCATGATTATTACTAATAAAGAATAAAGAGGGGTAAGCCTCTTTGAGAGGTTTATCACCTACCCACCAATCTTCCCAAAACCTAGTATTTTTTCCATCCCCCAACTTTTTCTTGATATGCGGATAAAAATATTTTCTAACTATCAAGATATTAGACCAAAACTGGGAATCCCAACTTTTGTGTTTGATCCCAGAGAGGCATTTGTCCCCCACATATTTATTTTTGACAATCCCCTGCCGAAAACCCTCTTCGTTCTCTATTTTCCACAACCATTTAGCTAACAGAGCAATGTTAAACATCTCAATACTGGTGACCCCCAAACCCCCTTGCTGTTTTGGAAGGCAGCAAGTTTTCCAGTTCACCAGGTGATACTTCCTTTTTATCTTCTTCTGATTGCCACACCATCCTCGCTCTATAAAAATCTACTTTTTTTCTAACACCAGCTAGTAAAAGATAAAAGGACATCATGTATATAGGGATATTAGATAAGCAGGACTGCACCAAAGTGACTCTACCTGCAATATTTAGTAATCTACCCTGCCAACACGCACATCTCTTCTCAATTTTCTCAGTTACATTTTTCCACATTTTATTTCTGATTCTTTTGTTAGACACAGGTAAGCCAAGATATTTCAGGGGTGTCTCCCCCAGAATGCAAGTGAAAATGTCTTATATAGGTCTTTTCTCTCTTTTGCTCCCCCAAACAAGAATATTTCACTCTTATGAAAATTTATTGTCAGTCCAGACATCTGTTCAAATGCAGTTAAGATAAATTTCAGGTTTCTAGCAGAATTTTCATCATCTTGAATCCAGAAGATAGTGTCATCTGCATATTGCAGCATATTGACCCCATTTTCATGATAATCAGTAAGAACCCCTTTTACAAACCCCTCTGTTCTAGCTTTATCTAAAATAATGGCAAGGGCATCAACAACAAGGTCAAACAACAGGGGAGAAAGGGAATATCCCTGTCTGAGCCCTTTGAAAGTTTTGAAGTAAGGACCTATGTCATCATTTACTTTGACTCCAACATGCCCCCCCCCCCTCATAATATGCATAACCCAGTCACACCATTTATCAGGGAATTTTTTTAATTTAAGCATCTTATGGACAAAAGGCCATTTGTTTTATCATATGCTTTCTCAAAATCCACTTTGAATAGCATAGCACTCTGTTTTTTAGTGTGAATAGAATTAAGAGCCTCATGCAGTATCACAACACCCTCCATAATAAATCTCCCCTTCACAAATGCAGTTTGAATGGGAGAAATAATGGGATTAACTACCTTGCTCAATATATTCATCAACACTTTAGTAATAATCTTGAAACTGACATTCAGAAGACAAATTGGCCTAAATTTTTTAATTTGTCTAGCATCTTTAACCTTTGGAACTAGGGTAATAATCCCATAATTCAATCTGGCCAAGTCAATTTTTCCACTATGGAAATCGTCTAAAATAGCTTTTAAATCTGCCTTAAGCAACTCCCAAAAATGCTGATAGAAATCCACAGCAAATCCATGAGGGCCTGGACTTTTGTTTTTCTCCATATTGAAAATCACATCCCTAATTTCTTCTAGATTAAAAGGTCTAATCAACTCAGATTCTTCCTGTGGGGAAATGCCCTCAGGTTTTTGAATGTCCAAATTAATACTGGACTTGTCACCTTGACCAAATAGGGTTTTATAATAACTGGTAACATGTTCCATGAGTTTAGAGTCACCCTCAATGAGCTCTCCCTCTTGTTCTAGAGTAGTTATCCTATTCTTCCTTCTTCTGCCATTAACCTTGGCACGGTAGTACCTAGTATTAGAGTCTCCCTCCTTAATTTCTCTATCTTTATATCTTTGCAGCCATTTAATTTCCTCCATCTTCAGGATATCTTTCAACTCTTTCCTCCAACTTTTCTGAATCTCTCTATCTTGTGCACTAAGACCACTATTTTCAGCTTTTTTGTCAATCTCATCTAATAGCTCCAACAATTCTTTTTTCCTTTTCCTATAAGCAGCATTTGCATTGATTATGCATCCTCTGATTTTTTTTCTCTAATGCTTCTCATTTTAATTTGCCACCTATCTAAGCTAGATCTTTATATTTGATATTCCAATTTTTCTCCACAAACTCTTTAAACCCTTCCATAAGCATCCAAGCATTTTCAAATCTAAAAATGGGCTGGCTTTTTTGTGATTACCAGTGTCCAACAACAAAGGGGTGTGGTCAGATATCTCCCTCTCCATGGCATTCACCATAGCTAGGGGGTATTTATCTTCCCAATCAGGACAGATTAAAATTCTGTCAAGCTTCTCATATGTGGGCTCAGGCAGGTTGTTTTCCCAGGTGTACTTCCTCCCATTCAAAGGGAGGTCTCTGAGCCCAGCATGTTTAATAATAGCATTAAAAACAAAGCTAAAATGATCCAGTCCCCCAGGTTTGTTTTTTTCTGAACTGTTTCTGATAAGATTAAAGTCACCCCCAATCACACAGGGTTGTGGGTTATCTTGATAGAATCTGGATAGCTCATCCAAGAAGGTTGCTTTTCCATCTTTTTGAGCATCACCATAAACTGTAACTAGGTTCTAGCTAAATTTAGCTATTTTGTCAAACAACTAAATTTTAACAAAATAAGTTCCTTTTTCTACCTGTATCACATCAAAACAATCATTATTGATCCCTACTAGGATTCCACCAGATTTCCCTCTAGGGGCAATCCATTCCCAGAGGAAATTCCTTCCTCCAACAAGGTTATGCAACTCATTTTTTGTAAAATCACTTTTCATAGTTTCCTGTAGTCCAACAAAATCTAGATGTTTCTCTAAAATGGTGTCCCTAATTAAATTTCTTTTTATATCCTGCCCAATACCTCTCACATTCCAAAACATACCTCTCATTTATTTTTCTTTTTAACTTTCCTCCCTTTGTTCCCTCCACTCAAGATGGACTTTTCTCCAGCCCCAAAGGCTGGCATCCCACCTTTCATTTTTGTGTTGCTAGAAAAGATCTTTTTGAGTTTGTCATAGTGTTCTAGTTCTACATCATCTTCAGTATCATCTCCTTCTGAATACAGATCTTCCAATTCAACATCTCCAATGTCAATGAGACTTGGAGAGTCATCTTTTTTCCCTCACTCTTTTTATTAGTTGAGTTTTGGAGATATATATCTCTTCTAGCCTGTTCCATATTAGAAATCAGATCTAGATTATGTGCAACCATATCTAAAGCACACCCAAAATCAACCCCAACTCTGCTTGCCATATTATATAAAGAATTTTTTTTCTTCAGATAGAGTAGAATTCTTACCATAATTGTCTTTTTTAGCAGCCCTTTCCTTGGCCAGGTCTTCTATTTTGGAGTCCTTCTTATCCAGATTTCTGTCACTTCTTCTAGTAGGTCCATCCTTATCTTTATCTTTGTCACTTTCCTCCTTTTTGTGAATTCCTAGTTTTGAACTCAGGGATTCAACCGAATCTTGGCTAGCTGAATAGTCTACTGGTTCTGGATATGCATCTTCAGCAGTGTGATCCTGGGGGATTTCAGTCTCAATCTCATTCTTTTCACCTTGGTCTTCTCCATAGATCTCTTTATCTTCCCAAGCATCAATTTTCTCCATGCACTTTTTAATAAGCTCTTGTTGGCCTTGAATCATCTCAAGCAAGTTCTTCTTCTCTATTTCCCAATTTGCATTCTTCTTTTCCTCTACAGCTCTCCAGGCATCATTTCTGCATCTGATTTCCTCAACCTCCTGGAATTTTTTTAAAGCTGAATCTAGCTCAGCCTCAACTTTCTTTCTCAAACCCACTTCCAATGAGTAATCTTTTTGTATCTTCAGAATTTCCTCACTTTTCTGCTGCATTTCTTCAAATTGTTTGAGCCCCACACTTCCCAGAGAGATATTTTCTTTAAACTCTTCTGATCCCATTTCACCTATCTTGATTTTCTTCTGCCCCCCCCCCCCCATTGTTATTTTATCTTATTCAGTCTCCATG
Organism: Aegilops umbellulata; assembly: GCA_032464435.1. Taxonomy (NCBI): domain Eukaryota; kingdom Viridiplantae; phylum Streptophyta; class Magnoliopsida; order Poales; family Poaceae; genus Aegilops; species Aegilops umbellulata. The sequence continues at coordinate 353,872,702 of CP136055.1, forward strand.
TTCTCAATTTTTCATTTTTCTTCATACCAACCCTGCTCAACTACCTCTTCCAACTCTATATTGATTCTATAAATCATCAGATCCTTGCCAGTTATCTCAGTATGATGGGGGATTTTTTCATAATCTCTGACTCCCACTTTAGCTCTGATTTTCTCTTTCAGAATAGTGCTCATATCAATTTCTAACACAGGACCAATAGAAGCAGCCACCTCACACATCCCAAAGAAGTGTCTAAAGCACTCAGGAATTCCAACTGTCTACATTGATCACAGCATTGGTCCCCAACAAGTTGAAGTTTCCAAATTTGTGGAGCTCTGTCAGCCTCCTTCTGCTTGGGAATCTCATCAAGTAAGCTCTATCCCCATGCTTTTTGCACCTCCACTGTCAGTTCCAACTGAACATATAATTGAACCCCTCCAGGAACTGTGTTTCATTGATCTCCCCTGAAGAAATGTTCACAATAGCCATGGGATTAATCTGTTCACTACAGACCACCTCTTTAGAATTCTGCACCAGCAACACCCCAAGACCTCCGGCAGCATATCCAAGAAACTTTGGGGTAGGTTTGATTTGCTTCAGCCATGCACAATCTTCAGAAACATGGGAATTCTTACCACAGATGATGCAATTAGGCAGCTTGCAATCTCTAGTCAGATGTCTGGTGTCCTTACATTTGTTACAGAACACTCTGAAGTTCCCCCCAACTTTGTTTTGATCCACATTCTCTCTCTCTCTGTCCAAACTTATTGCTCTGGCCCCAACCTTTCTGTCCTTATTTGTTCCCCATATCCACATCAGCTTCATTTTTCTCCATGTACTCTTTCCCTCCAGCAAGCACTCTTTTGGTCTCATCAGGTACGTTGTTTTTACTGCTTCCAGGGATTGCAGCTCCTCCCCCAGCTGAGCTTTCCATCTTTTGTTGAGCCATCTGGGCCATCAAGGCCCCGAACCACTGTTGTTGTTGTATCAGATCAAAGGAACAGGCCAGTGTCGCGATATTGTCTTTGCCCTTCAGATCCTTCTTCTTCTGTTCCCTCTTCCATTTTCTTCCCAATCTCTTCCTTGGAGCTCACAGGCAGTCTCAGATCTGCCACCTCTCTCTTCTCTTCCTCCCCTTGCTGATCAGAATTTCTTGGCTCTTCTCTGTATCCGAATCTTCCACCTCCTCTTTCATTGTTGGGGTAGATCTCTCTGTGTCTATCTAGGTCCTCTTCCTTCTTTCTGTACTGGAAACTATCTCGCCCCCCTCTATTGAATCTGCCTCCTCCCCGATAACCACTAGTCCCTCTGTTCATCCTCTCTCACTCTTCTCTCTCACGGAGTGGCGGCGAGGGAAGGGGAAACCCTAAATCCTCAAAGGGATCGCACTATCTCTCAAAGCAGAGGAGAGGTGTGCTATTTATAGACAGAAAAGCATGGGAAAGCGCAATACTAAAACCCGTTTCCTCTTTTGTTTTGTGCACTTTCCCCTTGTCTCTTTTTGATGTCCTTTCGCCCCAATCGGGGAGAGGCATCTCATTTCTACCAATCGTCTCCTCAGGTATTTCAACATGGCAACTATTAGATACCATATTATCTAGATACACATCTTCATTCGACCAGAAATCAGGAATATGCACAAAATTAACATTATTCATTTTCTCCTCCATATAGATGCTTCTTCTAATCAGGTCTGAATCGACCTTGCAACTGGATTCTCTAATGGAACCAGTGCAATCTTCCCTAGTAATTCCCCTGACTGATTTGATGTGAGCAATCTCTCGCATCTTCTTTCTTTTCCCATCCCCAATCTCCCCAAAAAAATTTGGATCTGAAGAAATTTCCTCAAAAACAGAACCAAAACATGATCTAGTTTCAATTTTATCCCCATTCCTCCCAATCAGATGATCCTCATCCTGATTAACAAGGTATTTATTTCGCGATGGAAGCTTACCTTGCAGATCTGACGAGGACCCAGCCTCCCCGTCAGAGTCCTCACCAGCGAGCAACCAGAAGCGACTGCCCGCCGGCGAGGCTCCTATTCCCGCCCCTGGGAGCGGGCGAGGCTAAGCAGACGCAGTGAACGCCGGGGAAAGCGTGGAGAGCGCCTTATCACCAACGGCATCTTCGCCTTCTTCTTCTTCGTGCGGGGCTTCTCCCCTCTCTCTGCGATGTTGGGCATCAGAACCCCCATCGTCTCCTCCACCACCACTGGAGCAGGCACCGTGGGAGGAGGCACTGGGAGGCCCATCACGGCGCCGACGACGAACTCCGTCGGGCCCGCAGGCTTGCGACGGCGAGAGCAGAATGCCATCCACTTCATCTCCTGCTTGGGGTCGTCAGACTCCGATTCCTCCATCGCCCAGAGCAGCATCCTGAGCGCGCCCACCGGCTCTCCCGTCGGCGTTAGGCGCCAATCCTCCTCCTCCGTGAGCTTCCTGTACACGGCCCCCGCCGCCTCCTTGAGATCTCTCTCCTCTGCAAACGAGGAGATGGTCTCCATCAAGTTCTCTAGCTTCTCGCCGTTCCCGTTGGCGATCTCCCTTGCCCTCGCTTCGAGTCTCGGCTTCCAGGGCGCCATGGGTCTCTCGTGGGATAGCAGAGGTTGGTGGTGCGAGAGGGGAGTGGATCTCGTCGAGTGGGGAAGGAATAGCCACACCGCGCCGCGCCGCAGCTTTCATCCTCCGCCATTCCCGACGCTCCTCCTCCTCCTTGACCTCGATTCTCACATCGCGCCGCGCCTCCGCCCCAATCCCCAGCACCCTGCCCACCAGCACAACGTGACAGGGAAATCGAATTTGTGTACCTTCCTGTATCTCCTCCTTATCGTGTACCCGCACCGCGTCGACTCGCACCCCGCGATCGTCCAGCAGCGTCAACCACGGCGAGCCGCCCCGCTGAAGAAGCACACCTCGTCGGAAGAGCAGCAGCGCCGGCGTCGCAAGGTCGGAGACGAGGTGCACCACCCACCTGCGATCAGGGGGGTCCGCCTCGCTCGTGTCGCCAGCACCGGCCCATGTCACCCGAACCGCCATACTCCACTCTCTCCGCCTCGGTTGGTGTGTCTCTCAGACACACAAAGTACAATGCCACTTTAATTCCTGCGTCACTTTGTACTGCTGAACTAAACAATTCTTCCCGATCCGGGCACCCAAGAGCTCCTGTGTATTTTCCTACTCTAGCTTCACTTTGTTACTGATGAACTCTGGCCAGCTCATAACGTTTAACTTTGTCGAGTCACCCCCGAAACTCCGATCGGAAAGGTGCTCTGCTCGGCGTTCACAGAACGGAACGCAGAATATCCAGCGAGCGAGCATTATTACATCAACAATACAGGATGGATGTACATTGCAACAAATAATCACAAAAGAACAAGAAAAAAACATATGCGATCAGGCACATGACGAAGGAAGGGTCACATGAAGAAGAGAAAAGCCACATATCGACCGGAATAGCGAAGTGTGGGAGCCGCGATGGCGGGCACTGGCAGCCATACATTGGGCTATCCAAAATCTCATCTCTCGCCCAATCCGAGCCTCACGATCTCAATTCCCACCCCGCGTGCACCACAAGCTCCAATCCCCTAACCCGTATATACAGCCACGCCCGCCTCACCGTCCTTGATCTTCCCCCCTATCTGATCAGACCCTTTGGACATGGCGTCGCCCATGCTCTCCACGGCCATGGCGCCACTCCAGGTATGTTCACGTTCCATTCCATGCTTGCGTTGCCTACTAGTACTTCCCTGTTTGTCACGCACGGTTCTGTAAGTGATTTGTGCCCAACTCGATCCAGGGGGGCATGCTGGAGTTCTCCGGGCTGAGGAGCTCGTCGTCGCTGCCGCTCCGGCGGAATGCCACCTCCGACGACTTCATGTCCGCGGTCTCCTTCAGGACATACGCGGTATGACATGATCGGCGGAATGTAGCTTGCTTGGCCGCGTGCCATGGGAGCGTGTGTGCGTGACGCGGCGGTGCTGTGCTTGCAGGTGAGCACCAGCGGCGGGTCGCGGAAGGCGCCGACGGAGGCCAAGCTCAAGGTGGCGATCAACGGGTTCGGGCGCATCGGGCGCAACTTCCTGCGGTGCTGGCACGGGCGCGGCGACAGCTCGCCGCTGGAGGTGATCGCCATCAACGACACCGGAGGCGTGAAGCAGGCGTCCCACCTCCTCAAGTACGACTCCACGCTGGGCATCTTCGACGCGGACGTCAAGCCCGTGGGCGACAACGCCATCTCCGTGGACGGCAAGGTGATCAAGGTGGTGTCCGACCGCAACCCCTCCAACCTGCCGTGGGGCGAGATGGGCATCGACCTCGTCATCGAGGGCACCGGCGTCTTCGTCGACCGCGCCGGCGCGGGCAAGCATCTCGAGGCCGGCGCCAAGAAGGTGCTCATCACCGCTCCCGGCAAGGGCGACATCCCCACCTACGTCTGCGGCGTCAACGCCGACCTCTACACCCACGCCGACACCATCATCAGCAACGCCTCCTGCACCACCAACTGCCTCGCCCCCTTCGTCAAGGTGCTCGACCAAAAGTTCGGTACGTGCCCGCCCCCTTCTCTCAAGTCTCAACTGAATCAACTTCTTTAAGTAACTAAAAATGGCGGCGGCAATGGCGCAGGCATCATCAAGGGAACCATGACCACCACCCACTCGTACACCGGCGACCAGAGGCTGCTGGACGCGAGCCACCGCGACCTCCGCCGTGCCCGCGCCGCCGCGCTCAACATCGTGCCCACCTCCACCGGCGCGGCCAAGGCCGTGGCGCTGGTGCTCCCCAACCTCAAGGGCAAGCTCAACGGGATCGCGCTGCGGGTGCCCACCCCCAACGTGTCCGTCGTCGACCTCGTGGTGCAGGTCTCCAAGAAGACCCTCGCCGAGGAGGTGAACCAGGCGTTCCGCGACGCCGCCGCCAACGAGCTCAAGGGCATCCTCGACGTCTGCGACGAGCCGCTCGTGTCCGTCGACTTCCGGTGCTCCGACGTGTCCTCCACCATCGACGCGTCGCTCAGCATGGTCATGGGCGACGACATGGTCAAGGTCATCGCGTGGTACGACAACGAGTGGGGTTACTCCCAGAGGGTCGTCGACCTCGCCGACATTGTCGCCAACCAATGGAAGTGAACGCCGGACAGCGGCATTATTGCCCTGTGAAGTGACTCCTCTCGAAATTTTCCCCAGCCATCGTCACGGATGATCGATTCTTTGTAATGAGAATTCAGAGTATCGAGCTCCCAACAGCTTCTTTTTTTCCTTTCTTTTCTTGTTCTTCTTTTTTCTTTCTCTGATTTTTCAGTGTCCAGACACGGATTATAATAGACTTCCTGCAAAGGAAGTCTCAACGCTGTGCATCTGTAATATATACGTACTATCTTTGCCAGGTTCTGATGTAGAATTCAACTTGTTCTTCGAACATTTCCGTCGTTTTGACCTTTATTGATATCTAAATATGCATGATCAACTCGGAAAGAAAGTTTGAACCATACACGAAAGTTACCATAAAATGAAAAGTTTGAACTTCTGATGGCAATTGCAAAATTTAAGGGAGCACAACCATGCAGCCCATTATCAGAGTTTTTATTTCATTTTTGCGAAAACTCATTATCAGAATTATCCACACAAATTGACTCACAAGATAAGAGATTGCGATCTGCGCGTCGAACCTAGGTGGATGATGGCATGAACTACTTAGAGAGTAGCCCCACAACTTTTGTGGGTTGTATTTTCGTTGGACATCATGGTTCACATGTTTGCCATCCTATATCCTTGGTGGCAATCACAGTGTGTGAGTGGTCAAGAACAATGGAACTCATGAGGGATAAATATTGCAGACCATGCAATGCAGACCACAGAGGTCAGAGGGTGTCTTTCCACTCTGAAGCACTCAAATGGATCAAAACATCTCGAATCTCTATACCCAACTGGCCCGTGCTTAACATAAATAAAATCAAGATATTTAGAATTCAGAGTTGAGCTCTCTGTACTCAATGCCCCATAATGAGACATGCGGTCTTTATCGATGAAATAGCAAGTACTCCAACGAGGGTTCTGAGAACCATTAAAGTGAATTCTAGAAGCTAACATGATATATTGAACTTCAACCAGGGTTCTTTGGATGACACTACATACGCTAAGTGCTGGCACTTTCAGGAAAAGAAAAACTACTCTAAAGGAAAATTCAGAGACTAGTTTTTCCTAAGGAAAGTACATTCCCCAAACACTCTCTTGCAGAACACCTTTTTAAGAATCACTCTAGCACTAAGATGTTACCCTCTCTGCTTCAACCGCTGCCATTGAAAAGGTTCCAATCATGGACATCAAAGTTCATCACTGCAAGTCTGAAGACCTCCGACATTGGCAAGCATCCTGCTTGTTCTGCGGGTACTGCTGGTCCAGCTGCAACTGCCTGGGCACTTTCACTCAAAGGACTGAAATAAAAATGGCAGAAAAACTTATCATTCAAGGGGCAGCCTGTAACATTGGAGAAGTGGGCAGCACAAACATAATACCCGAGCTTAAAATAAAGGCATCGATAACCTAACTAGTAGTTAACTTGGATTTGTAAGATCATACTAATTTTACTTGCTTTCACTCAGATCTAATATGACTATCTCCACATTACTTGTGATGCATCATTACACTGTTTCATCTGCATTTCAGCTGAAAAATACAATCTAGTTTTGGCATTTTGGTCTCCCCGTATTACTATTATGTAGCATTCAACATGACTAGCCTAGGTGGAAAACTGAAGAAACCTGCTGTTCCATCATCAGGAAGTATTTTTTTTCATATTTTAGTTCTGCCATTGACCATACTACTACGATATACAATCATATTCAACGTGCCTAGCTTAGGTAGAAAACTGACTGAAATGTTTTAGCACAGCAGGCCTATCTTTCTGTATTATAAAGATGACAGAGACAAAGGAGTTTGAAAAAAACGCATGATTAGTAAGCATAATTGCTACTGTATAAGAAGTTATCCATTGTCATTCAAACATGTCGATATATATCAGATTTATGCAAGGAAAGCTTATATCAAATAATACAGTTCTCCTAAGACATCACTTGATTATAATCACAGAAATTAAAAAATGATAATAAACAGTACTAGCTGTGATGCCATATCTAAATAAGATTTTCTACTTAAGTGACAAAAATAGAAAGGATTGCTTTAAAATCCCATTAATCATAGGAAGTATGTCATACTGGTCGACTGAGCTTACTTTATCAACAGCGGCTCATATGCGGTGATAACTACATCAGTTGCTGCATTCTTGAGACGTATGTTTGCCAAGTAAAGCTGCAAAGGTAGCCCAACGCTCAGTTGAAAAAACAAACATTAGCTGTTGAACCATAATTCCAAGGGATGGGTGTACTCACTCGAACAACGTTCTGTGCTTCTCTGCCTTGCCTCCCTTTTGAAACAGCCTACAGAATGCCGAAATCAAGAGTGAGATCCTTGAGTACATTTTATTCACTGCCGGTGCGAAGTGGCCATCATATAATGAATGCCAAGGAACAGAAGTACTATCAAACTATGAGATTGAGCTGACTTGTGCAACTAACTAAAGCTATCATCCAGGGAAGCACAGGTGAAAACTAATCGACGGGAGGTCAATTGAAGGCAAGGAGCAGGGTAATCTGGATATGGCACAGGACATTTGCTTACCAGCTTGCCAATTGCAGTTCCAGCCACTGCAGGTGCTTCCCCAGATCGCAGACCGGCTAGCTCAATTGTCCCAGAGTGCTCGACCACCTAACCGACAAAAAAGAGATAAGTTACCAACATGCCTCTCTCTATGGCTAAAATCCAATTGGATCAGAAAATTAACAACCATGAGTTCATGACCATCCAATGCACATGAAGCAGACAAAGAATTCGTGAATGCAGTTCATTTTATTGTCGAAAGAAGAATACGGTTGTTGTTTGGGACAGAAAGCCAAGCACGAGAACTGTAATGGCAATGAATCGAAATTTATAGGGCCAAGTGGCCAGCTATTCACAGAGGGAAGCCAGGATGCTGCTGACATTACCAAGTTATCCCCGGCATCTTGCTCGTTGGCGACGTCGCGTAGGAACCAGAGCGCGCTGCCGCCGTCCTCCACCTCGCCCTTGAGGTCGAGCAGCTCGAAGATGAGGCTCTCGTCACGGGCGGGATCAACGAGAACTTCCTGAGCAGATTCACACACATCGATCAGTACGGAAACGCCCCAACCAGCGCGGTCCAAACAAACGGAACAGGGGAACCGGACGAACCTGGTGGTCGGGGACCTCGCGAATGTTGCTCACATCCTGACCAAACAGTACCAAAACCAAACAGAAACGGCGTCAGCGCGAGCACCGAGCAGGAGGAGGAGGTGCAAGGGATGTGTGCGAGGGAGAAGGGCGTAGTACCTGGAACCGGGCGGGGAAGGCGGTGGAGATGGCGCCGCCGAAGAGGGGCCGCCTGGTGCTGCTCTCGCCGGCCATCTTCCGAGCCTCGGGAGTCCTGCGACTTAGACGGCAAAACGAGGTTCTGGAGCCTGGGAGAAGACGGAGGTGGGGAGAGGCGGAGAGGATCGGGTTCAAGATTCGAGCGAGTTTTATAGGCGGCCGGGGGGAGGGGAGGGGAGCGAACTCGCCGCGCGTCGATGCTACGCCACCGCGGCTGCGTGGATGCTACGCCGTGCGAGCGGTTGCTCCGCTTCCTTCCTGCAGCCAGGCAGCCAGAGCATGGTTTTTTTTAATGAAAAAAAATCGCAACCAAAATTGCTTAAACCAACGCCTCTATGAACCGGTAAAGCTGTAAAGTGTTTAGAAAAGGTGCTTTAAGAAATAAATTAGGTTTTTCTTAAGCACATCGATGCTTCAAAAAATCCGGTTTATTTTTTAAGCACCTCCCTAAGCATCTAGCATTGTACTATAAGTCAAACCGAACAAAAAGGAAGGGTTTAGACGAGATTTAGAGGCTAGATATATGGAGCTAAGGATGTCAATAGATAGGGTATGGGCCGGGTAGAGCAATACCATACCTATACCCGTGATGTCAGTGGGTACAAAATTCTATCCATACACGTACCCATGGGTATGAAACTTTACCCATATCCATATCCGACGGGTACCCATACCCATTGGGTACCCAACGGGTAGATCAAACAGTACACACGTTATTCACAATTTTACATTCATTTATAGCACATTTGAAAAAAATATTGATCTCAACTCAATAACAGATAGATGAGTACATGACAATTATCTCAATTAAAGTTGAATTGGTGACAACTTTAACGTAGGTTCACAAGCTCATGACACAACTTTACCATAGGTACACTTGTGAATCACGAGTAAGGTCCACATGTCAATATAAACAGGTAGGGTATGGGTATATCCATGGGTAAAAGGCTATACACATGCCCTACCCATGACTTAACGGGTAGGGTATGGGTACCACCCATGCGTATAAAGTTGTGTCCATACCCTGCCTGTGCGGGTACGGTATCTGTGGGTACCCGTACTCATGGGTAAAATTGTCATCCTTACATGGAGCGCTGAGAGCATCTCCAGCCGTTCGGCCCCCCAGGGGCATGAAACAGTGCCGTCTGGGGGGCAACCAGCGATAAAATCAGCGTGGGGGGCTCCGGTTCCTAGCCCCCCCCCCCCCTCCCAAGTTCGTTGCCCTAGCCGCCGATTTCGGCCCAGTTTCAACGCAAATTGGCCCAAATGCGGCCCACATTCGGCGTGTTTCGGCACAAATTCAAAAAAAATATCACATGATTCAACAACAACAACAACAACAAAGCCTTTAGTCCCAAATAAGTTGGGGTAGGCTAGAGGTGAAACCCATATGATCTCGCAACCAACTCATGGCTCTGGCACATGGATAGCAAGCTTCCACGCACCCCTATCCATAGCTAGCTCTTTGGTGATACTCCAATCCTTCAAGTCTCTCTTAACGGGCTTCTCCCATGTCAAATTCGGTCTACCCCGCCCTCTATTGACATTCTCTGCATGCTTTAGCCGTCCGCTATGCACTGGAGCTTCTGGAGGCCGGCGCTGAATATGCCCAAACCATCTCAGACGATGTTGGACAAGCTTCTCCTCAATTGGTGCTACAAATTCAAAAAAATATCACATAATTCATCACAAAAATCAGTACAAATCAAACAGTTCAACGAATCAAACTCATAATTCAAACACAAATAAAAACTCATATTTCATCACACGTCGAGCTAGGCGTTGCCCTTGAGCCTCCATAGGTGCTCCACCAGATTGTGCTGCAGTTCTTGATGCACCCATGGGTCTCGGGTCTCCTGACGCATATTGAGGAAGGCAGCCCAGGTTGACCGCAACTGGTGATTAACTTGGGCAAGAGGATCCTGCATGTAATATGGTTCAGTGTCAAACACTGGCTCTTCATGCTCGCTCTCAATGATCATGTTGTGCAACATGACACAACAAGTCATGACTTCCCACATTTGATCTTTCAACCAGGTCAGAGCGGGGTACCGGACAACAGCAAATCGAGATTGGAGCACACCAAATGCCCGCTCGACATCCTTCATACAAGCCTCCTGACACTTGGCAAAGTAGGAGTTCTTGCCTCCTGGCATAGGGTTTGAGATAGTCTTCACAAATATGGACCATCTCGGATTGATGCCATCTGCTAGGTAGTATCCCTTATTGTACTGGCGCCCGACCTCGAAGTTCACCGGAGGAGCATGACCTTCAACAAACTTGGCAAAGACTTTCGAGTTAGCAGTACGTTGATGTCATTGTGAGTTCCTAGCATACGAAAGGAGTGCCAAATCCAGAGGTCCTGTGTAGCCACTGCCTCAAGTACCGCACTACAAGTTCCTTTGGCGCCTTTATACATCCGCGGCCAAGCAAATGAACAGTTTTCCATGCCCAATGCATGCAGTCGATGCTTCCAAGCATCCCAGGAAATCCTCTAGCTGCATTCTGTGCAAGGATCCGGGCAGTGTCTTCAGCACTGGGTGATCGCAAGTATTGTGGTCCAAACACTGGAACCACTACCCTGCAGAACTTGTACAAACACTCAATTGTGGTGGACTCGGCCATGCGTCCATAGTATTCCAGTGTATCACCGGCAATGTTCTAGGGTTCGGGAGGTGGCGATTTGGGGGGAGTTGGATTAAAGCTTCGATTTGGCGCGAGATAGACGATTTGGAGCGACGGAGGAGTGGATTTCCCGCGCGGGGATGGAAGGAGAAGGGCGGGAGGCGGGGGAGGCGCAGGGGATCGGAAGCGGCGGCGCTAGCGCTTGCGTCGGGCTAGAAGCGGGCTGTTGTGTCTCGCGTTCTGTGTATTAGTCGTGCGCTTGAGGAGGAGCTCGCTCGCTTCTCTCTCTCCTTCCCCTTTTTTCCTCCAGGTCAGAATTTTGTCGACGTGGAATCCGTTGAAGCCGGCTGACTAGGACTATTGTACCTGCTCTTACGATTACTACCCACTATAATAAAGGTAGTAACATAATTTAGGGATCTGTGTATGTTACTCTCCATTGTGGCTAGTCTTAGCACCATCTCGTGGAAGGGGCCGTAGGGGGCGGGGATTTGGGGGCCAATCGGTAATACTGATCCCGGTGACAACGGCCGAACAACAAAACGTCTGGATTTTGATTCCAAAATGCCAAATGATGGTTACCAAACGAGGTGGAATTAGTAAAACTCGTTGCGAGATCTACAACCGAATTTCTAACCGGATGCAGAACAAACAAACCAAAATTTCAGTTCATTTTAATTTTGTATTGGTTCGATGATCGGTTTTTATGCCCATAGGAGAGCGCAGCAGTGACACGGCAATGGCAGGTGGCACCAATCTTTTGCTGGCTTTGCTAATTGTCAGGCGCCTGGAATGTTTTCAGACATCAGTTATAAAATACTCCCTTCATCCCAAAATTCTTGTCTTAAATTTGTCTAGATACGGATGTATCTAATACTAAAATATGATTTGATACATTCGTATTTAGACAAATCTAAAACAAGAATTTTAGGACGGAGGGAGCATGTGAAAGATGTGATAAAAAAAATAGTGCCCCCTGAGTGGAGAAACATAAGAGCGTTTAGTTCACTACTTTAGCGATCTAAACGCTCTTATAACCTCATTTCTTTACAGAGGGAGAACTGTCAAGGAGTAACTGAAAAACGGCATCAACTTTGTACCATATAAGTTAAATATTGTCGACTAACTGTTGTTAAAGCAACTGTATCTCAGGAAACAGACACCTTGCATATCCGGAACTACTGCATCCCACAATAACAATATACTTGAAATGCCACACATTGGAATCTGCAGGACTCCAAATGTATGAGCAGATCAAAACAAGTTACCACAGATCAAGCTTAGAATCCTACAGATCCAGCTAAGTCAAGCAACAAAACACCACAAACGCGGACACCTTGCTTTTCAGTCCCCAGGAGACCCGGGATCTCCACTCTACACACACGGGAGTTGTTGAAGCCAATTGAAATTCAGCATGAAAGAGGGCTTCACTCCTCATCATCTTCCTCCTCTTCTTCATCTTCATCATCGTCCTCTTCATCAAATCCCTACAGAAGTTGCAAAAGAATGATAAATACATGTACAAAGGAGATAAAGTGCAACGAAACTTGGCAATCAGCATCAGGCTTCATATAAAATTTATGTGCGTAGAACAAAAATAAGGCCCCAAGTGACATCACAACTCAAACTCATTTCCGTCAGGCCTCATGAGAGCACAAAAACCTGACACAATGCCAGCTAGCAAATTTAAGGAAGTTGGGCAAAATGTTAGATGTGTAGTGCATTGCGTGCTAATGTCAACCTAAATTCCTTTTGCTGTTGGGGTTAGAGCACCTGTGATGAACAGATGATGCAGTGTCGTGGTATGAACAGGAAATACGTATTGAGAAGTCAAAAAAGCCATCAGGATAACTGAGGTGGTTATGCATTATTGCATGAGTATCAGGACATAGTACACCATTGCAAATGAACTACAAGAAGGTTATGCATTATTGCACAAGTGCACACACCCAACGAGTATCATATATACGGAAGTAATGGAAGTATGTAACTGCTGATAAAGAAAAGAGGATTACCTCTTCATCCTCGTCATCTTCAAATTCATCTTCAGCCTCCTGCAATCAAAGATTCAAGGGACATGACACAAAGATCCACAATGAAAAAAAGGACCCAACAAAACAAACCACTTATATCACACTAGAAGCACTAACATTGTTAAAATACTTCAAAGGATTAGGCCACAATTCTTCCTTGATAACATCTGCCACCTGCAAGATTGGAATTTCTCAGAGAATAAATCAAGAGGAAGAATTAGAGTTCCAAATTTATGTCATTCTGTCTGCCAGACTTCAGAGAGACAAAACTTCCGATCAATTGAAATAATCCTGATTTAGCAGGATCTACAAGCATAGGAGACATGTAATCCTATACCTCATCCATCACTCCATCAGAAAAACTTTTGTTCTTTGCATCATTGAACCAAGTGAAGAAACTGCAAAACAAAAAAAGGAAAAGAAAACAGAACATGAATCCCCTTCACAAATTTCATACTTGCATATTATAACTCGAATGGAATGATGACGTCTCTCTATGTTGGAAAGAATCATATAGTACAGATAAGGCATGAAGAAAAAATTAATAATTTATAGCACAGAAGAAGATAAAAAAATACCAACCTCTCATCAATCAATAGTCGTTTCTCCCCATTCTCCGTGTATGCCTTTCCATTTGCAATATCCTTAATGTATTATTTGAAAACTTGTTAGATCTAATTTTACATACAGAAGCATTTTTGCTGAAGCGCTTATACGATTAATGAGGCATAGTACCATTCCATCCTTCCAATTGATGGTGGTGGCCTTCACAGTTATTTTCCCATCATCACTGAACGAACATGTTTTCGTAAGCTTTGTATCTTCAAAATATGGATTAGAAGAGAATGCCTGCCAGTTCAAGTTCAAAACATGTAAGCAAAGGGAAGGAAACCATAGCTTGTAGATGCAAAAGAAGCTTACAAGAGTAATGGAGTAGCCTGATTTAATATCTTGAAACTCATCCACATCGATAGACACCAAGTGTTTGAATATCTACAATGGAACAAAAGTGATCAAATAGTATGAGTATGGTTCCACATAATTACTCAGCAAATCTGATATAGTAATTTAGTATTTTATTACTTGTTGCCACATTTGATACAAATGCTAAAAGTTAAAGAGTGTAGATGTTAAACTTCCCACAAAACAATGTACCTTTTGATCATCTTCAGTCAGAAGTTCACCAAGCATAGGATGGCTTAGAAACTGCAGCGGAAATGCATGAATTAGTAAGGATGAGACTATTACCAATCAGCGGTTTCAGGAAATAAACAGACGACATATAAATCAGCATAGAACATGTTACAAACCGCAGTCAACCAGAAGTCCGGAATTTCCTTGATAATTTCATTCCGTCGAGTATAAACTGGCCTGCGAACTTCATTGTACTTCTGTTCCACCTCCAAGACTTTATCACTGGCTTCCTCATTAACCTGCAGTAAATGAATCTATATAAGCTAACCAATCTTTGTAAGGTGGTAAGGCAAGGTGCTGTACCCCCGCCTCACCTTTTCAAGCACTTGAAGCGTAAGGTGAGGCGACACCTTAGACACATAAATATAAAATATATGGCACTCTAAATCTGGCCAGAACCCATACTTCCAAGCTGGATCATTGGATGTAGCTCTTCTCATAGGATCATTGGAGATCATAAGCATTACCAGCCACAGGATCCATCAGAGCAGGGAGAGCTGGCTACTGCGGCAGCACTCAGAGAAGGCCCAATCATCCATCAAAGAAAAAGAGAGAAGAGCCAAATCACTAGAGCAACCAGATAAAGCATGTGGAAGGAGAGAAGCGGTGGTGGGGCTGCTGCCTTGTGGATGGAGAAGCAGATTTGGGAGGAAACAGATGCGGAGGGGAAGGAGCAGCCAAGCACATCTAGCTACACTGCTGGGAGAAACAGAGCACTGGGAGGGGATGAAAGAAAGAGCAGAGGAGGGCAGGGGAGAAGTGAGACAAGTACAGGAGCCACACATTGCTGTTGCGCCCGAGGACTGGAGGAGCTGAGCCAGAGAGGAGGAAGGGCACAGATCGAAGCCGTGGAGGAAGGAGACGCCGCCAAAGGTCGAGAGAGGAGAAGAGGAATCCCTCTCGCTTGGATTGGAGGTTCGATACTCTCTCCCTCCCTCCTCCTCCTCGTACCTATTCACGTGTGAGCCAGTCTTTCCCGTGAAAATTTCCACGCGGGCTACTCTTTCCCGCCTGGGAGCAGCCCATGGGGTGCGCCTAGGCGGCCGATTCAGACGCCCTACTGTCCAAGGCGGACACCTTATGAAGCTGTCAAAGGCGAGCTCGACGCCCTGCCATCAGAGGGCGCCCTGACACCTTATGGACACCATAAAAACAATGAAGCTAACTGCCTAGTAATTTAACTGCATTCAAATATTCCAGCCAGATATAGCCTGTCCATTCACAATATGTTATTGTCACTGTAGATATTCAGGCAATAATTCCGTTTCAGAGAGACAAGAGTACTAAGCAGTTAAAAGACCGTTTAATTAGCAGATAAGGTGCCTTACTCTAATAAGGAATCAAACAAATCCTTTGGTGTTTCATCATTAGCTCATACATAGAATGCATAACTGTGCTCTTTACACCGAGTCCAGTTACAGAACTAAGTTTCATTGACACAAAATTTAACATAATGGAAAGAGTATGGAGCCCATAGAAACAGGAGCTGAAGCTGATTTGGTAATATAACAGAGTGGAAGAAGCGCCATATTTGGTGGTAATGGAGATTGACATGTCATGCATGTTGTGAAGAAAGGCAAGATGCAGAGCAAGGCATGTGATCATTTTGTAATCCTAAAGGACATTAGCTTATATTTGTCTGAAGAGTATAGGGGTTCTATATGTACATGGGAGTATTTAGCTGGCATTCCTGTGTTTACTTTCCACAACAGAACTTCAATCAATTGAAGTATTCAAAACTTACTGTGTTTTCAGACCACCAACCATCAAAATGAATCTAAAATAGACCATTGCTGTTGTCACACACCCTGCTCTGGGAGTGCTCACAAACATTTAAGTGCACCCAAAGCTACTGTAAACGTCTACAATCCAGTGTGCATAAGCTCACGAACAAGTGATTTGAAGTATCGACAGAGAACACGGACACAGGCCACAATTCTGCAGCAGCACAAGCAGAGGTCTCCAAATATATCTACCACTACCTAAAAGTCTAAGAAGGTTCTATAGCTCGAACCCTGGGCCTGGAGGGGAAGCACAGAATTCCAACCCAATCACCCAATACACCTATCGAGGGCACACCCAAATCAGTCGGTCACCAAACGCTGCCTCGCGGCGAGACCAGCCCCCTCGCACATAAACAAATCAGGAGTTGAAATTCCCCTAAATTCCACGCAGCCTTCGTGCAAACTGCTCCGAAAATGAAAAGAAGGGCGCCAAAATCAAAGGCCGAGCAACCGGAGCGCGCGGCGACAGCTGTCAGCAGGCGAGAAACGAAGCGACTCACCCTCTCGATCTCGTCCTGGATCTCCTGGAGCTTCTCGATGGAGTGCAGTAGGGCGTCGTCGATGCGGTCGCCCTCCTCCGCCTCGATCCTCGGCCTCTTCCCCTTCTGCTCCGCCGTCGCCATATCGACAAAACCCTCCGCGAGCTCTAGGGTTTTAGCTTTGGGTTTCCGGGGAGGCTTGACTGGCTGCGCAACCACTCTGCTGTGGGGAGAGGAGAGTTCTAATTGGGCCTCATCTTATGGGGGCCGCGTGTTCGCGGTGCATTTTTTTACGCGAGCTGTCGGGTTTATTGTTTAAAAAAACGTTCAGTATTTTGCCGTAAAAAAGAGCAGCTGGTGCTGCAAACAAAATGAAAGATTGGCGAATACAAACGTTTAAAATTCATGTTATGGAAAAAGAGTAAAATTCATTTTACACCTGAGCTTTGGACTAGAGGATTGAAGTTCTCAAAAAATCTATAGAATGCATTTAGATGCTTTTTTTTTCTTTTGACGTTGAAAAGTAAAATACTCTTATCTTCGCATTATCCGCACCGCTGCCGTGAGATGCAAGTTCACAACCCTAGTCTCTCGGCCCAAGTTGTCATTTTCGATGCACCCCCCTCCCCCCCCCCTTCTATTTTCATCTTTGGTGTCGGGGGCGGAGAGTTTGTTGATATGCAGGTTTGGAGATTTTCTAACATATTTGATTTACGTAGTGAAGGCAGGTTCACAAAAATCACGGCTCTATAGCCTCATGCTGCAAATGCTATGGCTAACATTGGCGACAACCAAGTTTTGTGGTGTTTGGGTCTCAAAGATCGATTTCCCCCCATCTTGAGAAGTGGGATTGTAGATTTTAGTTTCTAACATATTGGTTAAGTTTCACTACTATATTTGCACATGGTGCGGTTTTTTATGGTTAACATTGTTGATAATGAAGACTTTCGGCTGTTTAGGACCCATAGATTGATTGCCACTAATATTGTTGTGTCATCCAACACTTCTGGCATGTCTTGACATCGTGGCAAAAAATGATGTCAGGTGTACTTTGGTCATTGGCTCCTGCGTTTCAGTATGTGTGCACCTCGGGTTTTTTTACAAACACGACAA
Organism: Aegilops umbellulata; assembly: GCA_032464435.1. Classification (NCBI taxonomy): domain Eukaryota; kingdom Viridiplantae; phylum Streptophyta; class Magnoliopsida; order Poales; family Poaceae; genus Aegilops; species Aegilops umbellulata. Next base: position 353,890,346 of record CP136055.1, read on the forward strand.
TGAATCATCAGTTGACAACTCGATTTACAAAAGGTGTGTACCTAACCACAACACTTATTCTCGCTTACCGGTTGAGGTGGACAACTTGTGCATCTTTTCAAAAGACTATTAGTCCAGTTTATGCCAGTTTGATCTTCTACCATTTCGTCACTAGAGCCATGGTTCAATGCTAATGTGCAAGATGTAAAGCTAGAGATGATGACATTGAAGAGTCTTGATGTGACTTTTAGTTTTATCATGAATCTCTGTCGCCCATTTTTGTTTTATTGTGTTAGTACCCCATCAAACCATTTAGAGGCATCACCTGCGAAGTTCTACATGTTTTTAGACAATGTAGAAATATATGGTACAATACAAGATATCCATTTGTATGTAAAAGCCATCATGGCGGTGTATATTACTACTTGGGCATTATCGGCACATTGTCCGCAATGACAGAAATTGAAAACACTGGAGGGTCACCATCCCACACACAAATGAGATGACCCTCACCATGCTTACCTAAAACACGAGGTGCTCTATTGGCCTCTAGGACAGTGATTAAAACTAACACGTGAAAAAAAATCGGTAGAGGAATTAGCATTCTTCATATAGCTGTCCATGGACCACAAGAGCTCCCTCCATTCATATGTTTTCCAACTCCTAAAAGCATCTCCAACAGATGACCAGAAATTTGGTGCCATGAAAATGGTTTTAGGTGAGGAGAGATAAGTTTTTTTGGCACAAGAAAAGTTTTTGCTTCTCTAGATGACCTGAAATTGGTGCCCTGGTGAAAGAACATGCGGTGCCCCCATGTTTGGTTTTGGTAATTGATGACAATCTCTATGGACTAATGGTTGCCTTGAGTTATATTTGAAGGGTTTGTCCATAGGCTTTTCTTGGAGTCCATTTGTTGGTTTCAAGGAGAGTTTGTGATGACCAAGGTGCTATTAAGGAATTATCCAAAGATTGGTCTTACATCATCCAAATGAATAGAGTTGGAAAGATTCAAGGTTGATCAATACTAAGTACAGAGAGTGTTTCAAGTTGATCAACACACAAAGCGTAGAAGATGTACCGAGAGGGATCAAGCGATCCCATGGTATGGTAAGCATTGTCAATTACGCTTTGTGTACTAACCCATGGTCTTTGTGAGAGTTCTATGTAGAGTTAGGTTATCTTCCATGGGCTTGCGTCAAGAGGAAGATCACATACAACCCATGGAGGATGACATAAAATCAAGGTTGTGTTGTGCAAGTTCAAGTGGAGCATCATGAAGAAATCATGCTTGTAGCTTGCCGTCCATTATGGTATGAATGGACTTGTTAAGATGTGCCAAAGAGTGGCTCACCCATAGTGGAGTATGGGGGAGCAATCATCTAGTCTTCATCGAGCCAACGCAATCAAGAAAGGTGGTCCAACTTGAGGGAGTCAAGATCGTCATCATCTAGCTCAAGTGGACCATGTGCAAGGCAAAGGTTTTCCCTTGATAGGTTTTCTATTTTACCGGTTTCATGGTGGTCGTTGGGAGACCGGGTTATAGGATCGTTTGCCGTACTATCAAGGGGGGCTCTTAAGTTGGTAGCTTGATCGTATCGTTAGTAGAGAGCTCAAACCATTGCATCCTTGCATCATGTTTCTTGGTTCTTGTTTGACTCTCTTTGTGAGTCTTCGAGCTTATGGTCACCTTGATGACAAGCTTGAGTTCATCGAAAACGGAGTTCACATGCGTCTTCTATGATGTTTTCGGTGTTGGAGGTTTTACCGGTCTTATCGAGGAAGGGTTCTCACCATTTTCTTATGGGACTTTTCTAATTTGCTTATTATTGTTATTTCTTTCAATATTGTGTTAGCCCTTGTCGCTAGCTTTCCAACAAACTTGCTTTCGCCGAATTCGGAGTCCATTTGCAAATGTTGTGGTAGTTTTGGTGTTCTGAAAAGGCTGCAGCGGTACTACCGCGGACAGGAGCGGATGTAATTTTTTACTACCGCTCTTGGGAGCGGTACTACCGCTTGGAGCAGTACTACCGCGGCTACTTATGTGGTTACTTCAGCTCGGGACCAAAAACTCGTCACAAGTCCAGCGGTGGTAGGCACGGATGTAATTTTTTAGTACCGCTCGCAAGCAGTAGTATCGCTACCCTTAGCAGTAGTACCGCTACCCCTAGCAGTAGTACCGTGAGGTCAAGCGGTACTACCACTCCGACGGTTCTTCTGGCTTTTTTGCCTCCTCGTTGTTGTGTTTCAAAGGGCTACTACCGCCCTAGCGGTAGTACCGCTCCTTGGAGTGGTAGTACCGCTCGGTGCGGGCTGTGAGCATAACGGTTGGATTTTTTCCCACCTATAAAAGGGGGTCTTCTTCCCCAATGAACCTCATCCTTTGAGCTCGTGTTCTTCCCCCATTGTTGACCTTCTTCGAGTTTGCTAACTCTCAATCCCTCCATGGATTCTTGCTAGTTTTTGAGGGAAATGAGAGAGGAAATCTAGATCCACATTTCACTTTCTCCTCTATGTGAGGGGAACCCCTTGGATCTAGTTCTTGGAGTTCTTTGTGTTCTCCTTCTTGTTCTTCCTCTCATTTTCCTCCCTAGCATTAGTTGCTTCGGTGGGATTTGAGAGAGAAGGACTTGGGCACTCTGTGTGCCCTTGCCATTGCATTTGGTGCATCGGTTTGAGTTCTCCATGATGATACGTGGAAGTTACAAGTTGAGAAGCTTATTACTCTTGGGTGCTTGGTACCCTTGAGCTTGTTCCTCTTGGGTGCTTGGGTGCCCTAGACGGTTGGTGGTGTTCGGAGCTCAATCATTGTGGTGTAAAGCTCCGGGCAAGCGTCGGGGTCTCCAATTAGGTTGTGGAGATCGCCCTGAGCAATTTGACGGGTACCGGTGACCGCCCCAAGGGTTGCCAAAGTGTACGGGTTCGGTGACCGCCCCCAAGGGTTGCCATTTGTACGGGTTCGGTGACCGCCCTCAAGGGTCCCTTAGTGGAATCATGGCATCTTGCATTGTGCGAGGGCGTGAGGAGATTATGGTGGCCCTAGTGGCTTCTTGGGGAGCATTGTGCCTCCACACCGCTCCAAACAGAGATTAGCATCCGCAAGGGTGTGAACTTCGGGATACATCGTCGTCTCCATGTGCCTCGGTTATCTCTTACCCGAGCTCTTTACTTATGCACTATACTTTGTGATAGCCATATTGTTTCTTGTCATATATCTTGCTATCACCTAGTAGTTTATCTTGCTTAGCATAAGTTGTTGGTGCACATAGGTGAGCCTAGTTGTTGTAGGTTTTGTGCTTGACAAATTAACTGCTAGGTTTATTCTGCATTTGTTCAAGCCTAAACCGTAATTATTTTAAAGCGCCTCGTCTCTCTTTGCTAGGCTTAACTACCTAGAGAGTAAAAATGTCGACTAGGGGATTAGGATTCTCTCACACTCTTAGTTATGATGACACCAATTTTGATGTTTGGGTAATTCGCATGCTTAATCTCTTTAGGGTCATGGACCCAAATTTAGAGCGAATTGTAGATATGGGTTTTTCTCCTCCAAAGGATCCCCAAAGATTATCTTTAGAGGATGAGAAAAACTCTTATCTCAATGCTCAAGCTTCTAATGTGCTTTTCGATGCTTTGAGAAATGTAGTTATATTTCAACTCATTCCTTTTCGGGATGCTCATGATTTGTGGACAAAGCTTCAAGATAAATATGGCGTGTCCAAGTTTTGTGGGGATGATTGTTCTCCCTCCACCTCTGGCCGTGTTGTGTTCTCAACTTCTTCTACTTCACCTACATGTGGTTTGCCACAAGGTAATGACATGGTGAGTAGTGGTGTTCATTGCAATGATGATAGTGGGCTTAGTTTTGATAATCCTTCATCACTTTCTTGTTGTGATGCTTCATCTTTGGACTCTAGCACTTCGAGCACTCCAAATGTTTCACATGCTTGTGTTGATAGTCCTTGCATATAATGTACAAATTGCTTGACTAAATCTCATGATGATATGCTTGCTATGTCTTGTTGCCATGATAAAAATGCATGTATTTCCTTGAGTTGTTGTGCTAACAATGTAGAGGAAACCCAACACTCCATGGAACAAGATGTGGTCTTGAATGGTGCTTCAAGGGATCCCACATCATCATCTATTGCTTTTTGCCTTATGGCCAAAGCTTCAAAGGTATATCCCACTTTGAATCCCAATATATCTTGTGATAATATTGATGATGGCAAGAGTGATGATGATGTCGATTATGATGAAGAGAATGATGATGTTGCCTCCTTAAAAGTTAAGGGGGAAATAATTTTTAAAGCTCTTATTAAGAATAAAATTGCTCGTTCCAACTTCATGGAAATCATGTCTATTGCTATTGAGGGCCAGAAATATATTGATGAGTTGGAATCTCGTCTTGAGGAGCATGAGGTCACCATTGATAAAATGGAAGGTCATGAGCGTGATTACGCTAATGAGATTGCGGACCTCTCTCAAGCTCTTGAACTTGAACAAACCACCAAGGAATCTCTTGAGGAGACTTTTGCTCTAGAGTTATCTAGAGTGAAGGAATCTCATGATAGAGCTCATGAGGTGGCCAATGTTTTTGAAACTAAAAATGCTAATCTTGAAGTTGATCATGCTAGACTCCTCGAGGATTTTGAGCACCTCGAAAATGGCTCAAGGGTCATCAAGGGTGAGCTCATAAAACTCACCGAGTCTCATGCTCAACTTGAAGCTTATTATTCAAAAGAGCTTGCCAAGTTGCCTTCTCCTCTTGTTGTTAATGATGATGCTTGTGCTACTAACTCTATTTCTTGTGAAGCATCCATTTTAAAGGAGAATGTTGAGCTAAGGGCTCAACTTGAGTTGTTATCTAGCAATTATGGGAAATTGGAAGAAAGTCATGAAAAGCTTTCTAGCTCTCATGATGATCCTCTTGTATCCCATAATGTGCTAAAAATATCTCATGAGGCTATGATTGCTAAGGTAACATCTAGTGAGCCTCATGTGGACATTAGCACTACTTTTAGTCAAAATGCTATATTGCCTTGTGCTAGTCCTCGTAATTCGTCTATGCATAACATTGGTACATCTTGTGATGAATTGCTTTCCTTGCCTTGTTGCTCCAATGATGAAGCTTATACTTCCTCTAGTACTTGTGTTGAGACTAACCATGTAGAGGAAATCAAAGAGCTCAAGGCCCAAGTCACTTCTTTGAAGAAAGACTTGGAAAAGTGTCATGAAGGGAAATACACACTCAACAATATCTTGAGTGTGCAAAAATCCCCCAATGACAAAGGTGGACTTGGATTCAACTCCAACAACAAGAAGAAGTCCAAGATGAACAAGAAGAAGGGCCAAGAACACGTCAAGAATTTGGCCAAGATTATTTGCTTCAAGTGCAAAACTGAAGGGTACCATGTTAGATCTTGCCCATTGAAGAAGAAGGCCATTAGTGACAAGCAACAAGGGAAGCGGCTACAAGTGCATTCTCATGCTCAACCTCAAGTTGAAGAAAGGCCTCTTCCCAAGAAGACTCAAGCTAATGCTTCTCAAGTTGAGAAATCAAGTGAGAAGAAAGTGAAGAGTAGACGTTGCTACCTATGTCGTGAAAAAGGTCACGTCGCTTCTTCATGCACGAATGGTACCTTATCCAACCCTATTCTAATTGATGATATCTATTTTCTTGGGAAGGATAAGGTTGGCAATGTGTTTGCCAAAATTGTTGGTACTCAAAGTGGTGTCAAGAAAAGAACCATTTGGGTAGCCAAGCCTATTGTGACTAACCTCTTAGGACCCAACTTGGTTGGGGACCAACTAGCTCATACTTGATCAATAGGTGTTGTTGGAGGACATTGGAGACTTGGATACATTATGAAGAATTAAGGGGACTTCATAACTCTTATTGTCTGAATCCAAGTCAATTGAATCATCAAGCTTATATCTTATATCCAATGTGCCTCCTTGCGGTAACTTGTACTTAAATTGCTTACATTGAAAGTTACTTGCCCCCTTGCATGTTTTGGTTTTGTTCCTTGCATGTGTTTGTATATGTTGTGTCTCCAAATTGCTTATCTGGACTAATCAAGTTTATGTATGTTGGTTTGCACTTCATGTACATGTGTGTTGTACGTTGAGCCTTTGTGCATCTTGTTTGTATCTTAGTTGGCTCTTGGCAGATATTAATGGAATATCCCATTATGGGGGAGTGATGTGCTTTGTGCACCTCACAATCCTATAAATGTGTGTACATGAGTAATACCATCTAGTATTGATATTTCAAGATTATCTAGTCGCTATGTGGTATGTCTTCTCATGAGAAATCCAAATTCTAAATAGTCCATTAATTATCTCTTGTTGGATTCTCTTATTGCCTCTTGTTAAGGTTTTATTGGTATCACATTATGGGGGAGTAATATGCTATGTGCATATTACAAACCTAGAAAATGTGTACATTTGAGATATTGTCACCTAGAATTGATATTGTAAATTATCTTGTTCTTAGGTGGCATGTTAGCTCTACAAGTTGCACTTTCTTGTGTTCGGTGTGAAGATGATGTTGGATATCCTTGCTATCTACCAACGGGAATCATTTCCAAATACTTCTTGTCTTTTGACAATTGGTACTCACTTATGTGTGGTAGAAATTATTGATCATCTCTACATTGGCCTTTGGCTTTATTTGCCTTATCTCTTGCCTAGGATTGTATCAACTCCCTTTGTCTTCCATACCACTTGTGGATCTTGTTAATTTCTTGATCTTGTCTAGTGTTTTCTAGATATAGTGAAAGTGGTGATCCCACCTTGTGCATTTTGTATTCAAATGCAAATTCTCTATAATGCACTAGTCTTGGGGGAGTTATCCTATTTTCTATAAGACACTCATCTTGTGATCCTTATCAAGTGTGTGTTGGTGGAAGGCAAGCCGTTTTCTTTTTGGTACTTTGTGCCATCATGAAACTTTTTAGAGAGCTTGGTTTGTTTGGAACCATCCTCTCTTTTGGGAGTTTGATATCTTTTTTAGTGTGTATCAACCGATTTCTCATTCCACGATGTATCTTTTATGGATATCCTCCAAGTGTTGATTTATTCATTTGGTATCTTTTCTTTGTCATTTGGTATCGGTTCTTGAAGTCTTGAGCATGCATATTAATTTGATGTAGTATTTTTAGCATGCTTTCTTTCTTGGACCCAATATATAGGGAAACTCCACCAAGTCTCAAATTCGATGGGATGTGCATGAAATTCATTTTCATATCTATATGCACATATTTATGTGGAGGTTGTCCTATGTATTGTTGGTTCTCTAACTCTTTGGTCCCAATGAGTTTGGGTACCGTTTTGTTTGTGTTGTTGTTCTAGGAACAATCGGAGATGCATTGGATGATCGGCTCACTCACAAGGAAGGTGGTGTCATCATGTGCTAATTGGAGTCAAGTTAGTATGATCAATGAACTACTACCTACCTTTAATTGGTATCTACTACATCCTTCCAATGATAACTCGGTAACAAGTATCTCTTCATGCATTCTTTTCTAGCATTCAACCTTGTGTAGGTTGCATCTTAGCATGATTTTCATTCCATCTTGTCATACTTGTTTCCTTTCTCTAAGCATCTCAACGATGATCTCATGTTGCTAGTTGTGATGTCTTTGATGGGTGTGTGGTAGGAATTCATTTATATACTATAAGACCATATCTAGCCATGTGCTATGCTTCCAAGCAAATATCTTATTGGTATATGTATGACTTCCTTTTGGATATCTTGTTCCTTCGTGTTGTAACTATTTCGGGTGTACATCCTTCTTTGTAGATATATATCATCATGATTTCGTCTACCTAGAACCTTATACACTTGAGAGAAGTTGCATATCTAGATGATATCCTTTCTTTCATGTCCACCTTGTCTTTCTTATGCTATTTCTTTGGTGGCTCCGTGAAAGCTTTTGCCTTGAGTGCGTATCATATCTCGTTGCATCTTGATGCACTCTTGTGTGGTGAAGATTGTTTTCCTCATGCTTATCTCTACGAGGCTTTTGCCATCTTAATTGGCATCCCTCGTCTTGATGAGGCTTTCATCTTCCATCTTCACCGTGGGTTGTAACTAGTGTTGGTTATTTATTTTGCCTTTTTAGTGTGCTTGTGAACCCTTTTGCTTGGTGTGTGTGGGGAGGACATGTCATGCACCTTGTGCCTCATTCTTCCAAGACTATGTTGATGCTTAATGCTCATTCGTACATTAGTCTTCTCAAGTGCTTTGAGCCTACTCTTAAGTTGCCTCTTTTATATGTTGCTCAACCATTTGTTTGTTTCAAGTGCTAGGCTTTGTTTCCTACATGCTCACTTGCACTTGTTGTGAGTTTCTATTGATTTTGGGGGAGCTATGATCCTATTTTGTGCACTTGGTATCCTAATACAAAATATTCTTATGTGTGCACAAATCATAGGGAGCTCCTCTAGTTTTCTTTAGAACACTCCTTTACTCATATCGTAATATCCTTATTCATGTGGCTCATAGGATCTTCGGTCTAGTTGGTTCAATTGATATCCTTTGTTTGCTTGCTTCAATTGGTATCTTTTGATTGCTTGATTTCTTGTTTCTCTCTTTTTTTATGTCTTTGTGGCATATCATTCTTTTGCTATCTTTGGGCCTCAATATAGTTTGTCTTCCTCCAAGTATTTACCGTTGGATATGTGTATTGCATTCCACTCTCAAGTTGAGAAATACACAATTTATGGAGGAACACAAGTTATATTGGCATTCTAAGCCTTTCACCCATTTTGGCAATCGATGCCAATGGGGGAGAAGTTTCAGAGAGTTTTGTGGAGAAGTTTAGAGAGTCATCTCTTCTTGCTTTGGTTTTGTTCCTAAGCTTTTGCATCTCATGCGCATACATTATTGTTGCATGGTATGGTGATGCATAATTCCTTATATAAACTCTCTTGAAAGTGATTGTCATCAATTACCAAAATGGGGGAGATTGAAAGAACATGCGGTGCTCCCATGTTTGGTTTTGGTAATTGATGACAATCTCTATGGACTAATGGTTTCCTTGAGTTATATTTGAAGGGTTTGTCCATGGGCTTTTCTTGGAGTCCATTTGTTGGTTTCAAGGAGAGTTTGTGATGACCAAGGTGCTATTAAGGAATTATCCAAAGATTGGTCTTACATCATCCAAATGAATAGAGTTGGAAAGATTCAAGGTTGATCAAGACTAAGTACATAGAGTGTTTAAAGTTGATCAACACACAAAGCGTAGAAGATGTACCGAGAGGGATCAAGCGATCCCATGGTATGGTAAGCATTGTCAATTGCGCTTTGTGTACTAACCCATGGTCTTTGTGAGAGTTCTATGTGGGGTTAGGTTATCTTCCATGGGCTTGCGTCAAGAGGAAGATCACATACAACCCATGGAGGATGACATAAAATCAAGGTTGTGTTGTGCAAGTTCAAGTGGAGCATCACGAAGAAATCATGCTTGTAGCTTGCCGTCCATTATGGTATGAATGGACTTGTGAAGATGTGCCAAAGAGTGGCTCACCCATAGTGGAGTATGGGGGAGAAATCATCTAGTCTTCATCGAGCCAACGCAATCAAGAAAGGTGGTCCAACTTGAGGGAGTCAAGATCGTCATCATCTAGCTCAAGTGGACCATGTGCAAGGCAAAGGTTTGCCCTTGATAGGTTTTCTATTTTACCGGTCTCATGGTGGTAGTTGGGAGACTGGGTTATAGGATCGTTTACCGTACTACCAAGGGGGGCTCTCAAGTTGGTAGCTTGATCGTATCGTTAGTAGAGAGCTCAAACCATTGCATCCTTGCATCATGTTTCTTGGTTCTTGTTTGATTCTCTTTGCGAGTCTTCGAGCTTATGGTCATCTTGATGACAAGCTTGAGTTCATCAAAAACGGAGTTCGCATGCGTCTTCTATGATGTTTTCGGTGTTGGAGGTTTTACCGGTCTTATCTGAGGAAGGGTTCTCACCATTTTCTTATGGGCATTTTCTAATTTGCTTATTATTGTTATTTCTTTCAAGATTGTGTTAGCCCTTGTCGCTAGCTTTCCAACAAACTTGGTTTCGCCGAATCCGGAGTCCGTTTGCAAAAGTTGTGGTAGTTTTGTTGTTCTGAAAAGGCTGCAACGGTACTACCGCGGACAAGAGCGGATGTAATTTTTTACTACCGCTCTTGGGAGCGGTACTACCGCTTGGAGCAGTACTACCGTGGCTACTTCTGTGGCTACTTCCGCTCAGGACCAAAAACTCTTCACAAGTCCAACGGTGGTATGCACGTATGTAATTTTTTAGTACCGCTCGCAAGCAGTAGTACCGCTACCCTTAGCAGTAGTACCGCTACCCCTAGCGGTAGTACCGTGAGGTCAAGCGGTACTACCACTCCGACGGTTCTTCTGGCTTTTTTGCCTCCTCGTTGTTGTGTTTCAAAGGACTACTACCGCCCTAGCAGTAGTACCGCTCGCTGCGGGCTGTGAGCATAACGGTTGGATTTTTCCCCACCTATAAAAGGGGGTCTTCTTCCCCAATGAACATCATCCTTTGAGCTCGTGTTCTTCCCCCATTGTTGACCTTCTTTGAGCTTGCTAACTCTCAATCCCTCCATGGATTCTTGCTAGTTTTTGAGGGAAAAGAGAGAGGAGATCTAGATCCACATTTCCACCAATCACTTTCTCCTCTATGTGAGGGGAACCCCTTGGACCTAGTTCTTGGAGTTCTTGGTGTTCTCCTTCTTGTTCTTCCTCTCATTTTCCTCCCTAGCATTAGTTGCTTCGGTGGGATTTGAGAGAGAAGGACTTGGGCACTCCGTGTGCCCTTGCCATTGCATTTGGTGCATTGGTTTGAGTTCTCCATGGTGATATGTGGAAGTTACAAGTTGAGAAGCTTATTACTCTTGAGTGCTTGGTACCCTTGAGCTTGTTCCTCTTGGGTGCTTGGGCGCCCTAGACGGTTGGTGGTGTTCGGAGCTCAATCATTGTGGTGTAAAGCTCCAGGCAAGCGTCGGGGTCTCCAATTAGGTTGTGGAGATCGCCGAGCAATTTGACGGGTACCGATGACCGCCCCAAGGGTTGCCAAAGTGTACGGGTTCGGTGACCGCCCCCAAGGGTTGCCATTTGTACGGGTTTGGTGACCGCCCTCAAGGGTCCCTTAGTGGAATCACGGCATCTTGCATTGTGCGAGGGCGTGAGGAGATTACGGTGGCCCTAGTGGCTTCTTGGGGAGCATTGTGCCTCCACACCGCTCCAAACGGAGATTAGCACCCACAAGGGTGTGGACTTCGGGATACATCGTCGTCTCCGCTTGCCTCGGTTATCTCTTACCCGAGCTCTTTACTTATGCACTATACTTTGTGATAGCCATATTGTTTCTTGTCATATATCTTGCTATCACCTAGTAGTTTATCTTGCTTAGCATAAGTTGTTTGTGCACATAGGTGAGCCTAGTTGTTGTAGGTCTTGTGCTTGACAAATTAACTGCTAGGTTTATTCTGCATTTGTTCAAGCCTAAACCGTAATTATTTTAAAGCGCCTATTCACCCCCCTCTAGGTGACATCCACGATCTTTCACCTGGAAATATGTCCTTCTTCTCTACTCCGCAATTGCATACTATTGAAACAAATCATGAGATGCCATTTAAAACTTTGCAAGATAACAACACAAATAACCAAGCACATATCAAATTCAAGTTCAAATACACATAATTCAAGCATCTTGCATCACAAACATAAACAAAAGTGCATAGAACATGAATGCAGAGGTCTATCAAATGTCATTGCCACAATTAACATCACTAGTGCTTGAATTCTCTCCATTGGCACCATTGCGACTCATGCATCCCATGTCACCCATGTATCCTCCCACGGCACCCATGCCTCCTCCCATGAATCATCCAAATCCTCCAAACCCTCCCATGGAGCCTCCCTTAGACCTCATCGCCAACACTTGATCGCGACAAAGCTCCAAGTATGGTCCCGACTTCTAATTAAGAGAAATGGTGTCCATGAACATGATTCTTTGCTCATTTTTAATGCTTTTGATTATTTATTCAATGGACACCTTCCTATCCTCAACCTCGGTCTTCTTCTCCTTGATCGTCGTCCTCCTTTCCTCGACCTCCCTCCCTCTGTCGTTTCTTTGGACATGACGTTCTTACTTTCTTCTGTCATCTCCTTCCTTGTTGTCATGATGTTGTCCAATGATTCTTTCACGTCATTGTCTCCTCCCTACTTCTTCTCTTTGTCATTCTTTCTTCCATCAAGCCTCTTCCTAGGAGCAATCGAGTAGGGGGCGGGCCGTCTTTTTCCATCCTCCCTACTTGATGCATCATCATCGGTGACAACTTGTGTTGCATCTTAAACTGAGCTCTTGGACTTCCTCTTAGGCATTTCATTGTACTTGGGGTTCTTCCACTTCTCAACATTTCCAATCTCCGCATAACAATGGTGCAAATTGAATGCATTGCCTTTCTTTGTGTGTGTGTTTTCACTTAATCAATTCACTAGCAATCCTGAGCTACATACCACAAGTGTGGAATAAGTTGGCCATCAATCTATACAATATGATGAAGAAATAACTGACGAATGCAAACAAAAAAATCACCTTATCATCAACATTTGTACCACTCGGTTCATATGGTCAACTTTTGCCAAAAAAGCTTGCCACATTTGACACTCCGCGAAGTTTGACATTAATGTCGGAGCGAAACTTGTGATCAATAGATGCAATTAGTGTTGGGGATCGTAGTAATTTCAAAAAAATTCCTACGCACACATAGGATCATGGTGATGCATAGCAACGAGAGGGGAGAGTGTTGTCCACATACCCTCGTAGACCGAAAGCGGAAGCGTTAGCACAACGCGGTTGATGTAGTCGTACGTCTTCACGATTCGACCGATCAAGTACCGAACACACGGCACCTCCGAGTTCAGCACATGTTCAGCTCGATGACGTCCCTCGAACTCCGATCCAGCCGAGTGTTGAGGGAGAGTTTCGTCAGCACGATGGCGTGGTGACGATGATGATGTTCTACCGACACAGGGCTTCGCCTAAGCACCGCTACGATATTATCGAGGTGGATTATGGTGGAGGGGGGCACCGCACGCGGCTAAGAGATCAATTGTTGTCTATGGGGTGCCCCTCCTCCGTATATAAAGGGGGGAGGAGGAGAGGGCCGGCCAAAGGGGGTGGCGCGCCCTAGGAGGGGGAAACCTACTCCAAGTAGGTTTGCCCCTCCCTTTCCTAGTCCAAGGAGGAGGGGGAAGGAAGGAGTGGGAGAGGGGAAAGGCAAGGGGGGCGCCGCCCCCCTTCCTTGTCCTATTCAGACTCAAGGGGAGGGGGCGCGCCTCTTGCCCTGGCCGGCCCCTCTCTCTCTCTCCACTAGGGCCCAACAAGGTGTCGGTGTACTAAAGTAGGGGTACCTTAGTACCCCGAACTTGTGCACGGGCAGTAGTAGCGTCCCGCGACAAGGCTTGCCAGGGGAGCGACAAGAGTCTCCACGGCCCTTTCTGGGCCGGACGAAGGCCAAGTGATCGAGCCTAGAAGACCAGGCCCCGGCAAGAGGAGCTTGCCGGGCCAAGGAGGCGAGGTCCGGCAAGAGGAGCTTGCCGGGCCAAGGCGACAAGGCCCCGGCAAGAGGAGCTTGCCGGGACGACTAAGCCAAAACACCAAGGCCCCGGTGGGAGGAGCTCGCCGGGACGGCCAAGCCAAGGCACCCCAAGAGAAGCCCGCCGCGGCGCGCCGCGCGCCCCGGCAAGGCCTGACGAGCGGCAAGCTTTCAGGTGCGGCAAGGCAACCACCGCGGCAAGCCACTTGCCGCGGCAAACCACCACCTCAGGCATGCGCTCCAGCTCACCTGCCCACGCGTCACTCTGGAGCTTCCCCAGAGGCACATGGCGGGGCGCCGCGCAACCTGGGGCGCGCGGTGGCATGCGATGTTGGCAGAGTCGCCCCCGTGGCAAGCGGAGGCGCCCCTAACGGTCCACCTCGGCACTGTTCGGGCGATCCAGACGGGTATTTAATGCCTTTGTCCCCCTGCCGTCAGAGTTAGGTGCAATAGCACTGTGCGGCCACTGTTCGCACAGTTCCTTGCCATTTTTACCCTCACCTGCATCGCTACCTGTGGGAAACCCCTTAGCATATAAAAGGAGGCCCATGCGCACGTAGGGAGGAGGGAACCCGGAAGGAGGACACCCAGTAGACCCTCGTCTACGTCCAGCTCCGACTTACTATAGCTTCTTGCGCTCCAGAGCAAGAACTCGAATCAACCAGACAAGCACCAGTAGGGTTTTACGCATCCGTGCGGCCCGAAGCTGGGTAAAATCGTTGTGTGTGTGTCGCCTCGATCTGCTCTTTGTGCAACCTCCGCCCCCCGCCGAACCGAAAAGGGGCTCCGTCCCCATAGGTGCTCGTGGAGGCCGATTTCCCCCGACATCTTTGGCGCGCCAGGTAGGGGGTGCGTCGAGGTTGTGTGAACCAGATCTGGTGTCCGCGCGAGCCAGACTCTCATTGTTTGCGCCGGCATGGCACCGAAGAAGAAAGCTCCGGAGGTGACCGGTCCATCAGCGTCGAACCCACCGCCCATGGAGCAGACGGGTGGTGGGGAGGACGCCGGCGGAGGAACGGGCGCCGTCGAACCAGTTCTTGGTCCCGCAACGTCCGAGCTCGCCCCGCGCCCCTCTCAGGAGGCGCGAAACCAGCAGCATCATGGTACCCATGGTACCATACGCTCGCTGGACCCAGATCGTGCTGGTGGGTCCCAAGGCGCTCAGGACCAGCATGCGATCCAGCGTGCCGGAACGAGCGTCGCGCGGCTGTCTGGACCGGGTGCTGCTCCTTCTAACATAGTTAGGAGTTCGAGCACATCCCGCTCCTCGCGCCGTTCACCGCCTCTGCCCGCCACCCCAGCGGAAGCTCTCGCGCGAGCTCAGCTACTCCTAGACTATCCTCCAACGGCGGACAAGCTCGACGACTGGAGGGCAACCATCCAGAGCCTCATCGGTTTCGCCAACGGCGACACTCCGCGGCAGCACAACGCGTCGCAGCCGCGGCCAGTCACCCAGGCGAGAACCGATGGCGCCAAGAATGGCGGGGGTGCGACCACCGTGCACTCCCCGCCCCAGAAGCCGCGGTCGCCGACTCGCCGGGCTCACCTCGACAACGACTCCACCGCGTCGTCGAACCCGCGAACTCGCCGCGACCAATGCCAAGTCCTTCACGAACGAAGGGAAGAAGACGCTCGAACCCGCATCGAGCGCAGAAGAGAGGCGCGGCGTCAATCAGACCAGCGCGTTGAGCCCTCTGGAGACATGCACGCACCGGGGGAACCAGGCGAACTGCCGTATTCGGTAGGCTGCCCCGCGTTCACCCGCGAGCTGCGGCAAGTCCAGTGGCCCAGCACGAAGAACTTCAAGCCCGACGTGCCCGAGAAGTACGACGGCAAGTCGCACCCGTCGGAGTTCCTCAGCGTCTACACCATTGCGGTGCAGGCTGCCGGGGGACGGGACGACAAGATCCTTGCCAACTACTTCCCGCTGGTACTCAAGCCCAACGTCAGATCCTGGCTCATGCACTTGCCGGACGGCTCCATCTCCTCCTGGCCAGATCTATGCCATCAGTTTGTTGGCGCCTTCATGGGTGGCCACAAACCCCATGGCCAGGCAAGCGACCTTCATCTGCTTGTTCAGAAGGAGGGGGAGCCTTTGCGCAAGTTCATCCAGAGGTTCAGCCGTGTGCACTACAACATCCCAGACGTCCACCCCGCCGCGGTGATCAGCGCGTTCCACCAGAACGTGCGCAACCGCAGGATGCGGGAGGAGATGGCGATGTGCAAAATCAAGGAGGTCAGCGAGCTTTACGCCCTGGCCGACAAGTGTGCACGCGCTGAGGAGGGGAGGAAGCTCCCCGGAGAAAGTGTTGGAGAAGGAGAATCCGACAGTGAAGGTACCGCCCCGGCAAGGAGAGGCCGGCGGCGGAACGACAAAAAGAAGAAAAACCCAGAGGTACTGGTTGTCGAGAAGTCCGGCAGCGAGGGCTCTGCCAAGAAAGCCCAGGCGGGAGGCCCGGGCAAGGAGGTTGTCGGGTGCGCCAACCGCCGGGCGGTGGCCGCTGCCGATAAGCGGGACGGTACCGACAAGAAGTACTGCAAGATCCACCGTACCAGGGGCCACGACCTCCAGAGTTGCAAGCAAGTCGAGCGACTCGTCGAGCTGCAGAAAGCCGAGTACGCACGACGCGACGAGGAGAGAGCCCGAGCAGGCGGCGGGGGATCCGGCACGAAGTGTCCCGGCTCGGGGGAGCGCCGCGGCAAGGACAAGCAGCGGCAAGCAGACAGGCCTCCCCGGGGATGCGGCAAGGATGAAGACGATGACGACGACGAAGACATGGAAGACCCCGAGGCCAGCGAGCAGGAGTTTCAGAAAGCCACTGAGGTCTTGTGTGTGGACGGCGGTGCCTCCCTGCACGCTTCCCACCACCAGCTTAAACGGTGGGTGCGGGAGGTCAATGCAGCGGAGCCACCCGTCGAGTCACGCAGACCCCTGAGATGGTCCAGCACGCCTATCATCTTCGACATTGAGGACCACCCTGATCGCACAACCGCGGTCGGGTGCTTGCCGATGTTGGTTTCCCCAACGATCCGCAACCTCAAGGTCACTAAGATGCTAGTTGACGGCGGGGCCGGCTTGAATCTGATCTCCTCTGCTGTTCTCCGGAGACTCCAAGTTCCCGACAACGAGCTCGAAGAAACCGGCACATTCCAAGGAATCAACCCGGGAAGGAGCAAGCCGAAGGGAAAGATCATGCTGCCGGTAACATTTGGCAGCGAGCTGAATTTCAGGACTGAGAGGGTCACCTTTGACGTCGCCGACTTTCCGTTGCCTTACAACGGGATCCTCGGCCGACCAGCGCTCGCCAAGTTCATGGCGGCCTCTCACTACGCGTATAACATGCTCAAGATGCCTGGCCCGATAAGCGTCATTTCTGTCCCTGGCGACAAGAAGGATGCCCTTATCTGCGCCGACCAAATATACCGGGACACAACAGCAGCAACGGCCCGCGGCCCACTTGCCGCTGGAGCTTCCGAGGGAAAGAAGAAGCCCGGCGAATGCTCTGGCGCCCACTCCGGCGAGCGCGCCTCCTCGGAGTGCTGCGCTGCCGTCGAGGACGTGCCATTGAGCTCTCCCGGCAAGAGGGCCAAGCCCGGCGAATGCTCTGGCGCCCACTCCGGCGAGCGCGCCTCCTCGGAGTGCTGCGCTGCCGTCGAGGACGTGCCATTGAGCTCTCCCGGCAAGAAGGCCAAGCCCGGCGAATGCTCTGGCGCCCACTCCGGCGAGCGCGCCTCCTCGGAGTGCTGCGCTGTCGTCGAGGACGTGCCATTGAGCTCTCTCGGCAAGAAGGCCAAGCCCGGCGAATGCTCTGGCGCCCACTCCGGCGAGCGCGCCTCCTCGGAGTGATGCGCTGCCGTCGAGGACGTGCCATTGAGCTCTCCTGGCAAGAAGGCCAAGCCCGGCGAATGCTCTGGCGCCCACTCCAGCGAGCGCGCCTCCTCGGAGTGCTGCGCTGCCGTCGAGGACGTGCCATTGAGCTCTCCCGGCAAGAAGGCCAAGCCCGGCGAATGCTCTGGTGCCCACTCCGGCAAGCGCGCCTCTTCGGAGCATTGCACTGCCGTTGAGGACGCACCATCGAGCCCCGCCGGTAAACACAAGAAGACGACGGCTGCTCCACCAGCGACCAAGAAGGTGCCCGCCAAGGAGGACGACACTGGTGGTACCTTCACCATCAGTGCCACTCTCGACCCCAAATAGGAAAGCGCGCTCGTTGCTTTCCTGCGGGCGAATGTCGATGTGTTTGCCTGGCAACCATCTGACATCCCCGGCGTTCCCAGGGAAGTGATTGAGCACCACCTTGTCGTCTGTCCTCATGCACGGCCCGTCAAGCAAAAAGTCAGGAAACAAGCGGTGGAGCGCCAAGAGTTTATCGCGGAGGAGATCAGGAAGTTGGAAGCGGCAGGCCTCGTCAGAGGCGTGCTCCATCCGACGTGGTTGGCCAATCCTGTTGTCGTGCGCAAAGCAAACGGGAAGTGGAGGCTTTGCATCGATTTCACCGATGTCAACAGAGCTTGCCCTAAAGATCCATTTCCTTTGCCACGCATCGACCAGATTGTTGACTCCATGGCCGGATGTGGCCTGCTTTCATTCCTCGACGCCTACTCCGGGTACCACCAGATTTTCATGACCAAAGAAGATGAAGAGAAGACTGCGTTCATCACTCCATGCGGCACGTACTGTTTTGTGCGGATGCCTTTTGGACTGAAGAACGCAGGCTCGACGTTTGCGAGGGTTGTCCACACTGCTTTCGAGCCACAGATCCACAGAAATGTGGAGGCCTACATGGACGACATTGTGGTCAAGAGCAGAGACAAGGCAACCTTGGTTCAAGACTTGGAAGAGACCTTTGCGAACTTGCGCAAGATCAGCCTCAAGCTCAACCCCGAGAAGTGCGTGTTCGGAGTTCCCTCCGGCAAGCTTCTCGGGTTCTTCGTGTCTCAGCGTGGGATCGAAGCCAACCCCGACAAGATCAAGGCCATCGAGCAGATGGAAGCACCAACGCGTGTCAAGGACGTGCGAAGACTTGCCGGCTGCGTGGCGGCTCTCAGCAGGTTTATTTCCAGGTCTGCGGAACGCGCCCTGCCGTTTTTCAAAATCTTGAAAAAGGCAGGTCCAGTAAAATGGACTCCGGAAGCGGAGGCTGCGCTGCAAGACATGAAGAAATACCTGTCCTCCGCTCCTATACTTGTCGCGCCTAGACCGCAAGAGAAGTTGCTGCTCTACCTAGCGGCAACCAATCAAGTGGTTAGTGCTGCTTTAGTAGCGGAGAGGGAAGCTGATGACGAGCCAGCAACCACGGCAAGCGCGTCCGACGACAAGCAGGGGGCTTCCCCAACAAGATCTGGCCCCGGCAAAGGCGAATCCGCGCAAGCGCAAGGGGAAGTGCAGAAGAAGAGGATGGTGCAGCGCCCAGTTTACTTCGTCAGTTCCCTCCTGCAGGGGGCTAGGTCGAGGTACTCTGGTGTGCAGAAATTGCTCTTCGGCCTCCTCATGGCCTCGAGGAAGCTGCGCCATTACTTCCAAGCACACGAGATCACAGTGGTCACTCGCTTTCCGCTTAAGAGGATACTGCAGAATCCCGAAGCAACAGGCAGGATTGTCGAGTGGGCACTAGAACTGTCAAGCTTTGGCCTCAAGTTCGAGAGCACATCGACCATCCAGAGCAGAGCATTGGCAGAGTTCATAGCAGAGTGGACGCCGACACCGGACGAAGAAATTCCAGAGACGAGCATCCCCGGCAAGGAAGCAACCAAAGAGTGGCTGATGTACTTTGATGGTGCCTTTTCGCTGGAAGGTGCCGGTGCCGGCGTGCTGCTCATCGCGCCCACCGGAGAGCACCTCAAGTACATCGTCCAGATGCACTTTCCCAAGGAGCAAGCAACCAACAATACGGCAGAGTATGAAGGTTTGCTCGCCGGTCTCAGGATCGCGGCGGAACTTGGGATCAAGAAGCTCATTGTCAGGGGTGACTCGCAGCTCGTCGTCCGCCAAGTGAACAAGGATTACCAGTGCCCGTTGATGGAGGCTTACGTTGATGAAGTGAGGAAGCTGGAAGAGCGCTTTGACGGCCTGCAAATGGAATACGTTCCAAGAGCTAAGAACGACATCGCCGACGGCCTGTCAAAATGCGCCGCACTAAAGCTACCTATGGAACCAGGGACTTTTGTGCTCAAGCTGACTCAGCCATCCGTGACACCATCGACTGGGCCAAGCAAGAAGAGAAAATCGGTCTCCGGTGACTATCTCCCGGCAGAGCTTCTCGAAGCCGCCGCCAAGAGAGTCCCCAAGATCGACGCCAAGAGTGTTGAGGAGCTGCCCGCTCCGGCAAGCCCCAGGGTTTGTCCCGACGAAGCAGGCGCTCCCGGCAAGCCATGCCCCGGCAAGCTTGCCGGGGAACGTCAAGCTCCGGCTAAGCCCCAAGTCCTCGCCGTAGAAGCTGATGTTCCCGCAGCCGCCGACATGCCTTTAGTCCTCGTCGTCGAGCCACAGGCTCCGACGTGGGCACAGCAGATCGTCCGTTTCCTCCAGACAGGAGAACTTCCCGAAGAACAAGAAGAAGCGGAAAGAGTAGCCCGGCAGTCCAGTATGTACCAGTTCGTCGATGGCGCACTGTACAGAAGAGGACGCAATGGGGTGAAATTGAAGTGCATTCACCGGGAAGACGGACAGGGGCTGTTGGCGGAGATACACGAAGGCATATGTGGACACCACATTGGCGCCAGAGCACTTGCCGGCAAAGCGTTCCGGCAAGGTTTCTTCTGGCCAACAGCCCTCCAGGATGCAACTGCACAAGTAACCAAGTGTGAAGCGTGCCAGTTCCATTCCAAGAAGATACACCAGCCAGCTCAAGCTCTCCAGACGATCCCTTTGTCCTGGCCCTTCTCGGTCTGGGGGCTCGATATCCTCGGCCCCTTCCCCCGAGCTGTCGGGGGCTTTGAGTACTTGTTCGTTGCCATCGACAAGTTCACAAAGTGGCCGGAAGTGGAACCGGTGAGGAAGGTGACAGCCCAGTCCGCGATCAAATTCTTCAGGTCGATTGTTTGCCGCTTCGGGATCCCCAACAGGATCATCACCGACAACGGCTGCTCAAGCGCGGACGGAACTGGATCGAGGAGCTGCCGGCGGTTCTTTGGTCGGTCAGAACGACGCCAAATCGAGCCACCGGCCAGACACCATTTGCTCTAGTCTATGGAGCAGAAGCAGTTACCCCCACGGAACTCGTATACGGGTCACCTGAAGTGCTCGCTTATGATGAGCTTGAGCAAGAGCGGTCGCATGAAGATGACGCACTGCTCCTCGAGGAGGATCGTCTCCAGGCTGCTGTGCGATCCGCTCGCTACCAGCAAGCTCTGCGTCGCTATCATAGCCGCAAAGTTAAAGCCAGGAGCCTCGAGGAAGGCGACCTTGTTCTTCGGCGCGTTCAGTCGGCCGAGATACACAACAAGTTGGCGCCAAAGTGGGAAGGCCCTTACCGGGTGAAACGAGTCACGAGGCCCGACGCCGTCCGCCTCGAGACCGAAGATGGTACTCCGGTGAGCAATTCCTGGAACATTGAGCATCTTCGCAAGTTTTACCCGTAAGGCGCGGTTGTCGGACCCCGTCCGACAACCAACTCTTTGTACAAAAGTCTTGCCGCAGTTGCATGTAATCCTTTGTACAAAGCCAGGCGTAGACCCTGGCAGCAAATGATGAAGCGCTGGCGCCCCCAAGTTTTAGCATGCATGCTGAGTCGAGTCTCGTCCTTGGTTAGGGTTGATAGTGCCTAACAGTCGCTAACCCCTAACTTAGAGGTCGAGTCCGGGTCTTTTTCCCGTCCTTTCCCTTTGGCTCGCAGGAATTGCATACCCTTGCCGAGCCGCTCAAGGACGAAGAAGGGGAGAAGGGCGAGCCAGCACCCGCGCCCCAGCAAGCCAGAGTTGCCCGGGGCTGCAACCTCAGATAAGTCTTTACATCCCTTATCATGCATTCTCTCGTGAGCTGCAGAATGCGAAAACCTTGCTTCCTCCTAAAAGCTGCCGTGCTCTCTTAAGCGACAAACCCCGGAGCGCGTTCCCGGGGCCCGCTTCTGATAGTAGCCGCGGCGGCAAGAGGAGGAAGCGAAGGGCCAGAACCCGCCTTCTCCCTGCCTCCGCCAAGAGCGTGAGGAGGGCCAAGGGGCGCGGGGAGACGGCAGGGTCCGTTGCCGGGCGGGGAAGTGTCTATCTTAACGATGCAAAGGGTTCGCCCCTTGCCGCGGGATGTACCCGCGAGACAAATGGTCCGGCAAACACTCCCTTTTCATTAAAAATATTCCACTCAGGTACAGCTCAGAGAGAATGAAAAACATGAAAGATGGGATTACAAGATTTAAACACAATTAAGGCCCGAGGGCTTACAAGATAAAAAGAGATAAGGTGCCCGTAATCCCTCTCTTGTCTCTCTCCTCAGGAGGTAGGGCAAGGAGGCGAGAAGGGCAAAAGGGGCGCCTAGACGAGCTACGGGTGGCAGAAGACGCCAAGAGAGCATCCGGGGCTCCGCCCGGGGGCTCCGGAGGCTGGATGGAGACGGCGACGCCGGAAGAGGAGCTCGAAAAGGAGGCGGCGGGACGTCAACACGCTGTCGAGGGCATCTAGCCCTCGTACTCCGAGTTGACGGCCTTGCCGCCGGCCTCTTCCGCAGCCTCGCCACTCCGGCCGCCCGAGAAGACGAAGCCCCGGCAAGAGGAGCTTGCCGGGCCGGAGAGAAGACCCCGGTGGTCGTCGCCGCGAGCAAGGGTGATGACGGCGTCTGGGGCAAAGCTGGAAGATCAGGCAGTGGCCTTGCCGCCCGCCCTCTTCCTCTTCCGCAGCCTCCCTACGCCAGCCGCCCAAGGAGACGACCCCGGGGAGTTCACGGCGCCAGCGACGCGGACGATGGGGGTCGCCGGTGCCACGCGAAGCTGCGACCGGCACCCAGTCGGACCCGTCATCCCGGCGACCGCTCCCCTCGTCGTCGCTGTCGCTCCCCTCCTTGTCACTCTCGCTCGAGGAGGAGCCTTCGCTGTCGGAGGAGCTATCCACGCAGCACCGGGCCCGGGTGCCGAGGTCCCCGAAGACCTTGACGGAGAGGAGATCACCCTCCATCAGCTTAAAATGGAGGGTGAACCCCTCCATCAAGCTGTGGATCCGGGCGAACGACTTCCACCCTCGGCCAAGATACATCACGCCGGGGGCTCGGGATTCGACGTGGACTCGCGTACCACTGATCCCGCAGCCCCTCATGCGCAGTCTCAGCGTCTCGTGTTGCTCCGCTTCCAGGACGTCCACGAAGGGAGCCGGGAGGCGGAGGCAACGGCGAGGCGCCCGGCGCAGGCTGATGATGAACTCGCAGGGGTCGTCCCCGAGATGAACCGCCGGGAGAAATGGAGCTGCCGGCGGAGGCGAGGCCGGCGCGCCGCCCCGCCCGCCTCGAGCGCCTTGGCCCCGTCCACGGCCTCGTCCACGACCTCGCCCCCTCCCCCTTCCCCTTACGGTTGGCTCCGTCACCACGGGTGCAAAGGGAGGAGGGGCGCGCTGCCTGGCGGCAACCCTTGCCGCCACCGAAGAAGGACCAGGGTTCCCTTTCTCCATGACAGTTGGGGAGAGGGGACCAGGGATCTAAGAGAAGAAAGAAGGAAGGAGTGCGGACCCTCATCACCCCCTTCCGCTCCTTATAAAGGGGCGGAGTGGGGGCTCGGCCGCCCCGCCCAACCAATCAAAGCAGAGGAAGGGCAGGCGACGGGGCCGACCCTCTACTTCGACCCGCGTCGGCCCGGTTTCCTGCCTCCACCACCGCAACCCCAAGCGCATGGAGGACGCGTGGCGGGCGAGCAGGGCCGAGGCGACAGATGAGGCGACCTCTCCCCACCCCGTGATCGTGGGGGCGGGCGCCCCGAAAGCCGCGCCTCGACCCCGTTCGTTCACCAAGACGCGCCTCCATGTCTCCCCCCACTTGAAAGTGGGGGCGGACGTTTCGCCTTTCCAAATAAAGGAATCGTGCCCAACGTGACGCCTGCCTGCGGGCCTCAAGCCCCGCGCACGCCACCCACGTCACGCACGCCTCGCATGCCTCGCCCCCCACGACGCCGCGATAAACGCACGCCACTTAGGGAGGGCGCGACGGGCACGGAGTTAAGGAGCAGCGCAACCCAGGCCACGCGTGCCCTGCACTGTTAGGGCCTGGCCCAACAACGCTCGGCACCGTGTATGGCCCAGACCCGGGGGCTCCTGTCGGTGTACTAAAGTAGGGGTACCTTAGTACCCCGAACTTGTGCACGGGCAGTAGTAGCGTCCCGCGGCAAGGCTTGCCAGGGGAGCGACAAGAGTCTCCACGACCCTTTCTGGGCCGGACGAAGGCCAAGTGATCGAGCCTAGAAGACCAGGCACCGGCAAGAGGAGCTTGCCGGGCCAAGGAGGTGAGGTCCGGCAAGAGGAGCTTGCCGGGCCAAGGCGACAAGGCCCCGGCAAGAGGAGCTTGCCGGGACGACTAAGCCAAAACACCAAGGCCCCGGCGGGAGGATCTCGCCGGGACGGCCAAGCCAAGGCACCCCAAGAGAAGCCCGCCGCGGCGCGCCGCGCGCCCCGGCAAGGCCTGACGAGCGGCAAGCTTTCAGGTGCGGCAAGGCAACCACCGCGACAAGCCACTTGCCGCGGCAAACCACCACCTCAGGCATGCGCTCCAGCTCACCTGCCCACGCGTCACTTTGGAGCTTCCCTAGAGGCACGTGGCGGGGCGCCGCGCAACCTGGGGCGCGCGGTGGCATGCGACGTTGGCAGAGTCGCCCCCGTGGCAAGCGGAGGCGCCCCTAACGGTCCACCTCGGCACTGTTCGGGCGATCCAGACGGGCATTTAATGCCTTTGTCCCCCTGCTGTCAGAGTTAGGTGCGATAGCACTGTGCGGCCACTGTTCGCACAGTTCCTTGCCATTTTTACCCTCACCTGCGTCGCTACCTGTGGGAAACCCCTTAGCATATAAAAGGAGGCCCATGCGCACGTAGGGAGGAGGGAACCCGGAAGGAGGACACCCAGTAGACCCTCGTCTACGTCCAGCTCCGACTTACTGTAGCTTCTTGCGCTCCAGAGCAAGAACTCGAATCAACCAGACAAGCAGCAGTAGGGTTTTACGCATCCGTGCGGCCCGAAGCTGGGTAAAATCGTTGTGTGTGTGTCGCCTCGATCTGCTCTTTGTGCAACCTCCGCCCCCCGCCGAACCGAAAAGGGGCTCCGTCCCCATAGGTGCTCGTGGAGGCCGATTTCCCCCGACACAAGGCCCATTAGTTCCCCGGGGGGGGGGGGGGGGTCCGGTAACCTCCGGGACTCCGATAAATGTGTGAAACCTTCCGGAACCTTTCCAGTGTCCAAACATAGTCGTCCAATATATCGATCTTTACGTCTCGACCATTTCGAGACTCCTCGTCATGTCCGTGATCACATCCGGGACTCCGAACTATCTTTGGTACATCAAAACACACAAACTCATAATATAACCGTCATCAAACTTTAAGCGTGCGGACCCTACGGGTTCGAGAACTATGTAGACATGAGCGAGACGCGTCTCCGGTCAATAACCAATAGCTGAACCTGGATGCTCATATTGGCTCCCACATATTCTACGAAGATCTTTAAAGGTCAAACCGCATAACAACATACGTTGTTCCCTTTATCATTGGTATGTTACTTGCCCGAGATTCGATCGTCGGTATCTCAATACCTAGTTCAATCTCGTTACCGGCAAGTCTCTTTACTCGTTCCGTAATACATCATCCCGCAACTAACTCATTAGTTACAATGCTTGCAAGGCTTATAGTGGTGTGCATTACCGAGTGGGCCCAGAGATACCTCTCCGACAATCGGAGTGACAAATCCTAATCTCGAAATACGCCAACCCAACAAGTACTTTTGGAGACACCTGTAGAGCACCTTTATAATCACCCAGTTACGTTGTGACGTTTGGTAGCACACAAAGTGTTACTCCGGTAAACGGGAGTTGCATAATCTCATAGTCATAGGAACATGTATAAGTCATGAAGAAAGCAATAGCAGAATACTAAACGATCGTGTGCTAAGCTAACGGATGTTGGAAATATGCCCTAGAGGCAATAATAAAAGCATTATTATTATATTTCCTTGTTCATGATAATTGTCTTTATTCGTGCTATAATTGTGTTATCCTGAAATCGTAATACATGTGTGAATAACAGACAACAATATGTCCCTAGTGAGCCTCTAGTTGACTAGCTTGTTGATCGACAGATAGTCATGGTTTCCTGACTATGGACATTGGATGTCATTGATAACGAGATCACATCATTAGGAGAATGATGTGATGGACAAGACCCAATCCTAAACATAGCATAAGATCGCATAGTTCGTTTGCTAGAGTTTTCCAATGTCAAGTATCCTTTCCTTAGACCATGAGATCGTGTAACTCCCGGATATCGTAGGAGTGCTTTGGGTGTGCCAAACGTCACAACGTAACTGGGTGACTATAAAGGTATACTACGGGTATCTCTGAAAGTGTCTGTTGGGTTGACATGGATCGAGACTGGGATTTGTCACTCCGCTTGACGGAGAGGTATCACCGGGCCCTCTCGGTAATGCATCATCATAATGAGCTCAATGTGATCAAAGTGTTTGATCACGGGATCATGCATTACGGTACGAGAAAAGTGACTTGCTGATAACGAGATTGAACGAGGTATTGGGATACCGACGATTGAATCTCGGGCAAGTAAAATACCGATTGAAAAAGGGAATCGTATACGGGATTAATTGAATCCTCGACATCGTGGTTCATCCGATGAGATCATCGTGGAGCATGTGGGAGCCAACATGGGTATCCAGATCCCGCTGTTGGTTATTGCCCGAGAGCCGTCTCGGTCATGTCTGCATGTCTCCCGAACCCGTAGGGTCTACACACTTAAGGTTCGGTGACACTAGGGTTGTGAAGATATGTATATGCAGTAACCCGAATGTTGTTCGGAGTCCCGGATGAGATCCCGGACGTCACGAGGAGTTTCGGAATAGTCCGGAGGTAAAGATTTATATATGGGAAGTCGTCATACGGACACCGGGAAGTTTCGGGGGCATATCGGTATTGTACCGGGGCCACCGAAGGGGTTCTGGGGGTCCACCGGGAGGGGCCACCTCTCCCGGAGGGCCTCATGGGCTGTATGAGGAAGGGAACCAGCCCAAAGTGGGCTGGTGCACCTCCCCCCCAAGGGACCATGCGCCTAGGGTTGGGGGAAACCCTGAGGGGGGCGCCCCCCCTTGCTTGGGGGGCAAGCTTCCTCCCCTAGGCCGCCACCCCCCTCTCGATCCCTTCTAGAGGGGCCGGACCCCCTTGCCCCTTCCCCTATAAATAGAGGGGTGAAGGGAGGGCTGCGCACCCCTTGCTCCTGGCGCCTCCCTCTCCCTCTCCAACACCTCCTCCTCCTCCGTAGAGCTCGGCGAAGCCCTGTCGGAGTACTGCGGCTCCACCATCATCACGCCGTCGTGCTGCTGCTGGAGTCTTCTTCCCCAACCTCTCCTTTGCCTTGCTGGATCAAGAAGAAGGAGACGTTACGCTGACCGTACGTGTGTTGAACGCGGAGGTGCCGTCCTTTCGGTGCTAGGATCTCCGGTGATTTGGATCACGTCGTGTACGACTACCTCATCCCCGTTCGTTGAACGCTTCCGCTCGCGATCTACAAAGTGGTATGTAGATGCAATCTCTCTTCCATGACTCGTTGCTTAGATGAACTCATAGATGGATCTTGGTGAAACCTTAGGAAAAATTTTAATTTTCTGCAACGTTCCCCAACAGTGGCATCATGAGCTAGGTCTATGCGTAGTTCTCTATTGCGCGAGTAGAACACAATTTGTTGTGGGCGTAGATTTGTCAACCTTTCTTGCCGCTACTAGTCTTATCTTGCTTCGACGGTATTGTGGGATGAAGCGGCCCGGACCAACCTTACACGTACTCTTACGTGAGACCGGTTCCACCGACTAACATGCACTAGTTGCATAAGGTGGCTGGCGGGTGTCTGTCTCTCCCACTTTAGTTGGAGCGGATTCGATGAAAAGGGTCCTTATGAAGGGTAAATAGAAGTTGACAAATCACGTTGTGGCTTTCACGTAGGTAAGAAAACGTTCTTGCTAGAACCCTAATTCAGCCACGTAAAACTTGCAACAACAATTAGAGGACGTGTAACTTGTTTTTGCAGCAAGTGCTTTGTGATATGATATGGCCAAAGTTGTGATGAATGATGAATGATCTATATGTGATGTATGAGATGTTCATGCTATTGTAATAGGAATCACGACTTGCATGTCGATGAGTATGACAACCGGCAGGAGCCATAGGAGTTGTCTTTATTTTTCGTATGACCTTCGTGTCATTGAGAAATGCCATGTAAATTACTTTACTTTATTGCTAAACGCGTTAGCCATAGTAGTAGAAGTAATAGTTGGCGAGCAACTTCATGGAGACACGATGATGGAGATCATGATGATGGAGATCATGGTGTCAAGCCGATGACAAGATGATCATGGAGCCCCAAGATGGAGATCAAAGGAGCTATGTGATATTGGCCATATCATGTCACGTTTATTATTGGATTGCATGTGATGTTTATCATGTTTTGCATCTTGTTTACTTAGAACGACGGTAGTAAATAAGATGATTTCTCATAATAATTTCAAGAAAGTGTTCCCCCTAACTATGCACCGTTGCGACAGTTCGTTGTTTCGAAGCACCACGTGATGATCGGGTGTGATAGATTCTAACGTTCACATACAACGGGTGTAAGACAGATTTACACACGCAAAACACTTAGGTTGACTTGACGAGCCTAGCATGTACAGACATGGCCTCGGAACACAGAAGACCGAAAGGTCGAGCATGAGTCGTATAGAAGATACGATCAACATGAAGATGTTCACCGATGTTGACTAGTCCGTCTCACGTGATGATCGGACACGGCCTAGTTGACTCGGATCATGTAATACTTAGATGACTAGAAGAGGGATGTCTATCTAAGTGGGAGTTCATTAAATAATTTGATTAAATGAACTTTATTATCATGAACTTAGTCTAAAATATTTACAATATGTCTTGTAGATCAAATGGCCAACGTAGTCCTCAACTTCAACGCGTTCCTAGAGAAAACCAAGCTGAAAGACGATGGCAGCAACTATACGGACTGGGTTTGGAACCTGAGGATCATCCTCATAGCTGCCAAGAAAGATTATGTCCTACGAGCACCGCTGGGTGACGCACCTATTCTCCCTGCAGAACAAGACGTTATGAACGCTTGGCAGTCACGCTGCGATGATTACTCCCTCGTTCAGTGCGGCATGCTTTACAACTTAGAGCCGGGGCTCCAAAAGCGTTTTGAGAGACATGGAGCATATGAGATGTTCGAAGAGCTGAAAATGGTTTTCCAAGCTCATGCCCGGGTCGAGAGATATGAAGTCTCCGACAAATTCTTTAGCTGTAAGATGGAGGAAAATAGCTCTGTCAGTGAACACATACTCAAAATGTCTGGGTTGCACAACCGCTTGACTCAACTGGAAGTTAATCTCCCGGATGAAGCGGTCATTGACAGAATCCTTCAGTCGCTTCCACCTAGCTAAAAGAGCTTTGTGATGAACTACAATATGCAGGGGATGGTAAAGACCATTCCTGAGGTATATGCTATGCTGAAATCAGCAGAGGTAGAAATCAAGAAGGAGCATCAAGTGTTGATGGTGAATAAAACCACTAAGTTCAAGAAGGGCAAGGGTAAAAAGAACTTCAAGAAGGACGGCAAGGAAGTTGCCGCGCCCGGTAAGCAAGTTGCCGGGAAGAAGCCAAAGAATGGACCCAAGCCCGAGACTGAGTGTTTTTATTGCAAGGGAAGTGGTCACTGGAAGCGGAACTGCCCCAAATACTTAGCGGACAAGAAGGCCGGCAAAACCAAAGGTATATGTGATATACATGTAATTGATGTGTACCTTACCAGTACTCGTAGTAGCTCTTGGGTATTTGATACCAGTGCAGTTGCTCACATTTGTAACTCAAAGCAGGAGCTGCGGAATAAACAGAGACTGGCGAAGGACGAGGTGACGATGCGCGTCGGGAATGGTTCCAAGGTCGATGTGATCGCCGTCGGCACGCTACCTCTACATTTACCTACGGGATTAGTTTTAAACCTTAATAATTGTTATTTAGTGCCAAGTTTGAGCATGAACATTGTATCTGGTTCTCGTTTAATTCGAGATGGCTACTCATTTAAATCCGAGAATAATGGTTGTTCTATTTATATGAGAGATATGTTTTATGGTCATGCTCCGATGGTTAATGGTTTATTCTTAATGAATCTCGTACGTGATGATACACATATTCATAATGTGAATACCAAAAGAGTTAAAGTTGATAACAATAGTCCCACATATTTGTGGCACTGCCGCCTTGGTCACATAGGTGTCAAACGCATGAAGAAGCTCCATGCAGATGGACTTTTAGAGTCTCTTGATTATGAATCATTTGACACGTGCGAACCATGCCTCATGGGTAAAATGACCAAGACTCCGTTCTCAGGAACAATGGAGCGAGCAACCAACTTATTGGAAATCATACATACCGATGTGTGCGGTCCAATGAGTGTTGAGGCTCGCGGTGGCTATCGTTATGTTCTCACCCTCACTGATGACTTGAGTAGATATGGGTATATCTACTTAATGAAACACAAGTCTGAAACCTTTGAAACTTTCAAGGAATTTCAGAGTGAGGTTGAAAATCAACGTGATAAAAAGATCAAGTTTCTACGATCAGATCGTGGAGGAGAATACTTGAGTCATGAATTTGGCACACACTTAAGAAAATGTGGAATAGTTTCACAACTCACGCCGCCTAGAACACCTCAGCGTAATGGTGTGTCCGAACGTCGTAATCGCACTCTATTAGATATGGTGCGATCTATGATGTCTCTTACCGATTTACCGCTATCTTTTTGGGGCTATGCTTTAGAGACTGCCGCATTCACTTTAAATAGGGCTCCGTCGAAATCCGTTGAGACGACACCGTATGAATTATGGTTTGGGAAGAAACCTAAGCTGTCGTTTCTAAAAGTTTGGGGATGCGATGCTTATGTCAAGAAACTTCAACCTGAAAAGCTCGAACCCAAGTCGGAAAATGCGTCTTCATAGGATACCCTAAAGAAACTGTTGGGTATACCTTCTACCTCAGATCTGAAGGCAAGATCTTTGTTGCCAAGAATGGATCCTTTCTAGAGAAAGAGTTTCTCTCGAAAGAAGTAAGTGGGAGGAAAGTAGAACTTGATGAAGTGTTACCTCTTGAACCGGAAAATGGCGAAACTCAAGAAAACGTTTCTGAGGTGCCTGCACCGACTAGAGAGGAAATTAATGATGATGATCAAGATACTTCTAATCAAGCTCCTACTGAAATTCGAAGGTCCACAAGGACACGTTCCGCACCAGAGTGGTACGGCAACCCTGTCTTGGAAATCATGTTGTTAGACAACGGTGAACCTTCGAACTATGAGGAAGCAATGGCGGGCTCGGATTCCGACAAATGGCTGGAAGCCATGAAATCCGAGATAGGATCCATGTATGAAAACAAAGTATGGACTTTGACTGACTTGCCCGTTGAACGGCGAGCCATAGAAAATAAATGGATCTTTAAGAAGAAGACAGACGCGGATGGTAATGTGACCATCTATAAAGCTCGGCTTGTCGCTAAGGGTTATCGACAAGTTCAAGGAATTGACTACGATGAGACTTTCTCACCGGTAGCGAAGCTGAAGTCCGTCTGAATCATGTTAGCAATTGCCGCATTCTACGATTATGAAATATGGCAAATGGACGTCAAAACGGCATTCCTTAATGGTTTCCTTAAGGAAGAATTGTATATGATGCAGCCGGAAGGTTTTGTCGATCCTAAGAATGCTGACAAGGTGTGCAAGCTCCAACGCTCGATTTATGGGCTGGTGCAAGCATCTCGGAGTTGGAACATTCGCTTTGATGAAATGATCAAAGCGTTTGGGTTTACGCAGACTTATGGAGAAGCCTGCGTTTACAAGAAAGTGAGTGG
Organism: Aegilops umbellulata; assembly: GCA_032464435.1. Lineage (NCBI taxonomy): Eukaryota > Viridiplantae > Streptophyta > Magnoliopsida > Poales > Poaceae > Aegilops > Aegilops umbellulata. Next base: position 353,921,996 of record CP136055.1, read on the forward strand.
GAGCTCTATAGCATTTCTCATATTATATGTAGATGACATACTTTTGATGGGAAATGATATAGAACTCTTGGACAACATTAAGGCCTACTTGAATAAGAGTTTTTCAATGAAGGACCTTGGAGAAGCTGCTTATATATTAGGCATCAAGATCTATAGAGATAGATCAAGACGCCTCATAGGTCTTTCACAAAGCACATACCTTGATAAGATATTGAAGAAGTTCAATATGGATCAATCTAAGAAAGGGTTCTTACCTGTGTTACAAGGTGTGAAATTGAGCTCAGCTCAATGTCCGACCACGGCAGAAGATATAGAAGAGATGAGTGTCATCCCCTATGCCTCAGCCATAGGTTCTATTATGTATGCCATGCTGTGTACCAGACCTGATGTAAACCTTGCCGTAAGTTTGGTAGGAAGGTACCAAAGTAATCCCGGCAAGGAACACTGGACAACGGTCAAGAATATCCTGAAGTACCTGAAAAGGACTAAGGAAATGTTTCTCGTTTATGGAGGTGACGAAGAGCTCGTCGTAAAGGGTTACGTCGACGCTAGCTTCGACACAGATCTGGATGACTCTAAGTCACAAACCGGATACGTGTATATTTTGAATGGTGGGGCAGTAAGCTGGTGCAGTTGCAAGCAAAGCGTCGTGGCGGGATCTACATGTGAAGCGGAGTACATGGCAGCCTCGGAGGCAGCACATGAAGCAATTTGGGTGAAGGAGTTCATCACCGACCTCGGAGTCATACCCAATGCGTCTGGGCCAAACAAACTCTTCTGTGACAACACTGGAGCTATTGCACTTGCCAAGGAGCCCAGGTTTCACAAGAAGACCAGGCACATCAAGCGTCGCTTCAACTCCATTCGTGAAAATGTTCAAGATGGAGACATAGAAATTTGTAAAGTACACACGGATCTGAATGTCGCAGATCCGTTGACTAAACCTCTCCCTAAGGCAAAACATGATCAGCACCAGAACTCTATGGGTGTTCGATTCATCACAATGTAACTAGATTATTGACTCTAGTGCAAGTGGGAGACTGTTGGAAATATGCCCTAGAGGCAATAATAAAAGCATTATTATTATATTTCCTTGTTCATGATAATTGTCTTTATTCGTGCTATAATTGTGTTATCCGGAAATCGTAATACATGTGTGAATAACAGACAACAATATGTCCCTAGTGAGCCTCTAGTTGACTAGCTCGTTGATCGACAGATAGTCATGGTTTCCTGACTATGGACATTGGATGTCATTGATAACGAGATCACATCATTAGGAGAATGATGTGATGGACAAGACCCAATCCTAAACATAGCATAAGATCGCATAGTTCGTTTGCTAGAGTTTTCCAATGTCAAGTAGCCATTCCTTAGACCATGAGATCGTGTAACTCCCGGATACCGTAGGAGTGCTTTGGGTGTGCCAAACGTCACAACGTAACTGGGTGACTATAAAGGTATACTACGGGTATCTCTGAAAGTGTCTGTTGGGTTGACATGGATCGAGACTGGGATTTGTCACTCCGCTTGACGGAGAGGTATCACCGGGCCCTCTCGGTAATGCATCATCATAATGAGCTCAATGTGATCAAAGTGTTTGATCACGGGATCATGCATTACGGTACGAGAAAAGTGACTTGCCGGTAACGAGATTGAACGAGGTATTGGGATACCGACGATCGAATCTCGGGCAAGTAAAATACCGATTGACAAAGGGAATCGTATACGGGATTAATTGAATCCTCGACATCGTGGTTCATCCGATGAGATCATCGTGGAGCATGTGGGAGCCAACATGGTATCCAGATCCCGCTGTTGGTTATTGCCCGAGAGCCGTCTCGGTCATGTCTGCATGTCTCCCGAACCCGTAGGGTCTACACACTTAAGGTTCGGTGACGCTAGGGTTGTGAAGATATGTATATGCAGTAACCCGAATGTTGTTCGGAGTCCCGGATGAGATCCCGGACGTCACGAGGAGTTTCGGAATGGTCCGGAGGTAAAGATTTATATATGGGAAGTCGTCATACGGACACCGGGAAGTTTCGGGGGCATATCGGTATTGTACCGGGGCCACCGAAGGGGTTCTGGGGGTCCACCGGGAGGGGCCACCTCTCCCGGAGGGCCTCATGGGCTGTATGAGGAAGGGAACCAGCCCAAAGTGGGCTGGTGCGCCTCCCCCCCAAGGGCCCATGAGCCTAGGGTTGGGGGAAACCCTGAGGGGGCGCCCCCTTGCTTGGGGGGCAAGCTTCCTCCCCTAGGCCGCCGCCCCCCCTCTAGATCCCATCTAGAGGGGCCGGCCCCCCTTGCCCCTTCCCCTATAAATAGAGGGGTGAAGGGAGGGCTGCGCACCCCTTGCTCCTGGCGCCTCCCTCTCCCTCTCCAACACCTCCTCCTCCTCCGTAGAGCTCGGCGAAGCCCTGTCGGAGTACTGCGGCTCCACCATCATCACGCCGCTGTGCTGCTGCTGGAGTCTTCTTCCCCAACCTCTCCTTTGCCTTGCTGGATCAAGAAGAAGGAGACGTTACGCTGACCGTACGTGTGTTGAACGCGGAGGTGCCGTCCTTTCGGTGCTAGGATCTCCGGTGATTTGGATCACGTCGTGTACGACTACCTCATCCCCGTTCGTTGAACGCTTCCGCTCGCGATCTACAAAGTGGTATGTAGATGCAATCTCTCTTCCATGACTCGTTGCTTAGATGAACTCATAGATGGATCTTGGTGAAACCGTAGGAAAAATTTTAATTTTCTGCAACGTTCCCCAACAACGGAATGGGTCAAGTCAATCACATCATTCTTCTAATGATGTGACCCTGTTAATAAAATGACAACTCATGTCAATGGCTAGGAAACATAACCATCTTTGATCAACGAGCTAGTCAAGTAGAGGCATACTAGTGACACTCTGTTTGTCTATGTATTCACACAAGTATTATGTTTCCGGTTAATACAATTCTAGCATGAATAATAAACATTTATCATGATATAAGGAAATAAATAATAACTTTATTATTGCCTCTAGGGCATATTTCCTTTAGTCTCCCACTTGCACTAGAGTCAATAATCTAGATTATACAGTAATGATTCTAACACCCATGGAGCCTTGGTGTTGATCATGTTTTGCTCGTGGAAGAGGCTTAGTCAACGGGTCTGCAACATTCAGATTCGTATGTATCTTGAAAATTTCTATGTCTCCCACCTGGACTAGATCGCGGATGGAGTTGAAGCGTCTCTTGATGTGCTTGGTTCTCTTGTGAAATTTGGATTCCTTTGCCAAGGCAATTGCACCAGTACTGTCACAAAAGATTTTCATTGGACCCGATGCACTAGGTATGACACCTAGATCTGATATGAACTCCTTCATCCAGACTCCTTCATTTGCTGCTTCCGAAGCAGCTATGTACTCCGCTTCACACGTAGATCCTGCCACAACGCTTTGTTTAGAACTGCACCAACTGACAGCTCCACCGTTCAATGTAAACACGTATTTGGTTTGCGATTTAGAATCGCCCAGACCGGTGTCAAAGCTTGCATGGACGTAACCATTTACGACTAGCTCTTTGTCACCTCCATAAACGAGAAACATATCCTTAGTACTTTTCAGGTATTTAAGGATGTTCTTGGCCGCTGTCCAGTGATCCACTCCTGGATTACTTTGGTACCTCCCTGCTAAACTTATAGCAAGGCACACATCAGGTCTGGTACACAGCATTGCATACATGATAGAGCCTATGGCTGAAGTATAGGGAACATCTTTCATCTTCTCTCTATCTTCCGCAGTGGTCGGGCATTGAGTCTTACTCAACTTCACACCTTGTAACACAGGCAAGAACCCTTTCTTTGCTTGATCCATTTTGAACTTTTTCAAAACTTTGTCAAGGTATGTGCTTTGTGAAAGTCCAATTAAGCGTCCTGATCTATCTCTATAGATCTTGATGCCCAATATATAAGCAGCTTCTCCGAGGTCTTTCATTGAAAAACTCTTATTCAAGTATCGCTTTATGCCATCCAGAAATTCTACATCATTTCCAATTAGCAATATGTCATCCACATATAATATCAGAAATGCTACAGAGCTCCCACTCACTTTCTTGTAAATACAAGCTTCTCCAAAAGTCTGTATAAAACCAAATGCTTTGATCACACTATCAAAGCGTTTATTCAAACTCCGAGAGGCTTGCACCAGTCCATAAATGGATCGTTGGAGCTTGCACACTTTGTTAGCTCCCTTTGGATCGAAAAAACCTTCTAGTTGCATCATATACAACTCTTCTTCCAGAAATCCATTCAGGAATGAAGTTTTTACATCCATTTGCCAAATTTCATAATCATAAAATGCAGCAATTGCTAACATGATTCGGACAGACTTAAGCATCGCTACGGGTGAGAGTCTCATCGTAGTCAATCCCTTGAACTTGTCGAAAACCTTTTGCAACAAGTCGAGATTTATAGACAGTAACATTACCGTCAGGGTCATTCTTCTTCTTGAAGATCCATTTATTCTCAATGGCTTGCCGATCATTGGGCAAGTCAACCAAAGTCCACACTTTCACTACAAAAAAAAATACACTTCCGTGATGATACGTGTTTGTCACAGTAGGTCGCGTTTTCTGTCATGCATGTACATCCATGACAAATTTATGACAGAATCAAGATAGTCATACCTGTGCTGTCGTAGAAGTGTTCCATGACATTACCAAAATTATCTTCACGGAAGTGTCCACTTCCATGATGATAAATCGCGCGTCACAGAAGTGCTTTCGTCAAGGGTGACCGACACGTGGCATCCACCGTAACGGAACGCCGTTAAGCTATCGGGTCGGATTTTGGATCCGATAACCAGTTAATAGCCCTGACCAATGGGAAATTTCCACGTGTAAAATTCTGATTGGCCGAAGGGAACACCTGTCAGCTCGTCAGTGGGCCAGATGTCGCCCGTCCATTGGAGGAGACATGCCTATGATACGTCGACACGTGGCTGGGCCCAACAGAGGCCCATATAGGTTAAAAAGGCCGGCCCAGTCAAAGGCCCGTAGAACTTAATCAGGTACTAGTGGGCCAGCACAATAACGGCCTGCTTAATAAAGGCCCATTTACGGCCCGAAGCCAGATCTGGCCCGTTAATTGTTCGCCCAATATTTGGGCCCATTTATGGTTCAAAGCCAGATCTGGCCCGTTAATTGTTCGCCCAATATTTGGGCCCATTTGCGGCCCGAAGCCAGATCTGGCCCGTTAATTGTTCGCCGAATATTTGGGCCCAACTACAGCCCAGTGACTTTCGGCCTGTTAGAGGCCTGATGTAGACATGGGCCCATTTCAGCCTTGTGTGACTTTCGGCCTGGGAATGGCCTGTGCTACCATGGGCCATATATGGTCCGACGGGACATCAGGCCCACTAACAGCCTGTGCTAAAGGTGGCAACAATTAAGCCCAATGTGACTTTGGGCCTGTTAAAGGCCTGTCGCGTAATTCGGCCCTTGATGCGTGTGCTAAGCTTTCGGCCTCTTAAAGGCCCATGATATCAGTGGGCCAACTAAGGCCCGAGATATGTTTCGGCCTGGTAACGGCCCGTGAGCTATCTGGGCCCAAAACGACCCGGTTTACATTTCGGCCTGCTGAAGGCCCGTCGACGACTAGTGAAAATTGAGGCCCAACATGCATTTTGGCCTGCTAAAGGCCCGTGGTTTCATCTCGGCCGTAACAGGCCAGTACAATATTCAGCCTGTTAGTGGCCCAATGCTACCTGGGCCAAACTAAGCGCTGGGTCGACAAAAGGCCCAACTAAAATATAGGCCGGTGTAAGTTTGGGCCTAGCGCAATGTGTGAAGGCCTCAATCATTCGGGCCCAAGAAAGACGCAGGCCAGCCCAATTGTGGCCCGCTAAAAACCTGGCCCGTTAGAGTCGAATGTTTCGGTCCGGTCGACTACATCTGATTTTTTTAGATAGCGAATGATGGCAGTAACTAGTAGGAATTAAGAACAAACCTACTCTATACAATAAAGAAATTACGGCATAGTAACTAAGAATAAACCTACACTATACAATAAAGGATTTAAGGTATATTACATCCACTGGGCATTGAAGTTCGCCACCAGTGATCATAAAGCGCAACGAAGAAGCAGATTACAAAAACTGGGCACCATTGCAGCGTAACAAAATAATACTGAACCGAGACCACTTCCAAGACAGTTCAAGAAAGGTTAGGCTTGCGGGGGAACTGCTGTGCAAGCTGCTGAGCAAGGCTGTGAGACCGGCCTAGCATGTCGGTCATAGCTTCCAGGTGTAGCTGTTTAGCGATGAGGTTCTCATTGGTGTTCTCCGCAATCTTTCTTAGAGATAGGACTTCAAGTCGAAGTTGAGTTGCATAATGCCTTTCTGCTAGAACTTGGGACTGAAGAAGTCGAACTGATTCAGACAACGAATCCTGTGAGCTTGTCTGACTGTTAGTCTCAAGTAACTTGAACACTGCATCAAGACAAGACTTTGGGGTTGTCTCGCTGTCTTCAAGATGTTTTGCCTTCTTTGCTGCAATATATGTTGGGTTTGTCTCACAGCCTTCAGCAGACTTGTGCATGCCATCAGGCATATCACCCTGAAACAAAGCAGAGAGATGACAGGTTTTGCACATGTATAAACAAAGATGATAACTGTTCTGTCAATTCTATCCAATTTCAGATTAGAAAATAAAGAGTAAGTTCAAAATATCAATAGCATAATTTGTCATTGTTCATAATGCGGGGAGCTTCACCACACTACTGGATTACCATGTCAACATAACAAGCATAGATGAAGGGCAAAGAAAATCATTGTATCTATTTTGGATAATGTGCATGCCATGTTGTTCATATCATCAGCCACATCAGTAAGATAAAACAGGAGATGACAAGGTGCAAACGTGGGCTGCTTCACCACACACTGGATTATAGATCCACAAAAACAAGCATACATATAGGGAGTATTCAGTAATGAGCATGGTATGAATAAGGAATTTGATTTTGCAAGTAAAACTTAGAACTTACGGTTCTTACGAACATGCATTTTGGTAGAAACAGCAAACTAAACAGCAGTAAACGATAGGGAGTATGAGCAAATTAAACAGTAGTTGAGGATAAAGGCTTTAGAAGGACTGACTTACATTAACAGTTAACACCGACTTTATAATGCCCTTCTCCATGTCAAGGGAAGGATAACTCAAGAATTTCAGCACAGAATCTTCTTCATAAGCATTGCCTATACTCTACATTTTGTAGAGAGTAATTATAGATATGATAATACTGGAAGGGATAGAGGATAATGAAGATAAGATGCAGATTGATGCTACATAATCAACTACCAGTCCGTGGAAGTACAAGCATTACAGGACAAAATGTACTGACAAGAGAAATGGGCTACACTTCTGCACTGGCATTGTGTGTGTATTCTACTTGTTGGTAAGATTAAATATAGATCTGATCTTTTTTAGTAAATGGTGGGCGAGGGAGATAAGATGCAGAATGCTACAAAATGAACCAATCCCTCTTCCCATAATACAAGAGTGTTTTGAACACTGGTGTACTGTACAAAACGTTCTTATATTATGGGATGGAGGGAGTAGCTGTTAATGTAAGTATAGTGATAGACCACGTTTAGTCCTTACAAGAGGACTGTAGAGTTAAACCTCTTCAAAAGCATTGGGTTGATTCTAAATTTATGTAAGAGTCCATACGATCTTATAATGTCCACAAAATGGACGATTACGAGGCTAACATGTGCAGTGATGCTACATAATCAAACAACTATGAAAGTAAGTATGGTCATACAGGGCAAGACGTACTCACAAGAGCAATGCAGTGTGCAGTATAGTTGCGAGATTCTGTGGTCCCTTGAGAACAAATGTTCTTCTGCTAACAGTTTTCGTACAAGTGAGACATTAAGGCAAATGCAGAAATGTAGTTCAAATTGTGATGTGATATCATAGACAGTACCTTACGCTGCAGCTGAGACCAATGTGTAACAAGATTATTCCAGTCACCGTCGGATAAATGTAGCACCGAAGACTTTACAGAAATTTCGTTCAGAGGCTTGCCATCAAAGTGCGCTTGCCTCAGGTAGGAACGATACTTCATCAACAAGTGCTTGAAAAGCGCAACCAACCCTTGCTCGTCATCACAATCCAGTTTGCTCCTCGCCTATTTAAAAGAATGAAATATTGTGTCTTCTGTCAGCAGAAACATATGCAGTAATGACCATGAATAACATTAGTACATTACTTACGCATAAGTTGCGGAGGAAGACTGGAAATTTTTCTATGTCTGCGCTATAATCTTTCCATGAAGGAAAGATGCGCACAAAGTTCCTGACAACAACATAAGCTTCGTCTTCTAAACTGGGAAGAAATGGAACGGGGGTCCTATTTGCTGCAATTGGGGCTCTCTCTGGTTCGAAAAGGGATTTGGCAACTGGATTTGGTGTACTCTTTGCTGGAATGGGGGTTTTGCATCGTACAGCTGGTGCTATGTCAACTGGCATAATCATACTGTTTGCTGCAGTTGGGGTCTGCTGAGTTGGGGCATCAGAAATGACCAGTGTAGTAGGGCTAGAGTCTACTAGAGTTGGGTATTTTGTGGGTCAGGTGATATTGCAACTACACCTAATGGGCTATTTGTTTATCAGGTGCCACTACCTTTTCCAAATACTTTGCTTGTGCTCCTCCATGATCAGCAATCGCCCTCTTCCTTTTGAACGTCTAATAAATAAGAACAACATTTGAATGGATAAATATGGTATGATGATAGATGGAATATGTACTGAAAATGGATAGGCAGGGCGTATTCACATACACGATGCGTAAACTAAGCTAATGGCAGTTCAACAAAGTAGAAGCAATGCAAAGCATCAGTTGCAAGATATGTGTGAGCAATGTAACCTTGGAAAGTTAGAGCAAGTACCTTGATGGGTGAATAAGATAGGGCATCTTCCTCTGACTCCTCCACTAGGGAGCTACATTGACTTAGGTCTCCCTCTAGCTCAGAATCACTGTTAGGATCATATTCTGAGCGTTTGCATTGCATTGCATCCAGACTTGATTTCAGTCCCTTAATGCCAAGTTTTACAGCCATGGCATTGTTCTGCTTTATTCTTTTCATGCGCGCAAGCTCATAATCATTATGATGCTGTTTAGAATCTGAGATTCATGAAAACATAAAAAGTAGTCAGATTATCTATGGAATGCATTGCGGATTCAACTTGGAGAGTGTCTCCCTATAAACCCCTGCATATGCAAAGTTCACCTCCCCAACCGTGCTGACCAGACCACACATAGAAATACAAACCCCTTATGTCTCTATAACAGGCAAGCACACATTTCAAAACTGAAGTAGGAACATTAGAATCATATGAACTTCTTATTTGAACAAATAAACTAAGCAATTATGAGAGGCGTAATGTTTAGCTTCAAGGGTGGAGTGTTGGTAGTGCGACACAAAGCAAGTAGGCAGATTGTATTCCATGTAAAAGATCGAAACCTATGTAAAAGCTGGAAATGACACTTTCTTTCTATACAATGCAGTGTTCGTTACCCACACATGATGGAAGAGATCACATAGAGAAATACTATTCACTCATGTCTACGGTTCCGGTATTTAGAAACAGGGTGGTCCACCCTAAAAGAATATTGACAACAAATATGACAAGGCAAGCATAGATGTAGTGAATCAATCATTTACTTGTGAGCTTACTAGGACAAGTATGCAGAATTGTAACTGCAGTAAGAGACCGTCCAAAATCTGAATGAAGAAGTTTGTCTAGCACTTATTGTTTGCAACTAATCGACATGAATAATTGGATATTATATCGAATGAGTAAGAAAGACAAGTAAAATTGTCAACAAACCTGGCTTGCAGTAGTAATCTGGGTTAATGTCACTACGACCAACAATCCAAAATGACTAGTTTCTGTTCCGAGGGCCGGAATTTTGAAAACCCTGTGAACTTTAGAGGTACTAAAGATTACCGAAATACATCTCAACCATTAAGTGTAGGTAGCACTGAGCACACAACAAACCCTAATGACAGTCCTGCCTAATGAGTAATGAATCAATTAGGAAATGGGTGATGAGGAGTGGCTGCTGAGTGTTGAGGACGTATCTCAGGATAAATCGGGTTGGCTTGGTGGGTGCTGCATGCCTGAGCCCTGAACAGACTTGGAAGGTAGGCACGGCGGCACGCCCGGGCAGCGGTGACGCTGTTGGGCGAGCGGCTCCTGGCCTCCTGTTAGCCCGGCGTCTCCTCCTAGAGTCATGTCGTCCGGGGACGGCAAGTCGCCAGTGAGGCAGGCGGCTAGGGGCGAGTAGAGATCAGAAGCGCGCAGCAGAACAGAGGGGAATCGGGGCCTGGGACAACCCAAAATCCCAGGGTGGGCCGGCCTACCGTGGGCACCCTGTAGAGATACACACCCGAGCGGCGAACATGCATTTTCGAAACTAATTTAGGAACATTTAGCTGACCAATTAAACAACTCTGTTTTAATAATATCAGATTCGTGTTTGAACAACTAAGCTTGTTTAGCTTCATGGGTGGAGCAGTGTTATTACGACACGAAGCACGTATTCTGATCGTATAGTGATCATAAAAGGGGGAAACTGATAAGCCACAAGTATAGGGGATCGCAACAGCTTTCGAGGGTAGAGTATTCAACCCAAATTTATTGATTCGATACAAGGGGAGCCAAAGAATATTCTCAAGTATTAGCAGTTGAGTTGTCAATTCAACCACACCTGGATAACTTAATATCTGCAGCAAGGTATTTAGTAGCAAAGTAATATGATAGTGGTGGTAACGTTAACAAAAGTAAAGAAAGCAAAAGCAATAATTTTGGTGTTTTGTAGTGATTGTAACAATAGCAACGGGAAAGTAAATAAGCGTAAACCAGTATATGGAAAGCTCATAGGCATTGGATTGGCGATGGATAATTATGCCGGATGTGGTTCATCATGTAACAATCATAACATAGGGTGACACATAACTAGCTCCAATTCATCAATGTAATGTAGGCATGTATTCCGAGTATAGTCATACGTGCTTATGGAAAAGAACTTGCATGACATCTTTTGTCCTACCCTCCCGTGGCAGCGGGGTCCTAATGGAAACTAAGGGATATTAAGGCCTCCTTTTAATAGAGAACCGGAACAAAGCATTAGCACATAGTGAATACATGAACTCCTCAAACTATGGTCATCACCGGGAGTGGTCCCGATTATTGTCACTTCGGGGTTGCCGGATCATAACACATAGTAGGTGATTATAGACTTGCAAGATAGGATCAAGAACTTACATATATTCATGAAAACATAATAGGTTCAGATCTGAAATCATGGCACTCGGGCCCTAGTGACAAGAATTAAGCATAGCAAAGTCATAGCAACATCAATCTCAGAACATAATGGATACTAGGGATCAAACCTTAACAAAACTAACTCAATTACATGATAGATCTCATCCAACCCATCACCGTCCAGCAAGCCTACGATGGAATTACTCACGCACGGCGGTGAGCATCATTAAATTGGTGATGGAGGATGGGTGATGATGACGACAGCGACGAATCCCCCTCTCCGGAGCCCCGAAGGGACTCCAGATCAGCCCTCCCAAGAGGTTTTAGGGCTTGGCGACGGCTTCGTATCGTAAAACGCGATGATTTCTTCTCCTCTATTTTTTTCTCCCCAAAAGCAAATATATAGAGTTGGAGTTGGCGTCGGAGGAGCTCCAGGGGGCCCATGAGGTAGGGGGCGCGCCCTAGGGGGGAGCGCGCCCCCACCCTTGTGGACAGGGTGTGGGCCCCCTGGTCTTCATCTTTGGCGAGGATTTTTTATTATTTTTAACTAGATGTTCCGTGGAGTTTCAGGTCATTCCGAGAACTTTTGTTTTCTGCACATAAAACAACATCATGCAATTCTGCTGAAAACAACGTCAGTCCGGGTTAGTTCCATTCAAATCATGCAAGTTAGAGTCCAAAACAAAGGCAAAAGTGTTTGGAAAAGTAGATACAACAGAGACGTATCAACTCCCCCAACCTTAAACCTTTGCTTGTCCTCAAGCAATTTAGTTGACAAACTGAAAGTGATAAAGAAAAACTTTTACAAACTCTGTTTGCTCTTGTTGTTGTAAATATATCAAGCCAGCATTCAAGTTTTCAGCAAAGATCATGACTAACCACATTTGCAATAATTCTCAGGTCTCATGTTTACTCATATCAATAGCATAATCAACTAGCGAGCCATAATAATAAATCTCGGATGACAACACTTTCTCAAATCAATCATAATATGATATAACAAGATGGTATCTCGCTAGCCCTTTCTGAGACCGCAAAACATAAATGCAGAGCACCTTTAAAGATCAAGGACTGACTAGACGTTGTAATTCATGGTAAAAGAGATTCAATCATAGTCATACCCAATATAAATTAATAGTAATGGATGCAAATGGCAGCTGTGCTCTCCAGCTAGTGCTTTTTAATAAGAGGGTGATGACTCAACATAAAATTAAATAGATAGGCCCTTCGCTGAGGGAAGCAGGGATTTGTAGAGGTGCTAGAGCTCGGTTTTGAAATAGAGATAAGTAATATTTTGAGCGGCATACTTTCATTGTCAACATAACAACTAAGAGATGGCGACATCTTCCATGCCACACACATTATAGGCGGTTCCCAAACAGAATGGTAAAGTTTATACTCCCCCTCCACCAACAAGCATTAATCCATGGCTTGCTCGAAACAACGAGTGCCTCCAACTAACATCAGGTCCTGCTACCTCTTGAGCTTGCATTGGATTTCCCCGAAGAGGAAAGGATGATGCAGCAGAGTAGCGTAAGTATTTCCCTCAGTTTTTGAGAACCAATGTATCAATCCAGTAGGAGGCCACACTCAAGTCCCTCGTACCTACACAAAAACAATAGCTCCTCGCAACCAACGCGATTAGGGGTTGTCAATCCCTTCACGGTCACTTACGAGAGTGAGATCTGATAGAGATGATAGATAATATTTTTGGTATTTTTGATATAGAGATGCAAAGTGAAAAGTAAAAGGCAAGGTAAAAAGCAAAGCAAGATTAAAGTGATGGAGATTGATATGATGAGAATAGACCCCGGGGCCATAGGTTTCACTAGTGGCTTCTCTCAAGAGCATAAGTATTCTACGGTGGGTGAACAAATTACTGTTGAGCAATTGACAGAATTGAGCATAGTTATGAGAATATCTAGGTATGATCATGTATATAGGCATCATGTCCGTGACAAGTAGACCGAAACGATTCTGCATCTACTACTATTACTCCACTCATCGACCGCTATCCAGCATGCATCTAGAGTATTAAGTTAAAAATAGAGTAACGCCTTAAGCAAGATGACATGATGTAGAGAGATAAATTCATGCAATATGAATAAACCCCATCTTGTTATCCTCGATGGCAACGATACAATACGTGCCTTCACTACAAAAAAAGACACATCCGTGACATTTTGGGCCGAATGAATTTTTTTCTGTCATACATATGACACTTCTATGACGATAATTGTGACAAAACCCGGTATCATCATAGATGTGGTGGGCTCCTACTTCTATGACAAAAAATCATGACAGAAAATGGGCTTTTCGTCCTGGGCGGGCCAGAGACGCAGCTGCATGACATTCTTTGGGCCGTCCATGATGGAAAAAACCGTGGTAGAAGCGAGGGGGGGGGGGAGAATTTCGGGGAGTTCCCGGTTACGGTGGGAGGTCGGGGGCCGAGCGATGCGCGTTTCTCTCGTACACGTACGCGCGTGTGTGCGAGGCGTTGGCTCTAACTGAACCCGAGCGAGGCGTTGGGCTCTAACTGAACCCGATCGATTGCACTGCAGGCTACGCGTTACTGAACCCTAGCGATCGATCGATGGCTGTTAACTGAACCCCATCGAGCGATTCCTTGGCTACTACTGTTAACTGAAGCCCATCGATGGGATGAGCAGTGAGCGTTGTGGGAGGGTTTGGATGAACAGTGAGCGGTGGCGTTGCCTCTAGATGAACAGGACCCCGTGGTGTGGTGGAGGGCTGGATGAACAGTAGATGGTGGAGGGGTGGATGAACAGGACCCCGTGGTGTGGAGGGCAGGATGAACAGTAGACGGTGGAGGGGTGCCCGTGGAGGGGTGGTTGAACAGGAACCCATGGTGTGGAGGGCTGGATGAACAATAGACGGTGGAGGGGTGGTTGAACAGTAGCCGGTGGAGTAGCGCGCGGTGGAGGCTGGATGAACAGGAGCCCCTGGAGGCTGGAGGAGGTCGACGATGGATGAACAGTATCTCGTGGAGGCTGGAGGGGGTCGACGGTGGAGATGAACAGTATCCCGTGGAGTCCCGTTTTGCGGTACGCCACACCCCTCCCGATGAACAGGACCCCTGTTTCGATCGTAGCGCTCCAACACAAGTCTGTTTCCTCTGTTTTGCGGTACGTCACACCCCTCCCGATCAACAGGACCCCCGTTTCGACCGTAGGAGGTCCTTTCCTCCGTTTTGCGGTACGCCACACCCCTCCCGATCAACAGGACCCCCGTTTCAACCGTAGGAGGTCCATTTCCTCCGTTTTGCGGTACACCACACCCCTCCCGATCAACAGGACCCCTGTTTTGACTGTAGGAGGTTCGTTTCCTCCGTTGTGCGGTACGCCAGGCCTCGTTTCCATTGCCTCTTCCGTCCAAGCCCTCCCGATGAACACGACCATGCATTCCGTTCTGACCCAGCCGCGTTGCCTCCCGATGAACACGACGCATTCCGTTGCCTCCCCATGAACACGACGACGATGTTGTTTCTCCGTTCCGACCCAGCCATGTACACGAGCCCTCGCCGTACGTATGCGCGAGTAGGCGTTCGAGACCCCGCCCGTATGTACACATACATGGACGTATTTTCTTTCTTGCACCTTGGTCGCTGTACATACGTGTATATGCTATGTGTGCGCCTCTACTACGGCATGTGCAGGCCTCTACTACGACACGTGCGCGCCTCTACATCCACCAGTATATATGTACGTACACGTTCGCGACCAGAATGACAACGCTACGTACGCGTCGACCAGGTGGGTCCCGACTGTCAGGCACTTCCTTGCCTGCGAAGATGTAGCTGGTGGGTCCCAACAGTCAGGTGGCGAAATACGGTGGCCCGTCTGGTGGGTCCCCGCTGTCAGGTGGAGGAATAATTATTTTGCATGTAATAAGGAGGCACTTCCTTGCTGCAGCCGTTGACCCAGCTGTCAGCCTCTCCACGTACAGTCCACGTCCGATGGAAGTCGTTCCTTGACCACGTTGACCACGCCGCCTCGAGAGCACCAGGGCGGTGGACGACGGCGAGGCCTAGGAAGGGGACGACGCGAAGCCGGGGAAGACACGGCAGTGGATGCCCACGCGTAGAGGAGTACGAGGGTTTACTTGTTCGCTGCGGTGTGAGGCTGCCGTAGCCGCAGAATAACAGGGGGTGTGGGTGAGTAGAGGGATGGCCTGGCCAGCGGTGGGAGTAGTAGGGGGCGGTGAGGCCTCCGCCGCATCGCAGCCGGCCACGGGAGGCAGGAGCACGAGGCACGACCGGCGCTGGTTTGGGCGGCTAGAGCAAGAAGACCAGAGGTTGAAGAAGCACTACGGCCGTTGGATGGACATCATACGGTCACTCGAGCTAGAATCGTGCATATTGACTAAGTTGACAAAGCCCTCCATCCGTGTCAACTTAGTAGGCCCACAAGTCAGCCTCCCAGCAAGGTGGGTCCCAGCTAGCCGGGGGAGTATTCATTTTTTTGTGCGTAATAAGGAGGCACTTCCGGTGGGTCCGAGCTGACAGCGGGAGGAACATTTTTTCACGAAATACGGTGGCCCGTCCGGTGGGTCCCAGCAGTCAGGGGAAACGATTTTTTTCGCAAAATACTGGTGGCCCGTCCGATGGGTCTCTGCTGTCAGGTGGAGGAATAATTATTTTCTGCGTAATAAGGAGGCACTTCCTTGCGGCTGCCGTGGACCCAGCTGTCAGCCTCTCCACGTACAGTATTCTTCCAATGGAATTCGGTCGTTGACCACATTGACCACGGCGGTGGACGACGGCGAGGCCTAGGAAGGGGACGACGCGGAGCAGGGGAAGACGCGGCAGTGGATGCCCATGCGGAGAGGAGTACGAGGGTTCACTGGTTCGGCTGCGCTACCGTCGCCGCAGAATAACAGGGGGTGTGGGTGAGTGGAGTGGAGGGATGGCCTGGCCAGCGATGGGAGTAGTATGGTGGCAATGAGGCCTCCGCGGTAGTACAGCCGGCCACGGGAGGCAGGAGCAGGCGGCACACCGGCGCTGGTTTGGGCGGCTGGAGCAAGAAGACCAGAGGTTGAAGAAGCACTACGGCCGTTGGATGGACATCGTACGGTCAGTCGAGCTAGAATTGTGCATATTGACTAAGTTGACAAAGCCCTTCGTCCCCGTCAACTTAGTAGGCCCACTATACTGGGTCCTAGCTAGCAGGGGGAGTATTCATTTTTTTGTGCGTAATAAGGAGGCACTTCCTTGCGTGCGAAGATATAGCTGGTGGGTCCGAGTTGTCAGCGGCGGTAACGTTTTTTCGCGAAATACAGAGGCTGTTTCGGTGGGTCCCATATGTCAGGTGGAGGAAATCATTATTTTGCACGTAATAAGGAGGCATTTCCTTGCGTGCGGCCGTGGACCCAGCTGTCAGCCTCTCCACGTACAGTCCACTTTAGATGCATGTCGGTCGTTGACCACGCTGACCACGCCCTGCCGAGAGCACCAGGGCGGTGGACGACGGCGAGGCCTAGGAAGGGAATGACATGGAGGCAGGGAAGACTCGGCCGTTGTTTTTGTTTCCCACGCGGAGGGGAGTACGACTGTACGAGGGTTTACTGGTTCGTCTGCCGTCGCCGGAGAATAACAGCAGGTGTGGGTGAGTAGAGGGATGGCTAGGCCAGCGATGGGAGTACGATGGGGCAGTGAGGCCTGCGCGGCAGCACAGCCGACCGCGGGGAGGAGGGAGCAGGCAGTCCCGCCGGCGCTTGTTTGAGCGGCTGGAGCAGGAAGAGCAGAGATTGAAGAAGCACGACGGCCGTTGGATGGACATCCAACAGTATACAGGCCATCTGTGGAAATCCTCAAATCCGTGGAAAACAGCATACAACCCATCTGCCATTATTTCAAATAATTTACAACCCATTTGCTAATTCTTACGGTTTTTTTGGAGCCCATATTCTTTATGTCAGCATTACAGCCCATATTGTGGCCACGGTTAAAAAATTATACGAAATTTTGCATATGTCGGTGCGATCTGAACTGTTTTTAATCCCGAAATTCCGAGTCACATTCAGACTGATTTTAAAAATCAATGTATATCAATATAAAATCCAATAAATTGTCCACGCATAAAAATCAATGCAATTTAAAATCTCGAAATGAAAAAAAGATATTTGAAAATAATTGCCGGTTTGATGTGTTTTAAAAATGTACAGCCCATTTCTCATTACTGATAGGCCATTTTCTCGGCCAACCAAATGAAGCTCTCCTCGTCTTGAAAGATTTGCAGCCCAACAGGCCTGATAAAGCGACTTACTTGACAAATCACAAAAAAACTGGGCTAGCCATTTTCAGAAAGAAAAAAAACTACTGGGCTGGTCTGTGGTAAACATAAAAGAAAAGGCTGTCTAGACAGGCCAGAGTGTCCCGCACAGCCCAGTTGACACCCTGCTTCTGTCTCAAAAACAAATTAGATAAATGCCACTCCAATTATGGCGATTCATAAAAATTCCACTGCAATTTCCAAACTTTGAAAAATGCCACTCCAATTTTTGCAAACTTTGAAAAACGCCACTGCAGTTTGCAAACTTTGAAAAACGCCACTCCAGACTTCGAAAAATGCCACTAGAAATGGCATGAAATGGCATTTTCCAAAGTTTGGAAATTGCAGTGGCATTTCTTGGATACACCAGATTTGGAGTGGCATTTATCAAATTAACCCAAAACAAAAATAACTGGGCGAGCTGCTGGGTCCCTGGTGTCAGCCGCTCGTTCTACAATTCTCTCGTTTACTGACTATGTTGACAATGGCATGGGACCCAGATGTCAGAAATCCACTAGGAGGAGCCATTTTTTCTATTGGCCTGAAATAAGGAGGCACTTGCTTGCGTACGAGCTTGTTAGTTTCTTCAGAGGTAGGCATTTTTATTCAAAAAACTGTCACTTCGCATCTTGCGTCGCAAATAAAACTGCCAGGAGCGCATTTGTAGGCTAGCTAGTGATCGATCAGTAACTTGTAAACACTGAGCGAACAGAAATAAGTAACTGTTAATGCATCTCAATGATGCACAAATCATATACAAATATATAGCTCCAAAAGCAAAGATCAGCCACTTCGGATCTTGCGTCGCAACTAAAACTAACTAGTACGATTCCCAAACATAAGATCAACATGTTAATGCATCTCAATGACTCAGAGATCATATACAAATATGTAGCTCCAAAAGCAAAGATCTAGAAAAAACATCTGCTCTTCCTACTAACATGGATGCTTCTATTGGCCAACATTCAGTACAGACTGAAAGACAAATTTGTTTGTGAAGTCTACAGTTCCTCTTGCAAACATAAGTGGTTTCACCAACAGCTGGAACCATGAGAATGAACCAGACATGATGGAGGAACATGCACTGCAATATGATTTGGTCTTCCCTCGATCACACTGCGAGACTATTTTCGGAATACAAACTTTAACTTAGGCAAAATGATGTCCATTGTATAATCAGACCAAAGCAATGAAGCACCTAGTGTTGGCCAATAAATAGTACAATACTACTTTTCTGCAGTCCATGAAGTGACTATCCAATCTTTCTGTGTCTATTTTCAAATGGCACTGCATGCAGTGACTATACTATTCTCTTGTGCAGTTCAACCAAAATTGTGGGCACTTTGTTGGTTTGACAAATAGCAACGGGCAGACATCTCTGTCTGCACAAATATCAAGCAGCTAGTAAACATATACCACACCTTGTATTTTCGGTTTAAACATGTCTCTTCCGCTTAGCATCTGTCATGTTCTGCACTGGACAATCTGATACAGTTATGTTTTGCCCTGGACAATTTCATACTGAATTGATTTGCTGGTTCAGAGCAGAAATATAGCGCCTATTCTTCATCAGACCAAGGATATCCATGTTCGCAGTGATGGAAGAGGTGAAATCGATACAACCAAAATTGAGCATCCAATCATTGAATCATGTCCTGCACCTCCAATGTAGGTCCACCCTGCCAATAAATTCACAAGCAAACCACTAGTATTACTATCTAATGACAGTACAAAAAGAGTAGCAAGATAGTAGCAAACCATGTACCTTCGTAATGAACAGCTCATAGTGCCACCAATTGGATATAAAGGTTGGGGAAAAAGATGCTCCTAATGTTGAACCAGTTGGACTTTTTGTGCAGTTCCACTAAAATCGAGCATCCCTGTTTGCATAGATATTGAAAGTGTGATTACTCTAAAAGTGGCACTAGTTGAAGCATAGACTCACAAATATAAGCATTCCAATTTCTTAATGGGAAAAGGTAGCAAGACTGTTTCTAACCACCTGTTTGAAGGAATAAATAAAGCAACAGCGGCTGATGTGAGGAAGGCATACATAGTTTTTTCTGGAAAAGTGAGCCATTCCTGACCTTTCCTCTTCTTTTAAGCAAATTTTGTGCAGTTCTACTAAAATAAAATGCCATCACCGCCTTGACAATTTAGTGACACTGTACAAAAGGAAATGACTTAACATTACATCATGATGTCAGGTATGTAGTCGACAGGCATTAGAGACAAACATACAGACCTCCTCAAGAGAACAGCCGGAGGAGGAGGTGCCCACTCTTGACCTTTCCTCTTGTCCTCATAATTGTCTGTGCAGTTTAACCAAAATAAAATGACATCAGCGCCTTGGCATTTTGGTGACACTGTACAAAAAAATTAACTTATCTCATGAAAGTGAGGTATGTAATCTATAAGCATTAACAGTGCAAAAATCTGACGGGAGTAACAAGTTC
The DNA here is from genome assembly GCA_032464435.1 of Aegilops umbellulata. Classification (NCBI taxonomy): domain Eukaryota; kingdom Viridiplantae; phylum Streptophyta; class Magnoliopsida; order Poales; family Poaceae; genus Aegilops; species Aegilops umbellulata. The sequence continues at coordinate 353,942,053 of CP136055.1, forward strand.
CATCGTTGGTATACTGGCTGTGCAACAGCATTAGAATGCCTTATAGCTGAAAAATCTTTAATACATCCACAATCAACAACTAACCCTGAAATAATCCAGTGACATTAAATGGCATTGCTTAAATTTATGGGTGGCATTAGACTGAGAGCGGTATTAGTTAAATGTGGCATCACTTTAGCAGCAGCATTGCTTGACTTGACTGCTGTCGTTATACTAACAGCAAAAAAAGTGGCAATAAGAGCATGGGAGGCACCAGTACGATGTACCTCCACGGACGCAGAGTGGTGAGGGAGGTATGGTTGCCCAGAGCAACAAATATCCAGGCAACATATGTGGATTACGGTCCCATTTTTGTTCTCTTTAGCCACCTTTTTCCTATGCGAGGACAACAAACCGATCGACCTGGTCACTCTCTATTGCGTTGTCATGCCTTTCTACCCTTCTTCAACCAAGAGACACGAGACTCGTTCCTTAGCTATTGATTTTCCCCTTTTCAACCTAGATGCGGGTTCGATGCCTACTCTCTTGGACAGTACAGTCTCCCTTCCTTTCCTTATTCAACCCAGACATGGATTAGTCTACATGAAGTAGGGTTTCCTTTAATAGTGCAAATTATGGTTTTCGTCTTCGTGGCCAGCAGAGTAGAGGATAGCAAATTGGGAAGATGGTGGAGTGGAAAAAGATCCACATGCAACGACGTAGCAGATGGGGCAATAGAACAAGGTTATGGCTCGAAAAGAGGTAGCATACCTGAGGGTCGGCGGGAAGTGGCTTCGCTCGTGGTCGTCGTCCTCTGCACACACTACGGCAACGAGCTTGGGGACGGAGGCCATCCCACGCGGGCGCTAGGTCTGAGAGGACGGCCTTGTCGTCAGTGCGTGACCTCGCTCGCCGACGACGAGTGCGTCAACGCTGCACGTCCTTTTCTTCCCTGGCGGATCTGTGACCACCGGTGAGGAGGGAGAGAGGGGCCGTCTTTTTTAGATCTGGAGAGAGGGTGGTAGTGTGAGAAGCAAGTGGGCAGCCCTTAGCAAGAAAGCGCTGAAGCTCCAGCCTATATATATCTTTTTTATACTACTAGTACTAGAGGTGGGGTAGTGGTAGAGTAGTTTATATTTTCTCTGCATACAGTACCAGTTAGTCGTGCTTCAAAACTGATCGGCAGGCCATTAAAAAAATAAAGGTCGATAACTAATGCGGCACCTCGAGCCAACGCGGCCAGATCACATTTTGCACGAGAAATTACACACCATGTTTCGTTGACATGTGGTCCCGTTCCAACATATCAGTGAGACGACGGCAAGTAGTAGGAGTATTTCCGAACGGACGTGTAGGCCGGGGCGCCTCTTCGTGAACCGTGGAAAACCCGCAACCGTCCACCGACTCTTCGCCTTTCCCTCTCGATTTGGAACTGCTGTCGCACGCTCTTCCTCTCCCTCCTCCATTTTCCTTCAGCCCTTCACCCTTTCTTCTACCATTGTTCGATCGTCTTCTCCATGGAGGGAACAGGCCGTAAACGACCTCGTTATTCTTGCCCCGATCTAAAAGATGACGTGGTGGAGGAACTCATTGATCGGTGCGACATCATCACCTCGGCTAGCATGGCAGGTTCGTTCCAGCCCATTCTCAACTCAACTAATAACATCATTGCAAGGAAACCAAGGGTCAAGGAGCGGTTTGATCTCCCCTATCTTCTTCGCCGTGACCGTGATGACTGGCGCCGGCACGACGGAGGCCTCGCCCTGTGGAAGTTGATGCCGCTTGATAATGATACGTATGATGTTAAGATGCCATCGCTTGAGGGCAAGGCTTGGGCGGGCGCAAATGGAGATTGGGTTGTTTACATTGGGTCCAACTGCGAGTGGGAACTTGTGAATGTGTACACTCGTCACCGGGTTCCACTTCCAAAAATCTCAGCACACTGCCCAGAGGTTGAGCACACCGGTAATGTACGCACGTTCAAATATGATCATGGTGACTGTCGTCTAAGGAAGATAGCAATTTGTCGAGTTCCCAACCGCTCTTGGAATTACAAAAACTATGATGTTGTTGCTATCTTCGACAAGCTTGTTGCCGTCCTTAATGGTTTCACTCGATGGATATTGCTCAAAAATCAGTTTCTGTACACGGATGAGTACTGTGATGCAATTGAATACGAGGGCCTTGTGTTTGCTGCCACCACTCGTGGCACTGTTTTTGCATGGCATCCTCGTTGTTTCGGTACGTTTGTCTTCCACCGTAATTATAATTGTTTCATCCACATGCATGCAGGTTAGCAAGTTTCCCTTTACTAATTAACCTTCTTCTTGTGTTTCCAAGGTCCTGTGAACATCCCACCACCTATACTTGAAGATTTTTATAACCAAGGGGGAGATGACGATGGTGATGATCACGAGCATGAGGACGAGCAGCGCCGATATACTCTATGGCGCCTGGCAACTAATTCCGATGGACCACCTCTTCTTGTGTGTATATAGCCCACTGATGATGTTACTGCTAAGGAAGCAGGTGTAGTCTCCCATGGTCGCACTCTCCGGACCTATTCCAACACCCGTTGCATGGTATTCGGGATGGATATTAGGGTGCTAGCGCCAACTCCTTCTCCCTGGCCCAGAATTGATAGTCTTGGAGAAAACTCGCTCTTCCTTGGACAAAACTATCCGATGATGGTGAAAGGCGATCCAACTGCTGTTGACACATTTATGAGAAGCAACTATGTCTATACCTCGGACATTTGGGTGGTTCCTACCCTGGTACTGATATAGTAGGCCGCTTCAGCCTGGATGATCAGTCCTGCGTTGGTCTCCAGATCGACAATGGATGGCTCATCCCAGAGAATCACTTGTGGTTCAAAGCAATCGTTTCCAACGCCGCGGAATGGTTGAGTTGAAGTTCATTTCATGGCTTGTTATTTGTTGTGTGATGAAAACTTTAGTATTTATAATGCATCCTCGTTGTCGATGTGGGTTGATGACCTGTTGTACTATGTAATAAAATGATATGCCTGTGATAAACTTACTAAATTTATGAATGGCTTTCGAGTCGCTTCTTTGAGTGAGTGGTGCGACGAAGCAAAAAAATATTTTCCGAATACATAATTGTATGTGCATTGCAACAGGTTATCGGATGAGGCCAATCAACAATAGTAGTACACTATTTGTACTAGCTTCACATGCTTCACGCGTCGGGCGGGTGTTTTTACTGTAGCCATATGTTAATGTGTTCGTTGTACGTAACCAGCACCTCGAATCCTTGATATACTAGTAGTATATTATATAGTAGGAGTAAGTAGTAGGAGTATTAGGGTGGCATGGGCCAGAACAAGCATTCACGTCCAGGAGTACGGCACACGCCACCACCACGACATCCATCTGACACCATATTATTTCTTGGAGTCCGTGCAAGAGCAATCTCTTCAACCTCGTCATTTCTCTAACTTCAGCCATCGCGCGGCGGGCGAGGTGGGGGTTTGCCGATAGTCGGTTTCCTTAACTGCAGTCCCACTTGTAAGGCCAACTCCAATGCACGACCCCAAACGGACCTCCGTTTGGCATGAACTCCAACGATAATTTTGACTACTCCTGTAGTAAGTTGGATTAGTGCCTTCTCGATGCATTCATGTTGATCTGCGGAGGCTCGATCTTGCGTGCTTCTTTCTTCTTCGAGTGTAAAGAAGTAGACGTTGCTTCCTCGCATCTAGTCTCATGTCTAGCCTCTATTCTATACTAGCTAAAAGTGACAGAACATCTACTAAATTGCGCTCTATCAATATATGGATGTACTCTTCTTCCCAATACAAAAACTTGCATCCATTCTACTCCCTCCGTTGCACAATACTACATGCCTTCTATTTGTCAAAATATATATGTATCTAGACATGTCTTAGTATATAGGTACATCCATTTTTGGACAAATGGAAGTCAAGTATTTTGGAACGGAGGGAGTACACAATAAATTTTTTAAGTTAGCACAACTAGTCTAATCCGAGAGTAGAACCGAAGATTTGGTCGGGTTCTTCCTCCTTTTGCCGACACGTGGGACATCCAGCATCCAGGTCGTGTCATGAAAGAAAATAGAGTGATAGTTGAAGCCACAAGATGTGCATCATGGGTTAAACTGTAAATAGAATCTTACTCCAAAAGCGGCCACCGAAGATCTTTATTGGATTTGTTTTTCATCACCAGCATGTCGAGGTGAAAGATGTGCAGGTTCAGTGGGTCCTCTTGCGTTTTCACTCACATGTGGGGCCGCATGTGAGCAAACAGACGATGGGCTCCGCGCATCCGCTGGCTGGCTGAGAAGAGAGATAGAGGAGGGCTGAGCACGGACTGCAGGAAGTTTGTTCTACGTACCTCGATATAGGCTCGATATAGTGGGGTGGCATGGGCCATAACTAGCATTCACGTCTAGCAGTACGGCACACGCCACCCACACGAGTCCCATCCGACACCAATTTTCTTGGAGTCCGTGCTACAACCATCTCTTCTCCCTCCTGTCCTCTTTTCTCAGCCATCGCGCGGTGGGCAGGGTGGGGGTTTGTCGATAGTCGGTTTGCTCAACTGCGGTCCCACTTATAAGTGAAAATGCAACACCGAACGCATTCCCGCTTGAGCGGCGTGCCGGACCAACCGTGTGGGGGTGCGATGCAAACACGGCAGGCTTTTCCTTTTGAACTCGTAACTTGTAAAATTTGGTTCTGCTCCATGGCGCGACCGATAGATAGAAAATAACGATTTTGCCTAGAGTAATGAGAAGTTTGCTTCTGGCGCCGTTCATGCATGGAGTACGTACGAAAATTATGAAGTTGATGCGAAAGGTAAGATAATTATTGTAGTATCATATACTACTACATGGATTTGACGGAAGGATAAAAATACATGCGGATCCATCAACGTTCAACGACATCCTCACGCACTAGTGCGCCGGGTCACCAACCGACGTATGAGGAGCAGCGGCATTGGCGGCGAGCTCAACGTGCTTCTGAACAGTGTCGTCCAAGGTTGCCCTGCGCTCCAAGAAGGCCAGCGTCCTATCTTCCTCGTCTTGCATGTACTAGTCCTTGTGGACGATTTGCACGTAGAAGTGGGTGATTATGTCGATGGTGTCTTGCTGCGCAAGGCGCTGCGCGTCGAGCGCGACCTCGAGGTGGACATTCTCTGGCGCGACGGCGGGCAGTCGCAGGGCCACCAGTGCATCGAAGAGGTTGTTACCATAATGGCCGTTGAGGGTGGCGGGCATCGCAGAGCCTGGGCGCGTCGGCTGGAGGCTTAAGTCAAAGGTTTCCGCAAGCTTCTTGACGACGGTGAACTTGTCGAGGAAACCGACGAGGACCTCGTCGAACAAGGATGCGAAGCTGTCGTCCAAGCGGCCCCTCGCCCTGGCGGCCTCAAGCAATACTACCTGCCGGGCCGCAGGCCGACGTCGTGGACCATCTGGCACAGCCGGCTGATGCTCGCGCTCATCGCCTCCATGGGTCTAGCGTAGCTTCTAGTCAACTGATCTTGCGATTCGAGTGATCACTCAGCCCTTGGTTAGCGTGCGTAGGTGCGTAGGATTTCGTACTACTCCTCGGCCCTCTACTGCACCTGCCTTTGGTTGTATGATAGGTGGGCCAGCCACCCCCTGGGGCCACGTGTCATTCACCTCCTAACCCGTCTCTCACACGCACCCTGCTAGTGTATATACTCCCTCCTTTCCGGTTTATAGGGCTTATCTCAAAATTTTATTTTTTCCATTTCATAAGGCTCAATTTGGTTGTTTTCCATCACATGTTCAGATTCCAAGGTGCATTAAATCATTGCATGCAAGTACTAAGAGAAAATTGACCAATGCATGTAATTTATGCATGCATGCATTGCAATTAATGCATTAGTAAACATACTTTTTTGAGGAAAACAAGAGCATTAATTGGGTGCTTTTGCAAACTACAAAAAGTATTCCACCACTCACCATCTACCTTGGTTGGTGAGAATTTTGAATTGAGCCTTATAAACCGGAAAGGAGGGAGTATAGTGGTTTTCTTTCTCTCCATATCAACCATTTTATATTGCGTACGTGTCATTCAAGAGTGAAATGATGGTTGCTTCTTCCGACTAACTTACTATGTGATTTGACTGCTCCTTAGTGGCCCCTACACGTACTCCCCCTACGTGTATGCAACAGTCACACGTACACATGGATGCAAAAACGCGTGCGACGCCCTAATGCATGCATGTCCGAGCACACGACGGAACACACACACGATGATGCTCAAGTGCTCAACCTACACGTGCATGCACACACATACTCAGTCAGGGTGAGCTAGTGACCGTATGAACACCGGGAAATATATATATTGAGCGCAATGAGCGTATTATGAAGTCCACTGACCGTATTTTTACAAATATACAGTGACAGACAGTGTATGTATCTCGTTTGAAATTAAGCCATGTTAACCGGAGAGGAGGCAGCATGGACTAGCATCACTTTGCTGTGTCCCGTCAACTTGTCGAACGAGGAGAAGGTTGCAGGACGGGAGAAGCTTGCGCGTGGTGGCTCGCAGGACAAGGAGAAACTTTTGACTAATGCAAGCTCTCTCTCGCTCAGGCGGTGGACGTGCAACAGTTAATTCGGTGTCAGATTGCCAGAAGCATACTACACTATACTACTAGGAACCGGATGGAGGAGCGTCTGCACTCTTATTATAATTTTAAAATGTGATAAAGCAATCTTCAACACATTTGGTTCTCTTCGAGGGTTCTCGCATGTGATAATGGAAGTTGATTGCATGGAACACTCGCCACAATTCTCGCTTAATTCTGGCTCATATCCTGTTACAAATAGTAGCGCTCAGTAATATTTCCTCTTTTTTTGTTATTCAGCATGTAAACAGGTCAGCAAACCTTGCGGCGCATCTTCGTGCGAACCGTGCTTACTGCACTTTGAATGTGGCCGAGAGCTGGCTTGATGAAACACCTCGCTTCCTACTTCTTTTTTTGGCTTCCTAGTGACCAGTGTCTTGGCTGATCATCCTAAGAATGCTTATATATGAATAAAGCTCTCTCATTTACCCGCAAAAAAGATTAAGCCATATTAACCGGAAAGGAGGGAGTATGGACTAGCACTACTTTTTGGTGTGTCCCGTCAACTCGCAGAACGAGGAGAAGCTTGCAGGACAAGGTGAAGCTCGCTTACGCCTTTTGACTAATGCAACCTACCCTCGATGGACATGCATCAGTCCATTTGGTGTCAGATTGTCAGAGGCAATCACTATAGTACCCAACATGCGGAGTACCATCATTGTTCGACTTCACGAAGGTGCGAAGAGCCAAGCGCAGTACTAGTACGCGTACTTGGTTTTGCACCTTCATACTACTCCACCCTCCGTCATAGTTTACAGGGCGTGCTTCATTATGATGCATTTCTCTCAATGCATTTCCACCACCAGAGAGACTTTAGAGGCATTTGGTTTAATGCTCAATTAATTAGGGTGTGGTAACCGCAATCAAGTCCACAATTTTCTCTCCATGTACTGTACTACTACGGAGTGCATGCATGTGTGTACCCGGGGTGGAAGCACTGCATGCATGTGTGTACGCATTATTCCCTATAGTAATAGACGCCGTGCTATAACTACCAATGCTATTTTTCAGGCCGATCGCTAGTTGCCTTGGTCCCACAGATTTTTTTCTTTTTTCTGAAGCGCGCTGTATAAACAGTGACAGATGAAGTAGTATGAGCGGATTCAAAGAAGAGCGTATTGATGGTTGCTTCTTCAGAGCAACTTACAGTGGGAAAGGTGGGGCTTATGATTTGACTGCTCATTACTCACTATTAATGCGGCGAGTCTCCCATGCGGTTGTGCACTACCCCATCGGTTCTTAAATATACTCCGGAGTATTTGTCTTTCTAAAATATGTTGAAATCTCTGTTAAGACGAATAGAATATTTAGGAACGGAGGGAGTACACATACGAAGCAAAATGAGTGAATCTACACTCTAAAATATGCCCGTTTGAAATTTGTAAAAAGACAAATATTTAGGAACGAAGGAGTATAATTTTGTGCATGGCACATGGACCCGGATGATGAAGAGGCTTCTGGCAATGCTATCAAGCTTCCATCATTTGTTTACATAATTGACGTACTATACAAATAATTTTCCAGCGACATGAAATTGTACAATGGTGTGAGCTTTCAGCTTTTGTTTCGCGTGTCTTGCCATCGATGCTCTTTCGGAAACAATAAAAAACTAACTTCCTTGCTAATGCATGTCAATTATTAGCAGATTAGAGCTAATAATTACATCATAACTGAAGACAAAGTTGTGAGAAGGTGTTAAATTAAAATTGATCCATGCTTTCATTGGCAGCAACGTCCCCCCAGCTCTGTCTAAATCAACAAGGCATGTTGGGAAAAAAAGTAGCTGTCTGGAGCATGCAACATTTCGATCATTTTGTGCAGTTCCACTAAAATAGAGTTGAGCGTCCCTGTTCCAAAGATATCAAGTGTGATTACGATAATAGAGGACTGCTGATGAAACAATAAACACACAAATAGAAGCCGGTCACCTTTGCGATCTCTCTTAAGACTAACTAGTTGGAGAAGATTAGGCTCGGAGTTGGATGAGGAGGATAGAGCAAAACCAATCTCCCTTTGTGCAGTCGCACTGAAATGTAGAGACGTTGCCCGTGTGACATTTTAGTACAACTGCACAAAACACTCTTAAGAAAAAAGTGATTTGTGCAGTTCACCAAAAGGTCACAATAGCAACGAGGTGAAATGGATAGCCCTTTTTGCAAAAAAGAGGTAGAAAGGAAACAATTACTGGCCAATAACAGTTGATGACACATGCGACGACAAAAAAGAAGCATATTCCTTGTCCTAAGGGAAGATAACAACACGGTTGTGTTTGTCTAAAATGGTGTGAGGACGATAATGCAATATGGAAAGTACGCCGGACGAGCTACGTTTTGGGCAAAGAACTATGGAAGATCCACATGCAGCGACGTGGGAAAACGGGCAGTGGAGCAAGGCCGGAGGGGATACCTGGAGGTCGTCGGGATGTAACTAGGTGAGCGGCGGCGGGCAGAATCTGCGAGCAGGTGGCGTAGGCCCTGCCGCGCCGAAGCTTGGTCAGAGAGAACGGCGTGTACCGTAGATCGGGACGTGCTGGCTCGGCGCCGTCGAACGGAGAAACGATGCACTTCCTTCCTTTCCCCGGCGGACGGGATGCGGCCGAATCAGTGACCAACGGTGAGAGAGAGAGAGGCCACCACACTCCCTTTCCCCTGGCGGACGGGATGCAGCCGGATCAGTGACCAACGCTGAGAGAGAGAGGCCACCGCACTCCCTTTCCCCCGGCGGATGGGATGCGGCCAGATCAGTGACCAACGGTGAGAGAGAGAGAGAGAGAGAGGCCACCGGAGCCTTGTGTGAGATACTCTGAAGAGCGGACTACCTTTTCCTCCATAAAAATCGTTTTATATTCTGTGTACGTGCCATTGAGCGCTATAACTTTATTTAAAAATAACGTGGCAACGCGTCAAGTCGAACTTTGTTTCGTGCACGCGTGGTACACGACCTCCCTAGGTAAACAACCGCTACAGGCGTTCAAATTAGCACGTGGGCTGCCATTTCGTAAAGAAATGAGCTCCACCGTGTACCCGCGCGGGTGTGGCTGGGCACGAAGCGTGAGTACATGCATGGTGCACCTATTCTATTCTTGTATACGTACACCACCTACGTGGGGTTGTGTGAGAGAGATACAAACCTAGAGAGATATAGTGTGTGGGTTCTTGAGAGTTTTTTTGGGGGGGGGGTCAATCAAAAAATTTAACATATGCAATGTGTGTGAAATAGAGTCCTGGATATAACATATATATAGAGGGGGTGATCCACGAGAAGAGAGTGGAGGTATCATCGGCTTGAGGTGTCTATAAAATCGAAGAGAGGGATGATGTGTGTGTGTGTGCGCGCGATCGATAAAGAGTGCCATCGAATTTGTGTGTGCCCACGTCAAAGATATAGAGTGGCTGGCCTACTGGAATGTGAGATGGGACATGTGCAGTTTGTCTCTGTGGCATGGATACCTACCTGCAGCGCTCAACTATCGGTGTGTGGTGGGGGAAGAGGGATGCCCAATTAACTATAGAGGTACAATGGCTGGTATATGTGTGGAGGAGGAGAGAGGCCTACCTCATGTATTAAGGAGATCGATCTGCCTCATGTATTAAGGGAGATCGATCGACATCCATGCATATGTGCAGGAGATGAATAAGGTTGGGAGAGAGACAGAGCTAGAGTGTTGGAGGGGGTGGTAGTGGAGTTGCTTCTAACAAATGGTGGGATAGGCTTGCTAGACAAACGGAGGGCACGCCCGCAATATCAATAAGAGAGGAGATGGCTGCTTGTTGTCTGTGCACGTGCGTGTGAGAGACGGGTCACGAGGCATGCACGAATGATGAGGGGAACGATGTGGCTGTGGTAAGCAGACGTAACTACATAGGAAGATCAACCGCCCTTTGTAAGAGAAAGGAGAGACATAACTTGTGAGGTACGTCGATCGATGGGGGGGTAGTTAAAGTCGATCTAGGTATATGTTGGGAGATCGATCGGTATACATGCATGTGTGTATTAGAAGCAAATGAGGCATGAGGAGAAGGATAGAGAGAGAGGGATGCATGTAGGAGGTGGTACGAGAGGCATACTATCTTGAGGGGGAGGAGTGTGCGAGTACGAGAATGATGAAAAGAGTGGTGGAAGTGAGGCATGGACGGTGACAAGAGAAGAGGGGAAGCTTGTGTTTGTGCTAGGCACACCTGGCTAGAGAGGCATATCGATCGATGTGTGCCGTAAAGAAGGAGCTGGGGGGCCTACACACACCGTGGTTGAACGACCTAAAGTGAAAAGACGAATTTGCGCGATGGAGCTAGAGAATGCTGAGGGAGGGTGAGAGGGATGCGGGCGTGTGCATGCACAAGAGAAAGTTAGCGCTAGCTACAAAGATAAGTGGGTTGTGTGGGTGTAAAAGACGAATAGAGATCATATATACTTCATTATAAAAAGCGAATTCGGATATTTGAAGAATTTATCATAGTGTTTCAAACCGACGGATGTGTGAATATATATAACGATGATACACATGGTGTGGTTATGAACATGGTATACTACATTTAATATATTTTATCTCCACTCTTATAAAAAAACGGAGTTGTTGATGATGGTGTGCCTGCCATCCTGCATTATAGGCCGTCTGATTAATATCTGGCGGATAGGAAGGAAACTATGATGGGTGAAGTTGGCAACAATCATGATTGTAGATTCTTATTGAAATAGAGAAATGAATTCAAATTTAGTTTGAATTGCAGCGGTAGTATAGACATTTGGAATGCACTAAAATGTTGGTATGAGTAGGTTACATGCATTATACAGCAAGCGGAAAAATTTAATCGGACATAACATGGATTCATACTCCCTCCTTCCATCTACAGAGGGCGTAATGAGATTTTTAAGACCAACTTTGACTATTGACAAGATTAATAGTACATGACATGCACAATGTGAAAATTATATCATTGAAAGAACCTTTCACAGACGAATTTAACAGTGTCTTTGTGTAAGTTGCATGTCATATATCATTGCTCTAATATTTGGTCAAAGTTAGCATCGAAAAACGCATTAGGCCCTATATAGATGGAAGGAGGGAGTAGCTTTGAATAGCATTTGTATAGTAAAACGGGGCAAGACTCTCTCTTTGTGTGGTGTGAATAGTTTTATTTTTTTCATTTTCTTTTTGGTTGAGGGAAGTGCGAATTGATTTGGTACGTACAAGTACAGTATTACGACACGTTAGGCTTGTCCCTGAAATTCAACCCGCGTCTTGTTATATCCCGAAAATTCAGATATCGTGCTCCCAAAACTGGCGCCTTCACAACCCGCGCCTTGCTATCCTGAAATTACAACGCACGCGAAAACTCCCTCCAGCTGCCAAATCCCGACACACGAAATCCCCCTTCTAACCCTGAGCCGAAAGCGCCGCTAGTTCAAATCGGTGGGGGGTACTTTTGTAACACACCCTACATTTTGGACAAGCGCGTTCCTATGTCATGCTTCACCCCCTCCCATCACCCCCTTTTCGCCATTCGAAATCCCAGGCCGCCATAACCTCTCTGCTCCAGCCGCGAAACCCCACCCTCCTCCGTCCGCCACGTCACCGCTGCCCAGCCGGAGCCTCTTCCCCGACGACGTCGTCCACCGCAACAGCTCGACGTCCCTCGTCCACCTCCCCGGATGAGGATCCATCGTCCATCTCGCCGTCCTACCGGTTCAGCCGCCCCGTCCTCCACCTCCAAGGAGCTGCTCCGACGATCGCCTCATCTATCTCGGCTGCTCCATCCCCACAGCGCCGCCTTAACCTGCTCCACCGGAACCGCAACATCCTCACCGACTCCTTGGACGAAGCCGAGGCCTACTCGGCGGCACCAAAGAGGTTGTACACTCATCGCATCGCACCTTCTCCTTCACTCGACCTCCCGGCGCCGATGGCGCTCCATCCTGCACCCCCATGGAGCGGCTACCTTGAAGCCGGCACCACGGGCGACATCTCCATGGTGGCTCTCCCCCAGTGCGAGGCCCCTTCGGCGGCGGCGGCCATACCAGCCGGATCTGCTGCTGCTACTCCGGCTCTCGCTTGATCGCTCGCTCGCCTAGCTGCTGCTGCTGCTCTCCCCCTCACTCGTGCTGCTGCTCTGCTCCAATTAAGCCACACTTCAGTCGACTGAATCGACTTTTGGGTCAGTCAATTTTCAGGGGTTAGGGGGGGGGGGGGCTCGCCGGAGTTAAGGAAGAATCACCCGCAGCGGGGATGGGGGCTCGCCGGAGAGGTACCCCACTATCTATCTTAGGGTTCAGGGTGGGGGCGGGGGGCCTAGAGGGCTGGCCGGGGCGGCGGTGGCGAGTTGTTTTGGGGCGGCGAGGTGGCGCTAGGGCCGGCGGTTCGGCCAGTGGTGGCTGGCGGCTCAGGGGGGTGCAGGTTGAAGATGAACTGCAAGCCCTCCCTAAACTACATGTCAAGTGCCTCTCTGCTACCATTGCGTTCAGTTTCGACAGTAGCATTCAGATTCCATAGTAAATTTCAGTTTCGATAGTTAAGTTCAGAGTCAACAGTTTTTACCTCATCTGTTGTAGTCAGGTGGTTCTTGGTGATGTTAATTTTACATCCATTTTACATCATCTATTGGAAATGCTATTAGAATCCCACTTGAGATTGACGATGTCTGTCTTGTGCTGCTTCTGCCTTGACGTCTTACGACTCACCGGAGCTGCTCCAACGACAGAACGATCCATCACAACAGAGCAGTGCCCTGGACGCCGTCTACAGATTCCTCAGATCTTCCTCCACACCTCCGACAGCCACCTCTTCCTCAACTGCTTCAGCGACCAACCCAATGATGCTGAGGTCGACACGGCTACGACAAAGAGGTTGTACACTTGTTGCATCACTTATTAATATACATTCACGTCGATCCATTAGGGCTATTTTGGTTCAACGGAAAAACATCGATCCACTGGTTGTTACCATCACTCTAAATTTCTGCATGCTCTCCTTACATAATCTCACCATATTTTTTTCGTATGCATGTCAGATATTGTACACAGTCATGCTGAACATGTAGAGAAAAAGAGAAGAGTTTTGCGCGGCAATACAATGTCATGCAGACATTGCTCCATGGTGGGTTCAATGGCAAACCCTCCCCACCCCTCTCTAGATTGTAATCCAGAGGAAGATATCTGTTCTGAGGCGGATTCGAACGCCGCTGACCACTCCTATTTACCCCCAAGGTGTTTGCTCTACCTTGGCACGATGATGTTAGTCATATCATGTATATGTTGCCTTGCAGTGCCTACTTTTGACATTATATATGTCATCTGCTTAGTTTAGACATGTTCTGTAATGCCATCTGTTTAGTTTCTATATCATATATGGGAATTATGCAGTCTCATGTCTTTTAGCCAGCCATAATATATGTGAAATGTGCAATGCCATCCTGTTTAACCAGGCATCATATATTTGAATGATATCTTGCCCATCCTTTTCTTCATTACATTTCCATTTGTCGACAATGTTTGTACATTAAACTACTCTTCCTGTGAATCAGCCATTTGGGTGGGAGATGGAAAAATCTGGAGTGAAAACAAGGCCTTTAGAGCAGACAGTGCTACCTGTCGAAGAAGATCTCTTGTTGGGTCCCGATAGCTCCTCAGAGATGGATTCAGAGACAGATGACCAGTCCTATTCCCCCACTGAGGTGTATGCTCTAACTTGGCACGGTTATACTGCTCATATCATGCATACGGTGTCTTGCATTGCATAGTTTAGACATCATATACACAATATTGAACACCATGTTCTTAGTTCAGACATCATACCGTATGCCCTCTGTTTAGCATATAAATCATATATGTGAATTAAATGATGCGATCCTGAATACTTAGATAACATGTAGGTGAATTATGTCAGGCGATCCTATTTAGTTATTCATCATATCTTTGAATTATGTTATGCTATGCTATCCAGTTTAGATAGACATCATATATGTGAAATTGTGTCATGCTATCCGTTTTAGTTAAAAAATATACATGTCAACTATTTCATGCCCTATTTTTTCCACACTATCTATTGCATCTGTCTCTCATACAATGTCTGTACATTCAACTATGTTTCATGTTTATCAGCCATTTGAATTGGAGCGGGTGATGCCAGTATCTAGCGGACTAAAAACACGGTCTTCAAATAAAACAATGCTACCTCTTGGTGGAGATAGCACCCCGGTTGTACATGCACAAGAACCAGCCCTACCACACATAACCCAAACTCTCACAAATTGTAGCCCTACTACGATGGACAGAGAACCAGTTTCACCCAATCTAACCCCAACCCCAGCCGATAGTAACCTAGTTCCTGTTGACACAACACCATTTCCACCACAGAGCTCCCAAACAAGAGCAGTTAGTAAGGCAGATCCAGTGCCCAAAGGGCCAGTACTATCACGGCGAACCCCAACTCCACCAGTTAGTACGCCTATTCCTGTGGAGGAAGCACAACCAGCTAGTCGTAGTTTAGCATCTATCGCATTTGATGTTGTTAAATCGTATGTGCGTATCTTCCCATCTTGGAAATATTATACTGAAGATGAAGGAAAATGCCAGTTGTAGGTGTTTGTCCAGGAGTTATGTGTAAGTAATGTTATTCATGGCAATTACTTTGCTTTGTCCCATACATCCTACCTCCATGATGGTTATAATACAACAAATTTTCCCATTTTTCTCTATAGAGAAGGACTGATTTGGAAACTCAGGATGAGGTAACCTGTGCTAATACCTCTGCTATCTTCAAGAATGCTTGGTGGCAGTATTGGAATTACCTGAAGAAAACGTACTTCACCGGCAAAGAAACTCATCAAATTCCCTTACGTTCTCCTGAGGCACATTTACTGGATGATGACTGGGAACGCCTTGTTCTGTACTGGTCCCGAACCAAGAATGTGGTAAGGTCTATGAGCTCATTTTCTATTTTTAAGTATTATATTCTTGCGTCTTACTATGCTCTGTTCGTGTAGAACAAGTGCCTAAACCTGAAGAACAACTGTTCTAATTTAAGATTCCATTGCTACCATAGGACATAAATATATGTTTGTTTGATGATTTTATTATGTACTAGTACTTGGCAATAGAAGACTTGGTAGTTTAATCCTGTCCACCTTACTAATGAACTGGTTCACCGAAATGAGTTTCATATACTAGTACATGCTAAACTTGTTATGTGTCTGCTTGTTTCTTCTTTTAGAATGCTGACAGAATATTGGGGAAGAGTGCCTTATTAAGCAACGGTAAAGGAAGTAATGCAGATAAGGTTCAGGATAGTGACACATCCTGTCTTGGTTTAGTGTTGGAGTTACTGGCCACTACCGCTTGCACAAGCTATTCAAACTCACTGTCTGAATCAGTTCGGTTTGTTGAGTCTCAACTACAAGTTGAAAGACATCGATCAGATGTGCTGCGACAAGAAGCGGAAGGACTGCAGAAGTCCCTGGAGCATTCAGATGCATACTTTCTGGTGCAACAGCAAGCGTTGGAGGATTTTAGCGCCAAACAGGACAAAGCTAATCAGCTTGCTAAGCTTATTGCCAGCATGGTGGATACCCAGGATAACGTTTCTTGAGCTCTTCTGAAGTTGTTTCAGTTATGCTCTTGTTTTGCTGCCGCGTTTATTTGCACTGGTGGCTAATTTTGACGGCTAGTGTATATGATATGTTACTTTGTTCCCTATATTTGCACTGGTGGCGAACTTTGATGCCCAGTGGATGTAATATGTGTAATAGCCGTGATAGCCTAGCGTTAGTTGCTTGCTTATTTATTTCCTTGTTGTCTTGTTTATTTGTTTGCTTGTAGTCATTGCAGTTCTTTTTCCACGGTTAACTAGTGGCTGCAATAACCTATTTTTAAAACTAGGCCACAATAACCATGGGCTAATATTTACTGTAGTGACACTAGGCCTCCTACGGGCCGTAGAAACAGTGGGCCCTTTACGGGCCGTAGAAACAGTAGGCCTTCTACGGGCCATAGAAACAATGGGCCTTCTACGGGTCATATCATCAATGGTGTCGGCGTTCTGGGAATGGGGGTCCCCAGACTTGCCTGCCTGCGGCCTGCAGCGTGGCTCAAAAGGGGGGCCCAGCACGACCCATCTTCATCAACATAAGACCCAAGACCCTCGCGAGGGGCCAAGCCTCGTGGGGGAGGCGACACGGCGCTTCCTCAGGCGCGGCCTCGTCAGGCTGGCCCACGAGGAGGTGGAGAGATCAAGGCGGGGTACCTCGCGAGGTGTCCATGACGCAAGCCATGACGGCCAAGGGTGTCAGGCGGGCGCCAGACCGCGCAGTGTCTCCCTTTCCTCTTTGGTGCAAAGGGGCAAGCGCAGGCGAGAGGATCAAGCAAAGGCACCCATTTCGGTGCAACGAGACCAAGACCAGTCCAACGGTGGGAAGGAGGTCATCGTGGAGCCCAGAACTGCGTCACCACGGGGCCTTTGGCAGGCGAGGACCAACTTTAGTCAGGATAAGTGTACCAGATGTTCCCCTTTGAATTGGCCAATTGTTGGCGCCCTTCCCTCTCAATATTTGGGAAGAGGCCCAGGGCCCTTGCCTATAAATAGGACTAGTCACCCCCAGGGTAGGGGGATCGAGCGATCTAGCAAACGCATCAGGGGGAAGCCAGTAGGGAGACTCAGGCAGCAGAGAGTGAGAGAGAAGGGCGGCTGAACTCCCCCAGTAGTTCATCCCCCTAGCCAAGAACAGACCCTCGCGAGGTTGTTCTTCCTTGTATTGTTCATCATCATCAGCCCAAGAGGCAATCCACCCACCACAAACTAGAGTAGGGTATTACACCACAATGGTGGCCCGAACTAGTATAAACCCTGTGTCTCTTGTGTTGTTCTTTCAGTAGTTAGATCTTTGTGAGACGGAGAGGTAGAGGGCATAATCTCCGCGCGCACCCCAGAGTTCGAACCTTAAGGGTCTGCCGGAACCCGAAATCCGACATTTGGCGCGCCAGGTAGGGGTGCGCTGGAGTCCACCTCTCTACCACTCCGCGTCCCGTCGCACCGTCATCACCATGTCCGGCGACCAGGCGGGCAACCAAGATCCATGGGCGGCGTGGCCCGCCCGCGCGGAGCCGCCCGCCTCGGGCGACCCTGCGCCCCAGGAAGCTCGTGGTCCGCAGGGCGCTGTGGGCCGCGGGCAGCGCGGACAAGCTTCAACAACCCTCACGTAGCGCAAGCGCGGTGGCGGCAAGGGCCTCCAATCACGCCGCGACCACGACACCGTACACCCGCCGGGAGCAAGCGAACTCGAGGGCCGCGCTCACGGTGGCCCGAGAGCTGCTGCAGTGTAGGCTGCTGGAAGGCGGTCGCGACGTGCTGCTGGAGCGGGTCGCTGAACTCCTGGGCTTTGCCGCTTCGGGGGCTCACCCCTTCTGCATCCAGCTTCCGTCTCAAGCCCAGGGCGGCACGCGCGGGGGCCCCGCACGCTCCCGCGGGCCTCAGGGCTACCCCAATACTAGCAAATCCGTCGGCGCCGGACTGGCGGTGGCGCTACCCCCGCCCCCGGCGCGTGAGGAAGATGGGATCGGCGCAGCCCACGGCGCCAGCGGGCAGCCACGCTACCACCCCGCGGTGGGCACGTCAAGCAGCGCCGCATGGCACATGAAGCACTACAGCACAACCTTCGGGGTAGCGGCGCCAGAAGAATACGTGCCCCACATGATGGACCAAGGGCACGCTCACGAGGGCGAACAAGGCTCGCTTCTCAGCCCGAGCTGGGGAGACGAGACACCAGAAGCTGAGCTCTTCCAGGAGCCCCGGGACGGCTCCGCCGGCCATGCTGGAGGCGACAATTATCGGGTACCACTAATTCCTCAGGAGCAGGCGTACGCTAATCATGGATCACAGGAGGTGCAGGTCGCCGCAGCGAGCATCTGCCCCGCTCCTACAGTCTCCTACCCCTCGGGAGGAGGGCGCAGGGGGCTGCAGGAGAGGGGCAGGGATCCCACATCACCACCGCAGCGTTCGGAGCAAGGCGTTCTCAGGAGGTAGGCCCTCCGCTGGGGAGGCGCCTAAGGGCCTGCCCCTGGCGGAGGATCCGTGGTCGTCGGGGGAACCGCTAGCGACCGCTCTACCCCACCGACGGCGTCCTGGTTTCCGGTCGTCGTTGGTGGCACCAGAGTGTGGCGCAAGGCGGGGCCCTCGTCTGGCGATATGAAGCAAGGCCGCTACCTGTGAAGAAGGCGCAGTGCCTGTGAAGCTCGCCGCCCCGTGACACTCTCACGTAATAATGAGTGAGGCTGTACACGCCCCGGAGTCTCAGGGGTGCCGGCCTCAGGCCCTGGGGCTCCCTCCCACGCCCAGTGGACAACACTTAGCTCCGCGCTGGTGAGAAGACGTCCAAGACTAGATTAGGTGCCGGACGCGGCCTTTTGCCTGTTCTGATTGACTTCTTCTTTGGTTGTAACTTTTCCCCTGCTGGATTTAAGTTGGATTCCAATTTGAGATTTGCGTGTGTTCGGGGAAGGGGTGCTTAGTCTCGTTCGAGATATTTCTCGCGTTCTGGTTACCGCTCCACCACAGCTGCCTCCCCTCGCGAGCCCCTCGCGAGCCGGGCCAGGCCTAGCTCACGCGCAGCCCAGCCTACCGCTGTTGCTCCTTCTCGGGAGGACGTTTCGGTACCTGCGGAAGATGCCCTTTCAGGAAAAGGCCTAGAGCCTGTGAAGAAGGCAAATGCCTGTGAAGCTATCGCGTTTAGGAAAAGGCCCAGAGCCTGTGAAGAAGGCGAATGCCTGTGAAGCTATCGCGTTTAGGAAAAGGCCCAGAGCCTGTGAAGCTATCGCGTTTAGGAAAAGGCCCAGAGCCTGTAAAGAAGGCGAATGCCTGTGAAGCTATCGCGTTTAGGAAAAGGCCCAGAGCCTGTGAAAAAGGCAAATGCCTGTGAAGCCATCACATGCGGGAAAAGGCCCGGAGCCTGTGAAGAAGGCCAGCGCCTGTGAAGCCCCTCGCAGGCGACACTTGCGCGTCCTATGGTTTCAACTAGAGAACACTCAGGACACCACGTCCTCCCACGAGCTGCCTCGGGGCCTGCGCGAAACAACGGTAAATCAGCCAGCCGCCAGGCGCGGGTGCTCGCGCAATATAATAGCTGCTAATACGATGCATACATGTTTTACATGAGGGGCTTCCCCTCCCCAAAATGCTCTCACAGCCATCAGGCCAAACACCTGAGTTCTACTCGTGCAGGGTAAAAAGACGCGAGCGATACATACTCACTCGGACAAATCCCCCAATGCGTCCTCAGGAGCACCTTCCGAGCCGCCGCTGGCATCGCTGAACTCGCCATCGCTACCTGCATCGCCGCCAGTGGCATCAGGGCCGTCTACCACACCACCCTCGTCGGTAGCCACGATCACGTCGTCGTCATCCGAAGTGAAGGCCCTGACAAGAGCGTCCATGTTGTCTTCCACCCAGTGCGCCAGGTCGCCTCGGACGGCCTGGGGGACTGGGGCGATGGCGGCGTCGAAGTCAAAGTGGGGATCCATGTTCCGGAGATGGCTGAAGACACGAGAGAAGGCGCGCCCTAGTAGGGCGTGGCTCCTCTCCTCCATCAACCTGTCGGCCATGACCGACCGCGCCTCCAGCTGCATCACCACGGCGGTGAAGAACTGTAGGTTGCCGGCATAGTTGATCGTGTGCGGCTCGCCGACAGCCGCCTCGCAGATGTTGCCCAAGGCTGCGTTAGCCCTCTCCCTGAGCGTAGCCAGCATGGGGCCGTGCACGTGCTCCAGGACCTGCCGCTGGTGTATCTCATCGGTGTTCTGACGTTCGACGGCCTCGGCCTCTTCCACCCGCTGACGAAGACGGAGCACCTTGGCCTGGAGGGCAGCCGACTCCTTCTGCGCCGCCTCAAGGGCGGCCTGGGAAGCGTCGGCCCGCCGCGTCGCCTCATCCCGTTGGGCCCTCAGGGCCGCGGTTCTTCCCTCGGCCTCGACCCGGATCAACTCCAGCTTCCCCTCGAACTCGCGCTCAAGGCCTTGGCGTGCCATCGCCACCCGACGACCAACCTCCTCCAGGACACGTGCCTCCCGTGCGGCGACTTCATCTTCCGCCTGCGTCACCAGGCGCTCCCTCGTCTCCAGCCGCTCGTACTCGCGGGTGCATTCGGCAGCTTCCAGCGTCAACGCTTCCTCACGCTTCTGGAGCTCAGCTGGGTCGCCAGAGGCCACCTTCATCGAGGCAAGGGCCGCCTCGCGCAGTTCCACTTGCTCCTCCAATGAGTGGGATCGGGCCAGGAGCTCCCGAGCCCGCTCCTCCGCTGCTTCTCGCCGTCGGTCGGCTCCCAGGGCCTCCTCAGCGGCCTGGGATCGGGCCACCCAGGAGGCCTCCAGCGACGCCTTCGCTTCTTCGTCTTCAAGGTCGCGCTGGTGACGCGCGAGGGCGATGGCGGCCTCCAGCTCCCGCCTCCCTGCGGCCAGGCGCAGGCCCTCGGCCTCCAGGCGCGCGTCTTCACCAGCGAGCTCCTCCCCAAGCAGGTCCACCGCGTCAGTCGCCCTTCGAAGGAACTCTTGGCGGCGAGCACGTCTTCCACACCATCATCTGCCCCAAGCGAGCGCCGTGGGCCACAAACCATAGCTCCTCCTCCAGGCAGGGGGCTGGGGGCTGGCACCCTCACGACGGCCGGGCATACCATACCAGAAGCCCGGCCTGGGGCCAGCCCGTCTCCAGAAGAAGGGCACAGGGGGCGCCTCAGCCAGTCGCAGCCCGCAACCAGATGATAAGCCCACGGCAGGCCGGCTATGCCGAGAGAGGGCCCGCGGAGGAAGATCGTAGGAAGAGAAGGGCTGCAGTGCACCTCAGGACGGTCCGCCCCTTCATTCACCCTCACCACGAGAGCAGAGCTGCTCGGAGCACTTGGGGATGGCGGGGGAGGCGAAGCCAAAGGAGGCGGCGCCTCAGTGGCTCCCACGATCTCGACTGGAAGAGGCCTGTGGAGTAAGGATCAGTAGACGCAGCAAGGGGATCAGGAGCCAGGAAAGGAGAAGGCTTACTCGTCAGTAGCGAAGTATTTCCGGCGCTTCAGCAAGCGACAAGAGAAGTCATCACCCAGGGCCTCCCTTTTCCTCCGAAGGGCCTCAAAGTCCACACGGAAGCGGCCCAAGAGAAGGGCGCAAGGATCAACCTGCGACGAAGACGGAGCAACAAAGCTATCCGCATCAGGGGCGCCTGCCTGACGCATGCTGCCAATCACCTCGCCAGAAGACGCGGCCGGGGCCTCAGGAGCCTCGGCCCCAGGCGCTGGGAGCGGCTGCTTGCCACCCACAGCCTTTGCAGCACGGGCCTCAGGAGTTGCTCCCTCGAGGGCATCACCAGGCGCAGTCTCCTCATCGGAAGCCTTATCGGTCTCCGCCATCTCACGCCTCCCTGCCCCGCCACTCGAGGAGGATTCGCCTTGACCGACCGGAAGGGCGGTCACCACCACAGGGTTCTCGCGAGGCCCTTGGAAGCCAGCGGGGCGCAGCCCCCATACATCGAAGGAGGGCATCTGCTTCACGAAGTCATCCCTGTTCTGGCAGAGGTACAACAGGGCCCCTCCTCTCTGGATGCTGCCCGGGTTGGGGTCACCAGTCAGGACCAAGAGCACTGTCCTTAGCGCCCCAGGCGTCAGGTCTTCTTCCTGGAGCCTCGTGCGATCATCATGCCCACTGAAGGCCCACATTTGGCGAGAGTGGCGTTGGAGAGGGGCAATGCGGCGTAACAGGAACTCCTTCACCACCTTGGGCGCCGTCACGCCGAGCAATCTCAAGAACGTGAAGCGGCGCCATACGAAGGCGAGCCGGGGGCTCACGAGCGTCTCCTGGCCCCAGCCCGAATTGGGTACTGCAGGCGAAGTTGGCTTCGCCAGCAGGGGGCTGGGCACCCCGACATCAACGTACAACCACCGCTCGCGGAACCCAGCTGATGGCAAAGGAAGCTTGAAGTCAATCCCTGAGGCCGCAGTCTCGGGCACGGCGACGAAGCTCACACACGCTGAGCATTGAGTGGGGTCAGCAAGGCGCAAAGAGAAGAAGTGGCGCAGCAAGGCAACGGAAGGAGGGATGCCCATCATCGCCTCGCAAACAAAAGCAAAGACCGAAAGGAGGGTGATGGATTCAGGACCCAAATGCATCATATGGATCTGGTAACGAGAGAGGACGGCCTTGAAGAAATCGGGAAAGGGGGGAACCAGACCCGCCCACAAGGCGTCGACAAAATAATGAACCTCAGTGATTATCCTGTCAGTGGGGAAGTGAGACGTAGACCAGGCCGTCGTCCTCCCACACTCGTTGAAGATGGTGGCCAGAGCCGGGCTGAGCTTATCCAGGCACTCTCGATTGAGTATGATTGACCGGCCGACAGCGGGGGCCACCGACGGCGGCGAGCGAGATGGAGCCATGGGTTTCTTCCCTTTCTCCTTCTTCGTCGGAGCCATGGCGATGGAAAGGAGGGGGAAGATGTGAGATGGGATTGGAGACAAGAGTCGGAGTTCAAAGGGAGGAAGAATAGGGGACGGTCGAGCAACAGGAAGGGGAGCGGCTCTGTACAACTGCGAGTCCACATAGCAGGGCGCAAAATAAGGGAGCGTGGGGGAACAGTGCCGCCCACGTCCAATCAACCGCCACGCGGCGCCCGAGGCCGCAGGCCGTTAGGGCCCGCGGCGCTTCGACCTTGCCCTTTCGCCTCTCAGCGTGGCCAAATCCATGCGCGCCTTGGGCCCGGGGGCTACTGTCGGTGTTCTGGGAACGGGGGTCCCCAGACTTGCCTGCCTGCGGCCTGCGGCGTGGCTCAAAAGGGGGGCCCAGCATGGCCCATCTTCATCAACATAAGACCCAAGACCCTCGCGAGGGGCCAAGCCTCGCGGGGGAGGAGACACGGCGCTTCCTCAGGCGCGGCCTCGTCAGGCTGGCTCACGAGGAGGCGGAGAGATCAAGGCGGGGTACCTCGCGAGGTGTCCATGACGCAAGCCATGACGACCAAGGGTGCCAGGAGGGCGCCAGTCCGCGCAGTGTCTCCCTTTCCTCTTTGGTGCAAAGGGGCAAGCGCAGGCGAGAGGATCAAGCAAAGGCACCCATTTCGGTGCAACGAGACCAAGACCAGTCCAATGGTGGGAAGGAGGTCATCGTGGAGCCCAGAGCGGCGTCACCACGGGGCCTTTGGCAGGCGAGGACCAACTTTAGTCAGGATAAGTGTACCAGATGTTCCCCTTCGAATTGGACAATTGTTGGCGCCCTTCCCGCTCAATATTTGGGAAGAGGCCCAGGGCCCTTGCCTATAAATAGGACTAGTCACTCCTAGGGTAGGGGGATCGAGTGATCTAGCAATCGCATCAGGGGGAAGCCAGTAGGGAGACTCAGGCAGCAGAGAGTGATAGAGAAGGGCGGCTGAACTCCCCCAGCAGTTCATCCCCCTAGCCAAGAACAGACCCTCGCGAGGCTGTTCTTCCTTGTATTGTTCATCATCATCAGCCCAAGAGGCAATCCACCCACCACAAACTAGAGTAGGGTATTACACCACAATGGTGGCCCGAACTAGTATAAACCCTGTGTATCTTGTGTTGTTCTTTCAGTAGTTAGATCTTTGCGAGACGGAGAGGTAGAGGGCATAATCTCCGCGCGCACCCCCAGAGTTCGAACCTTAAGGGTCTGCCGGAACCCGAAATCCGACATTTGGCGCGCCAGGTAGGGGTGCGCCGGAGTCCACCTCTCTACCGCTCCGCGTCCCGTCGCACCGTCATCACCATGTCCGGCGACCAGGCGGGCAACCAAGATCCATGGGTGGCGTGGCCCGCCCGCACGGAGCCGCCCGCCTCGGGCGACCCTGCGCCCCAGGTAGCTCGTGGTCCGCAGGGCGCTGCGGGCCGCGGGCGGCGCGGACAAGCTTCAACAACCCTCATGTAGCGGCAAGCGCGGTCGGCGGCAAGGGCCTCCAATCACGCCGCGACCACAACACCGTACACCCGCCGGGAGCAAGCGAACTCGAGGGCCGCGCTCACGGTGGCCCGAGAGCTGCTGAAGTGTAGGCTGCTGGAAGGCGGCCGCGACGTGCTGCTGGAGCGGGTCGCCGAACTCCTGGGCTTTGCCGCTTCGGGAGCTCACCCCTTCTGCATCCAGCTTCCGTCTCAAGCCGAAAGATAACATGAGCTGGAAATGGCCCAACGGAATAACGGGCTGTTAATGGGTATAAAGTGATACACTGTTCATTACGGGCCAGTTTCACCACGGGCCGTTAATGGGTGTAAAGTGATACATTGTTCATTACGGGCCAGTTTCACCACGGGCCGTTAATGGGCCAAGAGTTACATAGGGCCTCATATGGGCCAAAAGACATCATGGGCCATACATGGGCCAGAAGTGAAAACGGGCTGGAATCATATTGGATGGCCCAGATGATGCTACTGGGCCTAATTCGGATAGGGCATAACGGGCCTTGGGTTAGCGGGCTGTAAATGGGCTATATGCGAACAGGCCGTTAACAGGCTTTC
Source organism: Aegilops umbellulata (assembly GCA_032464435.1). Taxonomy (NCBI): domain Eukaryota; kingdom Viridiplantae; phylum Streptophyta; class Magnoliopsida; order Poales; family Poaceae; genus Aegilops; species Aegilops umbellulata. The sequence goes on from CP136055.1 coordinate 353,967,152, forward strand.
CATGGGCCGACCCGCCAGCTTTTGACCAAGTCAAACGGGATGGCCTTTTCACAGGAATGGGCCTTTGTTGGGCCGTGCCACGTGTCGACGTATCATAGGCGCCTATTTGACCAACTGACGAGCTGACACGTGTTTCGTCCGGCCAATAAGAATTTTACACGTGGAAATTTCCCATTGGTCGGGGTTGTTAACGGATTATCGGATCCAAAACCCGACCCGATAGCTTAACGATGTTCCGTTACGGTGGATGCCATGTGTCGGTCACCCTTGATGAAAGCACTTCTATGATGTGCGATTTATCGTCATGGAAGTGGACACTTCCGTGATGATAATTTTGGTAATGTCATGGAACACTTCTACGACAGCATAGGTATGACTATCTTGGTTCTGTCATAAATTTGTCATGGATGTACATGCATGACAAAAAAAGCGACCTACTGTGACAAACACGTATCATCACGAAAGTGTATTTTTTTGTAGTGCTTGCTACCCCTTCTGTCACTGGGAAAGGACACCGCAAGATCGAACCCAAAGCTAAGCACTTCTCCCACGGCAAGAACTACCAATCTAGTTGGCCAAACCAAACGGATAATTCGAAGAGACTTGCAAAGATAACCAATCATACATAAAAGAATTCAGAGAAGATTCAAATATTATTCATAGATAGGCTTGATCATAAACCCACAATTCATCAGTCTCAACAAACACACCGCAAAAAGAAGATTACATCGAATAGATCTCCACGAGAGAGGGGGAGAACTTTGTATTGAGATCCAAAAAGAGAGAAGAAGCCATCTAGCTACTAACTATGGACCCGAAGGTCTGAGGTAAACTACTCACACTTCATCGGAGAGGCTATGATGATGTAGAAGCCCTCCGTGATGACGGCCCTCTCCGGCGGAGCTCCGGAACAGGCCCCAAGATGGGATCTCGTGGATACAGAAAGTTGCGGCGGTGGAATTAGGTTTTTGGCTCCTGTTCTGTTCGTTTGGGGGTACGTAGATATAGGAGGAAGAAGTACGTTAGTGGAGCTCCGAGGGGCCCACGAGGCAGGGGGCGCGCCCCCCACCCTCGTGACCGCCTCTCTGGTGCCTTGGCGTAGGGTCCAAGTCTCCTGGATCACGTTCGGTGAGAAAATCACGTTCCCGAAGGTTTCATTCCGTTTGGACTCTCCGTTTGATATTCTGTTTCTTCAAAACACTGAAATAGGCAAAAAAAAACAGCAATTCTGGGCTGGGCCTCCGGTTAATAGGTTAGTCCCAAAAATAATATAAAAGTGGAAAATAAAGCCCAATATAGTCCAAAACAGTAGATAATATAGCATGGAGCAATAAAAAATTATAGATACGTTGGAGACGTATCAGGTCCCAGGGGGAGTTTTGTTTGCAATTATTTTGATTTAGTTTGCGTAAAGCATGGGACTGGGCATCCCAGTGACCAGCCATTTTCTCGTGAGTGAGGAGCGGAGTCCACTCCTCTTGAGAATAACCCGCCTAACATGGAAGATAAGGGCAGCCCTAGTTGATACATGAGCTATTCGAGCATACAAAACAGAATGTTTATTTGAAGGTTTGGAGTTTGGCACATACAAATTTACTTGGAACGGTAGGTAGATACCGTATATAGGAAGGTATGGTGGACTCATATGGAATAACTTTGTGGTTTAAGGGATTGGATGCACAAGCAGTATTCCAGCTTAGTACAAGTGAAGGCTAGCAAAAGACTAGGAAGCGACCAACTAGAGAGCGACAACAGCCATGAACATGCATTAAAATTAATAAACATTGGATGCAAGCATGAGTAGGATATAATCCACCATGAACATAAATATCATGAAGGCTATGTTGATTTTGTTTCAACTACATGCGTGAACATGTGCCAAGTCGAGTCACTTAAATCATTCAAAGGAGGATACCACCCCATCATACCACATCATAACCATTTCGATAGCATGTTGGCACGCAAGGTAAACCATTATAACTCATAGCTAATCAAGCATGGCATAAGCAACTATGATCTCTAATTGTCATTGCAAACATGTTTATTCATAACAAGCTGAATCAAGAATGATGAGCTCATCATATTTACAAAAACAAAAGAGGTCGAGTTCATACCGGCTTTTCTCATCTCAGTCAGTCCATCATATATAATCATAATTGCCTTTCACTTGCACGACCGAACGATGTGAATAATAATAAGAGTGCACGTGCATTGGACTAAGATGGAATCTGCGAGCATTCAATAAACAGGAGAAGACAAGGCAATATGGGCTCTTGATTAAATCAACAATAATGCATATAAGAGCCACCTCAACAATTTAATTATGGTCTTCTCCTATCGACCCCCAAAGAAAAGAAAAGAAATAAAAACTATTTACACGGGAAAGCTCCCAACAAGCAAAAGAAGAACGGGAAATCTTTTTTGGGTTTTCTTTTTTTTTAATTACTAATACTAGAGCAGAAAAGCAAACTACTACTAATTTTTCTGGTTTTTCTTAATGTTTATCAAACACACAAGAAGAAAACAGGAAAAAGAAAATAAACTAACATGGATATTACAGTGAAAGAGTACAAGCACCGACATCTAGCAAAGAACGTGTGTAAATGTCACATCCTATCTAGACCATGCATTAGAGTGCTGCATCATGTTTACTTTCAACAGAAACTTGAAATGGGGAAGCAGAACCCCCAGCACCCCCCCTGAAATCAACTAGGGTTTACTAAAAATATTTTCAATGAACCTGAAATTCCCTTCTAAAATGTTCACTCTCTTTGTCTTGGGTTATAACCTCTGGCAAAATTGGTGCACAATTTTCTCGGTCAACAGAAGGTCACTGGATTAAATCATAAGTAATTTGCTTTTGGACATTTAAATGCTAGTAAATATTTTAAATGTTCAAATAATTCTGGAAATAAGTGTAGGCTGTTGGATATATTCTAAACATAGCCCATGGTTAAATCCAGGATTTTTGGAAGTACCTAGCTATTTTTAATAATGCCACAAACCTACAGAAAAATAGAAAAACAGAAACTAAAAGAGAGAGAGAGGGAAACTAACCTGGCCGCAGCCCATCAGCCAGCCCACCTGGCGGCCCAGCGCTGTGCTGGCCCATGCCAGCCAGCTGCTTCGTCCCCGCCAGGCAGGCAGCCAGGTGCTCGACGGCGAGCTCAGCGCGCGCCACGCAGCTGGCCGCCGCCCTGCTTCCTCCCCTCGCCGCCTTGCTCGCCTGGACAGGCTCTACGTCGCCACCTCGAACCGCTGCACACCTCCATTCGCCCCCTACCTCTCTCCCTCGCTCTCCCTCCGCCATGGACGACGCTGCTGTGCCCGCGCCACCGTGAAACCGCATCCACCGTCGTCCCTGTACCGAGACACCGTGTCCAAAAACTCTGCTGTCGTCGACTCCGTCGAGCAGCCCGAGCCCTGAGCGCTCGCGAGCCCTGCTTCGTCTTCTTCGACCTCATCTTCACCGAGCACCGCCACAGATCCCCTTCGCCGTCGCCGCCGCATCAGCTTCACCGCATCCCCAGGAGCACAACGCCCCACTCCACGCACCTCGCCGTGCCCCACAGTCTGGGACCCGTCCTCACCCGACTCCGGCGACCGCCTAGCACGTCGCCGGTGACGTTTCCGGCTACTCCGAGCTTAACGGCCACCACCAAACGCTGCGGCTCGCCCCCAGCTACCCGTAGGTGCCCTCCGCCGTCCATTTGGTCGCCGGAGTGCACTTATGCACTTCCACCACCGCGTCTGGCCTCGCCGGCGGCTAAACACCGGCGGGTTTGACCGTTGACGTGGACTGGGTGGGCCCAGGTTGACTCCTCTGAGTCAATGACAAGTGGGCCCCCCTCTGCTAACTAAACCTAATTAGTTTTAATTAAAATTAGTTAGTTTAATTAACTACTGACACACGGGACCCACTAGTCAGATTGACCTGGACGACCCCGTTGACCTCTGACGTCATCCTGACGTAATGCTGACACACTAATTGATTTACTGGAATTATTCTTATACAGGAAATTCCAGAAAATAGTTCAAACTTCAAAAATTCATAGAAATTAATCTGTAACTCCAAATGCAAAGATTTATATATGAAATTTGATCAGAAAAATCCAATCTATCCACTGGTACTGGTTTCATGCATGCCAGAACAAGTTAACCTTGCTGTTTAAGCAATACAAGATGATGCACTTAAATGGCTATGTTAAATGAACTAACACTTGAACCTTTGGTTCAAATAAGCACATTCCTTTCTGGTTTAGCTTGCATTAGGCCAAGACACATTCATATTGCCATGTCTTAGCATGCATCATATTGTTGCATATCGTCATGTGTTGATTGTGTTCCGATGTGTTCTTTGTGGTAGGTTCTGCCTCCGAGGATATTCACGAGTATCCAACTGAAGGGCAGTATCCCACTACCACCCCATCAGGCAAGCAACCCGTTGATCATTCCGATACAAACCCATGTTCTCGCTTCTGCTCTCGTTTACTGCATTAAGACAACGCGATTCAAACTACTGTGTGTTGCGGTAGTTGAACCCACTTCCTTTGCATGACCTGTCATTGCCACAGTAACTAGATGAAACCCACTAGCATGTGTAGGAGTTGATTGAGCCATATGTGTGTGTTTCCTACCATGCTATGCTTGCTATGCTTAGAGTTGTGTCAGGTCTGGCTCATCGGGATGATGAACTAGAGTGAAAGGTTGTGTCGGTGTCGAGAGTGTGAAAGTGTTGAATACGATTTGGTAAAGGAATCGATGAGAGGCCATGTAGGAGTACATGGTGGGTTGTTTCATTGAGGCCGTCCTTAAGAACTGAGATCGGTGTGTGTGATTTAAGACTCAGCTACTACCACACATTGGGCCCTGAAATATGACCCCGCTCGACTTACCGACCCCTCTCGTCCTCTGTCCAGGAGTTGCAAGTAGTTTATGGTGTTTGTAGTTGCTGGGGGCCGCACGCAGTGCTGACCATAGGGGTGGGCTGTGTTGCGGTAGGCACGTGGCACGGTGTACCGATTCGCCCGTTTGGTGTCTCGGAAACCGTGCACACATCGTTTGGGGCCGTTGAGGACACCCCGGCCGGATCTCCTTGCGGATGGAACCCGAATAGGCGATAAACCTGGACTAGAGACTTGTGTGGTTGGTTAGGTCGTGGTCTACACCCACGTCGGTTTTCGCTTGAAGTCTGCCGAGCACATAACGTGTGCAGACGCTAAGTGGTGGAAACATGTGTGAAGAAGTACACCCCTGCAGGGTATGAAACTATTCGAATAGCCGCGTCCGCGGTAAAGGACTACTTGGTCACCTATACAGTTCATAGACAAGTAAATGGATACTACTAAAAGCCTCAAGATAACTGTGAGTACCGCGGATGGCCCTCTCGTAGGTTGGCGAGAGAGGATCCACGGTGGAGTATTGTGTTGGTGATAGTGGACTCGTGTGCGACAAATGGTTTACAAGTTGTGTCTATCGTAGGATAGCTTAGCCAAGAGTCAAAGCTGGCTTGCCGCAATAACTCCACTACCTTCTTGAGAATGTGCATGTATTGTAGGATTCTGTTGTAAGACTTGCTGAGTACCTCCATACTCATGTTTCTTTAATTAATGTTTTCATACGACAACACCAACCCCTCCAATGGGTTCTATGTAGACCTCGACGTTGACGAGTGACTTATCACCTAGGTGGTGATCCAAGACTTGTGAAGGGTCGATGTAGATAGACAGGCTTCGTCAAGCCTTCTTTCTTTCTAGTGTCTGTACTCAGACTACTTTGCTTCCGCATGTGCTTGTATGTTTGTATGACTTGAGTCTCGGGTCATGTGACCCCTACTTGTATGGATGATATGTATGGCTCCTCGGAGCCTTCTAAATAAAGTACTTGAGTTGTAGAGTTTTGTTGTGATGCCATGTTGTATTTACTCATATCGGGCATATTGTGTGTATGATTGAAATGCTTGGTATGAGTGGGATCCGACAATCTAGTTGTTTATCCTTGGCAGCCGGGAAATGTAGTCTAGTGCTTCTGAGCGATAGTAGTCCGCTACAGCCCGGTTCACCGGAGTCCTGCTAGCCCAGCACTACTGCTTGGAACACTTGACTGGCCGGCATGTGATTCGCCTCGTTCCTATGTCTGTCCCTTCGGGGAAATGTCACGCGGTGACTTCCGGAGTCCTGCCTAGACTGCTACAGCCCGGGTTACCGGAGTCCTGTTAGCCTGGTGCTACAGCCCGGAATCACACGTTGATGACCGACATGCTCGATGTGATTCATGTATGCCTGTCCTCATAGGTTAGTGCCGCTTTGGGTTCACGACTAGCCATGTCGCCCCGGGTTCTCTGTCATATGGATGCTAGCGACACTATCATATACGTGAGCCAAAAGGCACAAACGGTCCCGGGCCATGGTAAGGCGACACCCGTGGGATTACTGTGCGTGAGGCCGCAAATTAATATGAGGTGTTACCGGCTGGGTCGATGTGACTTGGAATTGGGGTCCTGACAGCGTTGGCATCAGAGCCGGACTGCCTGTAGGTTTGCTAAGCCAAACTGGTCGATGTCGAGTCTAGAAATGCTTTAGTTATATGTAGGGGAATTGATTGTGGGAGGGAACGTAAGGCTCTTTTACTCCTTTACCTTATGCCCTCTGTTCTGAGTCATTCTCTTCTCATTCAACGTGGGTTAAGGACTAGGCTCTCTTCTCTCTATCAGGTTCATGTGTTACTAATCCGTAGTAACTTATAGGATTGTTGGATACAACCTAGTTCAGTTTCTACTAAATTTTAGTATGTTGCCAGTTGAACCAGAACCTTGATATGATGTTGTTGAGTGGTTTTGCAAACTGTTGTGGATGTCTCAACTCTTTTCTGAGCATTTACAGCCGTTATGCTGTCCAATTTCTCCTAGAAAATTCTAATGCCTTTGCATTATTTTGTGCTTCCAGATGGCCACGCGTCCGCAGAACCAAGTGGTTCGTCTGACCCGTTGCATCGATGTATGTGGTCACACAGCCATGTTGGTTCGAGTGATGGTCGAGACAGGTTACCGATGGTATCCCGAATATACCGTCGAGGAGCAGTTTAGAGACTTTAGTCAAAGCCAATATCTGTGCACGGTCAGGATATATCCATCTTATCCCGGAGCTACTGAACCGCTCCACTGTTCTTATGGACTTGGGATTACTATTGGGATGTCCGTGCAGGATGCAGCCTACTCGATGATGACTATTATTTGAGCCAGGACTGCCTTGCTGAGCAACACCGATTTCCGCTACATGCCAGCATCCCTCCCTGGGGCGCATGGTTACCTTCAGGGTATGTACAGCGACGCATCCCATGAGGACTCACTCCTCCGCACCACTACTGAGATGCTGGAAGACAATGACCGTGAAAATCGGGCCTTGCGTATGGAGCTCTTTAATGCTCGTTCTGATCACTGGGCCACTCTGACTCGGTTTGCACCTGCCGTGCAAGCCGGATACATGGACATGAGGGACTTGTACCCTGTGCGGGCTGGTCTGCCAGATTTAATGGAGTGGCATGAGGTAGGAGGCATCACCCCTCCTCGTGGACCTCGTCTGCCGCCGTTTGTTGGACCAAGGCCACACCCAAGTCCCTATGGTCCGCAAGCTCCACAGGACCGTCTGTTCCCAGATGATCATGTTCCGCTTCCAGGCTTGGGTGGTGACTTTTACGAGGATTACTATGGAGCTGTCTGAGCTAGTAGTAGTTTCGCTAGTATTGTAACAGTTGTATGTCCACCGTCCTGCGTGACTTGTGGAATATGACTTAGCGTGTATCTATTCCGGAGGTGTAGAAAAATAATGTATAGGAGCTTGGAATGCCTCCGATGAGATGTAACGTTTTTCATCATAGTTGTACTCTAGCTTGGGGCTTGTACTAAACTATGTATGGTGTGTATGACTGTTGGTAAATATATGGCAGTTTCTATATTACCATTTCATACGGATGAACATCTCTGCATTCTGTGCTATCCATTACATTCCGCACTTCTTTGCTCAGATTTTGCCATCTTTGTCTAAACCATTGTCTTGTTTTCCTAGGATGGTCAACACCCGCAGCAACCCTGCTGCTCCGGAGCAGGGTGAAGCTAGCGCAACTAGGGATGAAAATCTGCCTCAACCGCCTTCTCTGGCCGAAGTGATGCTGGAGGCAGAACGAAACAAGCGTGAGACTAACCGCTTGCTGGAGCGGATTGAGTAGAATACTGCACGCCAGCAGATGAACAACCTGGTGTCAATCAATGACTTTGTCAAGCTGTATCCACCGAAGTTTAACCATTCCGTCGAGCCTCTCGATGCGGATGACTGGCTTCGCAGCATCGCCCACAAGCTACGTTCTGCCAACGTAGCCGAAGATGATAAAGTTACCTTTGTTGCTTATCACCTCGAAGGCCCTGCTAGCCTTTGGTGGGAAAATTATGAGGCTATGCGCCCGGTCGGCCAAATCACTACTTGGGCTGAATTCAGTGCTACTTTCCGTGAGCATCACATCCCAGAAGGTCTCATGGATCGCAAGAGGGAGGAGTTCTGCAACTTCACCCAGGGTAGACTGATTGTGGATGCATACAGTCGCGAGTTTGGAAATCTAGCACGTTATGCTCCCGAAGAGGTATCCACTGACGCCAAGAAGCAGGCGAGGTTCCGCAAGGGACTTAGCCCCGAGCTTCGCCGTGACCTTCGACTGCATGATTGCACCTCTTTTCCGAAGTTAGTCAACAAGGCCATCAGTGCTGAGACAGGGCAGACTGACTTTGAAGCTTCACGCAAGCACTCCCGGGACTTTGGATCTTCATCCGGCTCTGGATCTCAGAAGCACCGGGTCTGGATCCCAAACACTGCGCTGCCACCCAGGTTCACTCCGAGGCCATCCTTTGAGGCGCCTCGCCCCAACCAGCAGTATGTACCGCCCAAGACTTATGGTGGCCCCGCTGCTAATGTTGCTCCACGTCCCAATATGATAACCTGCTTCAAGTGTGGTGAGCCGGGTCACTACATCCGTGAGTGTCCCCAGAACAACCCCAACCAGTTCGGAAAGTCTGTTGGCCGTGGCAAGCCAGCAGGAAAGGTGCTCTACGCTAAGCCGGCCACCACTGCTCGTGGCCATGTCAACTACGTTTCAGCTGAGGAGACTCAGGAGGACCCCAACGTTGTTCTCGGTACGCTCCTTGTTAATTGCCATCCGGCAACTATTCTCTTTGAAACTGGAGCATCTCATTCATTTATTTCCGAGAGCTATGCTCGATTGCACAACACCACATTTTGTGACATGCCCACCTCCATGGTAATTCAAACCCCTGGTTCTAAGTGGCAAACCTCTAGAATCAGCCATGGAAATGAAATTCTTGTCAACAGATTGGTTTTCCTTGCGTCACTAATAGCTCTCAAGTCCTCAGACATAAACATCATCTTGGGTATGGACTGGATGTCAGCCCATTACGCTAAGATCGATTGCTCTACTAGAACTGTTCAACTCACCATCCATCGGGCAAGATAGTCAATGTTTTGACCCGAGTGTCTGAGCCATAGCTCTACTCCTTAAATGCCAACCCCCTTCCAGACCTTGAAGATATTCCGGTAGTCCGTGACTTCCCGGATGTCTTTCCAGAGGAACTGCCAGGTGTTCCACCTGACAGAGATGTCGAGTTCGTGATAGACCTTGTTCCAGGAATTGTCCCAATCTCTAGAAGACCCTATAAGATGGCACCCCTAGAACTAGCCGAGCTTAAGAAACAACTCGATGAGTCCTTGCAAAAGGGTTTCATCCGTCCTAGTTCTCCTCCATGGGCTTGCCCCGTCCTCTTCGTCAAGAAGAAGGATGGAACGGATCGGATGGTTGTAGATTACCGACCTGTCAATTTGGTCACTATCAAGAACAAGTATCCGCTCCCCAGGATCAACGACCTGTATGACCAGCTCGCTGGATCCTCAGTCTTTTCCAAGATGGATTTGAGGTTGGGCTACCATCAAATCAAAATTAAGAGCGGGGACATTCCCAAAACGGCCTTTGTTACTCGTTATGGCCAATACGAGTACACCGTCACGTCCTTCGGTTTAACCAATGCTCCAGCCACCTTCTCTCGGTTAATGAACTCGATCTTCATGGAGTACTTGGATAAATTTGTCGTGGTTTACCTCAATGATATACTCATCTACTCCAAGAATGAGGAAGAACATGTCGAACATCTAAGGCTAGTATTGATGAAACTTCGAGAGCATCGCCTTTATGCCAAATTCTCCAAGTGTGAATTTTGGTTGCCGGAAGTGACCTATCTGGGCCATGTAATCTCTGGTAAGGGCATTACTGTCAATCCCGAGCGAGTTCAAGCCGTCCTTGACTGGACTCCACCTGAAACGGTCAAGCAAGTTAGGAGTTTTCTTGGTTTAGCGAGCTATTGCCGCCACTTCGTCGAGAATTTCTCCAAAGTTGCTAAGCCTCTAACCGAACTCCTCAAGAAAGATAAAAAGTTCGAGTGGACCCCACAGTGCGAGTTCAGCTTTCAGGAACTGAAAAGACGCCTGACATCTGCTCCCGTACTTGTACCACCAGATTTTTCTAAGGACTTTGTTATCTATTGCGACGCCTCGCGACAAGGACTAGGTTGCATACTCATGCAAGATCGTCATGTGATTGCTTACGCTTCTCGACAGTTGCGTCCACATGAGGATAACTATCCCACACATGATCTAGAGCTTGCAGGTGTAGTCCATGCACTCAAAACTTGGCGACATTACCTTCTTGGTAATCGTTGCGAAATCTACACTGATCACCAAAGTCTGAAATACATCTTCACCCAACCGGATTTGAATCTCAGGCAAAGACATTGGGTCGAGTTGATCTCGGATTACGACTTAGGAATAACCTACACCCCAGGCAAAGCCAACGTCATGACTGATGCACTAAGTCGTAAATCCTATTGTAACAATATGATGTTACAACAAAGTCAACCACTTCTCCACGAGGAATTTTGTAAGCTTAACCTTCACATTGTTCCTCGAGGATTCCTTTCCACCCTGGGGGCGAAACCTAACCTTACAGATCAAATCATAGCTGCCCAGAAGCGCGATAAGGGCATATCCCGAATTAAGGAAAACATCGCTAGCGGAGTTGCTAAATGTTTTTCGATGGATGAGCGAGGTGTTGTCTTCTTCGAGAACCGCTTGGTGGTTCCCAAGAAACAACATCTACGGCAACTGATCCTTAAGGAAGCTCATGAATCCCCTCTCACCATTCATCCCGGTAGCACTAAAATGTATCAAGACCTACGCCAGAGGTTTTGGTGGACTAGGATGAAGAGAGAAATCGCCCAATACATTGCTAATTGCAACATCTGTCATCGCGTTAAAGCAGACCATCAACGGCCTGCTGGCACCTTGCAACCCTTGGAAATTCCTGAATGGAAATGGGATAAAATCGGTATGGATTTTATCACCGGGTTTCCCAGGACCAACAGAGGGAATAATGCCATCTTCGTTGTTGTCGATCGTCTTTCCAAAGTAGCCCACTTCCTACCCGTTCGTGAGAGTATAACCGCTAGCCAGCTAGCTGACTTGTACATCTCTTGAATAGTGTCTCTTCATGGTGTTCCATTGGAGATTAACTCAGACCGTGGAAATCTCTCGATTTTGGGAAAGTTTCCAAAATGCTATGGGAACCCGTCTCTCCTTTAGCACCGCCTTCCATCCTCAGTCAAGTGGTCAAGTAGAACGAGTCAATCAAATTCTGGAGGATATGCTTCGAGCTTCTGTCATTGCTTTCGGTATGAACTGGGAGAAGTGCCTTCCGTTCGCCGAGTTCGCTTATAACAACAGTTATCAAGCTAGCTTGGGCAAAGCTCCTTTCGAAGTTCTCTATGGACGGAAATGTCGAACGCCTCTTAACTGGTCAGAAACCGGGGAAAGACAACTCTTTGGCCCGGATATGATCGAGGATGCAGAAGAGCAGCAGGTTCGCATTATTCGTGAGAAGTTGAAAACAGCCCAATCTCGACAAAAGAGTCAGTATGACCGCAAGCATAAGCCTATGGCTTATGAAGTTGGCGAGATGGCTTACCTTCGGGTTACACCGTTAAAGGGAACCCATCGATTCGGTATCAAAGGCAAGTGGGCTCCTCGTTACATTGGACCCTTTCGCATTCTTGCCAAACGAGGGGAAGTTGCCTACCAGTTGGAACTACCTCCGCATCTCTCCAGAGTTCATGATGTCTTCCACGTTTCCCAACTCAGGCGTTGCTTCTCGGATCCTATCCGTGGAGTGGACCACGAAACGCTTGATCTCCAAGATAACCTCACATATCAAGAATATCCCGTTCGTATCCTTGATCAAGCCGAGCGTACCGCTCAACGCCAGAATATCAAATTTCTCAAAGTTCAATGGTCACACCATTTCGAGCAAGAAGCTACATGTGAAAGGGAGGATCATCTTCGACTTGAGTACCCCACCTTCTTTCCGACGGATCCTAAATCTCGGGACGAGATTCTTTCGAGTGGGGGTGAGTTGTCACATCCTAGCTAGACCATGCATTAGAGTGCTGCATCATGTTTACTTTCAACAGAAACTTGAAATGGGGAAGCAGAACCCCCAGCACCCCCCCTGAAATCAACTAGGGTTTACTAAAAATATTTTCAATGAACCTGAAATGCCCTTCTAAAATGTTCACTCTCTTTGTCTTGGGTTATAACCTCTGGCAAAATTGGTGCACAATTTTCTAGGTCAACAGAAGGTCACTGGATTAAATCATAAGTAATTTGCTTTTGGACATTTAAAAGCTAGTAAATATTTTAAATGTTCAAATAATTCTGGAAATAAGTGTAGGCTGTTGGATATATTCTAAACATAGCCCATGGTTAAATCCAGGATTTTTGGAAGTACCTAGCTATTTTTAATAATGCCACAAACCTGCAGAAAAATAGAAAAACAGAAACTAAAAGAGAGAGAGAGGGAAACTAACCTGGCCGCAGCCCATCAGCCGGCCCACCTGGCGGCCCAGCGCTGTGCTGGCCCATGCCAGCCAGCGGCTTCATCCCCGCCAGGCAGGCAGCAAGGTGCTCGACGGCGAGCTCAGCGCGCGCCACGCAGCTGGCCGCCGCCCTGCTTCCTCCCCTCACCGCCTTGCTGGCCTGGACAGGCTCCACGTCGCCACCCCGAACTGCCGCACACCTCCATTCGCCCCTGCCTCTCTCCCTCGATCTCCCTCCGCCATGGACGACGCTGCTGTGCCCGCGCCATCGTGAAACCGCGTCCACCGTCGTCCCTGTACCGAGCCACCATGTCCAACAACTCCGCCGTCGTCGACTCCGTCGAGCAGCCCAAGCCCCGAGCGCTTGCGAGCCCTGCTTCGTCTTCTTCGACCTCATCTTCACCGAGCACCGCCGGAGATCCCCTTCGTCGTCGCCGCCGCATCGGCTCGTCCCCGACCGCGCCGTTTGCTCCTACGTGACCGCCGTGAGCTGCTACACCTCCCCATCCTCTCCGTTTGCCCTCTCGTGCACCGTAGCTACTACACGAAGCTCACCCGCACGCATCGCCGCGGAGCTCGTCACCGACGTGTCTCCGGCCAAACTCCGGCCACGCCACCTAGTCTAATGACTTCACCGCATCCCCAGGAGCACAACGCCCCACTCCACGCACCTCGCCGTGCCCCACAGTCTCGGACCCGTCCTCACCCGACTCCGGCGACCGCCTAGCACGTCGCCGGCGACGTTTCTGGCTAACCCGAGCTTAACCGCCACCACCAAACGCTGCGGCTCGCCCCCAGCTACCCGTAGGTGCCCTCCGTCGTCCATTTGGTCGCCGGAGTGCACTTATGCACTTCCACCACCGCGTCTGGCCTCGCCGGCGGCTAAACGCCGGCGGGTTTGACCGTTGACGTGGACTGGGTGGGCCCAGGTTGACTCCTCTGAGTCAATGACAAGTGGGCCCCCCTCTGCTAACTAAACCTAATTAGTTTTAATTAAAATTAGTTAGTTTAATTAACTACTGACACGCGGGACCCACTGGTCAGTTTGACCTGGACGACCCCGTTGACCTCTGACGTCATCCTGACGTAATGCTGACGTAGTAATTGATTTACTGAAATTATTCTTACACAGGAAATTCCAGAAAATAGTTCAAACTTCAAAAATTCATAGAAAATAATCTGTAACTCCAAATGCAAAGATTTATATATGAAATTTGATCAGAAAAATCCAATCTATCCACTGGTACTGGTTTCACGCATGTCAGAACAAGTTAACCTTGTTGTTTAAGCAATACAAGATGATGCACTTAAATGGCTATGTTAAATGAACTAACACTTGAACCTTTGGTTCAAATAAGCACATTCCTTTCTAGTTTAGCTTGCATTAGGCCAAGACACATTCATATTGCCATGTCTTAGCATGCATCATATTGTTGCATATCGTCATGTGTTGATTGTGTTCCGATGTGTTCTTCGTGGTAGGTTCTGCCTCCGAGGATATTCACGAGTATCCAACTGAAGGGCAGTATCCCACTACCACCCCATCAGGCAAGCAACCCGTTGATCATTCCGATACAAACCCATGTTCTCGCTTCTTCTCTCGTTTACTGCATTAAGACAACGCGATTCAAACTGCTGTGTGTTGCGGTAGTTGAACCCACTTCCTTTGCATGACCTGTCATTGCCACAGTAACTAGATGAAACCCACTAGCATGTGCAGGAGTTGATTGAGCCATATGTGTGTGTTTCCTACCATGCTATGCTTGCTATGCTTAGAGTTGTGTCAGGTCTGGCTCATCGGGATGATGAACTAGAGTGAAAGGTTGTGTCGGTGTCGAGAGTGTGAAAGTGTTGAATACGATTTGGTAAAGGAATCGATGAGAGGCCATGTAGGAGTACATGGTGGGTTGTTTCATTGAGGCCGTCCTTAAGAACTGAGATCGGTGTGTGTGATTTAAGACTCAGCTACTACCACACATTGGGCCCTGAAATATGACCCCGCTCGACTTACCGACCCCTCTCGTCCTCTGTCCAGGAGTTGCAAGTAGTTTATGGTGTTTGTAGTTGCTGGGGGCCGCACGCAGCGCTGACCATAGGGGTGGGCTGTGTTGCGGTAGGCACGTGGCACGGTGTACTGATTCGCCCGTTTGGTGTCTCGGAAACCCTGCACACATCGTTTGGGGCCGTTGAGGACACCCCGGCCGGAGCTCCTTGCGGATGGAACCCGAATAGGCGGTAAACCTGGACTAGAGACTTGTGTGGTTGGTTAGGTCGTGGTCTACACCCACGTCGGTTTTCGCTTGAAGTCTGCCGAGCACATGACGTGTGCAGACACTAAGTGGTGGAAACATATGTGAAGAAGTACACCCCTGCAGGGTATGAAACTATTCGAATAGCCGCGTCCGCGGTAAAGGACTACTTGGTCACCTATACAGTTCATAGACAAGTAAATGGATACTACTAAAAGCCTCAAGATAACTGTGAGTACCGCGGATGGCCCTCTCGTAGGTTGGCGAGAGAGGATCCACGGTGGAGTATTGTGTTGGTGATAGTGGACTCGTGTGCGACAAATGATTTACAAGTTGTGTCTATCGTAGGATAGCTTAGCCAAGAGTCAAAGCTGGCTTGCTGCAATAACTCCACTACCTTCTTGAGAATGTGCATGTATTGTAGGATTCTGTTGTAAGACTTGCTGAGTACCTCCATACTCATGTTGCTTTAATTAATGTTTTCAGACGACAACACCAACCCCTCCGATGGGTTCTATGTAGACCTCGACGTTGATGAGTGACTTATCACCCAGGTGGTGATCCAAGACTTGTGAAGGGTCGATGTAGATAGACAGGCTTCGTCAAGCCTTCTTTCTTTCTAGTGTATGTACTCAGACTACTTTGCTTCCGCATGTGCTTGTATGTTTGTATGACTTGAGTGTCGGGTCGTGTGACCCCTACCTGTATGGATGATATGTATGGCTCCTCGGAGCCTTCTAAATAAAGTACTTGAGTTGTAGAGTTTTGTTGTGATGCCATGTTGTATTTACTCATATCGGGCATATTGTGTGTATGATTGAAATGCTTGGTATGAGTGGGATCCGACAATCTAGTTGTTTATCCTTGGCAGCCTATCATATGGGGAAATGTAGTCTAGTGCTTCTAAGCAATAGTAGTCCGCTACAGCCCGGTTCACCGGAGTCCTGCTAGCCCAGCACTACTGCTTGGAACACTTGACTGGCCGGCATGTGATTCACCTCGTTCCTATGTCTGTCCCTTTGGGGAAATGTCACGCGGTGACTTCCGGAGTCCTGCCTAGCCTGCTACAGCCCGGGTTACCGGAGTCCTGTTAGCCCGGTGCTACAGCCCGGAATCACACGTTAATGACCGACATGCTCGATGTGATTCATGTATGCCTGTCCTCATAGGTTAGTGCCGCTTTGGGTTCACGACTAGCCATGTCGGCCCGGGTTCTCTGTCATATGGATGCTAGCGACACTATCATATACGTGAGCCAAAAGGCGCAAACGGTCCCAGGCCATGGTAAGGCGACACCCGTGGGATTACCGTGCGTGAGGCCGCAAAGTAATATGAGGTGTTACCGGCTGGGTCGATGTGACTTGGAATCGGGGTCGTGACAGTATACATAAATGTAATGTCGGTGAGAAATACGTACTCCCCCAAGCTTAGGCTTTTGTACTAAGTTGGTTTATTGCCAGGGATAGCCTGGCTGATACCCGTAGGTGTAGCTGGGGTCGTACTGCAACGAAGAATAGCTGGGGTCGTACTGCGATGAAGAAGACTCTGACTGCCATTGGCTGACAGCCATTTCCGAATCCCAAGAATAAACAAACTGTCGTGGAGCCTCATATTGTGGTTCCGGTTCCGGTTCCGGGGCTGGTGCAGGATTCCGGTAGGCTTGGACGGTAGCCCACGTAATGAGATAAGGTCCTTCAAAATTAAACAAAGAAGGAGCAGGCAAGGTAATAGTTTCAGGATGATGTTTATGAAAGAATAATTTATATTTGAGCTCTCCTTCCCGACTTTTAACAATAAAATCATGTGCTAGCATACTCTTATAATCTAAATAAGCACTAGGCAGCAATTTTTCTTCTTTCTCATTAAGCCTAATAGGTATGTTAAAATGTGCAGCTAGGCGTGAAGCATAAATGCCTCCAAAGATGGGGCCCTTAGTACGGTTCAGACTTAACCGTCTAGCAATAATTCCGCCCATACTGACAGTGTTATTGCGGTATAAACCATGTTACAAAATTATAATATCAGGAACACTAAGGTTTCCATAGTTTCCACGACCAATCAAGCAACGACTAGCAAATATGGCAAAGTAGCGTAAGATAGGAAAATGTATGCTAGTAATTCTTGCATCAGAAACCTTCCTGGTTTCTCCCACAGTGATAGTGTCAAAAAGTTCTTCCACATCTTTACGGTGTGGTTCCTCTAAGGTGCCCTCAGGGGGTATGTTGCAAACCTTGCAAAATTCAGCTAATGGCATCTTTTTAACAACATCATATAAATGAAACTCTACTGAAGGAGGTGATTCCTTAGGGAAAAAGTAGAAGTTTTGCACAAAAGTATTTGTGAGTAAGAGATACCGATGACGTTGGTCGCGGAGGAAGTCGGTGAGGCCGGCATTCTCAATCAATGAATATAAATCCTCATAAATCCCGGCTCGTCTCAAGAGTCATCGGAAGGCCATTCACACGGGCGGACCTCCGCGGTACGAGGCAAATTATATTTGGGCCTCTGTGCTTCTTCATTTTGTTTTTCATTCGAGCTTCGGCTAGATGAGCCCCTCAAAAGTCTCTTCATTATTTTCTGAAATATTCTGAAATATTTAGTAACTTCAAACAAAAGTGAACCAACTTCAATAAAAATGATAGCAACTACTCCTACAAGTGCCTAGAGCCTATATCAAGCATTAGAACTACTTGGAACCATATAAATTTGACATGCAAGCTCAAGAACATGGTCACCTATGCAGCACAAATTTGCAATGAATAAAGCACTAGAACAAAAACTAATTAGACCAATGGAGGAGTCACATACCAAGGAACAATCTCCCCAAGCAGTTTTGTGAGAGGTGCTTTGAGCAAGGAGATCTAAAATCGCAGCAAAGAGAGCTAGAACTCGTGCTTGAGCTGGTTATTCGTGTTTGTGGGAGGAAGAAGAAGAGGATGGGTGCAGGAATAACTGGAGGAGGGCCACCATGGGCCCACGAGGCAGGGGCACGCCCTGGGGGCTAGGGCGCGCCCTCCACCCTCGTGGCCAGGGGGCAGCTCCCCGCGGTGATTTCAGTACCATAAATCCTCAAATATTCCCGAAAAAATCATATTAAATTCGCATGGCATTTGGAGGACTTTTATTTTCGGGGTATTTTTATATTGCACGGATAAATCAGGAAACAGACAGAAAAATACTATTTTTACTTTATTTCAACTAAATAACAGAAAGTGTAAAGAAGGTACAGAAGGTTGTGCCTTCTAGTTTCATCCGTCTCATGCTCATCAAAAGGAATCCACTAACAAGGTTGATCGGGTCTTGTTAATAAACTCATTCCGAATAATCATGGAACCGGAGAAATTTCGAATAACACTATGTTACCTCAACGGGGATATGCACATCCCCAATAATAAAAATATCATATTTCTTCTTGACAGTAGGAAGAGGAAATTCAAAACCTCCAAATATAATCGATGGAATTTTCCCAATAGAGTTGATACTGCAACCACAACAGGCACATCCTCACAAATACCGACAGGTATAGCAGTTGATTTATCAGCCATTTGCAAAGATATTTCCGTAGGTGTCAACTTATTCAAGTCAAGTCTACGATATAAAGAGAGAGGCATAACACTAACACCGGCTCCAAGATCACATAAAGCAGTTTAAACATAATTTCTTTTAATGGAGCATGGTATAGTAGGTACTCCTGGATCTCCAAGTTTTTTGGTATTCCACCCTTAAAAGTATAATTAGCAAGCATGGTGGAAATTTCAGCTTCCGGTATCTTTCTTTTATTAGTAACAATATCTTTCATGTACTTAGCATAAGGATTCATTTTGAGGATATCAGTCAATCACATACGCAAAAAGATAGGTCTAATCATTTCAGCAAAGCGCTCAAAATCCTCATCATCCTTTTTCTTGGATGGTTTGGGAGGAAAAGGCATGGGTTTCTGAACCCATGGTTCTCTTTCTTTACCAAGATTCCTAGCAACAAAGTCTCTCTTATCATAACGTTGATTCTTTGATTGTGGGTTATCAAGATCAACAGCAGGATCAATTTCTACATCATTGTAATTACTAGGTTGAGCATCATTATGAACATCGCCATTAACATTTTCACTAGGTTCATGTTCATTACCAGATTGTGTTCCAGCATCAGACATAGATATATCATTTGGATTATCAGGTGGTTCAGCAATAGGTTCACTAGAAGTTTGCAAAGTCCTATCATTTTTCTTTTTCTTCCTTTTAGAAGAACTAGGTGCATCAATATTATTTCTCTGAGAATCTTGCTCAATTCTCTTAGGGTGGCCTTCAAGATACAAAGGTTCCTGAGTCATTCTACCAGTTCTAGTAGCCACTCTAACAGCATAATCATTTTTCTTACTATTCATTTCATTGAGAAAATCATTTTGAGCTTTAAGTACTTGTTCTACTTGAGTGGTAACCATAGAAGCATGTTTGCTAACAAGTCTAAGTTCACCTCTAATATTAGCCATATGATCACCCAAGTGTTTAATCATATAAGCATTTTGTTTTAATTGTCTACCAAAATAAGCATTGAAATCTTATTGCTTAAACATAAAGTTATGAAACTCATCCAAGCACTGACTAGCAATTTTAGTAGGAGGGATTTCAGCTTTATCGTATCTATAGAGAGAATTTACCTTTACTACCTATGGCGGGTTATCGGGATCAGGAGGTTCTTCAATAGGTAATGGATCAAGATCATATGTTTCTTCAACAAGTGGTAAATTAAGACCATGTATTTCTTCAATAGGAGGTAAATTCTTAACAACTTTAGCTTTAATACCTTTTTCTTTCATAGATTTCTTTGCCTCTTGCATATCTTCAGGACTGAGAAATAGAACACCTCTCTTCTTCGTAGTTGGTTTAGGAATAGGCTCAGTAATTGGAGCGGGAGCTGGCTCAGGAGGTGCCCAATTATTTTCATTTGTCAACATATTATTCAATAAAATTTCAGCTTCATCCGGTGTTCTTTCCCTGAAAAGAGAACCAGCACAACTATCCAGGTAAAATCTGGAAGCATCGGTTAGTCCATTATAAAAGATATCAAGTATTTCATTTTTCTTAAGAGGATGATCAGGCAAAGCATTAAGTAACTTGAGAAGCCTCCCTCAAGCTTGTGGGAGCCTCTCTTCTTTAATTTGCACAAAGTTGTATATTTCCTTTAAAGCAGCTTGTTTATTATGAGCAGGGAAATATTTAGCAGAGAAGTAATAAATCATATCCTGGGGACTACGCACACAACCAGGATCAAGAGAATTAAACCATATCTTAGCATCACCCTTTAATGAGAACGGAAATATTTTGAGGATATAAAAGTAGCGAGATCTCTCATCATTAGTGAACAGGGTGGATATATCATTTAATTTAGTAAGATATGCCACAACAGTTTCAGATTCATAACCATGAAAAGGATCAGATTCAACCAAAGTAATTATATCAGGATCAACAGAGAATTCATAATCCTTATCGGGAACACAAATAGGCAAAGTAGCAAAAGCAGGGTCAGGTTTCATTTTATCTCTAAGAGATTCTTTACTCCATTTAATTAATAGCCTCTTGAGTTCACGACTATCTCTGTAAGCTAAAATAGCTGCAGAAGCTTCCATATAAAAAACATAACCCTCAGGAATAACAGGCCTATCTTCATCATCACTTTCATCAATATAATCAGATTCAATAATTTCTTTCTCTCTAGCCCTAGCAATTTGTTCATCAAGAAATTCACTAAGGGGCACAGTAGTATCAGGCATAGAGATAGTTTCATCATAAGTATCATGCATAGCAGAAGTGGCATCATCAATAACATGCGACATATCAGAACGAATAGCAGAAGCAGGTTTAGGTGTCGCAAGCTTACTCATAACAGAAGGTGAATCAAGTGCAGAGCTAGATGGCAGTTCCTTACCTCCCCTCGTAGTTGAGGGATAAATTGTTGTCTTAGAGTCTTTCAAGTTCTTCATAGTGTCTAGCGGATATAAATCCCAAGTGACTCAAAGAATAGAGCTATGCTCCCCGGCAACGGTGCCAGAAATTAGTCTTGATAACCCACAAGTATAGGGGATCGCAACAACTTTTGAGGGTAGAGTATTCAACCCAAATTTATTGATTCGACACAAGGGGAGCCAAACAATATTCTCAAGTATTAGCAGTTGAGTTGTCAATTCAACCACACCTGGATAACTTAATATCTGCAGCAAGGTATTTAGTAGCAAAGTAATATGATAGTGGTGGTAACGGTAACAAAAGTAAAGAAAGCAAAAGCAATATTTTTGGTGTTTTGTAGTGATTGTAACAATAGCAACGGGAAAGTAAATAAGCCTAAACCAGTATATGGAAAGCTCGTAGGCATTGGATCGGTGATGGATAATTATGCCGGATGCGGTTCATCATGTAACAGTCATAACATAGGGTGACACAGAACTAGCTCCAATTCATCAATGTAATGTAGGCATGTATTCCGAGTATAGTCATACGTGCTTATGGAAAAGAACTTGCATGGCATCTTTTGTTCTACCCTCCCATGGCAGCGGGGTCCTAATGGAAACTAAGGGATATTAAGGCCTCCTTTTAATAGAGAACCAGAACAAAGCATTAGCACATAGTGAATACATGAACTCATCAAACTATGGTCATCACCGGGAGTGGTCCCGATTATTGTCACTTCGGGGTTGCCGGATCATAACACATAGTAGGTGACTATAGACTTGCAAGATAGGATCAAGAACTCACATATATTCATGAAAACATAATAGGTTCAGATCTGAAATCATGGCACTCGGGCCCTAGTGACAAGCATTAAGCATAGCAAAGTCATAGCAACATCAATCTCACAACATAATGGATACTAGGGATCAAACCCTAACAAAACTAACTCGATTACATGATAGATCTCATCCAACCCATCACCGTCCAGCAAGCCTACGATGGAATTACTCATGCACGGCGATGAGCATCATGAAATTGGTGATGGAGGATGGTTGATGATGACGACGGCGACAAATCCCCCTCTCCGGAGCCCCGAACGGACTCCAGATCAGCCTTCCCAAGAGGTTTTAGGGCTTGGCGGCGGCTCCGTATCGTAAAACGCGATGATTTCTTCTCCTCTTTTTTTTCTCCCCGAAAGCAAATATATAGAGTTGGAGTTGGCGTCGGAGGATCTCCAGGGGGCCCATGAGGTAGGGGGGCACGCCCTGGGGGGGCCGCCCACCCTCGTGGACAGGGTGTGGGCCCCCTGGTCTTCATCTTTGGCGAGGATTTTTTATTATTTTTAACTAGATGTTCCGTGGAGTTTCAGGTCATTCCGAGAACTTTTGTTTTTTGCACATAAAACAACATCATGGCAATTCTGCTGAAAACAGCGTCAGTCCGGTTTAGTTCCATTCAAATCATGCAAGTTAGAGTCCAAAACAAGGGCAAAAGTGTTTGGAAAAGTAGATACGATGGAGACGTATCAGAAACTCTAAGCATATTTTTTTAGAAAAAGAGGGTTTCCCCTCCAATTTCTATTAAAGAAACCACCACGGAACCAACATGATCAATTAAACCCTAAGCATGATCAATTAAACCGTATTATGGCTGTGCCATGGCAGATTTGAAGCTACAAACCGGAGAAATGATATTTAGCATCCATTGTTTGCTTCGAACTAAGAACTAAATTCTAAGAGCTGAAAATAAAGTAGAGTAACCAAGTTAAGATCTATTTCTGGTTGAGATCAAAAAGTTGAGGAGATATGAAGTACCACCTCTCTTGCGGCACCGTGTAGGCATCGGGGGTGCGATGGCTGTCGGTGGCGTTGAAGCAGATCTGCGATGGTAGACGGGTGCATCGGGGGATAAGTCCCGTTGCGGTGGAAGAGAAGGTCGTGTGAGCGGCCCCGGCAAAGAGGACGACGGCGCCGATGAAGCGAGAGGACGCGATGCAAGGTTGTTGGTCCACCGCCGTGGATGAGAAACATCCATCTCTACCAGTGGACGACGCGGTCTTGGTAGGCGCTCCGGCATGGTGGAGGATGGTGGCGATGGATGTGGTGGAGGACGATGGCGGTGGATGGGGTGGCGGACGGAAGCTGGTGTGGGGATGGGGTGTTCTAGCGCGGACGGTGTATGTATGGGAAAATGGAGGGAGAGGTATGGGGAACCATGTTTTTGGGACGCGCCTGTCTAAAATATGGGAAAGTTACGAACTTAGCCCCCGTTTAAAATTTGGACGTCTCGTCGGTTGGGGATAGGACGGTAATCTCGCATCTCGCCAATATTTGCCCAGAGCGACTTCGGGCGAGGAGAGGGTGGTTGGCGCCCATGGTTAGCGCCCACGGTGTATGAACAGGCTGACAGGTAGGGCGGTTGTGTCACGTCTGAGTGAAGTTACAAACCTGCCCCTGTTGAAAATATTTGCCTACATCGATTTAGGCCGAGTTGAGTTTGTTTTGCCGCCCACCGTGTATGAATGGGGAATGGAGGGAGAAACAGAGGTCTTTCGGACGAGCTTGAAACAAATGAGTTTTGCCACCCATGTTTGACGCCCACCGTGTCGGAATGGGCTCAGAGGCGGTCGTGTCACGTCTAATTGAAGTTACTAACCTACCCCTATTTAGAGCAGTGGAAATCGGGCCGATGGATTGTCCGTGTAATGGGTTGACAGTAATTTCCATCTCCCAAACACTTGGCTTCGGGCAGCCGACGTGGGAGTGGACATTTTGCTGCTTCTTTCGAATTTTGGGACAATAAGCATCCACGTTTACCCTGGCAACTAAATTTGAATCCATTTTGTATTCCTATATGAATCTTTATAAATCATTCTATGTGTTTTTATATATCTTCGAAAGGACGACAAAGATGTATTCCACTGTCATGTATGAATATGGTTTACAAATGCCGATACTCAAATTCAGAAACTAGAATCCAGTTTAAGGTGAATTCGAATATTTGGAACACTTCATGTCCAACTCAAATGTCCCACGCAACATAATCTGTACTCCCATTTAGATATGTACACAAGTGATGTATCAAGATTCAAATACCGAGTCAATCAACCAAGAATGTACAGAACTAACAGATGTATAAACACGTATAGAGTATATGGATCAATAATATCAACTAACATACATAAGCCAGGCCGGTGTACTTTTTTGGCTACAACAACATCCTTTTTTTAGCTAGCATCTTGGCCCTTTCCGATGCATGCCACTTATGGTCCATCTATACTACTACTATTGTTGAATGCACATTCAGCCCGATTGGCATATTTGTAGGTCTGGCACAACAATCCAAATGAAATGTCTCCGAGACTTATCAAATAATACATACTTGTGCTCAAATAAAATTACAAACCAAAAAACAAAAAAAAACAATTATTACATGATCTCTAAAACACATGGTTTGATTGATTACATGAACAGACAACACAAAGGTTATTCAACTATGGAAAGAACATTTCACCTATGATTTACTAAGTAGGAATTTAATTTCCTTTTTTCCTTCAGGACCTTAACAATCTGGTCAGTCTCAGCTTGCTTCGTTTTGAAATCCACCAAATATTTAATTGTTGTATTGAGTACTGCTTGTGATTGTGCTGTTTGCTTCCTCAACATGTCAACTTCATCTCTAAGTGCAGAAGCAGAATCTCTTTCTACCACTAGTTTAGCCTCTAGAGCATCAGCAGTTGGCAATTCATAATGCACGATTGGGCCGGTGCCACTGCTGTGGGATGATGCAACGTCCATGTGGACCTCGCTCTTTGATCTTGGGCTAACCTGTTTTGCCACTAAAGTTCCGATTGGATTCAGAAAAGTTGAAGTTAGCAAAACATCTCAACTAGGAGTTATAACAGCAAACCAGTTAAACAAACAAGGAATTAAAGAGTTTCAATTGGATGCTGAAAAGTAGTTATTAACATCATTGTCACCCGCTGTTGCAGCAGCAAAGCAGTTAAACAAACAAGTACATATTTAAGTTAAGGCAAACAGGTAATTCTTAACAGTAAGTATCAAACACATAGATAGGCGCAGTCTACAATATGATTAACAGGTTGTGCCATTATGTAATCAGTATCAAACTAAATTAAGCCAAGCAACGTAATTGAACAATTTTGCAATAAGTGGCGAACTAAAATTCCGAGAAGCAGGTAACTGAACTTACGCTAGTTCTTTGTACAGGCACACTGCAACTTCTTTTTCGCTTACAAGGTTGTACGAAGGAGTCCATGGCATCAATTGCTTGGATACGCAGTCCCAATACTTCTTTCTTCCCACACTGCATGGGTAAGTCGAATGGTTAATCTGGTAAGATGGTGCATCCTTGATATGTTATATGAGGATGTGTAGTCAGACTAGTTGTAGCCAAACACATCACACTGGCTTTTACTGTATATTTCATGCGATTACTTTTGGCATATCGAGATCTAAGTCTACAACAGGATGAAAAGACTAGCATCCTTCACATTATTGGTGAACTCAGTTCATAGAAACAAGCAATTCAACCATTCTGTGAGTAAATCAAAAGCGCCACTGGAGTATTTTTCACTATCCAATCATACACGCAAAAAGGGGGCGACGCCACCATGGGAGCTGGTATGGGCGGCCGCCTCAGGTGGCTGGAAAGTGTGCACCTAGTTTGAGTCGTCCAGGTTGGCCCACGCTAGTTTTGTTCGTCCCAACGCACGAGCAGGCAATGTAAAAAATGAAGAAAAATGTTTCAATTTGGATGGGCCAATAACATAAGTGCAAGGAAGGCCCTATAGCAGGCTCGCGGCCCAAACGAGCGCCTCCCATATCGATCGACAGCAGGAAAAATCCCAATTCATTCGCTCCAGCCTCCAGTCTGGTTCGCTCCTAATCTAGCCGCCGCTGGACAGACCGACACAACACTTCCTCGCGTCCTCGTTGGAGGGTGGCCGCCAGGCTTCAAGCGAACGGAAGGACAAGAAGATGAAGATCCAACCTTGGGTGTAGCCTGCGTGGGAGGCAGCGGCGGCAGCACAGGCATGGCATCGAGCTTACGCAAACGGACAGTCGCAGCTTGCAAGAGTAGCATGCGCAACGAGCAAGTACATCACATCCCTGATTATATCTAATTCAACTCTTCAATTTCTGGCCAATAGTTAAACCTGACGATGTTGTACAACTGCTTGTATGTAGGGAATCTATGAGAAAATGAAACCAATTTCTACTTATTTTATACCTCCCCCAATCAATACTGAACTAACTGAATCTGATGTATCTAATCAAGTTTCCGGTGCAAACATACAAGCTCATGTTGTTCTTGAGCCTGAAGTGTCTAATGAACAGACTGCTAATGAAGGATTTGATGCAAACATTTTGCATGCTCCTGGTGATGAACATATAGTGTCTAATGAGGGATCTAATGCAAGCATTTTGCAAGCTCATTGAAGGATTTAGTGTCTAATGATGATCTACTATGTTGAGAGAGACAGAGATTTGCTGGCATTGATGACAGGCAAATTATAGTGCATTTCCATAGCTTGAGGAAATGTCGAGGCCATCTACCAGAAAGTCCCCGTATCATAACAACATAGCATAAATACTTTTCTAATCTGTTGTTTGAAACTATTGGCATACTTATGCAGGATAGATATATTGATATGCAGTTTGCGCACTGGTTATACGTGCAATTACACTTTGATATTTTCAGCCAGAGAACGAATAATTCAAGCAGGTACAGACCATGTTTGTAGTCCTTGTACACCATGTTGCATTTTGTGTTTTTTGGTGCTTTCATCTTTTAGTGTTTATAATCTGAACTACTTTGGATCATTAGCTGGTTTTCAAAGTGCATGTAGCTTCACATTTCTCAAGTTATGTTGATTTCCGGAGTGCAAGTGCCTTCGTATTTTTTAAGTTAAATGTTCGCCCCTGGTAACTTGAATTCGTGGATCAGCCACTGCACACAAATCATACACGAATGCCAGTAGAAATTAAATGAAATGCAGGGACTTACGCTAGCTCGTTGTATAGGCCCACTGCAGCTCTGCTTGCGCTTGGGATGTTCCATGTACAAGTCCATGTTACCACTTGCTTGGATGTGCAGGCCTTGTGCTCCTTGCATACCCCTCTGCATTTTTGGCACGACGAATGGTTGATCAAATAAGAGGAATCGACCTTGATGTTGTACCGGAGGACAGATACTTACAAGGTTATACGGGTGTGCAGGATGTGTACCAGATCCCGTAGCGCCATCATGCTTCGCTAAAAAATGGATTTGCTTGTTTTAGATGATATCTCCAGAAGAAATAAGAGTCAAAGTCAGAGTTGCATAGGCGTGTAAGCTAAGAGAGCAGTGAAAGGATATCCAAACATCGTCGGAACAGTGCACAAGGGAGTGATGTGTGGATACCTAGTTAGGGCCGGCGTTTGGGCATGCTCGCCTAGCTAGAGTGCGGGTCACTTCAGAGCCGTTGAGGGTGATGTGCACGGATGCAGATCTTGAGTGGCAGCAGAGCGCTACGATGCGGTGGACGAGACCGTTGGTGAAGACCCAACGGCCTCGGGGGCGGAGGTGCGACGATGTGCTCGGTGAAGTAGCCCCGGTGAGCTGGGAGACGGCGTCGGTGAAGCGCACCTGATGCGGTGGAACTCGGTGTCTGTGAGGCACGTCGATTGCAGCGGCCGACGTTGTCGGTGGACCACCCGGTGCGGTGGACGAGGGCGTAGATGAGGTAGCTCCAGTGCGGTGGTGAAGCGTGACCGTCGTCTTCGTCGTTGTCGTCCGACACAGAGGTGGGGAACGGTGGGGAAAGAGGCGAGACGAGGGGCGATTCGAGGGTTGGCGGCGAATTAGGGATTTGAGCAATTTGGGCGCAGAAGGGGACGGTGGAGAAGAGAGATTTTGCAGGGCTGGAATTGGAGCCGCCAAATATTTCAATCCGAAACGTGGAAGCGTGAACTTATATTGTCGTCGTCCTTCTTTTAGGGGGGAGGGGGTGGGTGGCTGGGTGCTACGCGTCCGTCCGA
This sequence comes from Aegilops umbellulata, assembly GCA_032464435.1. Taxonomy (NCBI): domain Eukaryota; kingdom Viridiplantae; phylum Streptophyta; class Magnoliopsida; order Poales; family Poaceae; genus Aegilops; species Aegilops umbellulata. The sequence continues at coordinate 353,995,365 of CP136055.1, forward strand.
CACACGCGACCACCCTGACAGGACTATGCTTTGATGCCTTAAGGCACCTGCCTTTGTGTCCATGACATGTGGGCCCAACAGGTGGCTGGTCCACATGTCAGTGACCCAAAGGCAGTTGCCTTTAAGGCACCGAAGCAGCGTCCACCCCGACACGACCCTGGTCTGCCTGGTGCGCCTACATTTGAGAATGCAAACGAATCTTCTTTCATTTGCAAGCTAGTTACCCATGCCTTTCTACTTCCTTTCGCTGATATGTGGGGCAACCGGCAACGGGGTCCACGTGCCATATGCACAAACTAGAGTGCACAACTTCACGGTAGACACACCCCGATCGTAGAGCCGCAGTAATGCCCAATGAGCCATCAAATCACAACCCCCCCTTTTCAGCTTTAGCAGTAAGCTGGACGGACGAAGTGGCAATATTTCACTGGGCCTGAATCCCCTTCTCCCTCGTCTGCTTGTTTAGAGAAAAACCCCTCTCGACGATTGCATAGGGTTTTCTCATGGAGAACCAGGTATGAATTCTTCATCCATCCCCGATAAATCCAAGTCCCTTGGTCGCAGGTAATCCTAGGATGGCAGCCGCCACCGTTGATGCATTTTTCTTCCTACTGAATCTAGTGTGTTTCATTTGCAGTGCCCAAAGTGCGAGTACCCTACAGGTTTCTGCGCCCTCGGCGAGACGCCACACTTGTTCCTTCTCATCCTAACACAGCATTTTGAAACGCGCACAGTATGTTCCTAGAATCCTCTTTTCTATCCGGGAGGGTGGGTTTTTTTAACATGTTGTGTTCTCATATTATTTTTCCTGCAATGTATTATTTGCTCTGCCAGAACACATGTACTCAAGATGCTCGGCCTTGCCATAACTGAATACACTAGTTTAATGGTCACATTGAAGACAAGCCATGGATATAAGTTCCGAGTTGGGTTCATGAACCAAGAAGATCGCTGCTTTTTTATGGCCGAACTTGGATAAACTTTCTCAAGTGTTACAGACTGAAAGTTGGCGCAGGAATGTTGATGGAAATAGCAGAACCTGGTCTCATCTTCACTGCGATCTTCCACCCCGACGTCGTTCCAATTGTTCATCCATGTTAGTTTTGTATCTGGTTCTAGCTTGTTGCCTCGATTACTTCTTAATCCACCTATTCTATCTAACTAATCACAATTTAACTTTAGAAGTAGCAACAAATCTCTCACGAAGATGCTACTCCTAACTAATATTTTCTTAATTGGTGGCACGTGTAGGTTTTTTCAGAGTTAAGCAGTCTGCTTGTTTGTTACTCTGTAATAACTCGGCTGTTACTAATGGCACTGAAGTTGACTGGATCGACATCCACAAGTTCCTACACTTTATTGATCGTCTTGAGGTCCTTGTGGGGCGTTTCAATGGTGGAAGGCCACGTGGGATATGTGTGACACTGCTGCACTCGTTGAACAGGTCCAACTGTGTCGAGAAACTTATGGTACGAGCTGTTTTCTGTTATATATGTTGTTCATAAACTATTGCTTATACACAGTTTTACAGTTGTGATCTTCTTGAAACAGGAACTGCCGAGTTCTATTGTTCCTGTACAGATGCCTGACCATGGTCGGGTTAGACTTGCTCTTGGTCACAACATGATGTTTATGTTGACCTACTCAATTCCCCTTGGAGGTGAAAAGATACTTATTCATGGGTGGTCTCAAATAATGAAGGCCCATCCATCTTGGAGAATAGGACAGAAGATTATGTTCATGCTTTTCCATGGCTCTAAAGCGAATATCCTGTTTATTGACCACATTGCGAGATGAAGCCGCTTTCAGAAGGTTGTGGATGCGCGGGGTGGCGCCTGGGCCTTGTCCTGGGGCTTGGCGGCCTCACCCTTGGTTAACTGTAGGCAAAGTAGCATTGTTCTAGGCGTGCTTTGTACGGTAGAACCTGTATAAGTACTCATACTGCTTTCAGCTTTGGTTGTTAAGTGCCCCTGCTGGTTTCAGTTAAGGTTGTCAAGTACTCCTGCTGCTTTTATAGTCTGTCGTGTTTCTTCAGTCCTGTCTTCCTCCAGCCGCCAAAACCAAACCAGCACCGGCGGGGCCGCCTGCTTCCGCCTCCCACGCCTGGCTGCGCCTCAGCGCACGCATCGCTGCCCCACCGTCTCCTAAATCGTTAACGCTGACGTCCTCTCGCCTTGTCAACATGGTCAACAAACAACAGGAATCGGCAGAAGTACATGGAGAGGATGACAGTAGGGGCCCACCACGTCAGCATATGGAAAAATAAAATGCTTCCTCCTAGTGTTTTCCTAACATCTGGGACCCACGACATTGTGAGCGTATATAGTCAATAGACAAGAGAACAACACAAGGTCGGCTGACACCTGGGACGTAGCTACTCGAGCAGTATTTTTTTGTTTGGTATTGTTGAGACGGAGCAGGGTTTGAACTGGGCTGTGGCCCGTCTAGCCCAGGCTTATATTTTATGTTCACCATGTGACCAGCCCAGCTATTTTTTCTTTGTGAAAATGAGCCCAGTTTATTTTTTCTGAAGAATACCCAATCGAGGCCTACTTATTTTTCTACGCCCTGATGGGCTGCAACTCTTTCAAAACACCTGCAAATCTTGAAACTAATATGAAATGGGTTGTAAATATAAAAACAGATGACAAATTGGCAATTACTTTATAATTTCTGATTTTTTTCACATTTTCAGATTCCTATTTCACTGGGCATTAACCTAATTTAAATATATCTTCAAAGTACTTTAAATCTGGCTCGACATTTCGGTATTAAACATAGTTTGGAACCCATAGAAATATGCGAAATTGGCCCTGGCCAACCAAAAAACGACTGCGATAAATTGCATAAGTTGCCATGAGCTATATATAAATTATTAAAAAAAGAGGGAGTGGACTGACTTGTGGGCCTGTTTAGTTGACGCGTATGCAAGATTTTTTTTAGTTATTATATACGTCAACAAACGATTCTAGCAGACGTAACCGTTGGATGTCAATCCAACAACCATCATGTTTCTTCAATCTCTGATCTTCTTGCTCCAGCCGCCAAAGCAGCGCCGACGGGACCGCCTACTCCCGCCTCCCGTGGCCGGCCGTGGTGCCGCGCAGGCCTCAGCGCCCCCTACTACTCCCACCGCTGGCCAGGGCATCCCTCTACTCACCCACACCCCCTATTATTCTGCGGCGACGGCAGCCTCACACCGCAGCCGAACCGGTGAACCCTCGTACTCCTCTCCACGCGGGCTTCCACTGCCGCGTCTTCCCCGGCTCCACGTCGTCCCCTTCCTAGGCCTCGCCGTCATCCACCGCCGTGGTGCTCTCGGCGCGGCGTGGTCAATGTGGTCAACGACCGACTTCCATCGGAAGAGTACTGTACGTGGAGAGGCTGATAGCTGGGTCCATGGCAGCCGCAAGGAAGTGCCTCCTTATTACGCGGAAAATAATTATTCCTCCACCTGACAGCAGGGACCTACCGAACGGGCCACCAGTATTTCGCAAAAAACCGTTTCCCCCTAACTGCTGGGACCCACAGGACGGGCCACCGTATTTCACGAAAAAACGTTCCCCCCACTGTCAGCTCGGACCCACCGGAAGTGCCTCCTTATTACACAAAAAAAATGAATACCCCCTGCTAGCTGGGACCCACCTTGGTGGGACGCTGACTTGTGGGCCTACTAAGTTGACTGGGACGGATGCCTTTGTCAACTTTAGTCAATATATGAACGATTCAAGCTCCAGTGACCGTACGATGTCCATCAAATGGCCGTAGTGCTTCTTCAACCTCTGGTCTTCTTGCTCCAGCCGCCCAAAGCAGCGTCGGTCGTGGCGCTTGCTCCTGCCGGCCGTGACGCCGCAGAGGCCTCACCGCCCCCTACTACCCCCACCGCTAGCCAGGCCATCCCTCTACGCACCCACACCCCCTATTATTCTGCGGTGATGGCAGCCTCACACCGCAGCCGAATGAGTGAACCCTCATACTCCTCTACGCGTGGGCATCCACTGCCGCGTCTTCCCCGGCTCCGTGTCGTCCCCTTCCTAGGCCTCTCCGTCGTCCACCGCCCTGGTGCTCTCTGCGCGGCGTGGTCAACGTGGTCAAGGAATGGCTTCCATCGGACATGGACTATACGTGGAGAGGCTGACAGCTGGGTCCATGGCTGCAGCAAGGAAGTGCCTCCTTATTACGCGCAAAATAATTATTCCTCCACCTGACAGCGGGGACCCACCGGACGGGCCACCGTATTTCGTGAAAAAAACATTTCCCCCTGACTGCTGGGACCCACCAGCTACATCTTCGCACACAAGGAAGTGCGTCCGAAAAAAAACGATTCGCCCCCTGACTGCTGGGACCCACTAGCTACATCTTCGCACGCAAGGAAGTGCGTCCGGAAAAAACGATTCGCCCCCTGACTGGTGGAACCCACCAGCTACATCTTCGCACGCAAGGAAGTGCGTTCGGGCAAAAAAACAAAACGATTCCCCCCTGACTGCTGGGACCTAGCAGCTACACCTTCACACGCAAGGAAGTGCTTCCGGGCAAAAAAACAAAACGATTCACCCCCCTGACTGCTGGGACCCACCAGCTACATCTTCGCAGGCAAGGAAGTGCCTGACAGTCGGGACCCACCTGGTCGAAGCGTACGTAGCGTTGTCATTCTGGTCACGACCGTGTACGTACATACTGGTCGATGTAGAGGCGCGCACGTGTCGTAGTAGAGGTGCACACGTAGCATGTACACGTACATACAGTGGCCAGGGTGCAAGAAAGAAAAAATGGCCACGTATGTGTACATACGGGCGGGGTCTCGAACGCCTACTCGCGCATACGTACGGCCAGGGCTCGTGTACATGGCTGGGTCGGAACGGAGAAACAACGTCGTCGTCGTGTTCATGGGGAGGCAACGGAATGCGTCGTGTTCATGGGGAGGCAACGGAATGCGTCGTGTTCATGGGGAGGCAACGAAATGCGTCATGTTCATCGGGAGGCAACGGAACGCATGGGAGCCAACCGGCTGGGTCGGAACGAAATGCGTGGTCGTGTTCATCGGGAGGGCTTGGACGGAGCAGGCAATGGAAACGAGGCCTGGCGTACCGCAGAACAGAGGAAACGGACCTCCTACGATCGAAACGGGGGTCCTGTTGATCGGGAGGGGTGTGGCGTACCGTAAAACGGAGGAAACGGACCTCCTACGGTCGAAACAGGGGTCATGTTGATCAGGAGGGGTGTGGCGTACCGCAAACGGACGAAACGGACCTCCTACGGTCAAAACGGGGGTCCTGTTGATCGGGAGGGGTGTGGCGTACCGCAAGACGGACGAAACGGACTTGTGTTGGAGCGCTACGGTCAAAACGGGGGTCCTGTTCATCGGGAGGGGTGTGGCGTACCGCAAAACCGGACTCCACGGGATACTGTTCATCTCCACCGTCGACCTCCTCCAGCCTCCACGGGCTAACGTCGACCTCCTCCAGCCTCCACAGGCTCCTGTTCATCCAGCCTCCACCGCGCGCTACTCCACCGGCTACTGTTCAACCACCCCTCCACCGTCTACTGTTCATCGAGCCCTCCACACCACGGGGTCCTGTTCAACCACCACTCCACGGGCACCCCTCCACCGTCTACTGTTCATCCAGCCCTCCACCACACCACGGGGTCCTGTTCATCCAGAGGCAACGCCACCGCTCACTGTTCATCCAACCCCCCCCCCCCCGCAACGCTCACTATTCCTCCCAGAGGCAGCATCGATCGGCTTCAGTTAGCAGCAGTAGCGAAGGAATCGCTCGATCGGGTTCAGTTAACAGCCATCGATCGATCGCTCGGGTTCAGTAACGCGTAGCCTGCAGTGCAATCGCTCAGGTTCAGTTAGAGCCCAATGCCTCGCTCGGGTTCAGTTAGAGCCAACGCCTCGCACACATGTGCATACGTGTATGAGAGAAATGCGCATCGCTCGGCCCCCGACCTCCCACCGTAATCGGGAACTCCCCGAAATTTTCCTCCCCCTCGCTTCTACCACGGTTTTTTTTCGTCATGGACGACCCAAAGAATGTCATGCAGCTGCGTCTCCGGCCCACCCAGGACGAAAAGCCCATTTTATGTCATGATTTTTTGTCATAGAAGTAGGAGCCCACCACATCTATGATGATACCGGGTTTTGTCACAATTATCGTCATAGAAGTGTCATATGTATGACAGAAAAAAAATTCATTCGGCCCAAAATGTCACGGATGTGTCCTTTTTTTGTAGTGTTTGTTCTCATACATGGATCCCATCTCAGATTTCATGGCCTCAAGCCATTTTGCGGAATCTGGGCTCACCATCGCTTCTTCATAGTTCGTAGGTTCGTCATGGTCTAGTAACATAACCTCCAGAACAGGATTTCCGTACCACTCTGGTGCGGATCTTACTCTGGTTGATCTACGAGGTTCAGTAACAACTTGATCTGTAGTTTCACGATCATCATCATTAACTTCGTCACTAATTGGTGTAGATGTCACAGGAACCGGTTTCTGTGATGAACTACTTTCCAACAAGGGAGTAGGTATAGTTACCTCATCAAGTTCTACTTTCCTCCCACTCACTTCTTTCGAGAGAAACTCCTTCTCTAGAAAGGATCCAAATTTAGCAACAAAAGTCTTGCCTTCAGATTTGTGATAGAAGGTGTACCCAACAGTTTCCTTTGGGTATCCTATGAAGACACATTTCTCCGATTTGGCTTCGAGCTTATCAGGTTAAAGCTTTTTCACATAAGCATCGCAACCCCAAACTTTAAGAAATGACAACTTTGGTTTCTTGTGAAACCATAGTTCATAAGGCGTCGTCTCAACGGATTTTGATGGTGCCCTATTTAACATGAATGCAGCCGTCTCTAAAGCACAACCCCAAAATGATAGCGGTAAATTAGTAAGAGACATCATAGATCGCACCATATCTAGTAAAGTACGATTACGATGTTCGGACACACCATTACGCTGTGGTGTTTCGGGTGGCGTGAGTTGCGAAACTATTCGCATTGTTTCAAATGAAGACCAAACTCGTAACTCAAATATTCTCCTCCATGATCAGATCGTAGAAACTTTATTTTCTTGTTACGATGATTTTCAACTTCACTCTGAAATTCTTTGAACTTTTCAAATGTTTTAGACTTATGTTTCATTAAGTAGATATACCCATATCTGCTTAAATCATCCGTGAAGGTGAGAAAATAAACAATACCCGCCGCGAGCCTCAACATTCATTGGACCACATACATCTGTATGTATGATTTCCAACAAATCTGTTGCTCGCCCCATAGTTCCGGAGAACGGCGTTTTAGTCATCTTGCCCATGAGGCATGGTTTGCAAGTACCAAGTGATTCATAATCAAGTGGTTCCAAAAGTCCATCAGTATGGAGTTTCTTCATGCGCTTTACACCAATATGACCTAAACGGCAGTGCCACAAATAAGTTGCACTATCATTACCAACTCTGCATCTTTTGGCTTCAATATTATGAATATGTGTATCACTACTATCGAGATTCAACAAAAATAGACCACTCTTCAAGGGTGCATGACCATAAAAGATATTACTCATATAAATAGAACAACCATTATTCTCTGATTTATATGAATAACCGTCTCGCATCAAACAAGATCCAGATATAATGTTCATGCTCAACGCTGGCACCAAATAACAATTATTCAGGTCTAAAACTAATCCTAAAGGTAGATGTAGAGGTAGCGTGCCGACCGCGATCACATCGACTTTGGAACCATTTCCCACGCGCATCGTCACCTCGTCCTTAACCAATGTTTGCTTAATCCGTAGTCCCTGTTTCGAGTTGCAAATATTAGCAACAAAACCAGCATCAAATACCCAGGTGCTACTGCAAGCATTAGTAAGGTACACATCAATAACATGTATATCACATATACCTTTGTTCACCTTGCCATCCTTCTTATCCGCCAAATACTTGGGGTAGTTCCGCTTCCAGTGACCAGTCTGTTTGCAGTAGAAGCACTTAGTCTCAGGCTTAGGTCTAGACTTGGGTTTCTTCTCCTGAGTAACAACTTGTTTGTTCTTCTTCTTGAAGTTCCCCTTGTTCTTCCCTTTGCCCTTTTTCTTGAAACTGGTGGTCTTGTTGACCATCAACACTTAATGCTCCTTCTTGATTTCTACCTCCGTAGCCTTTAGCATTGCGAAGAGCTCGGGAATCGTCTTATCCATCCCTTGCATGTTATAGTTCATCACGAAGCTCCTGTAGCTTGGTGGCAGTGATTGAAGAATTCTGTCAATGACGCTATCATCCGGAAGATTAACTCCCAGTTGAATCAAGTGATTGTTATACCCAGACATTCTGAGTATGTGTTCACTGACAGAACTATTCTCCTCCATCTTACAACTGTAGAACTTATTGGAGACTTCATATCTCTCAATCCAGGCATTTGCTTGAAATATTAACTTCAACTCCTGGAACATCTCATATGTTCCATGACGTTCAAAACGTCGTTGACGTCCCGGTTCTAAGCCTTAAAGCATGGCACACTGAACTATCGAGTAGTCATCAGCTTTGCTCTGCCAGATGTTCATAACATCTGGTGTTGCTCCTGCAGCAGGTTTGGCACCTAGCGGTGCTTCCAGGACATAATTCTTCTGTGTAGCAATGCGGATAATCCTCAAGTTACGGACCCAGTCCGTGTAATTGCTACCATCATCTTTCAACTTTGCTTTCTCAAGGGACACATTAAAATTCAATGGAACAACAACACGGGTCATCTATCTGCAACAACATAGACAAGCAAGATACTATCAGGTACTAAGTTCATGATAAATTTAAGTTCAATTAATCATACTCCCTCCGTTCCTAAATATAGGGTGTATAGTTTTTGGCACGAAAATTAAAGAACGCACGTGGAGGGAAAATTTCACAAGTTTTGGGCGAGATTATACCGGACTAATTGACATGAGAAAATAGAAGAGCTTGCCTCATATAAGGAAATGTAATCAAATTCCTTCAAAAATTATCCAAACGAGCGGTGTAACCCAATACACCTTATATTTTGGACTTTTTCTCAAAAATCTATACACCTTTTTTCAAGGAACGGAGGGAGTATTACTTAAGAACTCCCACTTAGATAGACATCCCTCTAATCCTCTAAGTGATCACGTGATCCATATCAACTAAACCATGTCCGATCATCACGTGAGATGGAGTAGTTTCAATGGTGAACATCACTATGTTGATCATATCTACTATATGATTCACGCTCGACCTTTCGGTCTCAGTGTTCCGAGGCCATATCTGTTATATGCTAGGCTTGTCAAGTTTAACCTGAGTATTCCTTGTGTGCAACTGTTTTGCACCCGTTGTATTTGAACATAGAGCCTATCACACCCGATCATCACGTGGTGTCTCAGCACGAAGAACTTTCGCAACGTTACATACTCAGGGAGAACACTTATACCTTGATAATTTAGTGAGAGATCATCTTATAATGCTACCGTCAATCAAAGCAAGATAAGATGCATAAAAGATAAACATCACATGCAATCAATATAAGTGATATGATATGGCCATCATCATCTTGTGCTTGTGATCTCCATCTTCGAAGCACCGTCATGATCACCATCGTCACCGGCGCGACACCTTGATCTCCATCGTAGCATCATTTTCGTCTCGCCAACTTATGCTTCTACGACTATCGCTACCGCTTAGTGATAAAGTAAAGCATTACAGGGTGATTGCATTGCATACAATAAAGCGACAACCATATAGCTCCTGCTAGTTGCAGATAACTCGGTTACAAAACATGATCATCTCATATAATAAAATATAGCATCATGCCTTGACCATATCACATCACAACATGCCCTGCAAAAACAAGTTAGACGTCCTCTACTTTGTTGTTGCAAGTTTTACGTGGCTGCTACGGGCTGAGCAAGAACCGTTCTTACCTACGCATCAAAACCACAACGATAGTTCGTCAAGTTAGTGATGTTTTAACCTTCAGAATGACCGGGCGTAGCCACACTCGGTTCAACTAAAGTTGGAGAAACTGACACCCGCCAGCCACCTGTGTGCAAAGCACGTCGGTAGAACCAGTCTTGCGTAAGCGTACGCGTAATGTCGGTCCGGGCCGCTTCATCGAACAATACCGCCGAACCAAAGAATGACATGCTGGTAAGAAGTATGACTTGTATCGCCCACAACTCACTTGTGTTCTACTCGTGCATATAACATCTACGCATAAAACCTGGCTCGGATGCCACTGTTGGGGAACGTAGTAATTTCAGAAAAATTCCTACGCACACACAGGATCATGGTGATGCATAGCAACGAGAGGGGAGAGTGTTGTCCACGTACCCTCGTAGACCGAAAGCGGAAGCGTTAGCACAACGCGGTTGATGTAGTCGTACGTCTTCACGGTCCGACCGATCAAGTACCAAACGCACGGCACCTCCGAGTTCAGCACACGTTCAGCTCGATGACATCCCTCAAACTCCGATCCAGCCGAGTGTTGAGGGAGAGTTTCGTCAGCACGATGGCGTGGTGACGGTGATGATGTTCTACCAACGCAGGGCTTCGCCTAAGCACCGCTACGATATTATCGAGGTGGATTATGGTGGAGGGGGGCACCGCACACGGCTAAGAGATCAAGAGATCAATTGTTGTCTATGGGGTGCGCCCCTCCTCCGTATATAAAGGGGGGAGGTGGAGAGGGCCGGCCAAGGGGGTGGCGTGCCCTAGGAGGGGGAAACCTACTCCAAGTAGGTTTGCCCCTCCCTTTCCTAGTCCAAGGAGGAGGGGGGAAGGAGTGGGAGAGGGGAAAGGCAAGGGGGGTGCCGCCCCCCCCCCCCTTTCCTTGTCCTATTCGGACTCAAGGGGAGGGGGCGTGCCTCTTGCCCTGGCCGGCCCCTCTCTCTCTCTCTCCACTAAGGCCCAACAAGGCCCATTAGTTCCCGGGGGGTTCCGGTAACCCCCGGTACTCCGATAAATGTCTGAAACCTTCCGGAACCTTTCCATTGTCCAAACATAGTCGTCCAATATATCGATCTTTACGTCTCGACCATTTCGAGACTCCTCGTCATGTCTGTGATCACATACGAGACTCCGAACTATCTTCGGTACATCAAAACACATAAACTCATAATATAACCGTCATCAAACTTTAAGCATGCGGACCCTATGGGTTCGAGAACTATGTAGACATGACTGAGACATGTCTCTGGTCAATAACCAATAGCGGAACCTGGATGCTCATATTGGCTCCCACATATTCTACGAAGATCTTTATCGGTCAAACCGCATAACAACATACGTTGTTCCCTTTGTCATCGGTATGTTACTTGCCCGAGATTCGATCGTCGGTATCTCAATACCTAGTTCAATCTCGTTACCGGCAAGTTTGTTTACTCATTCCGTAATACATCATCTCGCAACTAACTCATTAGTTACAAGGCTTGCAAGGCTTATAGTGATGTGCATTACCGAGTGGGCCCAGAGATACCTCTCCGACAATCGGAGTGACAAATCCTAATCTCGAAATACGCCAACCCAACAAGTACCTTTGGATACACATGTAGAGCACCTCTATAATCACCCAGTTATGTTGTGACGTTTGGTAGCACACAAAGTGTTCCTCCGGCAAACGGGAGTTGCATAATCTCATAGTCATAGGAACATGTATAAGTCATGAAGAAAGCAATAGCAGAATACTAAACGATCATGTGCTAAGCTAACGGAATGGGTCAAGTCAATCACATCATTCTTCTAATGATGTGATCCCGTTAATCAAATGACAACTCATGTCAATGGCTAGGAAACATAACCATCTTTGATCAATGAGCTAGTCAAGTAGAGGCATACTAGTGACACTCTGTTTGTCTATGTATTCACACAAGTATTATGTTTCCGGTTAATACAATTCTAGCATGAATAATAAACATTTATCATGATATAAGGAAATAAATAATAACTTTATTATTGCCTCTAGGGCATATTTCCTTCAATTAGTGTTGTGTGCCTTTAAGTTCAACAAATTTGAAGAAAATACACACATGTTACATTACCATTGTATACACAATGTAAAATGCCATGACAAAGAATTAAAAAAGCGGAGAAAGGATCTTTTTACCTCCTGATCATTTCACTGAACACGTTGGGGACGCTGACGGCGATGACAGGAGACGTCGGCTCATACTCGTGCGGCAGCGGGAAGGAAGAGTAAGAGGCCCTATGCGGTGCCGAGGGAGCCACTGCCCCATGGAAGGGACCAATGGCGTCGGGGCAACCTTCTTCTTTGTGTCGGCAACATCCATGGTCAATGGACCCCGCGTCGGCCTTCTTCAATTCCAGGGGGGGCCTTGGCAGCGACTGATATGTCTCCAACGTATGTATAATTTTTTATTGATACATGCTATTATATTATCTGTTTTGGATGTTTTATATGCATTAATATGCTATTTTATATCATTTTTGGGACTAACCTATTAACCTAGAGCCCAGTGCCAGTTTCTGCTTTTTCCTTGTTTTAGAGTTTCATAGAAAAGGAATACCAAACGGAGTCCAGACAGCATGAAACTTTCGCAATGATTTTTCTTGGACCAGAAGATGATATATCTCCATCGTATCTATAATTTTTTTATTGTTCCATGCCAATGTTCTACAACTTTTACATACTTTTGGCAACTTTTTATACTATTTTTGGGACTAACATATTGATCCAGTGCCCAGTGCCAGTTCCTGTTTGTTGCATGTTTTTTGTTTTGCAGAAAATCAATATCAAACAGAGTCCAAACGGGATAAAAACTGACGGAGATTTTTTTAGAATATATGTGATTTTTGGGAAGAAGAATCAACGCGATACGATGCCCGAGGGGGCCACGAGGCAGGGGGCGCGCCCTGGGCCCTCGTGGCCACCCCGTAAGGTGGTTGGAGCCCTTCCTTCGCTGCAAGAAAGCTAATATCCGGATAGAGATCGTGTCCAAAATTCAGCCCAATCGGAGTTACGGATCTCCGCGAATTTAAGAAACGGTGAAAGGGCAGAATCAGCGAACGTAGAAACAGAGAGAGACAGATCCAATCTCGGAGGGGCTCTCGCCCCTCCCACGCCATGGAGACCATGGACATGAGGGGAAACCATTCTCCCATCTAGGGAGAAGGTCAAGGAAGAAGAAGAAGAAGGGGGGCCCTCTCCCCCTCGCTTCCGGTGGCGCCGGAACGTCGCCGGGGCCATCATCATCACCGCAATCTACACCAACAACTTCACCGCTGTCATCACCAACTCTTCCCCCCTCTATGCAGCGGTGTAACCCCTCTTTTACCCGCTGTAATCTCCACTTAAACATGGTGCTCAACGCTATATATTATTTCCCAATGATGTATGAATATCCTATGATGTTTGAGTAGATCCGTTTTGTCCTATGGGTTAATTGATGATCGTGATTGGTTTGAGTTGCATGTTTTATTATTAGTGTTGTCCTATGGTGCTCTCCGTGTCACGCAAGCGTGAGGGATCCCCGCTGTAGGGTTTGCAATATGTTTATGATTTGCTTATGGTGGGTAGCGTGAGTGACAGAAGCACATACCCGAGTAAGTAGGTTGTTTGCGTATGGGAATAAAGAGGACTTGATGCCTTATAATGCTATGGTTGGGTTTTACCTTAATGATCTTTAGTAGTTGCGTATGCTTGCTGGAGTTCCAATCATAAGTGCATATGATCCAAGAAGAGAAAGTATGTTAGCTTATGCCTCTCCCTCAAATAAGATTGCAATAATGATTACTGGTCTAGTTATCGATTGCCTAGGGACAAATAACTTTCTTGTGTGACAACAAGCTTTCTACTAAAACTAATTTAGTTTTGTATTTATCTAAATAGTCCCTAGATTTTATTTACGCGCTCTTTATTATCTTGCAAACCTATCCAAAAACACGTACAAAGTACTTCTAGTTTCATACTTGTTCTAGGTAAAGCGAAGGTTAAGCGTGCGTAGAGTTGTATCAGTGGTCGATAGAACTTGAGGGAATATTTGTTATACCTTTAGCTCCTCGTTGGGTTCGACACTCTTACTTATCGAAAGAGGCTACAATTGATCCCCTATACTTGTGGTTATCAAGACCTTTTTCTGGCGCCGTTGCCGGGGAGTTATAGCGTGGGGTGAATACTCTCGCGTGTGCTTGTTTGCTTTATCATTAAGTTTTTTTATTTGTTGTTCCTAGTTGTTCTCTATCTTTAGTTATGGATATGGAACACGAAATACCAAAAAAAATTAGGTTTACTTGCTACTCATGGAGATGGGGAACCTCCTAAAACCCTCGATGTTGGTTATGTGAAAAATATTATGCACTACTTTAATAATCCTGAGAAAACCCCATTCAATTATGTAATGGGAGACACGTTGGATCAACGTGAATACTTTAGGGATTGTTGCTTGACTCAAAAAGGGAAACTATTATGGGATCAAATTCATATGTTTCATTGGTATGCTCGAGAACTATGCTTGAGATATGATTATACTTGTTGCTCTAGGATGAATTTCTCCACACCTTCCCTTTTCATGCAAATTTAATGATGATAAAACCTTGGCTTCTTATGCTAATGGTATATATGATTACTATGGTGTGGAACAAATAGAAGAATTCGTTGCTTTTATGGGTGCTTATGAAATTGAATCTTTATTTAAAGAGTGAAAATCTTGATGATGCTGTTTACAGACCTGAAAATTTTGCTATACTTAAATATTGCTATGAGAATTATGAATTCAATTCTGATATTGATGATTTTATTGAGAAAATCTCCGTTGTACGAGAAGAGACTAATATTTTGCAGGAGTCTATGGAAGAAGAAATTAATGACATTGTGAGCTCATTGGATGAAAAAGATGAGGAGAGCGAAGAACAAAAGGAGGAAGAGCGGATTGATCACCCGTGCCCACCTTCTAATGAGAGTAACTCTTCAACTCATACATTGTTTAACTTCCCTTCGTGTTTACCGAAGGATGATTGCTATGATGACTGTTATGATCCTGTTGATTCTTTTGAAATATCCCTTTTTGATGATGCTTGCTATGCTTGTGGCCAAGAAGCCAATATAAACTATGCTTATGGAGATGAACTTGCTATAGTTCCTTATGTTAAACATGAAATTGTTGCTATTGCACCCACGCATGATAGTCCTATTATCTTTTTGAATTCTCCCAACTACACTATATCGGAGAAGTTTGCCCTTATTAAGGATTGTATTGATGGGTTGTGTTTTACTATTACACATGATGATTTTGATAGATATAATATGCATGTGCATGCTTCTCCTACTTGCAATTATTATGAGAGAGGAACTACATCTCCGCCTCTTTATGTTTCCAACACGAAAAAATTACAAGAAACTGTTTATACTATGCATTGGCCTTTACTATGTGTGCATGAATTGTTCTTTTATGACATGCCGATGCATAGGAAGAGAGTTAGAATTCGTTATTACATGGTATATGTTACTTTGTGCTCACTACTAAATCACAAATCATTATTAATTAAAATTGGCTTTGATATACCTTGGGATCCGGGTGGATCCATTACTTGAGCACTATATGCCTAGCTTAATGGCTTTAAATAAAGCGCTGCCAGGGAAACAACCCAAAAGTTTTAGAGAGTCATTTATTTCTGTTGTGTGCTTTTATATAGTTTAAAAACAAAAAAATAAAGAGGGTAACCCAAAAATTTTTCAAAAAAGGAAAGTGAAAGTGAGAAAGACGAGCATTGTTAAAGTGGGAGCTAGCCTTGAACTTTGTTCATGCTCACAGAAACTTTGCGAATCTTGATTACATAAAATTTTCAACAACAATAATTATCCCCTTGTACAATTCCATTGTATTATAAAAATAATGTGCCAAGATTTGCCTTTAGGATGTTTACATTGCTTGTTGGTTTGTGCAGTGCAAAACAGAAACTTTGGCTGTAGTGCGTGATTTTTCATTTTTTACTGGAACGTCAAACGGGTCTGAAACTTTTTGCACTGTATTTCTATATAAATTGTTTATTTTTTCGAATTTTGGAAGAATTTTTGGAGTACCAGAGGTATGGTGAATGTTCATATTACTACAAATTGTCATGTTTAAGACAGATTCTGTTTTTGATGCATAGTTTGCTTGTTTTGATGAAACTATCGATTTCTATCAGTGGATTAAGCCATGGGAAAGTTATATTACAGTAGATACAATGAAAAAACAAAATATGAATTGGTCTGCAACAGTACCTAGAGTAGTGATTTGCTTTATTATACTAACGGATCTTACCGAGCTTTTTGTTGAGTTTTGTGTGGATGAAGTGTTCGAAGATCGAGGATGTCTCGATATGAGGATAAGGAGGAGAGGCAAGATCTCAAGCTTGGGGATGCCCAAGGCACCCAAAGTAAATATTCAAGGAGACTCAAGCGTCTAAGCTTGGGGATGCCCCGGAAGACATCCCATCTTTCTTCAACAAGTATCGGTATGTTTTCGGATTCGTTTCGTTCATGCGATATGTGCAAATCTTGGAGCGTCTTTTGCATTTAGTTTTCACTTTTCTTTTATGAACCATGCTGGTATGAGATAGCCCATGTTTGATTTACAGAATGCTCTTTGCACTTCACTTATATCTTTTGGGTATGGCTTTATAGAATGCTTCATGTGCTTCACTTATATCATTTGAAGTTTGGATTGCCTGTTTCTCTTCACATAGAAAACCGGCATTTATAGAATGCTCTTTTGCTTCACTTATATTTGTTAGAG